>CM024173.1:11073571-12567321 GCA_013433145.1 Ascaris suum
GGAGTGGAGATAGGTCTACTACAAAGTTGAAAAACCTCCACCACAATGGTAGACTTTGTTAATCGCCGCTTATATCAGCAAATAGGGCGTTCAACAAAACGTCCTGATAATCCGTCTTGCAAACAGGACAATATCTTTTACGGTTTATTATCATAGAGCAATTGCCTTTTCTTCGAATTTCCACACACTTCTCTCTCCTCATAAATGACCTTCCATAATATGCTACAATTTGCGTAAACATGCAACATAAACATGTCGCAGAATTATTCATAAACAATCGAGATCTTCTTCATAATATTATAAGATGCCGAAAACTCAATTATAAAAATATTACGTCTACACTGTCGTGCATTCGATTTAAAAGGTGGAAATTGCAAGCAAAAAGAGGCAATGCAAGAGGAACGGCAACGACGATAATGTCACACTCATACAACAAGCTGCAGCCCATCCAGTATTGTATATATTGTCATCGTTGATCAAAGCCATGAAGCAAATACTATACGCATCCGTTTCCTTTGAATGACTTCAAAAAGAGCGAAATGGCAGAAAATTAACTTACAATAGTGATGCTAAAGACAGAAGAGTCGGTACTTAGGGCCCAAATTTTAGTTTCTAAGCAATAAAAAGAACCAAACAGAGACAATGTCGAAGGCTTCTCATCGTGCCGTTCACAACTGCATAGACAAGCTATCGAAATCCAGATTTTATTGGAGCAACGAGAGGAGTGCAGAGAAAACGAATTAGTGGCTCTTAGACAGCTGCACTGCTACTTCCATTCCCCTAATTTTTGCCCCACTAATGAGTGGTCGAGGATGGCATGCATCCTGCTCCAGACGCTGGAAAGAACAAAGACTCTACGAAGCATTCGATATCATGGTTCTTACGGCCACGGTCTACGCACCTTCGTTCATAGTTAAACACAAGTGGGTAAGAACAGAACAAAAAGTCATCACTCCAGATAACTTCATTCGGCCACAAACCGAAGTAACGCCATATGTGAGAACTACGGCAGCTTCTACATAACTCAGGCTGCTATGAAGTGATTCCTCAGCCAGCTAATTTTCATTTACAACTGGAAAAGGTAACAAACTCAGAGGTCAATAGAATATTTTCTTCGCCAAACTTAAAGAAACGCCACAAAACACGGAGATATTTATTCGAAGCACCGGAAGAAGCCGCAAGTAAAAAGAATGCTGGCCCTTACCTGAACTGGAGATGCAGAAAATGCACCATCGCTAGGCTGTTCTGTAACTACCTGCGGTGGAGTGTTACCATCTTCTTCATTACCAAAATCCGGTGCCTTAAAACGAATCAATTTATGCACTTGCTACAACATCGATTTAATATAAATATTGCTTCTCTCACTCCCAGTCAAATTTCCAGTTAAAAAAAGTCGTGTTGATCATGTGAACAGAAATGTATCCATCGCATGAAAAAAAATGCTGAAAGATATACATAAAAACAAAGATCATATACCTATAAGATGCCTATCTTAACAATAAACCAAGAACCGCTTTAATTAACGTTTACACATCTTAGCCTCAATCCGATCAATCAACGAAAGGAAGAAAGATTTTAGCTATCCTTTTGAATCTTTTTTTTAAATCAACATTTTTTGGAAAACCGAAAAGCAAAAGGATCTGATGATTACAAATTTAAAGGAGAATATCGAAAAATTGAGAAGAATAGCGAGAAAGTTGCTAATAAAACCTGTCGTAAGCAAATACATCCCCATTTGAAAATCACCAATTTCGAACGGGGCTCACCATACAAAACTCCATCAACACTTGAATTTGCAATACGAAATATGCAAAAATGTAGAGTTTGCAGATGCAAAAAAAAACCACAAAATAATTTCGCTTAAAGGAAAACTTAAATTAATTAATTAAACAATAACCTCATCGAAATCAGCATCTTTCGGTTTACATCTTCCACAACAAAAATTGCAACAGCAATTGCAACAGAACATGCAACCACAACAACAGAAGAAGCAGCAACAAGTCGACAGACCGCATAGCAGAAACGTCCACTGCAATTATTAACGAATCGAGCAACTATAAAAATAAAATGTTCCCGAAAATTTTATTTATATCAAACTCGTAACATAAGTAAGACTAATGCTTGCTTAAGTGCAAAAATCTTTTTATGTACAATGGTTGCGTTTGCACGGATGGTAGTAATTAGCCGGTAACCACGTTGTTACCTTCTAATTCTAATTATTATGCCATAATAAAAAATTCATGTTATTATTATCTACTGGCCACATCCCATTCCTAGTCAACTAACTAACTACATAGTCGGCATCATATTCGTTGGTGGTCCCAGTAATAGAAAATCTCCCCCTACTCCCCCAGAAACCAAAGCTTTCCATAACAACCGATAGAGCTAATAAACAAGAACGAATCTTCAAAGAAGTCAAAAAATAAAATAATATTGCAAATCGGCACAACCAAGACGATCTATCAACATAATGATATAAATAAAAGGTAAAAGAGAGACCTTGAACCAGGGTTTAAATGCAAGCCGCATAATGGTATCGTCGTCACCAAATTGCTCCACCAAGCGTAAACCCATCTCACCATATTCATCGTATACTCGTCTCTTTGATGGATTCGAAAGAATCGCATTCGCATGATTGATCTCTTTAAACTGAAAGAAAACACTTTCAACAAATAAGAACTTTTCTGGAAAAAAAAAGCGCTGCGCCTTAGTTGCTATTCACTTTACACAAGTCCAATCGATATTCCTTTGATCACATTTGAGATATTTCGATTGCAAATTTATACAAAAAAGCACCTCCCATATTTCCCATTCATAGTAGGCTATATAAATCCATAATAACAATACTCTCGTTGAATCGCAATCACTCAGCAGCAATGTCTTTTTATTAGCATCCAATATTTTACATTTCAGATCAATATATTCCAATAGAACATGACGTTGTTTATAATCCTGTGGTCGTTAAGAATGACATCCTATAAAATCAGTACAAGGTTTCACATTTCAGTATATCAGCGTCACAAGTATGCACGTTATAGTTTTAGCAGAATTTAGACACTTATTGCAATATAATTTACTCCGATATAGCTCTTATTTTAGTGCACTATATTTTCATGTGTGGAAATTAAAATATATGACGAGCGGTTTATTCACAACCAAAAAAAAAAACTGAAAGTCACGCTATACTCCTAAGCAAAACAAATAACATACTACTGTAGAACTCTCGAAGATATTTCACAACGTTGAAATATCTTCGAGAATATCTAAAATTGTAGGTTACATTTTGCGGTGATTGCAGCACGAATGAATCGAGCACTATTTTTGTAACTCACTGCCGTTCTATTTTTGAATATTGCTCAACAGTTTTGTCAACTTTGCTGACTTTTGTCACCCAAATGTATCGAAAACATGCAGAAGTAATTCATTCGCCTAGGCTTCCATAAGGTATTTCCTGGTATCTACAAACCCGACTGCACTACGTGCCTTAAAATTTTCGAGCCTGAGACACTTTAGAATATAAAAGAGTAATGCTTGATTTAGAATTAGGCAATGAAATTATCAATGGATTTTCTGATACATAGTTGCCCAGCTTTCGCTCCCCATCGCAGTCGCCGTAGTCATCGTTTTCGGTTGGCATGGAATGCATGCTCACTGAATAATGTTCTACACAGCTTCCAGTATAGAATGGCGCAGGTTTGGAATAGCCTTCAAGAAGATATTGTAGAGGCTGGGAATTTGAGTGTATTTATGTGTCATCTAAAACATTTCAACCTGCGCTCCATTATAAGAACAGCTTGCTGGAAATTTCTCAACGAGGTGCCAGATTTTAGGCGACTGATGCATCAATTTGTTGTGATTTCTTTTGAAGTGCTGCTTTATGATACACTCTTGGACGACCTTTTTGGAAATATGCATATTTGTGTTGTTCTTGTACTCCGCTGCTTCACTGCAGTCTTCCTTGTCCTTCTATCACTGAAGACTTTCTGTATATATCAGATTCTTCCATCGTTAATATCACTGCGAGCTAATAAAGTGCAAAATAAAAAAATGAAACTTTTGTGCCATCATCGTGCTATATCGAACGAAAAAAAAAACGCTCATGAAAAAAATATACACGCCCACCTTTTCTGTTTTCTCAGGATCTCCTTCGAGATTCTTATCTGGATGATATCTCAATGCGAGCTTCCGATATGCCTTCTTGATATCCTCGTCAGAGGCATTCTTCGGAACACCAAGAACCTCATAGAGATGAGTCCCTTTGGATCTAAAATTTAACATACGTAATATCATCACAAAAAAAGTAACTTCAGGATTCCTTACTTCAGTGGCATTATAGTCTATAAAAAAGGTGTTTAGATTAGGAAGCATGAAATATCGAACTAGAGAGAAAATATGCGAAGCAATATTTTTGAAAACTACGAGCATAAAATTGGTGAGACTTTCCGCAATCCGAAAGCACCTGAGCATCTCTATGGCTGTTGGATTAATTTGAGTCCATTATTGAGACATTTCTTCCTCTACAAATCAGCACCACTATCACTAAAATAATTCCTTTAAAACAGTTCATCAGCCGAGCAGAAATTTAATTTGCATGGATCCAGGAAATCCAGGATGTCACTATGGAATGGCCACACATCTTAAATGTGCAAATATCGGGCGTGCAAAATTCATATTTTTTTTTGTATTACACCCTCCCGACTTTCAAGCAACAGCAGTTAAGAGTTTATCTGCTGCAAATATTCTTCGCACATTGATTCAATGCATCGACGCAAATCACTCAGAAATACGCTCCCCAATTAAGAAATAAAGTGCAACATTTAACGATGATATCAGAGGGTTTTTTTTCTGAAAATATACTGACGTGAAAAATGAGCACATTCAATCAACGGTCTATCCGATAGAGTTTGCAGCAAATGCGACCAGTGATAAAACAAAAATGGACGAAAAAAGCGGCCGTACGTATGACAAGCGCGAAAATTCCAGCAAAGTAGACAATGAGGCATTTCATAGGGAAAGTGACACAATTGATACCGTGAAGAAAATAAAACATTCCACTAAAAGGGGAGGCATGATGCATTGTCATACGGCCGCTTTTTTATTTTTCAATGGAGGATGACCGGTTGCCGGCACTTGTCGGTTAAAGGCGGAATCCGTCGATGGGCTTCGCATTAAATGCCCACTTCACGAGGTAAGCATCCGATGCGAGAAGGATGCTTCGCGTAATGTATCAAAGCCAGTCGCAATGTAATCGTCAAAGTGATATTGGTCAATCCTGGTTGGTCATCAGATGCCCTATTGTTTTTTAGCAGAGATAGATCGAAAATGTTGTAGTGATATTCAGCGGCTTTTTTTTTGTCGGATGTCACGTTCAGCAATTTTTAACACCTGTATGTGCATAGTGTGGAAAATGGACCGGAAAATGTGAGTGTTGTATTCAAAATTAGCATGCCAGAGGAAATGACAAGGCGGAAAGGAGATGAGAAGTGTTGGTAGTGGAACTTCATTAAATAGGAGGTTTGCTTGTTTCACCAAACATTGCATGTTTGATAAACGAATAAGCGTAGCGATGTACTTTCTATGAAGAATCACGTTGTTCAACTTCCACAACTCGTGCGTGAAAATATGAGGGAAGCAAAAAACAAACTTGTCTATTTTACTGCTATCAAAAAAAAAAACGATGATCGATAAAGGATCTCCCAACTGAACGACGTCGCGCAAAATTTGGGAAACTTGAGTAGCGAAAATAGTGAATTATATGCAGATATCAACCCAAAAAAGGCTAAATTATACAATTTTTCTTTTAATGAAATTTGCCAACAATTTTGGGGATATACAGATATACGATCAAGCACTTAAATGTTTTATTATCTGGTACTTGCGATATCTGCTTTACCAACTTAAAATGTGGTGACGAATAAAATCCACCCTTATGGTAGCTCATAGCATCTATTGTTGCTGACATCTCAATTGATACTTTAATGGCATTCCTTAGTGCTTACTTTAATTCTTGTTAGTTTTCATTAGGGTTGATCTCGGTACGTTTGCTGTATCTTGTAGTGCTTTTCGCTGAACTTCCCTAGGTTAGTTAATAAAGACATTGCTTACCAACTGTTGGTGATGCTAAAATATCGAATAGGCTTAATGAAAAAGAATAAGGAAAAATGCAAGGAGAGAACAGCTAGGAACGTTTCTGCTCAAAGATTCCCTGGCTCATTGATTGTCAATCGAATGTTAGAGAAATGCCCACTGAAGCAATGGAATTATACCTTACCTCGAGGTATTTCCATGAAGGGAACAGAGGAAGGAAATATCGATGGAAGAGTTAAAAGGAAAGCAATAGAATAACATGGATGCTATTTACATTGACGTATACGTTGCGTTTCAGCGCACTTCACTGATTCAATCACACTGCCATAAGCAAGTCATCATCGCGGCGTTACGTTCGATTTTAGCAGGTGATATACAGTCGCACATAAATGCATAATGGGAAACGATGTCATAAAAGTACGGCTTAAAACAGAATGATAACCCCAATAAACACTTTTAGAGGGGAGGGGAAGGGGGAACCAGTTGAGTTCCGGGCAGCAACGCCGACTGATCCACAACAGCGCTCACACCTCATCATTTTTCGAAGGGAGCTGACAGCTTGCTGCAGCTTTTCTATCTGAGTTCTGCGCATTCGAAATTGTTTGGCAGATTCGTTTGCACACAACTTTAAACGACAAAATAGAGACCGTTTGATGCATGCCCCCAATTCGGCCAGTGAACGAACCGCCAGGCTGCATACGATGGGGGAAGCTGGACGCTTGATAAGTACGACCGAATAAAAACTATGGGCGAAAGTATGTGGCCATTTTATTTGGAAAGTGGCAATGAGTAACACGGTAGGCTAAACGCCTTGCCGGATCCAGGCCGCAGTAGCACACGCGGGTCTTGTCAAGCCGCTTCATTTCCTTCTTCAAACCAGTCATTGCCACATTTCGTCATTCATGGCGAAGCAGACTTTACTTGCGTGGCCTTTACAATGATTTCAAACCTCCTCTCCTCGTAGGTGCAAAGGATGGCAGATGAGTACCACAAACGAACTATCCTGCAATATCTGGACACAAATACTGCCAGCAGCATACAGGAGTGCTTGTATAGTGCTTGTAATTAGCCACTTACGATTCTTGCCGCGAGAATCGCCTAGAACGTTGTTCCGACGCATTTCCTGAAGATGAACTCGGATGCTCCGAATCCGTCGCCGGAGGCATCGTCAATTAAGCGAACGTCCGAAGGCGTTCGCGCTCACAGCGACGAAAGAATGCAGATTTAACTAGCGGCTGAAATGTTGCGATAACATGACGGTATACGTTTCTCTACGCTAACCGCGCAACGTTCATGACTTTTGCACTTGCAGGTAAGAAATGATGTATAATCAGATGGTAAAAAAACATTAGAAAGATGCGAAAATTTGAGGAATTTTGAGAAAAGATTGGACGAGCAATAGTATCAATAGTATCAACATCATAAAATAGCTAAAATATTGTTGAATTGCAAGTTGATCGAAAATTAGAACAATTGAAATCTCGCAGAAATTGGAAAGAGGGGTTTACATTTATTATGAGTCATTAGAATAGCCATGTATTAACGAAGATAGGATATGAAATTTTTTTTTCTTATGTCAAAAAGAGATCATTTTGCCACGGGCGTCAAATTAATTCCCTCTCTCATTCCCAAAACGATTCCCATCACTAAGCCCTTTATCCCCCTCCACTTATGCGTAATGCGAAATTGGAAACTAGAGCAAATGACAATAAATAGCCATTAAATAACACCTCACTGAGGAGTTTCACAAGCTCAAGGTGGCTCCAGCCTTTACACCTGGCTACGTCAAAATTTGAGCACAGACAACAATGCAGGTAAAGCTCTTGCGTAGCCTTGCTTTCTAACCGGTATTCTCATTCTTGCAGGGGAAAACTGCAGCGAACGGATAGAAAGGATAGTAAGAGGGCTGGGTGGGAAAGGGGAGGAGGGCATTGCTGCCTGCCATTTCAGCATTTCGTGGAACCCCAGGATAATCCACAAGCAGTTTCCTTTAAAAAAAAAAAAAAACAACGAAACTTTTGCGCCTGCAGAACATGGAACTCTCGGAAAAGCGGTAATGCCGTTTATGACAGAATTTCAGGATGGCGACGTTGCGCACCTCGAAATAAGGAATACACTGCATAATCCAAGCACAAATACTATTAAGAAAGAAGACAGTCATAAATCTAGAAAAGTACTTCCCGTCTAGACAAGAAATTCAATTCTAAACAACCTTAGAGCTATCGAGTTTTGCCCATCATCACGTTCGTTATAGGAATGGGCAAAGAAAAAAATGCCCCAAAGAAAATGCAATGCCTCAATTGACTTGCAAATTTACACAACAACCACCTTCCGCTTTGTTCTTCGTGGCGCTCATGCCAGAAACACAGAAGTCTCTTTCATCCTGAGTAATACCCATATTGTTACAATGCAACAACACGTTATCAGCAAATAAATGGAGGTGGCGCAATTCGCCACGCACACATACACGCACGAGAGTGACAATGAAAGCGCGTATGTTCTTAGCGGTCGATGGCACCTTAGCGGTTCGATGATAAAAGGTAGCAATGAATCTCACACTGCAAAACATTTGAAAGGTGAGTGGGAGATATTTTTTTAGAGTCATTGAAAGCTCTACAAGAATCACTCATAACCTGTGATAAAATTAGAAACTTCCATGAAATCAAATTTCTATATGATGTGCAATCGATACGAATTGCAAGCTTATATAGGGTGTGATTCAACGAAGGTGAAAAAAAAGGCAACAAGAGCCTCGCAAATGAAATAATAGAGAATGGAAAGACCTTCATATGACAAATACATAACAAATTACAGTGAGTAACACCCTTATAAGCAGGAAGTTATTTTGAGGGGAAAATAGTGAATGTGGCAGAAATCGGCGCAACGAAGGTAGATTAGTGACGATGGACGCGACACTATCGGCTTCTGGGACATCCTAGGTGAAACCGGTAGAGGCAGTCGTTTTTTGTAGAATGAGCGGAAAATTTTCTGTTCAATTTTGCATAAATGTTTTTGTCTTCATTTTAGGTTATGAACGCTTCTGATATAGTTTTTGGTGCTTCTCGAAATGTGCCTAATCCTTGTTTCCAAATCGAATATACACTTCTAGACGGAGAAATATGAGTGGAAAGTGATCAAAGGGGCGCCACTAAATATACAAAATTTTCTTGAGTTATTGAGTTAAAACGTTTCAAATTGATTGACTAGTTGCATTTCCTCTTAAAAGTGTTGGCCTGTGTTAGCATACAGCCTGTCACAAATGCAACAATGTACCGGGGGATAAAACCTTCGTAACCCTTGACGACATTCCATCACACCCTACTAAATAAACTGCTATTGCTAGTTCGAAACTTTTTGAGCATGATTAACGAAAGGAGCATTTTATTGCTCATTTGCTTCACCTTGGAAGATCTCAATTTTATCGTCGAATTAGTGTTACATTGTGTTAGTGAAGTGATAGAGACGGCATTGACATCGGCATAACAAATGCAAGGGTCATAAATGAAAGCAACATCCAAGAATAGGGCGAAAGTAAATCGTCCCTCAGCATATGCTTTCTAAACGCCTAATAAACCCAATAAAATATGGTTTTCTACCAGAACGGTCGAGAGTGCCAAAGTTGGTCACATGGATTGACGGTAGATGATAGCCCTAGGATGACACGGCCATTAGAGACGGGATGACAATGCCCATTATCGTTATACCTGTACGGGAAAGAAATGAAATGAAGGAACCTTAGAACTGTCGAGAACAATTCTTAATTAGTGCATATAACAATGAATGAAAGGCCTATTCATGAAGAGATTATGAATGATTCTGATAGAGTTTTTAATGCTCTTTGAAATGCCTTTAAGCTCGTTTTTAAATCTTGCTTTCTTGCAAACATTTCCAGACTTATTGCGACGATTTTCTTACTGAGTGAGTGGGACAGTGCCGATCGCTGAGGACGCACGTGGTCTGACTCCCATTCTCTTGTGCGCGTGCATTTGTGGCGAAGTGTCCCGAGGACATTTTCGGTTTTCTAATTTCAAATTTCCCGCCTCTCGCCTGAAGTGAACGGTGTCTAACTGCTAGCCAACTCGATAACCAATCGGCGATCACTCATAGTATCGTATCAGGAATAACGCGGGAATATTGAAATTATGGCGCGAAATCGTCTACGTTAGTGATAGAGTGTATGCGTCAGTTGCGCTGTGCTAATACGTTGTTAGATGTAATTGTAGTAGTAGTTGTTCTCGGAATGGGAGGGTATTTCTTCGATTTAAATGTTGGAATATTTCTTTTGTTTCGTTTCCGGCTGAATCAGCCGGATGTACAAATATTCAGGAATAATTGCATGACGCATTTGTGTTTTTTTTAAGTGACGTAATGTTTTCTTTTTACTGAAAAACTCAATGCAGAAAAATTCATAGAGTTTAGATGTTTGGAATTATTAAGGTAAATTCCATCCATCGTAAGGAAGAAAGGAGCAAAAAAAAAAATGAAAGCGAAAAGGACCAATTTTTTTTTTCTGAGAGTTTTGGCAAATTCGAGCTCAGGATGTTCTACAAACAAGTACCATTAATTGTCTTCTAATTTGTGCTGTTCGCTGTCGATTCTGCATAATTTCCATTCTTGAGCACTATCGCAATTTTGAGCTCATCGTCGAAAAGTTGACCTGCGAGGGCCCACGTAGAGCTGCTTAGCTGTACCACAGTTCCAAGCTTTCCAAAGCGGTATTATGGAACCTGTGTTGAAAGGATTTTAACCTGGTATTTTAGAGCGCATTTAGGTTGTCGCATCTGTCGGGTATTTATATCAGGGTTTCAGTGCTGATTCTGATTCATTTTACTTGCATTTGCGCCGAGTTTTTACTTGCATTTTACATTACTTGCAATGTTTTCAGTGATCGAGCGATAGTGTCTAACAGGTGGCAATGTTCGAGGCGAAGCTTGGAAATGCGGCTTTGCTGAAGAAGATAATTGAGGCAATTAAAGATCTCGTCACGGATGCACCGTTCGACTGCAGTGAAAACGCCATGTGCCTGCAGGTAGTTGCTTTCTCTTGTATTTTCTCCCATACATTTTCGCGCCGTCATATCACAGCAAGATATTTCCTTGATGTCATAACCGTGAATGGTTTTGCATCATCAACGAAGATACCTCAATTGGTACATCATAGTTTCGGCAAGGGAGCATAGCGCTATGGCAGATGTTTTTGAACGTTTACTGGAGTGGAGGAGAGGCAACACGCGATACGATTAACTTTGATGGCGGTCTACTTATGGGATTGCAAAGGTGGGGAATTTAAGTACCGTTGAAATGAATCATATCGAGTTGTTTGTTTACTTTCCACAAGCAATAGCTTATTCCCGATTTAGAGGGAGGATGGAGATGCGCCAAATTGAGCTTATGCTTATTAGCAGTGAGAGAATTAAAAGCTATAAAATAGCCAAAGGAGTAATAATTGCGGTCAATTTCTGCAGTAACACTAAGAGTTGTTAAACTCTGCGAAAGTATTCAGGTTACTATAAACATTGACGATTTGATTAAGAAAATAGCATAGACGATACAAGTATAGATTTAGAATTGTAGACAAGTTCAGAGTGAAACGTAAGGCTAAAAAGGGCTGTGGGATGAGGGGATGAATGTTGTGGTCAAATGAGTTTCTTCGACAGTTTGCATTTGAAGGCAATGGATTCCTCTCATGTTGCACTCGTATCTCTAAAATTGGAAGTGGGACTTTTCGAGACGTATCGTTGTGATCGAACTATTAATCTCGGTATGAGCCTTGCCAATATGGCAAAAGCTTTGAAATGTGCGAACAATGACGATACGTGCCTGATTCGGTATGAAGAGAACGATGCCGATTCGATCACTTTTGCCTTCGAGGATACTAAAAGGGTTAGCAGCTTTTCATTTATTTCAACATTCATAATGCTAAGCAGTTTGGTTGCAAAGAAATCTTCGCCGAAGTCCGCATTCCACGTTCATGACGTTTCGGAAAAATATAGTTCTTTCTACACTCCTATAGAGTATACGGTGAAACACGAAAAACTGAAATACCATAAGTGAACGTCAAGCTCAAGTATAGCAGTGCACCGATAATTCTCTGGTACATCACCGTTCTTTCGTTTTGGTGCAGTTTGCCGAAAAGCTCACTTTATTCATTTCTTTGAATTGCATTGAAGTGGGTGCGGTAGATACTTGTTGCTGGAATATTACATCTTTCTCAGAGCTTGAGAATGGCGTATGTTACTGTTCGAGTTAAAAATTGCGTTATTGCATTTTTTGAAATTTGTTTCGCCGAAGTTTATTAGTGGATCGATTGTTCCTTTTTGAATAAGACGGAGATAATTTAGCCGATATGGTTCCTTCTTTTCAAGCTACGGTAATAGTTTGAATAATGCAGCGCTTATATTTCCTTTTATCATCTCATAAAACATATGCCTTTAAATAGTTTCGTTGATCTATCCCACTAGTTGCAACAGCGCAAGATTTGATGATGAAATACAAACTCTGCATCCAAGAGTAAATTATGCTCATTGATGTGAATTTAAATTGCTTAGTAAATTTCGATTTTAGGGTAAAACACAAGAGGTAACAGTGAAGATGATGGATATCGATAACGAACATTTAGGCATTCCGGAACAGGATTATGCGGCGGTCGTTGTAATGCCTTCTACTGAGTTCCAGGTTTGTCCCTTTCTGACTCGGTTTGCATGCGTTGCGTGAATCGTCCGGTCCATCTGAGTGGTCCTTTACACTTAATGAGGGTTGAAGGAACTGCAGATGTTGAATGGTCGAATTTTGAGATACAGGATTAAAGTTGATCGAATGATGGTTTTGTTTTTCAGTATTTCCAACGTTTCCTATCGCCTTTGCGTTCTAGAGGCAGCTTGCTGCAACGGCGAGTGTTCGAACAGTTCTTCCCTGCGAACGCTCAACAGAGGTTTAGTAGAGCCCTCAACTGAGGAGGCTTTTGATTACGTCCAATTTTTTTTTGTTGCCTTGCTTGTGAATGCATGGTGGGTGTTTCGAGCGGCGTCACATTCTAGATTCTGCGCATTTTTTGAAAGTAGTTTGTCGCATTGGATTTGATGCGTTCCGTTTTCCCTGAATTGCGCGAACGAGGAGAGGCCATTGTGTAAGTTTTGCAAGGGAGGACCGGAGGAGGGAAAAGGCGAAGGGATGATCCATTGTGTAGCCAATCCAGTGACACTCAGATGCAACTTAGTCTCATTTTACAATCGATCAAATACCATTAAAAACAAAAATTTTTATTCATGGTTTTTACAGCCAGTTCTGTCAAAATAAAGTTTGCCTTTTTTGCGAAGAGAGATCGGTTCCAGTGCTTGGTCTGAATATTTGAATAGTAACTTGATGGTCAGGGAGGGTGAAAATATTGGGAGTCTAAAAGGGTTTCAGCTTATGGGTGTGAATTACTACCTCGGCGAGCTTAAATTGCAAATCCGAAACATCCTAGCACGCAAAGGTAGACAGACCTTTTTTAGTGGCTGCTTCATTTGTGGCTCTGATTAACAGTCTGGGCCTGACTAAGTTTAGATGAGCACCAAACGTTGATAGAGCACCAGAGTTTGGTGAAGTTCAACAAAGTTGAGCACAGGGACATTGGTGCAGTCTTTCTGGAGTAAGAACTACGGAGATTTTAATTGTTTCAATCAGTGATTGTAAAGACCACCGTGATCTTCTAGTACTTCTTTCATCCTTTAAAGCAACTGCAGGCGATGGCCATAGGTTTCTTTTGGAGAGACAACAGTGTTAAGCCGAAATGGCTTTTATGATGAAGCTGTACAGACGTATTCTCCATGGTTTCTCACCTATTTTGTTGCTTATCAGCTCCCTATCTCCTGGACTATCGGCAAACTTTCTAGGTGTATATAAAAATTCGCCACTCTCACACTAGCTACATTTTTACGTGCTCTTTATGTGTGCCATTTACATTTTGTTTGACTTACATGTATGCTGCACAACGTACTAGTACTGGATGGTCAGGAATTTATTGCAGAAAACATGCCGTGATCTGGCCATGTTCTCAGACTCGCTCACGATCACGGTAACTAAAGCTGGCATTGTGTTCAACGGCAAGGGGGATACTGGCTCTTCGGTCGTAAATTACCCTCCTACTAAGAATGTCGATGACGATGATAATGAAGTAAATTTATGCGCTTATTTTTACATCCGCTTAAATTGCTTGAAGTTAGAAATACGACAATTATTCTAGTGTTTATTATTATGTTTTGTTAATTTCATGCTTGTGCAATTCGCGTTCGTTCTAATCTGTCTGAAGTGAGATGATTCGAGTACGGCAGTGACCCAACTTTTACCAGTAATTTCTGATGTGACACACGTGTTTTATTCCCTGTTAGAGGCGATTCATTAGTTTTCTGTCACAATTCGGTCGATGTTCCCCCCCCCCCCTCTTTATGCTTAATTTTGTTCGGCAACAATGCCTTCCCGCAACACCAATAAGGGAGTTTTACCACGTTTAAATAGTGCGCGGGGGAACATTGTGCGTCTTTTACTATGAATCCGGGAATAGCACTAGTTATCGATGGGATGTTTGATGATGCATATGATCGCGGTCGTTTTGGTTTCGCATTTTCAAAAGTATATACGGGATAAAGGAAAATGTGGGGGGGGGGGGGGGATGGGAATGACTTGACTCTGTCGGCGACCTTAGAATTTAGGTTTGATTTTACGAATATATTATTGATTTTGATGCGATAGGTTCACATCTGTGAATTTTACCAACTGGATTCATAAAACACCGAAAGTTAGCGCAGAACTTATTGCACGAAGAAGGTCGAGACACAAACATTTTGTTGATGTCAATCGAGACACTATTTAACAGGTTGCGGACAAGCGTGAGTGAAAGGATGCGGATTTTTATGGATTCCGACTTGTGTTCAAAGACAGAAATTCTTAGTATTATTGCAATTGAGCAGTATCTGTCCGAAAAATCTATAAAAAATGTTGATTTAACCGAAGCCGTTTGATGATTTCGTCGAATGTAGTTGGCACGCGAACAGGTATTTATTCTCTCTGTTCTATGGCCGGCTCATGAAGTCTGAACCTTCAAAACATTTGGGATCCGCGCGCAACTTAAATTACCCAGTAGCTTTTAATCATTTCTAGGAGAGAAGTTGCTTATATGTACGTAAATTGAAGTATGGAAAGGAACAATCCTGTAGTCATTAATTAGTGACAATGGTAGCTAACAGGTTTACTTGCCGTGTTTTCAAGTGAAGTTGTGGTCAACGGAAACGTTTTCAGGCGGTGGTCGTCACAGTGAATGAACCGGTGAATGTGAATTTCTCAATAAAGTATATGAATCACTTCACCAAGGCGACTGGCCTCTCTCCAAGGGTTTATTTGTTTTGCTTTCATTAGCCCTTTTCACTCACTGATCTCTGTTTTTCTGGATGATGTTCTTCGTAACTTTATGCGCGCTTGGATGATTCAGGATGGCTCAAGCCACCTTTTCCTAAATTATGCCATCCCGCTTAATGATATTTATCCAATACTTAGGAGAAAATCTTCGGTAAATAGTACAGTCGTGTGCATCCTCAGCTGCTATATTAATTCCATTCCTAAACTGATAGCATCTATTCACTATAATATGGTCGAGCATTTTTTTGTTACAGACATGAAGAGGGGAATAAGTAATGAGGCAAGCATTTTGCCTTAAAATGTTTCAACGCGTAAACGAACTATTACAAGCGCTGCCATTTTTCGTGATCAGTGATGGATCTCACCTTTTATGTGATTCTGTTGTCCGCAGTGATTACTTCTGAGAGATGGTTAACGTTTTCGTTACTGATTTCGTTCAATTCACACGATTGATTTGTTTTCGAAGTGGTCATCTGAGGTTAGATGATATTGTTGAATGGAGCTAAATAATGAGTAGGTTTAGAGATTAGTATGTTCAAAGTGAGAAATATTTTATCTTAATCAACGATGCATTGCTAAGACATTTAAGGCGGTTTGTATTCAGCGTCATTGGGCGCTATTTACGGTCATTTGTTTGTTTGGCGATCGAAGTAAGGATCAGGGCCATCTATGTGTCTTAATATTTAATGCCTTTTTTCTTACTTTCCAGCCCATGCGTATTTTGCTAAAATAAAAGGTCATTATTTGAAAAACGCTTGAGGAGATGCATATTATGCCTTCTAAAAATTAATTACCCGTTTAATGCGTGAAAGAGTAGTATTGAAAACGTTCTGCGTTGATCATACTCTTGGTGATATGGATTGTTGCATTTTCTGCCCAATTTTCATTGCGGAATGAAATAAGAAGTGAAGGGTAATAAGAGGATTTGTGGTTCGATAAACATTACATCCTGTATTCGCAACAATTTCATAACTTCCACTAGGGAAGGAGTATTGCTTGTTTTCTGTTTGTTGTTATTAGGAGAACTGATTGTCAAAGCAGAAGAAAGGAGCGGAAGTTTTAGGTGAAATTGGCGCTGTGTAACAACATTCCAATAGTGGTCGAATATGGTATTGAGGACAATGGCTACCTACGTTTCTATTTGGCTCCAAAAATTGACGAAGATGATGGTAGTGCGATGAACGATTAACGGTCAAGGAGTTTTGCTGTTGTTGGTGTAGCCGCCGGATTATTGATGTTCTTTCATATTTCATGTCGGATACTTTTTCTATATGCACAATTCGTTGGATCTGTTATGATCTTTTTCACTTTGACCTCAGTTGGTTTTGCAATTTGATCACTTTTGTTGCTTTATTCAACACGTTTGTCGTTCGAATGACGTTCTCTCGGGTTTTCAAAGGGTCCTTGCAATATACGAATGCAATTCAAGTCAGTTGTTGGAACAATGAGGTTAGGACTGCCTGCAAAACTTCAGTTTTCATTTCCGCAACATCCAAACGTGCAAGATGGCCGTTCATTTTTGGCTCTACTAGAAAGGCGGTTGTGTTTACCCTGATTATAGACTGATCGCACGCAGAGACGCTGATCGATAAGATCATGCAGCGCCTTTATGCAACATGGCGGTAAGTAGAGACTTTCGAAGTGCCATAATATGTTAGCCACTGAAGCTGAGCCTTCAGCAAATCAAGAAGCGACGATTCCGCATAGAGTGTAGTAAGGATAGGCCCGTATTTTTGAGTTCGTATTGAACAAACCATCGCGTGGAGAATCTCTCGATGGATAGAACGTGTAGTTTAAAAAAAAACTTTTAGTGCTTCAAGGGGAGTTTGGTCTTTCAGCTTATTGCGACTGTGGTGGTTTCGGTTTTAATGATGCCTATCGTAGTATTGCATGGAGGACTAGGAAATGTGTACTGAGTGAAACTTGCAACCATGGAGAGCATCTGCACTCCACACTAAATAGGCTGAAAATTTGAAAAACCTAATTTAGCTTCGAAGGGCAGTCGGCTGTCACTTGCAGCGGCTACGATTTGCTGCGCTATTGGGCGGACATCTGCACTATTTTCAGCAGCAATTCTATATGGGAATTCCGCCTTATACGGAAAGAAAAAGTGATTCTTTTATGGGATTTCCCGCTAATTTCTTGTGGCCAAATATTGCTACGATTAACCACAGGGTTGCGGCGGTGGGATGGGTTCATAACACAAATGTTCGATGTAGTGTGGAAGAAGAGACTAATTGATTGGTTATATGCTTTCATGAATTCGTTTAATTGAAAGGGGGGGGGGGATTTTCGCAGATGTTCATTGGCAGTAGTTGATTATTGGGGAATGAATTTTTTTTCTGGAGGATGCAGATAAGGCAGGAACCAGAAATAAAGATGACTAGGATAAGGGGTGAAGATGTGGAAATTTCCGAATAAAAGGAGGATTGTGTCCATTACAGTATTCGAGTATACTGCTTACTCGAGAAGTAAGTTATCCACTTGAACCATGCCTGTTAGGCGTTATAAAGTACGACAGACTCGTCGTACGAGTTATGAAGATGTTTTTATAAAATGAAAGAGGGGACTTGTTGGAAGACGATTGGTGATGTGCTAAGAATCGGCCGAACGGCGCCATGGGGCCGCTTCCACTTGGCAATGGCACTTGAGCGACACCAACGCGAATGTTTTGTCAGCCATTGAGGATGAGCACCGCTAAACGCAATTTCCTCGTTCACTTATGAAATCCGATAAATTCAGCGAATGTGGGCGCTTATGTTTCCGATGCGCAGATTCACCGATCCAACTCAGTCGTCCATCAAATAGCGTTTATCAAAGTCTTCATATACTTTTATGCGTCTTCACTAATACATGGACTCATTAGTAATTATTACGGTAGTGTTCGTGATTGTAGTGGTAATAAGTCATTTCGTTAGGGGGGAGGGGGGGGGGGGGGTGGGGAGGATGATCGCATTAACTTGATCCACCAGATGTTATCCTCAAGGTGTCAGAAGTCAGGCAAGGTGGCAACATGATTTATTCGAGTGTCTGAATTTAGATTCGCGTATTAACTGCGCCTTTTACAAGTCAAATTTACAAATTGCTCGTAGCACTCCTGTTATTTTTTGCAAGTCAAATTTGGGCGCTGAATTTGAGATTATAGAAAGATTTCGGTTAGATTCGCGCAAAGGGCTTGAATTGCTCTCGCTCTTAGTATTAACTGCGCCTTCTCATTCTTTACTTTTAGCCGTTGGCCAAATTTTAAGCGCATTCAGGTGTTCCTTATTTTTGTCATTGTTCATGATTGGGACAATCTTATTCCCGCTAAAAAAAACAAGACCACTGGAAAACTATTTCGCATGCTTCTAACTTATAAAATCCTCGCAATCATACGTATTATGTGATAATGGGGACGTGTTGAGGTATTTCGCTGAAATCATGGCAAAAGAAAAGCCCTAAGAACAAAGTAAAATCAGAAATTAGTTGGTCGACGCCTCTAGCTTGATTTCTACAGTGCCAGTCTGAAACACTGAATCATAACGCTTTAACTGTTTTCGTGGTGGTCAATATTTTGTCACGACTGTCTTCATAAGTTTAACCTATGAGTTTCGTTTTATGGCGTCCACAAATTACTTTAATATCTTCGATTGAAATATTCTGTCATTCGTATTACTACTGATAAAGAAAGGAACCATAAAAAAACGAGAAACATATGCGAGATGGCTCCAACTCTCCAATTTTGGCTCAATGGTACAGCGGTCTTTCTAGCAAGACTGCTAACGAGCTTACTCTGAACTGTTAGCGATTAATCTGTGAAATAACTTTCGGTAAGAGAGTGCTGATATCTCCTCTGCCATAGGCCTGTCACTTATCTGGCTGAAATGTATAGGCAAGTTGATTTGAACAGATTCAAGAATACGCTCACAAATTTCGCCGATGGTGATGAGTACGAAATGCTTGAAGCTTGTCCGGCAGCCTCGGTACTACTAGCTCATGTGCCTGACTCTATGCGCACTCTCCGCATCGCTTTCAATCTGATATCACGATTCTTTCAATTTTTCCGATTCATTAATTGCCACTCTGCAGATCATTCCACCTTTGTCTCCTTACTTATGACAGCACAAGACGTTCCACTTCTCACATGAAGACTATGTTTTTCTTTCAAAGTGAATGCTAGAAATAGCGGTCTTTTCGAGTTATTAGCATGCTCAATACTGAATATACTGAATCCCCCCATGAATTAGTTTGAGCATTCCGTTGCGTTCCTTAATCCACCATTCAAACGCAGGAGGCAGATGTTCGGATCTTCGCCGCCAATATGCAAAGAAAATCACAACAGGAGTTCACCGCACACGTGAAAATATTGGACTTCTTATCCACATTAACACAACCCTGGAAAAGACCCCGTCGGAGAGATAAAAAAAGGACTACATTCCACCACTCGAATTTCATATTTTAGTAGTACACTATTTCGAAATAAGTCTAAGTCTCGGAGATAATCAACACACAGCCTACTCCTACCTTAGCGAAAATTAGCTGATGTAATATTAACGGAAGTAGCAAAGTAAGGATCATGTTTAAACGATACAGAAGTATCTCAACAATGACTACCTGTTGAATTAATGATCTAATAATTGCGAGGATTCTCAGGTATGGAAAAAGGAGTAATCAACACATCAATATTGATATCTGCAATGAATATAAACAACTTAACAGCGTTGTATTCGTTTGTTGTTAGATTTTGCCAATGAAGTAAAATACAATAAACTCAATGTTGGCAAACTCAATCATCAATTTATTCCTTTTCTGAGCTCTTCACCATTATTATAGTGAATCAATTTTTGCCAAAATGTTGTCTTCTTTTAAAATCTATGCCAACATGTCATCTCATTTACTTTGCGTATCGCATCTGCAATTCATTTCATATGCTTATATCTTATAACGATGCAGGAAAGTTCTTCAACATTCGTCTATAACTTACTAGATAATCCAACTTGATTTCCTTCATTCTCGAAGGTATGAAACTTTTCACTAGTTAATCGCCTAGTGCTCAGTAACAACATTTTGAATCCACTTATGAGGACATCATACTGGCACAGTTCTCACTTTCGATAGCTACCGCAGATATTGCTTTCCTCATCGATAGCACCCAACTTGAGTTCTTTGTTAATTGCCTGCTTGATTATTTTTTTTTCCTCGCAATGTCCATTATATGCTTCTTTGCGCGTTTTTCTTTCTTTGATTTTCTTGTTGGTAATTCAATTCTGTCGGATTTTAAAAAGAGCAAATGGAAATTGACATAGGAAGATCGTCCTTCATTGTTGCAGTATTTTATGGTTCCTAGTCTTCTAGCCAAAACTTCGGAGTTCCAAATCTTATGCCACATTTTATTCGTTAATCGACGATTTCTTCCGAAATCGTTGTAGATAATCCACATTCATTGGCAATAAGTTTTCTATTCTTCGACGCATTCCTAGAAGAACAAAATTCATCTTCATTACTTCTTTTTCGGTAATCTCCTTACAAATTTTCTAACTTGTTTTGACGTTGTTTCTCTAGGCGATAGTAGAGAAGGAATTTTCTTCTGTATCCTTCAACCGTGTTTTATCAGCGCAACAACTTTCCTTGCGGACATTCTCTATTTTGGCCACCCGTTATTTGTTCATTGCCGGCAATGTCGTTGTTCGATGCCGCTAAGTCCTGAATGGCTTTTATGCACTTTCGCAACTCGCCTAGCACTTGAGCGTTCCACTTCCGGTTGTGTTCATTCGGTAGAGCGCTGATGAGACACTACTGCCCACGCGCAAATCGCGAACGAGGTCTACAGCTAGCCAACAATGGCGAGTTGATCGAGGGAATCAGCTCGTTGAAAAAATTCATTTGCACAGTTCCTTTAAATTGAACTAACCAGCTGCGTCTTCTTTTGAAACGGGGGAAAAAAATATTTCTTACGATGAAGAGAGTTCCGACTGAGTAGAATCTATGAAAAAATTTGGCTTCGGAGTCGCTCATGGTTGATTGAAATCACAAGCAATTTGCTAGAAGCATCACTCAAGTAATTATTAATTGATGGTCGAAGAAGTCTTCATTTTCCGTAGCCTTCAATATAATCGAATGCGAATGAGATGCTACAAAACTCTTACAGCATATATTTTAAACGATAAGCGTAACGCTGATGGGATAGTGGCGTTGCTTTATTTCGATGGAACATTTTGGCATTTGATGATGAAATTGAAAAGTGAAACATAATCGTTGAAATGTTTATCGAAGAATATTTTATAGTATCAATCTATGGCTATATGCAAGTTTTTGCCAACAAATTTAGAGTGATTTATTGCCTTTAATTACAAGATTGAGCTATAAGCTTCTCAAGGTGTAATAAAAATAGGACCTAGTGTAAGTCTCGGGAACTTCCCGAATTCGTTATTTCCCATGGTAGATGGTGAACTCATCTGAGCTCGGATGTGGATAGACGAAGAGAGACGACGAAGGGGGGGGGGGGGGGGAGTTTCTGAATAGGACTCAACTTTTGAAGCAATGTTGTATTGTTTCTTTCTTGGTCTGCTATCTAAGAGAACCTTTTTGTCTTAACTGCAACAATTCTGTGACATCGTTTTACTGCTTCTGTTCACCTATTGCTGGCTGCATAACTTTAAGCAGCTTCTATAACATCTCTAAACTTCTTTTCATACACAATTACCCTCCAGTCATTTCGGCGAGCAGGAACCGGTGGAAGGGTGTACTTACGGAATTCCTAGGAAGTAGCTTCCTTGAAATGATTTCAAAGATGCGATTATTCGTGTGATTCATTGCCGAGTTTCATGCAAGAGAGCGTGCAATAAGCTAGCTTATCGATGCATTCATTTAAAAACGTTTAGAGGCGGTTGTAGAGGAGAGGGATTTGAGTGATGGAATGGTGGCGTTGTTCGACTCTCTCGAGGAGTGCATCCTCAACGCCGTGCTCTCGTCGGTAGAGCAGCTGCTAGTGACGGCATGGCCCGTTCGGCTTTTGCTCACTTCGCATCCATACTACCATGAACATCCTTTTGTTGCTCATCGTACATTCTGGTTAGTTAATTTAATTCTTTTCATCTATATTTTATATTGTTTTAAATTCATTAATTTCAGTGTCCTTTTTTTGGTGTCATTTCAATGTGGATTTTGTACATCCTCCATTTGTAGAGTTCATCAAAAACATCTCATTTTTATATAAGAGCTTGAGGATAACTACATCATAGTTCACATCCTTGTATGATTGTTAAACTGAGCTCTTATCTTTGAAAGAGGCCTTCGTACCTTTAATTTGCTCAAAACTTCGTGTGCATTTTGCAAACGGTTGTGTCGCATATTTGAATCGGTTTTGCTCGGAAAGGTGAATTTCACTGTGGGATTAGTTTATGGGTGGGGTTCCATTAGTCAGAATATCAACATACGATTATTTATGTGTATGTTGTTGTTCATTGATGAGGTTCATGAAATCGGCTGCTCTCACAAGCAGAACTCGTATGGTGCATATCGTGTCTTAGCACTTTCAATAACTTTTTTAAATTGTTGTTATATAGGAAGCATATTTGGATTCTTTAGTATATGCTCATGCAAAAGCGATCGCCTAGAGCGCCAATTTCTTCTGCTATATATTTAAATGAACTCATTAAAAAAATATTAATGACAACGGCCATAAATTTTCGCTTATCACTAAATTTGTTTGCCGGAAAAAAAAAAGAAAATCACTTTCATTTGATTAAATTAGTGAGCAAAATGAATTGTAATCATTGCGGAATCGTGTATTTTAGTAAATTTTGAAGATAATTGTTCATTATATCTTTAAGTATTTATTAGAATTGCTTGAATGCTTATAGATTAGACTTCTATTTTATTATCTCAAATTTATTATCACAAAGATGTATATTTTTAAGAAATTTTTATTTTCTGAAATTTATATGTTCTTCTCTACGTTTAATATTCTTATTGAAATGATAAGTTGTTCAATGTGTTTGCATTTTGAAATGTTTCAATATTTTTTAATTATTTTATGAACGATGAATGCGTTATTCTAATTAATATTCACAATTTTTTTCATTCATAGCGTTTTAGAGAAATTATTCAATTGTCATACGAATTAAATTATGACACCATCATTTGAAGTTTTTGAATTTTGACCGTTCATTCGATTTGCAGCAATGAAATGAGGTTTTCGATTGAGGCTACTATATTCAATGAATGAGCACATAGGTATATCTCGTCGGCCTTTTTCTTTTTCCTTTTTTTTTTTCGCCCATAAGAATCAGTGCTGCACTTATTTGTGTCTCTATTTGAACGATTACGATAGTGGCATATGGTCATTCTCATAAATTTATGGTTTATGATGAATTTCTGCATTGGTTTAGAAGAGTCGATTAGCAACAAACTTCATTTTATCATCGTTTATTTTTAGTTTTGATCAAAGGTATCGGGATACTTGATGATTTATAAAATGGGATTAACTGAATATTGAAAACAGTAAAAACACATATCAGGATGAACGAGAAAATATGAGAATAGTTGTGCAACTGTGGCTAATCATTATGCTCAAATCACACCTGTCAGCGAAAACCTAACAAAGGAAGATAAAACGCATCGATGGGAACTTTTTTTTATAGGGAGTTGTGTATGGCGGATTGATTTGAAGTTTTTACGATTTTTGAGTGGATGTGAATTGAAGTGCTAGTTATTCGGCAATGAAACAGTTGTAGCTACTTCCGATGTGCTCAGTAAAAATTATAATATCAAAGTTCGGCGCAATCGTCATCGGAACATTTATAAGATTGGAATTGATCAATTTCGAATGGGCTATACAAAATCTTTAACGATGATATCCTCTAATTAATTGATAAATTTATTAGATAAATTGAAAAATCTATCTATTTGCAAGAAGATTTATTGAATAATCCATCCTTGAAGAAAACAAATTAAATAAACTTAGCCTGCCTAAAAATACGAATTGACTAGAGAATTTATGTGCAGATCATATTAAATGATGTAATATAACATAATTCATCGAAATTTTTATTTTTTATTTTAGATCCCATCTTATCAATCCTTAGAATTTAATGATATGAGATAGTGATAAGAGATAATCCCACTTATGTATAATTGAATCTTGATTACGTATTGTTACTGTACAAATACTCTTTCTTTGTAAAATAGTTTACGAGTGTATTCCTATTCGCATCATTTGCTAAATCTTTTTCTGCTATTAAATTTGTTTTTTTTTTTTTTAAATATCGTTTTAAAGTTTTTCACTATTGTGACAACTGTAATAAGCGTCTCTATCGATTGCACACTTTGTACAATTCGTTAGAATGTAGAGTGAAAGAGAAGCGGCGTATAGAGAATGAATTCTTCTCTACACTATTAAAGGGGATTAAAGCAAGAAGAATTTATGCGTTTATTTAATCGCTCTATTCAAAGATAAATTTTTTCATGAATATTTGCAATAATACATTATTTGAATTCTTTTATCATTCAATAGATTTGTTCATTTATTTGGATTTACATCTCGAAGCATCGTTCTTAGTTGAACAATATTTTCTCGTTCATTTAATTCAACTATACGAAAGAAATATTTTTGCATGAAACTTATTGCGATGAATGGAAATGAAAGCGGAATTTGAAATGATGATGTGTAAAATTTCTCAAAAATTATATCGCATAACTCCTAAAGATTTGTTTTTTTTTTTGTGTGTATGTGTGTGTCTTTTCGTTTGAGATATTTTCCTTAGGTTTTCTTTATATTGATCAGCGGTCATGATGAGTGCAACCATCCTTGTCATATGAAGGATCTCATCGAAATGACGATTTCGCTTATTACGGGCAATAATACTACAAGACGTTAAGAATCTTACAGAATGATTAGCAAGCAAGACTGCAACATATTTATGTCTTTGGCTACGGCTCCTAAAGCAAGAATGAGAGAGAATAAGATCGAGATTAACACAGATGTCAGCAAAACAATTTATTACACAAAATGAAGATCACCACGATCACAGAGATCACAGGGACTCATTTGATCATTATAGATTACTCGTTGTAAAAATCGATCACTGGTTTTTTAGCTTTGGCCTTTGAGATATACCTTCTAGATGGTGTCATGTCCCCTATTTTCTTCGCTAAACATCACATCCACCTCGGCAGTCATCTTCAATGCGCAATAACATAATCGACATCTTTACAAATTTCTTATTGCAATGGCAACTGTTATTTGCAGTGTATTTTGGCGTATTGCTATAATTGTGGCATATTTTATTTAAACTAGAGTCATGAAATTCCAGATTTTCACTCCACAACCCTATATATTTCCTCATCGGTGAATGTAGAATGTATAACGGCAGAATTTTGCGATGATGAGGGCGCTGATCGATAATTTTTTGGCGTCGATAAGAATCATTTCATTCTTAACTAATTAATGATGGCTCTCCGAGTTTTCGATCAGTCATATCTTTAAAAAACTTCATCCAACAACACAGTTAAGGGCATTAGTGAACTTTTTATACCGACGTGGCCCTAATGACTTGGAATTTTTCAAAAATTTCATCGAATTTCTCAAATGGATTTCACACTCTTCTTTGTCGGGAAGGGGGACGGGCCGAGAGACGGCATATACCTTTCCGCCTTTAAGTCTGAAGATGATAGACGACTTTAAACTGTACGATGCTCTCCACCTGCACCGTTGCGCATATGACTGGCGTTTTCGCTGTCGTTCAGTTTCAGTTTTATTCATGTTCTTGATGTGATCACCATACTTCAGATCGAAGATGAAAAGTATTTTCGACTAAGTGGCGTGCACATCTGCAGTTCATGTCCTTGCTGACTGGAATTTTGTTAATTAGAGCATTTCATGCAACCTACCATGCCCATCGATTCCGATTCCGCTATTACTGTTTGTTCATTGTGATCGAACTATGGATTTTATGCTTGAAATGCCTCATGATCCGGAAAACTAGAGGGATTGCGAAAGACTTGAAGCACCGCAAATTCTCACCAGTAGGGTCTTCGATCATGGCGACACCAAAACTGGTATTTATGAAAGCTTTGAAATCTTTGGCCTCTTTGAAGGAGTCGCTGCGTCCAGCATTTCATTGCTGAAATCTCTACCATGTTCCTCGGTAAACAATTTTGAGCAAGAAGTGCCGGAATGTATGTTTCTGGAATTTCCACAAGTTTTGAATATTCTCCATTAAAAAGTGTTCGCAAAATCTGGTCAAGCTTAGTGCATTCCAAGTGTCCCTTGGATCGATTCCTTCTCCTTCAACCATCTAGGTGCTCCATGCACAATGGCATCATCTTAGGAGGAACGCTTAAAGCACCGAAGCACAATGGCATCGAAGCATCGAAGCATTCGCCACCAAAAAGAGTGATTTTGATCGCGGCCAATATTTAGGAGCATCGAATATTACTGCTGCATATTTTATTACTGCACAATCAGTAAGAATTTATTCGGTGGCTATCAAAACATTTCCGTGGGTGGCCACCGAATGTTCCGTTTGTCGTCATGGTTATTGAATCCCATTTTGTCGGTAGCTATTCATAAGCGTTCGATTGCTATTGAAATAGGCGGCCACGATATGCCTCGGCTCCAGACGGTTGGCAATGAGCAGTTTATCGGAGCGCAATTGAGTCAACGAATTCTGTCTCGATTATTGGCTACAAATAAATATTTCCATCTCTCGAAACCAACGCTGAAGGTGATCTGTCCCTGGCCATCTTATCGGATGGCATTGGAAGCTCACTTAAATGAGAGATATCGAAGAATATATTATTTTATATCATATGTTATATTCTAAACATTACTGCTGTAAATTTGATGATTACTCGTCTAGAAAGTTGTCAACGTCTGCTTAAGACAGTGATATTATTGTGTGCAATAATTATGTTGACTACAATGATACGGAATAGCTTATTATGGATAAATTTTCACCAAAAATTTACAAAATCGTCGAGTTTTTGCAAAAATTTTTAATGCAAATTTATGCAAAAAAAAAAAATTTCAAGAACTTAACACAATATATTTATACTTGTATTTTCACTTCTAACAGTCAAATTTTCTTTGTTCACTTCTTTACCCATCCGTCCTTCCCCTCTCCTCTTGCATCCACCACATTTCCAGCGCTCGATTGAAAAAATTCATTACAAATTCACCTCCTAAACACGTTATGAAGATTCACCGCGTCAAATGTTTTGGTTTATGATTCTCGAGGCGTCTTCAAAAGGCGCTTTTGCTCAGTTGAAGTATATAATTTGTTGTCCCCAAAAAAAAAAAAATCGTAAAAAATATCGCGTCAAGATACATCGTTCAATTTTTTTCTATGTGCTGCTGTTCTCGTTTTTTCCTTCTTTCACTTTTTTTTGCTCTTATTAAAGTTAGATCGTTGAATAAAACCTAAACGTCATGAGACTTCACTAGGAAGAAATTTCAACATTGATGTTGGAATACATTTCTGAAAGTGTAGAAATTTTTCTTGCATAATCAAGTTATCCTTATTTATTTTCATACTAAAATGAGTGAAAAAATATGAAAAATAGGTTGACACAATTTGCGGGGTTTTATATTTCAGTCATCTAATCCCATTTTCTTTTTTTGAAGACAATAAATTTTGCATATACAAATCAGCAGGAATTATTTTTTTTTAGTAGATTAGTATAGAGATACAAAAAAGTTGTTTTTAGCGTAAAAATAGAACAGTGCTAAGAAGCAATGTTTTTTTTTTAGAAATTTGCAAAGTTTGCATATTATGGATGGTTGAAAGCTATTTATTTATTTATTAGACAATAAAAGTAAACAAAAAACAGAAATTCTTAGGGATCAAAGTTTTGTGCGTGCATTTTCTAATATTGTCAATCATTTCACAATCGGAAGCTGGAGGGAAATTTATGTAGAGGCAGTAGATGAGTGTTCACTAAGAGATTAAAATTATTCTCATTCGCTAATTATGAGATTCTAAACAGCGATTTATGGATATGAAAGAAAATGCATAGCGTTTGGAGAGCAGACTGCTAAAAAGTCGTTCGCTAATTTTCGTGGCTTTGCTGAAAGAAGCTACTGGGCTTCAGTTTCGAAATGGCAGCCATAATTATAAGCCTTGCACGAAGTAATGACTTACCACAGAATGTAGCAGAGAAAGTCAACTTAGCGGCCGTAACCTGTTGCAACTCTGGCAGCGGTGACGTGAAGAGGGAGGCTGAGTTGAAAGTGAAGGGACACGGGGATAGTCGAAGTGGTTTATTGGGGAGCACCACAACTCCCAAGAACGAGTGGAAACGGCGAGAGTCGAGAGGTACCAGGAAGGGCTGCCGACCGGAGCTGTCGAATGGAGAAGACAGACTCCGAAGAGCTGAAGCCCGACTTCTATAGGCCTCAGGTAGGCCAAAGGCACCTAAGTCGATCAATGGCACTGCGCGAAGAACAATGGACGAGAACCGCCTATATGGGCAAAATGATCACTGCAATGTCAGATCACAGATAGATTTAGATCGCAAGTAAATATATTGAGTTGGCTCTTCAGCGCCATACCCAACATAGCCAAAATCATGCTGAATATTTCATTAGGAATTAATGCAAACTGTTTTCGACCCTTTTTTGTTTGCTGATTGCGTTGAATTCGCCTCCGAACATGACGCGCTATTACTCTCAGGGGGTTTTTTTCACGTGAATAAGAGCAAATAGAAAAATATGCCAGATGGTTTGGCACGATATGCGCTTTTTCATTATATTCACCCAACGGTACAAACTAATATAAATCTTGCACCCTAGTAGACTTACTTTTCAGAAGATATGGATACGAGTACAAATAAATCTTTAATGAGATTCGTTGTTGTGCTCGGGCGATATAAAACGCGACCAACCGCATGGAAAAATGATTGCGAGTTTTCAACATATTTAAGGCTTTAGAGGTTTTCTTGTAGTGATGAATCAGTTGGGAAATTAATGTCGGAGGTTATCCTATCGTCACTATCCGTACAAATTTCACTCAAGTATTTTCAGTTGAAACTATTCAGCTATCGCAAAATGAAATATAAGATATCAAAGAATTTGTAGAGTGGATTTGCAAACATGCGAAAATTTGTAAATATTGCAAAAATTGCAAAATTATTTTGGCTTCTGATATGATTGTGAAAATCCGATCAACATGGAATGCGTCTAATTTTTTCCCTTCTTTAATTATCCAATAACTCTAAGTGAAGCTGTCGGATCAGCGTAAATGACGTTGTAGCAGGTCAACATATGACGTAGACTACATCCATCAAGTTTCCACGGCTCTAGCCCCTATGGTCACCTAGCTGAAACTACCATGTATGAAACTAATGAGTAGATAGACACACATATGTGTACCTAGAACAGATGGACACACAGTTGGCATGATGCGCCTTTGCGAGGAAATTATGCCAAAGAACGTAGAAATAAACAAACACCCAGATAATCATGAAAACGTCTCTTTCTGCTATCCGTTTTCGGTGTTTGAGCGTTTTTTTAAAGAAAGTGCGTAAAATTAGTTGACTCTAGATTGATGTGCTGTGCTAATTTTTGGCATTTCAAAATTATTGCATCTTATAGAGCGATCGGTTGAAAGCACATTTCACGTCCATCACCGAACGTTCGGAGAAATTTTGCCCGATTAGCATTTGACAAGAATTTCCGATGATGAAATAGCACAAAACTTTTTCACTTTGAGTTATTTTCTCCGATCGTTCGCTCATTTGAAATTAATTATTTCTACACTTCTAAGGGATTCACTGATTTCAATTTATCGTTTAATGGCGACATTTTACTGACGGTGAAATTTCCAAAATTCCCATCAGAAATCTTTCAACGAGGAAATTGATGCGATAGGATGATTATTCTCATCCGTTAATATGATTCAATCCACTGACCAATAACCCAAAGTCACATTGTGTATATTTTCACGATTTATTTTGCTCATTCATTTCAGTATGGTCTCTAGATGAATGCTTTCGTTGGCGTACCAACTGTGAACGGAACGCTACTTGCAGGCGTGAATTGCACAGATATATATCTGAATGCACAATCGTATCAAGTAAGTATTTTTTATTAGCATCGTTAAATATTATTATGCCCATATATAAATCTTATATTATGGCAACAAAAATGTTGTTCTATAGATGGTGTACATAGTACGGATGTAAACTTCGCTCTAATAGGCTCCATTCGAGAGCCGATGAACGTAGCATTGCTAAATTTGGTGGATAGAGTTTATGCCAATAATATGCTTCTTATTAGTCTCTTTCAAGTTCGCTCATCAATTTCAAACGGATATGTAAACGCGGCAACAGAGAAGAATTTATGCGCATTTGATACTAATTACTTGTTCATTTCGTTCTAGCCGGATCAGGAAAATAGGATCATTATAGGAGATTTATGTATACAAGCGGAGCAGTTATTGAGGCATTGTTCTGCATATTAAAGGAAGGAAAAAACTCATATTGTACCATCGGTGCTATATCCTGCTCCACTTGCTACGTCCAGAAAACACCATCATTATAAGGGCAGTTTCCGGAACGATGATAATCATGACGATAAAAAGTTAAGTTGGAAAATGTATGAGTGACAAACTTGCCTATATGGCAAGCAACATCGAAATGTGCATTGCAAAACATTTGCATGAGTTTATATCATAAGAAATGTTTTATTATGAAATGCAAACCGTATTCCATCAAATATAACCCCAGCCTCATGAAATTCGCAGATTTTGAGAGCATATTTATTGAGCAAAACATTTATTGAAACATTTAATTCTTATTTCTTAATGCCATTCTGGAATGCCCTTATGCTATAATTCAGGATAAACAAAACATTATACTTTGACTATAAGAGAATGCAGTTACAGTAAAGCCGACAACATCTATCTGTTACTGCAAGCAAAAAAAAATGAAACCCTTAATCGTGTAATATTTTTAAACACATTATTTTGCAGCAACATTTTAGTCTTCGACGAGGTTGGAATTGGTTATTAAGAAAAGTGAATTATATAGATTTGTTATTTAATGGTCTATCCTTTGGGGAGCAAAACCCATTTGAAATGAAATTATTTTTCATCTTCAACAATTCTATATCTAATTCATCCGGTATAAAAATCCTATCAGTTTGCGCAAATTTTCTCATACATACTACATCTATTGCAGCGCCTAACTTATTTTATTTTCAAGAGTTTTAGTAAATTTCCGTTTCTCATACTACTATAATGGTGAAGTTGTTTTTGCTCGACATGATGCTAGTGGAGCTACTTCATGAGAGTTATCTGAAGTGATTTTCTTTGAGCTTTGCGGTACAGATATGAAAGCCATGATTTATGTAACTTTTCACGTATTCCGTTGATTCATGTGTTGATTTGCGTCGATTTATGCGTCATTTGTTCATTTTTATTTCCGAACGAGTTGAACTAGAAAGCAATTCCGGATTTCATCCCATTTGCAAATGAACGAACATTGTTGACGAAAATTCTTGGAAATAACTACACGGACGAGAATGCTAAATGGTTGGGAATCCGTTTCATCTGCCAGCTTATTGCTTTTACGAGTAGACTGTTGAACTCTTGCCTTTTTTAACCAATCCAATCGTACAATTAATATTATCTTTTTATGTTTGCAATTTTGCGGGTCAATCAATGGAGGGTAACCATGATGGTTTATTTTTATATTCATGCAGTGGGACCCCCTGTTGTCGAAAGAAGCGCAAATATGAAAAACTTATATGGGGAATATAGGTCAGGTCTTCGCGTGCAGCAAGACTAAATTTCATCTGAATTTTTCCACAATTTCTTCAAGAATTTTTTTTTTGCCTTCCAACAAACAGAAGCGTTACGAAATGCGCAATAAAAACTGGATAAAAACTTGCAAAAACTAGCCAAATTTTGGGTATTGATAAGAGATTCTGGAAAACTGGGATGCTTTCGTCACCGACTTTGCTGGTGCCCATAACTTCAACTCTAAACTCTGCAAGAGGGAGAACTTGGCTCTTCTGATTTCCGTTTTCAAAAGAATGGAGTTAACTCTTTCATTCTTATTTCTTCTCCAGCTTAAAGCCGACCCCTAGGCTCGACTTTGGAAGTGAACTCCACAGTTAGTTCTGACATAAATCTTTTTTGATTTGTTTTCGCGGCTTCATCATCACATTTGCTTTAGACGACATTCATTAAGTAACCCCTGAAAACCATTATAAACGCATAAATATCATTGCAAATACATATGTTGATCAAAATGGCAAATTAAATGAATAAAATATTTGCACAAAACAATAAGCTATCATTTATAGCTCTCTCGATTATTGCTGTTTAAAAATAAAATCGTCTCATACGAAAGTATATGCGATTTTCATAAACTGCATGCAATAAGTGTAGAAATAATCTTATTCAGCTATATTTTTATGTAATTGCAAATCGGTATTTGAAAAGCGCAGTTTTGCTACGTCACTCAAGAAAGCTCGAGCTAAAGCGCTAGAAGCTCGAGAAAAAACTTGATGTGATGAGCATCAAAGTATAACCTCCGATATCATATTTTACGCTGATCTGTAAAGTTTTCAAAAAACTATATGGATATTTCAAAGTGCTAAGAAAATTTAACGCGTATTCTGCATTGATCAGGTTTCCCCTTCATATTGGCCAAAGGAAATATAATTTTTGCTTTACGCTTAACTAAGCAATAAGCTTCATATTTCATCATTTGCTTTTTTTTGTGGTATTAAGCGGAATGCAAAATGGCTAATCATGTCTGCTTTTCTGACATACTTTTCCAATCGTTCTTTAATTTCTTGCGATAGTCTTCGAAGGTAGAGATTTATTGGAAAGTACGCCGGAGAAGCTGATATGATAAGCGTTTTTGCATTTGTGTTTATCACGTTGACATTCTTTATAACGTATAAAGAAATAATAGCATATACGTAATAATAATATATGCATAATTGAATTGGCCATTCACCTATATTTTTCTATACTAGATTCATTTTCCCTATCTTGTCATTTGCCATGCAACGAGTGTAAAGTTATTGCAATTCAATCGTAAAATTGATGCCAATTTTTGGGCAAATTTTGGTGTTTACCCATAATTCGTCTCATGATTTCGTGAAACAACTCGACAGTTTGGAATAATACTGTTCGAGGCAGACTATAACCATGAAACACTATGCGTTGCAGATTATATATCCATATATCTCATTTCATTGATTCAATCGCTGAAACTATCGGATAGATACATGGACATAACATATATATATATATATTATATATATATATATATATATATATATATATATATATATATATATATATATATATATATATATATATATATATATATATATATATATATATATATATATATATATATATATATATATATATATATATATATATATATATATATATATATGCATAAAGCTGGCATCGTAATAATGGGCAATATAAAAATGAATTCTCCTAAGATCATGATAGGTGAAGTGGAGATTTAACAGCTAGATATTGCAGAATCATTGGTCGGGAAAAACGGGATCTGAATAGAATGTTTCTTTTTTTTTGCAATAAAAATAGAAGGTATAAAATTTTACGATCGTAAAGAACACTGATGCCTTGAGACGATAAACGAGAGAGTTCAACGACAAAGAGTTTCGGGCGAAAAAGTTGCTCAAGTAGTAATGATTATATTCATGAGGTAAAATTCATAAGAAATTCAAATTCATTACAAAATGAGGAATTATACCTTTATTGAATGCTAGTATAATACTTGGAAAGGTGCACCTAGTTGCCGAAATTCATAACACAGTTTGAGCGAATGTTAGATTCAGAAATTCAAGGCAACATATATCCACATTCCTTTAAAAAATTTTTCTTTTTTTGCTTTACAATAATGAAATTCCGAAAGTTGACTGTGTCGTTCACATTTTGGTCACCTTCTAAAGCAGTGCAGCTGAGAAATTAATGAGAAGAACTAAATGCGCAGAAAACGGAAAGGGGAGTGATGGAGTTAGAGTGGAGGAGGGTGGGGGAGGGGAAGTAATATGCGAAGGAGTGACTTTTTTGTATCGACTTAGTAAGGTAATGCTTATATTAGTAAACTTACTATATACATCGAGTTGTGGCAAAAACTTTCGATTTAACAAGCATAGCTTACCAAGAGGTATAGGAAAACTTGTACGTAAGAATTTGCAAATAATATTTCATCTATTTCGTCCTATAGCGATGTCTAGCAGTGCTCACTTAACTTTAATTTTAAAAAAAATCATAAATGGAAAAATTTAATTTTCGCGTCAATTTTCCCATCAGGAATTTGGTAAATGAAATATTTGGAACTGAATCATGCGCTTAAGGCGATCAAAATTATGCGTTTTGGGGGATGAAATTTCTTCGAGACATTTGAAATTTCCATTTCCCATTGTCCTTCTTTACCTAACTTCGTAGTCCTTAAAAAAAGCCAAAAAATTTTGCAGCTCCATTTCTCAAAGTTGAGAGCAATAAACTGACACGTATGTTTGAACGTATGATAATTTAATGTGTAGTGCGTTTCGATGCGGTGAAATGAGATTTTTAGGGTCTTTGAGAAGACAACATCCTTAAATACCTCTGAGCGATGAGGATGCAAATATGCTCAAGTTCCCAAAGTTTTATATTTGTATAGTTCAGAAACTAGGAAATAATGCACTCACAACGACACGATATATCATCGAAAAGATTTAAAGAACGAGTACGCATTGAGAATGAAATTATGATGAAATTTATTTTCTAAGAAATGTTTTACCTCACAATTTCTTTGATGAGCATGAGTTAACAAATAAGATTTTCCGCCACTCGTGATGAAATTGATATTCGCTTTCAGGGCAAAACGTTAACTGCGTTCAATTAAGAACGAGGTTAAATAATGGTAAATGCATAACCTCAGCAACTATTGGATCATTGAGAGGAGTCAATCGCTTTGAATCATCCTCTTATATAAAGGTGAACGTGGATGATGATATAATCGACGGTGTTTCTAGTGGGCATCAATTGATCACTTCACCGAATATAGAATCGTTTTTAAACGATAATGGGAATATGCTTCGACGATCAACACGTAGTCCCATGTCTGAAGAGATAAGCCGATGGAAAAGTCAACTTAGTGGAGGTAATTTAGCCATAAAAATATGATCGAATTTTTAATTGTATGAATGATTGATCGCAAAAAATTTCATTTCTTTTTAATTCCTTAAAAGGAATCCCATTTGTGGTTAGATCCATAGGAAATTCATTAATAAATATTGATATGAGGTCCGTGAATTTAATCTGATTTAGATTTGCGGTTGAGTACGTAGAAGACTCGATTTCATTTAATCACTCATATGCCAGTGATCCTTTCTTCGACTTGTATCCCCACACCTCGTTCTTCATCTACCGCTCGAATAACTCCCTCTAAACCTTATATGAAAACAGTAATCAATTCCCTCAGTAAACGCGACTCGAAAAAATGATGTTTTTCATATGATTGAAAAGATATATGTCGCTCAAACAACTGTAATGTGCTAGAATTTTACAAAGTAGTGCCGTCTCTTTTCTTCAGTCAAATCCCCTCTCTCAAGGAAACGCCATCTCTATGCACAAAAATCCGCCCATAATGGCATGATTTAAAAGTTTGTATATTTGTGGCGATGCATCGAATGCTCATAAGTGAGGTGGATTATGTTTTGTAAAGATGTGGCTTACTTCCTAACGTCATGGATGGCTTATTTCCGCTTCTTTCTATGTCTTTTGTCCTCTATGGAATGCGTTACATATTTCGCGCTCCATTGCATGCATAAATCGTCGTTCGCTTATTCATTTCGTTATTCATCCTTCTAAAGCCTAAGATTGATTCTCTAAGCTAAAGAAAAAAAGATCACCTTACGAATGTTTTCTTTTTTTCTGTTGCAAAGTGCTAACTCTCTTTAAAAGTAAATTGCAATTTCGCCCATTATGAAGCAACTTCTCCGTTGAAATTGCATTTACAATATATTTCATATTGCAGGTAACAAATTTCAATGCATATTTTTGCTCTATATACAAGTACGATCTCATTTTAATGAAGAAATATGTATCACATCAATATTCATACAAAATGTTTTTTGCAAATGAAGAAGATATATTCGTCGTTTTCTTATCTATTCGATTAGAAATGTGCAAAATTCTCCTGAAAAATTATATGATTATATGAGAATATTGCAGAACGAGTAATGCACAATGCAATAATTAGCAAAACGTTAATTTCAGAATTGCAAAGATTGCGATCGTTAGATGATTTCGATTGCAATCGTGCACTCTATGATGTATGTTTGAAACATGTCTCATGCCGACAATTATGGAATATATTTCGTACTTCATGTGCAGTCGACGTATCGAATCAATGCGTAATGTCCAACAGGTATACATATATGCAACACCATTTTGTTGCCTTACATGGATTACGACTTATGACTAGAGGATGCCATAATTGAAGATGTGCTTTACCTTGATTAAGGATGCTCGACCTACAAATACTGGTAGGACACAAAATTAGGCTGCTTATAAGAGAATTGATTATCATATGAAACCAAATTGTGATATGATCAGTGCGGTGTGTAAAAGTATACGTGAAGGTCTTAGAAAGATAAACAGTGGAAAGTCTGTCGAAATTCTCGACATTGGTTAAGACGATTTTCAAAAATTCCTTCCAGCGCATTTTGTCTAGGCTGTTAGAAAATTCGCTGGGCAGATGTGATGAATAAAATATGCGGAATTTCTGTTTTCACCTGCCTCCTCTCGGCGATTTGTTTGCGGAATGGAATAAATGTGAGGCAATAAACGGTGAAGTTAGGTATGAAAAGAACAACGTTGGTTGAGGGCGCTCAGTACGAGACGATAAGCTGGCAGTCATGAGATTATAAGCGGTGGTTTCTAGGATTGAAAGTGCGCTTTTGAGCAATGTACGTTGTGCGATGAACTCTGAGGCAGTAAGGAGTGACGATTGAGCTGGCAAACAGTGATTTGTAGATTTGAATTTGCGGGACCAGAGTGGCTTCCACTGATTGTCACTGTTCCCAGTGAAGTTCGTTCTATGAACTTTCTGTAATCATTCTTTGCGTTTCGGAAAATTTTCTTTGCTTGATCGTATAAAAGTTTCCCTTCAATGTAATAGTTGCTCCGTGCCGAAATGAATGTCGTGATGAGCGCAAATGATTACCACTTATACTAATTTTGCGAAGTGTACACATGAAGGCGCATCTTATCCTGATATGATTGAAAAGTATAGGTACGAGTGACGCTTTTCCATTGTGCTCTATGAATTGTCATTACATATTTTAATCAGAGCGAAGAAAGATGAAGATGTGAATGGGAATTTTAGGGTTGATTTAGAAGCGATCTACGATATACACATCCCAAATGTATGCGTAAAAAATGACGCGAATCCAAGCACTAAGCCCCCAGCAGTGTCCTTAAATAGTGCAGCTCATAAACGGTTCTGTCTCTAAAAAATTCGAGCTGTTTTGATGCTTTGCAAACGATGTTTCTTCTAGTCAAATTTCGTCTAATGCATTATACGCAAGCCACATCCTAATTCATCAGTACATCCGTGAGTACACGGACAAAATAGTGGACTGAGGTCAACCACCTCTGTGCTTAGGCAAAGACCTGTTCTGAGGCAATGCAAACCGTAAGGTAGGAGTTTATAGAACTTGAACTTTTGGACTTGTGCACAGACCTATACACAAATACCGTATAGTAGGCATTTAGCGGTGAGCTGCCGGATACTTCACCACAGAGGCCACCGTTTGTCAACTCACGCTCCACTGCACTGCTCGCTGTTTCTTTATTACACTTAATTTCACAACTTACAGCTCATCATCTCATGCATCAACTCACTACCCAATGTTTGCCACCTCAGAATTGGCGCTGCAAACAATTGCTTACCATCGTGCGTTTAACTGCATAATTCGTTGTTTATTACACCATGCGTAATTGACACTTCACGGTCACGTCCAGGGGCACATTCCCAACCACTCCCCGCATTCCAAATTACTAGCTCCAAATACCAAGAAATTTGGCTGTTACGGAGATGTGTACTCAAAAATGTGTACAGTACACATTTCCACAGTGTGTATCGGAAATGTGCACTTTCGAAGGAAATGAGTGCTCAATGTATAGGGGGAAATGACATGCAGTTAGAAAAGGGGGACGCTGCTAAAAAGTGTTGTCTATTTCGCGATATGCTGTCTCCAATACTCACTTGTTTTCAACAGTGCCACAGTTTGTGACGCAAATGTTTGCTATTAAAAACATTCCTTTTGCAGAGAGGATTGTTGGCAGTCATTCGAGGGGATCAGCTGGACGGGGCTCGGCAATTGCACCTGCCATGATAGAAACTCCGACTGTCACTGGATTCGTCTGCAGACTCGATACAATAAGTGTATCTGTGCGTCCTTCGATATCATTCTCTTAATTGAAGCACGAATGACGACCGCCATTAAAAACCTTCAGATTAAATGGCATTGGAACTATCGTGCAGAGAAAACTTTGTTCAATTTTTGCGGAAATATATCGCAAAACGGAATGACGGGGAAAAGCCTAGAACAAACAAGTGGAAATGAGGGTACGGCGGGAGAGGTTAGGAGGGGTTAGAAGGGTTCCGTGCTGTACATCCTTCTTTCTTGCTCTAGCTCTACCTATTAATACCAGGCTGACTAATATTCAAAACACAGCACAATGACCCCTATTTGTCTTCTTCGAGGCGTTCTCATTACACGAATTCTTCAGCTACAGAAAAATTAGTCAAAAACGACTATCGGTTACAATGAGCTCTAGATAATTTTACCTGTCAACAACTCATTAGGAAGATGGCGGAGACGAGAAAAGATTGCATAATCGCTTATCAATTTGCAACAAGCATTATACTTTAAATTTTATTGCTTAGACTTCTATATTTTATAAGTTGAAAGTTGTTGAAATGCAGTAAATTTATTGCACAAATATATTGCTTTTGTGATGTTCATTTGTAAAATACTAGCAACGTTTCATGGAATAACGCTCTTAAGTTTATCGCTCGTTATAACGCTCTTAAGTTCATCGCTCGTTCGATTTTCTACAGATTCATTGTCGAGTAAGGAAAAAATATTCAAAAATAGGAAAGAAATTTCTGAAATTCACTATGCGAGCTAACCAAATGCCATAATTTTTATGCTGCATAATCTAAGATAGTGAAGGTATGAGTGAAATGTGAGAGTGGATGCCAAAAAAAGAGAAGTACTTGCATCATTCTTTGCTGAAGTAGTGTTACAACCACATCAATTTAGACATTTTTTACTTCGGAAAATTTATATGATATTATATTTAGAAGCTCCATATCAATTTTCGTTGAGTATGAAAAAAAAGAAACTATCAGTAGAGGAAGGTGAACCATGAGGGACATTATGTAGCAAGAAAATTTCAATTTTCCTCGAAAAAATACTTTCCTCGTAGCAATGTATCCTGTATTAGTAACATTGCAACAATTGAAAAGCTGTTATTTCGCCAAACTGAAACTCAATTATTAAAAAAACAATTAGAGCACCATCAAACAGAAGCAAAAATAGACGAACAACGTTCATTTGCCTCCAAAATACTAACCAAATAGTGTTTTCCTCTAAGTTTTCAAAGACTGTTCGTTGACAATCAAGCGCCTATACAACTATGTCTAGTGTACTATATACGTGTGGAGCAAAGCCTGTTATTTCAATGGAATATCCAAAAATCCATGCAGTGGCTATCGTTCACGTAGTTCTTACAAGATGCTTTCACTAAAACCGCATAGTATCTCTCATAAAATTTACTCCACATATTCAATGCACACTAAAGGGCTGCAAAAAAAATCATTCTGATCAAATCGCCCACTTTTGGAGCGGTTATGACCGCATTGGTCTGTATGTTGCATCAATTTTGCGGGGGGGGGGGGGGGGGGGGGGGAAATCGATCGAATAAGCAGAAAAAAAATTTCCTCAAATCCTATAACTCACTATCGTTCACTGCTTAAGAAAGCATATAGTGAGAGTTTTTCATGGCGCTAATGTGAGGCATTTCAACGCTCATATCGGATTATTGCACAAAAAAAAACTAAGCGTTTTTGACGCATTGCTTCAACATATTGAAAGCATTTGTTTTATTTTTATGCGCTTTGTAACAAATATTCATAGAAACACTTTAAAGAAGCGCTATGTATGCGAGCGTTTACTTCTGCCCATATTTAGGCTCCGACTGCCAATCAGGTTCAAATTCCGGATTCCGATTGTGGTGATGAAATCGAATTTGTTTTCTATGATAGTCTTTTTCTTTTGATCTGTAAGAGTATTAAACTGCTGGAATGACTTCAAGAATACATGAATGAGATGCTGAAACAACCGTGGCATCTTCTTTTCTATTCGAATAAGCTTATAATATAAATAAGCTAAATGAGCGATACCGTATTCGAATCATTCAGGCAACAGAATCTGACAGTGAACGCTTGAGGATGCCAAATGAACATTGACCGAAATATTTTGCAGATGAAATCAGTCTCTCGGGTGATTTCCCAACATCGATCTCATTCCTGTCGCGCGAATGGACTTTATCGGAGACATATGAAATACCGGAGCGATATCAGATCAGTTCTGATCATTACCGACCATCGAATCCTCAATTCAGTTTAACCGCAAATAATGATCGTCCAATGGGAGCGCCGAAGTCCTCACATGTGGTTGCTGAATCTCATGATGTAGAGATCAATGCAGGTCGGCCTTCCTCAATATCTCTTCTTTCTGAAGATTCTCGACCAGTTCAACAACAAGCAGTGCTCGATCGGCACCCACTTACTTCAGACCATGATGCTCAAGGATCAAAGGCTGACCAGTCTGGAGCAATCCAGATTGAACAAAGACTAGAACGAGTTCGTCCACATTTGCAGCCACCTGCATCGGTTCACCCAATGCCAGATTCTCTTGAGGAAAGCGGCTCACCAGTAATATCACCTGGGAGGCACAACAGAACAGGTAACACTCATGTGGGCTATCAGGATCACCATTCGGATATTTCATCAACAGATCACGCGAAGAACTTATATCAAAGCAGAGGAGGCTCACTCCCTCAGCGATTCACATCAGGCAAATCAAATACAGGCCAACAGGTGACCACTACGCAACCTCCTGAAATGCACCTGTCGACGGGTCGGAGTCATTCAATGACCGCTGCTGGTGATGACAGAAGCTCTCCAGTCCGTCCCACTCATTCAAATGTTGCAACTTCAGAGAATAATAGTCGAAATTCATACCGGACGAAACAGGTCACGGATGAGTTCAGACAGATCACCGACGAATATAGTCGAAATAAAGCTGGAACTGAGCGCATACATGCGAGCTACACTGTTACAAGGTCAACCCAACCGTGGAGGAAAACAACTGTCAATTTCAGTACTGTTCCATCGCTAACTAACATTACTAGATCAAGGAATGGACAATTTCGTGGAAGCGGTGAAGATGCAATAGAAACAACGACTCGACAAGGTGAAAGTCGAAAAGTATCTCAGCCACTTCGAGGTACACATCGAGAAAAACCGAAACAACGCTACTTCCACAAGAATGGGTACATATTGCTTCTTTTTTTTTGCCCAAATCTGAAATGCGCAATTCATATTGACACCAAATCTTTGTGTACGTACGAGTTTATCCGGAATTGCACATGTTGTCTCCATATATGTTTATAATGGTTTCAACTTGCGAACAAGTAAATATTCAACGATGAAATTCGATGCATATTTGCTGTCTTATAACAAAAAGGTTTCATCTAGCTCATTTTTGCTTCTATCATTAATCATAATGCTTCTCGTATGCAATTAAATATACGAAAAAAAAAATTTGCATACCTATCTTATGAATAGTTTAATGCAAATTTGTATTTTGAATTTCTTTCTTTGTATTTTTAGTATCTTAATATCGCCATAAATTTTTTAATCTTATAACAATCAGTTTATGAAATTCAAATTTTACAACATTTCGATGCAATTTTCAAATATTTATGCAATAATATTCATGCAAAAACTCGTTTACAAACAATTCCTAGTTAATACACCATCAGAGTAGTTTTTTTCAACGTCATATACATATTATCGTTGCAATAATTTACTTCATCTTTTATGAAGTAAAGTAAAACGAAGCAAACTATACATTTTTCATTTGTTAGCAAAAGTGTGTAAATTTTGAGTTATTTGCGGCGCTAGTTTCCTCGATTATTTGGCGTTTCACCATAATAATATTTGCATATTTGCGTTGAATCGATTGCAATATGCAAAATTTGATCACTTATGTGAAAGTTCTAAAATTGCAATGAAATCCTTGAAACAGTCATTTACGGGCAGCACTATTGCATACAAAATTTTTTTGTTGAGGAAAGGATTTTGCAAGCAAAAAAACAATAATAAAATGTACGATTTTTAATGGATGATTTCATTTTAAATAAAGAAGGATGGCGAGTAAATTTCTTCGTAATAAATGTGGCAAAGAAAACATTGCAAGCCATATTGCACAACGAATTTAATGTGTCACTTCAATGACTGATTGACGGCTGCTTCTCTTAACTACAAAATTGCAGTAGCTTCTTTTCACATAAAAACACAGCGAGTGTTGTTATGAGTGTTCGGATATCTGTCCATGTCTACATCTGTTTGTATATGCAAATTTCTCTATATACGTTCACACATCGTTCAGTCAATTTAGAATCTTATTTAAGTTTAGTTTGCTTGATTGGAAGTCATCCGTTCAATCTCGCATGCGTGTCTGACCATCTTCTAACTTCACTAAAAATTTTGCCTTTTTGAATATTGATTAATTTATTGATAATTTATTGATAATTTATTGACAACTTTTTGAACTAAAAATTTAATAATCAAATGAATCAATGAAATTGATAATTGCTGCAATAAAGCTAAGCAAAACTATTCGAATTATCTCATTTCAGCGAGTCGATTTTATGAATGGTTTTCTTTCCAAATTTCAGTTATTTTTCAATTTTCTCGAGTAATCGTTCGCTATTTATGTGGAGTTCATTTCTTGAATATATGAGAATCCCCGAATTTGCAACCTTCTGATCTTCTCAATTGAAAAAGAGGTAGAAGAATTAGGTTAGACGTTCCATCCGATCCGAGATATTACATCAACAATCCCCTTCCTTTAAGTAATCCAGCACCAAAGGGAGGAGTTATGTTCGATGAACGGCTGACGGAGAATGCATTTCATAGTGTTTTGAAGGGAAAAAAAAGACACTTCCACATGAAGGCAAACGAAGGAAGGCAAGAAGGAAGTTACCTGGACTTTAAGGAATGATTAGCAATGTAAGAGTGGAGAGGCACACGAAAGGTTGAATTTCTAGAAATAATTATGCGGAAATGTAAAACTTTTTTTTCAAGTAAGTTAAAGCTTGCTACCTTTTGGCTAGCCAAATTGGCAACTTTAGTGTTGGCTTTACAAGAGGATTGTGCGAAAATCGTTGACAACTCACCAAACGGGAATTGAAATTCTCGCAAAACTTTCATGTCGACAAATTCTTTTCAAACACATAAATTTGCAAAAAAAAAAAAAATTCGCAGAGAATTACGGTGTATCTATATGGAAAATTTATTCAAATAACACTATTTATGAGGCACTAGTTAATGTAAGAATAGGTGTGATTCACTTTTGAATTCTCTGAGCGTCTATATTCTTCGTAATTTAAAAACTTTTATTCTTTAACACATCTCATGCGAAATTGCCTCTGCAAATAATTGTTTATTTTGCAGCTTCACAACTGCGAAACCTGTGACGACTGTTCCTCAACCACCAATCGATAAGGTGTGAGCCATTCATATTACTCCGTTATTCTAATTTACCTAAAATGTCAGTCTGTTCTTCCCGAAGTCAAATTTAATGCAAATCTTTAATGAACATTTCACATTTCTGAATATTTTCGACACTACCCTCTAAATCTAAGCGACGAGGTTATTGTAACATTAGGAGAGTGAATTCTACTTCTCTTCTATAGGTATTTTCTCGATGGCGCATAGTTCTGAACGTTAAAAAGGAAATACACATTGCTACAAGGTTATATAAGTTTCCTTTTATTTCCGTATTTTCATAAAATTATGGAATTTTTCGAATGCAGTAGGCAAAAAATACTTGGTACTGATTGAATATTCAAATATGATGATTTCGACCAGAGAATTTAACAATGATTTCGTCTCCTCTGACTTGCTAATAGCCACATCTGTTTTATGAGTTCGTATAAATCTTCAATTTTTTGAACGAAGCAAGGAATTTCAATAGTATCATTTCCAATAGGAATCCTATATGCTTGATTTTTTTTTCTAATTTCTATATACGATGCAAACGATTCAAATTATAAACTATAAAAAAAAAGCTTTAAATGTTTCCAGCTTAAAGTAAATCGTTTTTAGTGTGAAAAGTGAATTTTATACTATTGTTTTGTATAAAATTTCAGACGTTACAAAGAAACGGTAATGATGTTGGAGGTTTAAGCGGTATTGCCAACCAATCTATTCCCACAGATCGTGGTCGCATTTCTGAATCCACCATTTCAACGATCATTATTGAATCGGAAAGTGAATTCCGCCAGAAGAACTCCTCAGGTTGTTTCTACCGTCTGTTATTCCAATGATTTTTTAAAGTCGTTAAATGACTTAATTCGGTCATGGAACCTTATATCATCCCACCGTTATCTGCTTTTCGACACATATCTTCATCTTTTTTTTTTGAAATGGTTTTCTTTCATCACAGCTGTAACCGCTTAGGAACAGAGTTCGAATGGGTAACTTTCATCGATAAATCCGTCCTATATGAATCCTGAAGGAAAACAGCACTTAGACTTCTCGAAAGTAATATCTCAATCCACGATTTCTCACCCGAATTCGGTTGCAAATTTATGAAGGAAATGTATGGGAATTTTCAAAGCCTTAAACGTATCGTTTTATTAGAATTGTTCAACTTTCTTCCGATGTCTGCTTGCCTATTTGCGCACTGCAAAAGGCAAAAAGCCTGATTGTGGAAGCGTTGACTAAGAACGAACGAGATGAAATCTTTTTAAAGTGGAAGTAAAGTTTTCTTTCGCTGAAATGAGGGCAATTTGTTGGAGTTTAACGTCTAACGCTGAAAGGGGTTCGGGAGAGTGATGGCCAACAGGACGTCAGAAATGCGCCAAATAATTGGCAGCAGTAGTTCGCTAAAGCGTCTTATCCGAAGTTCAAGCCTTCACTTTCAAAGAGTTTGTAGTCACGGCGGGGGGTGGGGCAGGTGGAAAATGTCGCCAATCGCCCGAATGCCTTCGCTTCTGAGCTGTGCACTTCATATCGCTCTCTCAGCCATCTGTACCACCCAATTTACAGGCATACCTATATTGTCTTTGCACCGCCTTCTCCACATCAACTCTAAATAAATCTTTGCTCATTGCATGATCCTTTATTCGTTTAGAAACCGTTTCCTAATCTCTGCTTGTTCAATATTTTGTTCCTTCTCTTCCGGACTGTTTTTATCATTTCTTGAGTCTATCGAGTAAATTCCTAGGTGCGAATATTATATTCCACAAATTTAATATTGATTTTATTGAATGACGTGTTCCACAAATAATATTCCAAAAATGCATATTGACAAAAAATTTTATCAACGTTTGGCATTTTCAAAACTTCAATCAGTCGGTGATCCCTATAAAATATCACCAGATTTCTCAATCTCTACGGGACGATTAGCGTGTATGACACAGCGGTCGACCTTTGTGCAAAAATGCTAAGCGAAAGGAGGATGAATATATTGAAAAATGAAAATGGCGTCTATAGCTTATCTCTTGATGGAATATTACGACAAGAAATTTTTTAAAAATTTACTTCTTTTACCATATATTATTGCATAATTTCTATGCGCTCTAATATATGAACGTAAGGATTGTTTCAGCAAGTACATGTATAGCTGCACATCATCGTTGTGAGCGTTCCGATACTTGCAAATGGCATTTGAGTGAGGTAGAGATCAGGTGTACCGGACAATGTAATCGCCAACTATGTGCCGCTGTAAGTTGATATTATGAAATGATAAATGCATCACAATACAAGCCATTTCTATTAAAATTGCTCAATAAAGCAAAATGTTCACTAGGCTATTAAGAAAGAGAAAGACACATTAGGAGTGTCGAAACAATTGCACTATTATGCACTAAAATGTAGCGACAGCAACAATTGAAGAGCATGGAAGTAGAAAGGCGTACGTACTTAGCAAATGCAATGCTCCTCTCAGATAGAGTCAATCATTGGGCGTCAACGAGATTTACGCTTACTTGCCCTGACAGTGTTGATAGGGAGTAGCATAACAAGAGCTGTATGAGCGCCGAAACGTTGGAGATCTTGCGGTGACTTTTGGAATCTCCTGTCTCCAACACCTTCCAAGATTTACTACTTTGTTAGATTCACCCAGGAAATTTTATATTTGTATTCATTTCCGTGCCAATGGCGAAGCAAGATGACGATAAAGTTGCAATGCTCGAGCTTATTATTTATCACCAACAATGAACGATTTTTAAGTGGTTGTCATTGCTTTGATCAATCTGAAATGATGATAATGCCTATACAGGAGTGATAACACTATCAATATTGGAAGCGATTAATACTGTTTGGAACAAAAGGCGTATTTAGTATCAGATACAGCAGAACTTATGCTACATAGTGCAAATGATGGTATTCATGGTAGTAAGTAGGTTGATGGACTGTAGAGTATTTCTGACGAAATAAATCTTATGTCTAGGGGAAACTATAATTGATAATAGCACTAATAGCTCTTCCTATGCGACACTAGGTGGCATCTGTTACTGTGTTGGATACTTCTAGATATTACTATGTACTAGCGCTACTGCTAGGTGAATAGTACCAGTCATAAATAGGCAGATAGAGGAAAATACTACTAAGCGCAGCTATAAACTGTAACATTGTATACATGTTGATATAGTCAAAAATGGAAGATGTTTGATGAATTTTGCTGGATTTCATAACAGCATAAATCATGAGCTTTGGAGTTGGTCGAATAAAATAATGAAAAAAAACACGGTGACCATGATAAATTAGAATGCAATGCGTATGAAGGCTTGCAGAAAATGTAAAAAGCTGCTAAACATCAACTTTCTACATTTCAGTTGGGTACAACATATCGTTAAGGCAGGAAGTGAGTTCAACGGTCTCATTTTCGGCTATTTAAAGTATTTCATATAATTAATCAATAAAAACACTTTTGCTGATACCAGAATTGAGTAAATAATTCAGATTGTTGGATGAGTATTAGTAGTACTGCCTAAGCGCTAGGCTAATTGTCGTCTTCAAAATAATTCTTACCTAAGCTTTAATATTTGATCAGTTTGAGCGATTTCTTTCCTATGCTTTACTATTGCAATATATTGATAGCCGCATTATGAAGAAGCAATGACAGCTTGATTATAGTATCACCTTTGCAAGTTTTTTTCTTCATGAAACTGGCTAGTGATCTTTTATTTTTATGACGAATTATCTGATGAAGTACACGAAATGTCCACTCATCTCTTTCTTAGATGATTAGCAATTATATGATGCTTAACACAATTCTCATTAATTACTACATAACTATCACTTGCAGGCATTACAACGCTTTACTCGTTATGTTGCTCGACCATCTGTCGAATCGCTGATGTTTTGTCATTGTAACGTCGCTGATAAAGAGTGTCTTGAACATCAGGTATACATATTCACCTATCTATTATAATGAAGTTCTATCAGTTTTCATTTTCAATATGCATCATGATAAGGTCGTATTTGTTTGTAGATAGGTGTGGTTGCCTCCTTGTCTGTTTGACTGTTTACTGTCCATGATGTGCATCAGGAATCAATTAATTTAAAAGTACATAATATTATGGACATAACTTGCCATCGTGAGTTGTTGGCCTTAAAATCAATTTGCAAATTGATGCACAGTAACATCGAAATAGTTGTAGTTAAATAAATAATCCGAAAAAAAAATTTACGGACTTTTCATCCTTTTCGATTGCAGCATATATTTGGTTAAGACGGAAAAAAAACAATATTTTATAGGGAAATTTTTTCAACCCTCATATAAAATCCATAGATTTGATAATTAGTTGATTAATTTCAAAAAGGTGGCTTCAAAATCTAATTTAAAATATTTTGAAGGGTATTTTATTCTATGTTATGAAAATTGTTGCTTTGGTTAGCAGCATGTAAAAAACGCATGTCGTGTTAGCTTCTCTAGAAAGTGATTCGACGTGTTTTCCATTATTTTACGACATTTCATCAGATGCTGTCGTTTTATTTCCTCGTCCACTGTACCAGAGAAATATTCAGTGACCATTGGTCAGTTGGAGCTGAGTATGTCAATACTACTTTCGATACTCGTCAAATATAAAAGATCTCTCATATTTAGCGTCCTTTATTTGCATGAATAAAAATTCTCCTTCCACTATTTTTACAGTTTCCACTGAAGAAGCCTGTATTCAAAACACGACTTTGTTTTAGATTGGAGAGTACCTCTACTTTTAGGCACTGTTTTCTTTTCTCAACTTGCTGTTTATTCATGCACGAAATGCTATTTTAAAGGATGAAAGTGTTGAGGATAATAATACAAAATATAATTCCATAAGACTTGGAAATTTCTGTTTATAAGCATGATCTATCTGCTATTTATAGATGAGGAACTAATAATGAGAGGAGCTCTTTCTTATTCAAGCGGAATACCGTTTTTCAGCTATGCACATAATAGAGAATATTATTATTTGTTTTCCATATTTCATTATTTTATCGATTTCCTCATAACTATATCGTTGTTTTGGTTTATTTCAAATGTGTCGTAATATGATGCTCTCAGTTTCAAATTTACTTCTATTTTACATCATTTTACTCATTAATCATATGTGAATTCAATTTTTCTTGAAAAAAAAAACTTTCCTATTGTTCTATATTGTGCGTTATGCTTCATAACTACTTCATCTTATAAAATGCTCATTTTTCCATGCAGCATTCCCAAGCAGTCTATAATTGCGGTACACTAACCGACTCCCACATCTCACAACTTTTTCTACGCTTTGCACAAAAATCAGAATGAGGAGGTTTAGCCGACCCCTTAGCCCGCTCCGCTGCTGTGTTTGCATCCTTCTATTTAAATTTCGTGTTCTGGCGTTCCTTCCCTTAGCCCATCAATCAATCAATCAATGCATATATATATATATATATATATATATATATATATATATATATATATATATATATATATATATATATATATATATATATATATATATATATATATATATATATATATATATATATATATATATATATATATATATATATATATATATATATGCTATTGTGCTTCGTTAAGGAGGACGGAAGGAAAGCGGATTCTGTACTTAGCTGCTTTATCGGGTAGTGAAAACGTTAGATGTGATGGATGGGTCCATTTCTTTTTGATTTTGAACAAAACATAACGTGCACTATTTCACTTAAAAACGATACTGTCTTTAGTGTGAAGTTAGTTTGCATCTGTTCATTACGAAATATTGCGCTTATTTGCGAAATTCAATAAAGCTTCCAACTGATAGGTATCCCTCTGACATTGACTTTCCTCTCAATGCGATATTATTGCATACTTATTGACGAGAGCATCTATCTCTATCTCCGAATTTTGCCTAAAAACGTAGTGGAGTGCTGTTCGCATGGGCGACCACAGTCCTTTCCCATAATGGCTCTAAATACACATGGAAAGCTCCTTTCCCAACCGAGCCTGATGTGGGCGCTTCCCCATAGGTTGTGAGAGTGCTATGGGGTTTCCGCAATTCAAGACTCCTTTATATGCGACGAGAATTTTGTGAAAGGAGTAAAAACGATATTCGTTGCCATCTTTCGAAGCCTGGATCGAAAAAAGTGCGGACAAGAAAATCAGCTTTTAGCAGTAGCATAGAAGCAGTATGAGGAAAGTTTTCAGAGGACAAAAAGGAGAAGGTTGCGAGGATTTTCCCTGAATTTCCAGAAATATCAATATCAATTTGCGTAGGAGCATGGATTTACCTAATAAATCGAGTTTGTCTAAATCTGAGCCAGGAGCAATCTGTATAAGGCTCGAAAAATGAGAACAGCCTCCTATTATGTGATTGGAAACACGGCATTCCATATCGTAACATCTTTGGAGTTCTTTTTTGGACACGATTTTAGACAAGATGGTTCCGCAACCTTTCAAAAATTTCATTGCCTTAATTTCTATGTTTTTTTGACGTTCCTGCTAAAATGTGGTCGTGCTGCCTTGGGTATTTTTGGTGCTGGAGACAAGAGATCTGGTAGGCCTTAAGGTAACACCCGTATCAACTGATGTGATGATCAATTAATATCGATTTATACTGATCGAAACTGCCTGAGGAGGTCGTCGCTATTTAAGTACTTAGCAGAAGGGCGCAATCTTTTGTAGAGGTTTTACATCCTTCCGTTGTATTCCTTGAAATTTTATAACTGCACTATTTATTGTCACTTTACAAAAGAGTTGTTCAAGGGATCATGATTGCAAAAGCACATTTCGTGCATATTTCTTTGGCGTGCTTTTGCATTACGACTGCGTTATCGTTGTGCACATGCATAAGTATTTGTCCATGTGGGTCTACTTATCTGCCCACCGGTCTCAACAATGAAACCATATCGGAGGATAGTTGAAATTTTTTCGCTATGACAAGTCGTTGAATACTTTCCACTTCAACTTTTATTTCGATAAACGGTCTTCGTTTTGAATTACTACTACTAAGAGGTGCTCGAAGTTAGTATGCTAAACTCGTCTTGTTACGGATTAAGTGACGAGAGAAAAATAGTTTTTTTTTTTTAACTGAAGAACTCAATAACCAGTCGTTTTTGCATAGAGACGTATCGTGAGATATTTCTCCTCTTTTCATTGACAGCAAGAAGCGCAAAAACTCATATCGTGCCATTATCTCCTTTACACTTTTCATAGTGACCTGCCCGATCTGATTTAGTTAAATAAAGTCCTTTATAGTATTATCTAATTGATTTTGTCTTCGTGGGATGCGATTTATGGTATTTGATGCGCGTATATATTCCATACATAACTCGTAGATGCGCTCAGTTAAAAGGATAGATTCAAAGGAATCCTCACGAATATGGTTCATCTCTTCAGTAGATACTGATTCGAATAGAAGCCTCCTTCTAGAGTTTCACAACAAAAAAATGAGGACTTCGATTCTTTCCTTGAGCACAAGCAGTCTCGCCAAAGGGGGCACTTAGTTGCAAGCCTTTCTAGGTCTTTGCTCGATAACCGGTGAATCATGTATAATACATTGAAGCATCAAAATTGTTTAGTTTGCTGCGTACACATCTGCTATTTTATTATTTAACTGTTAGTTAATTAAGGAGACCTATTGCCATAAAATAGGGAATAAGATTGTAATAGCGATACCAAGAAAAATCTAAGCATTCTTAAGTAAGATCCTTCTTTAACAAGAACTCCTTTCTTCGAGTAGGATGGACAACAAAAGCATTCCACTTTCTCTGGAGACAAATTCAGCCAAATATAGATTTATCTTTGAGGCCAAGAATATCTATAAGTTTTCCAGCAAAGATTCTGAAAAATAGATACGTAAGTATGATAGACTACTGAGTGATAAGTATAGAAAATATCGAAAGCATTTCAATAAATTGATGGAGTGATGGATGTCGAAAATGAAATAACTCTGACTAATTGGACCCATTTTCACATGGTGCCTAAAAATGGAAAAAAAAAAACTCGGCAACGTGTAAGATAAAAAGGATTCATATTTGCAGCAAGTGATGTATCCAAGATGCTTGTATACTGATCGTGAAATGGGCCCACTAACCTGCACCGATGCCGTCGAAAAATGCCGTTCGGACAACCAATGCCAGTGAGAATTATATCTTTTCACTTTCAAGGAATGTATTCCAGCAATAAATCCTCTTTATTAAAATAACTTGCCCAAACGTTAAATAAACGAGGCAATAATTTATGACTTCACTGAATTCATTATGCAAATTTTAATTCAAATATTAGGCACTCAAGTAAATATTACGAGATGGGAGGGTATAGAAATAGATGGGAGGAGGAAGACTTTGGACTATTTCGCTGAATGCAGAAACTACTCATCCTCACAAGGCTTAGAAGTGATTTTCTTCCTCCCGCTTCCTCCTCCTTTGTCTTTTTCTCTGTCTTTGAGTATCGTCAGTGATATGTCATCGGTGGCAACGTGTACCATTCCACTATTAGTTAGCAATACCTTTAAGTGATGAAGCTCAATATTTTTCAAAAATGCAATCGTTGCAAAAGTACAAAATGTAATTCGAATCAGCGTGCCAAAATTCTAGCTTATTCGTAGAGAGTGTTTCATCGGTATGCGCTAGTTAGTGAATCGTTTTGCTAGCTCACAGAAAAATGCGACTATTTTGCTGAGATGCCGAACAGTTGTCAACCAGAAGAACGCCAAATTTATGGTGGTCAACTTTACCACAAATTACTCCAACAAAAATTACTCCAACAAAAGTTGGAGTAATTTTTGCGGAAAGCGAATTCGACGATGCTAATTTGATAGCCATTACTCTTATGAAAAGAGACATCAACATAAAGGCACCATCGCAGAAAGCTTAGCGCAATGCCAACTTGAATTTGTCAACCGGAAGTCGTAACGCTTGAAACGGGACAAAATATCCGTTTTGCGTCCACTTTTACATTTGGGGATATGCCAAGTTTCCACCATTATTAGTGATACCGTTGCAAGATTCTCCCTGCAATTTGGGAAATTTTTCCATTGAAATTGGTATGGCATGCTTACCTGGTCAATCATAGATCTTGATACACAAATCTGATTAAGTAGGCATTCAGAGTAACCGACAACTATATGCAGTATAAAATAGCTCCGAACTTGCTCTTTGAAGCACTGCTAAAACGTAACAGCGAGTTTCTGTTTCATTGCATTCCTTTCGGTTATCGGAGTCAAATAATTCCGAACTTTTGCAGTAGAAACACCTACTACCGTGCTCGAGTATTATGAATGGAGAGAAATGTGGGGATGAGAAGTTGTCGCCATCCATAACCAGATGATGCGGATAAATGAGGAAAATTTAGCGATCTCGAAGAAAAAAGTGAAATGCATTCTAGTGTTGAGGGCAAAAATTTAATCAGTGCAAATTTTCTGCACTTTTCTTTCAAAAAAGGTCGCGAATTTCTATATGAAATCCTTGAAGGCTTGAGATGTTTTTTATTCGGTTGAAAGCGGTTCCAACTCCTCGAATCACCCTCCCTCTCATCCTACGAGGTTTCAGTCTTAATCTTTCAAAGTTGGTCTGTTTTTCGGAGTTCAACATTTTCACTCTCATTACCAGTAATTTCAATTTGCTATTTGAAATCTTGAGTCTTAAGGTAAACCTATTGCTGTTTCAAACAGAAAGTACTATGTGGGCGCCTTAGTATTAGCGCTTTATAGCCGTACGATCGGGAATAGCGCCAGTTCCAGTTTCTCCTCCACAATTTGTCGTTAGAATTCACTAGAATTAGAGCGAAGTATGGGTCACACATAAAGGATGGTGAAGTTGCACTAGTTGCCTAGTAGAGGGAAGAATGATGGATGGCTACTTATATGGTTCAATTTTTGATTGTAATTTCTATTTCTTAATCCAGTGCTAGTTACATGTGCACAAGAATACTATATCTTACGTTATTTAGCCAACACGTATATCCATACCTTATTTCTTCATTAAGAGTCGCTCCCTTCACAAATCCCCACTCCGCCTACGCCTGCATCTCTATATGCGAAGTAAACTAGAATTGCTACAACATTCCTTCCATCATTCATACGTATTTTTTGAAATATGCGGCAGAATAACTTCTCGTGACCTCTTCATAACCCTTTTCCCTCCACTTTCTATCGTTTTTGAAATATTATGAGACCATAAGCTCTTCAAGGACAAGTTTATAAAAGGTGGTCAGTCAATCAGGAAAACGGTGAATCTAGCAACCCTGAAAACGGTGAACCAAGCAGCGCTTCTGAAACAACGATCATAAATAACATCAGGGCATCTTTATAGCCGATTTAGACCGTTATGAGCTCGATGCGAGAAAATTGTGCTGAAAACAATGGATCTTTTGTTTTCGTGGAGACAAAGGAAGTTGAGAGGGAATAAAACTCTCATTACATCCGTATAATAATAATGCAAAAGCGAGGAGTGAGAATTTCCGATTCACGCCAAAACCTTACCGGAAAAGTGGTTCCCAAATAAGTCTGTGCAATAAATTTACGATGATTTGTTTGAATAACGAGATTTACTGCAAAAATCAAACTTGCAATAAGTAAAATTTGATGTTAAATTCTCTGCACTGAGTTAATCTCATATTTATCTCATATTTCAGGCGCTTTTCGTCAGTTTTCTTCCAGTATTGTCCAGTGCACAATGGTCAATGTACGATGTCCGAACTCGATCACTGCAGACAAGCGTTGATCGCCATTCGTGGCACTTACCTCGAGTATCCTTGCTATTGCCCTCAGAATGATCCTTTATGCCGCAAATATCAGTCAGCAATATTGCCCAACAACCCATGTGTCGGTTCGTTGCTTCAATAAACATCTAGCTGACATATTTGTCCCACCTAACCAATCGAACGTTGGAGGGCCCTTTACCTTTCCAACTTTCTCAGGGCCCTTTACCTTTCCAGCTTTCTCAGTCCACTCAACGAGACAATCCCGCAGACCTCAAAACTAGCTTCTAAGCGAGCAAATATCTAAAGAGCAACACGTTAATGCCTCATATTTTCGCAATGAGTTAATGCAGAAATGAACATTTTGTTTAGTAATTGGATTTTTTCAACTATCTTTAGAATCAAATCAGTTAAATCTAACAATTGTGTATATTTATTTCTTCGTTAATTTTTTCGAGCCAATCGTCATTCTAGCGATAAACAATTGCGCACATATCAAAATTGAATTTATTTCAACGGCAAATTATTCGATAAACTTGAATAGATTCTAATAAACGCTCACCTTTAATATCCATGTGTAATTAATGCGCTATTTATTAACAAAAAAAAAAGAGACAAATATATTGACGTAAAAACTTCCGTGTGCGCTATTATGAAAATCATTTATGCTACAACAAGTGTATTGTTTCGATACGTAACCTTATTGGCGTTACAGTTACATAATAGCGATGATTAGAGAATGGTTCAATCTATACATGCATTTCATCGTTCATTGCTACCATTATTTCGAAAATAGATGGCACTTATTAAAGGAAATATATTGCATTTCAAAGTTGAGATGATTTCTATGATTCAACACGAGTACCACTTTGCACTATTATTTGTTCATCATATTCCATTATACACAGATATTCCATTCTACTATTCGTACATTCCATTACCGTTGCATTTTCGCTGAATGACAACGTTTGCAGTCATATATTCTCACGATATAATGTTTACATACTAAAAAATGCTGGGAAAATTACATTAAATACTGAAAAGTTGCGAATTTATGCTTTTAGTTCTTCAGAAAAGAAAATTTTTTTTTTGAGGGAAATTGACATGCAATCGAGTAAAAGTGAATCATTTTGCAGAGCGTTCAATGATCGAATATTCGAGACTTATGAGTGATATCCCACCGGCAAATAATTATGAACAACATACACCTATTCAACAATCGAATAACGCTCGAAAAGACGACAAAACAGATGAAAATGAAAAAACACAAAAGCTAAGTGAATCGGATAGTCGGAACGATTGGAATGATGGATCTTCGACGACTCGTCTCGATTTACGCACAAACGAAAATAATAGAAGTGGAAAATATTCGAATGCTAATGCCGAATATTTACCCAAGAGCGTTTCACGTATTAATCCGGATGAGAAGGTTCGGTATTTCGTGGAATTTAGAAAATTTCTTGAGAACATTAAGGATTAATCCAGTTACAAAGGTAGATTTCTAGCTGCTAGTTGCGTTAAAATAGGTTTCATATTGTACCTGCAGTTACCGGCGCTGAAGCAGTCTTTTTCGCGCCTCACAAGTAGAAATAAAATTGTTTATAATCATTACTTCTTTATTCATGGCTTGTAATTTATTTATTTTTTCAATTATTTTAATTTATTTAAATCATTTGATCTCGAACTTCTTTAAAATATAGTTGGTTGGCCGGTGCACCGGCGTGGCCTTGATGATCTTCGGAGAACGAAGACTAATTAGAAGTAGCGATCCTTCACTACTTTGCTATATTTTTCCTTTTTCGTCGCCTGCCTGTACTTTCATCTCCCGACAGACTGTTTGAACACTCGAAAAGGATGAGGTGGAGGGGAGAGGGAGGCAACGGTCACAAATTCTATTAACTTTGCTGTTCCCCTGGGCCTTCTGAGTTCTTGTTTCTGTTTCCAGAAGGAAAATCAGAATAACTGTTACATTATTCATTGGAAATATGCTGCCCATTAATTCCATCAGATGATTGCATGGAACTGAAATTGTTCTTCACCTATCGTTTTATGAGTGATTTTTGATCACTTATCCCGAATTACACTGTTTTTGGACTTTTTACCCTCGAAGACTTGATGTGCAGACCGCACTTTAACGATGCCAATAAGGTGGACGGTACTGCTTATATAGTTTTTGCTGAAAACAGTGAGTGAAATGATCCATAAAAACAGCGCGATATCTTGTAGATGTGGTGTCACATAACTTCCGCCTTTGACACTTAGCTAGGTAAAAGGTACCGAGGTCATGTCCAACCTCACCGCAAACTCTCAAGTGAACAATTGGTGCTGGCCTAGGGACATGGTTGGAACGGGTTATGTGTCCAGCTCACTTGTGCGTTGGTCTTCAATCTTCAATAGAAGGGTGGTGAGCTGCTCACACCTTCATGCGATTAGAGAGGTGATTGACGAGCGATGCGCTAAAGGTACAGGTCAAGCAAGCCATGGCTACTGTAACACAACAGAAACGACCCAGCGCGAACATTTTAGCACTCTCTCTCTTTGGAATATTTGATGAGTGAAAAACAAAATGTTTGTAGCATTACTACGAGAGTGATACAGCTTCTTCGTCGTCATTGACAGATCAACCATCAACTCTTACTGGCTCCGCTGTGGAACCACTAGATGGTGGAAAACAATTGGCCTTTTCCAAAGCAGCAGCAGACAACCGAAAGAACGGAAAACATCACGTTGCGAACTCTACAGAGCGAAAAAAGATAAATGCTAAGGAGAAGAGCACAAAAGGCAAGCAAATAAGCGCCGTATCCTCACCACGTATCGTTGGCACAGCGTATATTTCACCGAATGAGGAGTTGTCGGAAGCAATTCGACTACAGAGTGCTGTGCCGTCTACTTCGGTAAGTGTTTTGAAAATCGTTTTATATTTAATCTTTTATTTTCACATTTAATTTCTGGATATGAATTGGTCTAATGGATTCATCTTTGTGATTTGATGTATATTGAAATATCGATTTTCAACGATGGTTTTTTCTTAGACAGCATCCATCGATAGATTTCACCTTGTCAAATGACCACATTTTCAAAAATTCTTCATAAATATTGATAATTTTAAGGAAAATTTTTCAAAGGATTTATTTCTTTGTAACATTCACCTACTTTTTTTTTCGTTTTGAGACGTCTTCTACAAATCCTTCTGTTTCCTATTCGTTCCCTAGACTTGAAGATGAGTGAGTGACGGGTTGATGCTTATTAGTGCCCGTAAGGTGGAATTATTTGAGCCTTTTTTTTGCAGCAAGAGCAATAGCCTTAGAACCGGAAACAAGCTCCGGAGCTTCAAAAACCTTAGAATTCATGAGTTGCAGAATCTGAATAACGGTACTACTCGTGCGTCAAAAAATTTCCTTGCAACATCGTTTTCATTTCCTACGAAATTAACCTCAATATTTGCTTCGAATATGCTATCTTTAGCGAGAAGTCGTCGTTCGATTTGTTGAATACCTACATCAACATCCGCTAAAGAGGTTGAAAATAAATTTTATCATTATAGGAGCCATTTGTATTATTAACACAAAAACATCGAAACTTGACAATGTCAAGGAATGGTACCTCTTCTAAGGGTTCAGCAAGAGAGCACAAAGATACGACAAGAATGCCGTTTAAGCCAAGCACCTCAGGACCGTATATCACTCATGCGCCTCCTCCTCGTGGTAAGGCATCAGAACTTATTATTCTCATTTATTCGCAGTATCTATTTGGTTTATTCTCATTTATTCGTAGTATCTGTTTGTTTATTCTCATTTAGCTGTTTGCCACCGCTTGAAGCATTACGCAAAGTTTCAGTAGTTCCTCGTTCTTATCGGTTTTATCCTTCTATAAGTTCAAAATGCTAATCAATTGTCGGACAACTCAACCATTTCAGCTGTGAACACAAATAACCCGGCCGGTATTGAAAACATGGGGAAAGAATCGCTTTTCGGCTGAGATATACAACATGAATATTTTATGAAGGAAAATATAACAAAAAATATTGTTGCATAGTAGTTTTTACTAATTGACATAACTCCATGTTATTTCATAGAGGTTTTTTTTAAAGCATTTCCCTAATAATTTGTGAGATGCTATAAGAAGATAGCGATTATTCATTTAGTATTGCTTGCTGACGATGATCGATGCAATATTTTATTACAGGTGGATGCACAACAAAGGATTCAAGCGGAAATGCAATAACTCATTACAAGGGATCCATTGTTCGGGTTGGCGTGCAAATTTTTTTTCATGCAAAATTGAGCATTCTTAAAAGTAAGGAAAATGCTTCACGGAAAATATTGAATGGATGATTTCTGGATAGACTACCTATGATGAAGAAGTGATAAATCGATATTTCGTAGCATCTAATACAATATGCGGCGTTTTTGGGGGAGGGGAAGGGTGGGGAGGGGGGGGGGAAGCTCTATCGTTATGAAATTATAGAAGAAGAGCTAATCCACGGAGGACGATGAAAAAGTGTTAAACGCTACAACGAAAGGAAAATGGTGGTTGATAGGTCTTTAAAAAAAATGGCTGAACAAGAATGAGAATCGACGAAAGAAAATGCAACGAAATGGAAAGAGAAAGAGAGAGAGAGAGACGAATGAATAAATGAAATGAATAAAATCAACATCAGAAATATTTAGCGTTCTCGTTTCATGCAAATTTCATATGAGATAGAGCTTCAGCTAGTATTACGCTGAAAAAAAAAAGTGAGATTAACTATAGGTGAAAGAATCGTGGAATCGTGAGTATGACGAATTTAACGTAGAATTTCTTAGAAATGAATATTGAAAAGTTTGCATACGTCTATACTATTTATTTTTATATTCATCAGTTTGCACATATATATTGCATATAATTGAACTTAATTATAGTTGATATCAATAATATCAAAAAATTAATGCTCAATTTGAAGTGAAATTCAGAATTTTGCTGAGCGGTGAAATCGTGCAAAGGGAATTAGTACGGCTTTCTCAATCGCACCTATTAAATTAATCGATTGAGTGAATTGTTGGCGAAGAATAATATTATGTGCATGATTATGTGTTCAACTTTTAACACTCATCTAATCCTCCAACATGAATCTTCTAGAAAATACTAATTTTTTTGATGAACCGACTACTAGAAAATGAATACTTGAGAGATTTTTGGATAATTTTACACTTGAAGACGCATGCCTTCTGGACATGCCATTTCAGCCTTCTGCAAACTTTTAAGCCTCCAAATTGAAACTACTCGACTTTATATATATATATATATATATATATATATATATATATATATATATATATATATATATATATATATATATATATATATATATATATATATATATATATAATATATATATATATATATATATATATATATATATATATATATATATATATATATATATATATATATATATATATATATATATATATATATATATAAAGCAGCAAAAGCGATTTTGCGAAAATTCTGTAACTATTACTATTATTATTGCTGTTCGTTATGCATTGACTCCGTACGTCTTTCAGTCGGCTATTTGCAAATTTCGCTAACGTTTGTATGACGACTTATTTTCTCACATCTATCTTACTCTTGCAGTATTTCTTTCTCACTTTGGAGTTATTTATGACAACCGACAGCTGCGTTGTAATTTTGGCTTACTATGCTAGTAGATCGCTTCTACTATGTCTGTACTACCCATCTTTGCTGAATACTGCGATCGGCGGCTATCACATAAAGCATTTTTTTCGCCTAAGTGTCTGCATGAAAAAAGTGGTGACCACCCATCTCACAGACAAAGGCTTCCAGCTCGCAGATCGTTACATATTTTAGTGAAGGCAATGAACAGGTATCGTTTATGTGGAAATGGCATGGCATTCACATAGATCAAATAAAAAATTTCTTATCGATGAGTGGGTATTGAATCAGTCAGGTTTATTTAAAATGACGGACGTATTTCAGAGGTATCACGACTGGTCGGGTCGATGTTCCTCTTGGTGTAACTGCAGTGATGATGAGCGTCTCTCATGTTCGAAACTGCCATGTATGCCCGATGAATTATGCACGGCGCCTCTTACAAAAATTGGTGCATATTTGCATATTATTTCATAATCACTCAAAAGAATTCACATACGAAATAGAAATTTACATAGAAATTTACATTCAAAAACAGTTAACATTGAAATTTTTCTTTTATAGAATTTTTATTTTGTTTCATTTTAATAACCTCCCGCCCCCCCCCCCCTCGAATTTCTGATCGTTATTAAAATAAAACATATTCGATTGAATAAAGTTTGTTTTTGATTGATTTTATGTTTGAGGGAAATTATTGAAATAGGAAAATATTGTTGAAAGAATTTCTAATATTGAAATTTACCGTTGTAATAAGAGAAGTATATTTCATTTTCTAAGAACGCATAATCACCTTTCTATTGAGTTTGACTATGAACTATAAAGTAATTGAGTGGAGCGAGTTGAGCAGTAACAATAATCCCGCTTATTATTCGTTTTTATCTATGATGTGCATGTTCTGGATATTTACTTGAACAACGCCATCATTCAATGTTATGTTGTATTTCGTCATCTTTGAGCAGTTGTCTGCATGGACGTTGTGTTCTGTTGTAGTTTCTCTTCGGCGCTTAGTCGATACTGTTTCAAAGAATCGGACTAATTCCCTGATTTCCCACCTTTATGTTGTTTACCTTCATTGCCTATACTCATCGTTTTATTGGCAGATGGCAGCGCTGGATATATGCTTGAGCTCTTCTTGGTCTATTATCATTTCTGAAGTTCTTCTCACCCACTTATCCTTTCTCATTACAAGTAGAAGTATTCATACTGCTCATCTGATTTTCAAATTGCAGTCTTAGTCACCCGAAGTCACTCGAGTCTTTTACCTTCATTGTTCTTCAGAGCATTCGTTGCCTCTGCTACCGCTGCCACACCGCTTAGCCACAGAAAACTGTTGGCGATTCTTACTGCTTTTAGTAAAGCTTCACTTTTAAACTCATCGATACTTTTATCTCATGGGAGAAGCCTTCGTTCCTGAAGAACTCTTCCTAACAATATCGGCTTCTTTATCCTACATATATTTTCATCCCTCAATGCATTTTTACACATGCGTCCTGAGAAACAAACTCGTTCAGCTCTTATTTTTTCGACTCTCATACAATTTATCGACTTCAGCTGTCAGTTGCTCATCATTTTCGCTTTGAAGGTGTTTATTCGAAATCCTTCTGACGCGCTTTATGTCATAATTCACGTATCACTTTCTTGAGTTGTTTGAAGTTTTGAGTTATTAGAACTACGTGATTTCTGAATCGCTATTGCAACATCTTTATCCTATCGATATTCACGCAGTCGTTTTGCAAATCCACTCCGTCGAACACGAGTCGCCGATTTGTGTTTGAACAGCAACGGGAAAATGCACTTCTCCTATCATAATCGTACTTTGCTCTCCAGTGGTACTTTCCTCGCATGAAACGTATCGATACCGGTTTCTGTTGGATATCTGGAAGGATGAAGCCGACTGAAGAATGTGTCGAGATGCTTCCCATAAATCTTTGAATGTATCGTATTCTACAAAGAGCAAATATCGAATCACATTGCAGTGCCTATTTTTTCGATCAGTAGAGTCAGCATATGGATTTTGTTGTTTTTTTTTTTTGAATAACCAGATGTAAACCCTACTTCATCAACTCTCCTTGCTTCTGTCCGATTTTCTGGTGTAATCTTTCGTAAAATACCCGTCTCCAGGGATCATTTTTGAGACCAGTCGTCAGTAGAAGTAATATTGAACATTGGCTCTTCAAATCGTTTAAAACACCTTTCTTTAGCTGCAAAATTATTTCCGACTTAGGCAAAACCTTCAGGGATTTATTAATAAACGACATATTGCTGTATAATATTTTTCAACTGTGTTGTTAGTATTTCTCGTGCTTCCCTTCCATCCTTCAACATTTCGTTGGTCGAGTTGTCGATTTTCGCACTGTTCGTATGTTGGATAACATTTTTGAGTTCCGAGTAGATCTCTATGAGGAGCTCATCGCTTTTTCATATCAGAAAAATACGATTACTTCCTTGTCGTCGAATATTTCAAATATTCTTTCAAAAACCATGGTTAAACGGCACATTTCATACGACAGCAGAATTGAGAATATCATCTCTTGCAAAAGGAAGAGAAAAAAGAAGAAGAATGATACGAGGCTTTAAATCAAGAATGCTGACTCGTTGAACGAGGAGAACGGAGGTAGAAAATTCTCATGTCATGAAACCGCAGAATCATCCGATGCTTTTGTGTAATATTATTCTGCGAAAACGCATCGAAATGCCGCGTTTCAACACCAACGACTATGGGAATTTCTAAAATTCGGCGATTCAAAAAGAGATTTAAAACATATAATTTCAGAGCATGGAGAGAGGCTTTACATAAAGGACCGTGGAGCGTGCACCTGCCAATCGGGTGTATTTATTTGTGATCAGCCCGAGGATCTGCCCGAACTTGGTCCAGGTGTTGCGATTATAAATATTTCACTGAGCATCTGAGGACAGAAAAAAAACGCTTTTACGAGAGAAAGGACTGTTTTTTTTTTCAATATCAGTACCAAGAACACTGTGTTCGAGCAAATGAATTTTTTGTTACTGGAAAAGAGACAAGCTGGGGTAAGGGGAGGAGGGGTGTGAAGAAGAAATGAGAGGAAATTGGGCCGGGAAATAATCCATTAAAAGTACCCTTCAAAAAAGCCATTCAGTTTTCTGGCATCAATGCTAAGCAGATTAGCTAAAAGTTTTTGTTCACTTTGAATGTAAATTAAATTAATCGTAATGTCACTTAATTGAGATAGTCTTAGGTTCTGAAGCATAGATTTCAAGCCATATTGCAAGCATTGAAGCATAGACGGTCCAGTGATGTTTTTAGTGCTAACGTAAATCGTTATCCAAAAATAGATGAGAAGGCCAAAAATTTGGCCGCAATCTCTTCCTTATGAACTATTCGATGGTTGTGATTTTTGTAAATACTATAAATGAGTTCTGTATATGGGATTGACATTTTTTTTCCCTATGATAGAATTATCCCTCTTTTTCGTAGTTGAATCGTAGATGGATGCAAATAGTATCACAAATTTAAAATCTCGTTAATTGATTTGAATTAGTTATGAGATTTTATTGCAGGGATTTATATATTGGTCGGATATTCGTTAGATGAGGTTGCGATGCTCAAAGAAAATGTGCCAAAAGGAGTTCTTGAGCGTTCCGGTTTCGTTTCTGAGGATAATTTTGTCGCTCATGATATTGGAAGTCGATTACAAATTGCACTCGAAAGGCTAATGCCACATGTAAGTTAACTGATAACATTAAATTAAGAGAACTTTTATCACTCTTTATAAGAATTACGAAAGACCAATAAAACGTTTTGTTTTTTTCCAGAGCAAATTTAGTGAATAAATTATTCAATAGTTTTTGATTACGATAAGAAACCATAAAAAAATGAATATAACGCCTCTTTATTCATATATAATTTTAATGCGAATGAAAGTATTATTAATATGAATTGAATGATTTTGATGATATAATCATTTAATGTGGTACATTTCTTAGAAATTATATTTTCGACGATATTATGCTTGTGAACAGTGGGGGATTTCTTGTCGTTGATAATATTTATTGATACTATTACTAAGTGTTTTTTATCAGTAAACTTTTGTCACAACTATTACCTATTAGTTTAGTTCATGCAAATAGCTAGCTTTTTAGTCGGTAATTTTCATCACTTTTTTTCTTCTCATACTCATTGGCATAACTTTTAATTGTTTCCCAAATTCGAGTACTTGAAAAATTCTTCTAATTACTCAACCATTGCAGGTCTATGTTTTCACTTTGGTACAAGTTCTGGGAACTTTTTAGAAGCATAAGTGAAATTTTCGCCTCTGCAAGTCATTCGTGAAGTGCATCTTCGATGAAAGCGTGGGATGATCACATCTTTCTTTCATCCAGCATTTCTTTCTCCCAGAAGTGACACTAATCTCCAGAGCTTGAGAGACAACAACCGGAACAATGGGGCTTATATATCATTTCTATCTTGAAGAAGCAATCATTTATTCTTAATGAGATATACTCGGCCACCATCAAGCTCTTTTATAAGCAATTCTTTAACCGTATACAGGTAATAGTCTGTTGAATGCGTCTTCATTTGTTGATACAGTAACGCGTAGGGCATTGGCGATACTGTATTTTATAGGAGGTGCAGTGTCGCATAATGTTCTTGGAAGAATTCAAGTCGGAGGGAAATATTATCTTTCAAATGGAATGGTTCGGAGTCAATCCACGTCTCAACGAAACAAGCAAACGTTGGCACACCGGTCAAGCCGAAAAGGTTGGATTTGTGAGCAATTTGCAGTGTATTTCATATTTACTTCAGATAGTGGAGCATCAACGATTTTCCCAAAGTGGTGAGCGTATATACAACACTTTAAATACACCACAAACGACGTTGACATATATAAAGCATCTATATTTTTGCTAGGAGTATTCGAATGCTTTCTCGCTAGTTCAATTTTTGTTTCATGCCGCCTCAGCTCACCATAGCTTCTTGAATTGCGGATCGCAGAAGCAAACCACGAAAAGCCTTTATTCGTTCAGGAGAACGCAAATAGAAAGAACGTTTCGAAATTCGAAAGCAGTCGAAAATTCATCAAATTTTAAAAAAAAACGGAAAAGATCACAGATTTTATGGCTAAGAAATTGAAAATATTCGACACATACATAAGCAGCTGCTGTTTGCAAACTTAATATTGAAGTGATGCGTTTTTGTCGATTTATATCATCCCTGCTTTGAAAAAAAAAAAGGTTTCACCAAATGCTTTCGATGGGCTTGATCAGAGACATTATTCAGTAAACAGCTTATTGAGCACCGATGCAATCCTTTTTTCCTCATTTATCGCCCATTCCAATATTTAGCGAGGAAATTTCTTGCTCATGATTGCAAAGAAATTCTGGCGTTTCATCTTTGATAGCAAACAGAAAAAAAAAGGATTTCTCAATATCGGAACGCTAAAAATTGCGTTCAATGCTTTTTGTCTGAAAGGCATCTCAAAATCGATCATCTAGCTGCGAAAGATTGTGCTGACAATCCGACCAGCTCGATTGATATGTCGGCTGTCGCCGATTGCTATTGAATTACTCATGACGCGATAACTTATATTCTTGGCATATTATCCTACGTTGCTAGAGAAAGTCTGCACATCTGCTACTGAATTAGCCGATAATAATGAGTTGAATTCAGGTATGCTCTCCGTATGTGAAGCAACTAGCTGATGGAATATCGCGTAATGAAGCTCTTCGATTCCAGCTTGTGCTCTCAACCATTAAACAAATACGTGTCCTTGATCGGTTGGATGGCCTTCCGGATAGTGCCATGCGCATTTCGAGCCTCTCTTTTCAACTGCTGTTTTTATTGTTGAATTTAAGCATCGTACGAGTCTTTAATTAATCGATCGGGTGGGTCTTCTCTAAATGTTCTTCCGCCAATCGGGCAACATCCAAGGTGCTGTTATTGCGCTCTTCATTACTCACATAGCGTGCTCGTTTTGCGCCTTGCATTTGTTTAGGAGCCACCAATCTAGAACTGCAAAAGCCCTCTTTTCAACCCTCATTTAAATCGCCGTGATATTAAACTGAAGACTGGTCATGCTAGACAAAATGTGATCACTATATGTGACTTACTTAAAACGTATGTGTAACAGCTCGCTGCTTATATTTATCGAACTCCTGGTTGATGTTACTCGATTTGTGAAGATCTGAGACTAAAATATTTTTAATAATCGTTGCAAGAAGACAACTGATTGTGTATGGGGTCGGTGAGAGGAAAAATTTTATTATACGTTTGTTGTTGCTCTGTCTTTGTATCTATCTTTACGTGCCTTTATAGAAGTCTTGTTCAATAAAATCGTTTTGGAATATGGCCATTCCGTGAGCACATGATAAATCATATAGTTCAGGCATTCCTTTCAACCTTCAATTATCCAGAAGTTCCGATCCGAAGATAATCGATATCAATATGTACCTTACGCGCACTCGTGCATTTGGATTTTCGCCGTCGCCAATGCCGATGGTGAAATGCTATCGACACTGTTCCGCCATTTCTACCTATATTGACCTGCTCGCTGTTTTCTTTAAAGCTCTATGGCAAAAATCGTCCTTGAAGATATCAATTCAAATCGTCCTATGCTTATTTTGGTTTTGTGGTCTCAAACTCGTCTCCCTTCCACTCCCCTCCCCCCACCGTCACCACTAAACCTTTAATTTTCGACTGTTCAATTTGGTCGCCCGATCAAGCAGCTGTTTGCTCTGACTGCTTCGATGATTCATTAAAAAAATTTTCCAATGGAAAGAAATTCGAAAATAGCGGTATCACGATCTCCGCACAATAATTGCTCTGAACTATGGTTGGGATCTTTCTTCCCCTCATCTCTAACGACACAGAAAAACAATTTCTCCTCGTTCGCGTTATGGTGATCTCCATCTTTCAGCCAGAACGCCTTCTTTCCTTTCCTCCTCTTCAGCTCCCATGAGTTCCTCACCTTTCCTAGTCGCTGAAATTGTGAAGAATAACAAAAAAATTGTCGCTGAAAAAAGTCTTACTAAAAATGTTCTAATCTTTTAAAGGCCAAAGCGTATCCCATATAGTTCAATGGGTTTCTTTTTGCTTATGGCTACAAATCTCAGTCTACTTTCGCTCTTTCTTGAACATTGCCATTCATCATCCATGAAAACACTCATCCTGTGACTGAACATTCGATGTCATTCTGAAAGTGGTTGTTGAGATCATTTACGGATCATATTCCAATTGAAGGAAAAACTCGGTAGCCTTCATATGATCGGTTCGATGTTTGCGATATGGGCAACTACTAAACCGAAGACGTGAAATAAGTTTATTGCAAGCTAGCACTCAGAGGAAGGAGTGAATATGTAAAAGACAGCCTTCCCCTCCCCCCCCCCCCCCTCCATTCGTCCTTTCATCTATAAAGAGCAAAGAAAGAACAGGGAACTCCGCCGTCCCTTAATACTCACGTTATATTCCTCCTTTGACCAGACTTTGCACCTCACATCTTTCAATGAAATATTTCAAACGAATGCTAGAATAGCGCCGAGCAATCATTGGTTGAAATATGGCATCAAAGCTTGATTTTACAAAACTTCACAAAAAGGTCCGGAAATTGTTTAGCGGCGGAAGCAATTTCTCCGCGTAAGTACCAATAATTTTTTATTGTACGCTACTATTTACATAACGGCCTTTCAATCGATGAGAGTGGTCATTTATTGCAACACTATGCGTATTCGTATGTAAAACAAGATTACAGCATGAAAGTTGATTGATTTAATTGTTCGATCATAGCAACATGCAAATATGCAAATATTTGCAAAGAAAAATATGCAAACAAAAAGGAAAGAATAAATGTGCAAATTTTTGCATACTTTCAACCGAATTCGTTATTCACTTTGTTATTCGTCACTTCGTTGCACACTTCGTTATTCAACCAACCATGTGTAGCAAATACCCATTATTAAATATATCTAGGCGGCGAATCGATCAATATGAATTTCTACTCAAATTCACCTGTTCATTTAAATGAAATTCATCGCTTTTGATTGATCAGTTTGTTGCACTGTCGATAAGGCAACGTAAAAAGCTTTAAGGATTTGCCATGAATCTTTGGTAGCATCAATCATTTTTGACGCTTCACAAGCCTACCTGTTCTCCTTCATATAATCACCTTTCGGAGTGATTTAATCTGAATCATTGGATCGATTCATTTTTAGTCATCTCAACGTCTAATAGTGTTTCCGTTGCCACTCTCAAACAAGACCCTCACTCGTTTTGTTGGAATCCTTGAGGATCCGAGAAAAAACAGAAATAGGGACAGTGATTCGAAATGGATTACGATTGAAAAAAGTTGTCACCTGAGGAATAATAGATTTACAGAAAGTGAAATATGAGTTAAGGGGTGTGTAAATGTGTGCCACATTTCGAGTGACACTCATACACTCTTGAAATGAACCCCTTGATCCAGTTGTGCATTTAAACGTGCGCCTCCCATCGCCAGATCGTCACATTCCTGCGATGCGAACCCCTCTCCTTTGCATTGCCCTCAGCGTCCTTGTTTCTACCCAAATAGGTAAGCGATTCATTTCATTTTCCCTTCAAAGACATTCGCCCCAACTTCACTTGCTCTCTGGAACGTTTCAATTTATGGCGTCCTAAGTAACGGCATAGGGATGATATTCGTCTGGCCATACAAGAGTTCCTTTTCACTAAAAGACAGCTTCAGATGGTGTGTGTTGCATTTTGTGCTGCCTTTTTCATTCCGAGTTAAGGTCACTAAAGATATTATGCAAGCACGCAGCAATTTAACTTCTTTTCTTCAAAACTGCCAACCTAACCAAACTAAAAACGAGGATATAGCCTTATGACAGTTCAATTCCACGCCAGAACAAACCCTTATTTGTTTAGTGCAATTTTGCAAACGTCTAGCAAACACAGCTGAAAGAAAACACAAAACAAACTAATAAATTTTAACCTTATAACATTGCTTAGGTAAATTTGTGTTTTATACAAAATATAAAACGTCCTACGCCTCCTTTGAGATTCGGCGGTTCGGCTGGTTCGACCATTCCGTTTAGGCTCACCAACTAACTCAATAAATAAATAGCGCACAGTAACTGATCAAAACTATGCTCGTAGGTTGAAGAAGGGCTAAACTTAACCCTAAACGAAGGTTGATTTCAAAATGGGACGATGCAATCGTTCCGACCGGTTGAATGTGACAAATTGCCAATGTGCATAACAAAGAGGTTCCCATTCATCAACGGAAGCGAGAATTCATGTTCAATTCCGTTCTCTTTTTGCGCTCTTACTCCGTCTCTGCTACCGTTTTGGTGATTTTCAATTGCAGAAAGGCGTGAATCACATACTCATGATTGATATTCGTAATTCTTAACGTCTATCTGTCTGTCTGTTTGTCTGTTTGTCTATGTTCCACATTATATTTGTATCCGGGCGGTCAGATCGTACATTTTGAATAGAAGTTGTCGGTATCACTTACTTCCTGAACATTTTTCGCGTTTGGTAGACGTGTTGCAAAACCTGCCGAAACGCATCCTTCGAGATATTTTTGTCTGTGTGCACAATCCGTGAGATTCGATTATTCGGTGCTTTGACCTCATGAAGTGCTAAAGCTGTTGTATGGTCAATATTATACGTATGCGATGGTGACAGCCACATTGGCATTAAGTTTAATCTGTCACCAAATCAATTGTGAAAACGCAGTTTGAGTGCATTTTCAACGTTACTGTAGTTCGGGGCGGAAAAACGGAACTTTGTTGTGAAATTTGTGCTGTTAGTTACTGTTAGTCTTCGGTGACCGCTTTAATTTGAAGCAGAAGCACTCAGACAAAGAACTAAATCGTTCCGGCTGCCCTTCATGCCAGTTTTAGAGCGCTGCAGCGGAAAGCCGCCCACAGAGACTGTCATATGTTCGCTGCAAACCACCACCTGGCTGTTACTGCGAAGCGACTAGGTCTTCAAATTGAAGTTATAAGCTGTCTCCTGGAAGATGACCATTATTAGTCAGCAGTCCGCCTCGCTTTATTTATTTATTGATTTATTTATTTATTTACCTGTTCTTTTATTTATTTATTTGCTTATTTATTTATTCGTATATCTGCCTGCTGCTTCATTTATTTATTTACCGGGTTACTAATCATTCCGTTTATCTATTTCTTTACTTTTTGTTCTCCCATTCACCCGCATAATTATTCATTTATATATTGATATATTCACTTATTTATTCATTTATTAATTCCCCTCTATAGGGAGAACGTAAACATAAGAGTATATTCATGTTCTCCCCACTATTCATGTTCTCCCCACTTTGACAGGCCTCAGAAGTTGCTCCGATACACAGATATTAAGTAACTTCTGTTTAAGGTGACAAACAGAGGGTGCGCTCAAAAGCCGTGCTGGGTCCTTCAAAAAGTTGTTATTATTTTAAGCTCCGAATGTTTGCACTATTGTTTTTCTCCAAAAGAATTTTCTTCGGGCTCCTCTTATTTTCTTTGAAGGCACGACTTGGGGCTCCCAAATTTCAAAAATTTCGAACTTCTGAAATCTGCATGCTGAACACTTCACGTGTTGTCTAATTCCAGAATATGTTTCGCTGCAGCATTTTTATGCATCACGTTCATTCATACAATAATTAAGGAACCCGAATTGTTGAATCCGTCAGTCTTCTAAAGTCGTTCAAGCTTCCAGTATTGCCACTTTCCACTTCCTTGCAATTCGCATTGTAGTGGTTTTCAAAAATTGAAGCTCCGATAAAACTCGAGTGCGCTTTTGACCGTCCAAGATCCTGCCGAAATTGTGCTAGAAGCCAAGAAATTCAGCTATATATGCGCTTTTGCACCTATTTTATTATTCGTTGCAATTTAAGAAATTTCTTCCTCCGATGAATGCATATAGAAACTTGGGGAACAATATAAGTGTGTGCCGAAATTTTTTGAAGAGGAGTGATTTGTACGAACTACTGGTGTATACTAAGGTATATGGATAACATAAATTTAGATGTAGATAATAAATACATAGAAGTGAAACAGTGAAATCCGTCTATAATACGACATTCTGTAGAATCAATAAAATCTATGCACTTATCAACGGTATGCGATATGAGTGAAAATTCGTTTAGAGTTGAGCGTTGAGCATTTGAGACGTAAATGAAACTCAACAAGAAATGAAAATTCCACCTTTTTATCATTAAAGATATTTATTAAGGGTTATTCAAGTCAAGTTGTATAATACTTAATAATTAGAAATGCTATTTTTGATTGCTTATGGCCTGTTGATTTTTTGGGAAAAAATTTGCATATTATACGTGGGACCAATTCCTCTCTAAATTGGCGACTGTGCATAGAGGTGAGATATGTAAATGCGGTACCACCTTATACGGACAATCGTTTTGTGTTTTCGCTTTTTTTTTTGTAATGTGAATCACAATGGACATTTTACATTATCACTATTGATCAATACCTATCTTCAAGAAGTTATTATGAATGATAAGAAATTTGCAAAAACAATAAAATGGTTTTTTCTATTGTTGAATCATCACAAATATGGAATAAACATCGCAAATCTTTAATGAAAAATCATTTCTTTAACATTTGGAGGTAATTTATCGCTTATGTTACAATAGAATAAATCGGATTTAACGAACTATTTTAGTCTAATTTATTCATTCATTGATAATCTCATTAGCTGAATCTGATTCCTTATAAGGAAGAAAATCGAAGATAATATTAATCTTTAGGAATGCCAACATAGAGTAAATATGAATTCTCAAAAAAAAAGTAAATATAATTAACGGAGTGTTTTTTCTCCTTCAAAAATTTTTTCTCCTTGGAAAAAATTTCTTAAAAAAGCATCACTCAAATCTTTTTCTCTTCAAATCTCATTGAAAAAAAATTTTTCAGAGCATCGTATATTCTATAAATTTTCCATCTATCGCATAACATGTATATCATACTCTTCTAACGATTGTTTCATAGGCAAAATTTTCAAAGCATTTAGACCAGCATTAATGCAACGATATTCTTTATTATTGCCCATATTTCTTTCTTCTTCATGAAACTTTTGCAACGGCTTAAAGATGCCATAAGAGAAACGCTTCTAAGTAATTTAATTCTCAATTTCGAAATTCGAAATTTCTAAACAAAAGTGAAACGAATAATAAATAAAGAAAAAAAAATTAGTGAATGTTTAGTGTTCGCAGATGACAATGAGGCAAATCCATTCGATGTGGATTTTTCATTTGATGAAGTACCGATCGGTTTGACCGAAAATAATATGAACAACGACGATGTGGATCATCAAGTGGGATGCGTCAAGGGCACTGATGCATCATTCATTAGAACTCGTCAAGCTTTTTTCAATGGTACTCCAAACGCAGTCGCTATGGTTCGCTTTATTGAATTATACTTGTTCTTTTTTTTTTTGCATTGAGCAATGTGTGAACATTTTTGCCACATATGATTTGCATAGAATCGTCAGCATTTTTCGATGATTACAATATGGTGATCTAAGCAACACAAAGAAAGTTAGGCATTATATGCTTGATGTTAACAGCTATCTTTTTCGATAAGGAATGAGGGAATGAGGGATTACGCACAATGCCTCTTCATATCGTTAAAATTTTCGCGTTTTTCAGCAATTTGTGTGTAGTATAAAGTGCGAGAAATTATACTATAAATTTCGAACAACGTTTTCCTATTTCTTCAGCGTACAATCAAAGAACGCGCATCATAAATAGTATTGAAATTTTTCAAAAAAAAGGGAAATACATAGATGCATTCACAACAGTGAGATGCTAACTAATTTCACTTGCACCTCGAATGCAACAAACTATGACCACAATGCATAAGCAGATGGAAATCATGGGTGAAGAAAGTTTGAGTAATACATCCAGATAGCAGTGCTTGCTCGCTTGCTTGTTTTCATTCGTTCGAAATTTCTCTCTAAGATTGTTTTCTGTGGTAGTATTATTTGGTAGCTATATTGCTAGCGATCTTGATCCGTTTTTCAGTCTGAAATAATCGAAAAGCGTTTTGGATTTTAATATTTCGATGCTAAATCCTTAAATTCGAGCACTTCAATCATCTCGAAATGCTAGCCTCAAATCCAATCACTCTTCTATTCGTTTTATGCTGTTTATAAAGGGCACGTATTATAAAAAGAATATAGAAATAGAAAATATCACTATTGAAAGTTTCACTATATAAATAAGCAACATTTTTGTATGAAAAGAACGAGCTGTAAAGGGCTTGTCTTCAAGAAACATAAATTGAAACCATGGAAGAATTGTTGCAATTTAAGAATATGTCAATACCGTAGAAGAAGGGTATGCAGTATGGTGATGAGGGCATTCAAAAAAGTGTCGGTATCAAAGAGATAGTTCGGGACATGTAGGGCAGCCAAACTCTAATAGTCTTCAAACACGCTTTTCCTATGTACAGGAGGATCCTTCCCTTAGAGAACCCCTGTGGTCAATAGGAAATAGGCGAATGCCCATGTACATGGGAACCCAAAGAGAATAATCGAAAGACGAAGGGAATTACTGGATTTGTCGTGATGATACAGCATTCGCCAATTACAATTGATAATCAGCGGTCCGCACTAAGATGGTCGAACTACTGTTTGCCGAATGTTGTTCTGCAAGAAATATACGTTCAGTCCAAATGCATCCAACCTTGATTTTCAGTGGGATGGATGCCGTCTTACTGCATACATCCTCATCTGCAGTTTACCACCACACAATGTTTCTGCAAGAAATCTGCATATATCATAGATCTGGAAAAATTTCTGCAATTTCTTTTTTTGGGATTTCAACGAGCTTTAAAGGTATTTCAGTGTCCATATTCAATTTGGAAATCTTCAAAAGAAAATCACAACACAAAAAGCTTCTTCAATGTCTTTCATTGTTTTAAGAGGTTTGCATTGCATTTTATATACTTATGAGTAAGTATACATTTAGATAGGAAAATTGAAATGATGAATTAGTTAAGAAAAATTGAAACACTTACAGGTTGAGATGGTAACTTGTGCGGATTTCTGTCGCGATAATGTTGATCCTATAAGTGGTGAAAAAAGCGATTGCATTGGTTTCAATTATTACAACACAAATTCACCATCATGTGCTTATTTCTCGAAATACGTTCAGGTTGTTGAATGCATAATCAATATTATTTCTCACTTTATCCACTCGGGAAAAAAAAATCCTTGAAACGTTTTCAGGGTCGATAAGCCAAGTTTACAATTGTTTATTCTAGTTAATAGCACAAATGAATGATGTTTTTTAAATGAAAATTTTCTACCTTTATTAATTGTTTAACAGAATAAACGTGAGCGATTAGGAGAGCTTAATCGAAATTCCAATAAAATATTGGCAGCCAAGAGCGCTCCACACAACAAAAAAAGAAAATTCATGCAGTTCAGAACATTCTTTTTTTTCGGGAAACCTGCATGGAATTAGTGAACTTTGACACTAAATGAAGAACTTTGAGTTCTCATTTTTCTCTAAGAAATCAACAAATCATTCAACGACTTTTTCAATCATTAAAGCATTACAAATTTTCAACGGAATTTTTGCAAAAATATTTCGATTCATTTCAACGACGAGTTTGCAATTAAATGCGAATACTATCTCAATGAGTATAAATTATCATTGTTGATGACTTTCAAAGGAATTTTTTTTTAAAATCAGAAAGGAAATAATATTTTAATTATGGTAAATAGATCCGCATCTGTTAAATAAATGAAAAATATTGTTTCATGTGGAGAATATCGAAGCAAATGCGAGCGAACGTGCATATTTATTCGAGAAAAAGTGTCTGCGTGTTGGGAACACCTGTAAACATGCGGCATTCGCTTTTGATGTATTACCAAATAAAATGCTTGATGTACGTCCACTTCATGAAATAATTGTATCCAATGTCGACCACTGTCTTAATGCATGTCTCGATGATCCGAGATGCTTATCGCTGAACTACATTCATGCAGACAGGTAAGTTTTCTTTAAAATTTCTCTTTCTATATATATATATATATATATATATATATATATATATATATATATATATATATATATATATATATATATATATATATATATATATATATATATATATATATATATATATATATATATAAACATATATATCAGTGCGTCACACAACCTGAAGGTGCATATTTTTCGTTTGTCCAGTCCGTGTGATTCACTCTCTTTACGAGACAGAATCGAACGCGGCGCAGTAATCGCTGAATTCAATCACTATGGTTAGGGGAATGGAGGGGGAGGGAGGTGTCACTAGTCTTACACCACGCCCTTCATTCGGAACGACGGTTATCCTAGCTGAATGTGCTTCTTATCTATGAGGTATTTCAAGCACTCCGGCATGTGCAATCGACTAAATTTATTCTCCTCAAAAATTCATCCAACAACTGTTTAGCAGCAAAATTGATCAGTAGTTATGATTTCTGAATCAACTAGAAGGCAGAGCATTTTTGCAAACGAAGCAGTTGTGTTTTTTTTTCAAGGACTTAATTCACCTGGGGAATTTTTGATGAATTGCTGCTTCTTGCAGATACACTCCCTTTAAGTGATATTAGGCAAAGGCACACCTAAATATAATCAACAGGTAGAATTACTGTGAAAACAATTTGCAAGAAAATGTCTTGATATCTCCATGAACTTTCGTTTTTCAGACATTGTCAAATAAACGAAGTGTCACATCGTAAGTCTGGACAGCTCATAGAGAACGATGGCAGCACATATTACGAAAACAACTGCATTCACGGTAAAAATATTTCCACTATGAGCCTCAGATTTCCGCGAAATCATATACGACTTGAAGTTGGCGCTGTTCCAACTTCATTACTTAGATATTTTAGTTCGACCTTGGAACTGATAATTTTAGTTGAGTGATATAGTTCAACTGCTGTATGCGTATAGAAAAGAGAACTTTATCGTGTTTAATACAGAATCAGTGCCTTCGTATATTTTCTTTTCTTGAGACCTAGATCCATTCAGCGCAACTGAATATATCGATGAAATTGTGCAAAATTGATTTCATTTTTTATGGGATTTCGAAAATATTTCAATACTTTCATCAAAAAAATTTACATCGTTTTTGATTTAATAACAGATGCGTATAGGTTACATCGCATTAATACGCGTTACGTGGTGATATAATTTCTTCTTCGATATGCACAAAATTATCGAAAATTTCCCAACAACGGTTTATTTTTTTCTTTCATTTCCAATGCTCTTTATATAACAATCGCTGCTCAGCTGCACTGAAAAAGTTATTTACGAATTGCTTAAAAATAAGTAATTTTTGAATATTGAGCATTCAAAATTACATGAAGGAGGCATTTGCTATTCCAAAGGATTGGTTTTGAATTTTTCATTAGTACTTCTTGATGATTTTGCCGTTTTGGAGCATTCATAATATATATACCCATCACCTTCACGATTCAAATTGATGCGTTTCGTAAAAGCTCCGAAGGGAATCAGCGAAAATAATTTTTAGAGAAGGACCGATGTGGTAGTAAACGCATTGAATTTGTGATGTCGAAACACCGTGAAATTCGTGGCAAAGACATCTCAGTTGGCGTTCGTGACATTCGAAATTGTATGCGGGAATGTATCGAATCACCTTTGATTTTTTGCAGGTATGGCAAAGTTTTCCCTTACTTCAAAAGTAAACTTTACCTTGGAAACATCGCTTGAATTCCCGCACTACCAAATTCTATAAATATGAAAGCGTAATGAAGGGAATAATTGAAGATGGGCAGGGAAAATAGGAGCATCGAATCGCTTAAATTTTTGTTTACGATTGCAATTATATCACGTTTTGCAAACGCTGCAAAAGAATTTTACATGAGCCTTTTTCGATTGAAATTCGTTTCCTTTTTTTTTTTGAAAACCCTCCTTTAACTCGAATATAATTTGAAATTTTTCTAGCAGACGGTATTAGAGAAATTCTCATGTAGTGAAGCTTAAGAATGCCCTATTTTCCATTCATTAATAAGGCGTCCGATTCGGAGCGCAACTACACATCTGATTAAAATTTATGGTGTTAACTGACTAATAAATAATTATTATTTTGCGAGATAACGGAGAGCTTCATACAGCAATGATGCAAAGATTATGCAGGCAATATTTTTCAGCTATTTTCATTGACTGACAGCTGACTGGCAGCTATTCATGTTGCTCTAGAGGATTAACCTCAAGAAACCTTTGTGCTGAATTAACTTTCAGATCTTTCGAATTCGATTCCAATACAAATGAATGTTTCATATCGGAAGACGACTCTCAAAGTGCTATTTCATCAGGTATTATTTGCATGCGTCTATTTGCTTCGATTTAATGTGAAACAATCGCATATGCATTCTATTAAACAGGGTACATGCGTTTGCTTCAACTCTTAACTTTTAGTCAGCATTAATTTCCATGAAATTGTTCCAAATTTCTATGGGGTATTTCATATTGCCATCGATGAATATTATTTATTGATGCCTATATATATTTATGTGAGAATGTTGTTGTGTTATATTATAAATATTTCATTTTCTGAGAATATCACGATGTAACAAGAAATGAAATATGAATTAAATAATTAAATAGAATTTTTATTGAAATATTTTCTAGAGAATCTCAATCTCTATGAGCCGATATGTGTGGATCGATCGCTAGAATTGAGGTGCAGCTTGCCGTATCTCTTCGAAAAGTTCCAGAACAAACGTCTTGTCTCAATAGAACCTCTCGCCGAAAGTCATAATTTCAGTTTGGAGCAATGCATTGAACATTGTCTCTATGAGCGTAATTGCCGCTCACTTAACTATGGCTATGATCGTATATGCAGGTTATCTTTTGCACTACAGAATTTAAATAGGTGTAAGTAAGAAGAGAACTTCAAGTTCAGTTCCAATTCATCTACAATATGCTCTAATATTATTTGTTCAAAGCGATAGTTCTCAAGAAAATACAATTTACAGATGAGAAACCGGCAGTCGTTTAGGTAGAAGATTTTTATAGCTATCCTCTCTGTGGCACTTTGAAATTCTCGAAATTAGAGGAAATATGATTTTAAGTTTGCAGAAATTAATTTTTCGAAATTATTCAAATGTCTACGCATTGCAACTTGTTAAATCTCGTTTTTTTTTTCTCTCAAATTATGAGCGTAAAGAAACACAAAAGAAGGGATTAATGAAAATGAATTCATTAGTAATTTCAAATAATTCGAATCGATATGTCATATTGCAATATTTGAATTAATACTTAACGCAAATATTTTCTTTTGTTTCTTCTTAGCTAAAGTCGACCTTTCACTCAGTTAAATGCATGGTAGCAACATAGTATTGCTATTCACTGATCAATAAGAATTTGGTTGGAATACATATAAAATTTCAATGCTTTTGATTCATTTTTTAAGCTGAAAGCGCAAAAGGTTGATTGAAGATTTTGAAAGGGCAAGTTACTATATTTTTTTTTCAATAATCATTCACGCGCTTGTATTATTCGCTCGCTAATGAGCCAAATCAGCCAAGCTCTGGCAAAAATGAGCCAAGCTCTGGCAAAATCGATTCCTCTTGATCAGTTGAGGTACGAATTTCAGACTATTGCCGATGGGTAGCGATGATCAGTCTGGAAGATTAACCGATGATGACAACAATGATTTCTACGAGTTAAGCTGTAAATTGGCAACGCTGCCCGAAAGTGGAAATGAAGAGGTAGTGCAACCACCGGCAGTGAGCGCTGAATTTCGTGCTGGAGTACTCATTGGGGTATGCCATATACGTTATCAAAAATTGCCATTGCAAAGCATTCAGACGTATTGCAATATGCGCACATTTTTGCAATACAACTTTGATTATGAGAGTGAGTGCATTTTGAAAATAACTGGAATTGCTGTAGGGCGCTAAATTAAATTCGGAAAAATTGCAATATTAAGAATAAAGAGTACTCTGAGTAGCCAAATTTGAAAGAAAGATACAATATGAAGCGATTTGAAGTGTTGACTCGTCAAGAACTGAAGAATATGCAAAATTGACGCTCATTCTGACCTCACTTATAACGTTGAAACATGCTCGAATTAGGGCAAAAAGCCCTCCTGAAGGTCGTTTTCTCTTATGTGCTTATCATGGTGCAAGCGCAATGCCTCGAATTCAATCAAGTTGCAAATTATTGAGTGAGCACTTTCAGAAGTATTGTAAAGCCTTAGAAGGCTGCTATTGAATGCAAAATTTTATTCGATTGAAGTGTTGATTTGCCGATCAATTCAATTATAAATTGTACAACGTCAATATCGGACATTCTATAAAAACGTTCCCTCTTCCACTCGCATACTTTATGTGAAGTCTTTCCAATTACTTTCGAACTCATGCTTGAAATTCAAAAATTTTCATCATATTGATTTGCTTATTCATCTTTCTTTTTTAAATATTGTTCGCATTTCCGTTTATAGCCTCAAATTTCTGCTAATATTCTCTCACTAATAGCATATCACTCAACTTTATAATAAGGAAGCCACTATTGACGCCGCCTAAATATAAACTTTAGTAAATTCCTTCGATTTTTTTTCCACCTGTAAATTCAATCATGCCGAAATTAGAAGCGATAACAAAAATAGAAACTATTCTAAAGTATTCGGTAACTCATTATGGAGAAATGATAAATATCTTTATATGCATCAACCAATTGTTAGTCGAATGAAGGAACGTTCATGTGACGATAAGAATTTTAAGAACGCAAGCCTAGAGGAATGCATTTGGGAAGAGGTGGAGCGAGCTCGTACGGTGCATCGTCCATACCGCAAAGAGCACCTCATCGACATCAAGCACATAGATTCATGTCGTGATGCTTGTGCGCATGCAGATTTCAAATGCGTCACTTTCGCATTCTCTGAGCAACTGAAAGAATGTGTTCTCTCAGAGATTGTACTCGATAAAGAATCACCCGAATATAAAGCAATTATTCAATATAATCAATTGTTTGTTCTTTTCAAACGAAAATGTCGACCTTCAAGTATTGCTGAGGAAATTCAATCATATGCACAATTCGTCGATGAGAACAGTAAGCTTTTTTTCATACAAATATATATCGTTTGATATCGCCAAATAGCACACTTCCGCTTTCTTAAGAGCACCTTTACTCCTACAACCTATAATTTTGCAATTACTAAGCTGAACCATATTATGCGGATCGTCGTGAACAATAATCTCAAAACATTGCCGGAAGGAGTGGAAATATAGCCCTTTTGTTGCCTCAGGTGTTATTTTAATTCTCTATTCATATGTGCATAATTTTTCAGTTCTACAAAGAACTAGCCTCAATTATCGGAAAGCAATTTATGTGGCTTGAAGCTAATGATCGTTGAAGCCAACTCTAGCATACACTATAGAGAAGATGGGAAGGAAACGGCATAAAGTTCGTCATTTGCATAATCTTTCAGCCACTATTTGTGCAACTTTTGTAGCTTCATAAAAAAGGTGAATACTGAGTGGATGCGAACAAATCGAATTCAGTTAATGAGTGAGAATTCCATCAATAGTCAAATGCACATCAACAACAAAAATGCATCCAACGAAGAAACTCTATTTTCAGTGAATGATCTCTCAACAACGACAGTCATGATGGAGGATTTCTCGGATGTAATAACGTTCGAATCGGCTGACTCTCATTCTCACTTCGATATTGTTTCGACGACGATCGCCTCTTCAGAATCTCCTGAAGAAATTTATGTAAAGCATAATCTGCTAGAAGCTGAAATGACAAAAACAATGTTGAACGAATCGTCCACTTCGGAATCCGATGGCACATCCCTCCAGATGATTACAAACGAAATGCCAACCAGTAAGAATTCAATCTTCATCGCATTGATTTTCGTATAGAAATGCGTTTGACTTCATTATTTGATGCTTATATCCCAACAGGTTGCATCAGCCGGATTCATCGTTGTTTTTCGTATTTGTTTCCTTCGAAACACGGCACGACAGGAAATTGATGGTAGATTTAAAACATATAAAAAGGAAGTTGTGGTAAACACCATGATTCATCAGTTGTGAGCACCTCGGATGATTGCTGTGTTCGTGCGTTTCATTTTAAGAGCTTATCTAAGGAATCAAAAAAAAATCAGCTTTTCTTATATCTCGTTGTCCAAATAATTTAGTTTTACCTTTCCATAGTCAACATGCGAATCAGTTTCAGTTGCTCTGAAAATATTCCACTACACTGTTATGTAGAGTTTCCAATTTCGTGTTGTTCGAGCTCGGAATCTCCTTCCCGCTGATACCGTTAATGGCATCTACTCTTCATCTTTTATCCTGCCCATGAACCATTTCCATCTGCTGCAACTCCGACGTACTGAATGTCCGTTCGCTAGGATTGTGCTCCTTCCTGCTTTTCATGCACAAATACTCTTGTATGTTCCCACACTTCGGAGCGTTAGAATAAATAAGTCAAGCAAATCTAACTGAACGAATAAAAAAATAAATAAATAAATAAATAAATAAATAAATAAATAAATAAATAAATAAATAAATAAATAAATAAATAAATAAATAAATAACGACAAGTTGTGCTATTACAGAGATAATTTGAATATTTCACAAAAAGCTGTAACCGACAGAACGCTGGCCTGATCTGCTTCGCATGCTTTAAAAAAAATCGCTCCATCCGGTCAGTGCTTTGCAAGTGTCCGAGAAAGCTCGATTTCTTGCCATCTCTGTTGGATGTCATATCAGATGAGGAAAATTCAAGTAGTATTTTCCAACATTTCACAACGACTTGAGAAGATCGCTAGACAACCTAATGAGAATAGAAACAGAAAATCAAGTTGGTCATATGATTTCATTTTATAAAGAGTGTCATTAAATCATCGTTCAAGATTTTCAACACATCGTCATTTACAGCGAACGATGCAAACATGGTGGAGCAAAATAAAGGAGTAAGTGATCAGCATGAGGATGAGCAATCATTCGAAAATCGTTTCGATGAAGGTACTAGCGCAACCAATCCGTCCATCATTGCTCCTGTCACCGAAGCGTTAAGTCGCGCTTCCTGGCTTGCAGAAATGGAACAATCTGCTGGACAAATACCAACAATTGGACCAAAATCTGGTCATATCCCTCCGGATGAAGTTAACGTCACTGCAGTTTGTTCTGAAAATGGTGTCAATGTCACATTCAGTACACGAGGAAATGTAAGTTCCACCAAAACTCTTTTTTTTTAAATTTTCTCGCATAAAACAAATTTGTTCTTCGAGAGAATGATTGTTCTGAGAGCGTTATATTATTAATTCACTCAACACTTATAGATCAAAGCGTTCGCATGTTTTGTTACTTATTTTCCACTATAATTAAGTCGTTTACATTTTTTTACTCGATTGATAGCTCATACTCAATTGTTCGTTTAATGAATAAGTACAACATTAAGTAAAAAGTAAGAAATTTATTACTGATGCAATAAGAATGTATTACACTAAAAAAAAATCATATGCTTCATATCACTATTGCATAGTCATGTTTATATGGAATATCTTACAGTACCGTTCCAATTCGAAATAAACAACTTATTTCATTTCATTGGCATAAAAAAGCAGCTTTACTGATTACCGCTTTTGCAAAATTCATTGAACTTTTCCCTATAAAGTTGGAAATCAAACAACCTTAATGCGCTATAAAAACGTAAAAGAACTCATTCATTCGATTAATTTCGTAGTCTAATATTTGCATCTTCTGAAGCGATACATTTACGCAAACTATTGGTACTTATCCGATTTTCAGAAGTATACGGGTTCAGTATATGCGGCTGAACGTTTCTCACAATGTCGTATATTTATTCATGAAGAAAGCCATTTCTCACTTTTCGTTTCAAGACCAACAATCAATAATTCTTGCAATGCAATTGAAATTGTTCGTTGATTAACATTTATTTATCATTCAACCTTCTCTATTATCGATCTTTCGTTCAGTCAATAGCGTATAGATCTCTTTGAAATAAATTTAGCTCGTTCATTTCGTAGAAATTTCTGCGAAAGAAATTTTTCAAATTTTTTCAATAATTGAGTTTTTTTTTTAAAGGAAATTTCCAATTAACTGAAAAATAATATCACACATTTTGCAATTTTTTTTTTAAAATTGCACATAGATAGTTTATAAGTAAAATTTGATGAGCTCCGTTGAAAATTAAAATGCTATTGAATTTCTCATCGCTATTGAAATGAATTGAAAAATTGAATTGAATTGAAAAAATTACTATGAAAATTTGAGGATATTGCGTTAAGTTATGCAATCATAGGAGCGATTTTTGTTGAAGAAAGAACAAAAAAATTTGAATGCGAATTTAAATGAAAAATTTCAACAATTATTCTTCTCGTTAGTAGCATAATCGAATATAATAAAAATTGACTAACCAAAATTGGAATTTAATTGATCAAGAAAAATATTATTCTAATAAATGATATTTAATTGATATTTTTATTTATTTCGAAAGGATTAGATTGTTGAAAAAGAAAAAGAAAAGAAATATTTTTCGTTATATATAAAAATTTTTTCAATGAAATTACAGAATGAAACTTTGGCAGTTGTTGTTGTAATGTCGAACGATCGTGTTACACCATTAGATGTAACGACAAAAGATGATCTCTTCTATGAGATTAAGTGTATATATCCACGTCTCGTTGAAGGCAATAAACCTACTAATATACGATCAGGACTTGTTGTGGGGTAAGTTTTAATTAAGTTATGCGTATGAGGATGTCTCCTTAAAGATCCCTTTACCCCCTCCCCCTTCCACCAAAAAAAAAATGGCTTCATGAAGAAAAGCAAATAGAAAGATTTGAATATAGCGCCGTGTTGATAGCTAAACACATAAGGTTGTATAGGAGAAAAATATCGCTGTAAAACTTTTTATCCTTTGCGTTTTTTTTTAATCGGAGAAAATGTGCAGCAGTTTTAATTATAGGTATTAGCCAAGTATTAAATATAGCAGTGATAGTATTCACCGAAGAAATATTGTCAATCCATTGATATGGCAGAAATGAAGTGCAGAAAAGTTCGAAAATTTTCGTATAAAAACATCAATGCCATGAAAATAATAGGGTTTCTTCATTGAAACTTTCAAATTTTTGAGTAATACGATTCACTTAACCATTGCACTTCTTGGCTATTAGCCGCATGTATCATGCAAATGTTCCGAAAATTTGCATGTGAACACAACATCGACTTGTCTTGTTTCCCGATATTATACAGCTTCTGCACCTTGGGACATATTAATTCATTGGGAGTTCGAATTCGTTTACCATCACTCCATATGCATGATAAAGTGTTTGTGAGAAGTTAAGCAGATGGAATATTTCCCATTTTCAGAGGTCCAAATCCACGATCAATTTTATCGTCATTTGAGCGTCCCACAACGCAAAAGGCAAACATCGTACTGAAGATAACCAAAGATGGGCGAGCTGTTGATAACGTTTTCATTGGCGAGAAATTAACGGCAGTCGTCGAGAGCGATATTGAACGTCTGATTTTTGCAATTCATGTTAAAAGCCAGCATTAATTCAAGGAAAGGAGAGGAAGGGAAAGGAAAGTTGAGGCACTTTTATTATTGATAGCATTTATTTATGAGGGTCAGTAGCGTTAAAATGTATTTTCAATTGTTATTTCGCTACCTATGAGAAGAAAAACCGACGGCTACTGGAGAAAGAATATTGAAAGAATTCCCTATTTTAACCGCATTTTAGCCGTTTTCTTGGCTATTAGTGAGTGCTCGAGTTCATATAAAAGGTTGCACTTCGAGAACGGACTGCATCTTTGTGGCCGTCACACTTCAGACTCCATCAAAAGTCGCACTGTAATTACTGTTTGCGAATTGTTGGCGGCATTTTTGCTCAAGAACTTTAAAATGGGTATGATTAGAGGAAATCGTTTTCAGCCGATCATCTCAAAGTGATCGATTGTAATGCGTCACGAATCGGTGGTGTCGAACCACAACCTAACTCCATCACTCTCATCTCACAAGGGTTTATTCTTGATTTTAATGAAAATCAGCTAACGTTGAGGATGTTTTATTTACTTGATTCAAGATCATATATTAAGAGCTTTTCGTGATAGGAGTTGCATCATTTATCGCTTCAGTTCTTGGCAAACTCGATAATTCTGAGAAGCTGTGGGAATTTGTTTTGATAGCTGTTATTCTGACAAAAACAACAGTATATGTTGTTGCTATACAATGGAAACTTAGTGGATTACTGCCGTAAGCTAGATATGGGATCTGTTAAATTCAAGCACAATTTGAAGCATCTGAGCAGAAAGTAAACAGTTTCTGAGCAAAAAAAAATGCAATTGTCCCGTTATGTTCTGGTGCCGTTAATCGAATGAAAAAGTATGCATGAATTAAAGTCAAGCTTCGAACTACTTTATCTCAATATTCTTTATATTCGTGCTATATTAAAGTACTGTGCTGGATATAGAAAGAAAGAAAAAACGCAGATCTAAAGTATTCATAGAAGAAATGTAATAGAAATCAGTATAATGAGGCCAACAATTATTACGTTATTAGAGGAACATCAAATGGAAGTGGAGGTATCGTAGCTTGAGAAATCTGAAAGTTATTGAGAGGCAGCTGAAAGTTCTCTACAGTTTAGAATTGCTTCAGATGTTACAGTTTGTGATTTTCAGGATCTGCTCTCAAGTTTTCTTCATTAAAAAAAAAACAGTGCAACTTTCCCGAAAAATCAGCGTAAATTGATGTGAAGGATGCAAAATTTGACGAAAAAAAAAGTTGAAATAGAGAGACGACATTTTGATGAGAAATATTTCTTGCGATGGGAAATGAGAAAAGAGAGATTTTATTCGATGAACGAATATTTTCATTTCATTTGGAAAAAGAAGATGGACATTAATTTTTGCTTTTTTTGATTGCATGATAATGCTTTTCAATGATTTAGTATTGATTTGATCGTCTTTGCTTGAAAACTGATCACTTTCAATCACTAAAGATATCAAAAAAAAAACATGCTATATTTGCAGATGTGCAATGATGCCTCAAATAATGGGACATGTGGAAATGGCCTCTCAACGTCTCGAAGCACCGTTGACAGCGTTCCGTATTGATGGCAGCGATCAGATTGAAATAGCTTGCAGTGTACTCGTCTGTAAAGATAAATGCCCTCAGAAGGTGGGTCTTATTCGTGATGTATACAACTCTTGCATAAGCTTCACCACAAGCGAAAGTTTACTTCTTTTCCGACACTATAGTCTGTTCAAATGCAATGAAAATCAGGATACACAGGTGCATGAAAAATTGCACAGCAAAACTCAGCACTTTAAATATAGGCTATACGACTTACGTTATTCAGTGGATTCAGTACTTCTTGAAAATGAAAGAAAAATTTTATAATTGCCTAAATTCTTACACCGTTTTCTTCTGTAATGTTGGTCTTCAACGGTTGTGTAAGTGGCAATTTTTGCCCCTTCTTCTTGCCTCATCTTCATCTGTTGCATAAGCGAAACCATGATTTATGACAGATCAAGTGCCGATTTTTCGCTCAAGAGCTAAGGAAATACTGCATTTCATGTCTATCTACAACAATTGCCTCTATTGTTGTATTGCCTGGTAGAATCGAAAACTTGCTCAACTTCATTTGAGCGTTTAATTCTTTTTGTTGTTTTCTTCCAAGCATTTGTCCGCAGTTATCGTTTCGACTGGATATCTCAGGCTTTCGTTGATTGCTTTATTTTTCATTCTTGTGAGCTTGTTTACATGTTTATGAGGAGGTAATATCATTATTTCCCTATTTATAGGGTGATATTATCACTTACCTCTTTATGGAAGTTTATTTTTGTATAGCTGGTGTAAGAAGTGTTTTTTATCCTCGATATATATTAGGTATTAAAATATTTCAGAGGGATAATTGTGAGAGAAAGCGAACACGACGATCGAATGACAACAACGACGACAATGCAGTAACAATCGATCGCCGACTCCGTGTTTATGTTGACGGTGATCGAGTGAGTGGCTATGCGGCGAGGAACAATGGTATGCGCAAGTGGACGATATGCAAGAGAAACTTTTCGCTTACCTGTAGCTAAATAAGTCCACTTAAGGATCGAAAGCATGGAATATTCCATTTCTCAAAATTAAGCGATATGGCTACTTTTCGAAGCATTTTCCGCATTTATAATCGTCGTAACTAGGCGCCGAAAAATGCGTTTCTTTGGCGCTATTTTTTTCGCCGAATATTTCCTCTTTCAAAATTTTCTTGGGATCTCTCTCATCTTTGTCACTCTTTTTGAAACCCATAATATTTTCTCGGATTGCGCTATCTGATTTGTTTGGCAATAATTTTCAAAAAAAAAAAAAGAGAATATGCCATTACCATATTATAATACCTATATACACTTAAAATTTCATCTATACTACTCGCATAAAATGTTCTCTTTTAAGTCCAAATTTTATTCGTTTTTGAGCGAAGATTTATTTTAAGCGTTACTATTTCCTACTTCTTTTCTTCCATATATAACGAATTTCTTCTTTGAGATTTTAGATGGACTAAAGCATTGAAAACAATTAGTACAAAAATTGTCTTTTGTATTTACGACATTTTATTCGCGTATACTTTAAAAAAATTTGTCATTTAGATTTATGTGTCTCATTATGGATCTATTTATGTACGGTGGCAATTTTTGGCATTTTGCTAAGCATAGCGATCGCCTTTCTCTGCACTAATTGGAAACGTCAACAACGCGATTTTCACATGGAACCATTGTGAGGATTTTATGTCTTTAATTGTAAGGCTTAGATCCTGAAGATCGCAACAATTAAGAAATTGAAACAGTATCACATATCACACGAGTTACAAAATACAATTGATTATTGACTTTTATCATTATCGACTGCTAGGATTTGATACGAGTGTGTTTCTTTTGTGAAAGGCGACTACATATTGAATGTAAGTAATTAAAAAACACCAAATTTTGCATTGTAAGGTTGCGATTCTGGCTCGTTATCTGATAAGCTAATAAATGCTTACATACAGAAAATGATCTTATATTGAAATGAATTTTATGTGTTAGACGCGAAATATAGCAGAGAAATGAGAACAAATGTGATATGCAGTGACCATAATTCCTTCTTCGGCATAAAAAAATGGGAAGGAGAGTTACCGATACACCACGCAAAAACAACTCTTCATTTCTATTTTCTTATAAGCACAATAAACCGCTACATGCAATCACAAAATCACAAAATCACAAAGGAAGAATACGTATGCTTTTATAAAGTCGCTTAAAACCATATTGAAGGAGATTCTTTCGTCTGCTATATTGCATTGTTGGTGTGACAGTTCTGCAGTTTGTTTGTCGTACAATGCTTCCGATACGACATTCACGCTTATTAAAACGAGATCTATTGCATTCATCGCGATATGTTTCGCCTAAGGCATTATTTTTCTAGAATATACCTGGTTGAAGAATAAAAATGATGTTAATTGCAGGGGCATATCAGACTATTGTGCAGGTTCGCAATATTATAAAACTATCGATTCATTGCCCAAACTGGAACGAACTCTCTCAACGGTGCACTGTGATATAAGCCAATGATAAAATTATTGTGCTTACACTATAAGTATGCATATATCGTGTTTATGACTTCATCTCTTCATTCAACATATCGAGAAGCCTCTATATGCAATTAAAGCTTTACAAGCCCGAAATTAAAAAAATAAAAATTTGGATCAGCACTAATGGATCACAGAAAATTGTTTAAAATGACGCTGCTTCAAGAAGAAGATTGCTATTTTCACTTTTTCATCGTATTCATATCATCGCGCCTGAATTATTCCTTTTTTTTTGCGATTCATGAGTTGAGTGTCGTCAGCTGAAATTGAATCCCTTTATATGTTCCGAGGATATGCAATGATATATGATTTTGATGAGACCAGTTAGAAGAAATATGCAATGTAATCATGATTTGTATGGTCGAATAGAACGTAAACGAATATTAGACAGGTAATAAAAAAGGTGCATTTAATAGCGTGGAAATAGTATTCACCTCGAAGATATGATTTCCTAGTCGAAATTTCGTAGCGTAAAATCATAAGATAGAGAGAATTCGTTCATCGTGGATAAAACTTGTTTCGTTTCTTTTGTTGATCGCCTGGATAAATTTTGCATTCCGCATGGGGTTTGTCTTCGACTGCTTTATCGACGATCTCCGTATTTCCTCCGACCCACTTCTACTGCCTTCAAACCTTTGCTCTTTTTTTTTTTTAATCTTTGCAATTATGGCTGTACCGTGTGTCTAATAGCTCTATGCGAAGCTCAGATCAACGTGGTCATGTGCCTTTGAAGTAGCTTCGATTCCGTACATTGATAGTGCATCACATCTATACCTGAGAGCTGCCATACCTGTAATTGAAATCAATGTTTGATCTTTTTTTTTCCCGAGAACTATCAGAAAAATGTAGAAAAATTTTTTACGAAAACTTTCTCCTTTCAAAACTCTTATTATTGCTAAGTGTTTATTCCTCTAATTAATTTTCTTGAAGCTCATAATCACACAAATTAATTTTTTTTTTGTTAATTAATAATAATGACAAATTAATTAATTTTTTGTTGAATTTCAATGATAAAAATATTCTATTTAAGTAAAACACTAAATAATTCACCGGTGGAATATCTATAATGATGTAATTCTTTTATTGTTATTTCTTTGTTTTATCTTTTATAAATGTTTTCTTCAAGTTTTCGTTGTTTAACTTTCATGCGTCATTAATATATCGTTTGAAAACCCTTAAGCAGCTAAATCAAAAGGCTTCATTTGTTGTGCAATCACTTCAACATCTCTGATCAATACTTTGAATTGTACACGCTAAGCAAAACGGCATTAATCTGATATGATTTCTATGCGCTGCCTGGAAATTTGGCGTGCGATTTTTCGTTGGTTAGTTTCAACTCTCTTTTTTTTTGCGCTATCTGTGGTGTTCGGCTTTTACCGTTGTAAGGTTTAATAAAACACGAAAAACTTCTTTTGTGATATTCGAAGCAATCGCATCTCTATCGTTCGAAAAATTCCACGATAAGTTTATGCGTACATTTTTTTATTGCACTAGACAATTCAGCATTAACGTCATCGTCTTTTCTTTGCTTCTAGTTCTTTGCTTTGCAATAGCTAAGCACATCAAATTTTGTTTTGGAGAGATGCATTCCTGCAATTTCAGGAGGAACAAGGGAGGGGGTATTTTAAACAAGCAGTGCGAATGCTGAATTTCACAGAACGCCAATCGTGTATTCTTGATGACCAGCTAAGAATTTACGGATTTGTTGGTAAGTGTGTTTGTGTCGTTAAACGAAAATTCACGCTCTTCTTTTCTCATCACTCTTTAATCTAGACTTTAAGACTCTGTGCAAGCGCAAAGTGAAAGAACAACTGTCATTTGATCACACCAATTCAGACCCAGAATGGACCTAGCACATCAAATAATTATTGCGTTATACGAACAACTCTTGTTATGGCATAGCTAAATTTTAACAAAAAAAAAGATGATTCGTCTGAAGTGGTGGGATAATAGAATGGCTCATTCCGTAAGATTTTAGAAAACAAGTTAGACGAGATATGTTCGAAAAAAGATGCAAATCTTTTGAACAGTGAATGAGAAAGTAATTTCATAGAAGGAAATCTGACTTTAAGAGATTTTTCCCACAACGGCAATGCACTTATCTCGACAACTCTGTCATAGACAAGAATTGCCACTTCAATATTTCGATATTTTTGTGAAGGCGGACTCGAATTTGAAATATACGACGAATACATTGAAATGAAATATTTATCATTTTACATCAGCAGTAATTATTCAAAAAAAAGGGGGGCAATATCATATAGCATCGAGTTCCTCGTCGTCGATAATCACCTCATCGGCTTTCCTTTGTGGTACACTACGACAAAATGGACATCCACCACTACGAAGATATATCATTTCGAAATCATCCGTGTGAAATATCTAAATCACCAATTTTTATGCAATATTTGAAATTTTTTTTTGTGGCAACAACAATGAAAACCTATTGTTAGGAATGTGATTTCCAAAAAAAAAAAAAAACCGTCCGCAAATTGCTTTTCAAATATTATCGTTGAGAGATTAACTATTGTCCTATTATAATTCTCAAATATATTTCTACATAGAAAATAATAGTTTAAAGAAATAAAGAAAAACTGAGAAAAAAAAAGATTTTCAATTAGTTATTGAATAAACTTTAATATATACCGATGAAATTTAAATATTTGGAAAATACTCAAGCGTTCGATAATAAAAAGGACATTTCAGTTATTACTCACGGTGGGCATATTATTAAGGTTATAATAAGCATAGCCGAAGGAGTACTTGTGTAGGGAAAATACAGTCATTTGAAGTGGCAACAAGATTTTTTTTGAATAAGAACTAAAAATGATGCATGATAGTTGTGTGAAAATGTGCATGAAGAAGACATCACACCTATGCAAAAATGCAAAAGTGCAAAAATGCTGCAAAAATGCAAAAATGCAAAAATGTAAGACAGGCCGGCATACATTGCATCATTGGTCATCGATGATGATAACAAAGATGCGTGCAAAAATTTTCTTCATCTATATCGATTTGCGCGGCTCTTGTAGAATAGGAGAAAAGAAGCGTTCTATGTATAGTAAAGTTCGTTATATTATTTAATCGAATATGCTTTCTAGCTTAGACTTTAAGCACGCCTATACTTTTCAACTCTCTTCATAGTTCGTTTAATGGTCTCATTTTATACCTCTGTTTTTGAGAAGTACTGTCGCGAAAGCGAACAAAACGTCGACGATGAATCTGTCGGACTTCCCGTGCCAAGCAGGCGCCGCTAGATCAAGATATTCGTCTCCACCGATGAATCGCCCAGTTTCCGGTGACGACCAAGTGCAGCGAAAAGAAGATATTCGTTTCCGATCGTGATTGTAAATGAACATACCTATGACGTTTCGAGGGCTATATAAACGGCCCTCAAAACGGCTAGGGCTTCATTGCTTTATAGTGCGTTCATCCTCGTCATTACACTCCTTCCCTTTACATGAAGCCTGGCTAGCTCGATCGAAGACGTGGTGTCGCATTGGAGGCTATGCCTAACTCTCGCAGTAATGGCTGCCGTAGGAATTGTGACGACGGCAATCTGCTTTTATTGCGAAGGGGCAAGGCTCATTTGTTGCATCCTTGCCAGACGAGTTCGCCGAAGAAAAGAAGAACGAAGGAAGTCAAAAGTCAGTGTGCCGAGAAAAGGAGACGTCGCACAAGCGAAAGCATTTGAAGCTGCAAGTTACAAAAGTCGTCCAGATGAAGCACAAAACGGTGAAGGTTCGCAGCGCACAATATCATTCGTCCCTCTTCAACCCTTGAATTGGCGTCGCGGGGAGTGTCGCGAAAGCGAAGAAAACGTCGACGATGAATCGGTCGGACTTCCGGTGCCAAGCAGGCGCCGCTAGAACAAGATATTCATCTCCACCGATGAGTCGCCCAGTTTCCGGTGACGACAAAGTGCAGCGAAAAGAAGATATTCGATTCCGATCGTGACTGTAAATGAACATACCTATGACGTTTCGAGGGCTATATAAACAGCCCTCGAAACGGCTAGGGCTTCATCGCTTTATAGTGCGTTCATTCTCGTCGTTCCACTCCTTCCCTTTACAAGTACAATTTATTTTCCTTCTCCTCGTATATTTCTTTGTTTGTGCTGTGGGAGAAAGAGAAGGGAAGGAGTGATTGAAAGATGCACATACCACATCCTAGCTCAGTTGGGATAGATGCGCAATGAAAAATGAATAGAGTTCTCTGACTGCCTTTCTATGATTTTTAGAACTTTTACCCACCTTTATGACTGTAGAACATCTACCCAAACCTAAGCGCCATGCTATCCAATATGCAGGTAACAAAATTTCGGTATCTGTTAACGAGTCTTATAGAGATCGACTAAATAAGAGAAAAATGCAAACCTCTTCTACAAAGAGGTCGAAGATCTTATTGATTACAACAATCGTACTAAATAGAGCATTTTTTAACAGAGGCTTCTTTGTGACCATTTGCATTTAAGGAAGAACAGATCAACAAACGGAAATATGCGAAAGATTATCACCGTCGCACAATGCGTTTGTGAAATTTTTTTGAAAATTAAAGAAATAGGACTTACACGAAAGCATGTGCTACATATTGTGATTGAGATTTCTGGAATGATATTGAAATAGAAACGAGTCTTCAACGGTTGAGGCCATTCGGCTATAATCACTTGATTCTTCTCTAAATTTAGCAACGTTTGTCGATCGGCCACTATTGGAGCGTTTTTCACTTGCAACTATAAAAATAAAATCTCATTAATACATCAAAGAGTATTTATAATATCAAAGAAAATCGACTCTTGTAAGAAACGCTCAACTGGAAGTTACTAAAAATAAAGATAGTACTGATTTATGCCAGAAATTCGATAAACTCAAAAATGGAATATATGAAGAAAAGTGGGCTCGAATTGTAGGATGTGCCCATACGAGTAAAACACTAATATGTGAACTTCTTGAGATGCATAATGCACTAAAGTGATTATCAATAAACGAAAACGATAGTTTTTGAAAATACTAAGTAGAATGTTGAAAAAAAAAAAGACATATCCCGGAGAAATTTTTCCTCAACACTAATTAAACAAGAAGTATAGCATCTGGTAAATGTTTCGGCTCACGATAGCAGTGACAATTAGAGGTTAAGAAGCAATATGTTAGTGAAATGACAATTGAATTTTGACATATATATGCGAAGGTTTTATCTAATTAGAAATAAAAACTTTCAAAGATAACTTTCATCATACCAAAAATATTTCAAAGAACGTTTTAAGAGAAAATCCGTCCAGATGAGTTTCAGTTTAGTTCACTTAATTTTGCACAAAAAAACGCGTTGGTTAGCTAGAACCTCCTCGAGGATGAACACCGCTAATAAAGGAGCAAAAGTAATCACCAAGGAAAGCGCCCATCGTGAGGTTCAATACATGAGCGTTAGACGGTGGTATGCCCTAATTATCGTAAATGGCGTAATGAGGCATTATTCACTGATTTGTTGGTGTTAGCCTGGCTACGTACAAAATGGCTTCCGCTTAAGAATAAAGCATAAAGCATGGGGGCATCATCACATAACGACATCAACGCAAACTTTCTTACATCCACATTTTCCATTCTGCCACCTTATTATCATTTAAATCGGAAACAGATATGCCTAGAAAAGGAAATGAATTCGTATTTCTTCGAATAACACGAATTCTAATATATCCTTACAAAATGATTCATAATAGCCATAGGAGTTGCAAATAATGAGTGCAATTCCCCAAAAACATTTCTGAATGCGCAAAAGCGATCAAGTATTACGCATTGGCAATAAACACCGATAGAAAAGAATTTGTGCGTGGAGCATATTGAAGCGAAATCAAAAACGCGGGAACGAATAAAAGCACATGACTAGAGGTCTTCAAATTACTCTAACTGTTAAAATAAATGCAGTAGCAAATAGAAGTTATAAGCACCTAACGTGAGAGCTGTTGCCTCGGGATTAAATTAAAAAACGGCTGCAAATTGTTCAACTGGCTGAGAGAGATCCTGAAGGAGGATTTCCTTGTCCTAAAGTGGTACAATTCCCCTCATTTGCAAATGGCACAGATAGGACGGGAAGCATTTCGAAAGTGAATATCGCTAAATGCTAAAATAATACAGACCTTGAGAATGCTGGGAACGCTAAGCATTTGAGACTTCACTTGGCATCCAATTCTTCTAATACCCAAAAAGGTCTGAGAGAGAATCTCAGCCGTCCCCATCAAAATTGGTAGCAAACGAAAGAAGAAAGGAGGAAAACCATTAAAATTCAGAAGATTTAGGACGGTAAAGGGATCAACCAACTCTTGACAAGAATTTCATCACAAATAGCAAGAAGCAATGTGATTCGTTCGACAACTTAACAAACGGTAGGTTCTCTCGACACTTCAAAACTAGCTCTAGCCAATACGCGGTGATTTCCTCGTTTTGCTCCTCTGGCCATCAAGACGTGATCGTTTCCGGCATTATCGATTCAGTTTAAAACGCCATACAAGGCAAAAAAAAGATGCTTTTCTATTTACGCCTACTAAATTTTCTGCCCTTTTGTGGCAAACATGTTAATATCAAAAGGTCACCTTTTTTTAAACACTCGATTTAAAAGATTCGGTTTTTTCTACCACAACGACAAACGGTTGAAATAGTCCCACTTTTTGCCAAAAACTCCCAATCGATTTAAGAAATGCGGTTTAAATGGTTTCCTTGATAGGTTGTAGAAAATTAATCCTGTAAAAATTTCCCAATATTAGCTGTAACCTGTTTTTGAAAGGGATTCTCTGTTGTGGATAATGGTGGTTCAGCTTCGATAAGATGACGCGCCTCATCCGCTGAAATATCCTCAGCCACCTCGAACTCCACTAACGGTAAAACTTCTGCAAAGAGCTTATACCAATCTACAGAAGCTTTCGCACATGAAAAAAAATGCATCGCTAGGAAACCTGCTTAGCTAAATTAGAGAACAGGAAACCTCTCGTGAGCACAAATATATATATATATATATATATATATATATATATATATATATATATATATATATATATATATATATATATATATATATATATATATATATATATATATATATATATATATATATATATATATATATATATATATAATTTCAAGTCATCTGCAAGCGTAGGATGGGGAAAGTAAAAGGGCGGAGGGAGAAATGAAAATGGGCAAGAGAGGAGGGTGGAAAGTGGAAACTCATGGAGTTTTTGAAAACGTGGCATTTGTTTAAGCGCCTTACCACTTAATTGATCCATGAAGAATGAATGAAACAAGTGAAGAGAACAAGGTAAATATTATGTTAATTCCTCACCGAAAGAAACAAATGAAAAAATAAACTGCGTTTTGCAATGAATACATGCATTGCCTCCAGTTAACGGATTTGCCAGTCCGCATCTGAAAAACTTGCATAATTTGAACGCATATCGAATTATCCTTTGCAATTATTCTCTATAATACGTATGAGTAAATCATATGATTACAAAGATGTCTCAAGCTATGCTTCTATAAGAAGGCCATTTCAAAGCGGTTGTCTTCGATATCAATCGGAACTTTACGAATTGTCCTTGTGCGATTATCATGAGCTTGACTAATGCAATTGCTTAGTTTCTCTTTTCATTAAATGGAATGGAATGAAATAGAAAAATAAAAAAAAATAAAAATTAAGCGAGGATAACAATAGCTTTATCGGATATCTATGACTAATCATAGCTGAAGTTGAGAACCTTGTTGCCATTCATAGTTATGCATATGGCGCCTGTTTTGATTTCAAGAAATGACAACTATGAAAACACTTTGAAATAATAACCTATAGCACATTGGTAGCAATTCTTCGGCATCCGTAAACGGTTTCGCTCGGATCATTACAGTCGCTATGCCAATAAGCTTCTCAAAGCGTGCCGGTGCTTTCAAATAGCTGAGTTGTTCAAGAGCATAACGAGCCAACTTGTAGGCGCCCAACGCTCGGCCTTGCTTCGCCAAAGTATACATTATGGCACTAAAAATTTATGTGTATGGTTAACGGTGAAGGGGATATCCACGTTCTATTATTTTCACATTTTCAGGCTCACTTATTCAATATGAAGGGATGGATATTGACAACTTCTAACTCTTTTTGATCACTGCCCATTAATTAAGCACGGGACAATTTTACGAGTCACAGTGCAACTTGTAGATACAGCTTTCGTCCAAAGTGACATGACCAGTTGGCAGCCATGCGAACCAAATATTTGTTCCGTAAGCATCGAATGATAAAAGCGCATAACTAACTTTGCCTATGCTTACAAGTGATGTTCTTGGAGTTGCAAATTGCAAAAAAAAAAAAACTAATAAATGTTCTTGCTAAGGAGAACTTCCCAGAGATGTAAGTGTCTCGCTGTAGTTTCTTATGCAAATCGTTTTTTGGCACGCGATTTTGCAAATTTTTGCCAGAAGAAAGCATCATAATAGAGGTGTATCTGTGCGCAAGTGTGTATCTTTCTATATAACTTTCCGGTAGCTTTAGTTCGCATAATAAACAAATATCTCTCGAGAAAATTACTGGATGGAACACAAGTTTCGTTACAGAGTCGCCTTCTTTCGACAGCACTATCACAACTCATAACGATACAACCTGCACCTGTATGTGCACCCAAAGACCAAACTCTTTAGCTGGGATATTTTCACAGTCGAACGAATAGTTTTATAAGGTGAGAGGATATAAGGACTTTAATTTTGCTTTATTTTACTTCAATAGGTTATCGTTGGCCTATCGAGGTAAAATATAGTTTTTTGAAGGTGACATATATCATGACAGCCGCAATGACATGCTTCAGCACTAACTAAGTCTTCTAAATGACAAAATGTCTTTAATCAAATACTGCTGATTTCCCCCTAGATGCAATTTACTAGCATATAAAGTCTTTGAAGTAATTCAAAGATTTTGCAATTAGTGAAGTTGCACTTATTCGATTGTTAATCATAATCAAAGTGATTCGGAAACGTTCGAAAGATGAAAACGCATTCCGATCATCATAACTTTTCCGGAAATATTCAATCGATTTTTCAAATGAAACAACGCCATACATTTATACCGAAATAAATATGCAATAAAACTATAGTTTCAATATTGCAACATTCCAATCTTCCAATTAACTCGAATTAATCGCTGAAATTATCGCTTAAAAAAGTGCGCTAAAGAAAGCAAAAAAAAAAAAAACTTACACTCGAGAGACTTTATGAACTTCTTCTTGAAATGCGAGAAATCGTCCTATATTAACTAATGCTTCTGGAGGACGACTGGTAAACGGTTCCGCCTGAAAAAAAAACCACCTGGTGAAAAATTTAAAACAGAATTAGGTATCGAAAAGAAGTTATCACTCAAAAACGGATCAAATTTAAACTTTTCTCGTATCGATGAAAAAATTATCAATGGTCGGTGATTTATTTCAAAATTTAGAGTTGATTTTTGAAATATTTAGTCGATTTTATTGTATTTAAAGAAGGCATAAAATCATAAAAGGGAATACTTCGATTCTATGATAACTGTACAAAAAAAAATTAGATGAACGCATAATATGAGTGTGGTAAAAAAAACGAATGTTCAGAAATATGCAAAAAAAAAAACCGTGACAAAGTTGGTCTTAGTGATACAACTTCATTAGACGATATACGACCGAAGTCATACACATACCATTACAATCATTAAAAATCCACAAAATAAAATTGGAGTACATTTTATTGTTCGATTTAATTAGTTCGATTTCGAGTTAGTGATGAATCAATTTCATATATTCCTTACCAAATATCGATGTATTGCATCGTATGCATAATAGCAATCCGCTTTATTACTACTTTCTTTGAATTTATTCAACAATTGTGGATTATTCACACATCGTTCAAGATACTGTGAACTCAACATCCAATGATAATATCCAGCATCAAGGAAACGATCCTCTTTGACGGCATTTTCGGTTAACTGTTCCAATACCCATAACGCTTCCACATCATGACCAGCCATATGATACGCTGAAAACGTTTCAAAATTGTCTACGATTATATATATATATATATATATATATATATATATATATATATATATATATATATATATATATATATATATATATATATATATATATATATATATATATATATATATATATATATATATATATATATATATATATATATATATATATATATATATATATATATATATATGCAGTTCTGACCATATGACATGTCTAGAATCATGTTTGATGTTTTCCGGATCGCTAATACCGGACCGGCAAACCTTAATTAATACTCATTACATCAAACTTAGAAAATAAATTTGGAGCGCTATGTGTATGAACATTTCTATCGATGCGTCAATATACTCATAAATATTTCAATCAACATGCCACACAATCACAATTGCACATTGAACGTTTAAAATTTAACATTCCAGCAAGATTAGAACTTCGCTTTCGTTTCGTTCATAATAATAAGAATGTCGAGCGCCAAAAATGTCTTCGCTTTTAGGTGATAACATTATCATTTCTGAAATGCTTTCAATAAGAGAGCCGTGGCCAACAAGCATCAATTGCATTAAAAAATGCTCAAATGCTTAATTTAAGCATATTTAAATCTTAGGCATGGAACGCCAACGTAACTGAGTTAGAAAGCTCGGAATTTAAACTTGATATTCGCGGAGATATTGCGATTTAATATTTTGTTCAAAAATACGACATTTATGTAAAAATTTATCCATTCTAATATCATGCTTGAAAATTATTTCTCATTTACTAGAAGTCTATATGACAATTCCAACACCTTTATCACGCATCTCTTGATGCTATTTGAACGCTGCATTACCTTTGGAGTGTTTGCCATTTTGGACGTTTGATGTGGTCCTAGATCGAGGACAGGCGATATTAAGTTGCGCCAAAAACGGTCAAAAATATGGCTGCGAAATCATAAGACCTGTTTTCGTAGAATGTTCTTACTATAAGTGCATCTATGCTACTTAGAAGAAAGAGTCGTTAAAATGTCTTACTCGGAGTTGCATTATGTTGTCTCTCGTATTATATTCATTTTGATTACCTTTTTGAGCCTCTTCAAAGCGATCGTTTTCGGCCAACCAACGTGCATATGGCAAATAAACATCCTCGTTGTATTTCGGATAACGTGATGCGATTGCAAATGCCTACATATGATGATGATGATGATGAAATTGTTGACAATAACATAACGTTGATTCAGCAGTTGGATGTAGATGGTTATGGATTTAATTACTATAAGCACCAGAAGGTCTCCATTCTACTAGGCATAAAAGTTTTCCGTTCTTTTTTTTTCTATTTTTCTGATGACACTGAAACCTCGCTGTGTCGTTTCACTGATCGATGCGTCTAGTGATTATCAGCTTTTGCTTCAGACCATCTCAAACAAGCAAAAATGCTCCTCCGCTAGGAAGCGTATCGGAAAAAATGCTTCCAGAAAGTATAACAGAGGTGAAAAAAACTTTAAGGAGATAAGTGAACATGAAGCCTACTCAGATATTTTCAATATTATGCGATATTTTCAACAAATATCTTCGAGACTACTTTTTCCTGCTTTGTAGAGCATTATATAATATTTATGGTGACCTCATCTCATTTTTTTGTTTTTAAAACTTATATAACTAATCCTTTAATGCATATCACCTTTACATGAAGATCCTTATTGAAGGGATGATATTCTAAAAGGAATTTGATAACGACTGCTACTTTCAACGCGTACTTTTCGATGAAGAAGCACTTTAGTTGCTGGTCTGCTCACAACTCCATTATGACCTAGCCATCCATTTTCAACTCTTTAAATTTTATTGAATATTGTTGAACTGGCAGAACACTTTCGAATAAAAATCTAAATCGTATTTCTGTTTATATTTCAAGTTTCACCGAGATTTTCCACCAAGTGTTAGTTTTTTCGCTGATATGATAATAATTCCATATTACATTTGCATATGTGAATATACAGGGATATATTCTTCTTTGCAAAAGAGATTTTTGAAGTTGATCATCACGTTGCAAGATCATCATGAATTCAAATGTCACTCACACCTGTGCCTATCATCCTATATATCACCGTATCCTGATGCAGCATTGTCATACCTATACACTCTGCAGCAATCAGGAAGCATCCAAATGTACATATAGATCATCGATAATGCACAACATGGTTGCAATTAATAAGGAACTTATTGCCAGATTTATTCCACAGAAATATTAAGCGAATGGGGATTGCCTTTGCTTTTTGTAAGATCTTTTTAATAAACTGAAAGCAACCTATAATAAAATTACATATGAAATTGCTTTCAATTTAATGAGGTATTATTTACTGCTCAAAACCGATATAAATAAAATAAACTTACATCATTCCAATGTGCGGCTGTCACATGCATATTAATTAGTGCACGTATATCATTGATAGATATGAAGAGTTGTGATGCAAGTGTATATTCTTCTTTACGTACAAGATATGCTCCAATTGTTCGTAGTGCATCTACATCACTACGATCCATACGATGCATTAAATTCACAAGCCTAAATATTCAAGGGATATGCAATAATAAATTTGATAAAAATTTTACAGTTGGAACTGAAAATTTTCATTGCAATGAAATACAATTAGTGAAAAAAAAATGGAAAAGTCGAATATGAATAAGTAAGGAGGCCGTATTCATATCTAAAGAAGACCTAAGAAAACTATGCACTACTATGCTATCGCTCTTGTCCGAGTATCATCCGTCAATGGTACATCAGTAGAAGCTAACAATTTCCTCCATAATAGTTTCTGTAATCTTGTTTAGTCATCGTGATAAACAGACGCCTCAATTGAACATAAACAACAATCGACTGATATTTTTTTAACGAAATATTTCATCGTCCATTCAAGGGAAGCTATGTCAGCCCAGAAAGCATAGGTGAGGAGAAAAATACTGTGTTTACGCATACGTCAGGATGAGGTAAGCTAACCAAATAGGCAAATGCAAAATGCGCCCATAAGGAAACACACTGAATTTCACTTAGTTAGGGTGAGTCATATCTGTGCAGGCATTCCTCTGTATATCTCATAGCTTCAATTAAAGAACTACAAAATCTAGAGTAATGAAATTAGGTGGATATAATTTATACCATATGTTCCATCAACTCTACCGTATTTCACATCGAACCGTCATTTTCGAGAGTTGCTATAAACATTCAAAGAGGAAAAAAAAATGCATATATTCTAAACCGATAGGAATTTTATGTTTGAATAGCAAATCATAAAAAGAACGGATTTATTTAATGGAATGTTTTCTTAAGCGGTTGAAAGATAAAATCAAATGAACCATACTAGCCAAAGAAAATAGGCGTATCATTTGAGAAATGAGCTCATCATAACATATATCCTATTTTTTTGCACTAATCTATGAAACTAGTAAATTAGATGAGCATCCGACAAGATCCCACATCATATCACCACTTTATATTATTATTTATAACTTATTTATTTATTTATTTATATTTATTATTTATTATATTATAACATATTTTTAATATTATTTTATACTTATAACTTATATTTATTATTTATTATAACTTATATTTAACTTATTAACATGCTCTTATATTTATTATTTTCCTTATATTTATTATTGTCCCATGAGCATTAAGTAATTTCTACTCGATGATAATAAAATCGTTTCCATAAATCTCCAATGAAAGGAATATTATTCCTTAAATTAGCCATATAACGAAGAAACGGCCCATAAAATACAATGATGAAGCTTAAAAAATTGAGGAGACAGCAGCAAAACGAACATATCGATCCAGTCGTTTTCAATCATCAGTTTGATCGCTTTGTCATAGTCACCGGATGCTACAAACATTTCAGCTGCTACACGAGGCTCATTCGAATCACGTGCCCAATCGGCCCTTCGTCGCATTAAAGCTTTCTGTGTCTCACCGGAAGCTGTTGATAGAAGCTCCTTAATGAAATTAATTTTTTTTTCTCGAAAGTCAAGAACGTATTTGAGTTGCTCAGCTCAAGGTGGTGAGCACCTTGTAAATCACGTCCAGCTTCGAAGATGATTTCGATCATCACAACCGCTTTTTTTGAGATTCTGGACTTGGCAAACTGACTTCTTAAAAAATTCTAGTGCCTAAGGAACTGAACGAAACTATTGCCTACTTGAGCTTGATCGAACATTCGCAAATCGGTGAACATTTCGAGTGTCTTCTGTTCAAAGCCATTATTTTGGAATAGTAATGCTGCTTCACGAAAACGTCCTTGATATGCTTTCATATAAGCTAACATCAGCTCTTTTTTCTCTCCGCGTTTTTTCATTTCCTGAAAAAAAAAACCATTTCTCGTCATTCCCGGAAAAGAAAATTTCATATCACTCAAGCGTAAAGTACAGCTATTGAGGCAATGAATTGAGCAAATTAGCATCAACCTATTCGATGCTTAGTCACTTCGCCTCTTTTAAGCATTTTCTAGCCCAAAGGTAACAATAACAAACAAAAGTAATATTGGTAAATAAAAAGAAGAAAACATTAAAATGTTGCCAACGCTAACAGCATTTTTTTTTCGACTCCAATTTGCTCCCTCTTTGATATACGTAACTTTCTGATATTTTGAGAAATTTGCAAACAATGAATGAAAAGAGAGAAAACCATTACAAAGCCGAATAAGTAATAAATCAACGCTTACCGTATTGCTAATTCATTCCAACTAATAAACATTACTGAATGATTTCGCTTACAATACAATCAATGATATTCTTTTTCTCTGAAGATATGATGCGTTTGTTTCGAGAGGAAGGAAGCAATGCCTCGATAAAATTGAGAAACTCACAATGAAATCAAATAAATAGTTATTAACGTCATATATATCGAAGTTGTTGATTTTTAAAGAATAAGGTGAATTGTTTGCTGGGATCTTTGCTATTATGAAACATTTCAATTTGCAATGAGATGATAGAATGAATGACCTCAATTTCAAAGACTAGCTGAAGGAATCTTGTATCCTTGACTCTATGAAATGCTTTTTTCGCCACATCGAGCTCGAGATTTTGAAGTGCGTCATGTCCGAGGATTGTCCAATCGCCTTCCGTTACTCCAAGTGTAGCAAGTTCATAAGCTTCTCTGAAAACTTATTGGCATCATATATTACTGGGCCTCTGCATCTCTCACCGAACCAGTGGACGATGATGGAAAGAGAAATGTCGACAACTTTACGTTCGATTATCCGTTGACTCTTTTTCTCGTGAAACTTAATAATATACGACATACGTTCTATGCAGACAGCGTCGCGGAGGAAATATCCGATCGGAAATTCAAACTTCGTATTAGATACTTATCCTGGAAACTTAAACTTCTCAAGGAAAGCTAACCGGAGCGGTTTAAAGGAATGCACCTCCGATCATTGCACATTGACAGAATGATGTTTTATTTGCTAACATTCATCCACATTAATCAATATCTTCATATTTTCTCACAGCAGAAGTGCTATTCCCATAAATTACATGAGCATGGACTCACAGTGGTAACGAATCATTCCTTCCAGATTACAATTATTACACCTGGAATTCTCCACCCCCCCCCCACCCCCGGCTCCTCCCTCACCTACACCTGTAAAACGCTACCTATCCAAGCAGTGTGCATTCAATTAGGAGAGAAATCAAAACACTCTCAGTCGTATTCTTCCGCTTTTCTCAATAATATGAATGACTAATGTTGCATTTCTATAACTTTCTTCACACTTTTTCGTGCGTATGACATTTCTGTTTGCCTTTGCAGTCCGGTAATCATCCAGTCTGGTAATAATTACATGCACGTAGTAACCATTTCTGTTCATTTTTCTCTCATTTCTTAAATATTCAAATATTTTCTCAAAATTTTCGTCAAAAAACTTTTCCAAACTAACAACTCGACGCATATATCCGACAATCCTCTCTTCCTAGCGAGCAAAAGATCGATCCAAGCAGCAAAAGCCGCAAAAATGCAAGTGAACAAATCTTTCGCCGAATAATAGAAAAATGCAAGACGAAAGTAATATATTTCAAGCGATGAGAGATTCTAAGTAATCCACCCACATAAGTACAATCGTTCTTTTTTCTCCAGTCGGAGATTGTTTTCATACTGCATATTATATGTCAGAAATTATTATGGATTATGCGCTGGCGATATAAAGTTAGTGGAAAAATTGCAGCTTTTGCTCAAAAATTGCGTTAAGGATCCAGATTGCACACATCTGTTTAGCTATTCGAGCAGATTACTCTAACATTACCTGAAAAGATGCATTGCTTGTTAAGACTGGGCAAAGAATGCGACTTAAACTAAAGATTTCAATCAAATTTCATACGATTGACGTGTCCGATGACAGATAACTAAAGCCTTTAAAAAATCCGACGGACAGCGCTTCATCATTGCGCATTCTCAAGCAACGACTAGCCGAACCAAATCGTATTCGATAGAAAGCCAATAGATCTTGCAAAAGGGGCCTCGACGTACAGGGGTGGTCGGCAGAGTGATAGAATTCGCACAGCTAACCAAAAAAGAGTTATCAATTTGGGTATTTTCCACGAAAATCGCCTAGATGCAAAAGACGCCGACTCGAGTCATTAAAACATAAACCTGCATCAGTGGTTGAGTGTCGACAAACTAATATACGGAATTAACAAATTGTCTCAACTGTCTTTTTTCGTAAAAGATCGCTTATAAAACAACTCACCTCGAAGACTATACATGGAATAATTGAAAAAATCTTCTGCTGAAATTATATATTGATAGTGACGTTTCCGTTCTTTAGCCATTTATTAAGCTCAGAAAAATATTTTATTGCCATGCGGATCATACCTCATGAACTAAATGATGCAAACAGCATCAATAAAATTTTCACGATTATTCGAAATTTGACGAAAAATTTTCAGCTCATTTAACCTGTCGCGTCTTTGAAAAAATTTTCGCATTGCGGATTGAGAAAATTTACTTCAGCATTACGCTCTAAAGTTTACAAATATTCGAATAGCGATTCAAATAGTGTTAAAAAATAATTTTCATGCAATGGAAATATCTTTTAAGGCCTTTTTAAACCATGTAAGTTATGTTCTCTCGATTCCCAGTGACTTGAATGCACAAGCATCAGTCAACTCGTTCCGCTCCTGTTCTTTTTCACGATTTCTATTCAATTATAAAGGAACGATCAACTTGAACTTTAGTATATGGTGTCATCAAAGAGAATGCATTAATCCAATTCCGTAGATCCTGCTTCAATACCGCTCATACTTAAGATTTCTCAACATAGACACTCACATACATATGCCCCAATATGACCTTAGCGTTATGATTTTGTGGGGTATGGCGCTGAAGATCGAACCCAAGATATCCACTTGTGATCTAAACCTATTTGTGATCTAACACTGCAGTGATCATTTTGCTCATATGGTCGAGTCTCGTTCATCGTTCTTCGCGCAGTGCCACTGATCGCCTTAGGTGCTTTTGGCCTACCTGAGGTCTATATAAGTCGGGCTTCTGGCCTTCGGAGTCAGTCTTCCCCATTCCCCAGCTTCCGTTCTGCAGCCCCTCTTGGTACCTCTCGCATCTCGCCGTTTCTACTCGTTTTTGGGAGCTTGGTGCTCCCCAATAAACCACTTCGACTTTCCCTCTGTCCAATCACTTTCGACTCGGCCTCCCTCTTCACATCACCGCTACCAGAGTTACAACAGGTTGTTGCATATATCAGTTCCCAAAATTGAGGAATTTATGGTGCTAGTTCGGCAGTAATTTTTGCAACTTTTTGCAAGAAATGCATCACATTGCGTCATGTCTGCGCATATATGCATACCTGTGTCCGTGCACGTCTATATTTGTCTGCGTGTCGATATTTACGGTGTTTGGAATTTCCACCACGCTAAGGCCATTAAATCTGATAGGGATAAGGTTTTCTGCAGGATCGAGAACTTTTCACAAAACACCCTTGAAGACTAAGCATCACTTATTTATGACGGTGAGATTAGCATCACTTCATGCTGAAAAAAAAAAACGAGATGGTTGATGAAAGTGAGATTGAGTATAGTCCAATAATGCACAGTATGGATCACAACTTCATTTTTTGAATTTGTGCGCTTGTTCGTTGCAACAATCCAAAAAAAGCTTCCAGTAGTCGCATATGTGTATAGGCACAAATTTTTACAAACATTTGTACTAAAAAAAAAAATTTGATGAAAACAAAATATAAATCTAAATCTATTTTAGTTTTTTTTTTCACTTACTTGTACATCTTTTGTTCGAGATATTGATAGAGCTGATTAGAAAGTGGAACTTCCATTGCGGTCATTGCAAACATATGTAAACAGAAAACACGTTTACCCGAAAATCCAACAACGAATCCCTAAAAGACGATTTAAGCAATTCTGATGCAATTATGCATTTCTATTCAAAAAAAAAAAAAACTTTATAATCATATCTTAATGTACTATTAATTTCCGGTGATTTTTTTAAAATATAAATATATTCTCGCAGTTGCAAATATTTTTGTTTTAATGGCATGATTGATTTCTTGCTGAAATGTTTTTTTTTTCATTAATTTCTACTCAAATCCTCTCTGCAAAAAAAAAAAGATTTGAAAAATCTTAGCTAACTTAATTTTTTAACTTCGAACAAAACTATATATTGATATGAAAAAATAGATATGGTAATTTGTATGAATTTATATATCTCAAAGTACCATACATAATCACCTTATATCATTATGATCATCGGAAGCGTCGCTTTATACCAAAGCACTGGTGAGTTCAGACCAAATATTTGGTGAGTTTATACCAAAGAGTTTATACCAAAGCGTTGGTAATTTTATACCAGCTATTTCAGTGTACCGTTTAGATGATTGTTATGATCGAATGCGGGTCTTGAAGTGATAATCTTATCGATGAGCTTATTTGCAGAATGTTAGCGTTGTGTATTAAGAAACTGTTTATGAAGAAGCTTCCGCGGAATATGCAAAGATAGCTGAAGGTGTCATGATCAAAAAATTTGATTAAAACTTATGATTGAAGAAATTCAAGCGGTAATGGTGAAGGGTAATTTAAATATCTGATAGCTTTCATTCAGAGCTCGAGACATATAGTAAATGTCCGAACATAACCTCCCTCACAAATTTGTTCACTCTCAGATATTTTGCATCCTTCGAAGATACTTGTCATAAAATTTTTCTTTGTGTTCTATCCTCCTCCACTAGTTCCTGATTTCTTTTAAGGTGTTAATTCCTAAGAGCCTTCTTTCAAATTCAATCTCTCTCTTAAATTTAGACCGCCTACCTGGCAGATGGAGGCATTACAACTATTGAGTTCGATTCGAGCGATCAGAGGACTAATACCGGGAAAAACACAAAATCGCACTGTTCAATAAGAAATGAGCCATCTATAATATTAGAGATAATTCGACATACCTGCATGCGTTGTTGATAAGCCGGGAAGTTGTGTGCTTTGATGCTAAGAGCGCCTCCTCCCGAATAACATAGCAAATTTTCGTGATCCGCATTCCACGCTACACTATTACATGCTGGCTCCTTTAAAAAAATTATCTCAAAATTTACCTCGAAAATGATATTTTCCTCAACCATTAAAGTAACCTTCGGGTATCCATCAAGCGTAAAATCCCTCATCAAAGTTATTAAACCATAATTAATTTCGAGAGATTTCTTTAGTGGAAGAAGATAAACCCATCTTCTAGCGTGATTCTAGAGGTGTGAATCAACATTTTGAAGCAATATGCAGATTTCGATGTGAGTTGCGATTTTAATCGCCTTTTTGAGGCCTTTATTTGAACAGTAAAATTTAATCTGTAAGTTTAGCCAAACGTTTCAACGATGTTTTCCAATATAAAAGACAACCTGAAAGAGCAATTGCTTAGTACTGGCGTCGAACGTCATACACACACCGCTTTCATCAACAATCGCTAATTTTCGTCTGCAAAAAAAAAAGAACCGACAGTGATTTAGGCATAATAGTAGCAATAGGTAAAACTTACGCAATCAAATAAATATACTAACCACTTTTGTTACGAAGTTTGAAGAAAAAATACTCTCCCGAATAGCAATTTTTAAGCGCTAATTTCTGATTTAAGTGAAGCTTTCGTTTTGTTTCTTGAATGAATAATGCCGCATATACGAAATTGCATTGTTTAAATCATAGATATCTTGTCAAAAAGCAATATTCGTTATGCATATAATATTTGTTGAAGAGTTGAAAAATTCCGCGTCTCTATGTGATTAGTTGTTCTAGCTAAATCACAAAAAAAAAATCTAGGTGTTTATTTTCGTAGATAAATAGATAAACTGACTACTCGAACGAAACAGCTATTTTATTTTTATATTCATTTATTTATTTTATGTAATTCAAAGTTCTGAGATGATAGAAATATATGAAAGTATGTAAATTTTTCCTTTCTTTTGTTTTAACGAATAATTTATAATTATCATTTAATTAAATGAAATATCCTAGCATAAAGTGATATATGGCGCATAATGATAACGCTGGAAATGCATTTTTTTTTTCACTCAGTGAACTGAACTGTATATTACCGTTTCTTCAAAATGTAGATCATCCGAATAGGAAAATCGAGTGAAGTTTTTTTTTTCCAGCCAGGAAATAATAAATGTTTAAGGATATTTGCGAGTTTGAGAGTCACTAATCGACTTCAGGTGAAGTGAATTTGCAAACCTGAGGTGACTTATGTCGAGACACCGAACGGCGCTTTTCAGTTGAAGCATTTGAATTGCAAATGGATTATCGACAAATATTTTGCACACCTCAAATTACAAAAAAAAGGTTAGTGATGAATCTTTTGTGGCTGTCTTGCAAAACCTGGCATAAAGATTTGAAGTTCCTTCAAAAAATTTTTTACTCAGTTCTATTTGGATTTAGCTCACAATAACGCAGTATGGCGGGCGACGTTGTATGTGCGCATGCTTAGTGCATTCAATCTATTCGTATTTTCTGTTGAGGTTTCTCACATATCAGAAACGATTGCATAGACTCCTGGGATTGCACTGTTTGGCAATGTGGATTGTAGTTGACGGTTTAACGGCTGGATACGAGTGCAATGCCCATGCAAGCAAAATCCTAGTATATACGATATACTCAGGATTTCTTTCAGACCAACTCATTGCCTCTCTCTGTAACTAGTGTAATCTGAGCGCTTAGATGTTTGATTGCATTTACTTCGTATGTTTAATTTTAAAGAAAAAAAAAAGAAATTAAAATGATTGCTACACTTACAGCTCCATTTCGTAAACCAATAAGGATTGCTTCTCTACCAGGTGGACCACCAATAACTTTAATATACCGAATTAACGATTCCAATAACCATTCACGTTGCTTCAAACCTTTATGATCATAACATTGTAAACGACGTTCTTGGCAAAGAATTAAATGCTGTGCACAAACAACCTGCAATTGCATAAATCGTTAATTTCAATATAAGGTGGAAATTTTTTGAGACGATTTCCTCGTGAAAACCAAAAAATATTTTGAGTAAAACTCGAATTTGAATTCGAAATTGTTTAAGAAAGTCCATAATGAATGCGTTTACTTATAATGTGTGAAGATTGCTGAACAGTATTTGAGCGACTAAAGTTTGAAGAAATGCAGATGATGTGAATACTTTGCCTCTGGAAAGATATAAAATGACTTGCAAATATAACCTGTGCAATTGATATTTAAAGTTTGTGGCGCTGATATTTAAGGCTTACAATATAATCGAAACTAAGATTTAATTTCTAAGTCGGTGATAGGCAAACGAATGAAAAAGCACCGAAAAGCGAGCATCAAGGAGTCACAAGTTCCGCAAAAATGGCAGCATCAAGTATCAAATTTGGAGTATACTCATTAGTATTATATGACTACCAATTAATGAAAAATACCGATTAATTCATCACATTCATATTTTATTAAAATATTCCGATTAATTTGCTGGATAAAATGGCTGGAAAAATCTCAATGTTCCTCAAAAAATTTCAACTTTAGTTATCCTCATGAAGGGCAATTTCTTTTTGGAAAAACTGATATTCTGACGAATTCAACGTATATTTGTTCTTTCTAAACATAGGATTTTTGTTGCATATTTATTGCTCCTATATTAGATTAATCTCATAAATTGATTGCAGCCAAAAGAATTTTTCGCAATAACATTTAAAAAATTGCTACTCCGATAAAATTGGAATCAAATTTTTACCCTGTGGAGCCCTGTGAAACGCATAACCGTCATTATTTTTTTTCAGCGTTTATTTATTTATTAAAAAACGAAATTGCACCAACATTGTGTTTCCCATTTGAACAACCCCCCATAGTTTAAAAAACGGCGTTTAAAAATGAACAACCCCCTCCCCCCCCAGTTGTCGTATAAGTAAACATGAATAATTTCTCAATAATAAATAAATTTGTGATCAAAAATATAGAGTGGACATTTGAATGCATCGAAACTTTTTCAAAAAATTGTACACTTCTATTTGGGGACGAAATTTTTGAAGAAAATATATTAAAGAAAAAAAATTTCATTAATAAAATGCTTATATTTTCTTTATGCGTAAATTTTTCAGTTAGAAAAAAAATTTTTTTAAGCAAACGCATATTATTATTTTTGACTCATTTCAATATTTTCGATGATGGTGTAATATTTTCATAATATTTGAATCTGAATCATGTTGTGCTACACTCATATCTTGCCCACAGAAGCACTAAGATACCGCTTGTCTCTTTTTTTTCTTTTTTTTTTTTGCATGTATATGAGGAATTCCTTTACAGATGTGCGTAAATTTTATTTCTTGGAAAAATTAGAAATTGCATTGAAATAAGAAAATAAACATACGAGAAGAGAGCATTCGAATGTATGATTTATTCTTTCAATGAGTCGATATTCTAGTTGACCATCTTCCCTTTCGGCGCTTTGTCGATAAATATGCACGCGATCGCTCAATTGAACCTAAAAATAGTAGGTTATCGCTGTTGCTCTCAAATTACTTTTCCTTATTTGCTGTCTAGATATATAGTATGAGATAAAATGTGATCGGTTGCAAGTTCCAAAAAACAAAAAACACTCTTAAACGCTAAACTGTTTTCAAAAGAATAGACCGAGGAATGCTTCTATTTGAGATTATAAATCAACTAATCACCAATGTTCTATTTTTATCTTATCTTCACAAATTAAACACTCATGAATTTCGTTTTAAATATAAACGCACTTATCATCTCATTGCATACAATGAAATCAAAATGTCAAATTTATGCTCGTCTCCCGATTACACATCCTAGCAGAATAAAGTTTCAATTCACCAAGATCTGAGTTGGAGACTATTAGCTGAAAATCTACATATTTACTGATAATTTCTGGAAACCGATCAGAAACACGATTAGTGAATGAATTGTCTATCCTTTTGTTATCTCATAAAATATGCAAATTAGCTTGCTAGAATATTTCAATATTCATTTTTATGCGGTAATTTGGTATCAATTCAAATCAACTCTTTCAAAAGCAACAGCAAATTTAGTTTCATATGTAGATTTAAAATTATTCGATTATTGAAATTCACTCGTTCTTGCCGTCCGCCCGCTCCTACTCCGCCAGATCGCAAAATTTAAAGTATATCCGAAAATTTCAGAATGATCCCAACAATACTCAAGAAGCCAAGAAGCGTGAAACATTCCAAGGCGAAATCCTCGTCTTAATTAACCATCATGATAGTCGTAAAAAGTACACTAACTTTTCAACTTTGATCGCAGATTACCTTATCCATCACAAAGTTATCGCACAAAATAAACACTAAGAATGACTCACGGCAAGTCTATTGTGATAGACGGCAACTTTTCTAACGAGGTCATTGCAACGAATTCGTACGGATCTTTGTTTGCCAAGATGTTGCACTACCACTTCTGTCATATTCTCTCGATAAGCATATCGATCCTGCAAAAAAAAAAGTATTTCAAATTTTTTCAACCTGTTTCATCACTCGTTCACTATTTAATAAGTGCATATTATTGCTGAGGTGTTGTCTATTATCTCATAATTGCCATATATAACAATATTTAGTAGAAGTTTTTTTGATGTATTTCTTATGCATTATATTCGAAGTACCCTTTCATGGAGCAAGATGAAACCAAGCTATCGTCGGACCATCCATTTACTGAGATCTTCTGCGAAAAAAAACCGAAAAACAATCCATGTTTAAATGAAATAAATGCATTGAAATACCTTATGCAAGCCATGTACAGTGCTGAACATAAGTTGATAACATGCAAGCGTTCCATCTACACATCCCACTGAAATAAGATATCGTTTCATGCACTCATCGATGAGAGATCAATGATTCTGGGAGCATTCTTATAGAAGAGTCCGTCTAATGATGCTATGGAATTTTAGGTTCATATCCAGGAAGGGAGTGCTTGATTTCGAAAAAATAATAAAATAAACTTTATTGCATTTATAACTTTTTCATTGTAAAGATTTTCTATGTTGCCCACATGAAATGCATAAATATTTCAGGTTCGCATTCACTTTATTTTGTCAATTATAGCATCAGTTGATTGGGCGCAGTCTTTGTTCTTCAATCGGCTACCAAAACTTTATCGTTATTTACAATTTGCGCATTTCATATTGTGGTATCTATGTGACTAAACGAAGAGTTTTAGTTATTATTTCAACGCGAGAAACACGAAAAGTGCTAACCGACGACTGCATTTGTGTTAGGTCTCGCTTTAACCGTCCAAACCCATGTATCCATCTGTGCCACTGTCCCTAATGTTGTACCTGCAATTCACATATTAATAATTTTCTTTTCTGAAAACTCTGAGCAATGATGTCACCTCACAAAGTGTTACCGCTGTAATAGAAATGAGACAAGTTCTGCCAATATTTATTTGCTATGAATTTAATGAGAAAAATAACCTCAGCAGTCATATCAACCAACTATAGAGTCGAAAAATCATAGAATAACATATTTGTGATCAGGTATAAAGCCAATTAATCAATTAATATACTCTCAAAATGTTGTAGGTTCATCTCCTCAATTTACAGTTCGACTAATAATCTTTATATTACTCCCACTCAAATTCATTATTGTCAACAAGAAGTTTTCGTTGAACACCTTCACGACTATAAAGAGTGACTTGACGATTAGATCCACATATGACAAGGAATTGCCCATAATTGAAATAATCCATTGCAGTTGGATCGCATCCAAGTTTTTTCTCTTCGCGTACCACCTTAAATGATGATAAAAGTGAATTAATCTACAAATATACATTATTATTTCCTATATTTATTTATATGACAATTATAATACAACGAGTGAATAACTAATTGATAGGTAATATAAATTGGTGTTATATAATTAAAGAAATATATCCAATTTTTTAAAGTTGAATCTCTTTTTTTTTGTTTTTGCTAAATGGAAAAAAAAATATAAATAACTCATAACAAATTTTGATAGTTATTCTTTTCTCAATTTCAATGCGTAAATAAAATATTGAAAATGATTAATTTATTGTGTAAATGGAAAGAAATTATTGCGTACATATTTGGTTGAAGTTTCAAAGAAAAAAACAAACCTGATTGCCTTCAAGATCATAGAAAGCAACTGTTTGTCCCCAATCGGCTACAGCTAATAATTCGCCTGGATAGCCGCTAAAAAATTTGCATAGCAATAATAATTCGATTAAGTCGAACAAATGAGTGCATTAGTTGAGAATAATTTGAAATATCCCCCGTCATCGATATTCTCATATGAATACTTCAAATACGATTCTCTTTCTTATTATTTTTTCACTATCATTTTCTCAATTAAAGAGAGAATTTCATAATCAAAAATGATTTTTTTTTTTTGGAATAAAATATTATAGGAGAGAGAGTCTTTTTTTTTCTTTTAATAAAAGAATTAAAATATTCTGATGGAAAATTTATCATTTGAATAAATCCGATCTATATAATAGATTATCGAATATGAGAGTATATTAATTTTTAATTAATCTATTAAAAAATTTCTATCTTGATATTAAACACTGTAAATTTTAAATGTGGAAATTCGATGATCGATGATTTCCCACTAAACACAAAATGATAATTTGAATAAAAGTTTCTAAGTTTATTTACTATTTACTAAGTTTATTTACTATTATACTAAAGAAGTATATATATAATTAATAATAGAACGAAAATCAAACCCTTCATTGTGAATATTTGAACGGCGTCCTTTATCCCTGCAAAAAAAAGAGGCTAAGTTATTACTCATTGCTTTACTTCTCATTATCTTCCATTCATTTTATCGGATGATATACGGTCCGACTCAAATTCAATCGAATTCAAAAGTTGCATGTAAAGAAAATTGGAAAATAAGAAAAAAGTATGAGTTTTCAGCATGCGAAAATGATTTGCATATTTAAATGGCATATGATGATAGCATATTATCCTTTATATCTCGTAAAACATTTCTCGACCGATAAAGCTCCGTTTTGCATTCGTTGTGAAATGCATCCGATTTCGTTCTTGTTCAATAGAATCCAAAGAGTATAATTTATTAAACGATCATACTGTATTTTGCATTCTTTTAATTCTTAGTGGAAGTAAGTATGGAAAAAAATAGCTAGAAATTAAGCATGAATTGCATTTTATTGGATAATGCTGATTTATGTAATTGCAAGTTATTGTTTAGCTCGAGGCTCATGTTATTGTTCGTATCGAATGAAGAACGGCTATTGAGTGAGATCGAACTAAACTGCTGAACGTTAGATATTTTGATCGTTCGTCTACATATTAAGTCTTCAGACATTTTATACGCAACGATCATCGCTCATAAGGAAACTAATAACAGTTTCCTTATGAGCGACTATAATTACCTACTAAGAGAATGGAACGCATAACTGAACTGCTATCCATTTTACTGGACTTTATTATTCCAATTAGTGCAATTTACGTTAATTTCAGTTATTTTCTAATCGAAATTAAGAGTATGAAGGATGTGATTACGTGGTTGTTCTTGCAGCACCGAAAGCAATTGCCCAAACTGGTTCACCAGATGGCCGATCGATTTTTTTCACTTCCGCTCCTGTCTGCAAAAAAAGGGCTTTAACCATTTATTTAAAGAACAGGAATGAATGCATTCGTTCGAAGAAACTGCAATAAATTACAATTACGCTTCTCTACCATAGAGAAACCACTGCAATAAATTGCAGTTACGCTTTAAAGATTGTCTAAACGCATAATAATGCAGAACAACAATAAAACGTCTAGTACTTTCCAAAAACGAAAAATCGAATTGAATTAGATGGAAGAAAAAATTATGCTCGATGTAATCTTCATAATTCTGCGAATTATAGGAATTTTTAAACCGTTGACTATGCCGCCGACCGGTAATTAAAATTTTTCGAGTTTCACTGATTTATAGAGAATAAATCGAATAAGGGAAACATAAAAATGCGACTATCAATCCTGGAAATCGGTAATGCATGGCTTGAATACAGCGATGACCATTTTCGATATCGGTTTCGTTCATGAAATAGGAAAATGATCGCTTTTCATTTCAATGAAAAAATATGGGTCATACTTTATTCTATACAGTTGAAGTCATTCGTCCAGAGAATGAATTGCCGTATTTCAAAAATTCAAAACAACTCATCAAAATTCTCGCGCAAAAAAAAATGCAATTTCTGATATTAAGCATGTCATAAAAAATCCACATTTTTCATTTCAAGCAATTTCGCGGATGCAAACATCCGAAACAACTTGGAATTGGACGATGAAAAAGTAAGATACTCGATGAACTAGCTCGGAAGAAAGCTTAATTTATTCCCGTAACAAAAGAAGTGAGCAAATTTCTTATGAATTCTCAAGCGCTTGTGATGATCGTCATCGTCATCTGAATATTTTAGATGCTACAAGGCTTCGGCAAATTTATAGATATGCATTTAAATGCAAATTTGCATATTTCACTAGTTGAAGAATTACCGTTGCTGAACGAAGTGAAACACTTCCATCGAACATTCCAACTGCATACATCTGCCCATCACAATTCCACGCACAGCTTACACATCTGCTTGAAGTACGTTGCTTACTCACACTTTTTTCTGTTTGTGTCCACATACCTATAATGCTTACAACGTTAATATGTGCAACAATCGTTACCTCTTCAAGAAACCTTCCACAGCAACGACGCCTTCAATACTAACTAAATTATACTCCACTTCACCATCCTATACTTACTAGAAAGGTGTTGTGTTCTTGTATTTTTTTTATCTTTTACCGTTCAACAATGCTATTCTGTTATAGATAATATCGTTACACTTAAATACACCTTGACAAATCTACAACGAAATAAAAAATAACTCATGGAAAAGAACTTATAATTCAGCTGTTTCAGCCTGCGGTGGAGGGTCCGGAAGAAGGGAGGGGGGGGGGGGGGTAGTTTGAACAGAATGTTGGTCAATTTTTCGACGTTGTGGATATCGCACTAGCAGAGTGCGATTCGTGGGAAAATTTCTCGTCGACAATATCAGTGAATAAGCGATATACCGAAAGATTTGATAAACTCATCATAAATGCGTTTGTATGATGAGTGTTTTTTTATTAATAAACTCTACCGAATTGTACACTGTTCGAAAATGTTTACTATTACTGTTCACGAATCATTTTACCAAATTTTTCATCAACTGGATTTTTGATGTTTCGATGATCGTGAATTTCGATCTACGAAGAAATCAAGAAAAAAGTATTATTGAGATTTATGTAAATCATTTGAAATCTATCGAAAGACATTTCATGTTGACCGATTATGACAGCCGAAAAGTCGAGATTTTTTACTCTTTTTGAGGTTAGCAATCGGAGTGATTATGATGTGAAATTAAATTGCCAAAATGTATGAAACGTTACCAAAATCGTTGACAGCACAACTGAGAAGGAAACAAGCGACAGGACTGAACGCAAGGCATTGAATTGCTTCGTTATGTCTATAAGTAATATTTTTTCATTAAATCGCTTCAATTCAAAGATACTCAGAGAAAAATTCTATCAAATTTTTTTTTCTTTTTGTAATTTTCGTTCATAGCTGATAGCTTCATGAATTAATCAAAACCTTCATTTACTATGATCATCAACGACTCATATAAGATGAATAATCATTATGCCACTCCAAAAAATCTTCATTCATTTAATTTTTTACGAGGATTTTCTTATCTTTCATTCATGATAGATACGTAATTTTTCTTTTCTATCATCGATGACGGCGATTTTTTGTCAAAAATTTTAGAAAACTTCATAGAAGTATTTATCGCGAATGTATTTTCCTATTAAACAGTAGGCTTTTTGCATTTATTAACGAAGCGATTTTCGATTTGAGTGCAATATAGACTCCTAATCTTCAACAAAGATTTCAGCGTTCTAATATATTTTCACAGACTTTTTAAATTATATGTTATGTATATTGCAAAATAGGTGTGTTAAATACCACCGTAAGATCCATATAACCGATCGCCATCCAGTTTTTGATTATCATTTGAGATGAGACATCACACTATTGGGAAGAATTTGGAGATATTTCCACCTGGAATCTCTCACGAATGTGTTTTAATGAGCTTACAAAGCCGATCACAGAACCCATTTAAATAGAGTTTCTGTTCGGACAATTCAGAAAGTCGGAGGATTATATTCAGCTTTCAGTGCGGTGTTATAAAATCATTAACAATCGTCAAAAACGCTTCATATCTCTTTTTGATTTTCTTCTACTTATTAAGTGGCTAATCGGAATCGTTACTTCGATAACTTCCGAATTACTTAAATAGTGTTTGCAATTATTTTTGAGCGTATAACATTTCGGCCTTTAAAGCTTTAAAAAATTTTCCCAGAAATTATTAGAGAATGATAAAATTTAATCATTTTTCTTCATCTATAGAAAACTTCGATTTTTCATAAAGTCATTTATTTACTTTCTGAAGTGTTTGAATTGTTTATTAATCGTTTTGTTTATTAAACCTGAAGTGTTTATTAATCGTTTTGCATACGTTTATTTTGTCTTATATGTTTATTTTTGAATGTGTTAGCGTTAGCTTATAAGCTCACAGAAGATCACAAATGTGGTACAGGTACTGAGGAAAAAGAAAAAAAAAAGCTCATCTTATTATTGAAATCCGCATAAGCGTAATCAAAATTTCATTCATACAATGATAAGGGTTAAAGTTAAAGTATTTAGAACGCCGAACTGTTAGCATTTGAAAGGTTCTATTTTTGCATCGTGTTATTCCTTATCAGTATGACTTCATGAATATTAACTTTCAAATTTGCATAGTATTTGATTGCGCAACCTTATCAGCCATAAATTAAAATTTTCTTCTAAATTTTTCTTTGTCCACATGAGCACTTTATGTTTTTAGGCATGTGGATAAGATGCTAAGAGATAATTTGATAGAACATGTAAAGCTATACCTCCTCTATTCATTCTTTACAAGAGTATGGGCGTGCGGTAAGTGTGGAAGCAATTTTCACAGCAGGTATGCAGTTGAAGGCACACCTTTCAGGTTTTGCTGCAGGAAACAGCCTCATTTCGGAGACACGCTTCTAATAAGCTTCTAACAAGCGCATCATTCATGAATATAGTATTCAGTTCAAGTGGAGCCACTGATTAGCTTTCTCTTCTGGATATGCCTTTTGATCAGCATCCACGAGGTAGCCAAGTTGCAGAGGTCTGAACTTTTTTTTGGATGCGCTAATTCAAGAGACCTGTACAGCGAAATCACGGCGGATAAGCACGTTATTAACTCTATACACAATGGACGACTGAAGAGTACGCACATTCTCGAAATTACGAGGTGAAAGCGACGTCTCCCAATGACATCGCTACCTAATCTGCTTTCCACGCAAATGGAGCAGTTCAATAATACTTTTGAGGGTGTAAACGCGCGCATATGTACATATAACGGCACATCACGTGAAATGTGTGCGTTGAAGGAGTACCTCATCGTATGGAAATTTCGGATTAGCAAATTTCAGACATCCCGAAATGCCAGGTCCTTGCATTTTGTGCACCTCTTCGTGCCTATATTTGAGAACAATGAGCATAAATCGAAGTAAGTCTAGATATGTCCCAATATTTTAATATCTAAATCTATAGCAATAATTCAGTTCACTTCGAGCATGTAAGTCATCATCGGCAATTAGCGGAAATATTGCCGGTAATATTGAATGTAGAAGAAAACATATTCAAAAAAAAAAAAAAAAATCAGTGCATGATATGACTGGCAATATTCACGGAGGCATATGTTGCGCATTTATCAATGTAATGAATTTCCAATAGAAGAGGTGCATATGTGCACATAGAATGAATAAAGCACAAACGTATATTTAAGTGTCCCCTCATGTTGCTCAGTCCAAATTATAACTGAACGATCCGCTGAACCAGACGCAAAACGTTCACCATTATAGGAGAATGCAACCGCATAGACGAGATCTTTATGTCCTTAAAGCAAAAATTTTCTCGTTAATAAATTCATATTCAACAATGAAAATAAAAAATATTTATTGAAAAATACAAAAAAAAGAACTGAAATTTGAGAGTATTTGAGATAAATTCATATCGAATAATAATCTATCACTAAATAAATATAATAAATTCAGCTCATAAAAATCTCATTATTTCACCATCGCTAGCATTTTTTCTCTCTCTCTCTCTCTCTCTCTCTCTCTCTCGAAGCAACCGAAACACTGAAGAACCTACGTCTTCTATTCGTGATTCGACTAGATATTCCATATACCACAAGGAAATGATTCTCAACTAAAGCTTAAAAATGAACGATCTTTCGAAAGATATGCACATCTAATCGATGTGCCCAGTTGATAGACTGAATACAACAAATAAACTTTAAATTGAAATCGATAGTTGGATACAATTATGGAAAATTTTTATTCACTAATCAAGCCTTAAATTCTTATTGTCGATCGAATTTTTAATCATTTTCAAGGTTTTCAATTTCAACGAAAACATTTTCACGTTTTTCCACGCAATATTTTAAAGACATTTTTGAAAAATTTCCATATTAGTTTGTTTGATTATGAGAGAAAAATGAATGTATATTTCTGCATATTTTTGAATATTATTAAAACAATGCAAGGACATTTGCATATAATAATATTAATATATGGAGAGATATATGAAATAAACGAAAATTACAAACGCTTTGAGATTCTGTAACTTTTTTTTAACGATTATATAAGTTATTCAAAAAAAACTACGCCGAATCTTAGTTTTTGTATTTGAAATGATTCGATCATCGATATAGTTCTTCTACAAAAAATTAGAGCTATTGTGATTTAAATAGCGCAAAATTTTAGCACTTTTTAATTATTCAATAACCATAAATTTCATCGAAGTTGATCGACCCATTGAAATAGTCACAGTCATACAAAAATGAATTGATCCTATATTGAACATTCTATTCAGCGAAAATGATCCTATAGTGAAAGAAGAATCCTATTCACTAATCTTTGTTAATTCTATTCTTAGTGCGGTCGCCATTGAACCTACAAAACAGAAGGGCATGCATGCGCATACGTATAACTTTACCACAACGCGCTTTCCATCGAAACACGCACGGTGAGGTTTAAATAGTGGGAAGGTATGCTACTTGACTGGGAATTACCTTCAAGGTGTTTAATAGGACGTTTTAAAGATAATATAAAAATGAGCACCTTTAAGTGATTGCAGTAATGTGCCATCACTACCATCATAGATGAGGACTTTGGTATCTGCAGCAACCAACAATTCGGAGCCATCCGGTTTAAACGCCAGGTCATATACGCAACACCTGGAAGAAGCCGAACGATATGATGGTTTTATTAATTTAATGTCCACTCAAATGTCAAACCCATCGGATTCCACTATACGTAATAATTAACTTAATCTGGAAATTTTTCTTCATATGATGGATACTGTAAAATGGTCACTTTAGTGAACGATGGACTTGTGCGATAACCTTTTGATATATGAGAGTAATTTTTGTTTTTATTTTAATTTTCATTTTTACTTCCATTTATTCGATTCATTGTAATTTTCATTTATTTATTTCGAAAGGATATCCATTTTAATCGACTTTCGACAACTTCTAATCCAAGCATACTCAATCTCACGTTATAAATGAGTGACCAATTGAGGTCATTTTTCAAAGACCATCAATGACGTCATATTCAAAAATCCATAAAAGTGACGTGCAACGACGTTTCAACTGCAAAAATGAGCGAATTTCTTGAGATTACTGTGGGACGCATATGGTCATCGACAATGACAGATAACTTTATTAGCGGAACGCTTCTGCTCTACAACCCATATGCGCACATATAAGCCATCGAATGATGCGACAATCTCATTCAGTTATGTCGCCATTACATGTGGCTCTCTTCCTAATATTCTGCTCTTCGCAGGTATATATCCTTTACTGATATTTCCTCTATTTTTTCGGCAATAATAAAAGCTTCTCTCAAGTTGGGTTTCATCTCTGAGATAGTAAAGAAGTAGAATAATGTTGACTAGAATTGCAAGGGAGATAAGATAAAACATTGCAACGAAGAATGTTCTAAGCGGAAAGCCACTTAACCGTAAATGTAAATCTCATCTTCTCGACAGAACAACGGCTAGAAATTCTCTTGTATGCGAGCTGTTCAGAAATCACGTAAAACGACTACCAAATCTATGCATAAAAATAATTGACGTCATCCGTACGCCTGTCTATTTGTCCGTATGTCTGTCTGTCTGTCTGCTTATCTGTTGGCAGCTCCGGCATTCAAACCTTCATAAGAATTTCTCTATGCATTCTCGTTTGCTTAGTGATTTTTGATGTCAATCGATAGACGAACAAAATATCTATCCGAAAAGTTTGCTTGAACCTCTTATTATATGAGCGAATTTGCCGCATTTTCATTGGTTTTATATATTTCATTTTTATTAATATCATTTTAGTTGAGTGAAATTACCTCATATAATACTTCGTTTCCCTTCTACTTAACTAAAATGTAATGAAAATTATTTAATAAATATAGTACTCTTATAGTATGTTCGGTTTTTTTTTGGGAGTATATGATATTCGGCAACAATGAAATACATTATAGGTTCTCGGCGAATGCTGTAACGATGGGCAAACATCGGATTTTTGTGCAGTATTCAATATGCTCTCTCCTACAGAACAGGCTGAAGTGCGATCCTATCTTGGCGATAACTGCGATGGAGATGCCGATGAAGCAGTTAGAAAAATTGAAAAAAGGAAACCAAATTTTATTCGATTTGGAAGGACAGGTAAACTCTTTTCAATCTCAAAATGCTCTTTAGCTTATCGAAGACTTTCGATATCGCTAGACGTTTTCTTTTCTTTTTCCTCCTCTTAGTATATTGAGGACTCATCGAAAGAGACTTAAACATTTGCATCAAAACTATTCATGGGCGGCGTTCTGAATTATTAAATTTTCCACGATGCAATCTTTTATGAAAATTCTTTGTTATTGAGTTACATCTATTAATGTGTACTATTAATTTCCATTCATCTCTTATTGCTTTAAGTGATAACCGATCAAAAAATGGCTAACAAAATTTGGTGACTTTTTCAAATTATTTCAACAAAATTTGTTAGTATCATAGGCTTTTATTTTTATTAATATCAATATCTTTTGAGATTCTCATATTTGAAAGTGATATAAAATCTACAAGACAATTTTACTTTTACAATCGGTCCATAGTGGTGCATAAATAAAACTTTCTTTTAAGAACTTTCATAATCAATTGAATTCGTAAGAAAAAAAGCCATATCATTCCTTTATCTCTTTTTTTTTTGCAACAAGGTGATCGATTAGTTTGATGGATTGCAATAAAAAAAGCGCATGTTGCGTTAATTTGCCTGATGCGTTTTCCTATTCTTCAATTTAAAAAAAAAATCCTAGCCGATTGAACAATACTTCCAAAAATGACTATAAAATCGTTAAGGAATTAGCTAACCGAAATCGGATTCCCTCTATGACAATCTCATAAATTTTTGTTCCCTCCATGTATCTGCCTATATTTGAAACAACAACATTTATACTCTCATTTGAAAAAAAAAAGTTCAGTTACAGGGAGAGAAAAAAAATTCATGGATTACCTCCGGAGAAAATTACATTTTGATCAGATAATACACATCGCTAAAAAGTTATTCATGAAAATTATAAAATAATCTAAATTCGTTGCTTCATCTACTAAAATGTATATGCAAATGCATACGGATGTAGATGTAAATGTATAGATGAGAAAAAAAAAACCTTTGGAAAGCGAATTCATTGTTTATCTAGCTGATAGATGACGAAGATTCAATGACGATATTTTGATGCATGTAGTCAGTAATGTGCATGCAATCAACATGGAAAAGATTTATCTATATCTTTTGAATTCACAAATTATATAGGGTTATCGATAACTCTTTACCAATACGATCTGGAGGACCTTATTCATTAATTGCAATTGACTATGCAATGCAATCTGTGCAAAATGGAATAACGAGAAGAAAGGCAATAAAATTATATGACCTTTCGGAGTAAATTTACAAATTATGCAAATAAATAATTCAAGGATAGTAACTTTATTCTTCTCGTGTAAAAAAAAAATTCCATTGGAATTTAACTATTGTAATTGATTATATATAAGTGAGTAAAATGATCTCGAGACTCAAGTTCTCTTTGCTCAAAAAAAAAAACCAAAAATTTTCACAGCATTAATTTCATCGAAGAATTTTTTTTTTTACTTCGTTTGTGAAATTTTTATTCTTCATGATAAATCGCTTTGCAGCTCCACCTCTAACTTTTGGTAAGAAGGGTTCCGATCCTAATTTCCTAAGATTCGGAAGGACACCTTCGAATAATTTCCTACGATTTGGGAAGAGTAATCAAGCACAGAATTTCTTACGATTTGGAAGAAATGCTGAGCCGAATTTTCTACGATTCGGTAAGTATTAACGCATTAAACATTTCAAAAAAAAAAAATTGCCCATCAGTGTAAGTATCTATGCATTTTATATCATTGTTCAATAAAAATTGCTCTGTTTTTTTGTGGATAATAATTCAATCACCTTCAAGAGAGAATGCAATCAGTGATCAAAGTACGTTGACAAGAAAGCCAAAAAGGAAGCATAATGCATATGTGTGTAGACTAACAAATGCTTGTGCAGATTAAACAAATGTATACAAACGTTTGCAGATTGTATAGATTAAACAAATGATGCATTTATTTTAAACGGGAGCCATTGAAGAGAAAAGCGTAAAAATGAGAATTCCCCAACAAAATAATGAATATTTGGAAATGTGGATACTCGAAATTATTTACAAAAGAGATATTGTTAACTCATAGAAAGCGAATAATTTAGGAGTAACGTTACTCGTGAAAAATTTCAAAAAATTATTGCCATATTTCAATCCATTTTAATTTATTAAAGAAGTTACATCTCAACAAAGTTAGCAATCAAAAAGCAAAAAAAAAAAAAAAAGAAACAGATAAGTAAATGTTTTTAAAAAATTCTTGTTTTTTGTTTCACTTTCTTTTAAGGACTATCGAATGCCTATCAGTAAGGGAATGCTGTTAACCAGTATTCAATGCCCATTTAAAACTACTTACTGGAAACGATTAAGAAGGAGATATTAAAGTGTAACAATTGAAGAAAATAATCTAGACAACTATGGATTGAATTGATTTGTGCATACAGAATGTAAAAAAAAAAAAAAAAATTAAGCACGTTAACAGCACTTAAAATAAATCTCTTTTATGCGTTTCTGCAAGTTTATTTTTGAAAAACTTGGAATGGAGTTTATATATATAGTATCATGGTATAGGTGTCTCTGTCTGTATGTGTGTAGACTCGGGCAATTTCAACATCGGAACCATTGAAGTGAGATTTGAGAAATTTAATACCACTAAAGTATAATGAACTCCTATAAGGCATTCGACGTTGCTCGCTCATCTATATAAATGATGTAGAGACATTTAAAAGCATAAATAAAAATTACATATGTTTAACGCTAACTAATTTTTTATTTTTCATTGGTTTAACGCGAAAAAAAAAAACGACTAATCCTTTCGTGAAAGATTTGCAATAAGAAATCAGAACAATTAAGATATGCAAATATTATTCTGTAAACAATATTTTTATTTATAATTTTTGAAAGCGGTTGGTCTAGATTGATGGAACACAAAAACACGCATGGTATTAGCTTCTTTGATAAGTTTCTCTATGCCTTCTTATCCTTTTTTTCTAAATTATAGATCTAGGAATTGATCCAGGAATTGAAGCGTGGAATACAAATCATCTTTCATGACAATTGTAACTTTTATGGTATATATCAATATATTTTTTTCTTATTTTCGTAAATTCATTATCGTATTTTAAAGGTCGACCAGCCGATCCGAATTTCCTTCGTTTCGGTAAATCAGCTGAGCCGAATTTTCTTCGATTCGGAAAACGTTCCGATATTGGCATAAGTGAGCCGAATTTTCTACGATTTGGTCGCAACAATTTCTTACGTTTTGGACGTAACGATCAATTCGATCGTGAATATCGAAAACCGAATTTCCTTCGTTTTGGGAAATAAATGAGAACTAAAGAGGATGGAGAGGAGCAACACATTTAACATTAACATATTATTTATTTTGTGCCACATTTTATTCGTTACGTCGTTTCTCTGTTGTGTTCATTAAGAGAGGAATAAAAGTCGCCACAAACGTTTTTCAAATCTTTACAATCGGAAACAGATAATGTGAATTACTTGATAAAGAGAATAGATTGTGGAAATAAATTGCCCTAGTTGAGTGAATATATTGTTTGCAAATGCAAAGTAAAGAAATACGTTGCAAGATTGTCATAAAAAGATAAGAAATATATCCCGAAACATATATCAATAATTAAACAATTTTTCTCATATATTACAGCACATACAAAATGAGCAAATTTTATGTGCATAATTATTTCTAGTAGAAGTTATTAAGTGCTTTTAGAAATTTCTTAGCAATATGGTAAAACAATGGAGACACTATTTGGTACGAGTAAAATATTTCTATAATAGTTTCAGTAAACATCAGATTGATTCAACCCAAAGAGATTAATGCAAGGCAACATTTTCAAATAAATAAATAAATTAAATAAATAAATAAATAAATAAATAAATAAATAAATAAATAAATAAATAAATAAATAAACAAACAAATAAATTGATTAATTAATTAAATAAATTAAATTAAATAAAAATAAAACAAAATTAAATAAAATATTCGAAATTAATAGAATTTGAAATGGAGCAATGCAGCTCTTTGCTATACTATAATCATTTATAAAATCGAATAAACTGATCGTAAATATAAAAACAATGAATGAAAGTTTTTTTTTTTTTGATTAATAATCGAATATCATACGAGCAGTAAATATATTAATTATAATTCAATTTCAAAGAAAAATAATCCAACATTTCTTAAAATATATTCCGTCATAATATTTATTGAATTATTGTTTACTAACAAGATTTCCACTCTGAACGTATTTTCATTGTTTTTCTTCTAAGGCATATTTTCCTTCTTCTAAAAAAAAAATAAATAATCATTATCCACCTTTGTGGGTGTTTCGCATATATTCATTAACTTCTAACGAAAAACAACTTGCTTATCGCATATTAAGATATATTCAAATGAACAAAATTACTGCGAAAAAATACTATTATGTTATTGAATATCATAAAAAATTTAAGTATCAAGTAGTATCATTTCAATTATTGAGTATTAAGTAGTATCAAGTAATTGCAACAAGTATCTCATAATCACATTAACAAGAAAAACGATACTAAATAGCAAAAAACTATCTCAATATGTAAATTCCGCTCTTTAAGAAACGTTTATTTGCCCTAATCGAAACATTTGAATTGAATTCATTAAAAAAATATCAAAAAAAAAAAAGACTCACCCTGTATCTGAGGCATCATCTTCGGCGATTTTATCGATCCAGTTTAGTACTGGTCGCATTTCGTTTATAAACAATATGATGCTACCTTGCAGTACATTTTCCAACAGCAATGCTTATATGCAGTTACCATGGTTACCCGCATATTGCATCCCATTTTGCAGCATTCGATAATCGAAAAAATGTTGCTTTCAAAGGTGTTATTCATCTATAATATTAGTATTATTAAATGATCGTCATTAAATGATAAAATGAAATTAAGACAGTGAGGGGGGAAGGGGGGGGGGGGGAACGAACTCTATTAAGAAACGGCAGAGAAAATTATTCCCTCAAAGAACCAAATAGCGAACTGCAGCATCTAACAATGCCTCTAACCTTTCATCTATATTCACATGCACAGAGCATATCTATACAATAAGGTGCAGCTTCGTCCGTGTATGCCTTAATCACTTGACTTCAAAAAAATTTGCATAATTTAAAACAGCAAACGAAAGCTCTTCACAAATGGCATATATATATATATATATATATATATATATATATATATATATATATATATATATATATATATATATATATATATATATATATATATATATATATATATATATATATATATATATATATATATATATATATATATATATATATATATATATATATATATATATATGCCAGTTCGACGTTTTCCAGCGATAAGAAAGTGAAGGGATGGCTGAAGATCCATGAGATCATCAGACGTAATGAAACAATTAAGAGGAAGCTAAAAGAACGAGGCAGATGGTTGGAAGGATTCGGTCGACGTAATGCAAATCCTTCGGCAAAAATAGTTGAGGTAAGTTTCATTACCAAATGATTACAGGTATAGTTAGTTTTCAATGCATTTGAAATTTTTATCCTGGAACGAATGTTTGACTACGGTGAAGGCGAACACCAAATGTGCAATTCAGGCGATTGCTTATAAATCAACTATTTGCAAAACGGGAATTCCCTTAATTTCTCCAGTTTCTACGCCTATATTTTCTCTTGTATTTGTTACCTTAGTTGGGCATGTTGAGTAGGGACGGGAGGAGAAGGGTAAGGACGGGAAGGGGGTGCAAGGAGGACTTTTGAGGAGGGGTGGGCGTCCATCGCTTGGACCGTATTTCGTTTACGAGGGACGGTATGAAAGATGTGAACACCATTTAGAAAGTTCAAACAGATTGTTGTTTATTATTGGTGAGAAGGTTGGATCTATTCTTCGAGAATAAACTTTCGATGGATTTTTAGTTGTTTATTTTAGTGTCTGATCGTTGACATGGGTTTAAAGCATCTCATTTGCGGTATTGTTTTCGACCTCGATAAGATCCAACTCTCCTGCTAACGCTCACTAAAAGCCGTTCAAAGTTTGCTTAGAAGCGAATTTTTCAATTTCTTCATCATCCGCTTCGTTTTTTTTTTTTTTTTTTTTTTTTTTGCAGCAAATCACCGCTAATTGAGATTCATTTTCGATCGCATTTAAATATTCAAATTTCCATTTCATAGCATAAAGTATTTTGAAAATTTTCCTCTCGTTTATATGCAAAATTGACGAAATGCTATTGCCAGCTAGGATTTTATTTGCATTTCTTGTATTTGAACACCGGTGCGCCACTATTAGCTCTATCTTCCCACCCGTGCGGGTCTGTAAAGGCTTCTCTTAACCATCAAACGTTTACTGTCATCGAAGTTTAAGGTCGATAAACGTCATTACATCCTTACATCTGAAGTTGGCCATTTATATTAGTGAAATTGGGGGGGGGGGGGGGGGAGCTGGGGCTAACGCTACACATTCGTGACTGAAGTCCGCTTTCACTTAGCGTTGTACATAGAAGCAAATATGCGATTATCAGAGTTGTATATATTGCGCAAGTCCTATTGATGGTAATGGGTACGTACTGCTTTGCAGTTTCCGTACTGACCGAATTGCATAAATCTTTGATTCGCTTGCGTCAGCGGTAGGTGGTAGCACAGAAGCACTACCTTTCAGCACCTGGATGGGGAAGGGGAGGTGATAGTTACGAATTTCAGTTGCATTTTTAACTGAGATTGGGATCAGATGGAAAAAAATAATATAAATAGAGGAGGGAGAAAAGAAAAGCGAAAAAACTGAGCAAAAGAGGAACATTCGACGAATAACATCACTCATCATTACCTATCGCGATAAAGCGCAACGAAACTAGAACATTAGGAGGTACTAAGATCATCAGTAAGCATCAGCTTCGAAATAATCTTGACATATAAAGATGTGACCGAACCTGGCGTTTGAAGATGCGCCGGCAGAATAAACAAAACTCGTTTACTACGAGTAGCACACGACGATAGTAGCGAAACACACACTGATGAGAAAGCAAGACCGCAGCCTATTTATATCTTCGGCTACGGCTCCGAAGCCATGGGGAGGTCATAATCCACACGAGGGAGACATCACATCAGGATCAAACAAGTGTGAGCATACAACTTGTTACACAAATGAAGACCACAACGATCATTGCTACCATGAAGCTCATTTGATCACAACAGATCACTCATTAACGTAGATCACGTATCAGCAAAAGGAAAGGGCTGCTTGTTTGTGTCGTTTTTTTTTTTGTTGGAAACCGACAACTTTATGCATCATTACTTTGAAATAGATTCACTATAGAGGAGCGTTGAACGATGGATGCGAAAGTTTTGCGGAGATGAGTTTGTGCTGCAGTTCGTTTGTGTTGCTGCAAGGAAGTTGCTTTGGGAAGACTATAGTCGCATTGCTTCGTCCGACGAAACTATTACGATCGTTGTCTTCGAGAAGCCGTTACTCGCCACCTCATTCAGGTAAGCGCCGATTATTTTATTGCCATTATGCTTCCAGCTTAGCTGAATCAATTGCTCCTTCCAGCATAATGACTCGAATCACCTTTCCTCTCATTCCTCTTCGCTTGATTACCTTGGTACCTGTAAAGATTTTGGGTTACAGGTGATTCCTGTCTAATTAGCAATCATTCTCTAATGCTTGTGATGTTTTTAATCTTTGGGGTTTTATTCAAGTTTTAATGACGCTTAATCGGTACTGGAGTACAGTCTACAATGAAGCACGATATTTATAGCCGTGCTAGCACTGCATTTTCCCTTTATGGGTGGTCTTTAATATTAAATAGCATATAATTTTGCGATATATTTAATTTTTTATACTCATTGACATTACATCACCTTTATTTCCGACAATTCCTTTGTTTTTTTTTGTTTTTGTTTTTGTTTTTGTTTTTTTTTTTTTATTCGGACGAAATTCGGAGTTTTAACGTGGCAGAATTTTTAGCCCTTATCAGGCCGTTTTCAGTTTCACTCAATTTCGAAAGGAAAAAGTTGAGCTTATTACCTGCAAACCTTTTCGGTGATTGTAATAATTACATTGGTTTGTAAATAATTTTAAGAAGATTTTCAAAGGATACGTAGGTCACTAAATTTGGTGAATTAATTGTTATTCCTGTCACATATGGTATTGGATGGATTTCACAATCTAGTTCTGATTTGTCTTCAAGGGGAATATTGCACTGCTGCCTCTCTGATAGAACTGGAATATTCGTCGAAAATAGACCGCCTTTTTATAAGCTGAATAAAATCCACTCAGGTGGACTGCTGCGGAGAAGCGAAGCCATATATGAGGAGGTAGGAAAGGAGAGGGTAAGAAGGTTTAATTGTGCTGCAAATTGGCAATTAGCATTCCATCATATTTGTCAATTTTGCTATAATGTAATGTTTAAGAGTTTGCTTTTAAATCCTTTTTTTTTTCAGAGGAAATTACAGAAAAGATTTACGAAGATCTCAATCAACGCATCGATAAATTCAGAAAGGAATTGAATAAGTGAGCTATTCGTTAATTAATTAATTTATTTTTGTGATTTATTTTTGTTGTTTCGTTTTTTTTTCCCCGAAAAGCGAAGTTTTTGAAAATTTTCTTCCCGCTTATAGTGTTGTTTTTCCATATTCCATATTTCTTTAGAGAAAAAGTGAACTTTGTATACGATCCGATTGATGGATTTTTACGTTGATACTATTTGCAATTCACATGCGCTGAAGTCTTTCGACGAATATAAGAAACTGATAATGAGCCAAAACAAGAGACGTCTGAATTGTTGGGAGTATTGTCGATGTAATATCGACCAGGTTTCATGTATTCGATGGAGAAATCCATACGATACACTTAAAGCCCAGTTACAGGACGAAGAAATATAATCGATTCGTTAGTGAATTAATCGCTCGCATTATTTCGTTTCCTTTTCCTGCTTATTAAGCTTTTTAATTAGTGAAATTCGTACTGCATGCTTGTCGAATGTTTTCACACCTGCCGCAGTACCGACCTTCCATGTTTCGGCTTGGCAGGCAGCTCTCATTTTGATCTGGTCAGTGGACCCTTCTTCACTTCTGGATCAGAATTTTGGAAAACGTGCGGTCCATACAGCAATATATGAAATGAGAATGAACTTCGTCCCTTAAACCAAAGCAGATCTCTTTTCAACTCAATAGGCCGGCGTGTGCAGGCAACTGGGACAGGTTAAAAGTGTGCCCGAATACCGTCTAACTCGGTGTATGTTACGAACGATGAAATCCGTTTGAGCGTTTAATGGATAGATTCGGCGATCTTTGCCTCAGCGTTTTCTCGCGATTCTTTCAGAATTCCTTCTCGTTGCGCCATTCAAATTTTTGATTGTTTATTGGAAAGGCCGACTCACCTGTTCGATTTGTTTTAATTTTTTATAAGATTTCGTTTTCGTTGGACAATTATCTAAGCTTTCTCATTCCATATACCTTCCATCGAATATCAGATTCGTTAACTTAGCTTGTGCAGCAATGATCATTGCACATCCTATCAATTTATGCTTTGAGAAAGGTGTTTAGCCCGTTTAGCTGTGTTGACTCGAAAGCATTGCAACAATTATGATGCGATAGGTTGCGGACGCATGTTTTTTTTTTTAAATATATATATGTATCACGCGTTGTACGCAGACTCTCTATTTCGTAGTAAAGTGTATAATTCGTTCCGGAATTGTTGGGTCAGCGAGAATGGTCGATTCAGGAAATCCATCGAAGTCCCCAGCGCGAACCTTGGCAGTCTTCAGGTTGAAACGGTACGGCAATTAGGTTGACAAGTACACATACATAAGCAGACACTATAGCATCATAATGAGCGTTGCTGAAACACATGATTCGCGCTGTATAAAGCAACGATAGCAAGCGGTATGATAGGAATATGGAGAGTGGAATCATAATTCATCTGATCATGGCGATTTTCTCACTAAGTCTTGGTCAATTGATTCCATTGGCGATGCATCAATAATGATATCATTGGCAGGTACGCGCGTGCAAGTTTTCGATCCCGATCAGCGGCAAGCTCATTATCGAATCTTCGTGCAGCTTTAAGTGATATGAAGGAGAAACAAAGGAAGCACGAAGCGATTAACTCTATTGCGTTAATTCCTTCTAATGTCACACTTGAAGTAAGTTGAATTATTTTATTTTCGGTTGTCTCTGATGATCATATTACATATATGATAAGTCAACCATAATCTTTTTTATCTTTTATACCGCATCCAGAATTTAATAGCCTCGCTTTTTTTTTTCATGAAAGGCATGAATAAAGTGAAGGGGATTTTATTTTGACTTTATTTGTTGTACTCATCTTGTTGCAACTCCAACGAAAAGTATTCCTCATCGTTCTGTTTCCATCAATTGTTATGTACTATATGGTCGATTGTTTGTTGTATAATGGGCTAAAACCTAGAGAGTTCTTTTGGTGTTGTTGCTTTGGAACCGTTCAAAACTCCACTGAGGTTAATGTGTACTATTTTTATTATTATCCGACGAGAGATGTCTTGTAGTCCTCATTGCATTCATTTAGCATCAAAACGAGGAATTTAGTGCGATGTTTTTGCTGATATTCTTGGAAAAAGAGGTGTTTTGGATCGGCATTTTATTAAATAACGATTGATTTATTTTAGCTGTTAACCATTATTAAATTATGTAAGCGTTTTTTACTAATCGAACATTTTAGTGTGTGGTGCCATTTTTTACCGCCTATGTAAATGTTATGAATATTTTAGGTTTTAAGTAATGGGACGACCCATTTGCGACCGTGTGTGATAATAAGGACTCCGCAGAAAGTTTATCTTTTTAATTGCCCCGAGGGAACAACTCGCTTTCTTCCATCGTTGAGATTGAAATCGCTCAATGTTTGCGATATTTTTGCAACGAGAGGTGAGTTGCAGCTTGCGACTGCTACGATCTTTCTTACATGTGCAACCGGGGCGAATAGAAACTAGTGGAGGAGGAGTGAGGGGAATGGGGCAGTTGAGAAGAACGCTTTGAGATTGTGAAGAAAGCCAGTTAATATCGTGGTCGAAGGAGTTTATTGGTGCACTGAGGATAGTCAAATGGCTTCAATAAAGCTATGACGAGAAGCGATTGAGTGATGGGGCGATTGCGGGGATTCTCTGTGAGGGTGGTACTGCGTTTGCACCACCATCTTTCCACTTGAGTATTCCTCGATTGATGAATTGCTTCTGGAGTGAGCTTTCATGGAACTTAATCGATTTTATCGTGGAGGATGTGGAAATGGTTATGGAAGATTGCTTCAGGTACGTGGGATCACATAGGTGGAATCAGCTCAGTGCTTTTATCGAAGGAGCAAGGCGCACAACTGACAAGGTTGCATGGTCCTGTTGACATCAAGCACTTTCTCGAATGTATAAGGCCATTCACGGATTCCGATTTTGTGCTTGCCAAATATCCTGCACCGGTGAGCTGGAAATTTCTCTCGAAAGTCGTTGTCTGTGCGTGTCTGTCGTAAGGAGTAGAAGCAGTATATATGTGTCTGTCGCAAGAAATAGAAACAACAAAGCGCTGACGATGAAATTTGATGATGTAAATTAGCGCTTTGATTAGAATCCCATAAAGTATCGCACATCAACTGATCAATTTCTGGACGAGTGGATTACGTCTGAAAGTTACTGAAATGCCTATTTTATAATTGTTAGTCTACATAGCGGGTTATAAAAAAGTGTTTATATAAGTGACTCGTTGGATTGAAAGAAGCATTTTGTGATGTTACTCGGTATTAATGCAAGAGTTAATCCGAGAGCAAAAACTTCGTGCCAGCGGTCTTGATGTATTTCGCACAGTTTTTGTAGAAATATTACAGTGACATTGTGTTTGCGTTTAAACACATTTGTTTCCCCTTCCTGTTGGGTAACTTGACCCCGTCAACCATTGCTGAAGTTTATTGATCAAAGTTTGTAATTTGTTAAACTATCGAAGAAATGGAACTCATAGCTAAGGGTTTTTATGATCGTTAAGTAAGTGTTTATGAGGGTATTGGGCATGATCGGTAAGTTTGCAAAAAGCACGTGTTGTGCTAGGTCATATCTAACGCGATTTTCATTTATTACATCTACAAGTGTTATTTCCTTTCATTGGAATAAAATTCTAACTTCAAGACGTGAATATTGTTTGTTGATTTTGGTCGGGTGTCACTATCCATATAGAAGCATCGGTTCTATGAGCCGCTCTTGTATGCAGCAATCATTTTTCATTTGATAACAAATTTTGGTAATTTTTAGAATGGAAGTAATTTACAGCGAAATGTTTATAAAGGAATTCAATGTTTCACCTTTATTGGTTTATTTTAGGTGGAAGAAAGACCATTGGATATCGGTAGTTATAAAGATGCTGCATTGACTGTGCACTATTTACCTCTATCGGGTTTGCGTGGTGCAGCGGTCAATGAGGCATCTCGAATGGATCTGAATCGTCCAGTTAAGCCTATTCAAGGGGTGAGAATTCTGTTCTTTCCATAGTTGTTTCTTGCTGGCTAATGCAGTAGATCCCCTTAAAGAATCCAGCCAAAATATCTGAAATGGGTCTTCGGTTGCCGTGCTGTCGTTCCGTCTGATTTGCTTAAATAAAATGCTGTGATGCTTTTCCGGCTTGGAATGTTCACTTATTTGGCACAATACAATTTCGATGAGATCAAGGAGATGCGGATCTATTATGATGTGTTAAGTGATCGAATTTAGCATCCGAAGTTGAAAAATCAAAAATTGGCGGGAGTGAAATAGCTCACTCTGTTGATGGTGATTTTATAGCACTGTGGCTTCTTTCGTCGTTTACAAGCTTCAAAATTAGGATTTGTTTACTAGAGGCATGTTGGCTCTCTATGTCGTTTTCCCTCCTTTGTTTCTGCTTTTTTCGCTGATCTCTCTTCGTCTACTTCTACGATAAACTATTCCGTTATGGAGACGTTCGACAAGATTGTTGTGGCGTTTGCGTTGCCGAAAGCTGAACATAATACAGCTAGATGATCCTGCTGCCGGCAGGCGGCGGATTTCGGTGCAGAAGATCCGGTTTTTTCAGCCACGTTTGAGCAACCGATGGTCCGTTGAAGTCGACATCAGGCGTTAGAGCCTCTACTTGAAATCTTTTACCTTAGTTCGTTGATATCTTCCAAAATAAGGGGCATTTATGGAGGGAGATGTAATGGAGAGGGTAAGGAGGAATCACATATACTCTGTTCAAGTTTTTCACTGATTCGACCGTGTACAATGTTTTAGCAACCAAATGGATGAGTGTGTTGAAGTGCGAGAAGGGGAGAGGGGCACCACTTGTTGGTCGCGAACATATGGAGACAGAATGTTCTCGAACATACGAGAATTGGGGAAATATGTTCAATTATTTATTTGGAGAAGGGGAATTGTTTAGAGGCATATAAGGATGTAATATTTTACAGGTAGATATTGCCTATTTAATCGAATTAAATTCGCCACCTCGACGAGTAGATCCAACGAAGTTGATCGAATTGAGGATACCGAATGGACCGTTGATTGGCCGACTCAAAAACGGAGAAAGTGTTACCTTGGAGGATGGTCGTCTTATTAAGGTGAATTAAGTTTAGATTAATATATCGAAGAATTAAGTGTTGTGTTGTTTAGGTAACCGTTACTTCGTTTCGTTGATAAATGAAGGAGATTTTCTCTTTTAATAGCATCAAAATCAATTTGTTAATTCATTTTCGTTTTCGCTGTCAGTATAGAGCGCATCTGAAAAGGTGCTAACAAACGTTCGAAGCCTTCAACAATTACGATTCATTGTCTATCCTATGCATGTGTATATATAAACTACTGCTGCCACCGTTACTAGTTTACTACTACTAAGTTATGAGAACAATTGTCTTACAATTGCCTCTTTCTCTTGTTAATAAACATTTGTGTAATACCCATCATTATTTCCCATACTTGTTGGTAAGTTTGTTGTTTGAAGGGATGTGTTTTTTTCCCATTTCAGTCCCTCTATGAAATTGTTTTATTGCTCATAAACAATTAAGTATTATTATTTATAAGTGTTTGTTACAGCCAGATGATATACTCTTTTCGGAGATAGCCGAAGAACAACCGAATGCTTTAATAGTGGAGTGTGTTGATTTCGAGGCTGTGGAATCGATAAAAAACAACTCTCTTTTACAGGTATGAATTTAATGTTGATGCATAGGGGCTCTTTAAATTAGACGATGAATAGAACAAAAGGAATCGAATATTCTGCAAGTTCCTTTGTTGCTGACTTCTTTGATGGGATTCGTACCTGATTTGTTTCTATGTTATTTTTAAATTGGCAGTGCCGTTGAATATTTCTGTCTTTTTTTTACAAGTCTTCAAGCTTACTTCGTTCACCGCGAGAATAAAGTGAAAATTTTCCAGTTGTATTTTTTTAAGATCAGTTTTGCACTAATGGCTAATGCAGTCCTCTAGGATATACATAGTGCTTCTAACGTTAATTTGTTGTCGATCTATATACGAAACTGCTTAGCTGTATAGATGGAATGGCATATTGTTACCATGTTCTCATGCCGCAGGATTCTTCAGCCGGCTTCTCAAATATCTTTTGATAGCTGAGCCCCTTGGTTGAATTTGACATATAATAGAGCTTTATCGAATTATCTATTCATTCTGGTGCATATTTTGGTGCAAATAGCCACCTGCGCATTTTGAAGATTAGGCAGCTTCTAATTGAACTTTCTCGTTCCCCTTTTTAACTGGTACTGGCGCTAACTGTAACTCTTTTCCTCTCATTGCATCGAAAACATTCAGCGAATACCTTTGCTTTCGTTAGTGATATTTCCTTGCTTTGGTTTAAAACTCCAATTTTTTGGTCTCTATGAAATCATGAAGGTCGTTATTCTCTCTATTCAGTAATTTTAGGTATGCCAATAAATTTCGACTGACTGCATAATTGTTTTGCAGAAATTTATTGATGGAACAGAAAAGATGAATTTTGTGGTGCATTTTACTGCAAATGAAATATTGAATTCGAATGAGTACACCGCATGGATGACCTCGTTCGGACCTCAGTGCATGCATATCGTACTCAATGGATCGGGTCCCATTCTACCACATATTGAAAGTATATATCGTAACCACGCACTTTTGAATCATTTGAGCCCGAATCTCTTCCCACCACTACTTGGATCTCAATTCGATGGAGTGATCGGACAGGTAAACGTTTCAAAGGTTTGAATCGCAGTCGGAAATATTTCAGTTTAATTAAGGGTCTTAAACAATATGAAGCATCCATTGCTGGAGTTCTTTTCTTTTATTGCTCAGAAGTCTTCTTCTTATTACCTTCAAATATAGGAATTTCCTGGCTTTCCACTAAATTCCCCGTGTGTCTGTCCGTCCATATGGATGTGTTTGCGTCTTCACGTGGTTGCACGTACACGCGCGCATATGTGTCCCGCGAGGACATGTCAAAGCGCTATCGATTCGTTCAATTTTTGGCACCAGATTTCTGTAGGACTGTCTCAGATTCCCTCGGGTAATTTAACACTCTTTCTTTTCACAGGAAATTTAAACCTGAATGTCTGTGATATGATGAGGTCATAGTGTAGGTACGTGGTGACATTTTTCTCAGCACCTCAGACGTCTTCAATCAACCTACTTGAACAACCTTGCCGTTATACCCCTTACTCTTATCTTATTGCCTACACTTAAGAAGTAAGCACATATTTTTTTACTTGTTGAGATAAGTGGTTAGTTATTAGGAACGGTTTGTTAAACACCTAATTTTGCTCCTAACAAATAAAACTTATCATATGCTATTACTACTCACTTCTGTTTCATAGTCTTTAACTTTCTTAGCTGCCGGAGATAAGAAAGTCGCCTCGAAGTTTTTGTGGTTGAACAGCGCCGAATGTTTTGGCGTACCGTCGAGATGATATACAAGTGGACTATTGTTCTTAACAGTTTGAGTTTGTGTTTTCTGGCATAAAATGCGTTCGATGAGGCGACCAATTTAAAATATGCAGGAGCAAAAATGCTGCATCAATTTCGGAACGCAGGAAACATCCCGAGGATGCAATACAAAAACCGATCCTTCCCCTCCTCCCGTCTACTTCATCCGCATTCATTCCGATGATTTATTGCCTTCAGGCTTGTTGTGCCTTTATTTTTAAACTTGTTACTGTCTTAGTTATTACAGGATGACGAATGCGAAAAGCGTGAAGGTAACATTATTTATGCACACCCATTACAACGTTTTGCGCTAAGGGGTTCTCTTAATGCCGAAGATCCGATAACGATTATGGTCAAAAGTTCTGATATCGAGAGCAAAGTTAATCAAAGCGAAACCACCAAAAAGGCGGTCGATGATTTCAAGAATGGTGATTTGCTTGTTTCGTTTTGTTCAAATTGGAATTCCCTCTTTTCCTTTCATTAATTTATTTCCAGGTCTTTTTGAAATGTGTACAAGGTGGACAAAAGCTTCTCTTAATCGACATCTCCCTCCTCTCTTTAACTGTGTTTTAGAACGAAAGAACAAACTAGGGATTTTTTGATGAGAAAGAAAAGAACCTGATAAGGATCTCTCTCTCCCTCTTTCTAAACACCGCAAGTAGTCTCCCACCCCACCCCACCGCCCACCCCTCCCGCTTCTTTCTCAGCTTTCCATGTTTCCTTCACGCATAAGGATTTTTTGTGTACTTTGCGAGGATCGTTGCCGTAGGATTCCCTCCGATTTGGAAAGAATGGAAGACGAATTGATGGTTCATCCAATCAAATATATAATCATCTATGAGAAATTTTACGATCTATGTTTATTCAATGGCCTTCATCTATAAAAAGATCTCTGAATGAAGTATAAAAATACAAGTTTTTGAAGAATGGAACAGCGAAGCATCATATTTTCTTTTCTGTGATTAATAAATTTGCGTTATTATTAGATCAATGTAGTATTTTGCCTTTGAATTTTTAAGCATATTTTTCGATACCCTCACATCTAGCATCGTCGAGTTCGCTTAAACGTATTTTCGACACTGACTTTTATGCACTCATCCATGCATCATTTTCTACTGTTCCCACATATTGATATTACAGTGAACTTTTCAAGGATTGATTTTAAAAATTGCCACGATTGTTTTATGGATCGCTTTAGATGGGCCGTAGGAATGTTCTAGCTTGATTCAGGGGGGTTTTTTTTTCAAGTAGTGGTGTTGGTATGACTGGGAGAACTCGTATGCTGGCCTCGAACAATCGTTTATATTGTCGAATACCAACGTTACAGCTGTACTACGAACCTGAACCTCAATGCATAGTAGTGATTTCATCTCCGATGATCATTCTCTATTATTCTCTCATATTTGAAGGCGCCGTTTTTGTTGCAATCTATTCTGTTAATATCTCCACGAAGTTGTAGATGAAGATTTACGATTTGTTGTATTGCTAATTGGTATGGTTGAACGTTCTGAATCGCTTTTGCAGAATGTAACTGTACAGAATGCTCCAACGATATGCCCCGTATCAGCTTTCTGGGCACATCTTCGGCAGTACCATCGAAATATCGCAATGTAAGCGGATATCTTCTGCAATTGAGCGAATCGTCTTCCGTAATGGTAGATTGTGGCGAAGGTAGTTATGGTAAGTACAAATTGTGCTTTCTTGTAATGTATTCTTGTTCAGTGATTCTACCATAGACTTTCTATATGCTGTGATAAAGTAAATACTGCAAGGTTTATTTATCGTAGTGAAACAGTAGACGTAATGAGCCTTAGGGGGGACTTTTCGGAGGTCACGGTTTAATCAGTTGAAGTCATTTCCTCAAATGTTGGCTGTATCAACGGGTTGGTTATGCTTGTGTTACGAATATATCAGTATGATTAATGAGTTCTTCGCTTTCATCCCCTCCTGTCCTTTTTGTGGAATTTCTTGCTACGAATAGGATGTTTTTTTTTGGAAACGTTCGGAGTGAGCCAAGCAAGATGATGGTGGTCAGTCGGGCCGTAGCCGATTTTTGTCTGGGTCGAAATTTTCGGGATGCTAAAAGGAGTTTCCTCGGTGAAAAGACAATGTAATGAGGGAATATTGTCAGGTCAGCTGCGAGTGCTATTCGGCGTGGAGCGATGCTTAGAGATATTGTTGTCATTGAAGGCGATATTCATAACGCATGCCCACCAGGATCACATGAATGGTCTCTATACGATGATCTTGCGCAGGCATGAAGCTTTCCTCGCCAAAGGTGAGTCATGTCTTCGATGCACACAGTTTCCTTCCCCTGATTTACTAGGCCGGATCTCAGACGTACCCGCTGTTGGTATAGGTGTCTCGGTTATTCGTTGTAATCGAAGCCAAATCATAACGATGCTTGGCGGTTTCTTTATCTCGTTGCCCGGCATAAGGGTAATGTTGCAGCAGTGGTCTTGTTTGCCGTTATGAATGTCTTTGTATGAATATCTGGCTGTTCTGTTTGAGCTCTTTTTCTTCGATAAAATTTCGGAGGATAAATTCCTATCGAAAGTAACATCTGATTCCAGAAAGGACACTCGAGTTTTTTCCGTCCTTCAAAAGTCGTTTCTCGATTATTAGATGGAAGTAGATGAGGTTAACATGAATCGGTATCTAATTATCGATGAAGTATCTTTGTGATGTTTATAATTTATCTGTTTGTTTTCTTTTTACTGGTTCGTTATCTACCGAATTCTACTTAACGAACATAATTGCAATAATTCTAATAATTCTATTGTAATAATTTTACTGGTTTAACGAAACTAGTAATTCTATATGAAGTAGTTCTATTACTCTCAATTTCCACTCTAACATTTCAGGTGTGGAATATCGACCGCTAGTGTTGGTATGCAATTTCAATGTTCTAAATCCGCTAAGGACATACTCGAGGTGCTTCTGTGATTTGGAACCACTCATTAATGTTGTGAACATTTCGAATCGGTCACCAGTATTTCGCACTCGTGGTGATGGGTAAGTTTTTCTCTGTGAACTTTCATCGATGATAATAATTTTATTGAAGATGCAATATTGATATATCTTATTAAAGGTGTAATTTAATATATCTATTTGAAATGTCCCCTCTAATATTTTTTTTCCCTAGGCAAAAAATATCTTCGTTATTTCCAAACGTTACGTTTTTTTTTAGTCGAAATCATCTCAGAAGGGGGGACGATTCACGTTTAAGTGGAATTATGGATATTGTAAAACTTATGCCGAGATCGTTATTCGATAAAGTCGAATGGGGATTGACCGATATTTTGGCCGTACAGGTAAGTGATTTTGATCAGCATTTGTTGTTACTCACTTCGAATGTTCTAGTTTTTTTCTAATTCAACTGTGTAAGTATGAAATATTTAATGATCGTTTAACTTTTATGCTTCCCTCTAGATGTCACGTCGAATGCCGTTTGTTTGCTTGTGTGAGCATTTGTTCCTGAATTTATTATGGCCTAGACTCACGAATAGCACAAGTAGACGTGATATTTTATAAGGAAAATAGAAAACATTTCAGAACATTCTAGTGTGTGATGAGATTAAAACGTGAACGTCGAGAAGTTATGAAGGATTTGAAGAGCCTGGATCCGAGGTGTAGAAAATAGAAATCGCTGGAGGGGGTATTGGGGGAGGGGAGGAAGGGGTAGGAGGTGAGGGGCACTTGTTTGTGTGTTTATTATTCTCGTTGATAGGTGGAGTACATCTTTATCACTCCGGAAATAGCGATTTATTTTAGGATTGGATTTCGCGATATTTCATTCTTGCCATTTCACCTTTTCTTCTCGAATGATTTACTTCGAATTTTGAAGGTGCATCATACGCGAATGGCAAATGGTTTCGTATTTATTAATTCGGATGGTCGGAAGATAGTATTTTCGGGTGATACAAAACCGTGCGATCTACTCGTAGAGCATGGAATGAACGCCGATTTACTCATTCACGAGGCGACTTTCGAAGACGATCATGAGGTGGGCGGCGCTTATGTACCTTTACCTGTCGAAGGTGCAATTTGCTTGAACAATGCATTTCGCGATGTTTTTATTTTGATCTGATTTAACACTTGAAGAAGCTTATAGTCGCTTTTTCCGCAACGCTTTTTGCAAAGTTTGCCTAATCACATAATAACGATTGGAGGAGATTGAAGACTCGAAGTTGTTGCTGCAGGGAATATTTATTTTTATCAGCGGTCTTTTACCATATTTGAGGAGCCAGTAAGAGACAACTTTGAAGCCCACAAAGATTCGGAAAATTTTGTAAAGTCCTATCTTGAAAGTGCAGGTGGGGAGAAGTTTTGGATAAAAGAGACGATCATCCGATTAATTGTGGTATTTGTGTGTATCGTTGACCACTAAAAATATTCGTAAAGGCAGCACGAACACCTGCATTCGGCTATATTCAATTTAATTACTTGTTGTCTTGATATGTGCATCGTCGAGCTTTTCACTCAGCACACTTTCCGTCTTTCTTTATCGTTCCTCTGAACACACCTGTTTCTATCTGTGAAACTCTGACATTCGTAATAGTTATCACATACCTGTTACAGCGTGACGCCGCATTCAAGAAACACAGCACAATGAAGCAAGCAGTGGATGTTGGTGTGAGGATGCATGCCAAGCATATCATTTTATCGCATTTCAGTGCACGCTATCCAAAGGTAACGAATAATTTATTATTCATGTAGGTGTATTCGACTAACACCTGACGCTTAGTGCTTACCGCTTTGAATAAGGTTTATGATTGCATTATTTTCATGAATTTGGACTTGAATTTAACGTTTTCTGTAGAAGATAGCATTCGATTTGACGTTAGGCTGCATGTGCGATGTCGAAATCCTATTTAAGCTTCGACGCTTGGAACTGAAAGCGATCATTGTAAATTCTTTTTAAGGTTTTCGATTTTTTCTTTAAATATTAGTGCAAAAATTTCTCATTCTTTCCAATTCTCGTTCGAAATTCCGTCTGCGAAAGAGCACTTTTTTGGTAATTCACTATTGGCCCCAATTGGTTATGGATAGAAGAGGTTGTTTCGCGTGGTCACAAATCAGTTTCAGGTGCCGGCATTACCGGACTACCTGGACAGCGTCGGCAACGTATCGGTAGCTGTTGATAATCTGTCAGTACGCTTTGGTGATCTAGCGTTATTACCAAAGACGCTCAACGTGTTTCGGGAACTCTATCAAGAGGAACTCTTCGAGATAAAATTACGCATGGAGCAAAGAACGCTTCGGAAACAAGCCGAAGAGGAACAAAAGCAAAGTGGAAATAGCGGAACGATGGGGGTAGATGGCACGCGATCGCAAACGAGGAAACGAAAAGCAGCCGGTGATGCTGACACGTGATTTCATTGCTGTTCTCGGTTGGGGAGATGGGCGTGGGTGGGGGGGGGGGGGGGGGGGAGGAGATAGGTCCATTGTGTAAAACCCACAAACTGTTTGCTTTTCTGGGATGCTCGTCACTCATACGCAGGTTTGGAGACAATGGATTCTGATATATTTTTGCAGTGACTGTGGAAATTTGAAGGAAGCTCTTTTATTGAGGTCTTGAAGGAGTTGAAACTCCTTCAAGAATGGGTCTGCTTAAGGAAAGACCCACGCTTCCATATATATATATATATATATATATATATATATATATATATATATATATATATATATATATATATATATATATATATATATTTCAACAGAAGCGTGGGTCTGCTTAATGGATAGCTGGGAGGATAAGCAAACTATGGGAAAGGAAAGGGTGACCTCGATTACTTATATAAAGGATGTATTGTTGTGAAGTTTAGTGATGTTTGTTGATTAACCATTTGAAGTTTATTGTTGCTTTTGTGTTGATCTCGATGGACATTGTTAGCTGTGTTGCTCGAATGCTTTTAGAGATGCGATAGTTGTAGCGCATTTAGCGTGAGCGGTAATATGGGAACGCAGGTTGCTGAAGCACAGATATCCTTGTATATTGATACCTTCCAGTGTGCCGCTTAATGCTTTCGGTTTTAGTTAGGCACTTTCAAAAGGTGTTATACGTTTCGATGGTTTCAGGTAGACTGCCGGAGAAAATTCGCAGATTCTTGCTTGTGATTATTGATTGATAAAGAATAGGATTGCAGAATTTATTCGTTTGTTGTGCTTATGGTTAAAGAGTTAGTTGCCGCATAGGGTCATCGTGATGTAGTCTTTGTTCTTCTGGATGGTGTAAGATTATTAACAGGTGTATTGACCTGTATGAATAATTAACAGGTAAATTGAGATCGATATAAATTTTCATAATCATATAGCTGAAGTAAGCGTGTATATGTCGGTGTGCGGCCTTAATAATGTTGCTGCCTCTTCGAGCAGTGGTTACGAATAAATTTTTTATGGGATGATTAGTGATGGTGATAATATACAATCTCTTTGAGGGTTACGATTTTCGAGAGGGGCCTACTCGCCAAGCGGTCTTGTGAAGCTCCGAGACGAATAGACGGTGCTTAGAGGGCCGACATGACTTTCATTGCAAAATTTACAAATTGCACTCAACATCAGAATAAAATCCGATGTCCGATGGAAAGCAGTCGCAGGCTACGTCTGACCTTTAAGAGGGGAAAGGGATGAGGATTCGTGACTTTTGATTGGACTATCGCCTCGAGGCGTACGAAAGTGTCTTCGTCTTCAAGCATACAAGTACATACAGCACTAAAAGGAACTGATGAGATGAAAATTACCGGTTCATTCGATAGCATGATTGACTGCATTCAAACATTGTCGAGAATTGATAGGCTTTCATCAAAATGAAGACTAAGTCCTGGTCATATCTTAGCATATTGTGGCTGCTTTTGAACGACGAATCATCCAGCAGGGTCGCATGGACCACCTTATAGTCAAAGTGTTGCTTCGCCAGCACCGAATCCATCTTGTTTAACTCTGCGTTCAATCAGCTCATCCTTGCACATTACAACGACCGGCACTGGAACCGAAGTTTATAACTTCTGTGGCTGCAAAATCCTTCAGTTTTTTTGGATGGCCCTCTACATGGTAGGTAAATTAGAGGTGGGAGCTGTTGTCATGCATCGTCTTGTTGGAGGTGCAAACGGAATGGATGGAAAGTGATAAATCATCAACGAAATGTCAGATTTTAGAAAATTGGAACAAAAATATATCGATACGCGTTTGAAGTGCTCTTTTATAATAGAATCTCGCTATCTTTCAGTCTTTATCAATGACAAATGCGCCTTAACACTTCCGCTGTTTCATTGCAGTTTTCGTTGTTCTTCTACGAATAAAGATTATTCTCTCTCAAAAAATATTCTCGTTCATAGTTCCCGGAGCAGCATGCAATTGTTTCCAAAAATACCTCGTAAACATTGCTTTATCTCTCGTAAGTTATTATTGAAGTAATTAAAATGTTGGAATAAGCGTGCAATTTCTTGATTTTTATCAGTTCAATGGGGTATATGGAGTGTATGTTTTTCTCCGATCCCCTTCTATTATTTTCGCGATAAACTTATGCAACGTTTGCGGAGCACTTAAAAACACTGATTTCATAATATTGTAAAGCGTGAAGGAAAACTTTTGTGGATTATTCTGCTCCATATTGCCAATAACATGCCACGTGCTCCTCCATCTCCCCATCCCAATTCTGTTGCGAACATTCGAAGCGCCATCGGATGGATGTGAACTGGAACGCAATGCGTCATTTTCGCTCAACATAGCAATAGCCTAGTCGAGATTTAGCGGTGAATACATTCTGTTACCATGTACGTTTTCCTTGCGGTGTTCGGTCGGTTCGCAGTCGATTCGAACGCTCCGCGAGTTTCCCGGAAACGAATATTCTTCCTTGGGGAGAAGGATTTGTGGTGCCTAATATAGTTCGGTGTTCATGCATTAATCGAGTACGGGTGGGCTCATCGAAACCCATTCATCCACCTACGGTGATGGCAGAAAACGTGGCTATTTGGTTACTGATGCTCCAGTATGGCTCCAACTGGCGTTTTGATGCTTCATGTTTATAACTGTCATCAGTAACTGCTATCCGCGTGCACAAATTTTAGATAATGATTCATTTGTACTGCTAACTTCAATGTTTTGCACGAATAAGTTGGTAATGCTCATCCATAGCTTAATAAGAATGTCGTTCGAAGTTGCACGATGAATTGATTACATATTCCACCCATTCAAAAGTCGCTATCCATTTTTTTTTTGTTGTGTTACAACTCGGGATTTATGCATTTATCATTACTTGTTGAAGTGTGGATTGCATTACCGCCGCTGTGTATTCAAGTCGCAATTCAGCTGTGAATTGAAATGGCGGTTTTTTATTGCTGATAATTGGCATCATATTTTCTATCTGCTTAAGGGATGCGGATATCGTTTGCATTTTTGGATTCATCTTTTCATACCTCGATGGTTAATTTCAAAAATAAATAAATAAATAAATAAATAAATAAAAATAAAAATAAGTTTCAAATTCTTATCAATTTCCACGCTTATTTCTCTCATTGGCTATTATTATGGATTTATTTGTTTAACGTGTTCTCACATGTGCATCTCATTCTCTACTATTGTTTAATATTGCCTATTTTTTTAGGAAATCTTTTAATTAAATGTCTCTTTATGATATATTCGGCGAGGATCCTGTACAAGAAGGTTCGAAGAAAGGCAACGATTCAAGAACAACTGGGAAAGGTAAATAATTTCTTTAGTAGTTATAGTTGATTATTGAAATGTCGTCGACTTTTTATTGCTGATAATTGGCATGATATTTTCTATTCATTGGCTGATCGATAGTATCGAAAAGCCGTTGAGAAATAGCCAAGAAAGGTTTTAACTAGTAAAATCGGACAAGGATATTGGTCATCAATGTGTTTGAAATATTAGAATTTTTAATTTCTAGTCTAGAATAGAATTTGCTTAACGACCGGAACCGAAGCCGAATTTGATCAGTAAACGTGTAGAGATCGATAAAATTCGATCTCGTTCTTGATCACGATCATGCTACATAACTGGACACTCCTTGCACTGATGTGAACCATTCAATTATTGTTTAATGCGCTAGGGAGATATTGTTATCTTACGCTTGCTAGTATGAAACGATTTTAAAGGGAAACATGAAGTGTGCATAGCAATAGCATCGTAGATAAGTATATACAACCGGGCGGTGAAAAAAATTTTTGAAGGGTGAGGGGGGGGGGGGGGGAGGGGGAAGAGAGGGCATGAGAGAGGGAACGAAAAAGAGCAACTCGAATCCTTATTGTTGGTTATACTTTTATCTTATACACTTCTTCAATTCTTTTAATAATATGAGGAAATAATATAAATTTTTACTTGTAGTTTCGATGTTATAGTTGCTCATAGAAATTTTCTACGATAAACTTTTTTTTTTCTGCAATTAGGATTCTTTTTTTTTTGCCAATAATTGGCGCACTTATCAAGTGAAAATCTGACCGTTTATAAAATGTTCGCAAATTTTTAAGTGCTTTTAGACGAAAAATGCAGCTGAACGAAAGGTATTTATTTGCCGGGAAATATATTCGTATAGATTTCTTATTAAAGTTGAGCTAACTCGATATATTTTCATTACTTAGTTGTTTTATAACCGCTTCTATTATCTAAGAAGAAAGGAATTGAGAATTGAAAAATGCTCAATTCAATTTTTCATCGCGGTTATATGTTTGATTTGTGATACTTCTTAAATAAGGGTATAATTATGATTCAGTTGTTCATTCGTGCCTCTTCCGCACCCCTCCCACCCTTTTATCCTCTTTATTCCACCACATCCTTTCTTCCTCTATATTCGTGAGATTAGAGCAGTAATAATAGATCTAGAAATGGCGTTTATTTATCCCGCGATGAACCTGATTTTATAAATAAGACTTATGGCGTTCTGTGCGTCCTTGTCATTACTTTCACTTCCTCATCCGTTGACCACTTAGCAGCTGCAAGCTAGTATTAAAGGAAAGGCTCATTATACGAAGGGTATATCTTTTAACGGAGACGAATTTAGTTCCTTCGTCTTATATGAGTCGGATACTTCCGACATGAATCCGATGAAAAATTAGCATATTCCGAACGAAGGCAGTTCTACAATACCTTACATTCAAAGATTTTGCCTATTTTATCATATTTCATGTGGTGCAACACGAAATGCAAAACTATTGACCTTGAATGATTTGTTTATTTCTTGATGAAATTTTTTAATGGATAGCAGCTTATGAAAAATTTCACTGAATTGAACGGCTAGATGAAGCCACATTGAATTCGCACATCGATTGTATAGTGATTAAATAAATTAGAATTAGAAACAATACAAACAAATAAATGTTACCTTAGTGTGCATCTAGATAGCTAGGTAGACATATAGTGCAAAATCTTCCTGTGGATTTTGCTGTTCGGAGGGCATAAAATTTTATAAATTATATACCTCTTCGGCAATATCACCTCGACACGTAGTAGTGATAGAGCTAGAAAAATAATGTACATCATGGGATGACTGCATATTTAATTAGCGAAATAGATCCATCATCTTTGGAAAACGACGAAGATTCGAACATGGAGGCATTCGGCTTTTCGTTGATCGGATAGATGGGAGACAAAAGCATCATATGCTATCAGCTCATTTATCACGTTTTTACGCTTATTTGAGCATTGAACGCTTAGAAAGTTGTCCCCTCCGAAGGCATTAATTGGCCACCGATGTGTGTAATTGATTGGTCTTGAGGTTTTTCAAATCTTTCGTATATTCGTGCGTTATCTATCATTGTAATTTTTTTGTAGGTCTGTCGTCGGGGTTACGATTGCTTCAATCACAGATTCAAGTTAAAAAATTTCAGCTAAATCAAACCCAGGTTGGACTTTTTTTTCTCATATATAATTGTAATAAATTTTTTCTATGATTGAAACCTACCACCCCTCCTATTATTTCTTCATGCTGAATTTTATATAAGGATTTGAACCGTTTAGGTGGTTTGCATAAGCATATTATTATCATATCGATATCTCTACTTATGCATATGTGAGCGTTTTACTACTCTTTCAACGAATTCGATTTTAACTCGCAAACTGCAAAAACTAAGAAGTTTGATGGGTATATTCCGCAATCTTTTATCTCTTCTATCGTTAGTTTTCATTTGCAATGATCGATCGCTTTATGGAGTTTTTAAAGAAGGTGTCGTTAATATCACATATCCGTCCTATAGTGAAATTATTTGGACATAATCTGAGATCGAATTCTCTTTTTTTTTCTTTTGTTGAGAAAATTTCACAGCCGATCAGAAGAATGGAGATGTTGTAAACGATTGCTTTTGCAAATGGGATTACAAAAAGCGCATATTGTGTTGTCTATCCGATTTGGCGTGCATTCCTACTTATTGTCCGTTTTTGATTCTTTATTTTTATTCATGCAATTTTTTTTTCGGCCTGATCATCTTCGACGCATTTGTCCAAGTAAAATGATAAACGAAAGATTGCCCATATGCACTGAGAAAATGCGTTGTGTTCTTCAATTGTTTTCTATACAATTGAATATCATTGGTTTTAATTTCAGGTTATCTACTTAATCACCTGATACGTTAGGCGTAGATGAGTTTATGCCAATCCCCCCCCCCTCGCTTGCCTCTTCCCCTTCTCCAACTAAAAAGTGCCCTATTTAGCATCAAAGTTTGTCATGACTGTATCATCTTTGCCAACAGCAACACTATGCCATTTGGTGAAATGCATGCGAAGACGCGGTTCTAGGTGAAAACAGCCTCTCCTTTCTCATTCAGACTATTTCATTCTTCTAAAATATTCTCAGGATTTATTCAGTTGTTGCCGTTAATGTAACTTCGATATTGTTTTTTTTTGCCGATTGCGTTAATCCTATCTCCTCATTCGCCAACATTCTTTATTATTCTGTTCTCAAAAATTTAAAGAGCACGTAGAACATGTGAACTTTGAAAAAAAAACTATATTGGAAATATGTGATCATAAATATCGCTTTATATATATTTCTGGAAGTAAATATGATTGTCTAACGAAGAGGTGCTTTATAAATGTGCTGCATTTTCCGGAAGTAATTTCGGTCTTATAGTGGGATTATTTTCGAATTTCTGGATATAGAGAAGCATCTTGCAACACTATTTCTATTCCGAATTAATATTGGACGAATGTCTCACTCGTGAATGCTTATTAGTCGTGGTCGCTTGCATGCACCGCAGTCCTGTTTTTGATATTTTCATGATGGCTACTGTTGCATCTTTTTTTTTTGGTTTCAGCGTAATGTAGTCGCACCTGTGGTGGATCTATCAGCTCGCAATAAAGCATCTCCGGCGACAATCACCTTGCGGCCACATAAGGCGATCCCTCTTGGCGAGAGACCACCTTTATCGTTCATTCCAAAAGCGCTTAAGGAAGATAAGGTAACATAATGACTACATTGTTAGAAATTGAATGAGGTTTGCTCAGCTCTCGCGCATTATTTGTATTTCTTTGTTTCTCTATAGTGCAGATGATGTTAAACTAGGATGGGTAAAGCTCAATATGTAGTTTTAGTGCACACGCAAATGGAAAGAGTAGAGAAGCGGAAGTATCCGCAAATGGTAGGATATTTTAACCTATTTCAGTACTGTGATTACTGTTATCGATTAGGATGGATTTTAGACCCCAGTCGGCGTACGGACCAGCAATTGTATTGGATGTTTACTTAGTTACTGCTAGCGCTATAACTATGCAAAATTCTTTTTATGCGAGGGACGAGTTGCGGACGAGATTGTTATCTATGTGTTTTCTTATTTATCGTGGCGTTACTTTTGAAAATTAACGATCACCTGGAAGGTGTGGAAAACAACGCATGCATCGGAGATTTGCCATTTTGCCTCATAAAAAAGAATGAAACGGTGAATAGTTGATGAGCTATAAGGAATTAAACTTAGTGCTGTCGATATAGCTAAAATGGATGAGTTAAATAAGCATAGTGAAGATATGACATCGTTGATTTTAATGTATGACTGACATCGGACGGGTTATGAATAACATAAAGCGTCTTACTTGTTCGTTAACGAGCGATTTGAGTTTTACTGATTTCTTTCCTGAAAATGTGAACACGGTTTTGTGATTGTAACGATAGAAATGTCGCTGATTGGATCTCTTTCTTTGGGAAGGTTGGTAAAGTTGAACCGCAGCGTAATGTATTTAGAGGTTTTCCTTCTGGTAAACTTGGAAATTTAAACTACAGCTTGACATATTTATAGGTCTTCCTATTTGGTGAGGTATTGGTGGAAGATGAATATAACCCGACCGCACCAACGGATTATGCAGAACACAAACAAAAATTGGATGAAAGGAAAGCGAAAGAGAAAATCGCCAAGGAAATCGCGGATCGTTTGCATAGGTTTCATAGCGATACCTCATTTCTCTTCGTTATCAAAAAATTGGCGTTCATTTGATTCATCTGACTTATACATCTTCAACAAAAGTCGTTTTTTACTTACCACGTAACTTTGAAGAAAAACCCTCTTGCACCTATTTTCGTCTAATATGTTTTAAGTGAGGAACGTTTTTCGTTGTTGAGAGTTGAAAAAAATCAGTATCGTTGCATTTAACGTTTTCAGAGAAAAATAAAGAGGATGGGAGAGAGATTTCAGCGTACGTTGTCTATTTTGACGATTTTTACCAGCAATTTAAAACCTCTGCTCTTTTTCTTGTTCTATGAAGTAAGAGTTGAAAAATTCAGGGAACATCAAGAAGAGTTGGCGAAAAGAAGTGCGGTGCGGCAATAGCACCTCCACAAGCGTTAATGGAGGCGGATAGTCGAGTGGAACCTGATGTATCTAGCTCATCATCAAGTACGAAAGAAATGCCACCTCCATCATTTGTGCCTTCGTTCGGTATTGGCAAAGGATTGGGAGTTGCGGCAAATATTATGACAAAATTCGGATATAAGGCACATTTCTTTTCTTTTTTTTTCCAGGTTTTGAGGCGAATCGTCTTATTTTTCTAAGCAAATGATTACTTTTGGCAATAGGTAAATTTAGGCGGCAAGTTGCATTTGAGTGATTAAGCAGAATTAATTGTATAATTTCCAATTCTTTTTCAATATCTTTGGTCTTTTTATTTCTCATCATAGGCATATTGGACTTTTATCCTGTTGATCTCTTTAGGCACTTCCATGCAGCATTCCATGATATTTTTATATGTATAGAAGGAATCGCTTTTATGGGATTATCCTATTCAATTTTCAGCAGTTCAAGTCATCGTTATTTTAATTCAGGTCAAAAAATTTTGAGGATAAGTAACTGACATTCATTTGCGACATTTGAAGTGCCTTATTTATTTATCACTAAAGTCAGTATTACTTTCTTAATCGATGTAGTGAAAGGAGAAAATTTTCACTTCTCGTTTTGCTAATTGAAGAGGCAGCCTTTTGTTCCTCATTCGTTCTACTGCTTCGGGTTAGTTGCTTGATTTCGGGTACAATGATGACCAGAAATTTCATTAAAGCACTTGACATTGCAAGAGTTTTGCAATAAATATTGCATTAATTTTTTCTTTGATTAAATATAGTAAAGGATGAAAAAGGGCGCTTCTCTGTGTGGTAATCATCCCGAAAGAAAAAGTAGATAAACTGCTTAACAACAACGATGATGCTGTGTGGAAAGCCTAGAGGATCTGAACATCTAAACATAGGAAACCCATCGTATACATTTAATGAGTGTAAAAATATCCTGAATCCAAACTTTGTCAGAAGGTCACTTCAAACGAAAGTGAATGACCGTTAGCCTAATGCTTACAACCTGAATGACCATTGGCTGATGCTTGCAATCCGAATGATCGTTAGGCTAATGCTTACAGTCTATGTTTTTTATTCGTTGAATAGGATTAGACTCTTTTTTTTTTCTTTTTGAAATATTAACAGATAAACAAACAATGGAAAATTTTAATAAATTCGAGATACTCAAGTGATATTAATTGCCTTCAGGAAGGAGCGGGATTGGGACGTGCGGGTCAAGGAATGAGCACTGCATTAAAAGTTGAACGACTTGGCAAGAATGCCGGTGTTATCGTCAATGAACATGAACAGAATGCCGAGGTGAAATCATTTTTGAAATACGTTCTTCAAAAAAAAAAATTCTTTTTTTTAGTATTTCCTAGCTTCTAGTATTCAGGATCCATCTTTGAGGACACGCCGGATAATGCTGAAATTTTTGAATTCGAACGAATTTTTTTTTCGCTTCTTTTTCTTAGCGAGGAATTAAATGGAAATATCATTTTTCACACTATATCCTCATTATTTTTCTTTGAATATTTTCGTTTTCTGATTTATCTCTCATAGATTTCCATTTTCTTTCCTATTGGTTTACTAGTTTCCATTTGGATGTACTAATATTTGCAGGCATATGCTTTATGTTAATCGGATGGCTGCACTGACATTATAGAAATGCTGTTTGAGATATCTAAGGGGGGAAATGTTTAATAACTAAGCTGTGGAGATGGTTGAGGTGAACCATTTCGAAATAATGTTTTCAGCAGCAGCTGCAGCAGCAGCAGCATCTGAATCCTCTACCTCTTCATCGGTACCAGCTCCAGTACCACAAAGTGTTCCACCTCCAGCTGTGAATATGACCGAAGCGTTAAAAACGGCTACTCGCATACTCATGCTTCAGGTTTTTAAAGTTTTACATCTATAGTCTATAGTCTCTCTAGGAAGCCATCTTCGTCGATAATGTTTGTGCCCCCCAACTAACAGTATTATTCCCAACCCCTTCTTAATAATCAGAAAAGTTTATGGTGAAAGTGAAGATTCTAGGATCCTCTAAGATCCTCTAGGAAGAATCTAAAATGTGAATATGCAACAGATTAAAAGTTTCCGTGGAAACCATGTTGATACGTTCCTTAAAAGGTCTCAGTTGGTTGCTGTTATAGTGATTTAACCGCTCATTTCATCTGTTTTTTCTATCGACCATATATATAATTGTGATTGTTGCGGTTAATGGAGTATATGCTTGATATGTTCGTCTCTGAAGTTGTGATGGCGGTAGTGGATCGGCGTTTCAAGTGGACTGATCTGAATTAAATATATTTGTCAAATTATATCAGTTTAGATGTGACCACACACGATCGCTTCTAAGAGTGTTGTTTATTTTTTCTTGATATATCTCAGTCTTACTATTAATGCTGTGTCTTAGGTGAATTATTTTGGGGAAGTTATGCTCAATTTTTATAAGTACTCTATAATAGGAATTGAGTAGGTACTATAAGAACATTGTATTCTTGTTGTTGCTTCATTTATCTTTTTCTTAAATGAAGTTTAAAGATAATGTGAGTTTTTGCTCAAGTTGGAGTTTCTATTGGAATAACTTCTTCGAAAGTTTGAATTACAGCCAGAGTTAAGTTTCATCACGATGAAATCTCGTATTACGTACGTATAAAAAAGTATAATGATGCTCTTTTAAAGAAAGTTCCATAGATTACTCATGTCCTCGGAAATTAATGCACCATTCTGATAGTTTATCAACTTTTAGTCTTTATTCTTTTATACGACGCTAGAGTTGTTCATGATTGCCAAGTCTCAAGTTGAGGTGGACTTGCAAGGAAACAAAAAAGTAGTCTCATTTGAGGAATAATGTTTACCTTAAAGAGATAAATTCGAATTTTTTTGCCTACTTTATATGCAGCGATGTTTGATGAAACTGGGTGGGGGGTGGGGGGGAGGAGGGGAGTGGGAGATTATTTGCTTCGCAAAATTTGATGGCAAATGTGTTTTATACGGTGGTTTGAAGTAGCATTACAAAGTAACACTTATCTTTTAGCGCTTAGTTCACCTTTAAAAGAAGAGATTATTAAAAGAGAGACGCCTTTTGTTCGGTTGTTGTATTATTTTTGTTGCACAGTATCTGAATAGGTGTTCAACGAGTTATTTATTCAAGAACATGGTCAGTCCAGAGGAAATCGATGACCAATTAGAGCCAGAAGTGAAAGATGAAATGAAGAAATATGGGCAAGTCAATAAAGTACTCATTTATAGGGTTAGTCGTTTAAGGATTCATTGTTTTCGTTATTTATGTTTACCGTGTTTTTAATTTTTAATATGAGATAGATATGTGGAGGATTCTTATTGGTGAAAGCTATCTTGGATTCCGATAATTTGTTGCTTTTTCGATGCAGCAGAATCTCTAGAAGATCGGAACACATTGTTTGTGCCCTCAGCCAGTTAGTTCATTTATGTAATGAATCGAGATCCCTTGTGAACAATGAATGCAAGTAGATAAATTCACTGCTTGCATTTAAAGAACATTTTCTGAATTGCAAATGCGAGTGTCAGGGAGTTGTAACTGGTGCAGGATATATGTCAGCTTCGCCAAGTTGAACAGAGTGGATAAGTGCGATATGACGAATAATGCCCAACAGGAAAAGCGATAGCCACTATAGGTCACCGATAACGTTGATCTGTCTATTAATATAAAATAAGAATATATGCAGTTGAGATGACTTATCATGTGATAAGCGAAAAATATAAATGTTGTAACCGTTGTTTGTATTCAGTTATTACACGCAAGTGATGAGGAAGCGGTACGTATTTTTGTGGAATTCACTAATGTTGCTCAGGCGATCAAGGCATTCGTCGATCTGAACGGACGCTATTTTGGTGGACGATCCATTCGAGCTTCATTCTATGATCTTGAACGGTATAATGCAAATGAACTTGACAAATAAATCCTCTCACTTCTATCACCGTTGTTTGTTGCACATTTGGAGCAGTTGTTTGCAGCTTGCTATTTCCAATGAAAATTACCTGTCGATTAAGGTGATGTTATGTTCAAGGAAGGGGTCATACTCGGGAAACGTCGTGATTTACGTGAGGCGAGAGGTGGATAGTTCGGGAAAGGACGGTTATCGTGGAATGAAAGAAGGTATCGTTGGGAGAATTAACCTATGTACTCTTATAGTTTCCAGTGGGCGGAAGGTGATCATTGAGACGGTTTGTTTGCTACAGTGGATCAGCTGACTTCAGTAGTGCGCCTTCAAATTTACAGTTCTTTTGAGGGAATCCGGTGGCGACGTTTTTCATTGATTTTTCATAGTTCGTCAAAAGATAAACGTATTTTTTAAAAAAAACCACAGGTGTACTTAAAGAATGGAAAGATCGTCATGTAATTATCGAGTATTCAATCACATCCGATTTTTTTTTTTTGAATATTAATTCCAAGAAGACAACGGCTTATTGCGCGATTCCCATCAAGAGTGGTAGGCAATTTCAAAATGTGAACTATAGTGTCAGCTTTAAGCATAGAAGTTTTGTTAACACAAGTAATTCGTCAACCCCACTGCTCCCACCACCTCGACTCGTTTAAATATTGTCTACAACGGAAAGACACTTCGCGCAAGTTAATTTCTTTTTTTCTGGAGAACTGCTTTATTTACTCCTTTTTTGAAAAACACATCATTGCATATCATGCACCGTTGCATAATGTGGTCTTTGCAAACAGCGATCGGCGCTTTTGTCAAGCGATACTTTCCGTGTGACTTAATAAGTATGCGACATCCCCATCAGAAGCGGGATTAGAGAGAATAACTTCCCCGATAGCCGTTGAACGGAAGCGGCTTGCTGATCATGGCTGCTTATGGCGTACTCAAAGACGCTTCCAATCTCTCTCAAAGTATTCATATCACTCAAGGCACATTAATGAAATATTCCCAGTATATTCACCGCGGAAGAGGAAAAAGGAAGGGAGAGAGGTGGATGCGCAACTTAGACAGGATTGGTTGACAGCAGACGCCATTCGTTTGGGGTGTGGGGGGGGGGGGGGTGATTATGTCTGGAACATAGTTTTCATGTAAGGTGGTTGTCGAAAGTCGCGGTTCTGTCCGTCGGTGGTGTTCGACTTTTGGCTGTGGATCATGAGCGATGTGCTGCGAGATGTTTTTGGCTGGAAAAGGGTTATCGATTCTCGTTTGGTTTCCATTTCTTCGCTTCCCATTATTCCCGGCGCCGAAGGTGCCAGTCTGTGTTACGTTTCCTCGCCTGCTGTCATCCTGAAGCATCGAAGGCGCACAAGTTTTTACCGCATCACCTTTTGCTAAAAGTGAACAATTAGCTAAAAGCTTTAATATTGCAGCAGTAGAATCCACTAAAATGGATTCTAAGGCGTTACGAGTAACGCAATTAGATTCTCATATTCTTGACGCTGAAATTGAAGATATTATTCATTCGGGTATCGATGCGTTAATTGCACAATTACCGCCAACAATTGCTCCATATGTGGAAAGATTTCGTATTGAGTTACAACTTTTTAGCGACTTTCTACTTTGGTCGCATCGTCTTTCGAAAGGTTTTCGCTTTTCTTCTCATATCTTATTGATTAAGCGCTAAGTTTTTCCTTTCTTTGTATTTTATTTTATCTCATAGATGAGGCTTATTCTTCTTCTTCTTCTTTTTTTCTAACGGTGCAAATTATGATACGTAGGTGGGGAAAGGAATTAATTACGCATGTTTGCTCCTATGTGATTTCTGTAACAATTGTGAAAAAAATAATAATATTTTTTCTTAGAGCACTTCATAATTTTTCAAGAAGAAAAAGAGTTACTTCTAACGTGCGTTATTTTATAGAAATGCAATAAGTGCCACTTAGTTCAATAAAGCAATAAACGAATCCTAATAGGGTTTTCATGCGTTTCTAGTTATATTAGTCAAGGGAAATTGTGGATAGGTTTTAAAGCGCATTATAACTGCTGATGTTCGAAGCTACTAGTACTGAAGTTCGATTCAAAATCTCCTAGCTAAAATTGGATATGAGTGAGAAATTTAGGTTAGAAACATGTGGCGAAAGAGAAGTATAGAGGGAAACACTCGGAAATTAAGTGAAGAATTTAAAAATGCATATATTATTAAATTAGATGGTTTTTTTTTAAATTATTCTAATTTAAACACATTTTTATGCACTCTATAAAAAGTGTTTTATTTAATTCTCCATAAATATTACGCAGAATATTTCAGTGAGAAAAATTATCTAAATATACATTTTCATTGACGAACAAACATGATATTAGCAATTGAACAAAGTTTTTGTGTTTCAAACCTCCGCTTTATCAATGAAAGAAAATAAGAGATGTGCCAAATGAGCTAATACGACGATTTTTTTTTTTTTTTTTTTGTAATTCAACGCATTACGCTTATCAGGTTGACGAATTGCTCATTGTCTAGAAAATATGCAAAATAATGCATATGTATATTTCAATGGATTCATCCGTTTATAGGAAATCCCTTAAATTCATTTCTAAATGTTTTTGAAAATTTGCATTTTATCTCTAGCGAACGAATTATGTTAGGATCATATTGCTTAGTTGTCTGCTTGGTGTGATTATAACCGCTGAGACATCGAAGAAGATGCGATCGTGAAATTCAACAGTGTTCCTAGTAACGTTCAAGTTCACCCCATCGACTTATTAAGCAGCTGTTAACATTCCACCTTGTTGATGTTGTCCCCTATTATATGACCGATTTGTTTTATAGTAGGGGCTAGATTGGGAGAAAGCAATTATTTCATCTAAGAGCTTCACATCGGGCTAGTTCGACTCAATTTCGAATATTCTGTTGGGATCGTTTTGTTTCCTTTTTTTTGATGATCAACGAAACTCGTTGATATGATAAGTGGAATTGCAAAGACGCATGTCGTACCAGCTTATCTGGCGCATTATTGCGCTTTACCACTTTAAATGGAAGAATGTTAGTGCAATCGTTTGATATACTACTATACCAGTGGACCTTTTCTTGGAATCTGACTTTATGGTCACTTGCTGTCGCTATTCTTTCACCAATATGCCTCTTCAGTAGTCCCACGTGCTACTGCTTTATGAGTGGATACCGTTTTTCAAAAGCTTTTTTGTATAGTTTGCAATATCATTAAGCTCTTCAATAAGCCCCCACAAAAATTTCTTCAGCATGCAACACATTCAATAATAGAAGAGGTGTTGTTTTAGGTTGTTCACCTGGTCAGAAATTGCTCGACGTGAGATATGAAAGATACTCGAGGCGTACCGTTGTGATGCACTTCTCGATGACCGTTCTCATTTCCTATTTCCATGATCGCTTATCACGAATTCTATTGCGATACATTCCATCCAAGCGTATGCAACAAATGAATGGTCTATATCGACTTATTCTGCTTGCTTATCATTATATGTTTCTTCATTTTGGTGGATACGGCACACTTATTGAAAGACTACTTCATCTCAGGGCAGTTCATTGCTCACCACCTGTTCTTGGTATGCTTCACGAATATTTTATAAATTCGTTAGAGTTGAAGATTTGAATCCTACGGTAATTAGGAACGTCTCATTTTAGCGCTGGACTCCTTTCGGTTCCATTTATAGCAAGTCTTCGATACGTTGCCATAAATACACCCCACCGGCTTGTAGTAACTCGCGTAGGAAATTTAAGTTAGGTCGCATGGCTCAATTCTTATACCTTTTTAACACGTAGAAATAATCAAAACATCAATCCGTTCTTAGCTTCTGGTTTTTGCACCAAAGAAAAAATGAGGTTTCTGAGTACTGCAAACTAAAATGTCTCGTATATATATATATATATATATATATATATATATATATATATATATATATATATATATATATATATATATATATATATATATATATATATATATATATATATATATATAAATATATAGATTCAAAACAGCTAACGTCCAAACAATCTCGCGACACCTGTGCAGATCTGCCGTTGCGTGGGCACAATCCTATCCTCTTACTAGGTAACATTGTAGTCGCAAAATTGCAGCTAACTGTGGCCTCATTTTGCTTCATATGCAGTCAATAGAAAGATTTTGCTGGCTTCGGAAGCGTAGTTTCCATATTGTTTACATTCGAAAATGCAATCTCGAGTCCTTCTTGCAATTCTATGCATCATTCTATCAGATTGCTTTATGCTAATTTTTTATTGTTCTCTTATTTTGTGTTCAATCTTTCATTGCTTTAGGAATCACACGGCATCTGGCTGTTGTTTTTTTTTTTAAATTGTTTGTGATAAGAATGCAATATCCGTTTAAAATTTTGCATTTTATTTTTGGCGTCATATTTCTATTATCGTCGTCTCTAAAATTTTATTTATTTCGTTTAAATTAATTAACACTCTATGTAAGGTAAATATCCATAAGTTTTGCAGAATTATCAATTTTGTAAGAGTAACATGAATACTGTTTATAGGCACAATGAATTTCGACACGATGAACAGAGAGTTAATGTGGCATGCGTTCCGCGATTTCCTCCTTTTTTTGCTCCCTATTAAAGCAACATTGCAACGATTATGGATTCGATGGAAGCTACGACAAGCTGTTTCCAAAAGAAAACAACGAGAGTCTGAAAGTTGTACGTCTAGGTTCGCACGGGTATTGTTGCCGCAAGGAGAGAGGTATTTTCCCAGCACTAAAGAGTCAGTTTCCGTTCAGAAGCGAGTTTTAAATGCAACTAATGGAGTGTTGAAATGCGTTCGATGCGAACAAAATGCGATAATCCCAACGCGGAACATTGCTTGTGGACATATATGTTGCTATTATTGCTTCTCGATTGAGCCTTGGTGTGCATCTTGTGGTACAATTGTGGAACGTTGAGACGCATAAGACGATAATATTCTGCGTTCGAAGAGAACAATTATCGAGCACAGCTTCTCATGCACATAACATCCAACCATCGATCCATCTGAAAAAAAAAAAGAGCATTGCCAGCTTGAATAAATCTGAATGAGGTGTTTTAGAATAGTGAGCAAGAAAATGCATACGGTTGTGCAAATAATCCGGTCATATTTGACGCAAAATTTTTCACTTATATCAAAGTGTCCTTTTAATAATTAGAATAATTTGTTTTGCCGCCAATGATTTGTTCACTAACTTATAGAGATTATTTCTTAGGATCGTTTCAATTTCGTTGTAGGTCGATGAATTTCATATAAGAAATTGACTTTAGTGATGAAGATTTTTTATGATTAGAAAACTCCGAGAAGAAAATTGCCTATTTTACTGCTATTTGAATATGCAACATGCATTCGTAGTGCTTAACTATCAACATTAGTCACTTTTTAGCTTTTCCTACGGTTAACGTTATTCACAATATACAATTACGCTTATTTGTTGTGTTTCATGCTTTTATATAAATTTAAATAACTATGTATATATACTGCTATTATATTATATGAGGAAAATAAGTATGGAGTAATTACACGGATCAAAACTCTTTCCACATCTGCATTGAGTTCTAATATTCCGCGAATGAAAGATTATTGAATGCGACGCATTCCTATAAATTTCACATTTATGCAATTCAACTAAATTTTCAATTGTTCTATATTTGCAAAAAGAAACATATATCAGCAATTCATCGATCAATAATTATCGAAGTATTTCACATTACATAGGATTTCCAATCATTTTCAATTATTATATAGATATTGAATATGTTATTAATATCAATTTAATTGTGCCGCCTTTCAAGTGGGTTGCATTTATACAACGAAAATTGTTGTTCGTAGTGAGCATTTTCTTTCCTCTTAAAATGCCTTCTCGTTATATTATTGATATGCTACATTAGATGAATATTTTATTCATAATCTGATGCCATTGAAAAATGCGCAAGTTATGAGAATCTGCATTTCCGATTAAGCGTTTCGTTTTATCCATATCAATCGGATTATACTTTATCTCGTGACAAGTTGGAAGGGAGAGGCTTACAAGATTAGTAAATGATAGACCTTTGAAGAGCTTTGCTTCAAGCATTTTTTTTTAAATGATAGTCTCGGGTACAGGTATTACGATCGCCTATCACTTTTATGAATGCTTGTCTATGTATCGCCTACGAATCATTTTCGTATGATTGTATTTTGGTTTATTTGCTGCTGAAACTGATATATTCCGGATAATGGAAGTGTGTTGGTATTTCTGAACGTTCGTTCTTTATGATTCACATATCACAACCAGTCTAATATGCGCTTTGCGTTGATTATTGCTTGAATTTTATACGATCGCTATATTGGGTACAGCGCATCGTCCATGGGCGTTTTATCAGTCAGTCATTTTCTTATCAATAAGCACAAATATGAGCGATTGGAATGAAACGGATCCGATTGTGAGGTAGACCAGTCGGCTATAAATCAAGCTGGAACTATAAATCAAGAGCATACAGGCAAATCAAACGACTAGCCAGCAAGAGTTGCGAGGCTAGCCTGAGGCAGAATCGGGAGGGTATAAAAAGGTTGATGTGCGCATGTATTCATCCCAGCTGCTAGATTGCTGGTAGGGCCGGGTGGGCCTACGTGTGGCTACGAAAGAGCTCGAGGTGATCGGCGGCAGCTTGGAGTTGGCAGGATGAGACCGCGGGGTCGTACCCACGATTGAATCCATCCTTGTGAACGAGTTCCTACTTATAAATGTGATAAACTGTTCGCCGTTACACTCTTGTGTCGTCTCACTCGATCGCTCTCGAGAGAAGGTGCAGATGCTCAAGGAGATCTGAACGAATAGACGAGCCAAGAGAAGCTCATCTTAATAAAGCGATAAGGAACTCTTCATAACGAGATATCAATATCATTTACTTTGCATCCTTGCAATACCTTCATAGAAAATAAATGCAAATTATGATATTAATATTAGTGTAAATTATATATCGAATGTAAAGGAAAGAGTAATGGAAATTTGTCATGGGAATTTTCTCCGTGAGAATTTTGAAATCTCTTTTGGTTTATTATGTGAAAGATGAGATGCAGATGGAAACAATGATGAAAGAAATATTTGTTGAAGTAAATGTTGTTAGAAGTTTTTCCTCGACAATCTACGATGACGCAATAAACGAAGCGGTTTTTACGTCTTATTGGAGAGTTGATTGCTCAAGATTTTAAACAGAAGACTTCAGCAATCAAAGTCGCAGGAAATTTTAGAGGCAGATAGAGTCTAAGAGAATCCGGAAGACACGGAGATTTTTCCGATGAGAAGGTGGATAAATGTACGGTGTAGAAGAAAAGTATATAGAATGTGGGAGAGTATAGACGATGAGAGGGTATAGTTGATTTTATTAAATGACAACATGTCAGCTGTGGGCATCATGGGGCGATTTGAAGTGGTGCACAACAAGGTAACTTCAGTTAAAACGTAGGTGGAACTTTTTCTTCGGCTTCACTAAATTTTTTTCCCCCTATTCAACACGTACTACACTTCACTCATTTTTCAATCGAGACAGCAAGTGGGAGCTTTCGAAGAAGACAGCGATACGAAATGGTCCGTGCGTATGAAGTATGAATCTCGAAGACATATTCTCACATCATCGGCAATCACGTAAAGTGCTTCTGGCCCATTGTTTGCTTGTGTCTATTGATTGGTGCAGTTGAATATCTCTTGGACTTTGGAGAAACAAAATCTGATCGATGAAAGTGCGCTGCACTTCTTTCACTTCTCCGTTCTTCCATCCGTAGGGTGGAGTCATGTCTGGATGCTTATAATCTGGCAGGAGAGTGATGGCGGCCGTGTGATAGGATGTACAAGTATTTCGCATACAATGAACATGCAAAAGTTGTATATATTTCTCACCACTAAAATTGAAAGTATAAGTAAATATAATGGCATAGAAGGCGCTTTACGATCGCTTTCGCGATTTTATTGTCGGATATCGAGTGCCGAAGAAGATCGTATATACAACCACCTTCAAGAATCTTACCATTATTTTTGAATTTGCGACTTTTACCAATTTTCAAACTTTGCGGGTCCGATTCCTTTATGGCATTCCTTTCCTTACTTCTCATCTCTTTATCATCGGATACAGTGGAATTTATTCGTTTGAATTATTTTCAACGAGTGACCTCAAAGACAGCTATTACTTATCACTTCTAATAACAAGGACTACATGGCCCAACATCTCCTGCAAAGGATACAGTTTTACTTTCGGCTTTGAAAGATTATATAAGCAAGCGTTTCCGCTGCTATATATATATATATATATATATATATATATATATATATATATATATATATATATATATATATATATATATATATATATATATATATATATATATATATATAGAAATAGTGAGTTTGTGTAGGGTTGAAGAATCCTATCTCAGTCACTACCACTGAATAAGTTGTGTCTCTTGATAAACAGTATTGCAAAATACCACGTTTATTAGCCTGTTATCCAAATTTCCTCCATACACGACCCAATTTAAGTGCTCTACTTATTTATTTTTTCCATTTCGCTTCAATACTTGAACTTAGCGAATATACGACATTCACTGATGAACGTTTTTTGTATGTTAAATGAAAAATGTGCACGATATGTGCTATGATATGTTCTCTTGCATTTCCGTCAACGAATCAATCCATATATTTTAGAAAAGCGGTTGATGTACTCGATTTAATGCGTCGATTTCTTTAAACCGAACCAACTCATCTCAATCTAACCCCTCTCCCAACCCCCCGCCCCACCCATCATCGGTTATAAATTTTGACTAAATCGTTCATAAAGTGGGTGGTTGCAATTTTAGGCAATTTTCTATTCTTATAACCGTTCAAAATTCTATGGATGAACTCAAAGATTGATTTGGAAAATGATTCATTGTACTATCGGATAAGTATCGGAGTAAGCACAATAGATTTCTTTACTCCAGCTCAGTTGGTTGCCAAGTTGGAAATACTAGACAAATATGTAAACATAGGCGAACACATACAACAGACATAATCTCGCTGTAACAAGCTTCACGGATGCAAGTTGGCAAGAGCCTATAAAAATAATGGCCCGTCATTAGAACGTCAGCTGACAGTCTACTCTACTGGATTGAACAATCCACAAATTGGAAAATGCTGCTCGAAGCAAAAACAACGATTAAAAAAATGGAAAGAGTTTGTTTTATTCGCTGTTTTTTCACTAAAAGCACAGAACGAGAGAAATGAAAAATGCGAGGAAGTAGCGGTAGATCGAGATTCGACTTTTTGTTCTTCACTTATACTTGTCCATCGCTTAGTATAATTTTTACCGTTATTCTATCACAGTAAAGATTTGTGCTCAACTAAAAGATAGATACTGAAGTACCAATCATATCAAGCCTACATAGATAGCTGTCATCGAAAAAAAGTTTATCTTCAATAACAATGAAAGGGAGAAAAAAAATGTCACTTTGGCTTGTCATTCATTTCTATTATCACAACTCCTTCAACTGTGTTTGCGAACGGTTGTGTCTTTGCTTTGCAAAAAAAAAAAACGCAACTCTTTGATTGTCAATCCAAAGAAATTGCAACGAAAAAAAATGAAGTAATGACATTTGAATAGAACGAGTTGAGATCAACAGAGATGATGAGTACTTACAAGTAGTGAGGTTGATTGTTTAAATTGATTCAGCGATGTTGATCTATAAGACTTATAAAAAATCAAACGATCGGTAATGCAAAGTTTTGTTGAATTCCCATATGAATTTGTTTAAATGTTGACGCCAAGTGGTTAATCTTCATATACAACATACAATATAACTTATGAGACCTACTAATTTCATTGGCGAACTGTCTAGGAACAGTTCAACTGGCTAATACTGCTCGTTTGATCAGCGCTCATTGAGTGGTTTTATCGAAGATAAGAAGTTGGCTATTCGTTTATGAGTAGTTGCTTGAGTAATAATGCAATATGCAAATAGTTGATCATTGGTCGTATAGGTGGATGGAGGGCAAACGTTTCTTAGTACATTTTTCAATAAATATTAGCTGTATTATGTGCGTCTATCTGCTCGTATTTGTATCTATCTACGGATCATTCAAATATAGAACGAATTAACTTCCAACTCGTTCAATTGTCCCTATTATCTTGCCTAAAAAATTCCCGTAACTGGTGGAACTTCATCGAGGAAATGCTAACTTTATTACTGGATCTTCAAACAAGGTTTCTTTCCTAATAAGATGTTGATGGGGCAGTCGTTCACTTCTTTTCCCCCATTGTGTCGCAGAGATTCCTGAAAATTTGAACATCGAATGATTCATCCTGTACATATACGCACACGAGGGTGGAAATTATTCAGAGAGTGCTTGAAATTTTTCTCATTGGCGATTCGTATGCTGCAATGTGTTTTCACTTGACGGCTTTTCTTTCTTAGTAACGATGAAATGTGAAGGATGCTTTTTTTTAAAAGCAATTTCCTAAAAGTTTGTGAATATTCAATGAATGCTATGTGAATTTTGATGGACTAATGGCGCGGATACTGAATACGAAACGTTTAATCGGTATGATCGCTTTTTAGCAACTATCAGCAGCTATTTCAAAGAATATGATGAGCCACAGCAAATTTGCATATTTGAGGGCCATTTGACAGCATTACGTATATATGTATATATGCGCATCCGTCTATCATGTAGCTCTAACTCAGAGCCACAGAACTAGTTTTATGAAGTTTTATGGATAAAATATGCATCAATTTACTGCGCATCTTTCAGATTGATTTATTAGTTCCGAAATCAATGGCATTTAAATGTGTTCAAAAATTTGCATACATTTTATATTGATAGAGAGGACAATAGGCTAAATCTGCGAAAGATTTGATGCTCTTGATCGATCCAATTAATAACGAAAATATTATTCTTTGCGTTTTCAATAATTGTAAATAATTATCAAAATTTGCTGATCAATTGAACAGATTTCAAAAGCGCATATCTTGCGAGATCTTCCGATGCACTGTTCGGGTTTTTTTTTTTTTGAGTAGTTGCTCTCTTGATCCGATTGAATGTCTAAGTGATTGTTAGGCGATCTGATTGAATAAGCGAAAGCCGTCTCACCTCTTACCAAATCTTTGGAATATCGGATAAAACTGTTCAGGATATCATGCAAATCAATTTTCATCTACGGAGCACACAAAAGCATAAATTCGAGTGGTAATGCGTAACGTTACTTCTTATTTCATATGTATATTTCAAGAAGCTATAGGATTGTCATTATGCCATTTGTGCAACATAAAGTATTCTACATTTGGTTATAGTTTAAGTTTACCCCCCCCCCCCCCCCTATATCATGACCCTATATCATGAATGTCTGTGTACTATCCGTCGTTCAATTTCCAACCTATGATCAATTGCTTTGCAGCATTTGTTCATCTTGAATTATTGGTATTGCGGAATTCTGAAATGAGTTTTGGGGTAAATAAATGATATGGTTGGCGATTTTTTTTTTGCAAATTCGTAGAATTGCGCATAAAGTTTGAATGATTGCTGAAGATAGTTGTATGGTCAGCTGGTACGAGGGCGCTACGTGCGTTTTCGTAGGCTACATTGTGTGCAATCGGTTGTCGAAAACTTGGATTTTGCAGGATTTCATACCTCTAGAACTTATTTTGAAACTTGATAGAATGAGTCTATTCTCGAGCTAAAATTATGCTATAAATCACACGCTAAAAATATGAGACAGGTAGAAAAGAATACAAGCATATATTTACAAGTCGGTTGAGGTCATTCACAAATGGTCAATCATACACGATGGATTAAGGATTCACAAGGATTCACAAAAAGGACTCATCATTGCTCATTGCTCGGTTGCGGTCAATAGCGGATACATTTAAGATAGTGGTCATAATATGCGTTTGCTATTTAAAGCTCCAAAAATGTATCAAAATGAACCCATTTTAATGCACAGGAGAAGTGAGAGGATTTTGCGCATCCAGGGCAGCATTTTTTTTCATAGCGTTTTATGAATATCTCAAGCTCTTGCAGTTGAACACCGCTTTATTGTCGTCAACAACAATCACTTTTTGAGATCAAGCGAGTAACATCAGTTAAACTTCCTGTCATACTTCTGAGTTGGTTTGAGGCGTGAGTTGATTCTATCTCGAATTGAGTTTCACGAATTGATAGAAAGACACATATATGCGCACAGGTATGACATACCGGTAATTCGATTTTGCAAGTAAAAATTAGCAAAAACCAATGAAAAAAAAAGCAAAGAAATATTGGCAAATTAGATTTTTTGTGCACATTACTAGAATGAAACCGCAAGATGAGAATGAAATAAACAAGAAAGAAGAGCGTAAAATGAATTCAAATCTAGAAATTATCGATGAAGAGAATATAAGTGAAATTAAATTGAAAATATTCGAGGAAGTTGGAGTTAAATTCTCAACAATATTGAAATATTTGCAATTTGGCCATTAGCCATAACAGGAATACTTCAACACAATATTTCTCCAACGCTTTGAAAGTCAAATTTCTTCGAAACTTAAATGATGGGAAAAAAATTCACCTTGATATCAAACGCAGATTATGATAAGAATAATTTTCAAATGATAAACGTCCTATTGAAAGATGAAAAAAAGAATGATAAGAATAAATTAATTTCGTTAATCAATAGGGAAGATCGATAAAATAAATCAATAAGATCAAAAAAAAAAAATTAACAATGGTCAATCAAACAAACAAGGAAGAATGACCGGAAATTAATATCAATAAATCGATGCATAATTTTATGAAATAATATTAAACGCAATCCAGAACTATTATCGTTGAGGTGTGTTTCTATTTCAAAGACTAGCCAAGTTGTCATACTGGACAGTTTGAGTTTGTAATTGAAGAAAGTGGTAAATGGATATGCCTTACACTATTGCTAGGGTTGTTATTCATATTTTGCACTAAATAAGCTTTACATAACAGGCTAGCACTTTAGCTTTAGAAATACGAATACATAATGGTGATAAGTCAAGAATTCTTAATCACAGATAGCAAATCAGTGAAAAATGAAATATATTCGAAACAGAAATTAATTATTTCATTATATTCGCGTATTTGGGAGGGGGGGGGGCAAAAAATGACCTTAATATGGGAAATAAACTTATTACTTTATTACATATTACTATCATTCATCCATAAAATTTGGAACTTTAAATGCCGCTATTGGCAGATCCACCTGTACCATCCGCTTGCAAAAATTGTTTATGTCAACCTATAAGGTCATATTATGCCTATCTTTAATCTTTGCAGATAAAGGTGCACGAATAAAGAATCTTCCTACGCATGAATGTGTCATAGAATAAACAGTTCTATGCGCGACGATAGTATTGAATAAGAAGGGTCCTAGGTGAGCAGTGTAATATCATAGCATATTCAATTTTTCTGCGCAAAAAAAAACGACGGTCATTTTTGTATTTCTTCTTGGCAATCAAGACTATCCAGTTACATTCACATTCCATCATCAAAAGGCTATTGCAAGAAAATGATGGGTGAGTTGTAATTTGTTTTGCTCAAAGTATGGCCAAGTATTATCTGTTCTAATTAAAAGGTTAAGAATAAGTAGTCAAGTGACTGAACAAGTAGACTCCTTGTGGTCAACATATTCCATAGAGTAAGACGACGCTCCTTCGCAACAAATAAATCCTCCATATGAGTTGAAAACAATGACGTAAAATTTGCATTGCAAATTCGTGCTAAGCCTGTTCAAGGTGCTAACGAAAGGTTAGCTTTTGATTAAAGAATTGTGCAACTAGCCGGTTTAGTAGGAATTTTTATCTCCCATTTGTCATTCGTATGATCGCTTCCAACTTTCTATTTAACAAGCTCATTTTGCCGACGCTGTATCTATCCATCTGTATGCAAATATCGGTCTGCGAGGTGATTTTGACTCACCGACCGTTGAATTTAGAGCCAATTGTCCACCAAAGCTAATTTGATGCTTATAGTAAGATAACCTCTCATGCCAGCTTTCAGTTCAGTCCACCAAATTTGGACTAAGTAATGGACTCTAAAGGTGCTAATAAGTTCGCGTCTATTCCACAATTAATGTCGTATCCATTTTCCATCGATCGGCGCGTACAAAATGAAGTCCTCATGAACGGAAGTGCAAACGTGCACGTCGTGTCTGCTCTTGGGCCATAATTTCATCGTCAGCTGCTACAGCAGACTAGCCTGAAGTCGGGTCATCCGCCCTCTCCTTTTTTTTCTTCCCCTCTCCCTTTTGCTCGCCGTTAGAAGAAAGAAATGCGTTCTCGTATTACGTTGGAAGGCTTCATTCGCATTGCTTAAAATGCCGCATCGAACAACAATATAGCGGAATATCACGTTTCATGCGTAAATGCAAACAGATCCGTTCGGTTTTTGAGTACGTAGTACAGCCGGAAAGTCTTCATTCCACAGGTGGCGATTCGGGCTTGCACTTTTATAGAAAAGACGAAAAATTAAATTCTCTCTAATGTTCGATGTGTTAAGTATTTCTATATGGCTTATTGAAAATCTCCTCTATCAATAACGACAATGCTAATAGACGATCAATGAAATATTTTCTAACTATCACTCTCATATTTTCTGATTGGTTAATTATTTCGATAATTTCAGACTTTTAGGTCCCCTAATTTATCGTTTTTTGCACCTTTTTTTTTTTTGCAATACGTTTGCAATATTTGAGAATTTATTTTATCATAGATCTAAGTCCGATTGAATATATTTTTGTGGAATAAATTAATTAATCATTGAGTGGGAATGCTAAGCGCAAAGAAATCAAAGCATATATGCAAAGCGTATGATTAGATATGATTAGAAATGAATCGAGTTTATATTTTGATTAGAAATGAATCGATTAATCTGAGTTTATATTTTAAGAAAAAAACAGACACACTCATTGCGAATTTTGCAAACATTATTGTAATAGTGACGTCAGCAGTAATAAAACTCAGAGCAACCATATTGAAAAATTTTACCTTGCAGTATGAATTTACGCTTATTATAACTTCAAAAATATCTTAAGTCATAGTTTTTAAGTGAAAATCATGCAAAAAAAAGAGCAAAAATATTGTATAAATGATTTTTGTTTTCCTTTGAGAGGGAAACAGAAAAAAGAAAGAAAGAAAAAGAGAGAAGCAATAGTTAAAGATTATAAAGTATCATATGGAGGACCACATACGATTACACAAGTACTCAGAAATAACTTTACGACTAATTAAAAAAAAGCGCTTTCATATGAAATCAATCGACTAAATAAATCAGCTAAAATTGCATTTTTTTTTCTTTTGCATATTACACTTGCAAGTTTTGCATATTAATATTTGCTGCCTTTTTTTGCATATATTGCAACGGTAAGCAACTCATCGATTTCACTTGTAAACTTCATTGCATTTCAAGAAATCACAATTCCAAAACTGATGGATGGACAAACAGAACAGTAAAAAAAAAATTCGGAGTAGACTGTCGCATTTCCCTCTCAGCTCTCTCCTTTCTCTTTTCGCCCTCCCTCCCTTCTCCCTCCACGCTAAAGAAAAACAAAAACTGTTTAAATTGCATTTACTCACGCAGGGAAACCGCTCAGTGGACAAATATATAAACATATATACAAGAATAAAGACTCATATCAATAATAGGAGTGCACAAATCTGCGATGACTAAAAATTTATAAGTAGGAAGTATTATTACCTTGCATTGTTTAAATGGGAAAAAGATACAACACATTGGCACTTAGGTTATTTGAGAACTACGTGAAAAGTTGCCTCATATGCTGGAAAGTTACAGAGCACAAAATTAGACGTTTATGAGGTAATCGAATACCTGTTTGCGGTTATTGATACCTGTTAATACCTGTTAATGAGGTTCATATAAAAGAATTGGAGAAATATTGAGTTCATATTGAAATTGATTTCTCGAGTAGTAGTGGACTTAGGAAATTTTACACAATCGCTGATATCCTTAAAACAACAATATTGTTGCCGAATCAGCTAAAGCCAATTGTACGTGAAAAAAAAAATGAAAGGAAAGGAGCATCGAAATTTGTTGCCAGCCTCTCTCATACCTCAGATTCTCAAAAATAATCACTTTAAGAGGTTTGGGAGTTAAGCAATAGCTATTCAACTATTCCACATGTCGAAAAAAAAAGCTAGAAAATATGCATTTTTCTAGTGATATGCGATACTGGGTTATGACCACTTGAAATTATCATGTCGCATATCTTTCTCTCAAATTAAGAAAAGCTGTTCTTCCGCAATCCTTTAGTATTTTAGTTGGATCTGAAGAGCGCAACTGTCATAGATAATAGAAAACGATGAAATGGAGCATCTACTTACCGAAATTAATGCTCGTCTCGAGTGGAAGAGGCGAATGCGGAGCTGGCCACCATATACAGAAGGCACATGAGTACAATCAGAATCAGTAAATTCACAATCAGAATGAATGTATTCTTGTCGAAAGTCTTCTCGGCCACTTCGACAATGCTTTGCTTCCTCGACGGGGGAGCCATTGGTTGCTATAGTCTCGTTGCTTCAACTATCACAAAGGGTCTCGATATTAACGCACAGGTGCCGCCTAGCCACAAACGAACAGCACAACAACTGGCTCCAAGATGCTCTTCTAGTCGGCTAGCTCTCTGCTAAGCACTACATTCCACCGCCCCTCCAGCTAATCATTCACATTTTCTTCATTGCCCTAATCCAATTTATCCTTTCCTTCTGCTCATCTAACTTTAAACGATATTTATGAGTGTAGACTGCATAACTTTTGTGCACTCTGCATTGATAGCTACAAAATTATTCATACCATCCGAAATCCGGTACGAACTTGAACGCAACAATCCTGAAATTTTGAGGCAAATTCACCGACTAGAGGGAATCGAGCAGACGCTCTAGCCGACCACCGATTGCATAATAGAATTTGTTCAATTTTCTTTATTATTTATGCAGTTCATCATATATGGAATTATTTGATGCATAATTCATTGCATCTATAATATTAATTTTCTTTGCGTTCAATTTAATGTTCGCACAATTTTTTGAATCTTGCGACTGACTATCTATTCAATTTCTGCAACTCATTATTTGTGCAATCGTTTTATGTATGCATACCTCAGCTAAATGATACTTGTGAATTATACTATTTTATGCAATTCGTTAATTTTGCATTTTATTTTCTGATTAATTCACTGATTTTGCAATAATATATTATCTATGCAATCAATGTTTTTCTATTCGTTTGGATTTTTTTTTTGCATTTGTTGCATTTCTATTCATTAAATGTTTTGCATAAAAATTTATAATTAAATTTTTATACAAATGAAGAGTGGAGAAGCGATAACTACAAAAAATAATGGAATTGAAAGAATGATAATCGATGTTGCACATGTGTTCACTATGAAAAATCCTATCGATTGTTGCAATCATAAAATTCAACGATCGATATTCTCAAACTATATGAGATGATATTAACGATCGGATATCAACTTTCCGGTATTAACTTTCCGGAAAATGCGAATATGCTAGCACATATCCGGTTCAATATTTGCAAGTAGCTTATAGCTTAAAAGTTTAAAAACTTCGAAAACTTTAAAAGGTTTAAGTTCAACAAAGTTTAATTTCAAAAACGGTAAAAAGTTTCTCAACATTCCGTTCGTTGGCGAGATGGCATAGGAAATGACGGAAGATTTTTCTATCAAAACAAATTTCACAAGGAAAGAAATAATTGAGGAAATACGTTGGAAATTTTTGATGCAACGAATTACGATTGCAATTACCAACAGATCATAGGAATATAGCCCAGCAGAAAGGTGTAGAAAAGGGCTTATAAAAGTCCCTCCTGGAAGCGCCAATGGTACAGCGTCTATCGCAGTAAACGTTTCCAGAAGGAGGTCGCTTAGAGATTCTTATTATTATTGACGATTAAAGAGCCAAAATGGTGAAAAAATTTACAATCAGCCGTCGAATCATTACCCGCACTTGGACTACAAGGAATATACTCACCAGCAAGGCACAGGAGGATCCAAGACCTCGCAAGCGAAAGCATGCTGATGATCCCGTCGAAAGATGTACATTAAATGGGAAAGATAAAGCATATTTCAGCATCATACTATAAAGTTCTCAGATCTTGCTTAATTAAGGATACCTCACTGTTTTAATCAATTTACCGACTTGGACGTTCTAATACTACAAGTCGCTAGTAAACAAAAGACCTGATATGACTTTATCACTAACCTTAAAGTGTTATGGAGTGCAATTTTATGAAGGCAAATCTTGCGGTAGCAAACATTACTGCATGGTTTATCAGTTAAAAAAAAATTTCTTCCTCTCTGAAAAAAACTACAATTACATCGTTGAATTCCGAGTATGAATTGCTCAACGTGAAGATTTTGCACTTGAACGTTTGAGATTTTCGTTTCATAGTAACTAATAGCTAAGGATATTGTAGCATTAACAGACTTAGCAATTTTCCTCCGTTAATTGAATCAGCGATACTTTGTTATGAATGTATCGATTGATGCTTGCAACTGTAACACACAACTTCCTCAACTTAAGCTCCATCTTAGTTTCACCAATGTTCTTCAAAACTAATTATGCTATTATCTCATATTTTGCTCCGCTATGGGAAAGTAGATGAACATCGTCATAGTGGCGCTGAGGGTAGCCAAAGAAGTTGTTCTCAGCTTCAGTGACAAAAGTACGGCGAATAACACAAGGATCACCCTCGTATTCCAAAAAAAACATTAGATAACCTCAGCTGAAATTTGCATATTCTATTTAGACGTAGCCTAATGTTGGACATCATTTCGAACGCCGAAAAAAAACAATGGTTCTGATGCAGCTGCCGAAAAAAACCTCCATCAGAGGGTATCTCGGGTTGTAGGACTATTGGCCTCGCGCCATTATTTCGCAACATACTGGAAACCAATGCGGGAATCGGTTTTTATCGTCATGAAATATTTAATATCGTCAAGAAAATCGGTTTTTCCAGATCACTAAAACTCAGGAAGTTTCTCATGATGAAAAATCAGCGCTAATTTGGCGATATACTTTTAATGTGAGTGTCGTGTGGCTCCTAAACAACACTACTAAAGAGTAATAATTCGCGCAAAGTAAACCCAATGAGCCGAACGGAACTTATCATAAGCTTGAGGTTCATTAAGTACATATGTTGCCCTACTTTTGTTAAGAAATTTTTTTACCTGAGCAGAATTTCACGAGGAAAATGGGAATCTTTCACGTCCACTGTCTATCCCATGGTAAAATATCAAGGTATCCTCTGTTTCTGCTTTTTAAAATAATCTTCTAGAGAATTTGCATAGTTGTTGCGAACTCCAAACTAATTATGCAATGAAAAATATAGATCTCTTGTTTAGTGATCATTGATTGACCTGTTGATTCCAAATGCAATATTTAGATCTGCTTTCATTAGAAACACGTTCACAACCTTATCAACTTGATATATCGCTTAAAAAGTGCATTATTCTGCCTTGTAATTCTTTGTTTAAATGCTTATTCCATTGTTACTATGCTCGTTTTCCTAAGAGGTACGTAATAAATGACACAAATCTTTGCATGAGTACTAAGTTTACCTGGTATATTCATTATGCTGATACGTCGCAATGGGATTGCTTATGTTGCAAATTGCATCATTTGCAATTTGTTGAGAAACAGTAAATTATCGACAAGTTTTATTCGATACTCTTATTCGATTTTAAAATATTATATTCGATTGGCACCTGAATATCGAGTCATGTTGAAAAGTGGCAACGACGTTTCACTAAAAGTAGCTTTTAGAAGACGTGGACAGTTCCAACAACGTTTTCAGTAGTGATTTCAGATTTCAGGCTTTCAACTTTAAGCTTAGCTATTATGACGCATTTCGATCAGACTTATGTACGTGGACAGTATATTTCTTTCACAAAAGTTATACCGTAATCAAGAGGATATCCACTTCAAATCCAGAAGAAAGTATCATATTTAGCCGATATGTTTAACTCATTTGCATCAAGTATTTTAGCTATCTAGAACTATTCACTAGATGAAGTGCAACGTTTGATTCAGATCTCACTCTGATCCCATTCTTCTTTAATAGAGACAAGCCAGAAGCAAACGTACGCGTTTTTTCCTAAACATAGTACCGCAAGGCATTTAAGTTTTGAAGGCTGTAAGGCTAAATGACCGGAAGATTGAGACCAAAAGCAGTGTCGAATAGTGGCCGGCATAAAACGCTGTAGGGTCATGACAGTAGTATTAACAAACCAAAACCACCGACGAAACATAGATAAGCACCGATATAGACAAAATACACTACATCTCTTCACCGACGTCTGTGATCGAGGAAAAGAATCTAGAAGATGTGGGCCATGGCACCTATTCAGTGCACAATGATCACGGCAGGATTTTTCTACCACAATTTTTCCACCCTAATTATAATTCTCAGTATTTCAGATTTTGAGGAGTGTTTGCACTAAGGTAATCTATTCAGCAAGGTACTATCGAGAATAACAATTACATGCATTACGCAAGCCTCTTGCATTTGTATGTGACTTTTCTATGATTTTCAATCGTTTTCTTTTTGGATTTTTAAACGATTTCTTCATCATTAAATGAAGAACTTTTCTTGACCATTACTATTGTTAAATGCGATGTCGAATATTCAATAAAGCAGCAATGAAATACGAATTGTTGAATGTTGTTTTCTGTAAGTTTTTCTTTCTTTTTCAGCCTTATCGTTACACCATATACCCAACAGCGATCACTTTTCATCGAAACAAACTTGCGATTAGTGAATGTCAATTTCAACAATAACATATGTTCCTCATTTGTAATCGTTTTTCATCTATCACACCATAGAAATGTCGAATGTTCTCGTCGATAATTTCAATAAAAAATGTTTGCAGTTACATCCCCAACTACTCTAGCATCGTCCTCATTTTTATCTTTTTTTTTTGCCGGGAGGAGTGATACCTAATGTTTAAACTAGAATATAAATGAAATCTAGAAGTCAGGAAAGTCTAGGTGGCAGTTTTACTTGAAGCAGACAGTCAGTTATGTTCCCTCTTAAAATATCACCATATGTATCCGTTTATTTCGTGATTCAATTTTTCATCTAAGCCATAGAGAGGTTTTATTTGGCAGTAACATACTGAGGAAGAGGATTCAGCGACAGTGAGTACGACTACCTACCTCAGTTAAGTATAAGCAAATAGTATTCTCTTTTGAGTTTTTTGTGATATTTTTCAATTTCTTAAGTACTCAATTCCTAGCTCTCAATTCTCTCTGAAAAAAATTCACCGCATTCAGTATGTTTTTTATTTTGTAATATTTTGTAATATACATTTTGTAATTTTGTAATATACATTTTGTAATATATTTTTTATTATATCATTTACGTTGTTGCCAAATTATATATATATATATATATATATATATATATATATATATATATATATATATATATATATATATATATATATATATATATATATATATATATATATATGGCAATAACGTATTCTAAATATGCTTATATTATATATACAGAGTAATATGCGTATATATATATATATATATATATATATATATATATATATATATATATATATATATATATATATATATATATATATATATATATATATATATATATATATATATATATATCGCGCAGTTACTCTATAGGCCGCAGCCGTTATCGCATAAGCAAGACAAACTTAATGAAAACGAAATTCTCTTTTAACGAAGAAATGTTTAAAGCAACACTTGCAGACATGCTTCCTGCTCTTCTTTTATAAAAAATAGTCATAAAAACACACATTTCGTGTGTCCGTAAAGCAAACGCAATCGTCTGATGTGGCTGCATCAGTTCTTCTTCAAGGCTTAACGAAATGATAGTGAAAGTTTTATTTCTGCGAAGCCTCAGGTTTTTGACAGAGAATTCTCATCATTTCATCATGCCATCAATGGAAGGGTCTGTCGATGCATAATGCAACAACTCGATCTCCAAGAGGATTGCACGAAAAAGTCCAATTATGTGTGTTGCACCGACGGTTACAATATGCGTTATCATAGGCATTTTCTATGAATAAATGTCAAGACAAAGGTTAAGAAGGACACTTAAAGCATAATAAACGTCATGACCAAAATGATCGAGAAGCTGGCGCATAGATTCATAGATTTTCCCGAGGTGGAAATGCTTCAGGCGACTAGTGAACGCAAATATAGTGAGCGTTGAAATGACAACAGCAGAAAATTTATTGAACACTCTGATAACCTGGAAAGGGAAGAAACTATAAATTGAATTTACGACTGAGACTCTCAGAAACAATCGAAAGTTATGAGCTCGAGATAAATCACGTCGATCGGAATAAGAGAATCCTGAATCAAACTCAATATAAAAAACGATTTAAAACAACACAATATTAGACCTAACTCAAGTGATTTTAGCCCCAAAAATGCGGCGAAGTGTTTTTATTGTTTGGACTGTTTGAAGCCGTAAAAAATTTTCTTGAACAGCTACTTTCGTGAAACTTTTTTCTTATATTCTTCATCTCTCTATTTGGGATTTCAAAAACTATCATCGAAAATCGTATTGAAGATTGAACAATCGTACTGAAGAATAGAACGATGAAGCACAGAAATCTTTCTTATAATTTTTTAATGGAGTTATGCTGAATTGCCCATTTTCACGCTTTTAAATTTGCAAAATACCTCATAACAGGACACTAAATATAAAGTTTCCCGTCACATCCAAATTATTCGTCCTTTTGTTTAAATACTGATAAAATATTTTCAATAGAGAAGCCCTTCAACCTTGGCTGTTTTTTTCCTCGATATTCTACCAAAAACAATAATGGCATTAGCCAATGGGTGCAGATTTTTCAAGCAACAATCTCGTATAAGAAATGTCCGGTGAGCTTGAAAGTATCAAAATGCGGACATCCGTGAAAATTCTGTGCAATTTAAAAAAATCGAAGCTGCAACAAGAATGACCGTGGAGGTTGTAAGGACTATAAAGGATTCCGCTGCAAGTCCTGTAGGATCGAGTTTGGTGTACATTTCTGGAACCGAGATATAGCGAGTTTGTTGGATATGGCGCTGAAGAGCCAACCCAAGATATCTATTTGTAATCTAAATCTATTTGTGATCTAATATTGCAATGATCATTTTGCTCGTATGGTCGGTTCTCGTTGATTGTTCTTCGCACAGTGCCATTGATCGACTTAGGTGCTTTTGGCCTACCTGATGCCTATATAAGTCGGGCTTCTGGCCTTCGCAGTCAGTCTTCCCCATTCCACAACTTCTGTTCTGCAGCCCCTCTTGGTACCTCTCGCATCTCGCCGTTTCTACTCGTTCTTGGGAGCTGTGGTACTCCCCAATAAACCACTCCGACTGTCTCGGTGTCCCTTCACGTCCAACTCCTTCGACACTTCGCCGCCGCCAGAATTACAACAGAACTTAACGTTCATAAAACGTCATAGGCACGCATTCTTGGAAGCGGATAAAGTGCATGCTGCAGAGAAAGCTCTCATAGAGTACTTAAGTCATTTCGTAAAACGATCTATGCAACTGACACGGAAGTCCCATCGGTTCCTTCATTTCGATGTTTTTAGAGCTGCTTCACTGAGAGCCTCGGATGCAAAAATAAAAACTTATGACTGATAAATGCCAACCTGTAACGAAATGGATGAAAATGCCAAACTGTAACCAAAAAAAAAAAAATGTAACGAGATGAATACAACCCACAATTGACGTCATCATTGAGAGCATTATTGGTAATTTTCATTCGGTTTTCTTTCAATAAAAACTCGTTTATTTGAAACAATTTTTCTTTTCAAAAATTTCTTCGAGAAGAAAGTGAATAGGATTCCCTATGTGAGATGTAAATATGCGAATTTTGAAATTCATTTCCTGGATATATATATATATATATATATATATATATATATATATATATATATATATATATATATATATATATATATATATATATATATATATATATATATATATATATGCTACATCCCCTTTCACGAATCCATGAATGGAAGCAATGTTATACTCTTTGAAACCAATAAACATTTGTATTCCATCGCAGTAGAAATCGTTCGCTTTACGAGACTGACGGAACAACATTGCAACAATTTATTTCATTAACGATTCTTCTATCGTGTCGAAATTTAAAAATGAGTTCATTTCACATATGGAAAGAAGCATAAAGACGAAGGAGTTCAATATTGCTAACGTCAAGTAATAATATTAAAATAATTTACGAACAAATTTATTTCGGAGATATAGATATTTGGCATGCATAAATTGTTGTCATAAATGGCAGATGACGAATTCCGCGCAACTATGATCAGGTGAATATAAAAACTATTGAATTTGATTTGCAAATATATAAAAATGCTCACCATTCAATAAAACAATACTTCAAAAAAAAAACATCGATGCTTCACTGCTAATCGAAAATTTAATTGCTGTCGAAAGTCTCAAATTTAATCAAAAACATCGACGCAATCCAAAATCCGACATTGTAAAGGCAATTGCCAGTGCGGAATTAATTCCATTTGTTACTGCAACAAAAAAAGCTTAGAGTAAATGGACAATCATACTCAGTGGGTAGGAAAAGTTGTTCGTTGATGCGGTCTAAATTCGCGATTTTCTAAACCAAAATTTGCTGTCCTTATTGATACGAATGCAGCTTAGCATCCAATATGATACAATACAACGATGAAAGTCGTATATTTTGGCAAACAAGACAATCAACAGAGAAAGAAAACGTTGGAGAATAAATTAAAACAATAACAACGATAGATGAAATATAAATTCTTCGAATTCTCATATTTCAGTTGCATAAACAAATGAACGATTGGCGAAAGTACCCGTTGTTGGGTAAAAATGCCGGGTTTCGAAACCCCGGTTAATCACAACAAACAGAAAATAAATCCAGGACTACAAAGAATGCTAATAGCAAGCGTTGATAGGTGCAGTTTGAATAATAAAAAAAGGTTTATAACATGATGCATCATCATATACTTGAAAAGGCGCTCAAAGATTTCTAGATTTTCCACCGGAGCCCATTAGAAAACGATATATTTCGCCTCCTAGTACAAACAGAAGTAATAAATAATAAATGAAGTAGCTTTATTCAAGGCTAATGTTAGCTTGAAAGTGTAAATCAACAAATTTTATGCTAAATTATTGAATTCTCAATTTTGCAATTGTGTTTCCAATTTCTCGCCAAGATCAAAGAGGCGCTCTTGTACAAGATCGGCAATCGCTTTACGTCGTTCGATCTCCGTATTTCCGCATAAATGAGGTAAACATTCTCTCATATCGAGCTCATCACCTATTGTTACGTGTACATGCTGAAAATATTCAATGAACTATAGTGAATGCACTAATTTCTAAATTAACTTCAATACTGCTGCTTCAGTTTTATATTAGCATAACGCCTCTTTAATATTTCATTTGCACTTTTTATATACATTAGCAATCAAATAACGACTTATTTTTTCTCCTCCACACATATAAAAACATGCTTGCATTAGACGATCAATACGTCCGTATCGCTTGCATAACTTAAGGGCTTTCAAGAGTTCCACCTATGGACACTCACTACCATCTAACTATATAATTTGACGCTAAAATTTATTTTACTTAGGTGAACGGTAAAAGCGAGAAATAAGTAAATTTCTGAATACAAATCTACCTTAGGTAATAATATAAGCAGTGCAGAGATGTACGATGGTAGTACGTCCAAGCACATTCGACAGTAAACTCTATTCATTATACACTGATACAGGTAATACTATGCATACCGGTAAAATAAGTCCTATGTTTCGCCTTCAGCGAAAATACATTTTGTGAAGAGTCTGTTTGCCGGACTCTCTGCGTACTCCAACTCAAAGCAAGATGGACACCCTGGCCTATGACAAGTTCCGATTTCAAAAACCACTCATTTAACCTTCGATCGCGCCATATCATGACTCTACAAATATCCTCGTTGAATGAAACACGTGCACTTGAATATCACTGGCAACAAAGATTTTTACATTACATATCTATACGAATGAATAGAGTGGATCTGAGGGGAAATAACTCATCGTTATTCGCGCTTGGCTTAGTCGCCAAAAATCGATTCCGGAGCTGCAACGGAGTCAGCAACTACATAGCAAATTTACGCAAACGATCGTTCACTTGAAAACAAAAAAAAATCGACCGCTAAGTCTACCACATATAGAGGGGTTGATATAATTTAGCTGCACGAGTGCAGAAACATGAGCTAGAATGCTGGAGCAGCGTTTACGAAATTTATATTTGCGAGATAAAATGGAAAGTGTTTCTGTTTACGAAGATATCTCATTTATTTACTGCTATAAAAAGCTCCAAAAATGATAAATATATATATATATATATATATATATATATATATATATATATATATATATATATATATATATATATATATATATATATATATATATATATATATATATAAGTTTTAGGAGGCAAATTCGGCTGATATTACCAAACAACACCTAATATTGCCAGACATACCTCCATTCACTACGATGGAGCAATCGGAATGACATAGGAACAGATCGCTGTTTCTAAGTCATATATGGGTGTTTTTTTCACTGAGATCAAAATGAGCAAGCTGAATAGATGGAAAATTATTGATCGTAAAAAATCAAAAAAAAAACTGATCCTGCGGATCCAGTAATTCAAATTCATGAAAACTGTATTCACTACCGTATGATTAGGATTAGATCTCTCTCTCTCTCTCTTTCGAACTTTATGAACAATGGAAAACTTTGTCTATAACCTTCTAATCAAATCAGAGACTTTCTTTGATCAGGTGCGAAATCCCTAAAATGCCACGTGTACTTTAACCGTTCCAGCAAAATTACACATATACGAATCAACACCGAAGGATTTCGGAATATCATCTCAACCTCAGCTTATATAGTCGAAGAATATCATAGAAGCATTATCGGCTATAGTCTTGGCTAGCAATTCTACGCCGTGAACTATAATGCCTTTTTTGGCACATCAGATCCAAATAAATTAACGTAAATTACCTTTCCGAACAGTGGATGATAGGGAGGGCTGGGAGACCAAACTTCGTTCATACGTTGAATCCAAATTGGAAGAACCATTGGCGGAGTAGGACATTCCATTATCTACAAAGAGCAATATAATACTGAAATAAGGTATGCAAGTGATTATGCAGAATGCGGTATTCAGAATACAGTACTGCTTTGTCGTATGCATATGTGGAAATAATGCCCAAAAACAGCACATCAGCCGCAAAATGCCTAAGGGGAAAAGAAAACTGGCCCATCGAGAATAACCGAGTTAACCAGCGTGGAAATGCGCAACTGCTCATCTCTCATAGACTTTCATATGCTACAGCAGACATATCTGGACTTAATGGCGCATCCATATTTCAACGACTTCAAAAGAGACGAGGAAAATGAAACATTAGTAGTTGTAAACGTGGAGATTTCGAAAAAAAAAACAAAAATCTCCGAGAAGGTTGCAGGGAAATAAGAATTTCGCCACCTGTATACCTGCCGGTCAAATATACACTTAAGATTTGTGGATCGCATTTTCATCAGCTTTTCAACGCCGTCATCGGGGCTAATGTCATAAACTTTTCGCATATATTTACGTACTTCTGACAGAAGACATTCATTTTCAGAATAACAGCTGAAAAAGGTTTCTGCAAAACTCTCAATCTTAGGAAGATGGCGAATTGCAGCTCATAATTATTTCTCTTCCGAAAGCTCAAAACTAACTGTCTTTAACATTTCCTCTCCCCTTTCCACCTCCGCCGCAAACGCGGCGCCTCATCTGACAAATCAGGGACTGCAGACACGATTCAGCTCCTGCACCACCGGAACCATCCTTTAAAACAGAAGGAACGCGCCCATGGGGGAAGGCCCTCCCTCATAATTTAATGACTACTTCATCAGTTTCCATAATGGAGGGAGTGGGGAGAGGAACGAGAAGGAAGAGACGATGAGGAGCATCGCAGCTTGACGTAACCGCAACAGTCTTCGCTGATGCAAGAATATGCATAGAAAAGATCCACCTCATTGCGACCGCTAAGGAGCGCGTCATGAATATCCTAGCGCAGAAATAAATGGCCGAGTTAAGCATCAGCAATTTTGAACAACTGTCAGAGCTTACTTATAGCTAAGGTAATGCTGTATGTGACGAAGTTAGAATACAGCTGCAACTGGTGAAATGTGTCATTGTCATTGATAACTCTGCTTGGTTGCTAATTTACAGCTCATGCTATTCTATGCAAAAAGCTTAGATTCATTTTTCTGGCGCAGCAGTGTATGCTTGCCCTAATGTGTAGAACTCAGCAGTATAAAGTACATGCGTAATATTGCTTTCATTTCATTCACATATCTACAGAGATGAATAGCGAGATACTGCAGTTCCCATAGACCTTAACCATTCAACAAAAATGGAATGCTACGAAACTCACCATTCTGGCCACTCCCCATTTGATTCGGATCGGATGTGGCGTCACTTTACCCTCTGGGAACACATGTACCCATCTATTTTCAGCAAGCTTCTCTATGCAGAAATCAACCCCTCTTTGATAGACACCCGCACCTCGTACCACTGGAACACATAGTCCCAATGAAAAAAACCTGAAATAGGAAAAAAATGAGGCAACCCAACATACATTAATTAGAACGTCGAAAAAACTCAACTGGTCTTACTTTGGCCCTCGTATCTCAAGAATAATAGTGCAACTGCATGATCAAATGGAATAAAACAACAAAAAAAAAAAGGATGGACGAGTAGAAAACGAAGAAAAAAAATATTAAGACCTACTTGGAATGCCATGCATTTGTGAAACAAATATTGTGAGCAGCAAGTGCATAACGAAACCTTGAAACGTTTGCAAAGAATTCACGGAACGAGAAAATTGCTGAAAATATAATAATGCAAATGTTTTATATTCTGCAAAGATTATTACAACCTCTTCGAATTTTCTCTCCTATATAACAGCATCATTGTCCCTGAGGAGCACAAACACCACTCTGATAAGGTGTCCTGCAATAATGATCAAGGAGATGAAAATGTGAAACAATAACGACCTACGACGAAGATATAATCATGTGATACGAAAAAATCATAGAGATTTCTGCTATCATCATTTTCCAGTTCGCATTTCTCAAACCATATCATTCTCCATAATAAAATATTGAGTGGTTTATTAAAATTCATATTCCCTAAAAATATTTTAGATGAAATCAAATAAAAAGAGATAAATATCCATTTCATGTGATTATAAGCCATCGAGAAATCGATCATCTATGTATCAGTTAGTAGTTTCCAAACAGAAAAAGATTCGAAGAAAAGAAAAATCAAAGATTGCCAAAATTAATGAAATTAAAATTCAAAAAAAAAAGAAAGAAACTCACTCCATAGAAGTGGATCATCGACAGTACATCGATGATTAGCGATCGTAATCAATGGCCTACTTCTATCGGCAAGAAGATGTAATAATTTTTCTTTATTGCTTACCGTTATTCGATTCCAATCTGTAAATTCATTATTGATATTGCTATGGGTATTACTCATTTCTGAAAGCATTTTATGTGATTTGTGCTTTTCATTGAAATGTTTTGAAGAAAAAAAAACTTTCCATCTAATTTTTCCATATGATTTCATACACAAACATTCTTTAAAAACTTGCAGGAAGTCAATTTTCCTGTGGTCGATATTATTCAAAGCTATCATTTCCCGTTGTTCATAAAAAGAGATTTTTCTTTGCTGTTTGTCAATAGTTAATACAGAAAAATGCCCAAAAAAACTATTAAATGCAAAACATAAAGTTCAGCTGAAATCTGTAGCAAAGGCGATGACGAGGGAAATACAAATAAGCAATGAATGAATAAGTAAGATGTGCTGTGCATCTAAGAGATGAAAAAAAAGATTACAGTGGAATATTCCTATGAAGCATTTCAATAAATAATGACGGAAAGACATAACAAAAGTTTGCTGTGAATGACTTCCTTGTCGATCACATCATACTGGAGATGCAACAATACTTTATATGCTGTTGTTTTTGGCTCTTTGAGCTAAAATCATAGCAAACCAAGCTCAAACTTGGGTAATTAAACCTACTGGTGAAACAACTATAAACTATACAGTCATATCAATCAATTATACGTTTGCGAAACAATTGTGTTATTATACATATGTAGATATACCTTTAAATGGAAATTTTTTAATGAAAGAGAAAGAAAAAAACGACTTACTGAAAGAAAAGAGAAGTTTCGACGCTAAAAACACCGATGTAAGGACAATATTCGAACAAATTTTGAAGAGAAGAGATGATCGTCTAGGAAATGGCCATTCGAACTTGTACATATCATCACCGACAGTGCTCATTTCCAATAATCAATTAGGCAATAGTGAGCTTTCTTTCTTTCTTTCTTTTTTTTTTCGCCTAACAGAACCACATCGATAAACCATAAAGCATCTGCAAATAGTATACGCATAATAATAATAAGAAAAAAAAAAGATAGAAAAAATTTCATAGAATTATCTATTGAAACCTCTAGATTAGTATCTGAGATCATCACAGAGTTCGATCTCAATAGAAGTTTGTCTTCAATATTTCACAGAATGCTAGGTTCCCTTAATTACTTCGATTATGCGTCTTTAAGACAACTGACAAATGCAGTGGTGACCACTGACCAATACAACGACCACTAACCGCTGACCAACGGAAACTGATAAGAAAAAGCTTGATAAGACAGGCATAATAAATCGTGTTGCATACGTAGCTATCTAATCACTCCACTTATATTCGCCATATATGGCAGTATGAACGCAATGTGGGAATAAATGAGAACGGTCGACAGGGAGTGCTGTTGTGCACGGGTTGCGCTGATGATCAAAGTCATCAATGCAAAAGATTCACTAGAACGAATAGCTCATCATAAAAATTCATAGGCGAAAATTTTCGGATCTGTGAAGTCAAAATCTTCTCAAAAAATGGGGGGGGGGGGGATTTTTGAGTCTGATTTTTTCGGCTTTTGGAGAGGTTTTTGCTTCCTTGAAAAACAAAGGAAAATTTTTGATAGCTTTCAGCTTTCAGCTCCAAAATATGTACCCGTAAAACCTGGCAGTGATCTGAAGGCAATATTAAAATCTCATGGCCTAGAAATGAGATCGACAATTTTTCAAGACGGCATTTTCAGCATGCGAGAAACTTATGCGAGTAGCTTGAAAGTCGTTGAAGTAGCACAAGTTTGATTTAAAATAATACTGAATTTAACGTTATCATTGGCAGGGAAAATTCGTAGAAAGACAGGAAAAATTCGCAATCTGTTATGCGTAATAAAATGAGATAAGTTATTGAGAAGCACCATCACCACTGAAATTAGCATCCTCCTGCTCCTAAAATAGCACCTGAAATGAGCACTTAAAATGCGCTTTTTTTGGAGCTAAAAATGAGTAACAACTTTCACCTGCCACCTCTAGAGTAACAAAAAAAAATAAGAAAAACGGCACCATCGCCACCACCCATGTACTCGCCTAAAAAATACATCCTCTCCAACATATCGCGAATTGTAGAAATTTGGCTGCTGCAGAGCGAATGGCACGCGCTAAATTCAAATATATCAAAGACAAACGCCTAGGTTCTTTTTTTTTTTCGTATTTAGTCAATATTTTATGCAAATATCGTCAAAACGCAATCATTTGCATAAATCACCGAAAATATGATTTTCAGGAGCTAAAAATACATATATCTGTATATATGACATAAATGATTAGGCATATTCAAGTAGAAAAATTAATGGCCAAGTTGAGGATGCATAGAGTGTTTTACTCTCTCTCGGCCGATGAATTCTCCCTATGCCTATGAAACAGCGTTGAATACTTATATGCATAAATAATAATTAGCAAAAAATTTGCATATTGCATTGCGTTGTTTATGTCTCAATAGAGCAACCCATTACGAATATAAATATGCAAAAAAAAAAAAAAAAAAAAACAAATGGAGAGCTTCACCGAGTGATTAGCGAATGAAGGCAAATAAAATCTTCATGAATATTTTTTTGCATAAATTGCAACATCTACTAAATGTGAACTTTCATTGCTTTTCGTTTTTAAGTCGTTCCTTTAGAGATTCTTCAGTTTTGAAATATGCAAAAATTGATTGCGGAAAAATGTAATATATACGTGAAAGCTTTGTACTAGAAATAGTCACATTTTGATCATCGTTTTACAATTGTTTATTATTCCTTTTCATCAAAGTTCTTTTTTGTTTGTTTTCTTTCGTAAACGAAAGTTGTGTTTTGATATAAGTTAGACCAGTCGGCTGTAAATCAAACGGGAATAGTGTTGGTTGTGGCCCTGAAGAACCAACCAAAGATATCTATTTGTGACCTAAATCTATTTGTGACCTAATATTGCAATGATCATTTTGCTCGCTTATGGTCAGTTCTGTTCATTGTTCTTCGCGCAGTACCATTGATCGACATAGGTCCTTTTGGCATACCAGAGGCCTATATAAGTCAGGCTTCAGCCCTTCGGAGTCAGTCTTCTCCATTCGACAGCTCTCCGATCGGCAGCGCTTCTTGGTACCTCTCGTATCTCGCCGGTTCTAGTCGTCCTTGGGAGGTGTGGCGCTCGCCAATAAACCACTTCGAATATCCCCGTGTCCTTTTACGTTCAACTCGGTCTCCTCTTCACCTCGCCGCCGTCAGTGTAACAACAAATAGTACGCCGTATAAGGAAAGTTTAAAGAAGATCGAGAGCATACAAGCAGATCAAGCGACTGTCCAGCATGGCTCGTGAGGCAGCCTGAGACAGAATCGGGGAGTGTAAGAAGGGGTGATGCGCTCATATATTCATTTCAACTTCTAGACTGGTCTTGAGAAGGAGTGGACCTGCGTGTGGCCGTGGACCGCGTGAGGAGATCGAGAGCAGCGTGGAGTTCGACTGCGGAATCATGTCGGTGATTTAAGCTCTCCTAACGCCCCTTCTTATCACCATACTCTATAAATGTGGTAAACTGCTAGCCCTTATGCCTGTGTGGTCTCGCAGTTTACTCGACCGCATCTCGACGGAGGGTGCAAATGCCCAAAAGAGCTCGACAGCTGGACGAGCCAACGGGAGCTGACCCTTATATTTGAAAATGAGATTGTATTTTCATTCATCGTTTCGTATTGGTTAGTGTGCAGTCCATTGTTAGTGGGCTTGGACACGACACTTTACTCTGTCTTAGGGAGTAACTCCGGCCTCATCAGGACGAGGGTGATGGAGTAGGTCCCGTCGCTCTTTCTGAGCAAAACAACAGTGAATCAACTCGTCAGCATCTGATGGAATGGGGACGAACCTAACTCCTATCTTTCATACGATATTACAAACTCTCCTCTCAAGAGGTAGAAGGAGTGATATGAAGAGGCATTTATTCGTAATTGCCAGCTTTGATTAAAGTAAAGTAAAGTATGCTGTTTCAATTATTGGCCCAGAAAATAGCAGAAACAAGACCAACACTGTTACTAAAGAAAATCACAATTTTCACTTTACATAATATCAATAGCTTCATATAAATGAATGCGTTGACGGTTGTAATGTCGCAATAGAAGATAACCAAAAATGGTTGAATTTCGTGCATCAATCTATCTAATGTCACATTTTATCAAATTTTATTTCTTCTTAATTAGATATAATTTTCATTCGGTATTCCATTGAATGTTTAGGAGGTGAAAAAATTTCATCCGTACATAGTTGCCAAGAATGTATAAATCTTATAAAGTTCATTTTTATGGTGTATGTGAACTTTTGCAAACAAAAAACAAAGTGAATAAATAAATGAACGAAGATTTTCGAATGGTTTATGGAAACTTCGAGAGATGATCCTAAGGTTAAACTAAGAAAAAAAAAACTATCAAAAAATTAAATTTCGGTTGAACACTTGTCGAAAACTATTTCGGATTCAATATTTGAGATTAGTGATGGATACTGGATTTTACTTTGATTCATCGCTTCATTTTTATCATTATCACAGCAAAATCCGCTCGATAATTTTTCATTGTCTTATATTTCGAAAGAGCTAGAAAGAAATTCATGAGCCTGGAGGATATAAAACTGCTTTCGAGCATTATCATTTTATCAAAGATAACATTGTTGCTACTACAACGATGACAGCAGACAAGAAAAATCTCATGTCCCTGTAAAAAATAATTAGATATGATTTATACATAAATGGCGAGGAAAAATACAACCGTATAGATGATATTAAGTAAAAATATTACTGTCGTAATATCAATGAATTGAGTACAATTGAAATAAACATTTCCCTAATGAATTGTTTTATGGAACGGACACAATTGTTTGTTTGTTTGTTTTTGTTTTTTTTTTTTTTTTTTTTTTTTTGAGAAGCCCAGTTGAAATCTTTTAGCACTTTCCTATTAGACTTGAGAGTTAATTATATGTGCAAGACCTATGAAATTTCTAGGTGTCAAGAATGTATTTACATATACATAGAAATACACATATATTCGCTATAATGCAAATTTGCGAAAGCACATAAGATTGGCTACATATATGCAAGGAAATGTTTTTCTGTATAAAATGACCGACACTTGCAAAATTCTCTTTTGTGGAAATACATTCATTAGTTTATTGTTTAATTCTGTTTAATTCAGAATTTTGCAAAATTCTGAAATATGTTGTTTGTGGAAATACATTCAGCGAATCTTTGCACTATAATTCTCTTTGACAGATGAAGGATATGTTGATGATTTTGCTTGAATGATGCAAAAATTTTTCAATTGGTCACTTAGCAGTTAAGTTGGAAATAAAGCGGTAATGCAACATATTCCTATTTAAGATTTATTTTATCATAGCTTCAGGATAATGAGTCGAAATTAAGATTTATTTATTTATTTTTTTATTCTATTTAAAAATTTATCACGCCATCAAATTTTAGTGCTTTTTCCGCTTGCAAGCTTTGAGTATTGGGATGACTAGATGGTAGATGCGAGTGCATTATGAAAGTGCTGCGACCACCTTTACTAGTAAAGCAAAGGATTGGCCTCAACTGTTACATATGACGGATAACATTTTAGCTGAGAGTATTTCCTCATAAAGCTCTTAAAAATGTTTTTTCCAACGAGTTCGATTAAAACAGGCAAAGCAGAGAAAAGGATGATGAGGCATATTCAAGTGGTTATATTCATATAAAATACACAGATAGGATATTAGATTATGGTCGAGAAAGCGGCACAAAATGAATAGGGCGTTATCCACTAACAAAGTGCGTCGTCCAGTCATGTTTCCGCATACGCCACGTTCTTCAGATGATCTTCCGCTCTCGTCGTTAGCATGCTGTCTGCGCAAGAAATAAGCCAGTATTGCGTTTTTGCAACGCAATTCCGAATATTAGCGTTTAAGACAACATGATTCAACTATAGCTCACTTATAACATCCGCAAGATTTGTGGCAATTCCTGAGTCGTGTTTCATCTCTTAGTATTTATCCGGCTACTATGAAGAAAGAGGTGAACATACCTGGCGAAAAGAGTGGTGAACCATTACTTGATAAAATGTGAGCACTAATATGATTGGCAAATTAACATTTCAAAGGCTGACTCTATGGTATTCGAGGTCAATACGAGAATAGCGAATATCATGTATAACAAAACTTTGACAACTCATTATGTAAAGAGATCGATAATAGAAATAAAATAAATCACTTTTATCGTACTATTAGAATCCCAAAAGAACTTTGGAAATTTGCAAATACAATCCGATCTTCCTTTTTTTTTTTTTTTTTTAATTGAGAGAACTCTCGGGAAGGATAAGACGCTCGCTGTGTCTCCTAAATTTTTTCGTCTTTTTTTTTGTCATTTAGAGTTTCGGCGATCCATTCTTGAAAATTTTCGAAGAATTAATGATTTGTTATATATTCGTGCAAATTGCATCACTATTTGATCACTTTATTCAATGACATATTGTCTGATATTGCCGACTTCAATATAACTTTGTCTTTAATATGAAAAGCGCACGACTTCATTTTATCGATGCACTTGCAAATCATCCAATATGAATAGTATTCTTTATATTTATAATAATGCAGACATGTGATCAATCGAAATAACTTCCTACAGAGTAAATTCAATGAGGAAAGCAATTATTTCTGCAAGCGAGTTAACCAATTTCAACCCCGTAGTAGTAAGCGATATACTACTTTCTTCTTATGTTATTAATAATAAATATATGCATGCTGATATATTCTAAATTATTCTTTTACCACTGATTTTCCTTTGCTGATGATATATGGGTTCATTTATTCCATTTTTGAATAAATATTTCCTCCCTTAAAATTTTATTGCGACTTGATGTATTTCTGAGCACTTTGAACTAAACATCTTAACTCATCAAAAATTGGCTGTGATTTTGGGCGAAAAAAAAATCACGAAAAAATCACAAAAGGCTTAGTGGTGAGCCATAGAAAAAGTTCAGTCTCATTTGCACATTCAACAATCCGGTTTATGATTGCAACAACGTTCTTTGTGCTCAATCAAATGTCCTGATGGCTCCCTCATTGCATAAAAGTACTTGCCACAAATACGCTCTAAGAGCTGGCCGAAAATATACCCGTCTAGAGGAAGCGTTTCCATTCGCAAAAAAAAAAAGTTCAATGCGCATGTCGATTTGTAAGCTTTTTTGCTTTCCATTTGGTGATAGCATATTTAAGCCTCTTGTACTGCTCGCTTATAAAGAGTAAACCCTAAATTATTTATTCGTTCCTAAACAGTAATTTATAACAATTAAATGGCAAAGTTCTCATAGTTTTCCGAGTCGATTCGTTGGAAGTCTTAGAGATAATCAGAAAGAGATCTTCCAGAGCTAATGACATCAGATCAAAGATACCATCTCGTTGCATGAAAGAAGAGTATCGATGCTAATCTTAGATCACGAATCGACAATTTCCCTCAGCAAGTGAACATATATTTGCTTGAATTGAGAGGGATAACCAAGTATCTTTCTGTTTATTTCTCTCATTCACCAATTAACCCCTCCAAAGCACCCAGATTTCGTTTCTTTTATTTATTTTTGTTTTTTTGAAAAGCACTCGATGGATGGAAGCAGACTAATATCGAAAGTGTCTGGATAACAAGCAGTCTTTTCTGTTTCTTTTGATAGTGGAGTAGCAAAAATGCCTAAAGAGAGAGAGAGAGAGATGAGTGAGTGTGAGTGAGAGAGAGAGGAGGGAAAAATTCCATAGAGAGAGACTGAAAGAGAAAGAAGGAGAAAAGGATAGAAAAAGACATACAAAGAGATGCTACCACAATAGTTCTAACACTTTAATCGATGTTTTCCAATCATTAAATTTCAACAATATCGTTTAATGTCGATTGAAAAACTCACATTACATGAAATCATTAAAAATGAGGCTTGAATTGGCTTTTTTTTTTAAAAATCGTTCATAATTTCCGCTAAAAATTTTGCCGCATTCTTCAAAAATCAATTTTGAGAATCGGCATAAATTCTTCGCGTCAATTTATAAAGCGATTTCGAATTTCTAAAGAAAAGAAATTCACTATTTCATTTGAATCGTTCAGAAAATTTTGAAACTAAAAAAAAAAAAAATTTTCCACTACATTTTCGCTTATTTCATAGATTTGTCGTATGTAAAATGATAAGATTGATTCTCGCTCAATTACGTTCAACGAGAACAAATCGTTTGCAGAATCGTTCGCTTATAAAATCGTTTCTTAATAAATCATTTTAACGAAGCGATTAAATCATTGGGAATTCCACAAATGAACACTCTATCATTTAATCCATTTATGAAAATTTGTCTCATGTTTGTTATGTTAGTGAATTTTTGAAAATTTACTTACTTATAGTGTTGAAAATAAACTTAATGAAAATAAATAAGAAATGTAATTACTATTAAAGCCAACATATGTTTTGGAAAACCGAAAAATATGAATTTTTCATGAAACATGGAAATAAAATTAGCCGCAATCATTATAGCAATCGTCAAATTTTCGAAAAAAAAAGCCATAAAAACAAAAGCAAAAATAGAAATCTTGTCGGATTTCCCTATTGTAAGTGAAAAAAAAATTACAACATTTTTATGCGCTAAATCTTCTAAAATTTTTACCTGCAACAAAAAAAAAAATCAGGGCATATTATTCTACTTTAATTGCTGCCCGATCGATGCAGGTTAATGAGATTAACGATTTGTTACAAACTATTTCAAATAGGAATCACAGCTTTTTTTTTTGCATCGACAATGACGAAAATATAGAAAAAAAAAACTGATAATGAGTTCGACAATAATTTTCATCTAGAAATGATAAGATTGCTTATAGTATTTTAATATTGTCTAAAAATTCTTCCTATGTAATTTATACGAGCAGATATGCGAACGATCGTTTCTTCTGCTTTACTTTGGGGGAATTTTGCTTTCAAAGAAGATATAAAGCTCGTTAAGAGAATTGCAAATCATTGATATTTTTCTTTGTATAAATAAATACGTTAGTTTCAATTTTCTTAGCTAACAATTTCGTGACGTCTATATTAGCGATTATATCGATTCAAGCACCACAGACGGCTTATCAAAAGATACTATAATATAAAAGAAACTAACTTATGAAGTTTTTTTATTCACTAAGTACTTACCGTTTAGAAGCTATTCTATCTTCTTTTATGCTCTAATGAGAGAAGAATTACAATCAATACAAGTGCAACAATGGTGCGACTGATAGATTTATCGCTACATCGCAGCATCCTAGCATGTCATAATAAAATGAAAAATGCTCATAGCTAATTCAATGAGTTTCTTCTCGCAAAAATTGTGTCATTTCTTATATTGCCTAAATAATGATATTAGAAAATTTATGTGCATAAGTACACGTAGTTTTATAATATCCTGACTAATTTCATGGAAATGTTTTCAGTAGAATATCGCTCATTCTAAATGAATTTTTACGAAGATTTCGTAGAAATTAAAGTGGCTTTGCTTCTCTCTGATTATGAAAAAAAAAAAACAACTGTAAACCCTGTTTCATAGACAAAGAAAGAGGTCCTTTATCTCGTTTCCTTTTGGTGTCATAAATGGAAGAAAGTATCGTTTCTCGCTTTTTTGTTATAATGCTGCTTTAGAGACGCTGAAACGATTTATTGAATCAATTAAATCATCAAGGAAACTCATCCCTTCTAGTACGTGCAAGTATCGCTCATTTCCTCAAAAGTTGTGTAAACTCTTAGCATCTTATGGCTTGTCTATTTGAAATTCGATGCTTCAAAGGCTTGAAAATTTCACCCTGTACAAGTGGTCGAAAAAAAAACAGGTTAGCGAAGCTCATTTAGAAATGATGATTATGCATCGAGCAATTTTTTTTTTTTTTTGAAGAGACGAGAGATAAAATGAGGAAAACCATGCAATGAGTAGCGAATACACCTTAAAATTCCCTATTTGTATTTTTAAGGCATCTAAAATGCATTTTTCTCTTGTTTTCTTTAGACAAACTAACGTCGTTCTACGAAATTTTTCTCGACCATTATTATTCCACAAAAAAGTATCAATTTTGAAGCGCGCATGAAAATGCTTTCACATTCACATATATAAACATAAAGTTTGCATCCTCAAAAAAAAAAATTCCCCGATCATTAGCGCAAATTTCGCTTCATAATGGCGCACGTTTGATAGAAATTTGAACTCATTGAGAAGTGATGATGCATCACATTTCAATGGAATGCTACAATAACGATTGAGCATTTTGATAAGAACATGTTTCATAGCGAATTTGACATATCTTCGAAGAGAAGGCAACATTTTGAAATGAACTCCTCTCATCTATAATAAAATGTGTGTGATACAACAACGTGATTTGTTAGCAGCCTTTAGACGTTAGAACTCTCGGGGGGGGGGGGGGGGGGTCACAATTCGAACGAGCTAATCTCGTGAGTTTATTCGATTCATCGCTTCAATGGCTTTTGGTGCTAATAAAACTAGTCTTAGCAGTCAAGGTCATGAAATTTTATGACCGGCAACTTCTATTCCCTGAAAATATAGTGCTCTGAATTTTCGGTGATGTCTGAACGGAACCGAAGTCCCACAGAGTGAACTCCGATTTTCGTGCCCCAAAAGAGCGGAAGAGCGAAAGTTCTCAAGCGTTGAAACATGGCCTTAAAAACTCATGGTCTGAAAACTAAGGATCTCTAAGATTTCGGCGACTCCAAAAGAGAAGTCTTCCGACTCGAACAACACCGAAGCCACCCACTTGCCTTGGCCTATGAACATTCCATATAAGCCTCCTCTTTTGTCAGCATTCTAGAACAGAACTCAAGCGAAGCACGAAGTTCCACCTTGCAACTCAATGTGGGCTTGATTACAGATATGATCGATGTTCTTCACACCACATGAAGAGGACGGACGAATATCGTTAATTGTAAAGCTTGTCGAACACATTTCACCTCTGCGTATGGAATCGACATCGCAAGCAGAATGGTTTAAACTTTCTATCTTTTTGTACAATGATCCGCAAAGCTGAGATTTAAGCCATCATGAATCATTTCACTTGAGGAAACGCTCACTAATTTGGTTGGGTGAATACTCGATTTCTTCCCTTAGATGTCGTTCGCTATTTTCATTCTCTTTTCTTCAAACTGATTTCCTTTCCTATCCAAGTTTTTGCCGCTATTATCTTTATTTGTACGTAGTTAATATACCTGTTACTTTTTTTTTGAAATTTTCTCTTTATTTTAGCTAAAACCGCTGGACAATCGCTTGCTTCATGTGTTCTTTTGTTACCTTGCTCTATTGTATATATCTCATTGCTTATTGCGGTTTTCTTTATTCTTATAATTTAAAAAAAAGATTCTTCTTCATTTTCTTCTTTTTCATCTGCGATCATCAAATATGATAGAATTTTTAATTGTAGGCAATATTGCAGTAAGATTTAAAGCAAAATATAATGTATTTCGGCAATTTAAATCTGCATTATGAATCGATCTTTGCTGTCAAACTTTTAACTATCTAATATTTCGTTTAATGCCTCGTCTATTTTTTTAATTCAGGTTTTATCAAAAGATATGGATTGTTCAGCAGCTGTTTGTAAATTACGACCTCCGTGTTACGACGGGAGCGCGATAGAAATTATGGACTGTTCAAGACATTACATGGATTTTTGCCTAGAATCCTCAGTGCTGGACCACGGATAAGAGTCGAAAGATGTCTTTTAATCGCCAGGGGGGAAGATATCACAAATTGTTTTACAATTAGAGGTAGAATTAAGCACACAGTCGTTTAGCTGGTAAAACTAATGCATTCAAACATAAGTGGAACGCTTTTGGCGTTGACATTTCGAACGTTGATGGCCTAATTGAAGCGAATGGATATTCCATTAGCGTGATGTGATGCTTTCATTACAGCAAAAAGTCAGACAATTCCATATTGTCTATGACTTCCTTCGCGCCATTGCAATAGAGGAAGGTGTTCATTATGGCTTCAAAGATTTTGCAATTCCAGTTTAAAACAGTTTTCTTTGGATGGAAGTCGAACACGTCAAGCAGGAACTCTTGAAATCTAAAGGAGGAGATATTCTCTTACAGAAGCTGTCCATGGCCCTGATGGAATATTTAACGTTTATGTTCATTTGTGATTGCATTTTCTACTATCGCTAAAGTCATCCAAAATGCGAACCACATTCTCTAAGCTTTGCGACGTTGACATATTGAACATTATCAAAGGATTTCCATCATTTGCTATTGATTCATTCAGGAGTATCCTAGACGCTTATGGCTCCCCGTTTTCTTTCTGATATCACACTGTTAGAGAACATTTAAAAAACGCTTCACATTCATTGATTTTCGCAAATATTACCATGGTTCAGCATAGTTGTATTGCACTATCAAATTAAAATCCTTCATTTGCAATCACAGAAATAACACAGTCTCAAATCTAACATGATTTTTTGCTATAAAATTGTGCGTTGCTTTTCTGATATTTCGTTTCCGGAAGTGTTTCAATTTGCTCCTCCACATAGCCGATGACCGAATCAGTCCGAATCGCCAAAAAGTGTTGCATTTTGTGCACTACTGAATCTGAGAATCGCTAACCTATTTCCTGCTAATATCGTTGATGCGTACAATCGTTCATCTTTGAAAATCTGCGGTCGTCCAATTTTAATCTTCATATTTTTATTGCTTTCACTTATTGGATCATGAAATATTTGATGCATATTTCTTTGAGCGCTTTGCTTTATTCATAGACGTTTTGCTTTTGTTTCATTTGTTTTTATTCTCTATTTGTAAACTCTGCTATCGTTATTCTTCGTTTTGTTGATATATTTTTTCGCAGCTCCAAAAAAAAAAAATTTTATACAGCGCGTAGGAGGAATTGAAACTCACAAATAAATCGAAACTGCAACTAAAACTAAAATTGTACTTTCTTTATGCGAAAGATTCACATCGTTGATTGCATAAAACTAGCGTAGACATCAATTTGCGACAATTGAATCAATTAAAAATTTTTGATTTTTAAATGATTTTCGGCGAAATTTTCAAAGAATTTCTTTTTTTTTTTTTTGAAAATTGAAAAAAAATGTTAAACGAAAACGATAGATAGCATATAATTATAAGTATAGAGAAACGTAACAAACGATTGAAGAATTAAATACGTTAACATACAAAGAGGAGAAAATTTTGCACGTTGCACTTATGATGATGATGATGATGTGCTCAAGTTTAACGACGCTTACTTCATCACCGCCCAACTGCCTCCGAATCTTACAACTCTAGACGTCATCTGTACAAATTGGTGAGTCGTGACACTCTTATGTTGGCTTCGAGTTTTTTTTTTTTTTTTTTTTTGCTTAAATCATTTTCACACCTTTCATTATGGAGAAAGTAATTTATGATTAAAGTGGGAAATATCGAAGTTATATCTCGAGTTCTATTGAATAATATTACTTTCACTTGATGCGACCCGTCGAATCAAAATTGTAATTGTTGTTTACGATAATATATTGAAAGAATTTTATGAAATCTTTTAATATTGATTCATTTAGCAGCGTTTTGTGAATATTGCGAGTGGTAATCAAAGAGATTTTATTGATTGATTAGTTTAGTTATTTGCTTCTTAGAGACTCATCAATTGAATTGCTCTACTCTCAAGATTTAAAGAAAAAACTTTTAGCCAATAAATACGATTAAACGTTACTGCTGTAATTATTGGTAAATAAGATGAGTTGAGGTAGTATTTACTTCACAGGTGTGCATAAATTTTGATGATAGTTTGTGCCTCAAAACATTTGTTCTCATTTGGTGCATATTCATCAGAGCACCCATCGAATCAATCGTTGATTTATGTCTTTTTTTTATTTGTTGGAATGTTATTTTATTTATTAGGCAACACTCTTGGCATCGCTAGTTGAACGAAGCATGTGACTCGTGTATATCAAAGTGACCAATCGGACATTCCTTAATCATAAAGGAAATTGTCCAGTGAAAATCTTTCACTAGCCAGTGGTCATTGTTCAACATCAGAGATCACCTTCGTTATTACGAATGGCTTCATCTTGTAGTGCTATGAGACAAAAGGAACAGAACTTGTTCATTTAGTGTGGGTTTGCATAAAAGCCTTTATTCCTCACTAGTGCAGCCCGGTTACCTATCTAGTCGTTGTTTTCGCATTTCTCACCTGAACCGCCAATCACTCAGGTGTGTATTTAGCACACTACGGTACAAAAGCGCAATATCTGCAAAATATGGGCGATAGCCAAGACAGCAATGAGCCTGCTAAATATTATATGTCATATCATGTGTGTTAAATGGTATATCACACTTTTGTTGTTGTCATTAAAAGAACACCTTAGAATTTCTTAGGGAATACTTTTGAAAATTATGCAGCTATGAGCGCTGCTTGCTGTTTTTTACTTTCTGGAAAAAATGAAAGCGCCATTTCAAGTACTGCTATAACAGGAGTGAAATCTTCATCCCCTATGATATTATTTCGTTGTCGAGTGAAGCAAGAAGATTGGTTCGCAAGGTAAATGCGGAGATAAATTTTCGCCGTAGGTGCTTGCTATCATTCGATAAGGCTCTCCGAAGTGATGAAGACTTGAACGCGTCGTAAAATTAGCGCAACATAAATACCATTGTTGCAAAGTTTCGTCCACAAAACCCACGTATCGATCATCCATTTAAACAAACGTTTGATAGCAAAAGCGGAAATATTTTATTCGAGAGTAATTCTATACATAATTCTTTTTGCTTCCAGCGATTTAATTCACGCCACCGATACTTCAATTTCACATCAAAATATATCAGCAAACATACAACTTCTTAGCCAATATTTTCAAAATTCATTTCAGCAAAGGATATTTTTTGTTTGTCAATCGTTCCGAGGGATTAGTGACAATGTGTTGTCGGATATTTCGCTTTGGAAATCTTATTGATGTGCTTGGGCTATGATCTTAGAAAGTTATCATTGTCATTTTAGGTGAATGCATATACCTCGCGTAATGTACAGCATTTCGATGGAGATAATTATTGTCGTAGTGATGACTATGTGCACTGATCGTCGATCAGTAGTCAATGCACGACCAAATCAAAGCAGTGTTTTGATAAAGGTGCGTTTGTGTTTTTGCACTTCTCGATACAAACGTATATTGAGTTATCCTGCAATGAGATGAGAAGTAGATGACTTTCGCCTCGAAACACGCCTATCACCTAATTAATAATAGAATACTATCAAAGGCAGTGAATTAAATATAACTGCAAAAATGCTCAAGGTGCATATGGCATCGGAAGTGATGCGCAACACGAAGGTCTTATTGGTGTATGTTCCTTGATAATAGTTTCTGCATCGAGGCGAAAATGTTTACATGCTCGCATTTAGCGAAAGCTATGATTGATATGGCTCAGTAACCTTCAGTCAATTCAAATTCTAATAAATATATACGAAATAAGACTTCTAATTTCAGGCAACTGGAGGTTTTTTTTTTTTGAATTAGCCGACATCTGCATATAAACGCCTTTGAAAGTGAATGTATATGGAAGCAGCTCCATTCACTGATTCCGCTGAAGCACGTCTTCATTTTTGGTCTTAGAATTTTGAATGTATTTCTGCATATCAGTGACAGATAAAAGGCTTTTCTTTTCGAAATCTGACTTATCACGCAAAACTTATGCAAAGCTTATGCAAATATAGAGGCATTTACCATTTACTACCATAGAGAGCGGCCTACAGCTATTTTTTGTTATAACTGGAGTATTGGAAAGATGTGAAGCATTGTGCTTGATGCGCACTTGTAAGGTAGTTCTCACCACATATAAACTCCACATTCGGACGCATACTTGAAGCATAATTCCTTTTTTGCCTATCATACATCGCTGTCTAGGCAATAATAGAATAGACTAGAAAAACATATGATTAACACATGCTATATTCAATTCAATACGTTTAAGCAATTATTGTTCACCATTTATAACGCAAAGTGCAAATTTATTTTTTTGGATAGTGGTTCGGCATTGATTTGTTGATTGCTGACATAGCAGCGAATCAAACGATCGAGCAATAAGCAGCTTTTATTTCTATCTTCTAAGTATGAATTTTATATTCTTCATGCGACAGTGTAACGTTGAGGTTTGGTTTTAGTTGGTCGTCGAACTTCGCGATTTCGAACGTTTGCACTAAGCATAACCTTCTGCTATTCGTCTATAAATATAGGCCCCTCTCCTGCATAGATCAGCGCTCTTAACTGCATTGTTGTACAGGTTGTAAGTTTTAAAAAAAGGGAATATGAGAGCATAGAGACATCTTTTGAATTAGCCTATGCTGCCATTCATCCGCCACAACACCGGCCTTACTAAAAATGGCCTAAATACCTGCAAAAATAATTTATATAAGCGATCATCGCAAGATTCCAATAATAACGGTATCGTTAGGCACGCGCCTCAGCAAGCAACGATCAGCTACTGCCAAGGAAGCATTTGTGGCGTCCAAAGCGACAAGCTTATCGGGATAGTCACTATCCTCTAACGATATGGAGCGATGGGCCGATTCCTTTCACTATGGACAATGCACTACGTGAGTCTGAATAGTCAGTGTTGTATAATAAATAACCCACTATTGATAGAGAAAATTTGTGTTGTACTTTTATGTGATCTGATTTATTGATTACTTCTTAAATTGCAAGACTTATGACTATTGCATTCCTCAGTGAGATTAATCGATTTTATGAGCCGGAAGTTTCTTATATATGGAAAAAATACAATAGATAAGTCAGATGAATTTCAACTGACCATCGAGGAAATAACTGTATGTTCGAGGAGTAGAGGATATAAAAATCACCTATAAAATATAGGTGTTCCAAATTGAAATTAAAAATCGATTTTTAACCACTCGCCATATATAATCGTTTATTCGAAAAATTAATGAGGCATACAATGTTTTTAGACAGAGTTTAAATCAAATGCAATTAGAGTATAATGTCTTACGAATTCTTTATTTGGTATCGCTCTTATACGATTGATCTTCAGCGTCCTCGATTCAAAACCATAAAAGGGGGAGCGGTGCTAAAAGAGCCCCGACCGACCAAATTAGGTTATGGTTTTCCCCATGGAAGTTACGACACTAATATTGAGGGAATATTTACAACTATTTAGACATTATTAGTTATTGTAGTATCTTTGTTGAAGTTCTAATGTTATGTTTCTGCTAACAAGTTTGTTCATTCTGAATTAAGGCTAAAAAAAGTCTGACTGGTTCAGTTAATATGCACAATATGCATAATATTTCGTAGTCATTAGACCGGAAGGTTTCAGTGTCCTTGAGCACCCTTTGATCAGCGCACCAAACGCGACATAAAATGGCAAGTTTTAAAAGGTCGTCTATGTGTCGATGCGCAAGGAATAATTTTTTCGAACAGGGTGTGACCGGGGGGGGGGGGGGGTTTCAAAATTCATCTCGAAATTCATAAAATAAAATTGTGGATTTTACAATATGCGTATATACTATTAGCCTTTCTCTAATTCCTAACAATTTGGGAATGCTTTATGATTTCAATAATTCCAAATTTTCGATTAGCTAAACGAAAATGTAATTCTCAAAAACTATTGCATTTCATTGCGCATTGTGCATAATATGTAGCATATAAAATGCTTCATAGTGTTTTATGCACTTTGCGCTTTTCTTTATTTACTCTAAGCAAATACAAAACCCATAATAATTAAGACTTCGATTTCGCGACAACAATTTGTTCTTTCGAAAATGAGTTAGTTGGTCGTTTTTTCTTCTTTCTACGCCGATCGATTTTACTTCTGCAATTCATAATCGCGAATAAATTTGAAGTCGATAGCTCTAATCCGGTCATCTAGATCACCGAATGACGTAAACCCGTCTAGCTATATTACATAGAAATATTTAGATAATATGTATTTGGAGCGTATTTAAAGGAATTTGTGGCCTCATTGAGACTATTCCCCTTGTTGTTGAAATTTCACCACTGAAATATAGCATAACTGAATAATTTCCTGAAAAAGGGCGATAATTTTTATACTGTTTTCTTGAAAGAGTAACTTACAAGTAAGGCAAAATTTAGCATATTCCGTAACAGCTATGCAGGTTTTAGTATAGTGCATGGTATATTTTTACAGATTTTTTCAAGACTGTGCAATGTAATCAGCGCAATTTTTGAGACTTGTAATCAGTGCTAGAAAATTCCGACCTCTTAGCAACGCTGTCGACTTTTTCATCATTACTCATATTAGTGAAAACGTGACCAACCTCAAAGTTTAGGCTATAAGTTTATTAAAGACTAGTATGGATTCAAGTGACTACGATAATCAAATGTGTCGCTAACGAATCCCTAAATTTGTGGCTTTTTTAGCATTATTCGCTTTTCACTCTTTCTCCTCTCTCTCGTTACCAATGATCCCACCTTCAAAGTACTACCAACCTTCAAAGATGTCCCTAACCAGCGATGTTTCGCTCAGTGCATGACATAATTTAAAACTCCTAAAATCTAGTCAGTGTTTTATTGAGTAGGTCTTCATCTAATATTTCGTAACATTCTCAGCTGAACATGCAAGGTCGATCGTTTGGAAGTCGATCAACTTTTGGCGTGACAACACATGTATCGACTTTGAATACAATGGTCATGGACGAAATTCAATTTCATTTATTCGTGTTAGTCATTTTACTTGCCGAATGCTTCAATCTAACGTAGCCTGTTGAATTTCCTCTCATTTCATTCTCGAAGTAATAATGATGCATAGAAGTTTCCTTCAATAAAGAGAATGCCCCCATTGCAAGCGTTTCTGAAGCAGTTAATATCAATTCAATGAAATCAACAGAAATTGGCTTCATTTATTTATTATCCTCGTAAATTAGTCTCATTCTGAACTAATTTTGTGGATTTGAATGCTAACATCGGAAAATTTCCACAATTTCGAACATTGAAAGCTTTTGTTGAATTTCAACGAATCGTACGGCGTAGAAATCCGTATTGAAACAGAAGCCTACTTAGTGCTTCCTGTGTTTATTAGCTTATTAATTAATCTTCTAATTAATTTTCTCTTCGTATTAGCTCAACGAATATTCTTCGAGATACTTTTGAAAGAAAAAGTTCTTTTGATGGAATTAGGGACAGGGATGAAGGCATAACTTTTGCGAGGCACGGAAATCAATAGACAAACATTGCAAACTAGATAAATTTAATAGTTATTTCCATGTAGTGCAAAGGAAATGCTTTAATGAAAATTGATTAATCGTAATTTTGCATTTTCATTACTTCAGGGACGAGGATGTTATAGCAGTATTGGCCGAATTTGGTATCAACGAAGTCAACCACTCTCAGTGGGCCAAGAATGCGAACACGTAAGTGTTGTTTATTTGCTTATTATCTATTCTAGGAGGATATGCTCGTCATGTTTAGAATAGCGACAAGAGTCTAGTTTTGCATCTTTTAATCTATTCTAATGGAAAAATAGTTTCATGAAGTATTTTGCAGAAATGTTTGCAAAATCTCCTCCATAGCTCTCATAAATTGAAGACGATATACCTGTAGAGTAAGTGAAAATTCGAAGCGAATATTGAAAGGGATTAAACATCTCAAAATTTCCTCAGATTTTTGTGCATCTATCACATTGAGCGCTTAACTTTATGATGTCGGTTATAACACGGATCATATCCGATAGCTTTCAGCAAATTTTTATCGCCAGTTGTTTTTCAAAAATAGAAAAGGATAGAGGCGAGATTTTGAGTGTATTTGAATCTTAAGGGGCGTGAAATGCAAGTTCTCAGTTTGCGGGAATTTTTGCTGAAATATATCCTTTGCGGACATTCTATCGTTTGCTTAAATTGCGGTTAATTCCTAATTTCGATTACGGCAGATAGCATGAGTGGAAAATTCAATCGCAGTCTCCTCAAATACCTCCTCACTTTATTTCATAGCTTCGGGTGACAATAATCTCATTATCCATATTCACCGAATAGCCTTTATTTGCAGCAGTTTGAATTTTCTTCAATCGGATCGAATATTATTTCCTCTCGCAACTACATTTATGAGGTTTTCATTTCAGTTTCACACCGTAACTCATGAACTCGCTCATGCTTTGGGCATCTTTCATACGCAGAGTCGCTCTGATCGCGATCAATACGTAACAATCATCGCCGGAAATGCTGAGGTATCATTACCGCTGATTTGTATACTCTTCGTGCATAAGGCTCCTTCAATTGAAGCGAATGTAGTGTTCCTCTAAGCGTCCAGTAGACTTCAGTTTGAAGCTAGGAATATGGTGATTGCAGTATTTACAAGTTAAGCTTGGATTGCAATGATCAGATTTCAAAAAGCGCATAGAGGAGATGATGCCCTATGTGCAGTATGGGATATGATACTGCGATACTACTGAGGTCATATAATACTATGATATCACTGAGACCACTATGTTAACCGAATTGAACATATCACCGAGGTCACCGAGGTCAATATGCACTTTTCATTTTGTGATTGGGATCAACAAAATAATCAGCGCAAAGAAGAGCAAATAAAATGTACATCAATGATGAAATTGCAGAAAGATCAGAGGAGTAATTTCGTCGCCGAAACGTCGAAAATTAGCGAAAATTATGGTATTCCATACGAATATGGAAGTGTAATGCATTATAGAAATCATGAGTATGTGAACGTCTTTTAATGGTTTTTTTCTAATAATGATTCCTCAACGTATTTGCATACTAATGCAATAGGTTTTCGAGAAGATCCTATCATATCTCAGGAAGTGTAGCCGTATAACAAGAAATTTCTGAAAACTCTCCATAAAAAATTATCTTCATAGGAAAAAAAAAGTTCTATAGAATGAAAAATTGTCATAAGATTGAGATGGGTGTCATAAAATTCAGCATATTCTACATTTTGTACCTGCGTTTTATGATTTTACACCTGTAATATTGATGGATGAAAATTCACCAATATTCGCGTTTTCTTTTCTTGAGATAAACCATAGTTTAACGTGTTATCACTCGTAGTGGCACAAATAAATATTGATTTTCACTAAGCGTTGATTCTTCATTGCGGAAAGCCGAACTCGATAACCTAGCGCAATCTACAAGCGTTCTGAAACTTGAAAGCATTCTGAACCGAAAGAGAACGAGAGTAACAAAGCTCAATGAAATTTTAAAACCACTTGCTTACAGGTTTTCAGTGAATCAACTCCCAACCGTAGTTCCACGTGATCCTCTTCATGAGCAAACAATGGGCAGTGGTACGGGACCGTCATTCCTCGATGTGCTGCTCGTCAACAAACATTACAATTGCCTTGGTAAAACTTATGCGCTATTCCTATACGGATTACCATTTGCGTATTGTGCAAATCTCTATTCGATCACATATTATTTTCTTTTGTCAGGCACTTGCTGAGCGAATTCCTTTATTGGTAGTAGCGAAGGGTTTTGTAAAATGCATCGGCTAGTGCCCCCACGAAAATTTCAAATCTATCTTTTGCCAATATTCCACACGCTGTTGTGTATGTCAGCAGAAGTTTACGCTATTGGAATTTGGTTTCACGGAAAGTGGTCCTTAGTTCTTCGATTGAAGCCTTTATTGTATCGCCGTGAATAAATCGAATGGAGTCATAAATTCCTGGAAATTATGAAGCGATTTTGATATGAAAAGTTGTGATAGGATAAAGGTTATTCGAGTCTAGGACATTTCGGGAAATATGCAATAAACTATAGCGATGATCGGTGGCTGATTTTCATGTTTAAAGAAAGAAAGAATTTGTTGGAGCATGATTCATTGCTAGCTCAGAAGTTCTGAAAGATGGGAAAATTGTTTACTTGGGAAGCGTTTATTCAAGCGGATGTTTTCTTCAAGACTTTATAATGTTGTATGTGAACTCCACAAAATCGTCACGTGATGTTACAGTTTGAATAGCTTGATCATAGCCAATACGCTGAGCAAAATTTAGCAGCCATTTTGCTATAGCGAAGCAATGTTATAATGAAGCGGCACTAATCATCCATCATATGTTGCCGAGAGTAGACTTACTTGCTCCATCTTTTTTTTCAGGTAAGTAGCAGGCGGGGGGGGGGGGGAAAGTTGAACTGATTGATAAAACTTTATAAGACATTCACATATGAAAATTTACATTGTTTCAAGCACTTCTTTTTGTCAGGTCGCATAATTTGATAAATCAATGATCCATACTTAGCATAAGCGGAATATTGCCAAATCTTGATACGGAAGAGGAAATATATAGCTGATTGCACCTTTCAGGCTCAAAATCAGCGTAGGCGACTTGCTTTATCTCAGGTTGGAAGAAAATCGCAATGCATTCATATCGATTTCAGTAGCCTTTATAGATAAATGAATGCATTGCAATTTTTTTTTTTTTTGCAAAATCTTACTGTCTTAATTGTTATTGCATTAAAGCTCTCGTAAAAAATTTGCAAGTTGATAACAATTTTTATGTGCAATGACGAGGCAACATAAATGTTTGCAACAAGTTTTGTATAATTTTACAAGAAATAAACTTGGTAGTTGATTGTGATTGGCAAATAAATTTCATTTTTATCTATCATATCTATGTAATAATTGAATCGAGTATTGTTAACAGATCGATGCAAAAATTACAATACGAAATGTGCAAACGGTGGTTACGCCCATCCGAGACGATGTGATATTTGTGCTTGTCCATCCGGATTTGGAGGAAAATTCTGCGAAAGCAAGGCAAGTTCACAGAAATCGATCCACAATTTGCAAGGAATTTAATATTCATTTTGGAAGCGGAAAATAGCTTACTTATTGCTCCTTCGTTTATAAAGTTTTGTTAAATCCATATGGTGTTCGTTGAGAATTGGAGCTGATCAGATTTCCGTTTCAAGCATAATTTGATGCAAATGACCTTGGAAAACAGACTAATAAGCTGGCGGGGCTTGAAATACGTCCAACATGAAATTTTATTGCCGGATATGATTAAAAGGTAAGGTTGCCTGTCGGATGTGCAATTTAGGAGCATTCACCTGGTTGCGGAGGTACAGTCTTTGCATCAAATCAGTACTCACTGCTATCTTGGACATCTGGACAACAGGGTACAAGAGACGATATGTCATATTGTCATTGGTGGATACAGGTATGCATTTGTTACATCATTGTCACCATATACGTATGCATTATCCCGTATGTTTTGGTGCTTTTTTTTGCAGTTTACGAAACTCACTGGTGAAATGAGCGAAATCCGGAAGCAGGTAACATGCCAGCCGCACTGCCGATTCCTCGTTTTTTCTTTCTAGGATGAAGTCCGATAACGTCGCAAATTTCTTATGCTACTAATATTAATGTGAATGCATGGCAAAATATGTTAGCAAAATATTTATCTTTTCACGATTAAAGCCCACAGCTCAAATTGTTTTATGCCGCACTAAAAACAAAATATAAAATGATGATTTGTTCAAGAAACAGATGAAGTCTCAGGATAAAGAAATTTACCTCAACGATTGCAGACTTATCTCATCAGTCTTTTTTTCCCAAAGGTGATATTCGCTTCTACCCGAAAAACCTTTCAATGTAATTGTTTGAGTGAAAATCACGCAGTAATACTCGAAAATATTTTACACTAAAACATAGAATAAATGTGCGAAATGTTGAAATCATTTCATAGTGTAGCCACCTTTAAAGTATTAAAAATTATTTCCTTAATCCTACTTGAAAAAAAATCCGCCGAATGAGTTATGCTGATTCTCAAAAACAGTTGTTGCCTATTCTAGTCACCATCGGATAAGCAAATTGAAGTGAAGATCACTCGATTAAATGCGCGCTGTTGGGAAGGATGCCTCTTTGGTGGACTCGAAGTGAAAGCTTCCTATGATAAAAGACTTACTGGATATAGGTAAGTAAGTGCTTACATAGAGTTTTTATCGTCCTTGTCGAAGACATTCATTATTTTAATTTTTTATTATTGATCAGTGTTATTTGCTTATTGTTCATGGATTACTTCCGATCCATAGCAAATGTTTCATCATTGAATGTTGTACGGCCCGTAGCCCATTTAGCAATAGAGGAAGAAACGACGTCTAATTTATGATAGCTGCGTTGTGTTTGATCCCGTATGTGAGAGCACGCTGGCAAATTATTTGCAAATGAATCGACATTCAGGCGAACGAGTCACTTTCTTCACTGTTATACCTATGAATTTTGCATAATTAATGAATAATGCGGTGGCCTATTCATTTGCTTGGCTAGCGAACAATTTTGCACAGCTTTTAAGATCCTAGCCAAATGATCAACCATTTAATTCTTAGTCATTTTTGACCACTCGCAACCACCATATTATAAGGGCACAGTTTTTTGTTCGGCTTTCACTTGCCATGAGTTGTTCTGTTGAAGGGTTTTTTGCCAACGAAAAGGAAAGGTTCCTGGATTGAAGCTCGATTAAATCGGTAAATTTTGTTAATATTCGTCACTGCTGAACCTGCAGTCCACATCCTGCATCTTAACAAATTAGTGCTCGCGTGATTTTTATGTAAGCGCATTCTTGAAATCAAGGAGGAAAAAATTCTCTCGTTATTAGGACTCAAAGTGCATGTTCTTTCTTGACCTCCGTCTACAAGCGCTAATCTTGCAGGTTTTGTTGTAGTAACTCGATAGGCAAGTATATTATCGCCCCCGGAGGTATATTACCGGTGATTCTCTTCAATCGACAAGATTTCACCTCTTTCGAAATTCAGTTCAGAACAGGTTCGTTCTTTTCGACTTTTCTAAATAATCATGAATTCCGAATTCTTTTCTCTAATTTGCATGAATTCTTCGATGTCTCTAATTCTAATTTGCATAAAGTGGTTTTGAAATGCGCTTTTAAACGTTCGTATTTGTCAATTGTTGTTTGCGTACATGCTAATATGCGTGTATATGCGCTCCATCTGTCTGCCGAATAGTTTCAATCAGGAAGCGATGAAGCTAGAATTATGAAGCTTAGATGGTGTAATATTGAGATGAGCTTCTACACCATCTATCGAACTTCCAGACTGATTCAGAAATGAATCATGGATATTGGAAGGAGGCAAAAATTTGCATGCGTTGTAGACCCGGTGGAATTTTGATTCATATAAGTCGTAGAAAAATGAGTCTTGTTAAGAAATTTTATACAAGCGGCGCGGCAGTTAAACTGTCATCCTGTTGGATCGGCTGAACATAATAGAAATGCGATCGCTATTTGAATCACAAGTCTAAATGCATATAAGAGCAATTAACGTTTCGAAAGCAATATCTTCCTCCCCTTCTCATCTCCCTCCCCTCTCCCCTCCCCCCTCCTCTCCCCAGCTATCGGCGCTTTACGCGCATCCTTCAACATGGTTGCAGCAAGCAGCAAGTATGTTTGGAATACTTTCGACAGTGCGAATGTTTTTAGTGCTCACAACGAAAAGCGCGACGCGCGCATTTTATAAGGCAATATGCTTAGCCGGGAGAGCTCTACCACATCGTAGGCGTCATTTCAACAAGGAAGGGCGCTTTTCGCCATGTGCAGCATTTATCTTTATGTAACTTTCAAGGAGACGGTCTTATCGAGATTTCTCAGTTTTTCAGTCTGATGGGTGGTTTGACGAGAAGTTCGATGAATCGAACAACGTATCCAGGCAATACGAACATAGGATTCTGAAAGGTACCACAACGTACGCACAAATGCAACACAAATCATCCGCATCTGCTTTAGCACCTCTTGCTCAGCGCCAATATTTCACTCATCAATCGTCTATTCGACGTCCCATGTCGACTGTCGGTTCAACTTGGCCTTCACCTGTCAATATAACATCGCCACCACAATTTTCTGAACAAATCAAGTTTAATGCCACCAGGAACAAAAAAACATTAAGTAGACCTTACGTGCATAGTTAGTACTAATCGCTAATAAACTCTCAGAGAATGCATTTTTTTTCCAACATCGTTTGGGGCACCCAGTCGACGTGACGTATATCGCAGCTTCCGCATACTCAAAACCACCTAAATACTTGTTTTGCATTACTATCACGAAACTGATCATGTGAACAAATCACGGTGGATAGGAAGGAAAACGATGTAATCTAGCTGTGCTGACGTCGACGGCAGCCTAGGTGATCAATAAAATACCTCATTTATGACAGGTGAACTTGAAGAAATGATCGAATGAACCTTGAGAAATGAGTTTGAACCATAAATAGCTAGTCATCCAATATGATAGTTAATAATTCGATTATGACTGCAACGAAATAGCAGTTTATTTTTATTTGTTCTGTCTTGCCCTATCCTGTGCTTTCTCTCTCCTTTTCATTCCATATATTTTAAAGGCTTCTACGACTATAATCGTAAACCCTTAATTGCTGCCGTACCTCAAATTAAAATGTCTCCACAATCAGAACCACGCGAAAATGATTGTATAACGTTGAGATTTGCACCAATGCCTTCCAAAAACTACACTATCGGAATCGTTATTCCGGGATCTTTGTTAGATGTTAGAAACATTCGTCATTTTCTTGAAATTCTCCCACGCCACGCATCTGCGAAGCATTAAGGCAACCAAATTCCCGCAACCAACAGCGTAAAATAGCACTTATTGCAATACTTAGCTATTTGGGAGCAAATTTCCTTCAAACCTTTCTGTAGGCGTTGTAAATACTCCTTGGATGAGATTGAGCACGCTGGATCATTCTGAGTTTCTCGGAAGGTTCTTGGCTCCAATTTATCTTCACTGATACCATTCTCTGATGAACAATCAAGAAATTCTAAAAACGGTTGAAAATTTTATGTCGATCAAAATCCAGAACGACGTTTTGGCGTAGCAGAAGCCTTCTTTCATTTTATCGTAATTTCTTTGTAAGTTTCAGCGAGGATGGATTTTCAGACTAGAGAATTCATCGTGTTAAATTATAGCTTTGTTCTATCTTCTTTGTTATCTATGCGCATACAACAAATATTTCAGTGAAAATTTCATGCATAAAATGGCTCAATAATTCAGCAATGTGACTATTACTAGACAATAAAACAAGCTCCCGTATTTGCGATTTCCTTGAATTTTAGAGCTACAACATTAGCGGAATGTCTTTATTGTTGCCTGAAGCAGAAAACAAGAGGAAATAGATGAGGATCCTCCAAAAAAGCTCTGTCTTATGGGAGAAGAATATCATCATTGGTTGATTCTTCATAAATTCATGGTTGCTTCAATTTTTCAGAACCATTTTCGCCTAATATACTAATAGCCTTTAGTTTGTGAAAGATAATAAAATGGATACCGAATTTGGTTTTTTTTTCTCATTCACTAATTTCCACCTTATTTCGATATTAATATTGAGGAACTCGTTGAGTATTTTTCAAGCACGCTTTATGTAAAAGTGAGGTGCAATTTGTTATCTTATTGCCCATAAATTGTTGGAATAATTTTACTATAAAACTGCCACATATTAGGCAATTGAATACTATGAAAACTATATTGTATAACTGCCTTTGCGTTGATTCTTTATTAGTTGATTTCCTCATTCGTAATAAATAAATGTTTGCTAAATGAGCGCATTTCATATTCTACAATCATTACTCAGATATTGTGAAGCTATCTCCAGTACACAAACAATAAAATTGCATTCGTGTAGGCTATGTTTGAGTGTAGAAAAAAAAAACTTTTTTAAATTATTATATATTGAATGAGTTCATAAAATGAATAGGCATAAATAGATATTAGATATTAAAAAATTGAACATGAATATAAAATTTAAAATATTCAAATTTAAGTAATTCAATAAATTTAAAAGATAAACTAAGTTTAAATTTGCATTTAAAATTTATCTAACAACTTAAAATTTATGTAGTATATATATTGTAATTTAAAATTTATGCAATTAGGGTGATTTATATGTAATTTGCATTTTATATAAAATTTAAGAAACGAGAAGAGTGACTAAAAAGAAAACAATTGAATAGGAATGTTGTGAATTTAATCTGAAACGATATTCACGCTATAGAGTGCATAAAATGTTGCGTAGCGGTTATACGAAACTTTTTTTTTTTTCCGCCATAAGAGTCCATTCATCGCTAGCCAACATCGTACGTTATACTTGTCGTCGTCAACAATAATTTCATGCGTTCACTGAATTCAATCAATCCATTCGTTTCGATTTGTCATTCGTCCATTTGATTGAACTTTTATCACAATGTTGCAATGACTACTGCAATGATGCGTTGGTGCACGACCCCCCCCCCCCCCTCCCCCCTCCTCATTTTCCGGAAAATTTCCAGACGTACTATTTTGAGTCAAAACTTATGGGCAGACAGCTGTGGAATAAAATATTGTAACTACTCTGCTTTTGTGGTTTACTTGAAATAGATTGCCATAGATGATTTTCCGTTGGTGAAATTGAAATTGCAGTGGAAAATTTGCTAGCATAATCAAATTTCAAAAAAACCACAAATGGCATCTTCGCTTGACTGGCAAAGATGCAGAGAAAGCTTTTTTTGCTTTCAATGAGCTTTTTTTTTTGCTTTTTTAATAAGACCTTGACTTACTCTCTGTAATTTACTAACTCGTCAACTACTTATTCCGAGTCTGTCACAAGTGCGGAGGGATGGTTATTGCGTATTTTTGATTTCAAACTATATAGTCATGCCTAGTAACGAGAATGGCAAATCAACAGCATTGTCGTATAGCTTGAATAGGAAAAAGTAGATGGTGAGTTTGGCGAGGAAGTGGAGTTTTTCCAACTCTCTGCAAGTTGGAAAAACTTGAAGATTAGTTGGTGGGTCTTAGGTAACCTGACTCAGCCATTGTAATGTTTCTTTTCGGATGTTTTAACTTGGATAATTCGATCTCCATTTCCACCCATCCTTCCCCCTCCTCTTATGCATTATCCACAAAATGAGAGCCTTCAAGCGTCACGATTTTCGGCATTCAAGCTCAAGTATCATTCGCTTTTATCGAGAATGACCAATTGTACACCTCATGTCGCATTTGAGGCTTACTGCTTCATTTGAGGCTCACTGTTCACAAAACACATACTTTCAATGACGGTATTATTGCTATCGTCTGTTATGATGGTCTATCCTTCGCTATTTTTCACTATTTATGTGATTTTCTACTGTCATCTCTGCAACTTCCTAACTTCGCTTTCATTCATCACTTAAGAGGCCTCATCTTTATAGTGCCTAAAGTTCATTTCGATCTAAATTCAATAAAAGCATTGCATTTTATAAATATTCGTTCACACTTTCATTTGAGAACGTTATTGTGAGGAAAATCAGATTAACATGCCGCTCACTAACAAAGAACTGGACTAGGATACGGTAAGCGCTAATATCAACTTCTTGATGGACCGGTAATTGACGGCCTTTTCATTGTCACTCTTTTATGCTCACATGTTCATGGCCACTTCTTCAGCCACCTTTGTATCCATATCAGATGAAAATATGCCATAAATGCTACAGCTGATGCATATTATCGGACATGAGAGAACATTTGATGACAGCGAAAAAATAGTATGAAGAAAACTTTGAAAATGATTTTAGTGTACGATAAACGTTTCTTGAGGGACACCGATCTACAGTACACTTATAGAAATAATAATATGGTGAGTCATTAATCCTTATGATAGCTTACCACATAGTACCATGTTCCTTAATAATTATGTCTCATTTGCCACAGAACCATATGAGCCATTCAACAAATTTCAGGCGATAATTTCTTATCTTTCAAAAGCGAATGCTTGTATTATTGCAGAAGATTAACCATTGCTCCTCGATAAACATCTCCCTAGTTGGAGACCACCAAATTCGAGAGGTTCGATTACATTCCACTTATGTTTGAGATAGATTTCAACATGACGACAATATTACTAGCAAATATTTTCAACCAGCATTTATTAATACTTTAGCATTGAATTGAAAATGCAAATTCCCATTCTAGTGTCGCATTTTATCGAACGTATAGCTAACTACCTATGCAAACTCTCTAATTACTAATCATTTACAGTTTTTTGCTGAATTGTAAACAATACGACTGCTAGTAATCTGTACATTTAATGAATATATAGAAATGAATAAATGCGACGCATTCAAAAAAAAAAAAAAAAGAAAATTGCTCAGGAATTTTCCAGAAAAAAAGCATATACGGGAAAGGAAACAACACTGCTGGGTTAGTTAATCGCCTTATTTTAATGTCTGATTTTTCATAAATATGCAAATATCTCAGTGAAGAGTTTCATTTTCTATTGAATCCTTTTGCACTTTGTCAATATTTATTTACTCGATACACTCTATGACTGAAAATATGGGGAAAAAGTCATCCATTCAACCAAAATTTACGAAAATCCAGACATTAAAAAAAAAACAAGAGCAAAAAGAACGAATTACAAATGCAAATAAAATTGATTCATAAAGAGGAGATTAATTAAGTCCACGATGGTCAAAGAAAATTCTCATAATGAATTTCATTTTTGAAACGCAAAAAATTTTCCAATTCTTAGGAACTTTCCAATGAAATTTAAATAATTTTTTCAATAGCCACAAATAAAAAGATTTCATTTTTGGCAAGCAATAAAGTAACCTTCTGCTAACTAACGAATAAAGGAGAATATAACATACTCGACATATATCAATCTCGTTTATACGTACAGCAATGCAAATCAAAAACATGCTTCGAATTTCTGAATCCAGATTCTTGATCGACGCTATTTGACTTGAATTTCTGGATCCAACAAAAAAAAAATTAATTTCCACCTCCATCAGTCATTCATAATAAGGTTCGATGAAATAAATGACAATCACATATGCATTCAAATTTTTCTATTCCCATGAAATTCTATATTATTCCCACATTTACGAGGATCGCACATTTTCTATTGTGAATAGAAAAATAAACAGTACAGTAGCATTCATTATGAGTTTGAACACCACAGATGTCAAATAATTACTTCATCGTATCATTGAGAATATTAAACATTTCAACGACTCAATTTTTAAAAAAAAGTGAAATATTTTCGTAATTTATTGTCGATAAATAATTTTTTGCTATTATATGATGCAGGTTATGTTAATAAATTTGTTGATGAAAAATTTTTATTTGAAGGATCACAAAGAAGATAAATGAAAAATTAAATGAAAAAAAATGCATACTAATATGAAATAATAATCAAAAGAAACGGCAATATTTGTTGATAATAACAATAGAATATTGCATCGTTGATCGATTACTTATTTAGGTGGCTTCATTTTTGAGTTTTTCGATTTGTTTTCGTGTATAGTCGGCATCTTGCATGATAAACATTCCAATTGTTGCGTCCATAATCACTTTTGGTATATCGGGTCCTTTGAAATCAACACACATTACATAATCAACGATCGTTTTTGTCGCATCTTTTGGATCCATCCGGAAACGTCCACCAGCCAATACCACCTCACCGCTGGAAGCATTCACATTGAAAGTCAACAACGTCCAATATTCAATACCGCTTCATTATATCAATAATTGTTGGACTATAAAACGAAATAACTGTATGATCATAAATGACCATAAATGATCATGTCGCCACCTCATATCGACCAATACGCATTACCTATGCCTACAAATGATTTTGCGGACAAAACACACTATCGTGGACAAATTTATTCCTTATTCAATAAGAATATGTACAAAATTAGTTGAAATGCAAAAAGCGTTCAAGTGATTTTAGAATCGGAAGTTCCTATCGAAGAATGCGACATAATAAGAAAATTTCATGATTTACGAATATTACAATTTCCGTTAGAGATTTTCTTACTCAGTACAATTTTGATGGCCCAATAGGTGGGAAAATTTTGAAAGTGCTAAATGGAAGAAATCTAAATGCTCTCATATTTGTTTATTTTTTTTTCAACGTTCAAAGATTGAATAACATATCGACAAAATGCGCTAACCGAATTTTGTTTGGATTCCGTTTGATCTCGGGCAATTCGAAACTCCTTGCTGCTTCGATTATTTCATCGCCAATACGACGGAATGTTCGGCATGTGAGAAATTCACGACCTTTGACAACGGCGAAGTCTTTCATAGCATACTGGAATGCTCATTAAAATTTAATATCATGGGAGATAAGCCATGCCGGATGATTAAATCCGAAGGAATGTTTTGCACTTTGATTACTATCCACCTCGCTGAGATGTTCATTGTGTTCTGCTAACGAAATTTTCTATTGATATACAAAGCCTATCGCTCATCGTCAATATTTAGACGATGCCTAATTTCTCGAGCATGAGAACCCATCTATACAAGTTATCCTCGATAAATGATCCGCTTCAAGAAGTCAGAACGTTGAGGATGCTCCGAAAAAAAAAACACTCAAAGTGAAAGATGAAAATCTTGCCCATATGCATTCACTCTTACTCATTTTCGTCAACCATTTTACCGTCCATCATATCCTTTTTTCAATAGATATTCGCTTCGAAAATTATGCTCCATATAAGTCGCCCTCGACGATATTCTATCCCCTTCCCTCCCCCCCCCCCCCCTAATATGCATCTGTCATTGCAAATTATGAGGATTAGGAATAATCAAATAATCAATAATCAGCAATCAAAAATACTTATTAGTTTCATCTAAGATCATATCAACTTTGCGTATTTTACATTATACGCTGAAAAATCTTTGCAGCAAGTTTATGAAAGTTTATTCGAAGTGCTGAGAATAAATATATCGATCGGAAAACCTAAATAAAATTTTCGAAGAAAATTATTGTTGCATTTTCTGGATGTTTCGATCGTTTTAAAAGTGGAAATTCCAAAAAAATGCAGACCATATTTATGTTTTGCAATAAAGTTAATGTAATAAGCGTTGCAAATGTAATCACAATGACCTTGCTAATTGCAAATTTCTATAATAGACAATAATTATTGCACAAATACGATGGAAATTGCATATTGCATATCAAAAAAAAAAGATCAAAATTTACTCATTGTTGATTTTGAAATAAATCATTTACGCATTTCATAAATATCAATCAATAATCTATTTAGCTTTAAATACTTCATCAAATCACAAATAAAAGAGGATATTTTCAATCGCAACTAATATTTCAACACATCAATTCATAAATAGTTGAATAAAGAATATCACTTTTATTGCAGAATTTTTCAATCTGCCGTAGTAAAAAGGGAATTTCTTAAATCGAATACCCCTGATATTTTCTTTCCAAAGAGATTGCTGAATTATTTTTTCGGGCTCAATTTCTCTGGAATTATTATTTCCTGAAGCAAATAATTTTCCACTGCGTCAGCCTCACAGTCTCATATCAATTCCAAAATCTAGAAATTTTGTTGCACTTATGCGTTTATTGCACTTCATATGCTTTAATATTGCTTTGCGTTAGATTATCACTTGAGATCTATACTCCTTACACTTTTCCTAGTGCAGGTGGTGGTACTCAATATAACGGAGTAAGAGGAGAAAGAGTAAGTTTTTATTTTGCTTTGACACAAATTTCAAAGACGATATTTTGTCACTGCGAGGAATATTTTCATTGTGTTCACGCATAAATGTTATTTCCTGAAGCAAATAATTTTCCACTGCGTCGTTGAAGATCAACAGAATAAACTGTTGAAGGTGCGCTTGTATGAAAGAAAGTGAACACAACAGCTTTGTTTATCTCGAATGAGACATTTCTTATCGTTGAGTGAATAATTCGCCAAAATATGCAATGATGATAATTATGGATGTACGATAAATTTTTGGTATTTTCTTTATTGTCCAAAAAAAAGAGACAAATAACCGCTATATAATTTGATTATTTACCAATTTATATTCATGCAACAACAATTCTCTACAACTATGATTACGCTAAACTGGTTATCGAATAATTTGATGTAAGTTTGGTTGGAAAAGACCTGGAACACGTTTTCAATATGTCTTGCTCACTTGAAATGTTTTTCAGCATCAATTATTCTTCTTTATTTTAAATTACGAAAAGATTTCTTTGTCAGTCCTGCTATCACTGATTGTCCACTACACTTTTCATTGCAGTTCATTGAAAAAATGGGCTAATTGTACGTTGAAGAAATTGGATCACCCATATCCTTACGTCACAAATAGTGAATCCTTCACTATTAGCCTCAAAATTCCATTTCTAATGTTTTAAGGGATTTTTTTAAAAAAAAATGCGAATCGAAGATTATAGAAGTTAAAAACACTTACGTAGACAACGTCGGCATGTGAAGAGAGTTCAGTGATCACTCGAACGTTTGAAATATTTTTGTTGTAGTGAATAATATCGATGAAATTCTCCCAATGTTCGGCGAATGCTTGTTGCAATGGAAAATCGAATACAGTCTGAAATCGATCGTCAAGCATTAAATATGCTCATTTCTCGAATTTCATTACTCAATTATATGAAAAAATATATATAATTTTGCCTTTCATTTTTTTTTTGCTCTTTATTATTAACAGGTGCAAAATTCACCTTGAAAATGATAAAGCATCTTTGCGTGATATATTATCAATGCATATACAATAAGACCCTCAATCAATGCAATTTGATGCGTACAAAAAATTAATGAAAAAAAGATTTGAAAAAAAAAACGAAATGGAAAGTACACAATTTTCTACAATAGTCTCTCTCTTATCGACCGGTAGTTGTTACTCGTACAAAACGATTGCAATTATTGTGCAAAAAATTAACGACAACTACAATGAAATTGCTATTTTTGCATATTTGTGGAGACTAATTTTGCAATTCAAGGAATTTAAATTCAGGTTTTGAGCACTATTTTGTAAACAAAAACATAGATGTTGCATTTATGCAAATGATATTAACTGTAAGAATTTTCGTCTAATGTGACATGTTCATATACTCTCATGTCTAACCTCATGCCTTTGCGCTATTCAGTTTCAATTCCACCCATTTATATTTCACCCCGATAATATGTCATTATATGTTCGTTCTTTTTACACAATAGGAACGTGAAGAATGGTTCTAAGGTGCTTTTTAAGTCTTTAAATTTGCTTGGCTAACTATGCGTGTCATTTTTCATAGAGAACAAGATTTCTGATGCAGTGACGACCATTTTTCGCTCGTCAATCTGCTTGATAATCCTACCAGAAGAAGAAAAATTTCTTGAAAATTGTGGGATTTGGTAGACGTTTTGATAGATCGCTAAATGAAAGAGAACGATTAAAATTGTTGTAAATGGCTGTAAAAATGGCTATAAAAGCTTTAATGCAATGATTTATACAATATTATGCAAAAAAAACCCTCTCCAAATCTTTAATAATGATCCTACATGCAATAAATTCCTTTCAGAATTCCGCCTTTCAAAGAGGCCTTGAAAATTTCACCTCAAATTTAGAAAAAAAAAAAGAACTTTTACGATAAAACCTCAAGAAGTGATTTCGAATAGAAAATTATTTTCATTTCATCCGGACATTGATGTGAAGAACATCTTCATTAAAAGTTTTCTTGAATAATTAATTATTTTCTCGCCCTCTTCAAAAAAGCTGAAACATTCGAAAAGAAACTTGAAATTTTATTCAAACGAATATGGCGGATTTTTTTTAATGCTCTAATGATGAAATTAATCAGCTATTGCTAATTATAAGATATTTTCATAGATAAGTTGAAAATTTTTTATTACCCTCATTGTGAAAACTTTTCCCATCGAATAACGTTTCGAATAGACCACATCGTTTCTATTCGAATTTTTTCGCTTCCAACCATCACGTTGCTCAAAATCGGGCATATTCACCAATTCCATTAAATCTCTCATTGCATCGTTCGCTCTACGTAAGCCTTCCTCATACTTAAAAAAAAACAAATGTGATTTATGTCCATTAATTCTATAAATGATTCGATTTTTGATAATGTTTATTTTAGTATCTTATTTTTTAGGAGAAAATTTTTTTTCGGCCATTTAAAGATCTCGAGAATAAATTGCTTCAAACTGATAGTAGGAAAAAAAGAAGAACGAACAAAATGCGGATGCATGAAATTCGTTAATGGCATATTTATTTGTTCATACAGCAATTTATAGAAATCCTCAACGAAATTTTTCGCAAAAATGTTGCTTATATCGGCTCATCAATGATTTGCTTTGCTTAACCTAACCAAGAATTATTTCCGCTTCAGATTTTACCCATTGTGGTACTTAGTGAATTCGAAGATTGAATTGATCAGATTTGAAGTAAGTGTCTTATATTGCACGAAAAGAAACTTTTGGGATACTGATTTAAATAAACCATTTTTGGGCCACCTTTTGCAACGTTCACTATTCTATAGTTTTTTTTGTCGTGTTTTTTTTACCCTCTATTCGTCCCATTTTCCTTCCCTTTCTCTTCTCTCTTCTCTTCTGCTTACCCTCCTCTTCCCCTCTCCATGAAACCGTAAAATTCGCCCAATCGTCAGAGCATGCATACAGCATTTGTCATTTACCATAGAACGTCGTGCTACTCATGGAGGAATGAGTTACTACTGTCGAAAAAAGAAGAGAAGAAAAATCCACGTTATTTTTTTGCATGAAAACGTAAATAGGCCAGACTTTTTCGGCGTCTGTTGTGACATTTGCAGAACCATTGCTGATTGCCGTTATTATTGGTGCCATTTGTTAGTGTCTGAAAATGTGTCCTCATAGCAATTAAATCAACTGCAAAAATAGCAAAACAAAACAATTCCTCGCATAATATTTTTAGTGAAAAATGCGCACAATCGCAAGAAACCTTTCATCTCATTTGTCCTAAAGGTGTTTTTCTTATCGAGATGCACAGTGTACACTTTGCACTATACATGTGCACACGTTAGTACTTTCATAAGAATATTTGCGAAAATTTGACGCAAATTAAACTCGTCCATTCGATTGTCTTACAATAAATCGAAACAGCTGACTGTCTATAATGATCGTGATTATATTCTACTTTATAGGGTTGCGACTGCACAAAAATCCTAACGTGTTGAGTAATTTGTCTTGGAGTGTTGAACGATAAGAAATTTACAAAAATACATTCTAAAGCGCTAATAATTCATCGTAACGAGCAAAACACGCACGATAGGAGAAGAATTATTCGAAATTAAGTTGTATTGACAGCCGTCTTTTAAAATTATGGGAATGCTGAGGAGACCTGCACAGCACGGTGAAGATTAATTTTTGAGCAACTGCTATGGGAATTGCAACCAATCACAAAAATGTGCCTGCCCTAAACTTTAGTTCGGTAAGGGAAGGGGCGGCGCTGTAGATATCTAGACTCATTAAGGAACCTCCATGAAGTCCTGGCAATGAATCCGTTTCTTTCTCACACGGTTTCATTCTTCCAAAAACTACTCCCCTAGCTAGATCCTTTGCTGACGGGTCCACTCTTTATAGATCAATGTAAAATTTCCCGAAAAATCAGAGAACTCTACTGGTTTTCAAGATATAATCAGGAATTTCTTGACGAAAAAGGTTCCTGACCAAAACTTATCCTCGGATTCTTTCACTCTAAAGCAAATGTGTGAGCACCGATAGATGATTCTAAATCAAACGCTCGCAGTGAAAAATATGCACCTTCATTAACTATATCAAAAATAAAATTATCCACTATAAGTAAAATTTTATGCAAAGCGATTAAAAGGAATTACTTTATAGTAAGCGCAAAAAAATACCATAAATAATTTGTCTTAACCACTACAAATGCCTCAATAATAATGTATATTTTGAAGTAATGAAGTAAGTAATTGGCAATTTTTTTTTTGCTCATCTATTATTTTACGCGTGATTTTTTTTTCAAAGAATTTTTTCAATATATAAGCATTCTGTTTGTATGATAACCTCTAAATAAATCAACTACATTGTGGATTTTGTGGCATTTACGTGGAATGAAATTTTCTAGCATAAGAGCGAGATAACGGCAAGCATAAAACTCCATTACAGAGATATCTCGGCGTCTTGATATTTTGCGCATTAAATTAAACCACTCTCAGGAGCCGTCAACAATAAGAAAACCTATGAAATAACGTATTTATATATATATTGAAAGGATCCGATCATTTCCTACTTATCTCTTATATAAAAATCGTTTTCTACTCCATTTAATAACGAATATAAAACGTGGCAACGAATACTCAATCTATTCATCTCAAAGTTTATTCAACTTGAGGAATTGAGATGAAATCGAGCAAATAAACGACTAACAAATTTCGCTAGAATAATGAAAGATTTAGAAATTTCAACCGAATTGTAAATCAGAGAGAAAGACGTCGTTAATGAAATTAATGAATTATCGATTTATTGAAGAATTAAATTTAAGGATCACTGTTGATGAAATTCAAGAACGTTTATAGAAAGTTCAAGTTTAAATCAAGAAAGTTGAGATTCAAGAGTGATTCCTTAACGGCGCTCATAAATTGAGCGATAGACACCGAGCAGAAATATATTGTTCTTCAAAGATGACCACAAAGACCGCATAGCACGAGCGCAACAAACATCAGAATGATGGACATCCGTTCGATAGATGATGCACGAAACAGGTGCATCATGATGATTTTGATGCACATAAACTAGATCTTTTAACGTTCCTCATTATTTTTTTTTCAAACGATATTCAACAATAATTGGCATATGAGTAAGGATATTAGGCATAATAAATTTTTCCATGAAAAATTACTCAACGCGACAATTTCTTCTCAATTGAAATGAAAAAATTTATAATAGATATAGCAATAAACTACATACAAAAAATAGAGTTGGAAAAATAGTGCCACCGAGATGAAATTATATGAAATAGACGAATTTGATGATCATCTCTGAAAATGAAAAACAAGCGAGTAGTAAAACTTCACGAACTAAACGATGAAATTGCTCAGCAACAAAAGTGATAATATTTCTAAGTGAAGGTATTGAACGCTAATACAAAGAAGTACTAACAATGTTCACCCTATCACCATCTCATACTTCATTAGAGATGAGATGAATAAAATGAGATATTGGAAAATGCGAACCAATGCACACATAAAATAAATTTAAAAGCACGTTAACGACGATAACACTATATGCGCTTTTGCATTTCGATTCATTAGACGATATTTTATACACGTATGAAATAAATGGTGAAACGAGCCAGAGAAAATGGCACAATATATGCTTTTGCAAAAATGTTCACCTCATCAATCGATTGCATAAGTTTGCAACGAAAAAACAATTTTGCAAAATAGCGCATTCATATTTCATATCAAACTTATGCTCAACAAATGGTGCATTTTTATAATCGTTCAAATATTAAACGCATAAATCGGATTGTAATAAATTAAAATAAGTTTTTTGTAACCTATAGATCACAGCATGAAAGATGACTAAGAGAGATTTTTTTTTTCTAGAGTGCGCGCTATATAGGAATTTTCATCTCATCTTATACAATATCAAATTTTCCACGCCAAGCCTTAATGTATAGCATCCTGAAATATGCGAATAAATCAGCAGACGTAAACATACAGCGCACGTTGCTCGTCCAATACTCTTTGTAAACATATATTTCCAAAGATGCATTAAAAGCGCAGAGATTTTATATATATAAGGAACCGGTTAAATTTGCGAATGCTACCCATAAAATTCAATTATTGGCCTCGCTAGACGAGTATACAACAAATATGACTTTCAAACTTTATAACGCGTTTTGCTCATCTTTATGTTCTCATAAAATCGGCAACGACATAATTACAGACAAACTCATAGGCCTGGAATAACAATTGCTTCAAGAAAGAACGTTTTGTCCATGAAGTAAGTGCAAGAAGCTTGTCGATGGTTTAGTCTGATTTTCGTATACTCAAAATGACAGTTATATGCTGCATAAGTATTTCGATTTTGTGAGAAGTATGCATATTTCATATGCGTTTTCCCATCAAAATAGGAAAAATTTCAGTGTGAAATGACGTCGAGCTAATTCACAGTTTATTTTATATATATTGCGCTTGAAGTTGGATACAGTAAAGAGAAAAATGATTGAGAAATATTGAGAACGTCTAAATTGCAACATTTTCCCAACAAAAAAAAAGTTGTTTTCGTTTACTTATGAGAAAGATATAAAATGATACATTAATAGTCGGGTTTGCTTCAAAAAATTGTTTCAAGCAATAAATCAATTAGCCATTCGTTTTACAGAAGGAAATCTTCTTGGAAAGCAGAAAATTTCTCTATTTAGAGAAAACAAAGTGTATGCCTAGAATAATGGAAAAAGCTAATCCATTCCTCAGAAAATAATCGATAAATAGATCAAGTCTCTAAAGAAAGGAGTTTTACACAGAGAGTGAGTGCTTTTACAATAGCATTGAGTGCAGTGTTGTTAAGGTTTGAGATTTCCAGCCTATTTCAAGTTTATCTGATGAATCTGCTGCTGATGGGCTCAAAATTGCAGTCGTCTATTCGGATGTTTTATCTTTAGCCAAAACGTTAAGTGCCCGTATCTTAGCTGACATAACGAGCATCATTACATCTCAACCGCTGTTGGCTATCTAATATATCAAAGCTATCATTCAATAACTTGTAGACGTCTTCCACGTAGAGATAACTGAAGAAAAAAGTTAGTTTGAAAATTCCACAATATCACATATTCCATATCCATCATATTTTATCGCTTTATTTTTGATCATTATTCTCGAGTTGACGTTACAACCCGAACAAGAAAGCAAACCTAAGCGCATACGCCTAAATAGAGGAATAATCTAAGAATAATTGCCTTTATTAAAAATTGCATAAGCCATTACAAGCTGAACAATATTGCAATATTCATATCAGTTGCAAAAAAGGGCGCAATTTCTTCAACAATTCGAAAGAAATTCATTATTTCCTCATTAACATAAATGAAAATTCTCAAGATTCGCATAAAATCAAAAGCGATATGTTTTTGCATGTGAAATGAAAACGTTGACGAATATAGTATTATAGTGATCTCTAATTTTTATGAGATTTACATAAGAAAAATGACATTATTTTCAATGAATAGGTTATAGAAAAATTTCCTATGTATGCAAATTAATTATAGAAAAATTTCCTATGTATGCAAATTAATTCTATAAAATCGTTGAAATTGTAATATTCTTATAACTCATTATTCGTTATTTTCCTTTACAGAAAAGCTTCGAAAAAATTTTTTTAAACTGACGATTTGCACTTAAAATCATAGATCGAGCAATATAGCGTCTGAATTCGCCCATTCACGATGACTTTAACAAATATGTTTGTTACGTTGAGTGCTTGTACTTTGAGTGCAAAAAAAAAATCATAGTTGCAAATTGCAAAAGTGTTGCTATAAACAGTTATAATTATGTTTCTCTATGTTCACCATATGCATGTCGCATGTTGCTAAAAGGGGAAAGATGTGGGTGGATGGATAGCCGAGTGGATGTTGTAAAGGGCAAATTTATTTGCCCGGAGATACTACTGATTAAAACAAAAAAAAAAATGGATGACTAATAAAAACATTTCCAAAAAAACACTAAATTTGTTAGACGTATCCTTAATCTGGTTGAACATATATTTTTAAATAGTTAGCTGAAGATGTCATGAATAGCGACGAGTGGTGATATATTGCAGGAAAGAAATGCAATTTGAAAGGAGCATTATTCAACTCTTTGCAAAGGATTTACACCGTCGGCTATTTTGCAATTTTTTTTATTTATTGCAATTTTTCACGGAAATCCATTTATTGCAATGAATTTTTTAATTGCTATATGGCTAACAATTCATGCTTAGCTTCTCCTGAGATTGCTCTCAAAGACTTCTGATATAATATCCAATATGTATCGAAGATTTCTAAATGTCATGTTTTATCTCTTGAAGAAAAAAATGACCCGAGTGAAATAATGATTGTTTCGAGGAAATTATAGGTTTATTGAATGGAAAACCTTAGGTGAATTTTAAGGAAAGAAATTTTGAATTGAACTTGAGAATATCCATCTTCAAGTTCTGCATCTATTGATATCATGTGTGATCATGTGAGTAGGTCGACTGCAATGAGAAATGAACAGCAGCATCAACAATACAATGAGCACGTAGATGATTCTTAGCACTACAGAGAAATTCACATCATCTGTGATTGTTGTCAAAAACACAACAACATGCAAAAACACATTGATGCCTCGTGCATGCAATTCGATGATGAGAATGTGCGGCTGTCTCGACTGCCTACAGTTCCGTCTGTATACTGTGAGAAAATTCGAAAGAGTGGTGGTGTTGAAAAGAAGCTAAGCAAAATGCAAGTAGTCAGTTAAGTGAATTGAAAGTGATAATGCTTCAGGAAAATGATGCCCTATCTTTGTTGAAGAAAAGATAATGCCATGCGCTTGACGTACAAATAGTTCTCCACTTCATTGCGCCATCATTATAGAATCTCAGGTAATATGGTTCCTTTCCTTTTTAGTCATCAGTTCGCGCAAAAGTTTTCAAGTTTATTAGAGTCCTTTAGCAGGTGCATCGTTGGGATGATAAGGGATCTATTTAAACAGCTGCATGTTTTGTACATGGCAGTAGGGAATAGTTCAGCATATGCAGTGATATCTTTTGCTCTCTGTGAGGATGAAAAACGAAAAAGAATTGATAATTGCCATAGAAACTTAGGAATGGAATTAAAGGGTATCTTGAAATTCAATCAACTGCTTTGCCCAGCAATTCGTTACGGGAACTAATAGAAGAAAGTTATAGCTATAACCAATAAAAAACGGAACCAAAAAAATGATTGCTATCCAGCAGGTTATCGAATTCGTGTATAGCGTATGGGAGAGCAGAATTCAATACGAATGTAACGAGCAAAGCAATGATTGTGTGATGATTTGCAGTGATTTCCGAAATGTGCTTGCTGATCGGCGTGGCCAGTTTTCTACGACTCACCATAAGTCTGTTGCAATAAACGTCAACAATATGTTTGTTGCGTAAGATGGCTGAAGGTTATACAAAAAAATTCACACTGAACAGGTTCTGCAAGAAGACACAATCTTACAATATGCCAGACATTTTTTTCGGCGAAATTTCAGCTCAGCGGAAAGCTTTGGGGCATCAAAAAAGAGAACTCGCAAAAAAGTCATTTTATTTTCCTTCATATAGTCAAACATTCAATTAAATAATGATAGATTTTTGGAAAAGATAGTCGGGGAAGTTACTCAAGTCGATCGCCGGGAAACTCGACTCAGCACTGAACTCTGAACTAGTAAAGTATATCGACCAAAATCCAACTGTAATATTGAAGTAATCGAGTTAATATCTCTGTATTATGGAATAATTAGCCAACTAATTAAGCGAACCGAATTTGTTCGATTTCACTTTGAATGATACACCATAATATTTATTTAAAACTAAAATACGTGAATGCAAAACATCAGGTGAAATGCGAACACCTACGATTAGCTTCGATCGACAGGAATTTAATGCAACAACTAGCAGTGTATTCAAAGAGAGAATTGTTACTATACTCAAAGCGCAATGTAAGTATGAGTTTTCAAAACATTATTCAAAACGATCGTCTCTCAAAGTGCACGACCAGAAATAATGCTCATGCAATGGAACGAGTAATTTTCGAATAGAGCATTAAAAGAGAGTGAGTTCAGCATTGACCATGAACGGATTTGGTTACTGCAGTGATGTACATGATGATGCAGGCTGCAGTACACCTCTAAATGATGATGGAGGTTGCAAAGCGATTGCAGTGAACAAAAAACGCTACCAATATTTGCACTTCTCAAAGAAATTTTTTCATCGATGTTCTTATGTGAAGAGAAATTTTTTTTTTGTATGCAAATTTTCCACTGTAAAACATGATTTGATTTCCATATACGGGCCAATAGGGACACTGATTTTGTGGGCGACTTTTGCAATTTTCGCAAAATCATAATAGTAATCGTTCCATTAAATCAATTTCAGCTGGAATGACTCGAAAGCGAAATTTGCAACGATTACATTCTTTGTGTTGCAGAATTACGAAAATAAACACATTTATTGCAATGTTTTTCGATAACTGGAAAGAGACTCGTATTTGCAACATATTATCTATTCGTTCATAACAATAATTCATTAAGCATAAAGTTGAACTGGTTTTAGCTTCAGTTATTGAGCAATTCGTCGACCACTAACTAATCAACAGCCATCAAATGCACTTATAATATTTAACGAATGCAAATAACATAAATAGAGTATGCAAATGTTGCAAATAAATCGACTATTTGCGAAATGCATTTCAAACACGTTCACAACAGAAGATCTCTTTTCGGTTGCGAGCAAAAAAAAAAACTTTTCAAAAAAGGAAATTCACCTCAGAGCTAGAGGGAATAAGAATTTTGATCAAATAAGTTGGCGGATCTTTTTGTCTACTTGATCAAGATTTTATATGCCGATAAGAGTATGTTTTTGATCATTTAGAGAAAACATCGGAAGCACAATCATCTTTCGCCAAATTTGAAAGAGCTTTCTTTTGTGGGCATATTTTGTGGTCATTTTTTTCGCAATCCACAAACGAATCCATCTTGTTGCATCCTTTCAATGCAATCTATAGCTGATGCGAGGAAAAATCTAGCGCGAATTGCTAGTGCACATGGCACTACAACGATTAATACTCTGTATTCAAAACAAGGCAACACATAAAGCAGCTATCATAGCCATGTGTAATTAAGCCTCCGCTTCATTGCAAGCAGTCCCTGAACTTTGAGCAAACGTGATAGTCAAAAGAAAATTCTCAACAAAACATACGATAAAATCCCACGTGAGAAAATTCTGCGCAGAAAGGTGGATGGGGAAGAATGGAGTGGAAAGAAAATGGTGAACACATCCCGTATACCATTTTTATGGGAAAAGCGGGGACGGCGAAAATGGGCATTGAAAATATTGTTGCTTGTTTCCGTGCCTAGGCAGCGAATCTTATCTACGCACAAGAAGAATTTCGACTAGCTAGGTTCACCGTTTCTCAGGAGCGTGGTAGGAAGACTTCCAATGGATAAAACTTCAGAGACAACTCGAAACGTTCGCAAAAGTTTTCGGCGACCGACCTTTGCTCATCCACTTCCTGAAAAATTCCAGCCTGCTCCACCGAGCGAAAAAAACTTTCCCATCGTTTCGCTTACTCTGCCTGCGAAAAACCCAGCCTTTCCTGAAGAAAATTTCGTCTCACTTCGCTTACTCCAAGAAAGCTGACCCTACTGCAGTTCAAGTTCGCAAAGTTTTTAACACGCTTTACTCGTTTGATTTCAAAAAAAAAGCTTCATTTTGCCCTCCTTACCAGAAAATTTTTCAGTTCATTTCCCTCTCTTCACCTTCAATGCATCGCTGTGAGCCAAAAGGTGAATATTCGGTTGCAGAAAATGTGCTTTATGCACTTTTCAAATAGTTTGACACACAAATGAAAATTTGCCAAAATAGAGCAACAGCAATTTATTCGTAAAGAAATACAATAAACGATTGGCTTGTGATTTGAAAAGGTGAGTGAAAAATTCTACGAAATGTGTGTTTTTATGAATTTCAACGCTGGTATAGGCTCTTTAAGTGAGTTATTAAGTTGCGAAATTTTCATGCTACAGCACTGCCCACTTCCAACGTTATTTAGTTATCTTATCAGGTGGATAAAATAAGTTCACCATATATGATCAACGCGATGTGAAATAATGCCCAGCTAACGGATTGAAAGGTTTTATTATGCACCTATCTTTGTGAAGCGCGTCACTGGAATGTGATGTCTGGACGTCTGCATGTATCTGTATATATATATATATATATATATATATATATATATATATATATATATATATATATATATATATATATATATATATATATATATATATATATATATATATATATATATATATATATATATATATATATATATATATATATATATATATATATATATATATATATATATATATATATATATATATATATATATATATATAGTTTGTCTGATAGTTCCAACTTGGGAATGCTAAAGGCGAACCTACGAAATTTGGCATACTTAGTGCATTGCTATAGAATAACTTCTTATGTCACACGTAACGTTGATCGATTATCTCCGGAATGGTTTGTAGGAAATGAGGGGTGCCAAAAAATACGCACAATTTCGACCGATTAGATTTTCATTTTCCTACTCCTTTTAAAGAAAAATAAATCCTTTTTGGAGATTTATATGATCATTCGATTAGTTGGAATAAGAATGTACTATAATGCATTCGTTGTTATTTATTCATATGTTGATAAAACCGGTTAGTTAAATAAGTAGAATGGAACGGCGAACATCAGCCTCAACCCCTTGTTGTCCCATTTTTCCATTTATTTTGTCAATTGCTTGTAATCTTAATGAAAAGACGAACGAAATATGAACCATTAAGGCGACCAAAAGACGCCACATAATATGTGGTCTATAGGAGTCGAACATTTGATTAAGACGAATTGAAAACGTGAAAAAAAAAGAACGATTGCGGAATCGATGCAAATGAAGCATTCAAAAGATGCGTCACAAAATCATTTCTTAAAAAAAAAACCGCATTTGATGAGTTTAGATATCGGGGGATATGGCGGATCTTCGAGTGAAATACATCATCGCAAACAAATCATGTGGGAATCTTGCAGCGTCATAGAACAGGTTTTTTGCAATCATTGAAGCAATGCGAAATCACCTCAAATGCGACAAATGCCATGAGCAAAAACATCGCTGACAATTGCTGCATCCGCAAATTAAACCACATTTTCTATTTCCATAATGTAATGTACCGTGCTGAATGCTGCACTGCATTGTACGTTATGTCCAACTATACCATGAATCTTGAACGGTAAGCATAGTACAGTATATGTATGTTTATCTGAGGATAAAAGCATATTATAGTAAAGATTTATGATAAGAGAAGTGGAATACAGTACAATACACTTGGCACTGAGGATAGCATTATTATAATAACGACGCACACTTTTTTTTTGGAGATTTCGAGCCTCTAAATATTGCTGTATCAAAAATATCAATCCCCTAAGGAGGGTTGAGATCGAAAATTTCCGCTCGACAAAAAGTGCATTTCGGCATCTTTATGCTTCAAAAATCTCTAATTTGAAGTGTAGTGATGATTTTCGTAAATATATCGCTTCCACAAATTTTCATTTATAAAGGTTTATCACGATGATGTCTCCTCTAAGCGTGTTTCAGGTCGATCTATTTGCGTGATTGTTCCGATTCGGCGATCAGCGTTGCCGTAAAATGACAAAGTTTGACGAATATCGTTCGCATCATATACGATGAGCACCTGGGCTATCACTCTCGAATTCATCGTAGTTATATAAATCTAAATACGACAATAAACATCCATAGATTTATATCGGCCAAATTGCAATAGATACGAATTTCAAATGAAAGATTTATTTGAGCGAACGTTTTCAATAAAATATGTTGGCAGCATTTTTCATATCTTTTCTTTTATTGACAATATGTGAAGTTGGCTGATCAGGCTAGAGAGATGAGAAAAATTTCATGCCGATCAATATTCTCTGATATTATTCTAATCTATATGATGCTCAAATAAGAATAGACAATCGTATAAATTGTCGAACTTTAAAATTGATCATTTTATTATTGTAAACTTTACTTGCAATTAGGAATTTTAATTTTTATGCAGCTAGTAAGGGAACAACAATGAACGATAATTAATGAATGAATTATAATATTTCAAAGAGACCCAAAAAAAAAATTTCACTATCATTTTTCAAATTTTCATAAAAGATTATATGAAATTTATTGTTAGCTAACATCGCAATATGGAAAATATCAAGAAATTCAGTTAATAAATGAAAAAATTTGCTTGAAATTTTTCCATCTCAAAAAGAAAATTATTTGATTGAATAATGCTTGCTGAATAGAAGTGTGATTTCACAAACCATTAATAAAGGAAACTTTATTCACTATATGCAAAGTTGATGATAAACCCTAGCAAAAGCACTTAAAACAGTAATTTTCTATGATAGTTTTAATAATTAATCGCCCGTAAAGTTTAGCTGAATTCACTTCAAAAAATGTATGAGAATTCATCAAAAATTGGTCGTGTTTACCCGGGATTCAATTTCGAGCTCCAAATCTATCTACGCTATAGGAGTAAAAATAAGGAAAAATAGTAGGCAATACATATAAATACTGTAATTTGTGAGGAAAAAACGTCATAATAGCATGATTCAATTGGAACTAGGAAGCATTTTCAAAATTCATCCTCGAAGGAAAATGTTGAGCAAAAAATGAAAATACAATTTTATCAATTATGCCACTTATAAACAGAGACTAAATATATTCATTTTAAATCACGTTCGAGAGGAAGTCGATTTGATTGCATTCTGAAAATGTCGAATTAATTCCTAAAAAAAAATTCCCCCCCACCCCCCCCCCCCCCACTGAAAAATATCGAATCATTTTCAGTAGTATTTATTTTCAGTATCAGTAGTATTTTTTCATTGTCGGATTTACTAGGATATCCAGAAATAAAGAATCAATAAACATTGAAGATAGCCAAAATAATCCTCTCAAATTGTTACATTTCATCAACGTTATGTGATTAATCGCCTTAGTTTTTTAGTATGATTTCTTCTCAGTCGACGAATTCGATGCGTTCGAATATGATGTTTGTGCCAAGCATTAAAACGACGATCTGCCTCATCTCTACGTCGTTTAAGTGGTTTTATCTGAAATATTTGATAGGATGCACTCAATTTTACATTGTATTCTTGACAGTATTATATGTTGGGATCGTATAGTGGTCAACGAGTGCCATCAAATTGTGCAATTTGAATAAAATAAATGAACAAGACGGTTCTATCTTCTTGAAATATAACGTTACTCAGATATCGCTCGTACATCCCTACCTTTCGTAAACCCTAAAGTCCTAATGGAATTTAATGATATCCGGTGCTCTTTCATCACAAGTTCCGTAAAAAGTTTCGCTACAACTTTGCATTTGAGAAAATAGGATCTCTTTAGTTCATTCTCCTTGCTATTAATTCGCAAGCTCACTACGCTAACAAATAGAAATAACACTAAATAATGAAAGAGAAACTTTTGAAGATTGCGCTATAGAAACGACAACTTCAAAAACGCATCAGCACATAAGTTAATGCATTTAGCGGAGTTTGCGATTCTAATGCAAAAGACATGTTTTGAGTCACAATCGAATCGTAGGATCTTTACGAATGATTATCGACGTTTTAAAACTTAACCGGGTTAATGGCCAAGGACTTTATTCTTTTTGATGAAAGTCTATAGACTGCCTGGGTAGGAAGTTTCGCTAATTTCAGTTGATTTCATACGAAAACGACGAATCGAAATAGTCGGGCACATAACGAGATAAGGAAACGAATAATTCGATCAAATAGTGAGCTTAGGTTTCTTAAGAAGGGAGGTAAATTTGAAAATGAGATTGCCGAGTGATCTATTTTGATGCATAAGGGGCATTTCAAGAAATCATTCTTAGGCAATAATGAATCATTTATTTCATTGATTAAATTCTAAGAGTGATCATTGCGATGAAATATCTCACACCTTTATTGTTGGTGACGTTGAAATTATAACCTCTTGCCTTAAATCGCGATGCTTTCTAGCCGAGATACTTGGCATGTTCTGAAATTGATCAGCTTAGAAAAGTTTTGCCTTTTTCCTATGCTTTTCCTCTGCTAGTATTTACCACCGTGACATCACGCTGTAGTCAAAGTTCTTCACGACCGATCGATGTTAATGGCATAATGTCAGTGATTCAAAATCAGTTTGCATTCCTTTAAAGAATGCTCGAGTATGAAGTAGATTTGTTAGCAAAGCATAAAATAGTCACTAAAATTAGCACAGCATAGTATGGCATCATCGCTCTTTGATGACGCCATATCATGCTGCAATGCTTCAACTTTTGCTCTAGGACTTTACTGTCCTAATGTCCACCCCGACCATTTGTTTGGCGCCGAGGACTGCACGACCGAAAACCGCTCGCTCCTCAAATTATTTTTTGTAATACTGAAACAGTACTTCCATATGATTTCAAGTTTTTAGATGCTAGACTGCAGCAATGTATTAGAGATCATTCGAGAACACTATTGTGCAGAGGTCTGCCAAGTGTGCACATAGCTGACCAAATTGGGGTAACTCTCATCCTTCTGCTCCAATTTCGATCTTATGTTGTGTTAAGTGCTCTAAATGCCTCAAGCTGTGAAAATCGAAACGCTCTCAGGAATTGTGAGAATTATATCGACGTGTAAAGAAACAATGGTTTTTAAAATTTGAAAGAATGGATTTAATGGGATAATTTTTCTTCTTAGCTAGAAATTTGGAATGACTGGTGCGGATGATGAGTCATAGAGTTCCGGATTTCTCTTATATAGTACGCTGTGAGTTGGGTAAGTTAACAAGGAAAAAACACAGGATGTTCCTATCACATAGGAACAAAACAAACAATAAAAAAAGGAAGACCTGAAAGCAAACGATAACGTCTCCTTTAAACGGGACAGTTTCCTGTTTAGCTCATTGAACTTTTGTGGTCATTTTATATTAAAATGTTCATCAAGTCATGTTTGCGGATGTACTTCCTCCTTACGTCTCATCGTCGCCAGTTAATCTATTTTAATCACTCCCCACTTCATTTCACAAACCCACTGTTGGCTACTGCGCATTAAATTCCGCAATCTACTGTTTGCCAGCCTAGGTTTGAACTCCTCTCCCCTCCACAAGCGTACTCATCGGAACTGTTAAACAACTCAAAATTAGCCTCGCCGCCCAGTCTGTACCTCATCTTCCCCTTCACAAACAGCGTAATGGCTATTACTTAGCTTAAAATTAATCCCTCATTTTATTAACGACTCATATTTTATAATTCAGCTCATCACGTTGATTACGATAGACTCTCCAATGCACCGATCACAGCATCAGTCCTGATTCCTAGCCAGCAAGAAGAACCTACCATCAAATCCATTCTTTGAAACTGTCAAACCAATTCTGCCATACTCAAATCCCCATCGCTCGAATTTTTACAATTCAGCCTGCAGAAGTGTGAAAATTCTGTCGACTAGATTTCATCTTGAAGAGAACGACTTTGAAATCTTACCTAGCAAAACTATTCCATAACATCAAATGCAATATTTGACTAGCGTAAACAATGAGCGAATAAAAAATCCCTTTGATAACATACAATAATTAGCAAAAGCATGAGTAATAGCATGAGAGGGCTCCATCCAAGACAGGCCGACCTAACTGGCAAAGGCTTACACAATTCCGTTGTGGGATTTCACTAGTATTAGTTGGACGCTCAAACTATCTTTTATCCTTGTACAGATATGAGGAACTTTCATTCCTCTCTCAAACTTGTCACAAAATTTTAAATTGCCACAGTTCTTTGTTCTTCGACCTTTGCGTCTTCCCAAAAAAATTGTCCCCAGAAGAGTCCTCCATCCACGACCGAATGCCCTCTTGCCACATTACATTGAGCACTGCATGTTGCTCTTTTGTGAGCAACGTCTATCTAGAAAGCATCTCTAACGAAAAAGGACAGTAATGACAGGGTGCAGTACAGACAGGGCAATACATACTTTTTACAATCATAGTCGTCTAATTGCTGGGTACTATGGGGACAATTTTCACCACCATTTTTGCGCTAATTTGGCATAGCGACGCGATTTATTCGAAAATACCAACCGCTTTTTGCAAATGCTTGCAAAATTGCGTTGCAATTATGTTACGCTTTATGCGTATCGGTCTATCTGCGCAGTAATTTCAGTTTGTGAATCAGAAAAATGCGGTTATGAAACTTGATAGGTTTGTTACGTAGATTTAATATCCATCAGACTGTGACTTCTTATTATTAAGTTTATTCCGACTGATCACAAACATTTCAAGTTAATGTCAGGAAATTTACGATCCAGAATTGTCGCTACCTTGATTGTGAATTTTATAAAGCAGTCTTTTGCTTGAACAGTCCGATAACAGCACATTCAAATGCAAAAATATACGATATTCACCAATAAAAATGCGCCTTTTTCTTTGCCAACAATGGGACACCTTAGTTTTAAGTCGTCGTGCAAAATTGAGTTCGAAAATGGAATCATTTCTTCCTTATAGCAATTCTTCTAAAAAAAATTCTCCAAGAAATTTCTATGGAATTTTCGAGTCTATTCCTAACGATGCTTCGTACCACTCAGTCCGACTATTGCAGGTTTACGAAAAAATGGTCGATTAAAATATTTGTGGGTTACTAAATGCATAGAGAATTTCTTCGGAAATTTGTCATAAAATTCCAAATCGTTCCACATGTCATTAGAAAATCGATAATATGCACTAGGCCTCTCTTCATGATGAAATACAACTTAAATAGGACAAATTGAGACGCTGATTGTCGGACTAGAAGTTCGCTGCACTCTATACATTTGATTTCCTCGAAAATTTTTGCAAAATTATGTTAAAAGAACCATAAAAATGATTGCTTGAAGGGAAAAAAATTTTTTTTTTTGAAGTGCAGAAATCTACTTGAAGCAGAGCTTGAAGCATAAACATCTTGCAAACATCAAGCGACTATTTTTTTTCGAACCAATTTCGATGGAAATGCAGTGAAAAGCGAACTTATGCGTGGAAAATGTATGTGAGAGAAAATGTTTTTTTTTTTTCCATTGTAATGAGAGAAAAAGCTGTCACGAATTTTCATAGAAATATCACTTGAATCGGACATACGTAATAAGATGGGCTGATTATCAGCCATCTCTATGACGAGCTTATCTGAAAAAGTTAGTGAATAATCATGCGGGAATATCTTAGGTGTAGTTTTCATTGTTTGCATAAAATTGTCTCATTTTTCATGGCATGAAAAGATTTCCAGATGTGGAAAAATTCTTCTTGATGGGAAATATTCTATTGGACTGCAAGTGAAAGCGCGCGCTGTACATCCCACTTTCAGGAATTGACAAATCGCTTAAATTATGATCGATCATTGGGAGTAAATTCCAAAGCTCTGTAAAATTTTGCCGTAAAATTAGGCACCTTCATGAAGATGGTTATTATTTTTTGAAATCGCCCTTTGAAACTAAGGAGCGTTGCAGCTGATGTGAAAATTCATTATTGACATGGATTGCCTATAGCTCTAATATTGCCTCATAGAAGTCGAACAAATATCAGGCCTAATCACCAAAAATAGAAGGGTGCATGTCCTCTTGATCATCTTGTCACATTTTTGCACGCGTGAAAACACATCTCACTTAAACACCGTTTCAATATCACGGATTTATTACCTGTCTCGATCACGAAGTATATAGCAAAGAAGCCAAGACGAACGATTTGTTAGATTCTGACAGAGAATGGGAAAGCAGAATTACTGAACAACTTTCAAATAGATATTAGAACCAAAAGAGAATTGAAAGTGACAATAGTGGGGGCCAAAAAAATATATCAATAAGGATCCGAAAAGGAGTCGAAGTGAACAATCCTCGAAAATATTTGATATGAGCTCGAATAGAGCCTCTTCTTTTATCGTAACATAGTCGAGTTGTTAAGGTTCATGATGTTTTCCACTTTAAAATGAAACAAACCTCATTTCGCCAAGTAGCCGAATCGTCAATGAGATCAATTTCAAAAGCTTCGCCTTCTTGAAGCGTTATCAGTGCCAAGAGAATTGTAACGCTCACATCAGATGGCCACATCAGTCACATGTTAGAGTCTACAATTAAATTCACTATTATCCTTCGACGTGCTTTTAAATGCAATCGCAAACAATAGCAAAAAAAAAAGTGATTGCCTTTTTCCTTCAGTTGAAATCTGTAAATACTCCTGTCGAGGAATTCTTCTTTTAGATAATCTTTTTTTTTCTTTGCTTTTCCTGTTTCTCTCTCATATATCCTCAAATTCCTCTATCATTTGGTCTACTCAAAAAAAAAATGTAATCATCAAATGCAATCTGTAGGATCCCTTTGAAAGAGATCCAATTTCTATATGCCAAAAATCATCTATAAATGTATTGAATAAAAAAAAAATCGAGTCAAAATATCAAGTTAACTTGTTTTTAGGAGACGAAATTTAATGTTTACTCGTTCTAATATTAAAAATAAAACAATATTGAGTGGTGTTTATCAAAACGAAGAAATTCTTAATCATCATATAATTGCACCGCATTAAACGATAGAAAAAAAACCTATATGAAGCCTCTATGATTGTTCACTGAAAGAAGTGAACGTAACAAAAAGCGAGCATAATAGCGTAGAAAATATCAAATAAAAAGCATAAAGTAGATGGATACGCTGATAGCGAAAAAGGCTTTTATACTTCATATCAAAAATCTACAATGCCTTGAACTCTTACTAGTTAGATAGCCGATCAGTAAGTAATTCATTTTGCGAATAATGGAACCACTCAGAAGTAGGTCGGTAGACAGAGATTCCAATCTTGAGAAGGAAGTAATGATTTTTTTTCCAAACATTTAAATTTTCATATAATGGCTACTCAACGAAAAAAAATTATGGCGATATATGCGCATTCTTAGCACTAATCGGCTATTTGGGTTTCATCAAGGGGACAGCTAAGTATGGGAGGCCATTTCGTAGGTATTTCATAAATGAGGCAAACTCACTTTGTAGGTGGACGATTAAATAGTCAACCTTGTTGAAATGTTATAAATAAAGAAATGTTTGAATAGTGACACTCTCAATGTAAATAACGAGAAAAAAATGCATGTATGCAATTTTTGCATTCTCTCGGCGAATTTTTGCTGATAAGCTCAACACATGAAAAAAAAAATTGAAACCTATGAATGAAAATAATGGAATGCATGAAAAAAAAAGAGAGAAGAAAGATTTTTGAAGTAAATAAGCAAGGATTCTATCCGATTGCGTTGGTGTCAATTAAAACATACGTTAAAAAAAAGATGCATACACGATAGCAGCATCATATATGCTTTTCATTAATTAGAAATTTCCAAGAAAGAAAAAAAAAAAAGCAATAAATACCAAAATAATGCAATCATAATTTTGTTGATCTAATCATTCGTCGAAATTCCCTACCCTCCCCCCCCCCCCCAAAAAAAAAATTTTTTTTAATGATTTGAGCGGTATAAAACGAAATAAAGTATGCAAATCTGTCACATTTTAGCGTCTTCGAACTTTCCCGCGAGTTTGATGGATCAACATTTAATGTGATACATGAATGTCTACATTTAATACATTTACTATGTCATATTTTCTGGTATAATCGATAAATTTTAGTATTGCAGTATGCATCATGCCCATAAAATTTTGTAATTCAAAATTTAGTCATTGCCACCTTAAAAGTACCAAGCAATTGGTCGCGCACAAACGCATACAATTCATATGCGTAATACGGCGTGACATAAATTGGCTCTTGGAAAGGAAATTCACTAAAATACGCCTCATACGCTCTTTTTTTAAAAGACTATCCACTACTTACATAAATGCAGAAAAAATCTTGAGTAATCACGTGGAGTGTATTCTGAAAAAAATTTCAACGAAAATTTAAGAGCACATGTAGAGAATAATCACTTGCAGAAGATATGATAGAGTTAGCACCGATATAGGTTTTGTCTATTGGTGTGGATTTTTGTTATTGTGTTTCGCTATCGAAAATTTTTGGAAAGAGAGATATACATATTTATATACGTATACACTCTATATGTAAGGAGAATATAAGTGATTGCATAAATCCAAGCTATTTGCATGCGCATTCTGGAATTAGACTAAGCAAAAGATCCTTAAAATTTTGATTTTCGTTAAATGAATAATGGAAATTTCAACCATTTCCGCTCTCTTACCGTAAATTATCTATGGCTGAAAGAAAAATTGAATATATTAGAAGAATAAAGCCTTTTCCACTCGAAAATTAGCTGTGCAGAGAACATGCCGTTGTGCAAGCTCACAAATCTTCCGTAATAATCAGCGTATATGAGATGGCGCAACTTGTATAAAATGCATGAAATAATGTCATGAGCCGATTCATTGTGTATGAGGATGATCGTCCAGAGTGGAGTTTACACATAGCGATAAAAATAAATTGAACCCGCAAAGCTTCTACAAGAAGGCATTCCCACAGCATAACGATCTTCAACAATGAAATCGCGACTATCATTTTTCTTAGGGCTTATTATCCACGATCGATCCAAGCATTTATGCGACACTGTGTTATAATTTGATTTTTATTTCTTATTGTTGTCGAAACCATCGAAATCATCAGCAATAATAAGTGTTGCTGGAATTTGGAAGATTTGAAAAGCACTTGCGATGATGCAATATTATTTATTCCGGATGTGTGACCATATCGCTATTATAGAAATCAATGCAATGGATAAAGTTTTATGCGAAGCAAGTAAACACAAGCCATAATCGATAGACAAAGCTACTTTGCAAAGAATAGTGCAAACGTTGAATAGGCAAACTACACTCAGTTCGCGCAAGTACTTTTTTTTTTCTTAGAAAGAGTACAACCACACTGCGAAACCAATGAACAAAAACTTTTGATTGCTATTGTGTGTTCTAGAACAGTTTTATTTGCAAAAAATCTTCTCAATCTATCACATTTGATTTTCCAAAATTGCACACCTCAACTTTTGCTCTTTTTATAGATAGTGACCAAGGGTACTGAGTGGTGTTACACCTAGCCCCAAATGACCACTAAACCTTTGCATTTCCTTTTTTCTCTGCCATACAACCTCAATACGACATGAAGTTGACAACTATCATAATTTCCTCTGTCACTCTACAAAAATCATTGCATAATCGTTATGATTTCAAATCTCATGGTACATCGAAGTTATATTAGTTGGAAGCTGTTTGAGCCCTACTAAATTCATTGATGTTGTATGATGAATCTCTGTCGCATCTCCTCTAAGAGGCACAAAAACGCTCGTCTATTGTTATCAAAACTTGAATCGGCTAACGACTGCAATCCTAACAGTTAATAATATCACCATAAACAAAGCCCCCTCGAGGGATTGTTACATGAGGGATAAACACCTGGTGGATTATTAATTCACTAGACCAATCAGAAAACGTCGTTTCACTTCTCCATGTGGGAACTTCCAGCATACCAACCATTTAACTAGGAAAGGTTTTCAAGTCCTCTTGTATAGCAATCGATATTACTTAATAAATAATTTTCTTGAAAAGGCGGCGCTTTGAGCCATTTAAAGTGTGCTAGGGAGCTAAGCAGGTGAGTTCACTAGAAGGTGGTGCTCAGTAACGTAGCAGCGGAAATGCCTGCGATGGGCGCTAGCAGTCACGTCGAAACTGGCACATTAACGAGAAAAGAGTTCACCTGAGCCCTCTCGCATCTCATGCACCCTCTCGACATCCGAGACATTGAATGCACAAGCAGCGAGAAAGAGAAAATATTGCTATTCAAGTGCCTTATTTCATTGCAGGAGACTGCAATTTCCGGTGTTTAAATACGCAAAGAAATATCATTGAAAGAGGACACGCGCGCAAATGTGTTCAACTGCCATACGAAAGCAATGCGCAGTTGATTAAGAAATTCTCTAATAACGAAAAGACACAATAAAAATGAGAGATTATGATGAAAGGCAATCACACAGGTGATGATGTCAATTAAACGATGTAAACAGCAAGCTGCATAGGCAACAAAAATGAATTAAAGCATGCCATTCATTTGACGCAGGCGATTCGTTGTGCTTTGCAAATGTCCTACGTTTGCACTAGGATGGCGATGAAAGGAGGAGCAGATAATCCAATAAATTTCATTGCTGCAGCTCTGTAGTTTAGGAATTTAAACTTAAATTGAAACAACTGTACAGGTAGACGCAACACGAATATACGCAAACAGACACACAGACACAGACACGCAAAAACGTGTAAACATGCACATATACACGTCTATCTGCAGTCGTGTGCACGCAAACACACAGACACCGACGCTCTTGCACGCGCAGAAGCGGGCACATGCAGGCATATACGTTTACACACACGTACGTGGACACATAAAGACCACAAGTAGGCGCCCCACATACGTGGGCGCACACAGACGGGCGCAATCACGTATGCACACACACGCACAGAAATGCGCAAGCGGATGTACCTGCGCAGACATTTAAGCATGAGCAAATCTGCGCGTACGCACGCACCCACAGATACATAAACACGGATTCACGAGCATACGCGCGTGCGCTCAGAAACATAGAGGCACTCATGCACGTACACACATTCACGTACGCATACGTCCGCACACACGCGTACGCATGCAGGCACACACACGGACAAGCACTTAAGCGCACTGCACGCTTAAACACACAGACGCACATGCGCACACAGACAGACATATACACACACGCGCACGTTCGCACTATACACGCATGCTCATTTGCACGCAGACGCACAGGCACACGCACACACGTAAGCGTGCACACACGCACAAATATTGACACGTACCCATAGACAAATATGCACATACGCATGGGGTCATCAAAACGCTTTAACAAAATATTCGCAAGAACCTGAGCAATTTCGTCCAAAATTGATGGAATTTCGGCCTTCACAAATTACATATGCAAATAATGACGTTTATTTTTCTATACGTGAATCTTTCAAATGTATGGAGTTTTCATCCGATTGATTTCATATAGTTCACGGAAAACGATGAATTCCAACTCATTCATCGCAAAGAATTTGTTTGCAAGCTTAATAGATGAGGCGCCATTCAATTTTTACTCGCAGATGGTTGTCTATTTTGCTGTCGGATTCATCCACATGATGAGTGACTGAAGCTCTCAACTAAGCATGACGCTCTCCAATATTTCTTTTGAGCATTTTTCCGTTTAATGTTCCATCGACGCTCCCATTATTGCAGGAAATCTAATCATCCGTAAATAAAAATTACTCATCAAGCATTTTACAGAATGAGAAGCGTGAAATCTTTTATTTATTTGTTTATTTATTTATTTTTTTTTTAAGGAAACATGCTCCTTCACCTCACACTTTTTTTCCTTCTACGGGCTAATTTTTGTTGTCAATTGCAGAACACTCGTGCCTTCTCCTAATATTCATTATGTTTTTGAACAAGCCTTAATGAGGTGATTATATATGCAAGTTAAAGTGGCAGGTTTAACCTTTGATTAGAGCTACTTTGCAGGTGAAAAAAATATTCATCAACAGTTGAGGGAGCGCTATCAATTGCAAAAATGTGTTTTAAAAATTTCGAATATTGCATTCATAACTGTGCATTGTTCCAGTGGGAAATTCTACGATCGAATTGCTTGGAAATGAAATAAAAGAATCAATCATAGTCAAGATTTTTTTTGCTATTGATGGTAAAGTTATGTCATAAACTGAAACACGATGAAATTTTTATTGCAGAAAAGCGGCCATGCTCGAATTCTCGACGTTGGTGCGTGTTTTTTTTGCAGTTTAAACATGCGTATTTTATGATCGCTTTTACTGCCTGCGCAAGGTCAAACGCATTTCTCCTATAACGGAAAATTTCACGGTAAATTTTATCAAGGTAAGATATTTGTCAAGTTGAGAGCAGAACTTGATGTTTGATGCATTCTGTGATATGCAAAAGCTATTTTATGAATTATCACGAGGAGGTATTCTTTTTTGTTATCACCTGAAAATATTATGACCTAACATACTATTCTTTTTTTGTTGCACTGAAGTTTATTGTGATAATTTCGTTGCAGATTTCTTCTGCAGGAATGTCATAGAAAGTATCGACCAGGAAAGAAATAAAACAGTGAGAAATGTGATTCCAAACCGGCACACGACGAAATACCTTCTAGAGGCAGCGTTTGAAAGGAGAAAATTAAGGGAGATAGTCACTTATAGATTTCTCTCCTCTCCTCCAAAATTTTCGACCGTGCAGTCCGTCCTCCCAGCATCTCTGGAAGTTTGGCATAAGAGAGTAGCGACTCTTGTCGCGCGAATGCAATCGTGCATGACCTATAAAGATTTTTTTAACTTTGCAAGAATCGCGAGCAAACGGTCAGAGTTCAAGCGATGGGGCCGCTAAAGAGTATTATATCGCGGTCGTATCATCAACACAAATACAGAGGACTAAACTTAGCTAAAAACGAACTCTCTGGTTTATGATGTGCTATGTGGTCGGTTTGCCCCTTGTGCATTCCACTACTAAACTGCTGGAACGAATCGACTCCGATGTATAAAAATTACATAGAAATAAGTTTTTTCATTGTAACGCAAAACGTGCAATGGTGTTTCTATATTGCAATGCAGAATGTGCTGTGGCTCTACCATATTGCAATGCAAAATACGTAATACCGCTCCCATATTGTAATACAAAACGACTGCACACAGGTGGGAAGATTTTTCAGCATGGACTGCCTGTAATTGGAATCAACATATGTTCCATGTGATATGAACCTCATCAAGTATACTTGCAAATCGAAACCCCACATGCAGTGTTAAAATCACCTACGACGTTCATCCAACAAATTAGTGCATTCACTGATCGCAGAATACCACTTAAGCACTCTGGTTTTCATTATTTGGAACAGATTGGTCCTGACTTAGCACCTTCATAGACATGTGAAGCAAGGAAATCAAATGAGAATATTTGTATTCTAACGATTTCAGCCATCGCCGACATTTACAGCAAAAAAAGAAATACTTCAGTGCTAATCCATTGATTAGCAGCTAATGATTCTGTTGTAATATGCAAAATGTTTCTCTTCAAAGAATCTGTAAGAAATTAAGCGTTAACAATAAGTTCACTCCTTACCTGCGTTTGCACTAATAGTTGTGGAATGACACTTTTTTTTTCAAAACTTCGAGTTCCTCGACTCGAATGTTTCTGTACAGTTTCTTTATAACAATGCTGTTCACTCTTTTAGTTATCCTTTCAGTGAAAATTTAGTGAGTTCCATGACTTAGAGTGCTTTAATTTTGAAGCAATAGTGTTCGTTGAGAGGGCTTGAATAGGTGAAACGGTGCTTCACGGCTGATTATGTTCTCCAGTAGATAACGTGAAAGAGTTGGGGTGCAGGAAGGAGGAGTGTCGGGGGGGGGGGGGGTGGGGGCACAAGGAGATCCGATATTCGCAATTCGACGTAAATGCTTATATGGGGGTAGCAGCCAGTTGTTCTTGAGGAGTCTATTATAATTAAGTACAGAAAAAACTCGTCCTTTCCTCTACCATTTCTCATATAAAGTTACATTTAAGTCGCACGACTCGTTTGAACAATTACTGTCACATACATGCACGGACACACACGGACAGACACAGGCAAAGACAAACAGCGAAATACACAGACACACACATAACACATACACACATACACACAGACACATAACAGACACAAACACACAAATACACACATCAGACACAGACATACACATACCACACACATACACACAAACACACAAAACACAAATACACAGAGAGATACAAACACAAACAGACGCAGACAGATACAAACCGACACAGGCAGACAAGACAGACACAGGCAGACACAAGCATACACAGGCAGAGACAGACACACAAATGCAGACAGACACACATAAACAGACACGGACGGACAAACACGGACGCAGCAAGACAAAGGCATCGTCAAACGGGCACAAACAGGCACCGACATACACAGACGGGCAGAGACACATACAGACACAGACACGCGCAGACAGGCCCAGACGGACACAGATAGACACAGACGGACCCAGAGAGACAGACACAGACACACGCACGGACATACACACAGACACACACATTCACACGCACGCACAGACACACACAGACACACACCCACACACATAAACACACAACAGACACAGACACACACACTAGCACAGACACGTACAGACAGAGGCACAGACACGGACGCAGAGGCACGCGCACACACAGACATAGACACACACAAAGGAACACGCACACACATACACACACGGACACACAACAGACAAAAACGAGCACGCATGCACACCTGAACATACACATATACAGACCCACATACACACAGGCAAAAACAGATACACACAGATACAGACATGGACAAACAACAGACGCAGACAAACACAAATACACAGATACCACACAAATACGAACAAAACGCACAGACACACAAACACAGACAGATACAGACAGGCACAGACCCACACAGGCAGACAGACGCAGACAGACAGAAGACACAGAGAGACCCAGACAGAGAAACATAGAGACACAGGCAGGCACGGACAGACACAAACGGACGCACAGACACGACAGACGCAGATACATACAGACAGTCACAGACATACGCAGACAGACACAGACACATACACACGTACAGACAGATACGCAAACACAAAAACACAAATACACACAAAAGAGAGAAACATACACACAGACATAAAGAGACACAGATAGATACACAGACACACACAGACGTACACATAAACACACATACACACAGACAGACAAACACAGACAGAAACATGAGCACACATACACACAACAGACACAGACATTCGCACAGACACGGGCACACACAAACGCACACACATACAACACATACACACATGACACACACAAATGCACACAGACACAAAACTGACACAAACACAGACACACAGACATAGTCGCACACAGACACAGACATAGACACACACAGACACCGGCACAGACGTGTACACAGACGCACACGCGCATACACACGTACACACAGAAATAGGCACACACACACACGCGCACAGAACAGATACGCACGCACACATGATCACACACATATGTACACACAGACACACACAGGCAGACACAGATACACACAGACACATACGCAGACATACATACGGACATAGACACAGACACGGACACAGAGATACACAGAAGTGCAACAGACAGGCACACACACCAACACAGACACAGAGAGACAGAGGCGCAGACGCACACACGGACACAGACACAGACGGACACACCGATACAGAGACGCAGACATAGACACACAGAGACAGAGAGAGGCACAGGCGCATACAGAGACAGAGAAATAAACACACGCAGATATACGAAAACACAGACACAGACACAGACGCACACACGGACAAACACGCGCAGACATGCGCGCACACACAGACAGTCTCTGTGCGAGTTAGTGATTGAAAGCATGGTTGTGTCTCTTCTTCTTCTCATGTGCTTTTGAGGACCTTTGTCCGTGTCCTGTATAGACGGATGGCGTTGTCAACATCGGATTCGCAAGGTTCTGGCCGATTTCCGATGACTACTTCACACACTTGTGGTGGCTGCAGATTTTCAGAATTGCTTTAGATGCACAAACTCTTACAACTCGACCATTTGCATGGCTCATTTTTTAAAAAAGTTTTCAAAAACGCGTATTGATGAGTGTGCTCGTATACGAAAGACCCTTACACCATTTGAAAGGAATCCTTACTCAGCGCTGCCTAAGAGAGGATCGCCTAAGTCCACCACCACTCTCACCTCACTTCAATATCTAGGCATCGACGATGTTAACGAGTGATCTGCTATGATCAAATGAGCTTTGTGATCGCGCTAATCTGGTGATCTTCATTTGTGTAACCGATTATATGCACACACTTGTTTGATCTTGATGTGGTATCTCCCCGTATGGATTATGACCTCCCCATGACTTTGAGGTCGTAACGAAGATATAAATAGGCTGCAGTCTTGCTTGCTAATCGCTGCATGTTTGCTACTCATCGACGCGGTGGTTCTCCTACTCGTAGTAAAAGAGTTTTATTTGCTCTGCCGGTATGCCTTCACAGGCCAGACCCGGTCGCAGTTGAGCTGGCGTCACTTTCACTTAACATCTGATCACCGCTGCAGTAAATCCTAAGTTCTGCGGCCTGTAGAATTCCACTCCAGTTTTGCGCACCACCGCGAATGGTGATATGCGCCATGCGATCTTCCTGCCCAGGTATCTTTTTTCCCTGTAGGCCTCCTCTGAGGCACCCCGTTTTTCCAGAGCAACCCTCTCCCGAAGAATGCTATTCGTCACCGATGTAACAAAACACCAGCCGACTACTCAGCTTCCACTCCAGTCAAACCGCCTGCCGGTTGGATCCATAACTGATCACCATCCACTAGCCGAACTCAGTAGTGACGGTTAGAGGTCTGTCGACCTATCGGCAACTCAATACATCACCGCCAATAGAAGCATTGGAAAACAACCACGTGTTTCCACCAAACATTTCATTCGATTTGAAAGCAGTTTCGCCACAGATGAGAAGACACATATATTTCGAACTAGTTTAAGGCTCGAATTCAATCATTTCTCGACAGTCGAGTACTCGTGAAAAAAAAGAACTTTTTGATGCTAACCAAAATGTTATCGTAGCCAATGAAACGTTGGAAAAATGTACTAAAGCTTCAAAAGAATTTATTAAGGACTGATTCAACAATGCACAAAATTACTTAAGAAGTTACAAAAATCAACATCGACATATCAGTGGAAACGAAGTGAGGCTCGACGAAAACCACTAAGTTGCAAAATGACCGCTTCAAGGTACATTCAAGCAAAGCGACCAACTTTATGGGTGATAGAAGCAGTCGGCTGTAAAGATCCAAAGATGTAAGAATATTGAAATCGAGTACAGTTTGAACTACTTACAAAAAATACCTTCAAAAGATGTCTATTTTATAACTACCATCTCTGGCATTTTGCATTACTTATATTGCAATCATGTTGGTGTCTGCGATGACCTATGTAATTACCCCTATCAATACTTGTTTCGTATATTTTAAAGAAGAAAATAGTAAGTAACCCGAGAAAAAAAAATCCACAAATAATATCCGAAAAAAAAAAGTTCCAAACGTTTCATTAGAAACACCTCAACTTGGCACAAATTAACTTACACTAAAAATGATGACAAGAGAATGCTGTATATCTCATTGAATAATGTACGCTCAATGCAATTAATAAATATGCACAAATGAGTAATTTTAAATTCACACCAACGATATATACTAAAATCGAATATTATATTCTTTAAAAAATTTATTAATTTGATCGCAATTATAAATGAAACGATATTCTCCGAGGTTAAGCGAGAAATCAGCGTAATTTTATCACCTAACATAAAAGATGCAAGAAAATTCCTCCATCGGAAGACGCAAATCAAATCGTCATATCGAAAAAAAAAAACAACGCAAAGAATTTATGCAATATTTCCGATCAATAGACTTTTTTTATACGCATCAATAATCACTACTCTACTATACAACATTGAAAAAAAAATCAATTTCAGGATCTTTTTAAAAGTAAGTAACAATCCTTATAATGCAACTTATTCCGAATATAGTCTTAACTTCAGCCTCTCAAATAACAAACCTTCTCATCAAATGTGTACAAGTGATGGGATGTGAAATGCAATACACAAATAATAATAAGAATAAGAATAAGAATAATAATAAAACAGGAATATAACTAAAGCTATGTGGATGAACAGCAGCCTATATCCATTTTAACTCAAACTTTTACGGGTGAAATCAAGCGATGAAATAAGAGAATCGAATAGAAGATATATTTTTCAAAGCAATCGAAAAATGATGCAGCATAACTATCAAACATTTGTCATTTGAAATAAACAATACTTTCATGCATGAAAACTTCTTCCAAGTGAAAGGCTATAAAACAATTAAGGCAAGAAAATATCTCATTAAAGAGCGATTGCATGCGATCTTTATTATATAGTTTAAAATATAAACAAATAAACTCAGTGAACATTTCTTAAAAACGAAAAAAGTTATTCCATTTTCTCAAATAAACAATTAGAAATATTTGCAATCGATCCTCTGGAAAATTTAAACAAAAAAAAAAGAGTAAAGAACATGATAGGAGAATGTAAATTCCTATGGATAAAAAATAGAAAAAAGAAATGATGAGCAGCAGAAAACCAACGGCGGCCATATAGGTACCGTGATGAGTTCATCGAGATGCTCAATAACCGGTGTGATTATTCATTGGCGTGATCGGCGAATCAAGAGGCTCTTCCCTCATATTGGGCATATAGTCACGTGCCATTAAACATGCAAATACTGTCATTACCATTCGTGGCTTTACCTAAAACATCGACACATTTATACGTTTACGAAGATGAAGTGCAATTGATAGCAAGGCGAAAATATACTCCCTCCCCCACCCCCTCTTCTCCCAACTAAACAACCACTTAATTTCGAGTTTTTAGCTTTCTAGCATGACAATCTGTCGCCAAGCACCCACTGCCGCTATAGATGGAAATATGCATAGGTGGAGTGTCTTCGTGTATGGGAAGGTAGGATGTATATATAAGGATGGGAAGTACTAAACATGTTCATTCAACTATATTTAAACGAAAGCTAAAATGAAGAGCGGAAACACCTTGCTCCGATTCACTCCTACTGAACCGATTCCTAGAACTCGGATATATGTTTGCTTCCTGCAGGCCAATCGGCCTTTGCCTGTTTATAGCTAACTGTGCTATGAAAATAGGATTCTTAATTCCCATTGGTACCTAGAAAATATAGCACAGTATTTCTGCTCTACAATCTATGGTTTTCGCTGAATTTCTACGGTTAGTCGATCGAACAGCAGATAGATCTTCTGATAGGACATTTCTTCATCTTGTATTATCACGCAACAAAGAATTCGTTTCTTCCCATATATAATAATATTTTTTTTAATCAAGAGAACTACGCTTCAAGACATCCCTCCCGCCCCCCCCCCCTCCCACTTAATTACGAGAATGCGGAAAGTGGAAAAAATAGAAACAATTTCAGGTTTTTCTTCTGTTCCCTTCATCTATACAAAACGCCTTTGGGGAATCCACTTATGAGAATGAACTGAAATACATCATACACCTTAAAATTCATATCATACAAAATATTTTTATACATTTGAAAGATTAAGAATAAGAATGAATGCACATTTTCTGTGAAATTTTTAAAACCTCTTTCACAAAAAGCCTGCAATTAAATTAAGGTATATAATCAAAAGCATTCACGCACCTCAACAATATCCTCTGGTAAAGCATAAATTTTCGCTCCGATTTTTCGTCCCGATGTTATTGCGTATTTCGCATTTGCCATATTCGCCTATAAGTAAACGCCTTTATCGGCAAGAAAATGATTACTGCGAGGCAACAGAAGGCCTACACAATCTCTACAGAATTCCAGCTTCTCCTTTTTCGGCCCTCCCACACTTGAGCAATCGGGAACACCATCGAAACCAAGCAACCTCGGGTAGTCACAGATGGACATCATTCATGCACGACTCAACATCGCAACGAACTACTTTAGCAACTGCGGCAACCCACCTCTTTAAGCCGCTAAATGCGAACCCATTTTGTCTGTGCGAAACACTTCATCTGATAAGAATGCTAGCCGACGATCATCCATCAATATCACTTCATTTATATCACCACCTTTTGAGCTCTCGATACACAGCATATAGATATCAATTTATCTCTCGACGATTCCCCAACATCCCATCAAAAACACATTAAGATGTGACGATCTTCCAGTGGTTGTGTGAGATAATGGCGACGGCCATCAACCCTACCCTAAGGTATCGTCTGACATTCAACTGCGTAAAATGAAAGTAACGCTTTGTCCGGAATGCCGACGCAGAACCATAGATTCTGCCGCCTTTCTACTATCATTAGCTGGCAAGCAGATTCGGATTCGACGAACAGGAGCGATACTTCCATTGCAAACGCTTGAGCAGCACTTCTCACCGACAGCATCGTAACCTTTCTATGCCTCAAGCATAGTTTGCAGCATTGCTTCGCCTAGCACAATAGCCAATAGCGTCCGATAGCTCTGTGCAAGAAGACTTCAAAGGCTATCACAGTGCGGACTTCTTTCTCACGCTTCAGCAACCATATCTCACCGGAAATGGTGATAGAATCTACCTCCCCTCCCCCCCCCTCCCCCCCCCATTTTTTATCCCATCAAGGACCACCAGCACTAAGGACAACAGATGTGTTCGACCTGTAAGTTCAACGCAATGCTGGTAAAATAATGAACGATAAAAAATTTGCTGTCAGTCTCGAGTGGCACTTGCGAGCATTCTTCCTCGCAAACCTTGAAGAAAAAAACCCACCTCGGTTTAGTCTAAGCGAACATCTCGTGTTTTAAAACGTTATCAATATTTCAATGTAAATATCTTCAAATGAAGAAAATGAGAAGACGAAACTATTGTACAATGCAGTTAACCTAATTGAAAAGAAAATGATCAACGAAGAGAGAAGAAAGTTAAAACTTGTCGGAGTAAATATAAATGATGAAATTATTTGATTTATAGTACTGCATTAGACGGAAATATAATTCAGCTGCTTAACAAAGAATGCAAATTGCATAGGCAATGATGAAAGTATACTATAATATTATTTATTTCTGATATGTAGAAGGTCGAGATCTATGCACCAGAATAGCTGAGAAAGTAATTTTCGATCACGCGAGTTGAAAAAGGAGACTTAAGCTCCATCCTTAATGACAGAGATTGACCTTGGCAATTTCCACGATTTCGACGATCCATTTTTCCCAACCGCATAAAAACTGAGCTTTTAAAAGCGACTGAATTATATTAAGAAAACAAATTTTCACATACCTCCAGTCCTCCAGTACGAACCAACGAATAGTCGATGATTCCCGGTTTGATTGCATCGATGAGATCAATCACAACACGTGCATCAGCGATCACCGGGTCTTGGAAGCTATTTATTCGCGACGTTTTGCTGCTTTTCGCTAACTAAATGGACACTTAATTAGAGGCATTTTGTGGATACAACTAATCAAACGAAAGCGCTATTATTTGTTTCCTCGATCAGTCAGCCACCGACTAAGCCGAAATCTGTTCGACGGTATTCCTTCGGTCTTCTGACTACTTTCAGAGCTGATAGTTTCTATTAAGTGTGCTGCAAGGCAAAACAGGAAGATGGCTATCACATTGGAGGGTTAACGTTTCATCGTACCGCAAGCCTTTATTCGTAGGTTGGTTAGTCCGCACTTCCTTCCCACTCCTCAAATATCTCTTAAAAGGCTTTAGCAACTGAAAATTGAAAAACGGATGTAAGTTATAAAATTTTTAGGCAAAACATGGTAGGGAGGGGCGGAGATCAGGAGCGAGGGTTGCGGTGAATGGGAAGGGAGAATGGGAGCCCGAAAACTTCTTAGCAGAATTAACGCTGACCAACCGTTAAAGTTACTAGCCAAAGAACTTTATTTATTTACTCTTCCCCAAAAACCATTCTTATAGCGCTGCTGGGGAATCTCGTATGAGCTCAATGCGATATTTGTCATCGATGTGATATGACTTTGCCTCTTCCCCTCTTTCATTTTCAGGTCAATAAAAGGCTGAAATCGCGTCACCGCTTGCTTCATGCCTAATCAAAGTTATAAGGACGTTAAAAATGCCATAACTTCAATTAAAGATAGAATGAGCCAATGAAACATCATGAATGCACTCGTAAGTGAATAATCTCAAAAAGAACGCTCAAGAAGATATTTCAGCGAGCTCCATCCGATACAACGATATCTGCAGTACAAAAAAAAAGTTTTAACACTTTCGATCAGCTGGGCAATCTAGTGAAAACGGCGTTTTGTTTCGATGTAAGTCGACGATTGCTAGAAAATATCTCAATTACTCAGAAATCCGTTTCCCTTAGAGAATTTATAAATCGACGATATAAATTAATATTTCGGAAAGTATCATCCATCAATTCAAACGATTCGGAAAAAAACCAAGTAAGTTACCAAAGCGTTATCTTCTTTGTTTAAAAAATTTCCAAATCTCTTCTTATTGGCATCTTCTTCAAACAAATTCTAATTATTAGCAGCAATCAAGTTGAAATGGGGGAGGAGGGTAGAAGGGAAGAGGCAATAAGTAAATGGTTGAAATTCTCATGAAATCTGCATAGAAATATATCATTGAAGACCCAAAGCAACATTTTCAATTTAGGATAAGTACTCAATTCGACTTTTACTTAGTATTTATAAATTACCTACTATCATAATACCTTTAAAAGCTCTCAATTATTTTTCACTCTTCACCTATAGAAAAATCTGACAGCCAAGATATTTCATCGCTTCTAATCGTAATCGAATAATATTTTTCTAAGCAGACAATGTAATCACTACGGATAATGCAATCGATAATGCGCGTATAACGCTAACTTCTTATCGATAAGGAAAAAACACATTGAGCTAAACTTTTTCAGGCGAAAGAGTGGAAATTTTTGAATAACCGAAACAAATTAGCAGTTTTATTTTCATTCCTAAAAATATGAAAATTAAAAATGCAAAATTAATTTTCCTCAGAGATATTAAAGCATAATACTAATGGCCATATTAAATATCATTCATTATCCATTTTGCTTATTTATTTATTTCAATCAACAGAGCGTTCGTTTCCACGCTGCCGCCAGTCAATGCTTTTCTGGTCCAGTTGGTTCCTGCGGTCCTTCTTAGAGAGTCACTCCGTCTCATTGCAGCTCGGCCTCTCCTTCTTGCAGGTCGGTCGCGTGAACGTTAGGACTTAGGCTCATCTCCTGCCAGTCGGATGCTGACGAGTCGACTCACCGTTGTTCCCCTTATGACTGTGGGGTCTTATTCGGCTTGTTTCGTCCCGATGCTAGGAGAGGTGACCCAGTTGAGCGGAGCCAGTAAGTTTAGTCAGAGCTTACTTACAGCCGACCGAGCAGTAACCGGTGCAAAACGATGTCCATCGTTCATTCATCATCTAATGCTAAGACATTTATTTTTTATTTTTATATTTTTGAAAAATTACATAGAATATATGGAGGAGAAAGAAAGAGAAACCTTGTTGTTAACCCATGCAATAATTTCTTTATCGGTCGCTAACGCATCACCACTTTGAGTACATTGCGCCAAAACTGTTAACGTATAGGCACGCATTAATTGCCACACCAATGCTGAAAACTCCATATTAATGCATAAGGCGAACCTAATTTACATACTAATATATTTTATGATGTTTAGTTATTTAAAACTTATTCCGAAGTGGCAAAAATAGACCAATAAACGAGTAATTGACAGCAATTTTTGATGAGAGTGTAAATTAGAGAAATGCAAAAATTCACAAAAATCAATTCAATTTCTAACTGAAAATTTCATAAAAATCACAAAATCTCCCTCATACAGTCATCAAATGAATAATTTGAAACAGCCTACAAAATGAATCTGAATGATTTCACAAACAATTACAGTTTTCTCGAGGGGGAGAGAGAGAAAGTGAGATATTATTGCAAAAACTTTTAATTTATGCGATGAAATCACTTCGAACATAAATCGACAAATAGAAACACAAATATTAAAAAAATACAAAATCATCATAACACTTAACTTTCTCACATAAAAACTTGAAAAGAAAGACACTAAAAAGAGAAGTTTTTAATTTGTAAAAACGTCTCTCATAAACTTATACCCTTTTGATATAAGTTATACCCTGAGTTATACCCTTTTAACTTATACCCTTTTGATATAAGTTTTAACTTTGATATAAGTTAAAATACCTTTTTAACTTTTGATATAAGTTACCCTTTTAACTTATACCCTTTTGATATAAGTTAAAATCGAAAATCATCCATAAATAAAGTCAGACATATTCAATGTCACTTATAATATATATACTTACTTCTATAGACGAATTTTATAATCTTGGAACGATAATTATTCATCTTTTTTTTACAGCACTAAATCATCATTTCATTAACTTTATTGAAAATTTATGTGAAAATTCAAAATATTTTTTGAAAATATTACAGCGAAATTAATAAAGAAAATTTCGAAAGGAAAAAAAAAGAACAAACCAAGAGTAAGCGTTTGATTGCCATCATAGATATCTTTTCCTTGAATACCAACAAGTGAAAAACGTAATTGTTTGCCCAATTCGACCGCATAATTGCAATTTTGTATTTGATCCATCATCCCTTTTAGTTTGGAGAATTTTTGCACAACACGTTTCCAATTCACCATACCAGGTCGAATAATATCGTACAACTAAAAACTTATTGCAAATTATATTCAGACATCGAGGGGAAAAGACATAGACCGATGAGGATCATCAATAACAGCAACAGTAAAGATGATTTATAACTTTGTCTCTAAATCTTTAAACCATCAGCCAATTCTGTGAAGCGTTGAACGCTACAAAGCATAGGCATAGAGCTTTATTAATAAGTGAAACAATGAATGCAACGAGTGAACTAAATAAATAAATAGTTCTCATATCTGTGCTTTGAAATAAATAAATAAACAAAATATTTAGCTCAATTTATTCAACTGCAAAAAAAAAGCCGTTAAAGAAAACGTTGCAATCGATAGTCATACAGAAGTTAAATAGAAAATGACCGACAAAAAAATATACGGATCACTAAGGACTATAAATACTGCACAATGTCAGTAAGTGCAATTAGGTTTGCTAACATCTCGAAACGCCTTATCTTCGAACTTGTATGATCAACTCCTAAGCCAAAAACGTCTGGTTAGAAATTCATCGTAAAAATTCAACAATCTCAACTATTAAATTATCCCATTCCGAAATGTAAATTTGCACATCGTTGGAGATTGCTTCAAACAACGCAAAATTGAAATTTGAGCAATAATTTTGCAAGGAAAGACTTTAGTCGACGGAAAGGTAACGAAAATTTTCCAGGTAATATTCTTCTTCAATACTTTTTCCGAGTTTACCTTTCCATTCCATGGAGTGAGCGCAACATGTGAGAGGACTGGGAGGAAGGGGATGGAAGAAGGTAACATTTCGCCCCATCACAGCAAAAACAGCCTATACAATAAACATATAATCATTTTCTGTACTCCCAATCACATACATCCACCGATTACTTTAAAAAATTCTTGTAATCCTTTCATAGTGGAAGATATGCCACTTTCCCTCTGACTGTTGCTGATCTGGCTCAAGACGATAATCACTAACAGAAGAAAATATGAAAGCGCACCTGGAAAATGATGACTCCATTTGCAAGGTCACTATATAGCCAATAAACATACGGATTAACACCCATACTATTCATCCAATTACGATATGTCTTCTCTTCACGAGTTTCTTCAATAACTTCCTCGACTGAAAATTAAATATTATATAATTAGCACAAATAAATCGGCAAGGAAAATTAATTTTAAAAAATTTTCATGAAAATACAGTGTTTATTGAAAATGGGTGATGACTGCAGAAAAAAATCCTACTAAGAAATTACCTACTAATACAGATATACATTAATTCATCGCATGCTACACTTAATACAGTTGACTGTTATGTAACGTTCCGATATTTTATATAGATTTACTCATCAATGATGAAGGATGTGAGAGACATCTTCCTAGAGACATCCTATTCCCTCCACGACTATCCTCATGTGATTATCAGTGTCAAGTTTATTCATGCATCGATGTTATGACCATTTTCCCGTGCTTATAGCATATTTCCTGAGTAAACCGATAATTTATCACTTCAAATGATAGCCTCAACTGAAGAAAATACACTTTCCCAAAATTAAAAAGAAAGAAGCCAAAAGACGAACCGATTTCATCAACACCCGGCTCGGGTAATCCTGGATGCTTATTGAAGAGATTTGCAACGAACGCCAAATTCAGTTTATAGTTACCCTGAGCAACATCGTTCGCTGTAACGAACTCACGGCAATCGAGTTTCTCTGCTTCGTTTAGCATCGCACCCGCACGTTCTAGGTTACCCTTTAAACGAATGAATGAATATAATCATGGAATTATATCGACGTATCCAATATTTCCCCATCTATACGAGTGGAATTACAACGGTTTCTATTATAAGCATTTTCCATTCAGTTTAAGGAATTTAAGGAACTCCTCTAAAGGATTTGATCGATATGGCAACATCTCTAGAACTTTTACATCGATAACCCCACTATCGAAATTTCAGACAATTTGCTAATTAGTATAGATGAAACTGAGGAAGATCACTTTTTAAGCATTACATTTCTATGAAGAAAACGAAAAAAAGCTTTTATTTTTGGCGTTGAAAACAATTGAAAACATATTTCTATTCCTTACTTATAGAAAAAGCGTTCGGAAAGCTTTAAAAAAACCCCCTCCATTTTTTCATCATCCACTACAACAAGAGAAAATCTCCCTTCAAATTGAAATCTCCGCTTCATTTTTGCTAATAGTTGGTACTCCATTCAAATTTTATGACTTTTTAGAAACTTCCATATTACCACCGATAGTCTACAAATTTAGGAAAATGTAAAAGGGAACATATTTAAAAAAAGCACAAACGATACCTTCACGGTAAGCGGATATAATGTGACGCCACTATCTTTAGGCGCAATTTCGTTCAGTAGATACGTGTAAATTTCCGAATCGACCACATCCGTCGTGAAATTGGTCAATCGTCGCTCAATACCAGCCTATAAGATTTATCTTCATTAATTACTTGAATTCATCTGACGTTTATATCCTACGATCATGTCAAACGCCCAATAAATACCCCACAGGAAGCCATCGCAACAAAATAACATCAGTGTAATTCATATATGGATAATGTCATGCTTACCTTCTCGAGGTGATAATTCACCCATCGAATAAGAATCTGCTCAGGAGATAATCTCCGCAGATCGTCAAGTGTCTCACCTTCAAGCAATAAACGAAAAAGACCAGGTACATGATGTAGATCTATCTGATTGAATAGACCAATCTGAAAGACACATTCGTATACGAATAACCAAATCATTTATTCAAAAATTTCCGATTAAATCAGTTTTTCAGTTCAATGCAAAATGCAAAATCTTCTCTCAAAGAAAACGCTATTTTCTAAGTTTTCCTTTTTTTAAAATTTTTTTCGTTGTTTCCTTGAGAAATGAAATTAGTATTAAAAGGCTGCAATTAGTGAAAAAAAAACCGACTATGTATCACAAAGTTTCAAGATGATGGATGAAAGATGACCGGATATCAACTAATGAGGCCACCTTGTTTCCTATTGATGTTAATATCCAATCTTTGCTATGAAAGGCATGTATAAAGGCCTCACTCTGATAATCTGCCAAAGAAGTCCAAGTACGAGATGAGGCTTTCCCTTGCTAAGATCATCGCCATCGATATTAACGATATTGCATCCAATTGCTTGAGCTGACATCAAAGCAAGCGTCAAATTCTCCAACTTTGTATAGGTGTTTAAATTACGTTTATTTATCGCTCGCTCATCAATAGTTTCCGGCACGGCAAGATTTATCAACTTGCTGCAAATATTTCGAGATCATCGATGAAGCGTATCAACTTTACTGCTCAAATCAGTATAGTGAAAATGATAGAATTATAAATGAAACATGAGATTCTTGTTGTTGACGTGAATAAAATAGAGTAATAGATTAAAAGATATGAAAATTGCCCATAAATCAACAATAAGCAAAATTAAATTAAATCAGTATCCAACAATCGACTATACTAAACGTTTTATTGTTGCAAGTTTCCAGCTCAATTCTGCACAAATATCTATTTCAATTCAGCGTTGTAATGCTCCCCCCTTCAAGAAGCAATAAATCAATGATATTGAAGGTATTCCATTTGAATTCATATAATAGTGTTCGTCATAAGAAACACAATATTAAGAGCAAAAATAAATTTAAAAAAAATAAAGTCATGTTTGGCAAACAATAAAAACGGCCCCACGAATGTCTTAATCGATACACTGCTAATAAATAATTTTATTCAAAGACATCGCTGCCTGATATGATCACCAACAGAAAGTACTTAAAGGAATGTATAGATCGGATACTTGGACGATATCAAAAAAATGGCTGAATAGCCCCCGACGTTTAATGTCGAAACGAACTACACCCGATCACCTCTACCATATTGAGAACATCTTTGCATAACCTTGAAATGAAATATCGGAGCATTGTTTAGCTGGACAGAAAATAAGCGACAACCTAAGCTTGAGCACTTCAAAGCATTTTATGGCGCATGATATTAATGCCTTGAAGCATGGTGGCATTCAAAAAACTGCTCACTCTACAATGGATCTCTCGTGTAAACAAAAATCTTATGAAAGCAATTCAGCTAACATCTTTTCAAATCTTTAAGGAAAGAACTCAAAAGTTCAATGAAGAAAAATGAAAAATTGTAATGGACTAATAAAAAAATATCAATTTGAGAGAGAACATTGAACTCAAAACAATGCTCTATTTCATTTTTTTTTCAAGAGGTAAAACGCGTAAAGACGAAATTATCAATGAAATTCAACTATAAGTACCCCCTTCCCCCCACTTCAGGTATCCCAAAGCAATGGCACATCAAAGAAACAGCTAATAACAGCTAAAAAAAAATTTCCTCGATTAATAAGACAAGTAATTCCCCCACAATCTTCGGTTACTTCTTTCTTTATTTTCTGTGAATGCTTCATAGGATCAAATCAAAAAAATCCTTCAACTAACCAGAGTATTAGCCCATCCTGCACTTTAACGTAGAGATCACCTCCATCGGTTTTCACTGGCAACAATCGTTTCAAGTCACGATCATCCAACAGATTACTGTTGATCCAATTCGAGAATGCCACTTCCTCCTACAATTGGCTATCAATTCGAATATCACTCTACGATACTAATTGTCCATCCATTTGGCTGATAAAATTTGAAAAATTTATCGCTAAATTCTGTTCATAATTCATTCACTAATCATTCGGAATGATTCTAAAAAATGTGATCGATTGTCCACTTACTGGTCAGTCATTGGTCATTACTTCATTAAACGTGGAAATTGAATTGACACTCAACTATGATAGATAAACAATTCAATTCGGTGATATCATCGCCACCTATCGAAAAATATAGAAAACATTTTGCTTTTTGACTGAATGAGATTGCGATTGCTTCATGCAAATTCATTTTATATATTTATAGGTCATAATCTGCAAAATGTGCAATCATAGCATGTAATTTACGATGATTTTAGACAGGGATGAGGAAATGCCTCAACACCTCGTTCCTTGAGAAAAAAATTCCGAAGTTTCTATTTAATTTTCTTGGAAATATCTTTTTTTTTAAATTCTCTCATGGAAGATGCATCTTATTTCTGCTCTCGTGCACCTATCAGTGAAATCTTTCATATTTTTAATCGCATCAGCATCATTTTTCTCAAAATTAACAAAATAAGCTATAAAAGAAAAATGAATATCTCTCAATCATTTTCCTCAACCCTTCAAAAATCGATGATTGCAAAAAAAAAGTTTAATCCAGAATATCAGTTATGAACTCAGGATTCATTCACCCTAAATCCTCAATAAGAATAAATGAATAAAAGAAGCAATTTACCTCAACTCGAATTGTATGCACAATTTCTTCATTGCTATGCTCAGACATTCCTTTGATAGTATATGTGCCCGTAACTGTACCGATACGCTCTTTCCACTTATTCACCTCTTCGTCTTTTTGTGAGCGCAACTCACTGAAGAGCCGATGGAATTCATCGAAACTCATCACCTTCGCACTACCAAAACGTTTCAGAAGATCACGAATCTAAAAAGAATACATAAGATAGAAATATAAAGAAATATCTTTATTCGCTATTGACTTCAATTTTATCTACCTTTACTTAATCATAGGATTCGATGACCGCTAATTTAACCTATAGGATTGAATTTCTTTTTTTTTTTGTTTTCTGCGCAAAACAATACCAACAAAACTAGAGTAAGCTTGACTTTAAAGGAACAAGTAAACATCCCGATCAACTGAACGATATATTTGCTTCAGGAAAAAGTTATGGTACAGGCTCATGAATACGCATAATAGTGCAAAAAAGCCAAAAAAAAAAGGTTTATTCGACCTTCCAATAGCATTCAATATTATTGCTGTATGATACCGTTATAAATCTTATCTCAACATATTCAACAATAATGATACTCATGTGATTAAGTAAACGATCGAAAAATAATCTCCACTAAAAGGCTGAGCAAAAATAAAGAAAACTAGAATAAAATCTTTCTAGATTAGATGAAATGAAAGAGTATTTATGTCATAATTTTCATCTATGATATAATTTGGTATTGAATAAGTGATCGTTATTTATTAAAAAATAATTCCGAATTTCTCAATCATAAAAATATAACAAATCATAAGGCTACGAAAAAAAAAACTCAATATTTGAATGAAAAAAAAAAAAAACTGATGCTTTTTTGATGTTCTCATATAGGAAAATAACGATTCATCAGGATGGTCATGTTAATCTCTTTTTTTTTTTGTATAACATAAATAATTTAAAGACTTATTCTAATCAAATCAACTTAAACTTTTAAGATCTCTTCATTGAAAATGAATATTTGAGAAGAAAAAGGAAGATCGAACCTGGAAACCGGGCAGATCGATACCGGTAAGGCGAAGCGCATCTTGCACATCTGACGTTGCAATTGTACCTCCACCATTTTCATCGATCTATAACAACGATAGAAGGTTTCCTTAATCAAGGTTGCAAATTTTATACACTTATCCACCAGCATTGCAAGCCAGATTGATAGATGCCATAGCGCGGGGAAATAATTCTGAGAAAATAAAAAAAGACTTTAATTTATTTCATATAATTGTAACTTACTTGTCATTCAAATATTAAGTAAGATGAGTCATATGATGGAGTCCCTCAATGGGCATTCCCATATCCTTATCATCACATATTTCCCTTCTCAATCCTTTATGACGTCATCTTTTCATTCAAGGAAAAAGATTTATGGGAAAGTTCTAAACAATCATCGCAATATGTACAAGTTAGAAACACTATCAGAATCATCGACAAAAACTAAAAAAAATTTGCAAATTACAACTGATAAAAAAATATGCATTAAAAAAAAATAAACTTACTGTGGGAAATTTATCGGCTAAGTCAGCGAGTTGTTCTTTTGAAAGCATTTGTGCAGCTGGCTTTAACACCTGCCTTGATCTTCTATGCGGCTGAAATACTCATCCATCATATATAATTCCCCTTCACAAAAAAAAGGGAATACCACGATCACAACAACTAATTAATGAGCATTTATCCTTGGGCTTATATATTTGAAGAAAGTAATATCGTTAACAATTTATAAATTCATAAAATATCAATTCAAAAATTTTTTTAAAACCTTTTTTAATAAATTTAAAAAACTGATAAATTATTATTAAATTATCAATTTATAAGAGCGATTTGCATTATTTATTTCATACTCAAATATACATTTTAAATAATATAAGTAATAATGCAAATAAATGAAAACAATTGACGGCTAAATTCCGATGTGATATTTTTGAATTCGGATGCAAAAAAAAAAAAAAAGAAAAAGGAACATCGATCAATGATTCAAAACGAATTGAAAATGACAATCCTCCCACAAAACCTCAACAACAAACACAACGCCATCAATAATGTCCTTAATGGTGCCGTGCATGTTGTATTGATCGCCATAAAGGTCAAAGTATACATATAGAACGCAAACTATATAATATCTATGATTTCAGTTTCAATCTATCAGCTATATGTGACCTGAAATGTAAATAAAACATCGATCCATGAAATACTGAAAACATTTTTTTAATGCCAAAAATGCTTTAAAAAATGCTAAAAGTGATATGCAAAGAACATCGATCCATGATGCACTCGGATATCACGTTTGCAGTGTTATTTCGGTGATCATTCCATATCCAAATGTATAATCTCAATTATGGTGTAAATAAATATAAATGAGGTACTATCAAATTTCTCAAAATGTAAAAAAGACTCCAACGAAATTATATTGTCGAATCTCACCAGAATAATATCGATATGAAGTGACACTTATATTCGACTGCATCCAGTTGACGGAAGCAACTCGATGCATTGATGAATTCCAGGAAAAAATTGAAAGAACCCGAGTATAAACTATCAGTTTCAACGTCCAGATTCAGTAACATTATTAACAATAAAAAAAACTTTGCATCAGCCTAGATATCGATAAAACACCGATCCAGCGTATAAAATTGTCGGCGCACCTGAAGGCGAGACTCTCGAACGGATTCAAGCCAAAGCGGCGCACACGACGCGTGCCGATTTGCCTATTAAGCGAAGCGAGAATACTCGAACAAAGATATTTCTATAGAAGTAGAAATATTTCGCAACTCGGTGCAATTCGCGTAAAACGAGTAATATCCATATTCATTGCCGTAGACAATTTCTAGCAGAGCAAATCAATCCCCTTTATGTTAATTTCACGTTCTTGAGATGGTCAGAAATGCATTTGCATAAAATATTCTCGCTTTTGCTCTATGCATTAACTGGACAGATCAATTCATGATCAACCGCCATCGAACATTGAGAGATACTCTGAAAGTTGAAGAGCCACAAATAACCTTATATGCCCAAGTTTCATCGATCTATAAAAGTCGGGAAATGTTGGCAAGTCGGAGAGAAGGCTTTAAGCATTAGCTTCGGTAATGCTGAAAAGTCCAGCAATAAATGTGGGATCTCTTAGTCTGCAGCATCCGGGTATTTTGAGCGATAGACGCCGAATTGATTAAGCGATTGGAGTTTTGACAATTCCGGAGGTAAATGGTGTTTTTGAAATTCCAAAATGAGTAGAAGAAAGCTTAGGTGTCTGATTTCATATAGTTGTGTGGAGCGAAACACCTCGGCCTTTTTCTGCTTATTTTGGAACCTCAGATGTCACTTATCTCCCAAGCAATTTTGATACTGGTTGAGAGATCTCCAAAGACCACAAAAGGGGTTATTACGCCTGAAATTTTGTTGTATTTTAATGCTTAATATTGGTCGCACTGAAACGACAAATATCTTATAGGAAGGTTGTGGAAGCGATTATTTCGATTAAAACATCAATGCACTATAATCTATATGATCCACATCAATGCAAATGAATATATCATGCCCTCTTATTTAGAAAACAATTTAATTTACATTTATGTGAATATTTCCTTACGTCGATCAATGTCATTGCAGCAATGCACGCTATTTATTCTCTTCTATCATGAAATCAATCCATGCAAATTTTTTCCGCAATATTTCTTCAACAATATCATATTCTCTTCAGATTTTCTCAGCCAATATTAAACCTTTCTTTGGTTGATTATGAGTAAACTTCTTGTCTTCCAATCTCATAATTATTCAAATGTGATTCAAATCAACAATGACTATAAATGATCGCCCATTCAAAAAAAAAAAAAAAGAATACTAACAATTTTTAGTCGATAGCTATTGTGATCAACAAATCAATCAGCATATAGCAATCACATCGGATATATGCATTTAAAAAAATGTATAATCATCGATGCAAAAAGAATTTAGAATTTATGATTTATTAATTCAGCAATGTTGATCTTGTTTCATATTCGAGACATTTCTACATGCATCTATAAAAGCAATTCGAGACATGCAAATCTATAAATAAAAAAGTAGATTTTCCTTTAAAGAATAGGTTTTTCTCCGAAAAGAAAATTATTCCAGGATTAAAAAACCGTCTAGAAATTTTATGTCGGTGTTCCAAATCCATACCTGATTAAAATTCATTAAAAAGTTTGTTGCGAGACCAGATGAGAGGTTTGTAGATCGAGTGAATTCGAACGTCGAGAGTAGTGACTAATAGCGTGTGAATTTCCATTCTTAGGAATGCATTAATGATATCTAGGAGGCAAAAAAGAAAATTATCGGGCATTTTAAATGAAAACAGCACTACTGCCCAATCAACAGACGAAAAAACGCTCTCAGCAGATATTAAGGCGAGAAAAATATTGAAAACCCCATGAAGCATAAAGAAAAATTATAGAGAAAACTGAAAAAAGCAAGGCAAACTTTAAGCAATTTTCCACTATGAGTAGAAAAATTGCCGGACATTAGGTAATTCCCTCCCCCCCCCCCTCCCCCCCAGAAAAAAGAAGGAAAACAATAGAAATTCATGCATCCATGAAAGCTCCAAAGCTGCTCCAAGTGTCATTTCACAATCCTATCGAACAAAACTGCGATAGTGATTTGAACAAAATTAACGAAGACATATAAAATGTGCGCGTAAACTTAAATAATGAGGCATAGTAAAGATCGAGCAATGAGAAGCAATCATTTAGGCATCATTGTAATACAGCCTAGGTTCAAGCTTATCAGTCAGTGGATGATAAGCACTGCTGGATGCAGCATCTCGATACTTTTTTTCGCTAAGACTGTTCTAAATAAAAACGACTCTAAAGTATTGAATGCCATCATAGAATGATTTTTGATTAGGAAAAAGATGGTTTGATAATAGTAAGGTTCCAAGGAATATCAGTGCAAATTTCACTAGCAAACATTCGTGAGTACGTCGTATGCCTTTTGCAAGGAAAAAACGCAAATAAGAACGGTTGACAAGGGTGATATGAAGTAAAGCACTCGTCGGTAGATGGTGCGAAACTTCCGAACAGCAGGAGAGTAAGGATCGAGAAGTACCGGCAATATACACTCCACGATCCCATAATCGTCAACTACTAGCGCTTCAACAACGTAGAAATGTTCAGCACGTTAGGCTTTCAGAACTGAATGCGGGATTATGAAGTTGCTCGATCCATAGCTACAAAGGACGATTCTTACGAGAGAAATCGGGTCCCGAACGAAGCTGATGCGGGATGGCTTTCCCAAAGGAAGTATAACAGTTGGCATTGCGCGGAACGAAGCTAGAGGTCGTAATTTACGACCGGATTCATCTCGAAAACGTCAAACAATGTGCACAAAGGTCGAACAAATACAAATTCCTTGTTTAAGGTTCAAAGCATATTTAAAACGCTCGATCGTTATATTGACACCCCGATCACCTGAGAAACGCGCAAGGATAGCCGAGCATTAAAAGCTATTAATATACCGCTTCTACCTTAAAATTTAAAAGTAAATAGTTCGTTCATACCTTTTCGGTGACGATGACGCCTATTCGACGAGCATCATGTGAATCGCCAGAAGATTTTTGCATGAGATTGTTAATGGAGATGGCTGATCGAAAATTGGGGGGCGACAAGATTGCAAAAATTGTTCCACTAATCCGTGCCATCATAAGCAAGTGAACCACATCGAAACCAGTATTCAAACATCAATGTGCTGCATTTCTCCAAATTGCCACAACAATAATATGGACAGAGAACGATTAAGGCCGATGAAAATGCAAATTTTTTGATGAGAACAACAAAATGGTCAACGAAACTCACTTAGAGTGGAGAGAAGAAATGTAATCCTAATCGATTTTCATGGAGATGCTGACGAAATGATAGCAAAATACTTTACCACAACATCATTCTACCTGTATAAGTTGAATTACCTGTACAGGTTGAATTATTCTAGTGGGTTTTATGATAAAAGAAAAAAGATTATTTTCCCGCTAAGTTGTAATTTAATAACGCTTTATGAAAAACATTTCTTATTGTATAATTTTTCAGTGAATTAAACGACGGTACTCAAAAATTTGTTAAAATATGTTTTTATTGGCTCTCATATGAATAGAATGAGTGATGAGCAAAAAATTGCTATATTTTTTTCTGAATTCTTCGAGAATTTTTTTGTTCTTGCATATTAGGTAATATTGAAATTCTTTAATGAAAGAATACGAACATTCATCGGAAATTAAAGCAATTTCCAACGATTGGATAATGCATTTGATTTGTACGAGTAAAATCTATCGTTTACCTCATCATATCTAATCCGCATTTAGCGCATCTTAGAAAACTTTTCTGCTGCAATAAAAAAAAAATTAATTAATTAATCGAACTCATATTTGAATAATTTTCCTCTCGGAGGAATTGTGCTTGTTTATAAAGAAAATGCGCAAGTTTATTTACCTATAAACGAATATGTAAATTTGCTAAAGAGATTTCCTCAATGTGATATTCGATTTTCGCCCATTCAAATGATCAAAAATCACTTCGAGAATTTATATAAATTTATAGGTGTGAAAATTTTCGTGTTAAAAAAAAACCTTGCAAAATTTCATTAATTTTCACTGAAATTTTTGAAAAAATTGAGACTAAAAAAAAGAATAAAGAAATAAATATTTTATTTTCCAACAGAAATTACCATTCGTATCGAGATTCTCTCTTCGAAACGTTATGAGAAACAATTGGTATCAATTAGACGAAAATAAATCGCTACACTGTATATATTATTATTAAATCTCATTCGAAAATGTTAATCTTTTTTTTTAAGATTTGATTGAACTTTTGCCGAAATTCAATAAATAAACGATAAATTGGATCATAGCATTCGATCGGATATTACCTACCTCAAAGGTAATATCGATAAATCAATAAAAATTTGATCAAGTTTTAAATAAGCAATTAAATGAATGTTTCTGTTGGCAAATACACGAATCGAAACGATAAATAAAGAATAAACAAAAGAAAAACAATCCATCTAAGCATTTGTATATAATGAATGATAATAATTTCTTGTTAATAGCAATAAGCATTACTCTATTTCATACTTTCATTCTTAATTCCTCTCTTATGTGTGCTGTAAAAATTACACTCAGTAAAAAAGGCAATGAAACAATACAAAGAGAAATAGCTGTCATCTATGCAAATGAACGTCTTCGATCCATAGGCATTTAAGCATGTGAAAAAAATGTATGCATTTTAAGCTGTTTGGATTTCAATTTTGCATCTGTTGAGTCAAGACGTGCTGACAATCGAATGAGCTTAAATATGAAGAAATTATTTTGCAGTATTTTTCTTCTTGTTGATACCTTACAAAGAAAGTTCCTGAGGTAAACGTAAGGTAAGGCAGTAAGGTAAGGTAAATCTTCATGTTGCGCTCCTTCACGATTTGCAAAAAAAAAAAAAACGGAATAAGCACAATAAGAAAAAATTCCGCTAATAAAAAATTCCTCCAACATTTCGATGATTCCAAACAAATAGCTGAAAATTGAATGTTAGAGTCACTAGTTCGATAAACGAGACACTTCATTAGTGACATAATAAAAGCACAAATTCTAGAACTAACAATATGATAGACGATTGACCTAGGAAATCGACTACAAATGATTGTTGGATTGGCACGTAAAGGTGAGATGATAGATAGGTAAGCAAGGTATAGGTATGAAGTACGCTGGCAGCAATAACGCCACTTATCAATGCACTTATCTATATCGATGAATGCACGTATAAGAGAATGTAAATCTATACACATTCCATTGGTAGGATCATATAATGGTCGCAACGATTTTTGCTTATAGTAGAAAAGGTTTTTGTGTGCTTTATATTGAGTGGAGAATAAATCGGCTCACGTGAATTGAATCGATATTGTCTACCGTTTATATTCATATTTTAGCATCAAAAATCATTCATCAAAATGCATGCAAATAAATCTACAATAAGTGAAACTCTCATACTAATAATAAATCCGAATCCTGAAATCGCCTTACGCCTTTCAAAGTATTGCTCTGTTCGTTTGAATTTCTGAATTCCGAACGGAAAAATCTCCACCTTGTCAATATCAGAAATTTCGACAAGAGTACGTTTGCAGTAGGCCAAATTTCTAAATAATCACAAAATTTACTGAGAAGATCCAAAAAATATTTAATGTAAAGCAAATGTTGAGTAAATAAATACACATGTATATGCACAAAAGAAGAGTACTGATAATAAGAGGCTCTATTAAAGGTAGGATTGATAGAGCCGACACGAATCGAAGCAACAGCAATAGGGAGCATAGTATAAACCTAAATTGTCGATACAATCAATGCTGCTCATGATCAAATATATCCCCACATAAATGAGTTGTTTGGTGTTTATTCGTAGGAAAACCTTGCACATCTGCTATGCTAATAAAAGAACAGAGAAAAGAAAAGAATGGACAAGTACATTTGCAGAAAATATGCAGCTTAATGCAGGAAATCTGCGGTTTAATGCGGAAAATATGTTGTTTATTGCAAAAAACATATATTTACAATAAAGGATGCAATAAAACGATTTGCATGCTATGTAATGGATCCCAAGACTCAAAGAATGATCTCACATGACCAATACCCGAAACAATTTGGAAAGCAACCTAATGAACTGGTCGATGATATTTTAAAGAACACATTCAACGATGAAGATAGCTCTGAAACAAGAAGAAAGTGAAAACATGCATCCGATGACCTGAGACAATATACGTATCACATCAAACGTTAATATGCAAATTATTTGCAAATAATAAAATACGTGTAATAAAAATACATATGTTTGAAATGATCAAGAATGGCCATTTCAAATCGATTAGTCAACCCATGTGGTGTCCGAATCAGTTAAGATATATGCAAATTTCTGAACAGATTTGAACGCCTAAGCTGTTTATAGCTCCCTTTCAAGCCCACAGATCAGGAATCATATAACCGCCCAGGTAATATGCACCAAATGGTTTATATATATATATATATATATATATATATATATATATATATATATATATATATATATATATATATATATATATATATATATATATATATATATATATATATATATATATATATATATATATATATATATATATATATATATATATATATATATATATATATATATATATATATATATATATATATATATATATATATATATATATATATATATATATATACTTAAAGACCTATTCTGCAAAAATCCATTTAATGATGGCAATTATTTGCCAATTAAAAGTAAGTTAAAATAACCTCATTATACAATATACGAGAAGAAAGTAATCATACGTACTGCTTCCTTAAATCCTAAGACAAGCACATGAAAAAATCATCTATGTTAGAAGATTATGGTTGAAATCTTTCAGTGCTCATAGAAAAGTGCAAAAAAAAGAACTGCCGAAGTGCGTTAAGCCTCCACGAGAAAAATTCGCACGAAGAGTTTTCAATATGTCTTGTGTATATGTGAAACGTCGAGAAGCGAGAGTGGAATATACTTGAGATGGAAAATCACATCTTTGTGGGATATTGAGGGAATATAGGAAAACGAAATCCTAACAACATTGGGAAAGCATATAAACTATGGGGAAATTGCATGGATTAAGTTTGTTGGAAACTCCGGAAAAGGGAAAAAATCTTTTGAGTGTTTCCGGAATGATCCGGAATGACAATAAACTCATACGAGTAGTTAAATTTGAAAGGCTGTATCGCACAATACCAGCACACAGAAATGCTCCTTCAATACAACAATCATTGATAGTACTATCAGTTGCCAGAAAAAAAGAAAACCAATGTAACAATGTGCAAAACTTTTTTCCTTTATCGACAAATAAAACTTGCATTTTAGAGACAAATCATTGTAATCGATAACTGTCTTATAAAGCACTTTAAACTGCTAATGAATATTTTCTAATATACCTTCTTTCCTATATTTAGCATTAATTAGTTCAAATAGTTCTGAAAAAAAAAGCTTTAAAAAAAATAAAAAGTTCATCTGCGGTTATAATGCCTTCAAAGTTTTCATCTATTCGTTTACTTAGAAATAAAAAAATCCACAACGAAATGTCATATACAGGAAATCGCAATGTGTAGCTGTGTGATTTTGTTGATTCAGACGGAAAATGATCCGGACAAAAAAAAAACGAGAGTGCGATTCTTGCTGAGGCTGAGAAAAATAACCGTAAAATAAAAGAGAACAACATAAAATAGGATATGAAGAAGAGGATGAAATGGATAGCTGGCATTAGCTTTATGGAGAAACCGGATGCACAATATTCAACTAACGCACAGCGCTCTAAACACCTTAATCCGAAGTTGAAATTGCTGACAGCCGATAAATCGAGTGGCGTGCTTATCGGCTTAACGCCGCCCCACATCCTCCATTCTCATTCTCTTTTAATTCATTTCTTTTAGTTGGCTTTTTCATAGAAATTCGTAAAAATGGTCAACATTCCCACACATATCACCAAAACGTTAATGCCAGCCTCATTTAGTCATTTGTATAATTAAAACTCTACTACTTAATGTTATCAGCCGACAGTATTACCTCAGGATGTTCCCCCACAATCAAAAAATAAATTTAAAAAAACCAGTAAACCATTGAATTTCTCAACTAATATTAACAATTGAAACCATTTCAAGGCATTAAATTTCAATTTTCTTACGCAAAATGCGATTCTTAGCAATTCGTGAATACGTTGTGCGGAAATTTTCAGTAAAAATATTAGCTTGTAAGAATTCTTGAAAATAAAGGAGAAGGAATGGGAAGAGGAGAGTCGTAATTCAGCCGCGCTTATTTTTTACTAATTTGATAAGTACCGTGAAGTATTCGAAGTGCGCAGCTAAGTTCGCGTAAATCTGTGAGTCGCATATATTATAAAAATTATATACAACAATTGCAATTGCAAAACTTGCAATGAAAATCGATCATGAAAACAATTGCAATAAATATAAATAACAAAAATACAACAAAAGCAAAAAGATTGCAAAATTCATTAATGAAAAAAAGCAGCAAACAAAATCGACTATCAACCACTTTAGCAGATTCATGTCGTCAACACAAAGACAGCACTCCAAATCGAATGAACATTTCTGACAGCATAAATAAGCTGGCATTTATTACAGGTGCACGTTAAAAACGACGCTTCGAAAGGCATCTAGCAAAGGTGGAATGCTCGAAGGAATTTGACCGCTCACCGCTGGAGTTGGTCAGTGGTCAGTGGTCAGTTGAAAAAAATTTCGCCGACGGACGGTTAGACTACTGATTAATTGATACGTTGATAGGATCAGTGGCAAGTGATGAAAATTTGACCGATCGAAGCGATTTCACCAATTCACACTTTTACAGGATGCTCTTTTAAGAGGTTATACCGACACATACAATAAAAACGTTCAAAAAAGAAATTTTAGCGATTTTTTACTACAGCAAATCCTTTATTTAAAAAAAAAAAAAAACTGGCAATGAATTTTATACGGACTATAAAATACTTCCTTTATAAAATAAAGCAAAAAAAAAAATTCCAAACTAAGAAAAAAAAAAACTTCGAGACTTCTTTTGTGGGAAAACCAATAAAACAACATAAATATTGCAATAAAAATTTCGAAACCATTATACGTGAAAAATATTTAAAGAGAGCGAAAGGAATGCATGAAATGAAAACAATAGAAAACATTCATGAGAAATTGCATATATGAGCGAAAACAAAACAAAATAGCAATGAAATATGAGCACCTCTTGTGGCATAAATAAACCATAAAGTATTATGAGCCGAATCGAGAGAGAAACGCAAACGTTTCCCCCCATATATTCGACAAGAAACGCAGAAAATATGCTGAAGGATATATTCGGTAAAAAGTTTCGGTTTCTGCAATTAGATCGATTGCAAAAAAAAAAAAATGCAATCTGATATAAGGCGCATGCAAATTTTAGGCACAAAAAAAAAACATAGCCGACTATCCATAAGTAAATGATGACGCATTAAAAAAAAAATTCGCTTAAAAATGAAATAAATATTTGCAAAGTTAAAGTGAAATTCAAAAAGAGCAAATAAAATAGCATTGTTGTATTATCGACCCAATATTGTGTATACTTTTTCTTAATAAAATCTCGCAAGAAACACTTCATTGGCTTTAAAAATTCTAAAAATAGAATAATGAATGAAACTGAACGAATTTCTACGACTCTCATTGAAATGTATTCATTTTTACGCTACAGCAACACTTCAAAACACCCGAATATCATCATCATAGTAGTGTAATTAGACGCTCGCGGTACATAAATATGTATTCCAGGTAAATGTATACCTGCACGCTTTATGTTGATCATTAGGTCAATGCAAGGTACGAAATGATTGTTCTCGCCTATGTTATTCAATGCGAAGAAGATGAAGGAAAAGGATAACGAAAGCGAGAAGTGACTGTCTCGAGAATGCATAGACACATAATGAATAGTTTAATGCAATGAGAGATAAAATTTCTCGGTGAATGTGTTCTATAAAGTGAATCATAAAAGTATACATACCCTCGTTGAAGTGTCACCAACGGTAAACATATATGGACGGCATTTGCAGCACTATACAAACACAACTAAATAACCATAAGAGGAAATACTCATTGCCAACTAACTGATCCACCTCAAAAAACTTCTTTTTGAAATTCCAAAGGGTGAATAATTAAGGATAGTGTCATAACGGCACAATGTTGAGAGAATATATGGAAGTAAAAATATTACGAAACAATTTGTGCAAGATTTGTACGAAGCATACCAAAACGAATATTTCAACAAGCACACCTTTCACCTTTCGCCAGTTGTGTCGACATTAATTAACCTATTGTTTTGATTAGTTCGTTGACTGGATGAAAGAAGTGCCTTATTCATCTAAACAGCTATATTGGCTGCTTGGGATAAGTAAGCTCTTTTTGTCTTATCACTACTGGAGAGGAGGTATTAATTTGTATGTTATGCTTTTTATCAACAAGGGTGCAGCAAGTAAAGGAAGCATCTCGTATCATCTGCTGTTCAAATCGTTTCACTTATTTTGCAAAATGGTGAAAAATAAATTGAAAATGAAACTGTAATATATCAAATTTCCCCAGCGTTTTTTTTTCCCCCGCTAGTTTCTTTTGATTAGATTTCATCTGAAATGCATACAATCAGAAGCAATTAATCAAACTCTCAAAATGTAGTGATAAATAGATGACCATGAAGAAATTTATTCGAGGCAACATCACGAATGATGATAAATGAGGGAATTATTGAAATGTTTATTGGAACGGATCGAATTTCTAATGAAAGATGAAGATGGCTGGTAATTCACAATCATTGAATAGTTTTTGTTGAACGATAAAAAATGAGTGGTGGTTTGTATTGTTGAGATGCTCGTCAATTTCAATGGCGAATATCAACTGATAGAAATTTCAAATAAGGTCATTAGTCTTTTTCACCTCAAAAATGAGGTCATAATTTTTAGATGCCACCCACTCATCGCAAAACTAAACAATGCGCAAAAATATCTTTAGCCTCAATTAGGGAAATTGAGAAATTAAATAGAAATTTTTCAATACTCAAAAAAATTTTAGGCGAATTTTTTTTTAAACGAATTCAATGTGTTTCTCAATTTCTCAACATTTCAAAATCAATAAATATTATTTTTTATCTCATAAAACTATTTTTCCAAATATAAAGATAAACATATCATCATTTTATTGTTATATGATTGTGAAATATAATCGACAGAATAAATTTCAGCAAAAAACTTTCACATAGCATCTATGAATGACGCTATTTGAGATGCAAAAAAAAGCAAAAAAAAAAAAGAAAAGAAAATTTTGTTGGCTTATATTTGCTTATTTTATATAAGCACACTCCCTCTTTATGAACATTCCATAGATATCAATGTTCTTTGATAAAGCATAAAATAACAACAAAAAAGCGTTTAAACTTAGTTAAGATCAATAGTGTACAACATTATGCCTCACTAAGCCTAATTTTCTGCATTTATAAATAAGATCAACAGAAATAAGCCTAACTTATAAATAAGAAGTAAGCGGATGAATTAGAAATCTTGCCTGCAAGATAATTTTGCAATGAATAACTGAAACATTTGAGAGAAAATGGCCGATGCATAATCTCTACAAATGAATTAAGGTCGGAAAAATAGCTATTACCACATTTTGGTGATATTATCGAGTTGACCTATCGCATATTTTGAAATGAAAGACAATAGAATGGGAATACGATGAAAAGAGAGTACGCAAAATCGATATCGGAGAACTTTCTGCTCGCATAGATGGAACTGCTGTTCCAAAAAAAAAAAAAATTTGCATTAAAGGCTAAATTTTCGTGTTAAATTCAAAAATCATTTGTGCTGGAGAGCAGTTTTTATGCAATTGTCTTCTAAACTCCCTTATCAACAATAGAATACAAGGTTTTTCTTCCTTTTCAAAAAAACGCTAAATGTTACGTAAAATATAAACGAATATCGCTGTAGCAATTATGTGAAGCTGAAGCCGATGAAGAGAGAAAGTGCAATACGCATCGAATGGGCAACACGAAGAACGAAGATAAATAGCACAACGAAACGATCGAATTTGTCGCGCATTGACCTTATTCTTCGAGTAATGCTCGCGCAAAAGAACTCAACATCCAGGCCGTGTTACTATGAATGAATGAGCACAAACTCCTCCTCCTCCTCCTCCCCTCCCCTCCTTTCTTTCCTCCCTCCCGCAAAAAAACAAACACATAGCACACATCGTCTTGCACCTTCCATATAAATCATCCGGAAGCTCTTTGAGAGAGAGGGAAAGGTCAAGCGAAAGAGTTCGATAAGGGTATAGGAGAAAAAAAATGGATGCATTCAAGAAACAAGTAGAATCTCTGCAGAAAGAATTAAAAAATCGAACCGTTTGAGTCCCTCATAGATAAAAGAAGAATAGTGGAATTTCTCTGGCTACGCATTCTTCATTCACAATGATTAAGAAAGCTTCGCAAGTGTAATAACTCAAAACTTGACGGCCAAATTCTTACATTTTTTTTCGTCTTATCCAGCAAAAACAAGAAACAATCGAGTCAAATTTGTTTGTTTTTTTTTTTAAAGAAGGAAAGCCGCTAAGAAATAATGAAAGTATGGAATGGAAAACGATGGATGGAAAAAACCCATTTCCCTCGTAAATCAGTAATCACGGAGAGAAGAGAGCAAAAAAACCCCCGAGAGCTTCACATTAGGTAGGTTGAACAAGTCAGTTATGCCGTCTGGATTTGCTCTCATCTTCTCCCAATTGTCCCATTCAGTGCTTCTCTTCCGTTGTATCAACTTAAGTACCAAAGGATTACATAATAATAAAAATTAGATCAAGGATAACATCACGTTTCATACTTTGCTATTTTATAGGGGTCTTTGAAAAATAGAGGTAAACAGGCATTAAAAATGAGAAAATGATTGATTAGCCACAAAGATTCCAATAAGAATGAAAAGGATTATAACGGAAACAAATACTTGTATTGTCGAGAAGTTAAATAATATCACAACGATATTTATAGTAAATTAGAATGTCAATAGAAAATCATATATCTATAAATGATTATAGAGAATTGCTACATATACAAATATATTCACAAAAGTGAAAAAAAAATCTATTTTTTATCATAGATCAATAAATCACTCAATTCGAATATTTTTTTAACACCTCATCGAACATTAATAAATTACTTCAAAAATTACAAAAATTCAACAAAAGTGCAGAAAAAAAAAAGGACAGTTCAAACATCTTCTTTATTTATTAGCAAATCTGTAAGTTTTAATGAAACTATGTTTTGTATCAACGATATTAACAGATTTATAGTCGTATTTATTCGATGTTTTGATCGATCCGTTCTTCATACACCCCATAGTGGTCGTATGAAATGATGAAGAGAAGCATTAATAACGTTTATCCTAGCCTTTTTTTTTTCTGGAATTTATCGAAAGTCTCGGAAACTCTCTGAAACTATCGTTCTCTAATATCATCGCTAGTCATTTCATGTTCAATAGCATCGACGCTCTTATCCACTAATTGCCCCCCTTATGGAACATAAATACTCATCTATGCGTTCGTTGCTCTCTATAAATGCTTCGCTAATGCGCTCTCCTTTCCATATTTGAAAGTCATTCAATTCTTTAGACACGCAACATATTCACTTTTTATTGTTTGTTAAGTAATTTCAATTTTTTCATCATGAAGCGAACCTGAAAAAAAAAAATTTTCAAATCGTGATGCATTTAATTTCTAAACGCTAATAGCAAAATTCGCTTGTTCTGAGTATATCAGTTATGAGCTGAAATGAATTCGTTTACGCGTCGAGAAATTCGATTTTCTCTCAAATCAATACCCTCAACTATGTAACGCTAGACGCTAATTCACTATCAAATGTCACTTACAGAAGCCTATGAAGCAAGGATTCTTTCTGCTTAATCGTCGCTATAGCTATATCTATCATATAGCAAAATTAAAAGTTCTATTAGAGCCGCCTTATCGACTAGAAAGCAAACAGTGAATACGTCAAATTTTGAGATTTTAGACGGATGAAACATTTTTTTTTCCGAAGGAAAACAGCACAAAACCTTTAAACGGCCATCACGGGGTAATGCAATAAAAACCGATAAAGAACTTTGAAGAATTACAAGCGACTATAAGGAAATCGAGTGGAACTTTACAAAACATTTCGTTAACAGCGAGAAATTCAAACCTATCAGAAATTTTGAAAGCAAAGAAGGAAAAATTTTCTATAAATAAAGCGAAAAAAAAAATTTTGAAAGAATATTCGATAAATAATTAAGAAAATATTATAAGCGTTAAAAGTGTTACCAATAGAGTGTTAACTATGATTAAAGTAAATTCGACGCATTGCAAAAAAAAAAAAAAAGTTTTTCCCATATATATACGATTGCAAACAACTTTCACAACAAATATATTATAATAAATATTTTCAAATTTCAATAAATATTCAAAAATTTTCAATAAATATATTTCATATTCGATTTCAAATATAATTTGCATTTTTTTTTTTTTTTTTGCATTTATTCTTCATCACAAAAAAATCAATTACAATAGAGAAATGTTTGAGAAAAAAAAAATTCATTCCAATATCTAAAACAAAATGAAAACATTATAAAGTTTACAGATTGGAAGAAAAGATTTTAAAAAATAGGTGACCGAGTTACGTCGCCTATCCATTTACGATCGTTCGATGAGAATGTCATGTGATTGTCAATCGGTGAATTTTCAAGAAAAAAAAAAAAAACAATCACACTAATGAAAAAAAAAAGTCTTGAAAAATTACAGATAAAATTAGAGATTTTTAGAATAAGATGCCCTAATAAGATGATAAGAGATAATTTTAATCAACCTATTAAAGCATGGTACTCATTCATACAATTTGAATAGAAAAATCAATTCAAAAAAAAAAAAATCGATAAAACGAATTTACATTTGAGCCATTAAACGGATTGTTCATAAAGAGAAGTAATAAAAATTTCGAGCAATTCGATTGCACAAAGAAATGACTCATTTATTGTTCTATATATTTGTGATTATATCATCTTATAAATGCCTATATATTTTTCAGTTGTCTTCCAAGTAAACATGTGATAACATTTCAAGAAGTAAACAAGTAAACAAGTAAACAAATAAACAAGTAAACAAGTAAACAAATAAACAAAATGTTGCAATTACATTTTTGTGGTCAATCAAACGAATCGAATCCATATTTCAGTGATTTGCATATGTTACTTTCTTCAGAATTTATGATTGCAATTAAAAGTAAAGTAAGTATTACGAGGAGAAATATTCATCGCGTAATCTCGAATGAAAATTACGCGTTTGTAAATTTACAAAACGTTTTAAGCAACAATTCGAAGAAAGTGGGATGGTGGAAGGGATTGGATGAGGTGAAGTGGGGGAGAGGGGGGGGGGTGAAGAGGGAGGGGGGGAATTACATTTAACAATGCATCATGCATGATTTCAATGAGTTATTAAGGGCAGCAGAAAAATTTACAGGAAACGATATTTTTAAGTTCAAACAGCCACTGATAAAAATTATTTCATTGATTTGACGCATAAACAAACGGCCAAGTTAATGATACCTGATTACAAGATTATACAGCCAATGGTCACTTCTTAAAATATTTTGGATACTATGGAGAGGAATAAAAATTTGAGTGTCTCAAATCCATTGGTCACTTTGAATTTTAGTGAAATTCGACATAACGATGCAATAGCCATCAATAAAATTGACTTGGAAAAGGAAAAAAGAAAAGAAAGAAAAATCCAACCGAAAAATTCAATGCAAGAACAATAGTATATGTTGTGATGTAACGAACATAAAAGCAGCAGCACTAACGTTTTCGTTTCAACAAAAGCAAAAGACATTGAGCAATGCGCAAATTCGCTCATATATCTCCGACGATGGTATAATGGATCAAAAAAAAAATTTTTTTTTTTGTGAGCGCTATTCAGTACCATCGTGCTAGCATTCGTTCATCTTGGCAAACGTTGTACATCCAAGGACAACCACACACATACACACATATACACCAATCAACGCGCGTCACGTTTGCCTTTATGGCCGTTTCCGGTCGAAACGTCCATCCTCGCCTCCATTCCGGATGTATTTTACAACTAAACGTTCGGTAAAAAGACACATTACAACATCGGTAAAAGACAATTGCTTTCAGCAGAAATTCAATCAATCCGCTGTAATAGCCGATTTAGAAGTTCTAAATCGCGCTAAGTTTACCAGACATTCGTTGAACGAAACGAATCGTAAATTTTTTCGAAGAGACAAGAGTGTTCAAATCGCTGAAAAAGTTTCACCTTGAAGATGATGAAAATGAATAACAATGGTAAAGATGGGAAATGCATTATGCACTATGAGGGATATTCATTTTGCACCATCTATTTATTAATAGAAATATATAAAATGAATCATATTATAGAGTTTCTGCACGTTATAAGTATCCGATGAATGAAATGGTGATCCGATTAATTCTCAATCAATGCATTAGAGAGATGAGAAGATTTTACATGCATGGATGTGAATTAAAATTGCAACTTGAGTATATCGAACAATGATGTCACTGTGATGAACTACATACAGGTGAGTAGTTAAAGAAAAAAAAAGTATGCTTGTTAAGACATTATACAATAACGACGATAGCTATAATATTATTCCCATAAACGATAAATAACAGCATTTTCTTATAGAAGTAAAAAATTAATTGAAGAATAAAGAGAGAATGAAAATATCAATAAAAGGTGAAAGATGAGATGAGATAAGAAAAGAAAAACGAAGAGAGTGATTTATTTTAAAAGAAATGAAGAAATCTCGTAGTGAAAATAGTACAAATATGCGGCTTATACCTATAAAGATGAACGAATTTCCTAATATATCATCGAAAAAATAAGAATAAAAATAGAAATATTCAAAACAATACACTTATATTATGATTAAATTCGATTTTCTAAATAAATACCCCTCCCCCCCCCCCAAAAAAAAAATTTTTTTTTCTTTTCTAACTCAACCGGTTCAATAATAAATTGCACAGAAATTTTCTGGCATTAGCATCTTTGAATGCAGGTAAACTTTGTTGAAGTACATAAATCGAACGGAAATCATTTTAAGGTGTACATTCAACCGAACAAATATTATAATTTTTCATTTGGTGATTTCCTTGATGAACACTATTAGACGAATGGATATATATATATATATATATATATATATATATATATATATATATATATATATATATATATATATATATATATATATATATATATATATATATATATATATATATATATATATATATATATATATATATATATATATATATATATATATATATATATATATGCAAAAATATGATCATAAAGACGAAACGAAATAATAATAAAATTTAGAAATAAATCTAAGTAAATATAGAACACAGACTAAATATATAAATTAATTTAACCATAACAAGACATAGGTATATAATGCAACATTCGCCCGGACATGATAGTTGAGAGAATGTGGAACAACAAAAACGAAAACTCGATGCGGAAACGAAGCCAAAGTGTAGCGTTTCGATCGCCAAAAACGGTTAGACGGAAAGAGGAACGCAACGCACATCAATAGACATACGTACGCAACGTCGAACGCACGCACTCATGATTCATGTTATTATTCGGTGCTTCTATGACTACGAACAAAAATATTATTGATACACGCTTGAAATTAAGCAATATTACCTTAGGAGAGATGTTCTGCTAAGTAGGTTGTGTAATATTATATCGTATTCTTTCTTCAATAGAACCCCAATGGGGTTATGAATTTCCTTTGTTTTGTTGCAATGATAGAGCGTCATATTAGTTGCTAGTACCGTTCATTCAAAGCGATAATTTCAATATCTGACATCATAAAAAAATTTTCAATTTCAAACGCTAGGAAGTCTTCACGAAATTCTTTTTGGCGGGGCAGGGAGGTGGGAAGCATTCGACTTCGTCTTTCCCGACTTCATGGTTCGCCGAATATCTCAAATATAATCGCTGTTGACAAAGAGAAACTTTGCATGAAAAAGAACAATTTTAGGTTTTTTTTCTTCTTTGAAATACAGAAGAAAATTAATTCCAACAATTGTAGACTCATCAAGAGCTAAAAATAATTCGTTAGCGAATTGGATTTTCGCAGCCAATTTCATTAAAACGGTTTTCTATTTTATACAACAATTGTAACTTAGAGGTTTTTTTTTTTCGAATATTGCATATCAAATAAATATATAATTTAGAGATAAATAAAATTACAAAAGTAAATTTAATAAGCAATTATTGTAATATCATATTGAATATATTTCTCATTGCCATTGTTCGAATTTTTTCAAAAATTTTCGGCGCATTTTTCAAAAAATCTCATAAAAATATTGATAAATGTTATTGGATATGCACTTTCCAATTTTATTCATCTTCTATATACTATTTCTACACTTTAAGAAGCAATAATTTTGAAATTGGCAACATTTAAATTTCCAAAATTTTCAAGAAATTGTTCTTTTTTTTGAGGAGGGGGGGGGGGGGGTTAAGAGTTCCTTTGTTTCGTTTAATGTTATACAATTCTCACCTTGATACAGTTACACTTAAAGTATAGGCTAAAATTTCTTAGCATCGTTAATTATCTATATGTGCTTTTGAATTTGGCATAGCAATTTGAAAAGTAGTAGTTAAGGAGGTCATTCTGTGATGCATATTGTATCCGTCAAGTTTTGAAAAGTTAATTGAAAAAGTAGTAGCTCGAATAGTTCCCGAGCTTGAACCACCAGACATACAGATGGATGATAGGCAGACACATACATATGTGCACATAGCAACAGATGCGACATCGCCACAATACTCTTTTGCGAAGCCAATTCGGGATCACTGCGTCACGTTCTTTTTGTCAAGTCGAAGATGTGTTAACATCCTTCACATCGACTACCGACATATCAGATAAGAAATATTTAAAGCATCGCATGACCGTAGTCAGGGCGACTTGATAATCAAATATGGATCTTATCAGAAGTTCCAGTAAGGAAAGGAGGGGAGGTGGTAGGTTCAGTAGGGCTGACTTATAAGTACCGAAAAACAAGGAAAACTGGCTTAACAGATTAGACGTTCGCCTGATGGCCAAAAGGTTGCATTTCAAAGGTGGCATATATGACACTTTGCCCACTGTCGGAGCTTCACGGATGTGAAGGAATCCTTAGCTCGTTATCCTTTCTCCCTTTCCTGCGGCTAAGCCCAAAGATTTTGTTAGGGCCATGGAGGACGCTGTTGCTTTGTCCTCCCTGTGGTCGATCCGACTGATCTCCTAGAGAAAATTCTTCGCTGACATTTTCGAATGTCCTGGAAGGTTCATCCTTGCACATAGTGCGATGAGAGCTTCCATGAGGGAAGAGAGTGAATAAAAGCTCATCCACGTTTCAATTTGACGACTATACTTGACGCACTCTTGTTGTCATTCTTTTTTCATTCTTTTTCTTATTCATCGTTTTTCTGCCCTACACTCTACCCTTTCCCTCCATAAATATCACATATTTTATAGTTTTGCAAAAATTTTGCTGGTATTTCAACTCCTTTTCCTAATCGATGAGAATTGATTAGCAGCATCTTCGTGTATAACTGCCAATTTTGTATTGTTATAGGCATCTTCTAGGAGAATACGATTTTCCGATTTGGAATGATAATTAACAGATTAATGATAACATGCTATATGGGCTGTCATGTTATTCATTTTTATATTTCATTCACATGGCTAACCAGTTTCTTCATAAACTATCACGAGGTAGTCAACATGAGAATTAGTACCCCAATCCGATCGCCTATACGAATCTTCCGAAATATTCGCTTTCATATGAGGCGATCGCTATAAAATGAAGATTTAATCGGCATAGATTGAATGCGAATTTTTGCCCCCATTTCAATGTTTATAATTCGCTCCAATGTTCTCTCAAATTTCATAGCTCTGACTTCATTGCTTTCTGAGATGAACCGACAACGTAGACAGACAAATACATACACACACGCATACGTGCATACGAATAGACATAACTTTTTGCAAAAAAAATATTGCGACAAAATGGTTTTGCAAACCAACTCTGCAAAAATATATGTGAGTTAATGAAGAGTAGTTTTTGGAAAAAAACAGCGACATCGGGAGAACTGTGCGGAAAATTAAGAAGACGATATTATCAAATAAGATGCTTACCCAGCAATAGTCATTAGAACGGCGGTATTCTCGTTTACAGAATTCATATATAAAATGCGCGCAACCGGAAACGCAAGAAAACTTGAGCGAATTGTATTTCTATTCGTTCTGGAACGAATAAATAACTATGATAGATTATAGAATTTTGAAGTGATCCTTTACGCATTTTAGCGGCAATTGGTTTTTTTGTGTCGCGGTAGACAACTTATATATATATATATATATATATATATATATATATATATATATATATATATATATATATATATATATATATATATATATATATATATATATATATATATATATATATATATATATATATATATATATATATATATATATATATAATATATATATATATATAATATATAAATATATATATATATATAATATATATATATATATATAGCAATATTTCTAGCAAAATACTTATTTCTGTGCAAGCGATATATTTGCATTCGCTTAGCATAGTATGTGTTTCCTCAACATCCGCATAGAGTTCTGAAAAAAAATTTTTGCTTTCCAATAATCAGAACGAAAACTGTTGGTTTGAAATGAAAGAAGAAAAATGCGCTCAAAGAATTGCTATAATAGGCGCCCTGCATTCCACTCAGGCAATGAACCAATTATAGGTTGCTATTAAATAATAGAGTATCGATAATAGCACATGAACGTTTCAACTGATTTAGCCCCTAATTATCACTTTGTTACCCAACCGCTGTGAAGTAAATTTCACTCACTTTAAAATGAATGCAATTTTTTGATGCTTTATGATATCATTAGCTTCTATCAAAGTTGACCTATGAATATGAATGATGCCATATGACACCATCATATACTGTAAATTATAAGCCACAAATTTCAACAACTTAGTCAATATGTATAAAAATAGCAATTTTAGATTATCCATCGATGAATTTGTTTAATCGTGAGCAGAAGGAAAAACATCAGCAAAAATAAACCAAAAGAATGAAAAACAGAAAAAAAGCACTTTGAAAAGAGAGTACACCACAAGAGTCGGGAAATGATGTCACCTAATGAGAGCGTGATCGCGAGAAAGAATGCTGAAAGGATTTAAGGAAGAAAAAATTTCAAGATATAATCTTGGTGTATGTAATATACTCATTGCATTTCTTTCTTCTGATTAACATACTTCTGACTGACGTATTGGAATTACCGATTGATCAGATGAATTAGTCAATATGCATTTACCTTCACATAGAACATGGGCATCATTGAAAGTCTTTCTTGCAGAAGTCTGTACATATCACCTCCAATTCGACTGTCGATTCCGGTAGAAATACAATGTAATATGTATGACTCTATCTGCACAAATTGTCTAATAAATGAGACAGGTAGAAAAACTTGCGATAGAAGCAAACTTATGAATAGGTTGTGGCCACGACTATGAAAGATACTAAGTATTCAAAACGATAATAGCGATATACTTGACGTTTCTCATCTACCGATAATATTATGCATTTTGTGGGCGCTATTTTCGTTTTTTTTTAAATATCTCTAAATTTTCAAGCATTTTTTCTTCGATATGCCTAGAGAAACGAATAAAGCACTACGAAAAAATTATGCATATAAGGAAGGTGCATTTTTTTTTCGTTCATTATATTGCTCCACATAGCAATACGAAGGCGGTATTTCAAAGAAATCTTGACGTCAAAAAGAAATGACTCTATGTGTCTCATGAATATCCGATAAAGAGGAAGAAGGAAGTGCAAAAAAAAAAAAACGATTTATTATTTGCAAAAAACATATTTGTTTTTAAAAAAATATTCATATCGAACTAAATGAAAGCGCTTAGAATATTTTGAAGTTTTCAATTAAGCCATTTATTTATCTATTCGTTTGCATAGAATCACAAATACATTCTAATAGGAAAACGCACATTATAATCAGCCAAATGCCACGTTAACAAATCGAGCACGTAAAAACTCATGAAAGAACTATTTGTCAAATGTGATCTTTTGAGAATTCTACAATTAATTCGCTAGTCACTCTACAAGTAAAGGAAACGTATTAAAAAAAAGAACATATTACTTTCACATTTCAACCAATTTAGCAATCCGAATCTTCAGTAAAGTCATTTGACCATAATTTGATGAGTATAAAATGAAAAACTCCAATTGACCAAAATAATATGTGGATTATTTTCGCATTGAAAAATCTATAACTTCTTTTGATATGGTAAAAGGGGTGGATGAAAACTGAGATGGGATAAACCACTCGTAAAGCTTTGTGTTTAACGCTGAAAGCAAAAGGCGTAGAATAGGACCGAATGGAGTTCGACCGACCCCGTGCCGATCCTTAGCGAACGGAGAGATAGTGAAGTAGAATCTGATATCGCAGAACAGCATATGGCTCATATTTGTACAACTTTAATGGCTCATAAGTTGAAAATATCGGTTGATAGGTGAGGGCATGTATATCTCTAAGCAGATACGACACCATCATGGTGTGCTTTTGAGAAGTAAGTTTGAAGAAAATTTGGCGCATAAAATTTGGGAAAGCGTTTGGTGAAAAAATATTATATCATAGAAAGAATCGCTTACTCTAGTAACTGTTTTTCTGTTCCTTCTAATTCAATCGTTTTCATATTATTTCTCCTCATCCGTCCGGTTCTAAGCTTCTAAAAATTTCCTCGTCGGCTTATCTCTGATCAGTATCGTTTCCAAATAGCGAATGCATTCAACTATATATTGTATATAGTGAGTTTAATAAGATAGTGAAATAAGTTTGATATTCTCAATAAGAATATAATTTCGAATATTGTTCTTCATCGTTCCCTCTTCATTCTTTAACGTAAATGCATATGAAAATGTATTTCTTGCTTTAAACGTTTTTACAACCTTAATGAGAATAAAATTTTCCAGAAGAAAATATTTCTTTTTATGAAAATTATACTGATTAATTCTAGTTTTTTTTTCCCTCATTATACTTTTTTCTTCTATAAGAGATATAAAATGCCTTTTTTTTTGTTCATTATTTGAAATAATATCGATGATTCACTCTCGAGTTTTGTATGACCTATTTTTCATGGAATTCCTATTATCTCTATAGTACTACTGGAAAATCATAGAGCCCTAATAATAAAATCATTTTTAATTTTTTATAACTTCTTTTGGCGAATAGTTTATCATTTTGTTATGATAAAGTAACGCAAATACTACGAATTTCGATAGAGTAGAACAAAATTTCTTAAGAGTTAATTAAAAGCAATATGAGCAGTATTGCCGATATCCAAAAGCACAAATTGATGACTGCGTATATTGGCGAAACGAACCGAAAAAAAAAAGCTTTCATATTCATTGGAATTGCGCATATGTTCTTCTTCAGTAATGGAATATGCTGAAGCAATTGGAGTAGAATGCGGATGAAGTGTTCTCCATGGAAACTCTCCATTCAGAATCCACAAAAATAGCAGAATCTATTGCAATGGAAGAGGACTATAATTGAGCACAAGAGGTGGTATTTCATTCGAGATACCACTTTTCGCCGACAGTTTCATATATGCCTCCAACTAAAAGATCGATCCACTCTCATAGTTCGTCCAGGAACATTGCAGTGATTCTCAGTTCTAGTCTTAAAAGGAAATCCACGTATTTCGTATTCATGACAAAAAAAAAGCGTCATAAGGAAGTGCTCCATTTGCGCGATCAAAAAATCGGATGCATCTGCAACGACTAAATGCTTATATAACCTAGCATGGAGGTATGGAGAATGTCGAGTCACTATGTATCTGCACGCAAAACCATTAATAAGCTTTAAATAAATTCGATACCTTTTTCTATGTCTATATCAATGGTTTATCATCGTAAAGAAAAACGTATCGATAACATGCCTGTCGATGAAGATGAAGATCCTTGTGAACTCAAATAGCGCCTTGAGGAAACGCTCATTAAAATCAGAGTATATTTACGCACATTACATCTCTTCATCAATAGAATAGATGAATTAATAGCAATCATAAAATACTATTAACAAAACGAGTGCAATATTTTCTCTACCTCAGATATATTTTTAAATAAAGGTTTTAAGAACAAATCCAAATATTACTAGCCGAAACCCGTGAGTTAGCATAAATACCGTGAAAAAAAACTTCCTTTTAGAAAAAAAATGGTTTTTGGATAGTGACGCTAATATTTATTACTCCTATTTTTAAAATACTCTCAGAAAAATTAAAATAATGGCATTCATTTGAGCGTTATTTGGCAATAATCAATTCACTAATGCGGTTAACCGACGAATACTACAATCAACCGGAAATATTCGGCTGAATCATTGCGTTGACTCATTGTAGTTTTTACACAATCCATAAATTAGATGTCATTCTCTCGAAAAACGCTGTCACAGCGATATCGATTATGTTCTTGGGAGCGTTTAACGAGAACAGTATGATTCATTCGTCGTTTCTCTTATCAGCATACAAATAGAACGCATTTACATATGAGCTTAGTTTTGATTTTATGTAAATTTTGATAGACATTAGATGAAACATTTAAGAACACAAATATATTTAAATTCTAATAAAAATTCATCGAAATAATTTCTTTGCATAATATTCAGGCATGATATTTAGTAAGAATTCAATTAATTATGCAAATCAAATTCATAAGAATATAATATCATTGATAACATTTATTTGATTAGTTTTCTTCTTTTTAATCAAATTATTGAAGAGATTTTTTTAAATCACTAAAACATTAGCTGTGAAAGCGAAAGACAGCGAAATTCTTTAGAGGGTAGATATCTTTGGGAAAAATTTATCAACGAGTATAGCAATGTGCACTCCAGTTTTTTTTGCGATTACGCTATTGAGTTTAAAAAAATATTCATAGTACTGAAATATCGGGAATAGTTGGAAAATACTCTCAAGTGGCACTAGAATTGGCTTACCGCATGGCATCGGATGCCTCCAGAAAATTCAAGAAACTCTCTAGCTGGAAACGCTCAGAAAAATTTTAGGCAACCTCGATGTTTGACGCGTGCAAAGATATTACTAGAGCTGAATGCATCCTTTATCCTGAGGCTTTCTAGTTCTTCCAAGACTCATAGGTTAAGAGAGGACAGAAGTTGTTCATGAAGGCTCAAGAGTCGCGACACCATCAACCTTATCATCATTACATCTGTTTCAGGTGTAACACCTCAACGAAGATTTAAACGCCTCATGTAATTTATAGTTATTCCAATTTTACATCTATTCTAACTTATTTATCGCATTGGGTTTATTGCGGTAAAGCCTTATTGCCGCAGCTTACAATTCATTGAGCGTGGGCATATTTTATGGGTCGTTTACCATTTTTATCAATATATTGGCGAATGAAGAAATGTTCGCATGGCTTTTTAATGTTTACCATAGTTTTGGCGGAATACTCTCATACGCGTCTCCTCTTTGCAATCATCACATGATGCTAATCTTTTTTTGAAAACATTTTCCCAATAAAAAACTTTCCTTCACATTCAAAGAATTCGAACATTTTGCAGCGATGATTGTTTCATTTATATTGAAGCAACGAAAATCTCACAAAGAGAGCACCATAAGAAAATATCTGGAAAATTTGCAATCGCGCCACCCTAATATGTTTGTTTTTATCTGCCGATTTCAATGTTTTTATGCGTCAAAGATTTTCAGAATTTAATATCGCCTTAACGCAACACTCAACTATATATGTAAGTGGATTTCGAGCTTCTCGTTTTCCATCTCCAGGTGCATAATCACCCTTAATACTTAGGCAGTGCCTGGAACGCTGACAATTCCCAACGAAGCATTTTTCTGTTTAAGCCATCAATCAAATCCATAGAGCTATCTGCTCGGATGTCCAGTATGGATTCAATACTTATGAAAGCACCGACAGAGCTGGGAGGGGGGGGGGGGGTTCAATTCATTGTATAAATGAATTATTTTTCAATGACGAATAAAAGAAGACTTAGACCTTTGTTTAATAGTCCAGTTATTTTTATTGAGGTCATAGAAGAATATTAAAAAAGGCATAGAATTTAAGAAACGCCATAAATTTGTGAAGATGAACGTCACGTGAAAAACTTCTTCTTATAGTTCTCTCATCATTTTACAGTTAATTCTCTAACCTCATGATTTGATGGATATTCCCATACGTTATAGCGTGAAGGATTCGTTTCAGCGATACGATTGTATTGTTCAACAAGCATCACTTCCGTTTGTAAACGTGTCTCTGAAATTTAAAATTGCAATACTTTTGCAATCGCAAATTCAAACAATGCTTAGTCAAAATATAATGCTGAAACTACGCATAAACATAGCGCCAATAATCTCATCATTTGCAAACGTTAATTAATTATAAAATGCAAAGAGAAAGGAAATGTCAGCAAACAGGAAAGCAAATTTATCGAATTGCATACATAAGGAAGCAAAAATATAGCTAGCAGAAATATTATCACGAAGATATGATACTATGTAAATTATTTTTTAAACAACAAAAAATATTCATATCTAAGAATATTATTGTGAAATTAATTTTAGTTCCTCAAAGAAAATTTTCCTCAAATATGACGAATTATTTGCAATTGCAAAACGATTCATAAATGAAGCATTTGAAGCTTTATTTAAATGAACGAATGTTTTGTAGTATATAAAGCGATCATTTATAAACCCTCAAAATGACTAATTGTATATTTAGTGCAACGATGAAGCAATTATGTTGAAGTGTATATCATTCAAGAAGTCACGACGCGACCACTCTGTACCATCCATTTGCTTAGCGATCTTATTGGATGAATCATTTAGGCAGATCTTTGACAATTTAAACGCTTCAACTTATAGTCAATTTTATTATCTCATTAATCTTAATTGTTTATTTATATTTGGAGATAATTCGTTCTAATCGACTAATCAAGAGAAGCCGAATTTCATTTAACGGAAATTATTGAAATTTACGAAATTAAACGCATAGTTACGCAAAGTTCTAATTATGTTTTATTTATATTTTTCAAAAAAGTGGTGATTTTTTTTTTCGAGATTGAGGAAATCAAATATTGAATCAATGCACATAATGCGTATTAAAAAAAACTGTGAGTGAACTCATATTGAACTCTATTTATTGTGTTGTTGAACGCATTTGTATGTGAGGAAAACAATGATCAGAATCAATAAAGACAACTAAAGCGGCTAGGTGGGTTTGTTTCAGTCGAAGTGGATTTACTTAACAAATCGCTAATGATTATTCATATGCAGAAAGGTTAATGAAGATATTTCACTCAACACATTTGCAAATTAATCGATTGCAATCGAATATTGCATTGCATGTAATTGCAAAACTTTCAATTGATGAATAAAATAAGGTTTTCCATATATTTAATGAAAGGTGGTGTACAGTTTTAGTAAAGCGCATTAAGCGGGTTTTTAGATCAGAGCAGGATAGTTCAAGATGACCAAAATGGAGGAAAGGAGCGTAGTTAAAGCAGAAAAAAAAACTCAGAGAGATTTCGATCGGAAATTCCAATAAGAAAACTAAAGAACTTTTTTTTAATGGAAGAATTTAGAGGAGACGATTGTCACTTATCTCTTGCTAGTAATACCGATGAGGTTGTCTCGATCTCCATGCAATCCCATAATAACTTTCAAAAGTCATAATTTCTTTTGATAAAATAAAATGAACATAACTTTCATCACAACCGTTTTATTGGCCACTTCAACGACGTCGAGCTTTGGTTGTTGCATTCGATGAGAGCACAAATTGTGTTTATATTCATTGTTATATAGCGTTGGAAGCAACGTTAGATGTGAGATTCCTGTATCTTCTTAGTTTCTGCTTATTCGTTATGATTTAGAAAATCTAGTCATATGAGTTTCGTTGTTGATGTAGTTTATGTTGTTCATCCCTTTCATTAAATGAAGCCAATTTGTAATGTAAAGAAATCTATGCCCAGATGACTCGAAATTCTACTCAATAACAAAAGAAAAGCATTGTGGTTTCGAAGGCAGCGCTGATATATGCATGAAAATGAAACGAAGAAACAAAAAATCTGAAGAAACGAGGAAAACCAAGGAAAAGACGATGAAGCCTCTTGAAGCAAATATATAATGTCTGCAAAAAAAAAAAAAAAGAAGTAAAAAAGAAACTAAGAATATTACGTTTGCAAAACAATGATTCAATGAAATTTTATTGTCGTAGTGGATCGTCATGATAAACAATTGAATGAATTAATTAATTTGCATATGATATAGTACAATCAATAAAACTTTGTACATGCCTAACAAATGGTGACAAATTGTGTCGTAGAAGTATTGCTACGAAGAGAGGAAAAGTAGAGATACAATAATACATCATGGAAGTTGTAATATGCCTTAAAGCTATCAATTTGCATTAAAAAATGAGCTCAACGAGGCCATGCTCGGTTGTTTATCCAACGAGACCCTTTGGTTGACTAAGACACATTTTGAGGTGAATTTTATGGATTGAGTAAAGGATTAATGAAGGAAGTTTGAGTGGTCAAGTCGATTCTTCCTACCGAACTCTTAAGGCATAAAGCTTATGCTCTTTCTTGTGAGGTTTTATCTCTTCCTAACACTATTTCATCCAATCTTGAGTTTTCATCTTTAATTCTCTCTATGTTTAAACGAGAAACACTATGCGTAATGGTCGTTGAACAACAACCAACGATCATATGTGATTTTTATAGATTCCAAAATTGTCGAGACGCAATTTGCGTGTAGTCGTATAATTGTAAAGTATTTTTTGAAGGTAATTTTAAATAACGGCATATTTTATGATGTAATATAGTCATTGTTTATTCAAGAAGTCCACATCTTTAGTGTGCATTCTTTTATTGGTTTATCGTCGATTGCAAACAGAAACACTTCATAAATTAATCGCATTGATGAGTGGATGAATTCTCAGAAAGAGTCTTTTCATGACTAAGAAGTGTGTGCTATTAAAAATTCGATCTTTGGTCTATCTAGTTTTTTTTTTAAGTTTTCGACGCTACCGGAAGCAGCAATAGTGCATAAGAACGAGTTTTCACCAATCAAGAAGCGTTCAGCAGAAGAATGTTAGCTGCTGACGAATCAAAAACTTTCATTGATGGCATTATAAATGCAAAATCCTGCAGCTAAACGAACAGTGCCACTAATTGAAACCAGCGATTGGGCCGTTGAACGAAAAGGTGAGGGGATCCAATTTTCTAGAACGAAGTTTTTATTCAAGAAAATGAGAAGGCGGCATATGCTCGAATTATTGGCATAACAAATAGGCTATATACAAATGTAATAACATATCAAAAGGACGTACAAGGAGATAACCTCTGAAAACAACGTAGAATATTATACATGGAATAAATCGGAGACAAAGCATTTGGTTAGATATGATCAAACATCAGCATAGTCACATCCATAAAGAATATGTGGGTGGAGAGAACATCGAAAAAATGACCATCTTAGGGAGAAAAATTATTCGCCTCTTACTTTTTTTGAATTCATAGCACGAGAAATGATTTATTTTGTTTTATCAAAGAAAGCTTAGAAAAAAAAAACTCAATCGAAACGCAAATTTTTAAGTTTTGTTTGAAGATATGCGGTGTGGGAATATTTCAGTTTACATAACATTGACATGATATAGATGAAATATAAAATTGAAAAAAGAAGGATTTTGCCAAATTCAACATCATCTTAAATACTATTAAATAGCTTGTTGAATTTAATAAGTTATATTTTCCTATTTTCTCCAATATCTTGATTTTCAGTTTTGTTTTTCCTATACTTTGTTGGAAATAATGTCGAGACGGTATCTCCGAAATGAAATCTTACCACTGAAAAAATTATTAGAGATTTTCTGCAAATTGCGTTACTTTAGTGGGAAATCGCTTTATATATATATATATATATATATATATATATATATATATATATATATATATATATATATATATATATATATATATATATATATATATATATATATATATATATATATATATATATATATATATATATATATATATATATATATATATATATATATAATATATATATATATATATAACGTTTAAAAAAATTTGTTTCAATTTTTCAGCTGTTCCGATATGTTGGATGCTATCCTTTAAAAAATTATTCATAAAGCTTAGATGATATTAACTATGATCGTCGAAATTTTTGTCATATTTCAACGAGTATATAAGTATAAGTTGAAGGTTTGCAATGTTTTGTGATTTGCAAGTTTTTTGCAATTTGCAATTTGCAACATATTTTGCTTCCTTATTCATGTGAGAATGAACCATTCGTTGAACATCAACAGTGTGTTTGTTGGAATTTCCATTTCCTCGTGTTTTGTCTCCAATTTGGTGACAAATAGAACAGCTCAATGGAGATGAAGTTCGAGTATTGTGAAATTTTTTCGAAGCTGAAAAAAATTCTCGTTGTAGAAGACAAGGAATTATTACGAAGATGAAGAAAACCTTTTGAAAGCGGAAAAAATGCGCATAAAATGGAACAATTTGAAGGCGGAACGATCTAATGCGCCTAAAAATGATGCGCCATATTTGCTCATTTTTAAGCTCCTTCTCCGCATGAATCCCACCTCGGATACATGTGCTTCTTAACTCAGTTGTTGATATTATGAGCTCCTTCCATATATTATAACTCCCCAATCCGGAATACAAACCTCACGCTGAACTGGCATGTGTTACCTCGTTTGCTAGGAAAATTGAGACACGAGAACGCTTATCAGCAATCAATAAGTTCTTTTTTGTTTTAAAAATAACCTCCCTTTCATCACGCTGTCCACACTCATTCTCCTAAATTCGATGGTTAGACATCTGCGAATGACGTAGGCCTATCCTATGAGCTTATCTCGAATAGATTTCTGTTTATGAAGGACACAAAGACGACAAGCTCCTATGGTTTCTAAAGTGGAAAATATGCGAAATGCTTTCGATGAAAAGGATGTTCTTAACAACAGAACTTTTCAGCTAGTTCAATAATTTCACAAATAAGAATGCACCATAGGAATTCTCATTCGTTGAAATTGTCACATTTCCGGTCACTTGATATAGAATCGTTGATTCATTACAGCGATGGAAATTCTCATTTGAAAATAGAAATCATCGAAAAGCAACCCGTTAAAGGGGCCACTCGTAAAAGGTGAACTAAACTAATATCAATAAACAAAGATATTAATTTACCCATAGAAATGATTTATTCTTTTTTTTTCGGGGAACCAGAATTGCGTAGTTGATGTTTGAATAAACGAAAAAAAAAGCGTTTAATGCGATGAATTTGAAGCAATCAGATTTTCGATAAGTTTTCAGCAAAGAATGAAATGATTATGGAGAAAAAGTATGAGCTATTGAAGACGTAGAATCTTAATGCAAGAAAGGCAACCATAGTGCTAATTTTTATAAAGCATTTAAAATTTCAACGAATAGCTTCATTACAATTCAATACGGCAGTATTTCATCAATAGTGTTGCTTAAATGCGTCATGTACATTGTTCCTCGGCCTTCTGAATGTTTTCATAATATCGAACCAAGGTAAATTCATCGCCTAAAATGTTTTCCTCATTTAAAGTGGTAAGAATTCACATCAGAATACACTCACTGCAAAAGTAATGATCTCATTTTTTTTAAGCTAAGAATGCTTCTTTCTTTTCCACTTTTATGAATTAATAAATGAAAAAATGAAATATTATGGCTGGTACGATATATATTCCATATAATTCAAACCATAACAATATCATGTTGCACAAATTTCTTTTTTTTTTTCGAAGAAGAAATGAAAAGTACCCAATAGAAGTTTTTTTTAATGTCATTGCCTAGTTAAAGCAAGTCGATTTTATCTAATCGACTAGTAAGTATATAATAAAAAAGCGCACTATTCTAGCAGTCGTTTTCAATTCCTCAATGAAATCTCTTATATAAATTCACCTCATGAATATTTGGTCGATTTTCATAATCGAATGTCATCATTGTGTCTATAGTTTGTTGACATGCTTCACTAATCATTAAATTTCGTGGATAATGATATGAACGCTCTTGTTGAGCGTTTACAATTATCGTATTACTGGAGACACGTTCATCGAATGGCATCCTATTTGTAACAATTACGAACGCAATTACACCCAATGACCTGAAATGATTATTGATAGAAATTTTTCGAGAATAAACTCGACAGAATGCGGCGGATAGGGTGAGGGGGGAGAGGGCGACGGGGTAGGGGGATTCGACTAATGGGAGAGTAGCATTAAAAGAGCTTAGGTGAAATTTGCGAGAAAAAATTTAGGAACGAAATCAGCTCCTGTTTGAGGATCACTTCATAATTCGGCCAATAGGCTAAGCGAAGAAGATTGAATTTATTATCAATAAAATTTTAAAGCTTTTTGCATTTTATTTCATATTTAACTATGGAGAAAAAAAAAGCGAAGATGCGTAGCGAATTTTTTTTTTCTTGTCTATAAACCGGAAAAATGGAAATAAACCGAAATGAAATTGAAATATTTCATTAGAACTTTTCAATTGTTGCTCATATGACTATTTTGATCAATTTAGACGAAGAAAGAATCTCGTTGGTTAGGTGTTACATAGCTACTTCTCATTATTCTCTTTTCATTGGCTAAAAATGAACGACTTATTATCGTCGGTTGATTTTCGTGGTGTCCAATGGTCTTTCTCATAAATGTGATAAATGTTACAATGTTCAAAATTTTACTCACTTTTGTCTCTAATGTAGATGTTTAGCTAAAGGCATTCAATAATAGCTTAGACTCTCAATTTTATTCGGAGAGTTAGAAATTAGCCTCCTCCTGATCTTATATGAAAAAGTACACTTCATTCCCCCGACTTATAAGGATGTTAGCCACCTATCAATTGAGAGTTTGCATGAAAGTTCACTCACTAATTGCGCATACTTTCTCCTTTTTAGGCTTTTATGAAGCATGAGCAAAGCATCGAAACACCGATATTAATTTTCTATGAATGCGAAACTGCTGCTTCTTTGCATCACAGTCACTAAATTTGGAGTAGTGCTTCTTTACGAGAAAAGAACAGTAGCGCTTATCATCAACGTTGCATTTTTTTCAATTTCAAGACAAGAAACTCACCAAACATCGGCTTTAAATGGCGGATATGCGCGACCAAGTAGAATTTCCGGCGCTGAATATGCCTTTGATCCACAAAACGTGAACGACATATCAGCTTCGGACTTCTTAACGAATGTGGCTACTTGTCATTGCAAGAGCAACGTAAGATAAAGAAGAAAAAAGAAGGATGTTGCTAGCGCGATATATAGAAATTAAAATATTATAAAGAAATTACCTATATTTTCCATATGCGATAATTAATACCTCAAAAGATATTTCATCGCATAATATTTGACCTAACGTGATGAAAACATTAGGTGGCAATATGCAAATGAACGAATTCACCAACTCACAACTTCACGACAAAATCCAAAATCGGCTATTTTCACCGATTTGTCGGCGAATAGGAGAATATTTTCGAGTTTGAGATCACGATGCGCAATCCAACGCATATGCATATATCGTACAGCTGAAATCAACTGACACATCCAATTTTGAGTTAGTCGCTCCGATTGTGCCCCATTTTCTTGCACGTAGGTTAGCTGAAATTTGAAAAAGAAGAACTTTCCACCAGCAAGATTGCCTTTTTCTTCCTTATACTAGCTCAAAACATCTTTTATTCCAGACGGATGAATTGTTGCGTATTTAACGTCCAGAATGGCTAAAATCGCTATATAGAACGAATATTTTATCAAGAAAAGCGATTACACTGGGAGGCGGCACCATCAATAAGTTCGAGAGATCCAGAGAATACCAGCCAGCCGGTTGTTTACAAGCGCCCTCTCTCGTAAACGATCATGCAGATGCGCAAGAAAACACATTCAGGCACAGTTAGTCGGTTATCGTATCGTGCCGATGAACCTTGAAGACAGGTCGGAAACAACGCAGATGAAGCAGACAGCACACTAAACAGAAAAATGGTATGCTGTCAAGGTGATCCGCTTTGATACCGCATCTTTTTATCGACTGATATCACCGCCACAACTTTTGAAAACTCTATTAAGATCGATTCCGTCTCTGTTTTTCGATAGGAATGAGCCATCTGCTAGTTTTCTCTTCTCTTTATTGGTTAAAGTGAGTCCTCTCGTGTTCTTCCATGCTGCTTGTTCTCTTTCTTATCACCATTACTTTCGTGAAAGCGATCTGTAGAAATCATTCATTGCACCAAGCAGAGATGTTTTGAAATCGTCTGAAAAATGGGGCAATAGCTTGGGAGGGAATTTCGCACAAAGGTCTGCGATAAATCGAAGATCTCAACTTTTCTGAGGAAACTGAATTGTATGCGTTGAAAAAAAAAACACGTATTCATTGCATATCCAATGTATTCGATGGTAAAGAGTGCTATGCCAAGTGTTTTTCTGAGGTGAGAGTAAAACTATGGACGCATATAAAATAAGTACTTCACATTTTCGAATTTTAATCTTCTATGCTTTATAAAGATCATGTTTATGGTAGGCAGTCTTCTACTTACATAGCATCTGGCCGTCCTCTTTCATCGTTTGCATAATATTCCTCCTTCACACCGTAGACTACTAATCTTCAACAAATTTTTTTTACTGGGTGGAAGATGAAAATGAACAATAGGTGGAGGAGGTGAATCCGATTTGTCGTTTCAAAATAGGATGTCCGCAACATCGATGGCTATTATTAGCACCAGTCAGTAACTTCCATTGTTATGAAATCGATGCTAATCTAATAGATAAAAAAGTATGAAAGAGATAATCAATTTTTCTACCGGATAATCTCTACTGGAATACATATATATATATATATATATATATATATATATATATATATATATATATATATATATATATATATATATATATATATATATATATATATATATATATATATATATATATATATATATATATATATATATATATATATATATAATATATATATATATATATATATTCCAGCAGAGATTATCGGACAGAAAAAGTGATTATCTCTTTCATACTTTTTTATCTATTAGATTAGCATTGATTTCATAACAATTTATATATATATATATATATATATATATATATATATATATATATATATATATAAATTGTTATGAATTATATATATATATATATATATATATATATATATATATATATATATATATATATATATATATAGGAAAAGCTACCTTTAGGAAAAGCTACCTTATTCCCTTTTACAGCAAAAAATTACTGATAGCCTAACTTAGTAGTCAGTTAAATCACTTATGATAAGGAAGAAGAGATTGCAAATTTAGTGATTATTTACAACTTATTTCGTGATTACTGCCTACCAGCTGTGAAATAGTTGAATGTGTAGTGAATATCAGCGCGTACGAGATCACCGTTCTCAGCGAGATCCATTGCAAGGAAAACTTTACTGCCTTCGTCGAAAACCGCCAGAAGTGCGACAATATTGTGATGATTCAATATCCTCCAACTGGCAATTTCTCGTGGCAAAAACTTTTTCCTATATTCTTGAGTCACCTTTCGTGTGTCAATAATTTTTATAGCAATCTGCAGTCTTTTTTAATCTTAGCATTTCGAAGGTTATGAGCAAATATGTCAACAATTCGAACTTGCTCATGAATTTGGTGTATTATCGTTCAATTAAATGCGATAATTTAGAGAAAATACGTTATTTCAGCCATAAATTTATGCCAGAGATTGCGTCCACCATCTTAGGAAAGCCCTCAGGTCCTGTGAAAACTCAATACGAGCGATTAACTGATTGCGGAAAATTGCCAAATTACACAATTATGGGTATTGAATTATAAATGGCGAATGACTGAAAAGATGATGAAGACAGTTTCACTTAATGGCAAAGAGAACTGAAATATAAATCGTCACTTATTATATGAATGGTTTACTTCTATAAAGTTCATTTTGAAAAACGTGAGATATTTTCATGAAATAGATCCGGTCTTAAATCTTTTCGGAATTGAGCTTTAATTTCTCTCAAATGCTAGTAAACGCATTATATAAATAAAAAAATCATTTATTTTGTTATTATGAGCTTTCGCAATCATATTTATATAGGAGGCGAGGTGTAAATAACACGTCGTTGAAGTATTTACTGCTCAAGTGGAGCCAATCAAAAGGATTTTCTCCGGCAATTTGATGCTGATCTCGAGGAAATTCGTAAATGAGCGAGAGAATAATGACTTTCATATAATTAGCGAAGTTGCACATATGGATTCTAAAGGTTTCACGTCATACAAGACTTATAAATGTCTCCGTCGATGATTCCCCTCAAATCCCTTCCAAGTAAACCTCCATTGATTAATCACATAAGAAATGATCGGAGAATGGAATTTTAAAAAAATTACATTTCGACCAGTGCGAATATGTAACGCTTTGCATACTTTACTATAGCGACCATAGCCAAGTTTTGCACCTTCAGCGAGTGCAAATCCATGTTTATTGAGAATCTCTTTTGTACTCAATCGTTGATATTTTTGTGATGTTTCATTTCCGCGAAATGTTTGCTGAAAATTTATACATGCATTGGAGAGTTGCATAGAGTTACGCCAAAATGATATCGAAATGAGAATGAATAATATAATAGTGCTAATATAAACAGCATGATATCTATCATAGATTACCTGAGGATGCATAAATGCTTCTCGATTTTTTTATTTAGAGCAAAAACTTTTCAGCACCTTTTTGAGTTTCTATTTACCACAGGATAAAATTCACTGGAGGACTATCGAATGTCGCAGACGAGTAAATTTAATGACGATTTCAATTCCATTTCGGAGACCCGAATTTTAAAATCTACGAGAATAGAACTTTGGGCGCAACATATTTGCAACATAAATTTCTAAGTGTAAAACATCCGATCCCATTATTCGCTTATAGGTGTATCTCTTATCTTTCTTTTCCTCTTCGGGTTCAAATATAAGCAAATATAAGCAAATATTTGACTGTTTGAGGTTTACGAATCTTTCGAGCCTCTCACATGGCGACAAATAACTTCTACAATAAGGCATTACCTCTTCTTTAACAAACGTTATTCTTTGAATAGCACAAATGCATGGCAGTTATAGGAAACTTAATTTCATTCGTTGCAGGCCTACGCGTTGCTTGAAGATGAGCTTATTTTTGCTATGTGGCGCTTAAAAATGACTACATTCGACAATCCTCATCACCAATGAAAGTTATAGCATGCTAGTATGTTGCGTAACGTGCTAATATGAAGTAATGCCTCCATAGTGCAGTCTTGTATTTATTTTGCTTTCTATAAAGTTAACCGAAAAATTATATCAATTCCACCATGTTTTTCAAAGTAATGGTTGTTTCAAAGTAATGTCCACCATGTCAAAGTAATGTTTCAAAGTAAGTAACAATTCCACCATTTATAGCAGTAATGGTTGTTGTATTGTTCTTTGGTATCATTTTATGCATAGTATCAAGCTAGCTGAAATATAAGATTTTCCTGCATGGGATGACAATGTTTCTTTCGTTGAATGTTACCGAAAGAAGTTCGAACGAAAGAAATATTAAGCCGAATATTGACGCTACACCAAATGAATTCTCCAACATCAAATAAATGACCAGCTACAAGTTAAAAATCTCACATGTCGCATAATTTCAGATAACGATGAAAATTGAAGAAAATGAATTTCTGATGGGCGTCAACTTTCGAGTGCTGAATTCCATATAATTGAAATATCTGGCAAAAGGAGATCAGTGTGATTCAATGAGATCAAGCTCATCGTACAGATGCACTCGTTGAATGCATCTATACAGCTATCGACAGAGGTGAAAATTGCCTGCCTACGTTGCCTCTTTGCATCTATCTCGAATGTGACAATGAACCTATCTTTTCGAGAAGCCGATATGATAACTGTGCCAAAAGCGTCACTCAAGAAATTCAAACTAACCCTATGCGGATTGCATTCTAGATAATGATGAGTGCTTAGCGCTTGTCGACTTGAAATATTGTTGTATCGCTTTCCTGGATGATAACATCCATTTGCTTGTCTCGCTGCTGTTTCGCTCATTCCGCTTTCTCGGATAAAACCAGGCGAAGCGCTATGAATAAATAAAAGCACGATCAAGATGAGGTCTGCAAAGGTACGGCTGCGTTCGTATATTTAATATGATATGGAAGCCCATTATAGGTAATCATAGAAACGTGATGAAGGTGAGTGGTAGTGAAGAATATATAGTATGATGCGTTTCTCATAGCACATTAAATGGTATTGTTTGGGCTTTTTTCATCATAGAGATAAGGCGCTTTATTGTAAGCCTCAGAGTTCCCGGGCAAATGCGATTCGAGAAACGCCTGATTATTGCTAATTTTTCGCTAAGATTTGCGCTTGGAAAATGGTGTGCCAATAATAGTGCATCAGGTAAAGCTTTAAGCAAGTATCAATGTAGATATGTTTTCAAAACGCAATATGCGCTAAATCTTGAAACATGCAATGATTTTCGAAGAAGATTTGGAAGATTTCAAGCAAATTCAATCGTTCAAAAGACTGATAGGAGCAACAGCATTAACAAGCATTAAGAGGTGGTATCGGCGTCGCTTTGGCATTTCTTTCATCTATGATATCTGAAAATCATGCTTTGTTCTAGGACTCAACACATACTGAAAACAGAATTCTGCCGATAGTCGTCGACAAATAATTCATCCGGTGGGAATCTGAAGCTGTCGATGTTTCCGGAATGCAAGCATCAGTACAAAATATTTAAAATCCTGTAACATATTTCCGCACATTTTCCGAGCTGAAACCGCCCGAGGAATCTGAGGCTTATAACGTGTCGAGCTATCTGCTTCTGCGAAAAATGATCGAACAGAGGTCACTTGCGCTCACAACGTTGACCCATCATGCATTGCAGTAGCATGGGGCAGCTTTAAGGCCTTTTAAACCCCAGAGATTTTTTTTGTTTTAGGATTCACAGGCGGAGAAGGTCTCATACCTTGTTAAGTCGGAATCGTGCTGCAGGTCTTTCACACTCTAAATAGGCTACTGACAGCAACATTGATTCAGGACTTAAAAAACTCGTTCTGCTCACCTTTTTGCCCGGTCTTTTCGACTGGCAGCTATTTGTTGGAGGGACCGCAGAATTGCTTTGCTCACAGAGAAATCGGCGAGCTTGGCTTGGTGATTAGCAGCTCCAGACAGCTCGCCAAAGCGGATCCGCGCAACGTCGCGTCCCTCCCGCCGACCGCTTACTGCAATTTCGACAACAACAACTAATCTCAGTTTTCAAAAATTTCACTCATTATTTTAGAATATTAGCAAAATAATGCATTCAAATTTTATGAACACTGATAAGGATCTAGCTGTAATCGTGTTTTATCGATATAAATTTTAAGAATCTTCGCGGAGAAGTAAAACGTGCGAACCATTAATGCGTTATCGTTCGTATCAACTTCCAGCATGGACGTTTTCTCATGCTAGAAGATGAAGTTCTTTCCTCTACGGGTAGTGTCATATTCTTTGATATTATAATAGTTGGTGAATATCATTACAGCTTGAAGTGTACCATTTTTATCGAAAACAATTCAAGTTGAAGTCTTCACGCTTTAGAGCATAGCTATATTCAGCATTAACAAAAATTCTTTATGCCTATTGTGGAATGTTGAATTCTTTTTTCATTTCTTATTTTACTATCTCATATCACACTATTAGAGAATATATAAAAACGCTTTATTCATTTAATTCCCCTCAAAGTTTATCGTTGTCTAAATGTGTGAAATTATGCTATCTGGTAAAAAAAAAATGTTCAACTGGTAAACACTGAGATATAACTTTAGTTTTTGCTATAAAGCAGTCTATGGCTTTTCAGCTATTCAGATTTCAATAAAGTTTATTACATATATCAAAAGCGCTCTCCACGATCTCTAATTCAATATTCTAAAGTGCAATTGAGCGATTTTTATCCTCACCTTATATGCTAATATGCGTAATGCGTTTTCGCTAAACCACATTCCGGACATATATGCAAATATGCAAATTTCAGCTCGATTAGGTTGACGGAAAAGTAATCCATGCAGTATGTAACCACAGGCTGAATATGCAAATGATTGGCGAAACATAGACTTACCACCAAAGACAGCCATTAATATATGTAATATGAATGTGACTAATTCATTCATATCGCAATGGACATATGTCGTTGGGTCATTTATATATTTTTAGAAGCCGTTGGAGGTTGGGCGAAGGATTTCTCCTTCATCTTCGCCAACGATGAGTTGGAATTGTCCGTTGTTCGATAATCTATTGGCTTTTGTTTCTTCAGTGAGTTTCTCTGGATCACTCCAACAGTCGGAGGTGACATGGCTGAAACAGTTTCACATTTGGCTTTGCGCTCACATGCAAAATGTCTGTTGTATATTAGCTATATAGTGATTCGTTGAACACAGTGGTGCATCTGTACGCAGGAAACTTCTGAACGTATGTACAATCATCTAACATGCTATAGTTAGTTTGATAGAACAATAAATTTCAGCACTTCTTCGTTAATCGACAACAAATTCAAATTGTAACACTCATCGTTATGCGTATAAATGTTTGCGCTCCAACTCTCGAATCATTTGCAATTTTAAAGAGAAGAAACCTGATGAAGTGTTAAATATTTCATCGCCAAATCTACTTCTAATTTTTTTTTTTTAATCGAAAAACAAAAACTTTGTTTTGTAATCGCTCATTTGTCGACTCAATTAAATTTGATATCATCGCGTTGTGTACTGTAAATGGTGGATAGTTGGAAAGATCGAGATTTTTGCGGAAAATTTGCATATTCAGTGCGAACATCGGAAATCAATGAAAGCATTTAGCCTATAGAACCTTTTGCAACTGCTATTCGTTGATTAACTAATCGAAGATTAGTGATTCATTACGAAATCGCCTACTGAATCTTTGGGAAAAATTGATCACAATATTGAATGCTAAATAAAATATAGAGCGGAAAATCCGAACAGAACTTAAATTAATCGTTTTTAATTTTAAATAATTTTTATTTAATCCGATACAATGTTCTAAGGTTAGATTTATTAGAATAATTGAGAAAATTTTGATAGCGCACTGAAAAAGTGATTGCAGCTATTATTGCCAATCTCGCTATTGCAATTATGCTTCTTCAAAAGACAAGGATATGTTCTCGTCAAGGATGCCAATATCCCTCAATCAAAAGATCTACCACAAAAGTAAGTGTACCATCTTGACAGTAGGTATAACAGGCGTCGAACGAAGATAAGCTCAATAAAGGAGTCGCAATAATATCATAATAGTCCATACTTATCAGCAAGTATTACTATACTATCCAAATTTATGGCAATTTACCTCACTTAATATCAATGTTGAGAACGATTCTCCGATGATACATGAAATATACACAGAAAATCATCATTTAGTGGTTAGCGTAAGGAAAACGAGGCAATAGAAGCGAGATGAAAGGACTTTTTTTTAAATTCAAATATTCATAGTGAAGCTGGATCACGACGTGTGTCAGAGGGGAAAGTCAAGCGTTTAGATGCATTTCCTAGTCGCTATGGACATATCTGGATGCATCACGCTTATCTCCTTATGATATGAAATTGTCTCAGTTAATTTGATACAACCCGATAGGAAAGACTTAAAGGAAGAAGCGTATGCACTTGACAATAAGAAGAAATATAAGTGCTATATTGTTTGACGCGTGATCAGGTAAAAAGACACTTAAAGAGAGAACTGAAACGATTTCGTTAATTTACTTTCAGCATGAAAAAAAACAAATAGCCATAAGTTTGACATTTCCAACCAGCTCATATGAGTTTCTTTAAGCCAAAAGTTCTTTTTTTGTGGATTATCTTTGTGGGATTAATCGTTCCATTTGAAAATGAAGATTCTATTTCCGGATCTTTTCACATGAGTTGCGCTCGTAATAAACTCATCACAATGACAGCAACTGAAAATCGGCATCTAAATTTGAATGGAGAAGAATGTTCACAGATTCCTAGAATTTTCTACGGATCATTTTGCCGCACTATGTTGCATATGGATTCTTGCGACATTCGAGGCTTCAAATCTCCTAGCGGCGCGACGATTGACAAAAAAAAAAATTGGTCTGCAAAATTAACTGCAAAATTTTTAGCGTAACACCGCAGCCACCAGAAGGTTGGGGAGACAAGAACGATGACACATTGAGGGACGTAAAAACGCTCACGCGATCTGAAAGCATTGAACCACCCGGTCAACCAGGTGGCAATTACATCGAATTACAGCCGGCAGTAGACGGGCAAACTGGACGCCCGTCTGCAGGGATGAATGAAGGAAAAGCTGACAAGGAAATACCAGAGATGAAAAATGACGACGAAAAGGCAATGCAAAAAAATGAGCTAAGACAACAAACTTTATAAAAGGTGCCAATATAATCATTCCCCATTTTTCGAAGAAATTCATTTCCTTCTGAAATGAGCTCCCCGGTGGTCCTACTCCCATTAGAAGCCAGACCATGGTATCTGCACAGAGCAACCTCTGCTACTCGAGCTTTCAATGGCGTATCGTTGGCCATCCAGTAACACCTGACATTTGAATATTTCAACTTCTCGAACACTAATCAACAACTTTCAGCACTGAAACCATCGATATCTTAAATGAGCCTAAAGGGTCTTTAAAACATGCAAAATGCCCCATTGGCGTTGACCACAGTTGAGTGTCTTATCATTGATGCTTGGCTAAGAAGCTGCCCAAAAAACATCCGAACGTTATCACTTTAGAGAGAGAGATGTACGACATACCTTCCCTGATTGAGGTTCGCAAGATAACGACATTACTCGAGTGAGGTTGATATGGTTATGTTAACTCCGGAGACAGCCGACAGAAGGACAAACATCGTCTACTAGTATAGCTACCAACTTGCCTGATTTATATGGCATTTCCTTTTTGTAATGCAAGCACCTCAAGATGGTATTTCCCTCAAGTATTTGTTATTCGGATTAACTTCAAGTAGACTAGATTTTTAAGAAAATTTAAGGCAATTTTCATTTAAGATGAAATCGACGCAAAGATTGGTATTTGTTACTCGTGGAAAAGATTCTCAACAATTGTGCTATTGAGCAGTATGTGATGCACTTCAAAAAATTTTTTAACCCATTAAAGCTTTTCATGCAATTACAGTAAAATGCTTCTGTCCGTGAACCATTCAAATTGTATCTTTCACAGTGGAATTAATATTCATCTCATGATCACTCGTATATTTCCTACACCAACTAACAACATGCAACTTCAACAACTTACTATACAATTATTACTGCTAAATTATTATTTAAAAAAGCACGATGAAATTAGATGATTGCATCGCAAATCTACAGATTGCAATGGAACAGGAGAATATTTTTAGTTTTTTGTCGCCGACTGTCAAACGCAATCAACTTGTGATCAATCGCATTCGTACGTCCAATGCAAGGCTGCACATGTGCCTCAGGTCCGCCCTCCCCATTCCCTGCAGCCAGGCCTATAACTTATGTGTCGATAAATCTTTATCACCTAGGGTACCCCACTGTATGCTTTGATAAGGATGGAGCATTGTTTAACAGCAAGAATTCAAACCGCCTGATGCGTCAAGCTCAGGACATTAGGCACTTAGCCATAGGTTTCCCTCTCAAGCAAAATCTCGTTCGTCTTAACCAAATCACTTCAATGAATATGCGCCAATCCTTCGCCATTAACGCACTTCAGAATGATACGAACAATGAAACTCCGGAACTACATGTACGTTATACTGTTTAGATGCAGAACAAAGTATATGTCAAATTTATCAAAAATAAAAGCATATGGCGAACATAGCAAGAAGTTGATGTTGTGCTATAGAGTATAGCATAGCTTGATCTTCTCCTTCGTAGATTAGACCGTTGCGTGAACTTTGAGGGTAAAAAAATGATATGAAACGTTGATAACTTAGTTCTCTAAAAGCAAACCACCTTCAGAAAAAAATAAACCAAAAGAACTATATAAGCATCAGCTCCCCATGGATCGTCCCAATATATCTGCATATCGTTGCGTTCGTCCTCGCAACCATTATGCATCTACGAGCCTTGTCAACCCGCCCTCAATCTTTCCTCTTTCTCCTCCCTCCTTACTTCATTTTATCCTTGCCTCCGCACACCTCAACAATTACCTACACACTTTGTCAGCAATCGGCCGGACAAGTTTGTCACCAAATACCGATACTATATCCATACTTTAATGAAATGCTGATAAAACCCCACAGTTAAATCACTGTGGCGAAAGCGCCGATTCCTCTCCTCGTTTCCGGCTGGCAAAATGTTGCCATCTTGTTGAAAATCTGCAACAGCCGCCCATGTGGAAGAACTTGGATGTGAACTAACGATCGCTCACTTCACTCGAAGACACTATCCGAAGCGAATCGTTGCAAATCGGAGATCTACCTCAGAGTTCAAAGCTGATCGTTGTTGGAAGTAGTCGATTTGATATCAATGATAAAATAATTGTTGCACTCTATTTTTCAGCAATAAATAAATAGAAACAACCGGAAAGTGGAATTTCTCGCAGATTTCTATTTCACAGCACACCCCACTGACTGTATGAGTGGACGTAATGAACTCATTGAGCCCCGAAAACCTTTCGAACAATCAGAACTTGTTCAACTGCTGATGGCGGAAAAACATCGCTAGGTAGATAAAATCGAAGAACGTCTGCCATTTGCCAACAAGCATTTGTTCGAGAGATTTAAAAACCTTGCTGATGCGCTCAACCGACTTCAACAGGTAATGGATTAAACATGCTGATCATTGCCAAGCTTGCCACAAGAAATTAAACTTCTAAGTTTTAGTCCGGTACATGCAAAAATTCAAAGCTTCTACTTTCCTATTCCAAGACTTCGAAAACTATACATATATGCATGCGTCAACGAAAAATGGCGCTTTTCCATCAGTCGCACAAAAAGCCGCTAAGCAACTGCAATCATTTGTTAAGGAAGCTGTGAGCAGTTCCGCAATATGAATAAGTGCCCGACTGACCGTATTGTTGGTTACCTTCGGTCATTCCATTTAATTAATTAAATAAGCTGGAGGAAGCATAACAAATTCAACACCACGATCAGCGGTCAAGATGCGCGCATAGCCGAAGCCTGAAACACCACAATTGCCCTGAAATACACACAGCACACCACACCGAAAAACTTACCGTACTCGACGGTGTTAAACTTACTTCAAGTTGCGAGCAATGAAAATATATCCTATTAGCGCAAATGCTTCCTAGCGGATGTGTCAGTGAGTGACTATACGCGAACTGCTGCAGGATGCACCATCCTTAAATATCCGTCCACCCTTGCAAATATGCAAATGCGTCGACAAAGTGACTCGTCCATTTTCTTTGGGGCAATACCACTAAAGATCCTCATTCTAGTTGTTGGATGCTGCAATATTCCCGACACTTCCAATGCTCAGCACGGAGTGTATACATCCATTTGCAACGACTAATCCTCCTTTCCGATTTGGTGCTCTCCAATATCCTTAATCTCTCCTCCAAATAATCCAAATTGTGTTGTTTGCCTGTGCTCCATTGTTGGGATTGTCCCGAGAGCACTGCAAAAAAAGCGCACTTACTTCAAAGAATAAAAAAACGTTTCATAAGTGAGCGACTGCTATTGGGAAATGTCGAACAAAAGAAGATAAAACGAATATTACTCAAAAGGGTTAAATTTCGAAAGGGCCCAAAAGTGGTCTTTTTTCGAAAAGAGGTGGGGAAGCCCGCCACTCCAGCTGATACTATATGCGCTTCTATTTTTTCGTCCGACAAAGTTTAACTAAATGAGCAGATCGCCGGAAAAAAAAAAAGGAGAACATGATTCGATGCAAAATGAAACATCGTCCGATGTTAATTGCAAGCGAATATTTTCTTTGTACTGCAAATGCAAAATGCAAAACCTCCTTAAGCTGAATCACCAATGCAAAATACAGCGTAAGGTGAACCTATAGCGCAAATTACACTGAACCTATGATGCAAATTTAGTTTTACTTAACTGAAAATAGCGGACAAACATACACACATACACAAACACAAAGATACGTGTTCATAATGCAAAAAAAAACATACATTTTCATCAAATAAAACTTCCAAAAATGCAAAACAAATGTGGCAAATATATCTTTCGTAATGTTCGTTAGTGGTCATTTTTCGAATGATGGAACAATTGCATCGAAAATGCCTCATTTCAATATTTGAATCTCGCACTTCCATATTTAAGAGTCGTTGATTTGAGTCAAATTATTTATGTAAGATTTGAATGCATCTCATTTCTCAAGCAACAAAAAATTAGCATCGCCGACTCAAAAGAATAAAAGCATAGACGATATTTTCAAATCGCATTGCAAATAAACAATCATATCGTCAATGGCTGCTATTTGCACTTCAAAAAAAAAACATTTCAGGGCATACAGAGCATATATATATGTTGCGTACTTTCTGTAAGTCCACAACGATGCGGGATGGAAGAGCATTAAAGAGTTGAATATTAACGTCTTTGCCGGAGGTAATCGACGGCCGTGGCGTTCATTTATTCGGACGTTTAAGAGGTTGAGCGCGATCGACTTCGACCACCTTTAGGACTATATTGTGGTGAACCACGCGTTGCTCGTGCCATCGGAGAACGTGAGCGTGAACGCCCACCACCATTGATATCATCTTCGCGTACACGGATATAAGCCGTCTCTCCCTGAAACTGCTACAGATATAACGCACCCAAAAAAAAATGATGTTGAAAAGCTCGGCTTCTCTCGAACTGAAGTTATTACAATTTCACCAAAGAAGATTTGAAACTCTTTTTTTTTAACTTGAATAAACCGACTTCCGCTTGGTTTATTTAATTTTAATTGTGGTAGTAATGTATGTAGTTGGATGTAACTGCAAGGTCATCCCTCTTCTGCTCACCTGCAAGCTATGCGACCCTTATTTACGACGATACAAATATGCATGATCCAACATAACGCTCACGCTCATACAACGAAAAGTAGACCTCAATACTGGAATTTCGTTCTTCTATATTCCGCTCAGAAATTTTCCGCATATTAGCGATTGCCTCAATATTCTATATACTATTCATATAATCATTGCGACCTTATTAGATGAAGCACACAGCGCATCGAAACTCACCACTTGACAGATGCACAACTTTCTTGAACAGTTTTACCCGGCTTACCCTATAAAAGATTCTCTGTCTTTTTTCAATAAAAAACTATATGTCCAATAACTTAAGAAGTCAACACCTTGATAAGTTGAACAATCTATTGCAAAATTGCTCTGCATCTGAAAATCTGCTCCAGCAAAGGCAAATATTTTCTCCTCAAGGAAGGTGAAATCGAACCTCGTTATTAATTGATCATCAAGCAGGAAAAAATTTTCTTCTTGTCGCTTTCTAGTAAATCCGAGCAAAATAGATGGAGTTTGCTCCAAATGCTAAAAAAATATTGCCGCTTCATCCTGGATCCTGTAACCCTCGAATCATGGTGTTTCAAAGTTTCACAGCAATTGCAAATGGAAATTGAAATCGGCGATTTCTCCTCTATGTCCGACAACCGCATATGGCCAAGATATCTGAAAATCTCGTCGTCTAGCTGCCGCAGATTCACAAACCTCTGCGTTTTGATAACGCATATAGCCCAAGACGCATAAACTTTGATTCTTTTAAACGAACGAAAGAATTAATTGTGCCGTAAACAACCTCATGTGATTTGAACTTTGTGTCGTCGAGTTTGCGTATCGCGTATTTCATATCATCCAATCGTGCATATTCAACGACGCCGGTACCATCGCGCGTTATGTCCGCATAGCACACATCTCCTGCTTCACGCATGTGATCCTTCAAATCTTGCCATGAGCCTGCAATGAAAAGTTGAGGCAATTTTTAGTGAAGCAGTACCGTAACAGAAATCATCTTTGAAGTACCATATGCAAAGTGCAGCCAAATTACCGTAAAACGATTCCAAGGTTCGCTAATGTTGACAATTTGCTAAAATTGAGGCAAGTGACCATAGGCTGTAATTAGTTCAGGATTAGTTCCACATTATTCCGTTTTTGATGTAACCCTTCGAATCCCCTTGACGCAAACCTAATTTTACTGCTATCATAGCAGAGGGGTTATATAGCAATCTCGGTTGAATTCTGTCCCCACCCTCGATGGCGCCAAAACTAAACTGTGTGCCATCAAGAAGAGGTATGATCTCTTGGCCCAATCCAAAACTGGATCGTAAAACTAACAGGAATCAACGTAGTATATCCAGAAGAACGTCAAACTTGCGAGAAGGAAATATGCAAGGAATCCGTGCGGACCGTTGTGGAATTCAGAATCCTCCCTCACTGTCTCTATAGACTCCATCAATCCGACAACACTAAGGCACGTCGGCTCCAAAAATGGATACCGAGCGGGTACGCAAGGGTTCATCTTCCCTGTAAGAATGTCACCATCAAAAGATGCTACAGTCCTCACAACGCCTTGGTTCCCTCGTCTTGAAAAGATACCGCGGACAAATTGCTTTAAACGATTTCGCGCCTTCAGCTTCAGGGACCACGGGCTTTATGTGGTACAAATTAACGCAAACGGGTGAAAATCGATGCTAGCATAAACTGAAAGCACTTTATGTATAATCTATTTCTATAGGTCCGAAAATAGCTCGAAGAAGCGCCATAAATATCGTCGTGACTGTGCACTCGTTCGTAATACGACGATCATAGCCAACAGATTTAACGTGCCTAGGAACTATGATGTCCTCTGATTTGCAATTTTCTGATCCGAAAATACATTCAATCCCAGTACTTGGTGGAAGATAGAAGTCCAGATCAATATCACTTCACGGCATTCAACAACCTCTGATTGCAGAGGAAATTTTGGTAGCTTTTGATCTCTCAGATACTCTAGGCTTTTGGCGATTTCGAGAAGTGGAGCTTTTTACGACTCATGGGAAAGAATTTTCAACTGTCTTTTAACAATTATTACAATAGTCTTACAACAACTATTGAAAGGAGATTGTTCTTAATCGTACAATGAAAAAAAAAGCTATGTGGAAAACGTTCTTTCTCTTACAAAAAACTTCTACAGAAATTTTTCGTGCAGCTACAATTCAGAGGTACCCCTGAACGTTAGGATATTTTACGCTATGCCTAAAGCGCTGTCGACATCGGACACCTCTGACCAATCACCCCTTCAGCCTAAATTAAAATCAGGACGGCAATGTATGATACACGCTATGTGTATACTACTATATGCAGGATTGTTCCAAACACAGCGAAAGGGAAAGAGCAGACAAGACGGATATAGGATAGGAAGAGGCACACTTAGTCAGCATAGTGACGTCTCGGAAATGCCAGAAAAATGACAAAGGCTCCTTAGTTTATTTTGTTTTTTTTTTTTAATTACGGCCTGCAAAAGGATCTTATCGATGTTCGGGTTTGCAAAAAGATAGATATTAGGTAATTAAAAAAGAGTTCGCGATTACAAGTAAAGAAGCAAATTACCATTAGAAATTTTTTGAGACAGCAGCATACCCACTCAATGCATTTGTCAATGCTATTTCAGAATTTATGTTTAATAAGAACTGAAGAGAGAAAGAAAAATTCGAAAACCCAATAAAAATTAGTTTTATTTTTATAGTTTGTAAATATGACTTTTTCATAAACTTCTTTTAGACTATTGTTAAATGGATAATAAGAAAGCAAACAGCTACCCGAATATGTTCATCGCTGTATTGTTACGCTACTCAATAAAGAATCACATCAAATAAACAATTGAACACTTCAGAAACCATCAACTTTGCGCAGTATCATAAACCTCATTTGACAATGACCAAAACACTATTCGATATAGTTTGTAAGAACGGGTTCGATGTGCTTAAAGCTTTCAAGGAATAGAATCCACGCATTCAACGCCATAGAAGAGAGTAGTGCAACCAGTCCGACCGACACAACACTACTACATAGATTACAATATCAACTCTTCAAATGTTATCAATCAGATTATCAATAGAGTCCGCAGATGAGTGACTTAAAACTCGCCACATATCGAGAACGCTTCTTGGAATAAGAAAAATCTTACGCATGAACGACAAACACTCGAAGACTAAAGTATGAGAGAAGCTTCGTTACAATGCATGCGTCAGATGCAAGCTGTAGAAGTTAAATAGCTCCTGTGAACAGGAAGCCCTGAAGTTTAATTTTTTTTAGCACTGTGGAAATACTACTATCATAATGCTGCTTTCATGAGACTTAATAGACAAGTAGCTATCAGAATTTTGACCCGCTAAGCCGATCCGCCGGCTACGAAGTATGTGGAATGTGTGATAACCTGAGGATTCTAAGGTATGGTATCTTCGGGATAGCACTTTTGAAATAGAAAGTTTTGGTCAAATTTTAACAAATGGATACCATAAGCGGAAGCGTCCATGAAACCTATACCTGAAGTGGGCAATCCAGTAACGATAACGCGATAGTTTGTTCTCCGCCCGCCGCTACGTGATCCAGAACCACCGCCACCGTAACCACCATCACCTCGTGAGCCACTATAGCCACGGTCATTGCCATGTAGCGGTCGCCCTCCTGGTCCACGAGGACCCACACCACGTGGGAACTCTACTCGTAAACGGTAGCCATAGAAATCATAACCATCTCTACTTCTTACTGCATCCTCGGCATCACTGCAAACAGGACAAACATTACAAGAGGACCACCAACAAAACAAAATAGAAGTGAACGTGGAATTTGGTAATATAAGCGATCCAAGTGCAATAGCTCATCCCACTTTATATATAACATTGGAGTGATTCAAAATCTCGCGTTATAGCCGACGACAGTTCAGATTTTGCGCAGAAACATGGCCACCTTGAGAACTCCAACATCGCCACAAATTCCTCTCTAAGTACTTATAAGGTTATATTCTCAAAGACTGCCGTAGCCACTCCTAACTAAAATGAAGCATCAATCATCGTAAAAACGTGAGGAAATCGTTTAGCAAAACAAGGAATGCAAGGAAGTTCGACTGCATGGAAGAAGATGCGGATATAACAGTATAGTACCATCAGAACAGTTGTTCGACTCCAAGCTAAAATAGCTAAAAATTTCAAAGACTTCAAATGCATAAGATTGGAACGCTTTGAACTAGAACCCGATAACAGATCTAAATCCTTTGTTCTCAACTATTACAGGAGAAGATCTTATAGCGCTTCTAAGAATGTCAAATGTGGCACTGTCAATTAGGTCCCAGATGCACATTGATAACAACCAACAACCCCATATTTCCGGAGGAACAAGCAGCAATGAATAACGAATTAATGAAAATTTGCTCATTTTGCTTCCAAAGCAGACTACTGGCCACAGAATATATTAATTAGATCGAGTGACTAAGTACGCTACTAAAAACCTAAACAAAATGGTGTTCCCAATATTTAGATAACTAGGATACTTCGGCTCCAAGCTCCATCTCCAGTTCAAAACCGTTGGGACTTCTCAGCTCTGGATAAGGCATGTGTCAGCTTTCAGCATATCGGGATCATTTTAGTTCCTACGCCTTCCCGGAAACTTTTGCAGCGCCTTAGGCGTCGCGTTAGGTCTCATGGTGTCACCGTAATGCGGGGGCATCGAGGAGTACCACTGACGTTTAAACGTCATTCCATTATAGGTTGGAAAAGTGCAGGAGAGGTGTGGAGGATAAACCTGCTAGGGTGCTAGACAAGCAGCATAAATGAAGAAAGTGAAGTGTTCAAGCAGCTTACTTCCGATGTTTCAATATCATCCTTCCGAAAAGGAAGGAGTGAGGTCGAAACTTTCATGTCATGTAATCATGCGTTACTGAATGTAACAGAGGTGCATTTGGACATACCGGTCGGCATTTGCGGAATCAAGCTATAACAAAAAAATACAAGGATCTTTGGAATTCTGATGTTGTGCAAGACGGCGCTCTAAATGGGAACATATTCTCGGATGGATCTGAGTAGCAGGATTTTGCCCCCTAGTGCTAAGGAAGGTGCAAAATCGCGAACATCGGAGCCCTAAAACTCGGCCCATGGATGATAGCTGTACGAGGGTTATTGAATCCAAGGACGCTGTATAAGCCTCTATCATACTCTCATCTAAAGCGCTGATCCGGCCCTTCATCAAATCGTTGAAAGTCTATGAACAGCCCAAGACACAGTCGATATCGTCCTAAAAATTTTGTATATCTGTCAAGATAACACGAACTAGTGCGGATGTATGAGTTAGCGGACATACTGCACGGTGAAGCATTACCTAACGTCCAAAATGCAGATGAATGTGCAGTGTACAAGTACTGATTGAAGCGAGTTCCTGCAGGGTTGCGCTAGATTCAAAGGTGCTGAACAATAACGATTGAAAAGAGAGTTAACCGTGGATCCTCGAACTCGACGAACGCGAAATATGGCGGACGTTTATCCTTCAAATCGACGAAAAGCACTTTGCCGAATTTCGTGAAAATATCTTCAATATCCTTCGTACGTACACTCGTCGGCAAGTTGCCCACATAGATGCGACTTTCATGGGCCATCTCCTCCTTCTTGTGCTTTAAATCTCTACCTAAAACAAGCGCTCGACTCAACGATAGACAAAGTACTCCGTCAGCAAGTACGTCAAACACAAATAATTCCGCAATTAGAAGTAGCGAAATTGGATCGTAAAACACCACTGAAGTGGTCAGGACTTGCCACTTTAAAAGTGGATTCTCATGCATAACATGAAATTAGTTTAAACGTGTTTCTCATGATGTTCAACGTTTGGAATATTCTTTCTGCACAGATACACCATACACCTCTGACGGGAAATCAAATGAAATGGGACAGGAAATTCGAGGCTCCATCGAGGAAGCAAAGTGAATAAAGTTAGTCGACTGCAAAAATTGCATCAAACGTTACATAGAAAGCAAAATATTCACACAGATATTATATGTTTTGATAAGTAGACGTAGGCTGCGTTAGCGTGAACTGTAGTTCGCCCTAGTTAAGCGATGATTCTGACATACTTTTGAGGATCTTTGCATACTACGCATTGAGCACTGTCAAGCTTCCGGGTTTCACATAGAGTTGCACTATAACAACCTCTCCTCCCCGTTCCTTCCCTTCCGCCTTCACCTCCACTCTCTCCTCTTAGTGTTGAATAACTTTAGATATACCTAAGCATCGTCTATCGAACAAGCAATCAAGATGGAAAGAGGAAAAATAAAGAAGTTCGGGGGCATAACAAAGAAATTACTATGCTATATTTTGTTATTTAAAGCGTTACATCAGCCCATTATGTGTTCATTAGGAAATGTTGTTTAGAAGTGCAGTTTCTTTAAGGTCGAACGATTTCTAGAATTCGGTCGACCTTGAATTAAACATTTCTCTCTAAAGTTCAAAGAAATGTCATCGATGCATATGAAGTGATGGGCAATTTGAAATCCATAACATTCAAATAAACATCCATTCAAGCAAAAACATATAATTAAATTAACGCAATAACATCGCGATGCCACTAAATATGAATTTAAAGCACATAAAATATGCTGCCGAAGAAAATTTCGATGGCAATATAGCTTTATGTTTGACATAGTGTTGTTTTTAATAAACAAGTTCTATTTAGATAAAATGACAGTGAATAAAATGCAGCCTAAGTTCCAACTTGGCGATGAGGTTGAGAGTATGCTCAGGTTATGCTCTATCTATATAGCTCTTGAAATTCGATTAACACTAAGCGTGGAAACGTATACGGCGGCGTAGAATATGAGCAGCTAAACGATCACAGTGAACATCGAGATCTATATGTCAGTATAATCGAAAAAAAAAACCTGAAATCAGCTTTATTCAACTTGGTGTTGAAAATGTATTTCATAAATACACTGAATTCATTACGATGAATTCACCCATAAGTATCGCCTTGGCAAAAAGCTCAACTTCAGCTAAGGTTGGATAAATATGCCTTGGTGAACTAGAAAAACAATTAAATGACCGCTTCAAATAGGTACATAACGGTGATATCAAATGACCATTCCGATCATGGTCATCAATACGACGCGAATTCATTGACGCACATCAGCGCGCAGAGCCATCAAACTCGACCTTCAATCCTGTGTGGCCACGCCACGCCTAGTGAGCGTAGCGTATGCGGGCGTGTTGTACGTGCCCCCATTCAACGTTCGCCAACCATTTCCTTATCGCTGTGGCCGATAATCCGGAAATTCTCGTCGATGTGATAAGATTATGTCGCTATGACAGTACAGTTTATTCAAACCTGAAGCATACAGAAGGGATAAAAATATTCAATTGATTATATATTGCAGCTATAAGTAATAGACTTTTAAGAAGGTAGAAAATTAAGGGAATAGTTCGATGTTAGCTAAAAGAATGTAATTGTGCAAAAATTTGTCGATTTATGAACATATATCATTCAAATTAATCCTCAGAATTGAGTACAACTCGCTTATAGACTTTTCATCTTCGCCATTGAACTCTACGTTATATAATCAATACAGGTGAGCATAATGAAGCCAATGCTGTAATTATTCAATGCTTTGTAAAGGTAGACATAAAAATCTTTTCAGGCTTATCTCATAATATTTCTTACGGCAAACAAATCGTTCGGCTACAATTGAGATAGATTGAGGAAATATTTCAAAAAAAAAAAAATTGCATTTTAATTTTCGTTTGATTTGCATAAAGTAATTTTTTTCAGTTCTAATTGAATTAAATAATTCATGTAAATTAACAATAATGATATATTTTCAACTATCCTCATATCAATAGTTTTACTGCAATTGAATTAAATAACTTTATAGTGAAGAAGAATCATTTTTGCTGCAAAAATATTATCCATAGTTTGTAAGACAAACCAGTCGGCTGGAGATTAAGCGGGAATATTATGCCATACAAAGTAAATCGACTATCCAGAATGGGTCCTGAGGTTAGCCTGAGACAGAATTGAGGGGAAAAGGGATCAGGTGTTCATATATTCATTCCAGCTTCTAGACTAGTCTCAAGGTCGAGTAGGCCTACGTGTGGCCGTTGAAGTGCGTGAGGTGGTCGGCGGCAACGTGGAATTCGCGAGGTCCAACTATGGGATTCTGTCGACGATCGAAGCCATCGTTTTGAACGAGTCCATACTCGTCTGTCACCTTATTGTATAAACGTGATAAATTGTTTGTCCTTATACCTATGTCATTCATCGTTTTCTATTGTCTATTGCGCGGTCGGTTGCAAGTAAGCTCTGACCAGACTTGTTGGCTCCACTCAACTGAGCCACCCCACTCAGCATCCTCAACGGACGAGGACGGTGGAATAAGTCATGAAAGGACAGTCATGAAAGGAACAACAGTGGTTCGGCTCGTTAGCGTCCGATAGCAAAAGACGAGCCCAAGCCCTAACCTTCACGCGACCGACTTGCAAGAAGTATAGGTCGACCTAAAGACCACAGGAGCCAGCTGGATCAGAGAGGCATTGGGTCACGGCAGACGGAAACGACATGAAGAGACATTTGTTCGTAATGAATGCTCTGTCAGTTGAAATAAATATACCTTTGTCGCCTTGAAGTTTATTCGACCGCATCTCGATAGATGGTGCAGATCCTCAAGGAGAGCTGGATGACAAGACGAGCCAAATGCAGCTGACGCTTATAAGTTCGTTTTAATCTGCATTGTCGGTTAAACTTCGACACAGGTATAAGCGTTGAGTGAAATAATAAACATTTTTTGCCATTGATAGTGATATTTCCGCTATCAACAACATTGACCATCAGAGTTCCACGTTAGTAATGACGATAATGCATCCAAGACTTTGTAGTTAGTCATTATTCGAGGAGAAGAGAACGAATTGACGGTGAAAGAAGAAAAAAGATTCAGCAAATATATCGTCATCCATATCCTCAAAGTCGAAAGTAAATAGGGCCAAATATTGGTCATGGAAGTTAGGAAAGTAAGCGCTATTTTCGTAGCAATTTTCATTCAATGAAAACTGCTGAAAATTAATCGCCATTCTTTGTTTCAAGTGAATAAAAAAATCGATTTATGAGAAGTCTTTATTTTGCTAATAAAAATTTTTTGCCTCATATTCAATCCTACTCGACTGTAATCATTTAAAATGGCATTGTTTTTGCTAGATTCTCAAATAATTTAATTTCTCAATTGAAATTTTTTCTAAGTTTTATAGCTCTGTAAATATTTTATAACCAGCGCTTTTTTGTTCTGTTTTTTTTTTTTTTTGTTATGTATGGTTTTTTTTTGTTGATTTTTAGCTTTTTTAATATTTGGCTAATTTATAATCGACGAAAAAAAATAGCTTAGTAAACTTCGAGCATCTTTTTCATATATTTATTGATTATTGTTTCATTTTTTTTTTCAATGATTATGAATTGCATTAAATTAATATTTCATCAAATTTCATTACATTTTTATGGAATAAGTGAAATAATTTTTGCAACTCAATTTTCTTAGATGGAATGAGAATAGACAAAAAGAAAAAAAAATCGGCAATAAATATGAAGAAATACAAATATGCTTATCTATAATGATACGCCATCATATATTGCTCATCATTCATTTCATTCATTTCATGAACCAGAATCTATTTAGCGTATTTGATACGAGTGATGCACTTTGCATTTACGTTTTCGTTCGTTTTCTTGTGTAGCGTAAAATGTGCAAAAAAATGTTAATAACAACGATAAAAGGTTGAGTTTTAAGCATTACATCAATCAATGAAAACGCAATTTAACTGCTCGAATATCTTTTAAATTTTTATTGCCGATTTTTTTTTTCAATAGGATTATTTCCTGTTTCAGCTGGTTTCTCACCTATTTACCACTTGAGCAACTCGCTAAAAACAGGATTTAAGAAGCAATCACATTGATATAAAAGTGCGTTCGATTTTTCGTTGAGCATATATATATTTATGTAGTTGGAAAATATTTCATCGAATCTCAATTTCATCTCGAAAAAAAATTTTTTTTTTCTTCTCAATTATAATTTATTTCTGTCGTATGTGAATTTACTTTTTTTTTTTATTATTGCCAAGGAGGATATATCTAAGGAAATTTAACGCAATAATGCTATGACTATAAGAAATTCACTCAAAATACTCGGCCATTTTGAATATTTTTTCCCCTTAACAATGAACTGACTTTTTAACTCGTCGTCGAACACAAGAAAGCACACAACAGCCTATCATATTTCCCGCATATTCGCTTCTATGTTTTTGGAAGTTTTCAGGGGTGGGAGAGATGGGCGAGTGGGGGGGAGGGGGGGGGGCGAGAGAGGGTGGGATGGGGGAGAGGAGTAGGCATTCGATGAAAGGTATGGAGAGAGCGACAATTACTGATCGATAGATCGTTCAACTCACCTACTTTTTAAAGTTTGGTAACAATGATCAAAATTACAAATTGAGATTGCGAACTTAAAATTTCCAATTGTTTTACTTTACGCGTCATATTCGAACTGATGGCGAATATGTCTTACTGCCCAAGAAATAAGGGTTGTCATGGAAAATTCGTACAGTTGAGGGACAATTTTATTTTCTCTATAATTTATTCGGATTTGTCTGCTAATTTCATAGCTAAAAGCCACATCTCTAACCTTCGGATATTATTCAATTTGCAGCTTGTGAAGGTGGCATATGCGTCATCATAAGGAGCAAAATTAGACTGAGAGGTGTACGAGTGGTTGAATTCTTCACCTATATTACGGCATATCATAAGAACTGATGTACGAGTGAATTCACCTATATTATATCATTTACGAGGTTCATAAAACACCAAAAATATGGTTAAGTCTTCCAGGCGTGGTGATTCAAACATTACTGCACTATGATTTTTCATAGCAGTTACAAGGGACTCCACCTGGGAGTGTTGATTCTAGTCCTCCTTACATGATAGAAAATACTACTTTAGCATCTGCACTCTTTAACAAAATATTATATTTCTTCATATATCAACGTCTGGAGCGCCATCCCTATGACTCTAGTCACAGCTAACATTTCGAGCCACTGAAAGTTCTGTTATTGTGCTCGAGCCGATCCATAATCCGAAGGCATATCCATTATACTGAGAATTAGGAAGTACTGCGTCTTCATTTACTTTTCACTACTTTTGTTACTGAATTGTTGTCGAAGCTTTTTTGTGCTGTTGTTCATGTGTTGCATCGGATGTGCATATATGTGTCGGATTATCATACGAAAAAGTTTACAATTCAAAATGGTTCCCCCCCCCCCCCCCCCCCCCGCGATAAAAGATTGCAGGAAGAGGAGACGAACTGTGCATAGCTCATTTGGGATATGTTTAACGATACGGCCTGCTTGCCCTCTCATATATACAAAAGATCCTTCATTGGTGATTTTCGGATTGACATTTCAGGCGAAAGATGTCGGCGAAAGCAGCTATCGTATTGGCAACAAGCGGATGTTTATTGGTGCTGTTGGGATGTTTGGCGTCAATCGTCGTCCTCTTGTACAATTTGAACACATTTTATGGAGATGCTTTGGGCGAAATAAACGAATTTCATATGATCGCAAACGACGCGTGGAAATCGATGATTGAAATGGAGTCAAAGAGCGTGCCAAGCCTTTTCGGGTTATTCATTAAACGAGAAAAACGGCAGTCTCTATGCAACTGCCAGTTAGCCGCCCGTAATTGCCCAGCCGGTCCACCCGGACCGCCCGGAGAACCAGGGCCCGATGGTGTGGATGGACCACCAGGCGCTCCTGGCGGAAAAGGACTTGACGGCATTTCAATTGGTGCGACAGTTGAAGTTGGATGTGTCAAGTGCGAGCCTGGTCCACCAGGACCTGAAGGCCCACTTGGTCCTCCTGGACCACCTGGTCCTGATGGTAGTCCGGGGGTCGACGGAGCACCGGGGACCGATGGAGTTCCTGGAATTCAAGGATCAGCTGGAGATGTTGGGCCCACTGGTGAGATTCACGCGATTTTACTTTCCCTTACCACTAACCATCTCGGTTCTAATTAATTGCGTTTCTAACTCGAAATTTGAATCAAATTTCTCAGGTGTCGATACTTATCATACGAATAACCTAAAATATCCTGCCGGATGATACCTAAATGTACATTAATGCGTGCTGATTTTCTTAACAATAATCACAACCGTTCATGATTTAGAATGATGGCGCTCTCTGATAGGACAACACCTAAATGAAGGCACAGATATCCATACACAGACACAATGTTGTTTAATGCGCTTGAGAAAAGCAAATTTCCATTAGCGCATAAAACTGAACTCTTTTTGAGAATTTTATAAGGACGTATGGATCAGCAAGAGAAGGATGCACTATCCCATATGCTTCTCTACTTAGTGGAAAGCTATAAATTCGCTTAATGAGTTAAGTAACATGCGAGAAAGTAGATCGGACACATTCATTCAGGAACGATTACTAGCATATTACGTTGCATCTAAACGAATACGAAATAAAACAATAAAATTAGCTTCAAGATTTTGCGGAAATCTACAAACGCCGATAATTCATATAGAGGTTCTCGACGAAAATGAAGTTGAGAACACGAGTTAACACTTTTGATGTATAAAGTGATTAGTCTTATCTAGTATTGTTGGAAAATTTGAAGCTATTGACAAATAGATACGCATGCAAATAAGCACAATGCTGACGTACTACGGTGGTCCTGAAATATTTAAGAAATTGCCTATCAACCAACAGGAAACGCAGAAAGGAAGCTTGTGTTGTGAAATGTAAATGGAGAAACGTATCACACTCATGATCCAGTGATCACACTCATCCTTTCGATGGGTGCAATAAGTCATCAACAAATAATATGAAGTATGTAATATTGAATTCATATATTAAGTGCAATAACCCTCCAATATAACTCTTTTTTATGAAGCTCACTTTAGCGAATAAAATGCATCGCATCGATCATAAAATATGTGCGAATTTTAGAACGTATTTATTCGTTTATAAATGAGTGAACAATGAAAAACAGAGAAAGCTGCTTTATTATAATTGAAGACTATACTCAGCAAATAGACTATAATCGTTCTAATTTCAGTGGTTCGTTGAATGAAATTAGCAAAGAGGTAGAAATACAGAGATACAAATATGAATCTTGTCGCTTAATCATAATCTTTTGCGAATGCATATTTAGCGCATAAGAGATGATGTTTGTCATGAGAAAGAACACATTAATAAAATCAATGGTGAGTTTTTACGTTCTCCAAATGAGGTATTTTATTTTTTGACTGAATTGACTAGTTGTATTGTAAAACTTATGCATATTTAACAGCGAGATGATATTCTCATAAATCGTCAAGGGTTCGATCAATCAGAACAAAAAGAAAGTTACTACTAGAAAATTGTCGTATGATGGCGAGGATATAGGTTGGATTTCATCATTTTGGCTCATTCGCTTCCAAACTATATGGATTTTTTTGGGAAAAGATTTCATTGCAAGGCGTCAAAAAATCATAAAAGAAATCCGATTTTAGGACCACAAGGACCTATTGGACCCGCTGGGCCACCTGGAAAAGCTGGAGTGAGTGGAAAAGGTGCCAAAGGGCCGAAGGGACCTCCTGGTCCCCAAGGACCGATTGGAGACCCGGGACCCGATGGGCAGGACGGAGCCGATGGTGCCATGGGACCTCCAGGACCAGCTGGGCCAGCTGGGAAGCCTGGCCCAGCAGGCAAGGATGGTGCGCCAGGAGAGCCAGGAGATAGCGCTCCTCCAGGAGCTGATGCTGCTTACTGTCCTTGTCCTCCGCGAACTATCAAAATCTTTCATTAAGCCTATAAACGAATCGCTGATTGATTAGATTATTAAATTTTCTTCGAGCGAGTTCATACCACTACTAAATGCGATATACAGCCAAGCAATCTAAACATCACTATTATAATTCAACGTAAATATAAGGCGGCTCTCATAATTTCAAGCGATAATTTTCAATTCAGTGCATAAATTTGAATTGAATTTTTCTAAGAAATTATATTCACATATGAAACGAAACACTTTGACATATGCCTTATTGTCTTTTAATCATTCTCAAAATTTATCATTTAAATGAAAATATGAAGTCAAAACCAATAAGAAATATCCTCACATTACAATGAAAAATTTTTATTATATGAATAATTATAAAATACTATCATTATTGAGATAATACTATCGAATTCTAACCGAATATTTTCACGCTTGTGATGTTAATGACCTAGATGGACTCCTATTAAGCGAATTTCTATTTATTTAGTAAGAATATGAAAACTAAATGGTTGGCTATTTTTCAACATTGAGCAACATTGTGATTTTATCGTGTAGAGTGTAATTGCATAGCTGAAAATCGAATATCTATTCCCATAGGTAGATATTTACCTATTTGGGTAATTGCTGAAAGAGTTGATGATGAATTTTAATATGAAAACGAAGATGAAATTTAAAAGTGAATTTGGATAATTTTTTTAAATCAATGCTAATGTGTCATAAATGATAAACGTCAATTTGTGAGAGATGAAACACGTTTTACAAGAAATTATTGTTTGAATTTTCATGGTGTGTTGTTGTGATATCTTCATAATAGAACTCGTCGAAATTTCCCACAAAAAAAAAACGCTCATTTGCAAGAATCGAATGGATCGTTAGCGTATGCGTTAAGAGCATGAAGTGAAAATACACATTCCTTTCTTCGCTATGAAATTTCATAAATTTTTGGAAATTGCTTAATTTTTTATCTTTTTTCCACTTTAGCAAATCATCGACTGCACAACGAATGTTTAGCGTCGTGAATTTGGGCGAGTAAAAGAGCCCTAAAATTTGCAAATTAGATTTGCACGGTACAGATATATAGGTTTTTTTTTGTTTTTGACGGCAATCGAATGTACACCTGTTGTATATTCGAGATGATGATCACATACAGCATTCGTTCGAAAGATCGAATTTCGCTTCCAAGAAGTTGAATTTCCACTCCGTAGATCTTTATTCATGTGAGTAAGCTAATGACCACTCAGATGAAGTGAGTCCCACTGTTTCCGTTCTCTTCAAAGATTTTTTCCCCTCTAAATTCCTCTTCACGTTTCCACAAGCTGTTCGACGATACGATTTGATGCGGCAATTGAACACTCCTTCAATCCATCAACAGTCGATGTTATCTTCTTGCCTCCCTCTCATTCTCCGACGTTTCTTCGTATTTTATATCGAGACGTCCCGCTGAAGCTCACTAGTGCTCCATAATCGATTTCCAATTTCTGATTTGTTTCAAAGTTTTTTATGCATCATATCATGCTTCTGGAGAAGAGAACCATAAAGTCATGCTTGAGGATCAATTTACACAAATGACGCTGACTTTTCCACCAATATTTACTCGTTGGCTAGTTATGAAGCTGGCTAATTTGATGATTTCAATTCTAAAACCGTGTATTCTTTATGCTCTCTTGATAAGCTTTTTCCGATGAAAACATTCATAGGCTATAAAATAGCACCGAAAAAATTGCAGCATTCATGAATTCCAGTAAATTTCCACAGAAATGAGTGTCATTTACATTATCTTGATATTTAAACGTAACCATTGAGCAATCATGCAGATGAGATTTTTTAAAGCAAAAAAAGAATTTTTTTTTTGAGTTTTCGTAGTAGTTGAATTTCAATGATTGCAATGGGCAATTTGTAATTGCAATTTGCGATTACCAATGTGCAAAGAGAGAAGATAGTAGCAAATAGCTGATTCACTAACGCAAACACATAGACGCATAATGTAAATTATGAGGATGTAGATAGATACTCGATGATAAAATAAAAATTTGAGAGTATCCTTTATTAAGAATTATCTAAGAAATGCTTAATCGTTTATGATTCATTATTTATGTGAAATAAGTGGGCAATTCTTCATTGTTAAAATCGGTTGAGTAAGAGTATTATGAATATTTATGCATGAGCCGTTTATTATGAAACTTTTTTTTTGGCTAAGTGCTAATGATATTTTGTTTATTTGCAAATAAAAATGCGCATTTTAAATGAGATGAAAAAAAAAACTTGTGCTCAAAAAAAATTTATTTGGGGAAACACATTTTTTTTAATGACACTATTGTTTTGTTTTTTTTTTTTAGAAAGCAATTCTGCGCTATTGAAACAAAAAGAAAAAAACGTTTCAAAAAATTTATAGAACGCTAATTTTGTCGATAATCTATATTCATCGTATAATAATCTTTGCGAATTTCCACAAAAATAAGGATGAAAAACAGTGAATAGAAAATTTCAATAGATCTATAAATATTCCCCTATTGCGGGAAAACGATCACTAAGGAGAGGGGAGAGGGAGGGGGTAGTACATTAAGAGAAGGCCAACTGATAAGATGCGCCCGTAACATATCAACCAAGCATATCATTTGTAATTGTTTGGCATTCGAATAGCTAATATTGAAAACTCTCGAAGATTTTTTTCTCAAACAATCACGATTTGTTTCGAAAATTCAGGTGATGAGGTGATGAGAATATAGTAGATAAAATCATAAATACTGGTAAATAAAATTAAAAAATGAAAATAAAAAATAGCCTAAATAAACATTGAATCAAATTTGCTTCTACATCGCTTTGAATATTTTAGAAATATACAATTATAATTTCTGCAAGAAGAATATTAAGTGCATCTCGTATTGTAAGTGCATATCGTAACAGATGTTGGTATGGCTATATCATAGTGATTCGATTAGATTTTTTTTTTCATCTGATAGTTATTTTCATTTGCTATTCTGGAATAAAGGGATATTTAATTTGGCTGTTATGGCACTCTCATCGAATCTTTTTTAATTTCCACATTTCCGATATAAACTTGTGATTTTAATGTCTCTTCATTGCATACCGTTTGTAGTGTACTTTGAGTATGGCCAGCATCAATGGCAAGCTTTGCATGAATTAAGAGCAAAATTAAAGCACGACTACGCATTACTTATCAGAAGAATGCCAATCATCAATTCGCGTACTAACTGTCCTCTTTCAGTTTTACGCTCTGATTTTAGGATATTATGGACAAACTGGACCTTCTGCGGATTTGGTAAGGATCGTGCTGCAAGAAAAGGACTTGTAGACCCTGAAAGACTGTCAGGGCCACTTGATCCAGCATGAAGGCTAGGACAAAGGAGGACGGATGGATCGGATGGGCCACCTGGACCGCGGGTGCCAGCAGGACCAGTTAGCACATAAGGGTCGGCAGGCAAAGAAAGTGAACGTGAGCCGATTGGAAGTGAGGAAATTTCCGGAAAGGACGGGTACTATTGCTCATGCGTGCTAGGAAAAACCTTGATATCTTGGAGTCTTCCTCAATATCCAATGTGGGAGACAAAACCCGTTATAAGAAATAAACAAAAATTGTGGAAGAAGAAACTAACTTCTGAAGTAAGTAAAACTTTCGATGTGATGTAAAACTTGAGGTTCGTAAGAATCTCGACTCTTTTTACGCTCAAAATGATGAAATATGCTCTAGGCCAGTTGCTGAAAATATTAGAACGGTGAGCATTAGAATTACGCTTAAATTTTTTTTTCATACAGTGCCATTGCAGCCTAACTCTTCAGATCGCAAATTTTTCTCAATACTAGCATGGTGATTTAATTGCTTTGCTAAAAAAATGATTTAATTAAGAGAAATTATTATGCATATTCTTTAAGTAATTGTTTTATGTGAATCAATCTTTCATATCGGATTATTTTCTTACTTCGTACTATTTCCAGTAAATTTTATTCTCTTCTTGTCTAGTAAAACTGTTTTTATATGTCATTACCAAGGACTATGCACTATGCATAATTTGCTTCAATTTTCTATTCTCTAATCTTTCAATCGTGAAAGCAAATTAAAAACATTGAAATACCATAAATGTTCTTGAATTTTTCGAAAATTTTGCTACGTATGCTTTTGTGATATTATTTCTTCTCATATATTGTTATATGGTGTTTATTTATTTGTATGTCTATGCTCTCGACAGTGGCATCAACTTCCATAACGTAAAAACTGAATCATAAACCTTGTAGGCATCAAATATTTTATAAGTGGACGATTTTTCTCCATTCTCTCTCCATTGTTGCCGCTTGCAACGAATTGTGCGCTTGTTGTTCAATTTATATCCCATCTTTCGTCAGTCTCAATCCATCTTGATTCACTGCCGCGAGATTTCAACGGATTTCCTGCATCGCTTCAAGATATGTCTCATCCTTTATGCTTTTAAAGCCTTGCGCACTACAGCAACCAGTTTCGTAATACCCTGAGAGCTACTAAACAAACTTTAATGGATACAAAAGAAACTGACATGATGTGCATGTTTGCACTGTGCTCACCTGACCAGCCAGTTTCAAACGCTACCAGCGAAAGGAAGGATGCGAAGAAGTTTTTTTCTTCACATTCCAGCTGATCTGAGCGAATCTTTTTTCTCAGCCGACCTGTAAAAATCAAAATCAGTTCGACATAAAGCGTCTGAAGTTTTTGGATGGTCCTATCTCCTAGCGCACCTTCCGAAAACGATCAGTCGTTGTGAGCTGCTTTATAACAGATTGAATCTACATTGTGCAATAAATCTATCAAATTTCGTTTCTTTAGTCTTCATCGTTCCCAATTGAAAGCACCGTATGAACTCACTTATGAAATCACACACACACACACACACACACACACACACACACACACACACACACACACACACACACACACACACACACACACACACACACACACACACACACACACACACACACACACACACACACACACACACACACACACACACACACACACACACACACACACACACACACACACACACACACACACACCACACACACACACACACACACACACACACACACACACACACACACACACACACACACACACACACACACACAACACACACACACACACACACACACACACACACACACACACACACACACACACACACACACACACACACACACACACACACACACACACACACACACACACACACACACACACACACACACACACACACACACACACACACACACACACACACACACACACACACACACACACACACACACACACACACCACACACACACACACACACACACACACACACACACACACACACACACACACACACACACACACACACACACACACACACACACACACACACACACACACACACACACACACACACACACACACACACACACACACACACACACACACACACACACACACACACACACACACACACACACACACACACACACACACACACACACACACACACACACACACACACACACACACACACACACACACACACACACACACACACACACACACACACACACACACACACACACACCACACACACACACACACACACACACACACACACACACACACACACACACACACACACACACACACACACACACACACACACACACACACACACACACACACACACACACACACACACACACACACACACACACACACACACACACACACACACACACACACACACACACACACACACACACACACACACACACACACACACACACACACACACACACACACACACACACACACACACACACACACACACACACACACACACACACACACACACACACACACACACACACACACACACACACACACACACACACACACACACACACACACACACACACACACACACACACACACACACACACACACACACACACACACACACACACACACACACACACACACACACACACACACACACACACACACACACACACCACACACACACACACACACACACACACACACACACACACACACACACACACACACACACACACACACACACACACACACACACACACCACACACACACACACACACACACACACACACACACACACACACACACACACACACACACACACACACACACACACACACACACACACACACACACACACACACACACACACACACACACACACACACACACACACACACACACACACACACACACACACACACACACACACACACACACACACACACACACACACACACACACACACACACACACACACACACACACACACACACACACACACACACACACACACACACACACACACACACACACACACACACACACACACACACACACACACACACACACACACACACAACACACACACACACACACACACACACACACACACACACACACACACACACACACACACACACACACACACACACACACACACACACACACACACACACACACACACACACACACACACACACACACACACACACACACACACACACACACACACACACACACACACACACACACACACACACACACACACACACACACACACACACACACACACACACACACACACACACACACACACACACACACACACACACACACACACACACACACACACACACACACACACACACACACACACACACACACACACACACACACACACACACACACACACACACACACACACACACACACACACACACACACACACACACACACACACACACACACACACACACACACACACACACACACACACACACACACACACACACACACACACACACACACACACACACACACACACACACACACACACACACACACACACACACACACACACACACACACACACACACCACACACACACACACACACACACACACACACACACACACACACACACACACACACACACACACACACACACACACACACACACACACACACACACACACACACACACACACACACACACACACACACACACACACACACACACACACACACACACACACACACACACACACACACACACACACACACACACACACACACACACACACACACACACACAGTACAACTTTGCAGCACAATTTTCTATGAACCTTTCAGAGAGATTAAATTCGCAGATGCACATAAAAATGCACAACCCTACGACGTGAATATAATGCAGATTTTTTCACTATCGTTTTAAAGGTTTTCTTTTATTTATATGCATTAAAGTGATTATAATGTAATGTAAGATTTGTAACATTGAAAATCGTTTAAGAGAATGCATTACGGCTTATTCATTTTTCGAAAGTAAAATTGAATTCCGAAAGAGGGATGAAAAATTAGCGCATTCTTTCGATTTTCATAGTTCTCCACGTTTTCTGAATAGTCCCTCAATCTCTACCTGGCATCAAACCTGGCACCTCTCATCAATTTAACTGCCATCTTCTGGTGGTCGACCGCGGTATGTTCTCGTTTTTCTATTCAAGTACGTTTTGCTGGTTTTGATAAATTTTAACGCACTAAAGGGAGATAGTTAAATGCTGTCTGAGTCAGGCCGGTGTGCTTTACGAGTCACATGGATATCAGTGATGTGGGCCATCTTTAGAATTATAGCATGTGATCTTTAGTATTATAGCATGATGTATTTCAATTCCTCCAACAGCGTTTTCAGAGGCGGTTGGGGCTGGATGACGTCAAACTCTTGTTTACACTGCGCGGATTTACTATATTGTGTTGCAGTTACGGGGGTGGTGGTGGATTCAAGCGCAGTTATGGTGGCGGAAGCGGTGGCGATTCATACGGAAAGAAGCCTCGCTATGATGGTGTACGCAATGGCTATAGCAGTGGAAGTTCGTGGTGAAGTGTACCTGATCACACAAGATATGATACTCATTTCATTTTATTCCTTCCAGTTTTATATCATAATATTTCAGCACCTATTATTATTAGTATTATTATGGTTTTGTTGTTGATGATTAGAGAGCGATGTGCTGGATTGGTCACCCAGTGGGAGTGGACCTTGCAAGGTTGGAATGGACTTATTTTCGATTGCTTTCAGAGGTTTTGGCTAGTTATGATTGCACATTTGCTTTACGGCGCTTGTCGCAGTTGTTTCCAAGAAACTTCTGCATTAATTTATAGGGATTTAATGGTGTAGTTTTTGGGGGTGTAGGGTTGAATGATACGACGTAACAGCTGAGAGTTTAGTGCTTAGTGTTTATTGTATTCGTTGTTGTTGATTGGCTGAACTCTGTGTCAGTTGTTAATCTTTCCGAGCTTTGGCACGTATGACATAAGTCCTACGAGCAGTTTCTTGGCAGGTTTTGCTGCATATGAGAGCTGATCTCGGCTCATTTGGCTGTTGTAGTCTTCAATCATATTATGAATTCATGTTTGATTCACGTTGTTTATTATATCGCATTTGACTCAATAAAGGCACATTTGTTGATTCGCTCTCTCTGAAGATATCTTTCCTAAAAGTTGGGCTGCGGCTAAGTCTTTAGAGGATTCCTATGAATTGGAAGTGTTAACGAGTGACCTACATTAACGAGTGATCTCTTGTGATCAGTTGAGTTTTACGCTCGCAGTGATCATGGTGATCATTTGGAGGTCATAACTCTCGAGTGGTTATGACCTTCCCATGCCTTCGGGGCCGTAGCCGAAGATATAAATAGGCTGCGATTTTGCTTGCTAATCGTGGTGTTGGTGGCTTGACCACAATAATACATCAAGATGTTCTCCTTACGTCAATTCCCGAAAACACTGCGCCATCGGCTTTTCTATGCCTGATCCAGGCGACCCTTGCATTTCGAATGTGGTCCGTCCACTTTTTCGTCTCGAAAGTGCCACAAGCATGTTCTAGTGTGTGCAACGAGTTACATACTGTCCGTTCGTTTTGTCCCTTTCTTTCAACTGTCCAGGCAAGCGTAGCTGCGCACGTTGCTCTGGAGCAGGCATTCATTCCCAAGGTTAAACGCCAGGCTTCTTTAAAATTAGTTTTACGTGAGCTGTTCGCGTCTTACATAATAAGCAAACCATGATGTTTCATGGCACTTTAAGTTGTAGTGAACATTGCCATTCTGAATAAAAACATTTCTTTTATCATGGCAAATTAAAGAAAATAGGAAGTATTTTGAAGTCCACTACGGTGGGACATTTCTTAAGACGATAAAAATATACTATAAATAGAATTGTATCACAGAGAATTAAGCCACGTCAGGGTGCCGTATAATTCTGAATATGAAATTGTGCGATATCATACTAATCTAATGGAAATAAATATTTCTTGACAAAATACAATATGGAAAAAAAACCATTGATGAGACCGTATTGGATATTTTAATCGCGTTGCAAAACAAAAGTTGGTTGTGCGCTGAAGCCGTCGTCATAGAATGCATGATTTGGAAATACTGGAGTTGAGGCATTACCAACGAATATGTTCAACAATTTGAATCCTGAAAACACACAATTTACTCCTCATAGGAATCCAGATTGGTCCTCATAGACCATCTCAATTAGCACAACGTAGATAAGAGGCGACGACGGCGAGGTTTGTGAAGTCATGTGTCATTATTATTCTTACGGTTTGTTATTGTCGATTTTGTTGGCGGTAAAAAGATGAAATCTGTAAACCTTCAAACATCATGGGCAATCGAATTCGTCCATACATTCGAAGCGCATTGAACCATATAGCATCGGAACCAGTGGTAATTCCAACAAAGAGTAGACCGCCCTTCTTTAATAGACATTGAATTTTCTGCATTTCTCGTAAATCACCGATCGGATCTAAAAGCGACAGCAACAGAAGCATTGATGCCATAAGGAAAACGTTAAAAAATAGCAAACTTTCTCGATAGCAGTATGATAAGGTGGCTTCAAAGACTTTAATACTGCTCCCACGGACGTTAAATATATTGCTTGCACCAGTCTGAGCGGACTATTGTGCTAAACACAATTCGTCTTCGATTATTTGGTTGCCTTCGTATTTCTTTTCTCTCAATCCACAACATGACCGTCAACAAATGAAGTATGTGTTGTGTGGCCTAAAGAGCCAGCCAAGATATCTCTTTGTGATTAACAGTGACCACTTTGCTTTTATAGCGTTATTTTTCGTGCCATGTCAATGTTCGTATTCGAGCCATGCCACCGACCGACTTATTTTGCTTTTGATCTGGGAACCTATTTCAGGCGAGCCTCAGTCGAGTCAGTGGTCGCAGATTTCAGCTTCCCTTGTTTCCTCTCGTCTATCGGTTCCTCTCAACAAATTAGCGGCTAGAAATACAACAGAGCAGCTTCTTTGCGCGAGCAATGGTGTACCCGATTCGCTGGTTCTACTACTCCAACGTGCAGGATCAGGTGCGCGGAGGCAGAAGATAATGGATACAAATGAATCCTTTGGCAACACGGAGAAATACTGTTCTCATAGAATGCTAAGTACCGATGTAGTCGACAGCAATTCGATTGGAAAAGAATCTCGACATGCGAATGCATTTCACAAGTGTTGGTTGGATCAAGTAAACGTTTCAAATGCTACCAACTTCAACGTCGATTCAAAAGCTCGACCACGCAACGTTTTCCTTTGTTGACGAATATTACGAGAACTGTGCAAACTACATTCTTCCAAACACAACGCGACTGAAATTTGACGAAACGACACATGGACACTTCGAACCTAAGATATCGCTATTCAACAGCGACACTGTATGTTCACGACATATGGCAGCATCACAATCACCGAATGAGAAGTTTTGGGCGAACTCACGCAGGCACAAATGCCTCATCTTCGTATGCGGACGCCAATCGCCAGTATGACTTCACTTGCTCAACAGGATCGATACTTCATCGCAATACACACAGCTTTCGAGCACGGGATGACGAATTCGAACCATCCAAACGGTCAACGTTGCGACAATTCCGAACAAGGAAGCGCTTCAAGCACAAGAACCGATCCAAGCATCAGACGCAACACGACAAGGCAGCGATACCAAGGACACCATCATCAAAGGACAATCAAACAGTCGACGGAAACGACACAGCGGCTGGACATCGTCTGTGTGGCACATGCACTTCGTCAAAAATGCTTCAACAACCACAGGTTTGCGGAAACACAGGTCACAAGCAACTGCGCATGCAATTAGACAGCACAACTGTGGACCAACGAAAACACCCGCGCTATCAGTCAACGATATTCAAAGCGTCAAGACACGACGATGACAACGCCGGAAGTTCACACGGCTCATCGACGGACACTCAGTTCGATTCCAAGTGGACACAGGATCACATCATATCATCACGGAATTCGGATGTCTTCACGGATTCAAACAATCAATGTTTTTTCTGGACAGACAACCAGAACACTCAAGATAAACGGGACGCACATCTTCATGTATGGCAACAACGCTCTCGACTTCATCGACAGACGTATCTTGGCCACATAACAACATGACGGATCACTTCCACCGACCAGGAAACTAACCAGTCACCTTTACAACACCCGCGGGAACGCTATGAATTGCGACAAGTTGCTAGTACAATGGACAAACACCAACATAACATCTACGCAATGACGCCAAGCCAATGACCTAAGCGACTAGTGATGCAGTTCGAACACTAACAGGAACTCAGGCGGCTGAAAATCATCATCACGAAGGTGGACTACTTCATCCAATGTCGTCGTGAACAAGACAACCACAAACTCCATTTACACACTTCGACTTTAACGATGTTCACACTTACACCATTGTGCCACAGGACATATTCTGACGCACAACGACGTGACTTAAATCGACTTCGCCGATGCTTATCACACACAGTGGAGGTGGACGACGCATCAAAGCACAATCAACACGCACAAAGACTATACAATCGGCTGCAGCATTTTGCTTGGACACATAATCAAGGAAGCCGTGGCATACTTGGACGACGTCATCGTCGTCGGCCGAACAGAGGAAGAACACAACGCCAAGATGCATATTCCAACGCATCAAGGAATATGGATTATATCAGTCCCGAGAAACAGCTTCTTTCTCATTCCGTCAAATATTTTGGTTTCATAATTGACGCGGATGGTCGACGACCGGACCTCTAGAAAATCGAAATGTGACAAATGCCATTCCCACAGACGTACCACACTTTTCCTCGCTCATCAGCCAACGGGCATTCGTCAAGGAAAGGCCCTCAGAGGTCCCATTGGACGATCTACCCAAGAATAATGCGACATGGAAGTTCAAAGGATTGTCAACGCCTTCCAAAGCTTTTTGAACCCCTTCTACTCACTCACTAGTCCAACTGGCCAAATCGTGGTAGCTGCGATTCAACAATGCGCTTGGAGCATTCATTAGCAGCTTCAACGATGGGTCAGAGACAATCGCTCACGCATACTTTCACAGCAACAGAGAAAAACTTCAAATCGAGAAGGAGGCTCTCGGATGATCTTCGCCATCAAGAAGTTTCAACGGATGATCCATGGACGACGCTTCATGCTCCTTACGGATCACAAGTTCGTATTCGGAACATATTATCCATCCTGCAAATCGACTGCAACAACTCTCCTTGGATATATTCAGTTTCGCCAACGACCACGTTACAAGCGATTTATCACGTCTTATTGCAGATCACGTTCCAACGATGAGGACATGGTTCGCCGCTATCAAGGAAGCCGACGTACATCGGCACTTCACGCACCAAACGCACTTCCATGAGCGCAGGATATGATGACGCAACTCGACGAGACGACGTTTCAAAAGTGCTATTTATTATACGTCAAGGGCAGCCGTCAATTCAGGACCGACATCAACGACTTTTCAACCGTGCGATACACTCAGTACTATATGTCTCCTCAGTGCAGACTGTTCATCATTCCCGACGTTCTTCAAAAGTCCTTCAGCAACTTCACAAAAACCCAGAATCACCGAATGAAGGCGCTCGCTCGAAGCTACGTATTGGCCGGATTTTGAATATTGAAACGACAGTCAAGCAGTGCCAACCATGCGCGACGTCTCGGAAGCCCCGCAAAGCTCCATATGGCCGATAACGACAAGCCGTGGAATCCGTTCGACTGCAGGACTATTTGAGGGACAACCTTTTAGTGTCGTGACTCGTTTGAGACATTTATGAAGGACCGCGCAACGTCCTTCATATTGGTTCACAGCAATTTGGAACGCCGGAAGTGACACAATGGCACTCAGTTCACTTCCGCAGACTTCGCCGATTTTTGCGCAAGATTGGCATCAAGCACATCTTCCCACTCTATCTCAGTCAAATGGACAAGCAAACGTTTCGTGGATTTCAAACGGACGCTTCAAACTCAGAGGGGAAGGACAGTGGAAGCTTTACAAATATTTCTGCTTAGCTACCGGACAACCCCAAACGCAACGCTCGGGAATCGCTCACCAGCAGAAGTTCTCCTCGACGTCAGCTCCGTACTTTAATGGACTTGGTTCGGTCGACAAGTACGGAGGAACGACAAGATGGAGGCAGACTTCAGTCGACGACATGGAGCTAGCGACCGTTCCTTCACACGAGGCGATCTCGTGCTCGTCAGAAATAATCTTTTTAAGAAGACGAGATGGACGAACGAGTCGCAGACACGGCCGTGTCATTTATGACGTTCCGGATCAGAAGTTTGGACGCGCCACGCCGACCAACTTCGCCGATGAGCACCAAACAGGAGGACTCCCAGCAGATGCAGTGCTCAAATCGCTACTGGACGATTTCGATGCCCGGTCAATCCCACCAGCCATCCAAGTCGCACCAGTGGACCAGTCAACCGTACAGCGACGGACACAGCCACAACAGAACGTCGACGACCAACACCCAGCTCAGGCTCCGGTAGATCTCCGCCGCTGAACTCGCGATCGACAGACTCCACAACGATTCAGCTCGGAAGGTGAACGCAGAACGTATCATGGGCCGACGGATCGTGTACGCAGCCGACAGATTACAGGCACCGACGAACGGATCGACTTCAGCGGGAGATGTTGGGTGTGGCGCTAAGGAGCCAAGCCAAGATATCTATTTGTGATGTAACAGTGACCACTTTGCTTTTATAGCGTTATTTTTCGCGCTACGTCATTGTTCGTATTCGCGCCATGCCACTGACCGACTTATGTGCTTTTCATCTGCCTGAAGCCTATTTCAGGCGAGCCTCAGCCCGTCGAGTCAGTCTTGTCTGGACGGCTCGCAGACCGGCAGCTCCATTGTCTCCTCTCGTCTACTCGTCTCCTCTCAACAATATACGGCTAGAGATACAACAGTATACCTCACACCTAATCAATTCAGCACTGTAGTGCGCACTGCGATTTACTAGCAACGTCGAATTATGAGAGTAATTAAGTGATATTTCGTTCAGTCGGTGGCTGGAAAATGCACCGATTTCCAACCAAAAAATAACTTTACAATCAATGTTGTATTTCTTAGTAAATCGTTTGGATCGATTACCGAGGTTAGACTGTCGGTAAAAATTCGATCGAAACTTTCGATTTATGATCAGTGTTTTATGAGGAAAAATTTTTCATAAGGATGGTGTGAGAGATTCGACCCTGTTTCACATCGCGCTCATATTTCACTTAACTTTGCCTCATTAATAGCAGAGACATATAAGATTGAAGGCAATGAAAATTGATGAACCAGAAATTTTTTTTAGAAAAGACCAACTTGTGACTTCAGCAGAATGAGCAATTGGCATATTCTTAGCCGAATAGGGGTAAGGAATTCTCTTGGAAATGCATAGCGAAAAAGGTGCGTTAGAAGAAAGATATAAAGGATATATGGAATGAATTCCTTTGGCGCATCACGGAGAAATACTGTTCTCATAGAATGCTAAGTACCGATGGCTAGTTGAAGGCAATCGATTACAAAAGAATTTCAATTGTGACCGAATGCATTTCGCAAGTGTTGGTTGGTTGTATTGTGAGAATATTCCGTGAAAAAATCAAATTTCAATTGCAATCAAGAAATTGAATAAGTCAGAAGCAAATTTCGACTAGTAAAAGATGATCAAGAGCGGTCTCTTACCACCTCAACGTTAGATTCCGGCTTTTAAAGTGAGAAAACTTTGAACGAATGATTGCGAGCACTGTAGGATGCTGAATAATTGTAGAACTGAAGAGATTTCACTGATGGCGAAACAGCAAGTTAAACTTCTCCATCATCGTAAAAAAATGTTCGCATTCAGGACTGTAAAAGGTCGCAATGCTGCTGCACGACAAAAATTTATATTGACTGCAAAAATTGCAGCGTGTACGTAAGAAGTAACTGCATTTTTGAATAGCAGTCACGACCGTAATGATTGATTTTGGTGATTCAAAATCATCATCCTGTTGGCTAGGAGAGTACATAGGCGTCTGGCCTAATGTCCTGAAAGAAGTGGCACTAACGAAGTGACTCACCTAACGGATCACCAAATCTTCCCAATCCGCTGTGTTCTATACTGGAATATGATACGACAAAATCGAACGCTTCATGATATCTGAAATAACACAAACTGTTGATGAAATTCGCTCGCGTTTATTATAAATGACTGAAAAATTCGCTTCCATCGGTATTACCTTCATATTTGCGGCAATGTGAGAAACTAACAATTGAAGTTTTATACAATTTATGCAATTTGCAATAAATTGTGAGATAGAAGATGCTACCGTGTTAATAATATTCATTGCATCGTCCACAGAAAATTTCTGCAAATAAAATCTCAGTCAAAAATGTCTCACTCAACAAGTTCTTTACATCGGATTTTACGTATTAACTGCTTGAAAGACAGGTTCATGCATTTTTGCATAATTATGTATGTATAATCTGTTTGCCTCGGACGAATAAAAACCTCTCAATTCTCCTGTTTAATTTTTTAGGTACCAAACTTCAAGTTATATCTATCAACTTCTGCTCAATGAATTTATGGAGAGGTACAACTGTGGTTTTTAAAAAAAGAAACCCTCGAAAAGCGTGCAGGAAGCTGTGTTTTACTCTTCTTGAACACTTCAGAACGATCTTTTCTACGTGCTTACTGAAAAATTTCATAATCGGTATTAGTTGTCAACGTTATTCCATTATTAAATAAGTATAATAGCGAATAGCATAACACCGATCTTATTTAACATCTTTGATTCAATAGGAAATGGTATATTTTATGTTGATTCATGAAAATAGGAAATACATTGCGAAGCATCAATTCATTCCTATACGGAAAACAAATTTGAAAGAAAACTATACAATTTGTCAAAATTTGCCCCAATCATGTAAAAATTGAATTAAAACTTCGAAATTTTAAATAAACGCAAACCTTCGCCAATTTTCGGCAAGCTTGATTGGATGAATATAGTGGATTTGTGGATGTTTGGAATTAATTCTCTTATATTCGACTGTCAACACCTAAAAGTTTTTTGATTTTCTATTTATTTTCACCTCTAAATTAGCCGTATAATGCGGATTTTTCATTTACTCTCTTAAAGTTCCTTTTATTGGTCGAACATAAACAAATATTTTTTATAAGGAAATAAGAAATATATATTATTGAACGTGAATATTACTATTTATTTTTTTTTAGTTCGCTGAGGTAATAGCAACAGCGATCCCAACTATATGAATGCATATATAAAACATTTGCTGCATTCAAAAATGAAGAAACGAAGCAGGAAAAAAATGCCGATGAAAGGACTTTTACAAGACTAACTGAAAAATCCACTTTACACTGTTAAGTTAGAGGTATAAGTAATAAAAGCTTGTTCACACTTACACCAAGGAAAAGTCATGCAACACGGAATGATTCTGAAGCAAAACGTATGCAGTGATTGAAGCGAGAATCAAAGGAACTAAAGAGAGGGAGAACAAGGGCACAGTTTCTGAACAGGAAGACATCATTATTTGCAGAAATCAACGACCGCATGGGTCGCATGAATGTTCCTTTCCACAGCATGCATCTGGGATTGTGAACGAAACGGTAAGAAATGGGGTGTTTTTTGGCTGTGGTGCCAAATTCAGCACATGCACGTCTAGGAATTAATGAGACAAAAAACCTTTAGAATTTCTTGATGTCAAATATGTTCTCTGATGGAGTGAACTTTTAAAAACTTGAACACAGCTCAATGCCTGAAGTTGATATGCAAAGAGTCCAGAAACTGATACTCGAGAGGAAGATGAGATTCAATTCTATTAAAGTTAGCGTGAATATGCTTATATCTCACGATTTATATTCTTGCGGGAAATATTTTCGAGTAAAAGTTTTAGGGAGAGATGGAGGGGACTCTAAATGAAATACGACGGGTACTAATGGTTGATAAGACTTAACTGTTATGAAATAACCGCTATAGGAATAGTTATCGGGACGGCGTCAGCTTTATGCCTCTCAATCAACCATTTCTAGTGCTCAAACATAGCAATAAAGAAATAGAAACGTTCACAAAAGATTCCAGATTGTAATATACGATTACAACAAATCTTATGTCTATATGCATAAAAAATTGACAAACTATTAGTGCATTATGGACAAAAGCATTATTGATGTACATCAAGGATTCAGAAAAAAAAACACCTTTGCGGCTTTATTCATTAAAACAATCGCTTCAACCCATGGCGTCAAAGATCCGATCAATAGGCCTGACATTTCTGCGATAGAATGAAAAGCTGTGGCAGAATAGACAGACACTATAAGTAAATTTATATCATTAAATGCAACGAATCGAGGCATCTCTGAACGTTTTGATCAATAAAGGCGATAATAGCTAGCATAGAAGCATATTCCCTTATGCTACATGCTTTTTGCATTCACTTCCCTCATTAACTCTATCTGGTTGTAGTTGGCTTTTTAGTTATAATTGCTCAATTGTAGCTACCCTTTGGCGCCTACAAGTGCAAAGGTCGTTTGAAGATATCACAGGTGGTAGCAGAGCAGAAAAAAAAAAAGTGCTCATCTGCCAGCGGGAGGTTCTTGAACACATGTGAGGTTAACTTCCTTTTGTCCTCCTCGCTCCCACATACTTCCTCGTTACGATTCGATCTACTTCATGGCATGGCATCACCATAACGTCACTCCTTTACTACTGCGAAAGAGAAATGATGCGAAAATGTACAACAAACGTATGGAATGAAACCTTGTGAGCATCTTCTAATGCAGAAAATAAAAATCAACCAATCACCAGTTTAGGGCCTGAGATCAAGCTGGGTTCAATTCCTACATGCAAATTTCTCGAACGTCGATCCATAAGCAAGTAGGTCTTCTGTTCTATTTTTTATTTTTTTCATTTTTGCGACGTTCTGAAAGATTTCTATTAATAAGTACAGTTCAAATTCTCTAGCCTACTCCTGAATATAAGACTTTTTCCAAAAAAAAACAGTAGACCTATTGAGTAAGCTTGCTTTTCGGCGAAAAAGCGTTGGATTCCTAAGAGATTGAACACTTTGATGAAGGAAAGTAAACTTCAAAAAAGCGTTTTCTGCCCATGAAAATGCCTAGTGACAGCCACCTCCAAAACCCGAAGAAATGAAGCGAATAAGCTATATAATCTACGACATGCCTCCTTCAAGTGGATAGGCTGTCCCCTTCCTAACATCGCCTTTTCGAACAAGTTCATCAATGTACTCTTTCGTCCAGAGCAATGGTTCTCCTGTGTTCATATTTTCATTGAAATACCTGCAAGGGAGCAAAAGTGTTGATGAATTTCTCGGGATAGCAACATCGGAAAGGATTCTTCCGGTTGATGCTAACATAAAATGAACATATAAATGTTATGAAATATAAATCTTGTTTCTTCCAAAAAAAGAAGGTGGTGCATACAAGAAGCACATTGAAAGATGTGTTAAGAGATAGATGAGCGCTTTCAAATCTAACCAATGCATTAACCTCCTGTATTAAAACGTGAAAAACTGTAAAGCAACAACTTTTCAGTGGAAATTATGAAAAATTCTCTGAAACAAGGATGTGATATAATACAAAGGCGAAAAGTCGAAAAAAATTATTGATACAAATCCAGGTTGTATTTTCAAGCAATATGCAAGAGACAGCAAGATCATAAACGCTAAACCTAGCGTTCAAAGAAAGATTAAACATTGCGTTGTTGCGTTCGGTGAAATCACCGACAAGAATGTATTTGAGCGTAGCAAAATTAGAACACGATGAGTTTTTTGCGTCTTATACACTTTCGGCCGTTTTTTTTTCCTTCCTCAAAAATTCTGAAATTCCTTTTAAAAGAAATTGCAAACAGTTACATTAAATCAATCATATTTCATATGTTGCCGTTACGATTTAAATGGCTCGATCGTTTGTTGCAAAAAAAAAACAACAAACGGTTCAACCGATTGCATTTCTAGTTGTAAACCGCTGACATTCTATATTTTGCAATCCTCCCTCCTCAGTAAATTTATTAATGGTTTAACAACATAATTAGGCTATTTCTTTTGCGAATCCATTAAAAATTCTACTCTCTAAGTTTTGTTGCATTATTCTCATATATGATACACTGCATCGCACATGGGGTCGAAATGAGAATCTAATCGTTCAACGAATGGATAGAGCTTATGTAAAGTCTGCAAAATGCTCTCGAAGCAAAAGCTCAGTGACCATCAAGAGTCCACTGCGACGTTTCCAATAGTGATAGTGATTGAACGGGAGCCCCCATCATGTGAAACAATGAATCATACCCTTGCGGGGGAGGGCTTTTCGCACTCGTGATGCCTTCGGAGAAAGGGAGGGGAGGTGGGCTGAGTTCTCAGAAATCCCTCGCTAAGGACACAGGAGTTCTGGAGAGCAGACACCCCACGGCAGCGGAAGGTTGGAAAATGTCCATTTCCGTTACGAGACTTTTCACACCGTTCATGTTATTGTGTTTTATTGCTTCCACAGCGGATAGTTTTTGTTGCAATAGGAATATTTTTCGAAAAGTTGCAGAAAACGTATAGTTACGTTTCGACGATGAAACGATCTGTTAAAATAGCTAACCATTTATTTAGGCCAGCGGTACCATTCATAGTGAAGTCGAGTAACATATGTGGGGAATTTCTTTTGGTGGTTTTGCATTGGATCATAAAGGTTTGCAATAGCTAACCATTCCTCGAATACCTTCAATTACATAATTGTGATATTCTCTTAGCTAGATTTCCATTTGAAATTCCCACAGTTTAACGCCACTAGAATATTCGGATATATTAAGGCTTAAATATCGGCAGGTTCTATTTGCACTTGATTTACTTTTCAAGGTTCATATGCTGCAACAAGCTTATAATGGGCAATTAAAACTTGTAAGCCTTGTTAAGAAACTTGTCTTGTCTCATAAGACTTGTGAACATTTTTCAAGTGCTATTATCGAGGTTTGAACCCGTTTTTTTGAAGAGGTTTCAAGTGTTCTTCAAATCCGTGTTCCTGCTTAACTAAGAGAGTTCTGAAATGCTTAATGCTTCAAGTCTTGCCAAAAATTGTACTGCCTTTTAATAAAATATTAAACCTCCAATATTTTTAGTGCTCAGTACGTTTCAAAAAAAAAGGTATTCCAATAGTAAGAAAAACAAACCAAAAGATATCTCTTTTGGTTCTGTTTTTGTATATCCTTGAGAATGTTGCAAATGCATTTCATATATAATCGTTTCGTGAGCACATAATCAGCCACTAGTTTTCTATCTTATTTCGATATGTGCTATCTCAGAAGTTCGATATGTTCATAATTTATTTCCTATATATTTAGCAATTTGCTCATTTTCTTAAAATCTACTAATCTTTTGTGCTGAATATTTTATCGAATTTCTAATCTATTTGCTATAGTTTTTGATGAGATAACATTTAAAAAAAAATACAACCAAATGAGCCATAAAAAATTTCATTATTACAATTCATTACATTTCGCAATATTATTATTACAATTCATTACATTTTATAAAATTAAAATAAACTAACAATATGAGTTTCTTATGCAAATTTTTGTTCCAAATTAAAGGCTATATAAGTGAAAATATACCGCCGAACACATTAATGGTTCACGACGCTTTAACTTGGCGAAAGGGTCTTTCAATTGATCTATCACAAATCCATATTTATCGTATACGTCTTTAGCGATTTTCGAATATGGTGACCAACCATATGCTGTTTTCACTTCCCTAAAAAATAATATGTGGGTTTAAAAAACAAAACTCAAGTATTCGCCATATCAACTTAGCTCCCCGCAAATTGGACTACAAAAACGTCGATCGATATCATCTTCATTGCAAAACAAATAAAAACATGGGCTATAAAATTGCTCACTTGATTAGAACTTACTCAGAGAGATAAATAAATGATTATACCGTGAAAATTGATATATTTCTTGAAATTGTTTCGTTGGCAAACCAAAAATTATGCCATCATAAAAACATCAATCAGCTAGTAGTATGTCCTTCTATAGCAAGTAAGGAAAGCTGCATGGCATACAAGAGCGGTAATCAGATAGTTGCCAACAACGAGGCTAGAAGCTTAGGCTGGCTTAGAACTAACCAATAAACCGTGCAAATAAATTTGCAAAAAAAAGCCAATTCCCTTTGCCTCTAGTAATCTACTTGAAAAGTTCGCAAAAACTGAATTTCAATAAACCCACAGTGTTGTTCGTCACTATTGAAATTTTTAGTAATGAAGTCGTTGAATTTCTGCTCTTTAAGCAATGATACTGACTGTATTGTGTTTTTAGGCGATGTATGATTTTGCAACGATCTTTTAGAAAATATTAAAGAAATCTCTTAGCATGAACTTAACTGTACTAAAAAAAACATACCTTATCATCTGTTCATTATGTCCAGTTACAGAATTAATTATTTGTTCGAATCGTGAGAATAGAAAAATCGAAAAGGTAACCATAAGTAGAAATGGAATTAGACGCCTTAAAGTATTATATGAATATGAGAATCGTGACATTTCGCTTCACGAAAAAAAATTGGTTCTCTCGAAAAGAATTCCACCTGTAATTATTTTGAGAGATATTCAACGATAATTATTAAATTTTAATTCGATAAACTATGCACTCGATGCACAATGATTAATAATAAGCGCTTAATGACACTAAAAACGAGTTAAATGGATTCACTATAGCCAAATATAAATCATTCAAGTTCAACCTATTTCAATATTATTATTAGGCAACAGTGATTATAAATAATGCACTATGAAGAAGAGAAGTGATCGTGCTGTAATGAGTTGAAGTTGATTTTTCACTACTTCGATCTATTTGACTATTAATATGTTGGTTGAATTAATGAGACAGTTCACTCCCCTTTTTTTTCGTTTTGCATGTTGCTCCAGAGGGCAACGTAATACTTCAATATACGGCTGAAAGTAAGCAAGTCATCCAGAAAACGATGGATGTCGCAACTTGAGTGCAGCACGTTGTCTGCGAGCTTTTTGTAGTCCTTCGAGCGATATTATATTCGTTCATGATGTCTTTGCACATGTAAACACGTATATAGGTATATGTTTGTCGTAGATGTCTGTCTGACTTGGCAGATCGAGATCCACCTGTTGCAAGAGCTTCGCTGATGCACCTCAGCTTGCACACATCTTTCTCTCTGCACTCAAGAGCATTCTACTCAGGTGCTATTGCAAATGTCAAAAAAAAATGAAGGCATCTCTAGTCCACAAAAAATATGAAATGAAACAAAAATTCAGCAACTAGCAGAAATCGAGGAGGGGATTTCTCTATTCTTTCTCAAAGGCGAAGATTTCTATGAAAAGAAGGAGGAGAAAATCACAACTGCTCTATATTTGCAACAAACGAAATAAATCCGATTTTAATTCCAACGAATACGATACGAAATCCTTAGAATATAGCCCTCTCGGAACACGATAGAAAAAACTACTTTACAAAAATAGCAAGGTCTCGTTTTTTCTATGCATACCTCTATTGAAAATAGCCGGAATTACTAGTGTATCCGTTGCTTCAAACTGCGATTATCAAACTCTTTTGTGCTGTACCAGCTCTGACGTCATAAATATTTGAACAGCGAACAAACAACGCTACGACACTTTCATGAGAGGACAGTTGGCGCTGATGCGTCATTTTCAAACATCAATTCGGATGAACTGCCCCACTGTCACAAACATATGATCAAGAATTATTTTTATTATTGACAGTGAGTGATTTTCAGCCATTTTTTATAAGCTACGCAAGATGCACCCTTTCTATTTCTATTTCTTTCAGCGGTCTCTCTGATAATTCCCTGTTGGCCCATTAGCAATGCAACGATTTGATCTCATAGAATTTGGGGAGAGAAAAGACCACTATCATAGAAGTCACAATCCCCACAATCTACTAGTTACTAGATAAACTGAGATCATTTCAAACAATTCTAAAAGTAAATTGCAAAATCAAACATGTTTCAGTCTTTCGTCAGATAATTTATAAACAAAATACGCTAGAAAGCATTTTGGATAAGGAAAATAATTTTGAGAGTTTGAAAATATTTCGTTAACTGCGCAAAACTTGCATACCTGTCTTTGCTTGAATGCAGTTCATTTTTGTGGAATCCAACCGACGTCGAATCACTAAACCTAACTGAAAACTTACAGCTTGCATTCATCAAAAAAGTTCTTCCATATAAACGTAGAGCGTTGAATTACGTGGAGAAATTAGTAACACAATGGGCGTAAACGCTCCCGCGTAAATGGTTTTAAATTAGACCGTTATAATCGTTATCAGAATATTCGATTACGGAGGTAATCTATAAGTTACTTACTCTCTGTTATTCTTAAAGCTCGCAGTATATCTCCACATTATAAGTTCAACTTCCCTAAGAAACGCTAAAAAAGAACAAAACTTTTGTCTATTCGAAATTTGCACCACAAAAAATTTCTTCTGCAGATTAAATTTTTTTTGTTTTCAATATGACTACTATGATTCGTTATTATCGTGTTTTTTGTTTTTTTTTTTGATATTAAGTCGAAATCGTCATTTTTCTCATCACTCTTCAATCCCTACCCTGATTTATGCATGACTTCGCTTATCATTTTACTTATAATACGATAGCATAACAAACTTTATGCTGTCGTACAGACGAAGACCAGAATCACCTGAGACAGCAACGTTGAAGGTCTATGTTATCCACTTCCTTTTTAGAATGAATACTTTAAAATTCCGTTTTATTCTATTTATTGATAGCGACCCTTTCAGCGCCCTATATATGTGAAATGCATTGCTTATATGCAATAATTGCAAAACTTTATATTATTTAATATATATTCTATTACTAACATTAGCTAAGTTTGTATTGCTGCACCTCACTGTTTACTTATTATTAGTATGTTTTATAGATATTTTCTATTTATTTTTATTATTTTTATTTCATCACTTTATTTATGAATATGAAAATTTCTTGAATAGAGAATCATTTTCCAATCGCAACAATTTATATTGGTCATAGTGGCAAAGCAATAAAATCGAATTTTATATGCAAAATTGTCTATGAAGGAAGTGAAAGAATCCAGCAAAACGAATTTAACATTACACATACTTAGGCATAAGGTGAAATAAGCAGAAAATCCAAGGGTGATCAATGGCTTTAACAACATTACAATATGAGAGGAGATTCAGGTGATCATTAAGTATAGCAATAGCTATTTCAGGATATTACATGAAGAAATTTATGAGCAATTTCGATTGGACAACAGGTAATAAATCGAGGGTCGTTACCAGAGGAAATAGGTTCAAAGCCGAATACAGAGTAATTATTTCCAAACACAGCCGACATTATATTAATCAGATGAATTTAAACGAACGATGCGAACGACGTGCAAAAAGATCTTTATCGAAAATTACGAGGAGATTAGATCGGGAGCAGCGTATGAAGATAAAGAACGACCATATTCGTTTTCTGCGAAATATTTTATAGTAAAAACGTTGAAAAATATAAAACTTCTGACAATTCAGTAAATTTTCTATAAAAATGCGACAGCAAAAATATTATGGATATCACATTCCTTTAGACAGAAAAGATTTTGTCGAATTTTCAACAAGAAGAGAATACAACAGTAAAATGCAATGCAATTAACAAGAAATGCTAATAATTATGCGAGATATAATAAAGTATAGACGGTAAAAAAAGACATTTGTCAAAAGCTGATCTAATTACGGAGAGACAAGTATAAAGGGCAAAATTCGCTCCACACATAGTCAAAACAAAGAAAAATCATATTACTAGACGCGTACATAAACAATCACAATCGAAGCAGAAATATTGGACAACGAGGAGAGTGATAAATACGAAAAGAAAGAAAAAGACATGAAAAAAAGGCAATTGAAAAAATTTGTGAGCCAGCTGAGAGGATAATTAAATTTAGATGAGAATGGCAAATTTTGAAAATGGCAATTGGGGCGTATAATTAATTAATTAATAAATTGCTTTATTCACTTATTAATTAATTAATTTGTTTATTTAATAAAAAATTTATAAGTTTATTTACTTATTTATAAACTTATTTATTTATTTATTTATTTGTTTATTTACTTCTTATATTACTTATTTATTTTATTTATTTATTTATTTAATTATTTATTTATTTATTTATTTATTTATTTATGTATTTATTTATTTAATTAATATCTCTAATTAATAAATTAATTAACTAATTAAAAACTAATAATTAATCAATTCATTATTAGTAATTAATTAATTAATTAATTAATATCTAGTATATAAAAATATATAAATAAATAAATATAAATTAATTAATTAATTAATTAATTACTAGTATATAATAACAAATAAAAAAATAAAAAATAAATAAATAAGTATATAAGTAAGTAAATAAACAAATAAATAAATAAATAAATAAGTTTATAATTAATAAATAAACAAGATAAATTAATTAATTAAATAAATAAATTAATTAATTAATAATTAATAAAGCAATTAATAATTAATTAATTATACGCCCCAATTGCCAATTTCAAATATGCATTCTCATCTCATTCTAAATTCTTAATTATCCTCTCAGCTGGCTCACAAGTTTTTCAGTTGCCTTTTTTTCATGTCTTTTTCTTTCTTTTCGTATTTATCACTCTCATCGTTGGCCAATATTTCTGCTTCGATTGTGATTGTTTCATGTACGCGTCTAGTAATATGATTTCATCTTTGTTTTGACTATGTGTGGAGCGAATTTTGCCCTTTATACTTGTCTCTCCGTAATTAGATCAGCTTTAGACAAATGTCTTTTTTTACCGTCTATACTTTATTATATCTCGCATAATTATTAGCATTTCTTGTTACTGCATTGCATTTTACTGTTATATTCTCTTCTTGTTGAAAATTCGACAAAATCTTTTCTGTCTAAAGGAATGTGATATCCATAATATTTTTGCTGTCGCATTTTTATAGAAAATTTACTGAATTGTCAAGATGTTTTATATTTTCAACGTTTTTACTATAAAATATTTCGCAGAAAACGAATATGGTCGTTCTTTATCTTCATACGCTGCTCCCGATCTAATCTCCTCGTAATTTTCGATAGGATCTTTTTGCACGTCGTTCGCATCGTTCGTTTAAATTCATCTGATTAATATAACATCGGCTGTGTTTGGAAATAATTACTCTGTATTCGCTTTGAACCTATTTCCTCTGGTAACGACCCTCGATTTATTACCTGTTGTCCAATCGAAATTGCTCATAAATTTCTTCATGTAATATCCTGAAATAGCTATTGCTATAACTTAATGATCACCTGAATCTCCTCTCATATTGTAATGTTGTTAAAGCCATTGATCACCCTTGGATTTTCTGGTTATTTCACCTTATGCCTAAGTATGTGTAATGTTAAATTCGTTTTGCTGGATGCTTTCACTTCCTTCATAGACAATTTTGCATATAAAATTCGATTTTATTGCTTTGCCACTATGACCAATATAAATTGTTGCGATTGGAAAATGATTCTCTATTCAAGAAATTTTCATATTCATAAATAAAGTGATGAAATAAAAATAAAAAATAAATAGAAAATAATCTATAAAACATACTAATAATAAGTAAACAGTGAGGTGCAGCAATACAAACTTAGCTAATGTTAGTAATAGAATATATATAAAATTATATAAAGTTTTGCAATTATTGCAGTATAAAGCAATGCATTTCACATATATAGGGCGCTGAAAAGGTCGCTATCAATAAATAGAATAAAACGGAATTTTAAAGTATTCATTCTAAAAAGAAGTGGATAACATAGACCTTCAACGTTGCTGTCTCAGGTGATTCTGGTCTTCGTCTGTACGACAGCATAAAAGTTTCTTATGCTATCGTATTATAAGTAAAATGATAAGCGAATTCATGCATAAATCAGGGTAGGGATTGAAGAGTGATGAAAAAATGACGATTTCGACTTAATATCAAAAAAAGACACAAAAAACACATAATAACGAATCATAGTAGTCATATTGAAAACAAAAAAAAGTTTAATCTGCAGAAGAAATTTTTTGTGGTGCAAATTTCGAATAGACAAAAGTCTTGTTCTTTTTTAGCGTTTCTTAGGGAAGTTGAACTTATAATGTGGAGATATACTGCGAGCTTTAAGAATAACAGAGAGTAAGTAACTTATAGATTACCTCCGTAATCGAATATTCTGATAACGATTATAACGGTCTAATTTAAAACCGTTACGCTGGAGCCTTTACGCCCATTGTGTTACTAATTTCTCCACGTAATTCAACGCTCTTCGTTTATATGGAAGAACTTTTTTTTGATGAATGCAAGCTGTAAGTTTTCAGTTAGGTTTAGTTGATTCGACGTCGGTTGGATTCCACAAAAATGAACTGCATTCAAGCAAAGACAGGTATGCAAGTTTTGCGCAGTTAACGAAAGATTTTCAAACTCTCAAAATTATTTTCCTTATCCAAAATGCTTTCTAGCGTATTTTGTTTATAAATTATTCTGACGAAAGACTGAAACATGTTTGATTTTGCAATTTACTTTTAGAATTGTTTGAAATGATCTCGAGTTTATCTAGTAACTAGTAGATTGTGGGGATTGTGACTTCTATGATATGTGGTCTTTTCTCTCCCAAATTCTATGAGATCAAATCGTTGCATTGCTAATGGGCCAACAGGGAATTATCAGAGAGACCGCTGAAAGAAGTAAAGAAATGAAATACAGGTGCATCTTGCGTAGCTTATAAAAAATGGCTGAAAATCACTCACTGTCAATAATAAAAATATTTTCTTGATCATATGTTCGTGACAATGGGGCAGGTCATCCGAATTGATGTTTGTAAATAACGCATCAGCGCAACTGTCCTCTCATGAAAGTGTCGTAGCGTTGTTTGTTCGCTGTTCAAATATTTATGACGTCAGAGCTGGTACAGCACAAAGGAGTTTGATAATCGCAGTTTGAAGCAACGGATACACTAGTAATTCCGGCTATTTTTCAATAGAGGTATGCATAGAAAAAACGAGACCTTGCTATTTTTGTAAAGTAGTTTTTTCTATCGTGTTCCGAGAGGGCTATATTCTAAAGGATTTCGTATCGTATTCGTTGGAATTAAAATCGGATTTATTTCGTTTGTTGCAAATATACAGAGCAGTTGTGATTTTCCTCCTCCTTCTTTTCATAGAAATCTTCGCCTTTGAGAAAGAATAGAGAAATCCCTCCTCGATTTCTGCTAGTTGCTGAATTTTTGTTTCATTTCATATTTTTTGTGGACTAGAGATGCCTTCATTTTTTTTGGCACATTTGCAATAGCACCTGAGTAGAATGCTCTTGAGTGCAGAGAGAAAGATGTGTGCAAGCTGAGGTGCATCAGCGAAGCACTTGCAACAGGTGATCTCGATCTGCCAAGTCAGACAGACATCTACGACAAACATATACCTATATACGTTTTACATGCGCAAAGACATCATGAACGAATATAATATCGCTCGAAGGACTACAAAAAGCTCGCAGACAACGTGCTGCACTCAAGTTGCGACATCCATCGTTTTTGGTGATGCTTGCTTACTTTCAGCCGTATATTTGAAGTATTACGTTGCCCTCTGGAGCAACATGCAAAACGAAAAAAAGGGGGTGAACTGTCTCATTAATTCAACCAACATATTAATAGTCAAATAGATCGAAGTAGTGAAAAATCAACTTCAACTCATTACAGCACGATCACTTCTCTTCTTCATAGTGCATTATTTATAATCACTGTTGCCTAATAATAATATTGAAATAGGTTGAACTTGAATGATTTATATTTGGCTATAGTGAATCCATTTAACTCGTTTTTTAGTGTCATTTAGCGCTTATTATTAATCATTGTGCATCGAGTGCATAGTTTATCGGAATTAAAATTTAATAATTTATCGTTGAATATCTCTCAAAATAATTACAGGTGGAATTCTTTTCGAGAGAACCAATTTTTTTTCGTGAAGCGAAATGTCACGATTCTCATATTCATATAATATTTTAAGGCGTCTAATTCCATTTCTACTTATGGTTACCTTTTCGATTTTTCTATTCTCACGATTCGAACAAATAATTGATTCTGCAACTGGACGTAATGAACAAATGATAAGGTATGTTTTTTTTAGTACAATTAAGTTCATGCTAAGAGATTTCTTTAATATTTTCTAAAAGATCGTTGCAAAATTATACATCGCCTAAAAACACAATACAGTCAGTATCATTGCTTAAAGAGCAGAAATTCAACGACTTCATTACTAAAAATTTCAATAGTGACGAACAACACTGTGGGTTTATTGAAATTCAGTTTTTGCGAACTTTTCAAGTAGATTACTAGGGGCAAAGGGAATTGGCTTTTTTTTGCAAATTTATTTGCACCGGTTTATTGGTTAGTTCTAAGCCAGCCTAAGCTTCTAGCCTCGTTGTTGGCAACTATCTGATTACCGCTCTTGTATGCCATGCAGCTTTCTTACTTGCTATAGAAGGACATACTACTAGCTGATTGATGTTTTTATGATGGCATAATTTTTGGTTTGCCAACGAAACAATTTCAAGAAATATATCAATTTTCACGGTATAATCATTTATTTATCTCTCTGAGTATGTTCTGATCAAGTGAGGAATTTGGAACTCATGTTTTTATTTGTTTTGCAATGAAGATGATATCGATCGACGTTTTTGTAGTCCAATTTGCCGGGGAGCTAAGTTGATATGGCGAATACTTGAGTTTTGTTTTTAAACCCACATATTATTTTTTAGGGAAGTGAAAACAGCATATGGTTGGTCACCATATTCGAAAATCGCTAAAGACGTATACGATAAATATGGATTTGTGATAGATCAATTGAAAGACCCTTTCGCCAAGTTAAAGCGTCGTGAACCATTAATGTGTTCGGCGGTATATTTTCACTTATATAGCCTTTAATTTGGAACAAAAATTTGCATAAGAAACTCATACTGTTGGTTTATTTTAATCATAGAAAATGTAATGAATTGTAATAATAATATTGCGAAATTTTTTTATGGCTCATTTGGTTGTATTTTTTTAAAATGTTATCTCATCAAAAACTATAGCAAATGGCTTAGAAATTCGATAAAATATTCAGCACAAAAGATTAGTAGATTTCTAGAAAATGAGCAAATTGCTAAATATATATGAAATAAATTATGAACATATCGAACTTCTGAGATAGCACATATCGAAATAAGATAGAAAACTAGTGGCTGATTATGTGCTCACGAAACGATTATATATGAAATGCATTTGCAACATTCTCAAGGATATACAAAAACAGAACCAAAAGAGATATGTATCTTTCTTACTATAGGAATTTCTTACCTTTTTTTTGAAACGTACTGAGCACTAAAATATTGGAGGTCAATATTTTATTAAAAGGCAGTACAATTTTTGGCAAGACTTGAAGCATTAGGCATTTCAGAACTCTCTCCTAGTTAAGCAGGAACACGGATTTGAAGAACACTTGAAACCTCTTCAAAAAAAACGGGTTCAAACCTCGATAATAGCACTTGAAAAATGTTCACAAGTCTTATGAGACAAGACAAGTTTCTTAACAAGGCTTACAAGTTTTAGTTGCCCATTATAACCTTGTTGCAGCATACGAACCTTGAAAAGTAAATCAAGTGCAAATAGAAACTGCCGATATTTAAGCCTTAATATATCCGAATATTCTAGTGGCGTTAAACTGTACGAATTTCAAATGGAAATCTGGCTAAGAGAATATCACGATTATATAATTGAAGGTATTCGAGGAATGGTTAGCTATTGCAAACCTTTATAATCCAAAGCAAAATCCACCAAAAGAAATTCCACCACATATGTTACTCGACTTCGCTATGAATGGTACCGTTCCCTAAATAAATGGTTAGCTATTTTAACAGATCGTTTCATCGTCGAAACGTAACTATACGTTTTCTGCAACTTTTCGAAAAATATTCCTATTGCAACAAAACTATCCGCTGTGGAAGCAATAAAACACAATAGCATGAACGGTGTGAAAAGTCTCGTAACGGAAATGGACATTTTCCAACCTTCCGCCGCCGTGGGGTGTCTGCTCTCCAGAACTCCTGTGTCCTTCGCGAGGGATTCTGAGAACTCAGCCCACCTCCCCTCCCCTTTCTCCGAAGGCATCACGAGTGCGAAAAACCCCCCCCGCAAGGGTATGATTCATTATTTCACATGATGGGGGCTCCCGTTCAATCACTATCACTATTGGGAAACGTCGCAGTGGACTCTTGAGGGTCACTGAGCTTTTGCTTCGAGAGCATTTTGCAGACTTTACATAAGGTCTATCCATTCGTTGAACGATTAGATTCTCATTTCGACCCCACGAGCGATGCAGTGTATCATATATGAGAATAATGCAACAAAACTTTAGAGAGTAGAATTTTTAATGGATTCCGCAAAAGAAATAGCCTAATTATGTTGTTAAACCATTAATAAATTTACTGAGGAGGATTGCAAAATATAGAATGTCAGCGGTTTGCAACTAGAAATGCAATCGGTTGAACCGTTTGTTGTTTTTTTTTTTTTGCAACAAACGATCGAGCCATTTAAATCGTAAGGGCAACATATGAAATATGATTGATTTAATGTAACTGTTTGCAATTTCTTTTAAAAGGAATTTCAGAATTTTGAGGAAGGAAAAAAAACGTCCCAAAATGTATAAGACGCAAAAAACTCATCGTGTTCTAATTTTGGCCACGCTCAAATACATTCTTGTCGTGATTTCACCGATCGCAACAACGCAATGTTTAATCCTTTTTGACGCTAGGTTTAGCGTTTACGATTTTGCTGTCTCTTGCATTTTGCTTGAAAATACAACCTGGATTTGTATCAATAATTTTTTTCGACTTTTCGCCATTGTATTATACACACATCCTCGTTTCACAAAATTTTCCATAATTTCCACTGAAAGTTTTTCACGTTTTTATACAGGAGGTTAGTGCATTGGTTAGATTATTGAAAGCGCTCATCTATCTCTTAACATATCTTTCAATGTGCTTCTTGTATGCACCACCTTCTTTTTTTTGGAAGAAACAAGATTTATATTTCATAACATTTTTATGTTCATTTTATGTTAGCATCAACCGGAAGAATCCTTTCCGATGTTGCTATCCCGAGAAAATTCATCAACACTTTTGCTCCCTTGCAGGTATTTCAATGAAAATATGAACACAGGAGAACCACGGCTCTGGACGAAAGAGTACATTGATGAACTTGTTCGAAAAGGCGATATTAGCGAAGATTCAACGTATGCAATTGAAGGAGGCATGTCGTAGTTTGTATAGCTTATTCGCTTCATTTCTTCGGGGTTTTGGCATGTGGCTGTCACTAGGCATTTTCATGGGCAGAAAACGCTTTTTTGAAATTTACTTTCCTTCATCAAAGTGTTCAATCTCTTAGGAATCCAGTGCTTTTTCGATGAAAAGCAAGCTTACTCAATAGGTCTACTGTTTTTTTTTGGAAAAAGTCATATATTCAGGAGTAGAGTAGAGAATGTGAACTGTGCTTATTAATAGAAATCTTTCAGAACGTCGCAAAAATGAAAAAAAATAAAAAATAGAACAGAAGACCTACTTGCATATGAAAGCAACATTCGGGAAATTTGCATGCAGGAATTAAATCCAGCATGATCTCAGGCACTAAACTGGTGATTTGTTGATTTTTATTTACTGCATTAGAAGATGCTCACAAGGTTTCATTCCATACGTTTGTTGTACATTTTCCCGTCATTTCTCTTTCGCAGTAGTAAAGGAGTGACGTTATGGTGATGCCATGCCATGAAGTAGATCGAATCGTAACGAGAAATTATGCGGGAGCTTCTAGGACAAAAGGAAATAAACCTCACATGTGTTCAAGAACCTCCCGCTGGCAGATGAGCACATTTTTCTGCTCCTGCTACCACCTGTGATATCTTCAAACGACTTTGCACTTGTAGGCGCCAAAGGGTAGCTACAATTGAGCAATTATAACTAAAAAGCCAACTACAACCAGATAGAGTTAATGAGGGAAGTGAATGCAAAAAAGCATGTAGCATAAGGGAATATGCTTCTATGCTAGCTATTATCGCCTTTATTGATCAAAACGTTTCAGAGATGCCTCGATTCGTTGCATTTAATGATATAAATTTACTTATAGTGTCTGTCTATTCTGCCACAGCTTTTCATTCTATCGCAGAAATGTCAGGCCTATTGATCGGATCTTTGACGCCATGGGTTGAAGCGATTGTTTTAATGAATAAAGCCGCAAAGGTGTTTTTTTTTCTGAATCCTTGATGTACATCAATAATGCTTTTGTCCATAATGCACTAATAGTTTGTCAATTTTTTATGCATATAGACATAAGATTTGTTGTAAGCGTATATTACAATCTGGAATCTTTTGTGAACGTTTCTATTTCTTTATTGCTATGTTATGAGCACTAGAAATGGTTGATTGAGAGGCATAAAGCTGACACCATCCCGATAACTATTCCTATAGCAGTTATTTCATAACAGTTAAGTCTTATCAACCATTAGTACCCGTCGTATTTCATTTAGAGTCCCCTCCATCTCCTCCCTACAACTTTTACTCGAAAATATTTCCCACAAGAATATAAATCGTGAGATATAAGCATATTCACGCTAACTTTAATAGAATTGAATCTCATCTTCCTCTCGAGTATCAGTTTCTGGACTCTTTGCATATCAACTTCAGGTATTGAGCTGTGTTCAAGTTTTTAAAAGGTCACTCCATCCGAGAACATATTTGACATCAAGAAATTCTAAAGATTGTTTGTCTCATTAATTCCTAGACCTATATGCGCTGAATTTGGCACTACAGCCAAAAAACACCCCATTCCCTATCCCTTCCTTCACAATCCCAGAAGTAACCTGCTGTGGAAAGCAACATTCATGCGACACATACGGTCGCTGATTTCCGCAAATAGTGATGTCTTCCTGTTCAGTGGATTTTTCAGCTACTCTTGTAAAAGTCCGTTCATCGGCATCTTTTTCCTGCTTCGTTTTCTTCATTTTTGAATGCAGCGAATATTTCATATACGCATTCCTATAGTTGGGGATCGCTGTTGTTATTATCTTAGCGAACTAAAAAAAGACAAATAGTAATATTCACGTTCAATAATATTCATTTCCTTATAAAAAATATTTGTTATGTTCGACCAATAAAAGGAACTTTAAGAGAGCAAATGAAAAATCCGCATTATACGGCTAATTCAGAGGTGAAAATACATAGAAAATCAAACAACTTTTAGGTGCTGACAGTCGAATATAAGAGAATTAATTCCAACATCCACAAATCCACTATATTCATCCAATCAAGCTTGCCGAAAATTGGCGAAGGTTTGCGTTTTATTTAAAATTTCGAGGTTTAACTTAATTTTCACATGATTAGGGCAATTTTGACACATTGTATAGTTTTCTTTCAAATTTCCTCTTCCGTATGGGAATTGATGCTTCGCATGTATTTCCTATTTTCATGAATCAACATAAAATATACCATTTCCTATTGAATCAAAGATGTTAAATAAGATCGGTGTTATGCTATTCGCTATTATACTTATTTAATAATGGAATAACGTTGACAACTAATACCGATTATGAAATTATTCAGTAAGCACGTAGAAAAGATCGTTCTGAAGTGTTCAAGAAGAGTAAAACACAGCTTCCTGTACCTTATCGAGGGTTTCTTTTTTTAAAACCACAGTTGTACCTCACCATAAATTCATTGAGTATAAAGTTGATAGATACAACTTGAAGTTTGTTACCTGAAAATAACAGGACAATTGAGAGGTTTATTCGTCCGAGGCAAACAGATTATATATATATAATTATGCAAAAATGCATGAACCTGTCTTTCAAGCAGTTAATACGTAAAATCCGATGTAAACAACTTGTTGAGTGAGACATTTTTGACTGAGATTTTATTGCAGAAATTTTCTGTGGACGATGCAATGAATATTATTAACACGTAGCATCTTCTATCTCACAATTTATTGCAAATTGCATAAATTGTATAAAACTTCAATTGTTAGTTTCTCACATTGCCGCAAATATGAAGGTAATACCGATGGAAGCGAATTTTTCAGTCATTTATAATAAACGCGAGCGAATTTCATCAACAGTTTGTGTTATTTCAGATATCATGAAGCGTTCGATTTTGTCGTATCATATTCCAGTATAGAACACAGCGGATTGGGAAGATTTGGTGATCCGTTAGGTGAGTCACTTCGTTAGTGCCATTCTTTCAGGACATTAGGCCAGACGCCTATGTACTCTCCTAGCCAACAGGATGATGATTTTTGAATCACCAAAATCAATCATTACGGTCGTGACTGCTATTCAAAAATGCAGTTACTTCTTACGTACACGCTGCAATTTTTGCAGTCATTGCAAATTTTTGTCGTGCAGCAGCATTGCGACCTTTTACAGTCCTGAATGCGAACATTTTTTTACGGTGATGGAGAAAGTTCAACTTGCTGTTTCGCCATCAGTGAAGTCTCTTCTGTTCTACAAATATTCAGCATCCTACAGTGCTCGCAATCATTCGTTCAAAGTTTTTCTCACTTTAAAAGCCGGAATGTAACGTTGAGGTGGTAAGAGACCGCTCTTGATCATCTTTTACTAGTCGAAATTTGCTTCTGACTTATTCAATTTCTTGATTGCAATTGAAATTTGATTTTTCACGGAATATTCTCACAATACAACCAACCAACACTTGCGAAATGCATTCGGTCACAATTGAAATTCTTTTGTAATCGATTGCCTTCAACTAGCCATCGGTACTTAGCATTCTATGAGAACAGTATTTCTCCGTGATGCGCCAAAGGAATTCATTTCATCATATATCCTTTATATCTTTCTTCTAAACGCACCTTTTTCGCTATGCATTTCCAAGAGAATTCCTTATCCCTATTCGGCTAAGAATATGCCAATTGCTCATTCTGCTGAAGTCACAAATTGGTCTTTTCTAAAAAAAATTTCTGGTTCATCAATTTCATTGCCTTCAATCTTATATGTTTCTGCTATTAATGAGGCAAAGTTAAGTGAAATATGAGCGCGATGTGAAAATCTCTCACACCATCCTTATGAAAAATTTTTCCTCATAAAACACTGATCATAAATCGAAAGTTTCGATCGAATTTTTACCGACAGTCTAACCTCGGTAATCGATCCAAACGATTTACTAAGAAATACAACATTGATTGTAAAGTTATTTTTGGTTGGAAATCGGTGCATTTTCCAGCCACCGACTGAACGAAATATCACTTAATTACTCTCATAATTCGACGTTGCTAGTATAATCGCAGTGCGCACTACAGTGCTGAATTGATTAGGTGTGAGGTATACTGTTGTATCTCTAGCCGCTATATTGTTGAGAGGAGACCGAGTAGACGAGAGGAGACAAGGGAGCTGCCGGTCTGCGAGCCGTCCAGGGACAAGACTGACTCGACGGGCTGAGGCTCGCCTGAAATAGGCTTCAGGCAGATGAAAAGCACATAAGTCAGTCAGTGGCATGGCGCGAATACGAACAATGACGTAGCGCGAAAAATAACGCTATAAAAGCAAAGTGGTCACTGTTACATCACAAATAGATATCTTGGCTTGGCTCTTTAGCGCCACACCCAACATCTCCCCGCTGAAGTCGATCCGTTCGTCGGTGCCTGTAATCTGTCCGGCTGCGTACACGATCCGTCGGCCCATGATACGTTCTGCGTTCACCTTCCGAGCTGAATCGTTGTGGAGTCTGTCGATCGCGAGTTCAGCGGCGGAGATCTACCGGAGCCTGAGCTGGGTGTTGTCGTCGACGTTCTGTTGTGGCTGTGTCCGTCGCTGTACGGTTGACTGGTCCACTGGTGCGACTTGGATGGCTGGTGGGATTGACCGGGCATCGAAATCGTCCAGTAGCGATTTGAGCACTGCATCTGCTGGAGAGTCCTCCTGTTTGGTGCTCATCGGCGAAGTTGGTCGGCGTGGCGCGTCCAAACTTCTGATCCGACCAGAACGTCATAAATGACACGGCCGTGTCTGCGTAACACCACTCCGTTCGTCCATCTCGTCTTCTTAAAAAGATAATTTCTGACGAGCACGAGATCGCCTCGTGTGAAGGAACGGTCGCTAGCTCCATGTCGTCGACTGAAGTCTGCCTCCATCTTGTCGTTCCTCCGTACTGCGCCGGGCGGTGTCGACCGAACCAAGTCCATTAAAGTACGGAGCTGACGTCCGAGGAGAACTTCTGCTGGTGAGCGATTCCCGAGCGTTGCGTTTGGGGTTGTCCGGTAGCTAAGCAGAAATATTTGTAAAGCTTCCACTGTCGTCTCCTCCCCTCTGAGTTTGCGAAGCGTCCGTTTGAAAGTGTCCACGAAACGTTCTGCTTGTCCATTTGACTGAGCGTGATAGAGTGGAGAGAAGATGTGCTTGATGCCGTTTCTTGCGCAAAAATCGGCGAAGTCTGCGGAAGTGAACTGAGTGCCATTGTCCGAGACAATCACTTCCGGCATTCCAAATTGCCCAAAGAGCTGTCGCAAGAACCAAGGGTTATGAAGGACGTTGCGCGGTCCTTCATAACCCTTAGGTTCTGGCCAAATTGTGTGCGAGTCCACGACGACTAAAAAGTAGTGTCCCTCAAATAGTCCTGCGTAGTCGACACGGATGCGGGTCCACGGCTTGTCTGTTATCGGCCATGAAGCAGTGGAGCTTTGACCGGGGCTTTCGAGACGTCTGCGCATGGTTGGCACTGCTTGACTGTCGTTTCAATATCTTTGTCAAAATCCGGCCAGTATACGTAGCTTCGAGCGAGCGCCTTCATTCGCGTGATTCCTGGGTGTCCTTTGTGAAGTTGCTGAAGGACTTTCGACTGAAGGGCGTCGGGAATGATGACGCAGTCTGCACTGAGGAGACATCCGTCTATAGTACTGAGTGTATCGCGACGGTTGAAGAGTCGTTGGAGACGTCGGTCCTGAATTGACGGCGGCCATTGCTTGTGCGTATAATAAATAGCCTTTTGAAGCAGGTTGTCTCGTCGAGTTGCGTCCGCGATATCCTGCGCTGTCACTGGAAGTGCGTTGGTTGCGTCGGAGAGTGTCCGATGTACGTCGGCTTCCATTTTGATAGCGGCGACCACCATGTCCTCATCGTTGGGAACGTGATCTGCAATAAGACGTGATAAAGCGTCGGCTTGTCCGAACGTGGTCGTTGGTCGAAACTGAATCGTATCCAAGGAGAGTTGTGGCCCGGCGCTGCAGTCGATTTGCAGTGTGGATGGGGATAATACGTGTGGATCCGAATATCGCGAGCGGTGGCTTGTGATCCGTAAGGAGCATGAAGCGTCGTCCATGGATCATCCGGTGAAACTTCTTGATGGCGAAGATCAGTCCGAGAGCCTCCTTCTCGATTTGACCGTAGTTTTTCTCTGTTGCTGTGAAGGAGCGGTATGCGTGAGCGATTGCCTTCTCTGACCCATCGTCGAAGCTGCAGCTAATGAATGCTCCAAGCGCATTGTTGGAATCGTCAGCGGCTACCACGATTTGGCGAGTTGGATCGTAGTGAGTGAGTAGAAGGTCTGCGTTCAAAAAGCTTTGGCTTTTTCAAAGGCGTTTTGACAATCCTTTGACCACTTCCATGTCGCATCCTTCTTGGGTAGATCGTCCAAGGGACCTCTGAGGTCCCCCCTTTCCTTGACGAATGCTCCGTAGTGGCTGATGAGTCCGAGGAACGATCGGAGTGTGGTGACGTCTGTGGGAACTGGCATTTGTCGAACGGTTTCGATTTTCTAGAGGTCCGGTCGTCGACCATCCGCGTCAATTATGAAACCAAAATATTTGACGGAACGGAGAAAGAAGCTGGGTTTCTCGGGACTGATATAATCCATATTCCTTGATGCGTTGGAATACGGCATCGAGATTGGCGTTGTGTTCTTCCTCTGTTCGGCCGACGACGATGACGTCGTCCAAGTATGCCACGGCTTCCTTGATTCCGGCGAGCATCGTGTCCATGATTTGCTGAAAAATGCCTGGTGCTGACTTCACGCCGAAGGGGAGACGATTGTAACGATAGAGTCCTTTGTGCGTGTTGATTGTGATTAACACCTTTGATGCGTCGTCCACCTCCACTTGCAGATAAGCATCGGCGAAGTCGATTTGAGAGAAGTAACGTCCGCCGTTGAGCGTCACGAATATGTCCTCTGGCAGTGGCAATGGGTACTTGTGAAGCTCCAGGGCGTCGTTAAGTCCAGTCGAGAAGTCCGCGCAAATACGGAGTTTGCCGGATGCCTTCTTCACGACGACGATTGGAGCTGCCCATCGCGAGTAGTCCACCTTCGTGATGACGCCTTGATTTTCGAGCCGCCTCAGTTCCTGTTCCACTGCTTCGAGAGCTGCATAGGGCACTAGTCGCTTAGGTCGAAAAATTGGCTTGGCGTCATTGCGTAGATAGAGAGTTATGTTGGCCTTTGTCCATTGTCCTAGCAACTTGTCGCAATCCTCCGGATAGCGTTCCCGCGGTTGTAAACGGTGACTGGTTCGGAGCGTTTCTTGATGGACTGGTCGGTGGAAGTGATCCGTCGGATGTTGTTGCACATCGTGGCCAAGTTCCATACGTCCAACTTGTCGATGAAGTCGAGGCCCAATAAGTTGCGCGCGTTGTTGCCATAGCCCATGAAGATGCGTCCTGCTGTCGTGCGTCCGTTTATCTTGAGTGTTCTGGTTGTCTGTCCAGAAAAAACGGATTGGATTGTTTGATGCGTCGAGGGCTTCCTCCGTGACTGGCTGTAGACTAGGGGATCCGAGTCGCTTCCGTGACGCCTTTGATACGGGGTGATGTCCGATCCTGTGTCCACTTGGAATCGAACTGAGTGTCCGTCGATGAGCGCCGTGACGAACTTCCGGCGTTGTCGCGCATCCGTCGTCGTCTTGACGCTTTGAATATCGTTCGACTGATAGCGCGGGCGTCGTTCGTTGGTCCTCTGCTTCTGCTGTCTCCGATTGCATGCGCAGTTCCTTGTGACCTGTGTTTCCGCACTGAGCGCACCTGTGGTTGGAGAATCGGCATTCCTTGACGAAGTGCATGCCGCCACATCGCCAGCACGATGTCCTTGGGGTAGCCGCTCTGTCGTTTCCCGTCGACTGCTTGGATTGTTCCTTTGATGATGGTGTCCTTGGTATCGCTGCCTTGTCGTGTTGCGTCTGATGCTTGGATCGCTCCTTCTTCCGCTTGAAGCGCTTCGGCTTGTCCGGAATTGTCGCAACGTTGACCGTTTGGATCGCGTTCGAATCCTCGACCATCCTGTTGTCGTGCTCGAGATTGTCGAGCTGTCTGTATTCCGCGATGAGGTCCTTGAGCGTTGCGCTGGCGTTTGTATCGATCCTGTTGAGCAAGTGAAGTCGATAGTCGGCATCTCTGGCGATTGGCGTCCGCATACGAAGATGAGGCATTTGAACTGCTCTGCGCTGAGTTCGCCCAGACGAAACTTCTCGCATTCCCGGTTGACGATGCTGCCATATGTCGTGATGTCGTCTCGCGGGTTCTGACAAGCTTCAAACAGTGATAACGCTGATTGAATAGCGATATCTTAGGTTCGAAGATGTCCTTGAGGATGCTGATCGTTTCGTCAAATTTCAGGTCGCGTGGCTGCTTTGGAAGAATGTAGTTTGCACACTTCTCGTAAGCTATTGCGTCGAGTTTCCGCAACAGGAAGCGCACACGTCCTGCGTCGTCGAGCTTTTGAGCGTCGACGTTGAAGTTGTCCTCGTAGCATTTGAACCACGTTTCGAACTTGACGTTTTCGTCCGGAACGTATGTGAAGGTTGCAATCGCATTGTCGAGAGCCGGGTCCACAGTCGAAGTTGCTGTCGACTACGTCGTACCGATTCAAAAAGCCGTCAGTTGCTGCTGCATTGTAGCCATTATCTGCTGCATCAGCGCCTGCTGATCCTGCTGACGTTGGAGTAGTAGAACCAGCGAATCGGGTAGGCATTCCATCGCTCGCGAAACCGAAGCCTGCTCGCCACTGTTGTATCTCTAGCCGCTAATTTGTTGAGAGGAGACCGAGTAGACGAGAGGAGACAAGGGAGCCGCCGGTCTGCGAGCCGTCCAGGGAGAAGACTGACTCGACGGGCTGAGGCTCGCCTGAAATAGGCTTCAGGCAGATCAAAAGCAAATAAGTCGGTCGGTGGCATGGCTCGAATACGAACATTGACGTGGCACGAAAAATAACGCTATAAAAGCAAAGTGGTCACTGTTACATCACAAAGAGATATCTTGGCTTGGCTCTTTAGCGCCACACCCAACATATACTTCATTTGTTGACGGTCATGTCGTGGATTGAGAGGAAAGAAATACGAAGGCAACCAAATAAACGAAGATGAATTATCTTTAGCACAACAGTCCGCTGAGGACTGGTGCAACCAATATATTTAACGTCCGTAGGAGCAATGTTAAAGTCTTTGAAGCCATCTTATCATACAGCTATCCATAAAGTTTGCTATTTTTTAACGTTTTCCTGTATTGGAATCAATGCTAATGCTTCTGTTGCTGTCGCTTTTAGATCCGATCGGTGATTTACGAGAAATGCAAAAAATTCAATGTCTATTAAAGAAGGGCGGTCTACTCTTTATTGGAATTCCCGCTGGTTCCGATGCTATATGGTTCAATGCGCAGCGAATGTATGGACGAATTCGATTGCCCATGATGTTTGAAGGTTTACAGATTTCATCTTTTTGCCGCCAACAAAATCGACAAAACAAACCGTTAACGAATAATAATGACACATGACTTCACAAACCTCGCCGTCGTCGCCTCTTATCTACGTTGTGCTAATTGAGATGGTCTATGAGGACCAATCTGGATTCCTATGAGGAGTAAAATGTGTGTTTTCAGGATTCACATTGTTGAACATATTCGTTGGTAATGCCTCAACTCCAGTATTTCCAAATCATGCATTCTATGACGACGGCTTCAGCGCACAACCAACTTTTGTTTTGCAACGCGACTAAAATATCCAAAACGGTTTCATCAGTGGTTTTTTTTTCCATCTTGTATTTTGTCAAGAAATATTTCCATTAAATCTTCATATCAGAATTCAGAATGCATGATATCGCACAATTTCATATTCAGAATTATACGACACCCTGATGTGGCTTAATTCTCTTGTGATATAATTCTGTTATAGTATATTTTTATCGTCTTAAGAAATGTCCCACCGTAGTGGACTTCAAAATACTTCATATTTTCTTTAATTTGCCATGATAAAAGAAATGTTTTTATTTCAGAATGGTAATGTTCACTACAACTTAAAGTGCCATGAAACATCATAGTTTGCTTATTATGTAAGACGCGAACAGCTCACATAAAACTAATTTTAAAGAAGCCTGGCGTTTAACCTTGGGAATGAATGCCTGCTCCAGAGCAACGTGCGCAGCTACGCTTGGCCTGGACAGTTGGAAGAAAGGGACAAAACGAACGGACAGCATACAACTCGTTGCACACACTAGAACATGCTTGTGGCACTTTCGAGACGAAAAAGTGGACGAACCACATTCGAAGTGCAAGGGTCGCCTGGATCAGGCATAGAAAAGCCGATGGCGCAGTGTTTTCGGGAATTGACGTAAGGAGAACGAACATCTTGATGTATTATTGTGGTCAAGCCACCAACGCCATGATTAGCAAGCAAAACGCAGCCTATTTATATTTTCGGCTACGGCCCCGAAGGCATGGGGAGGTCATAACCCACACGGAGTACGATGACCTCCAAATGCCTCATTGCGACGTAAACTCAACTGGTCACAAGAGATCACTCGTTAATGTAGGTCACTCGTTAACACTTCCAATTCATAGGAATCCTCTAAAGACTTAGCCGCAGCCCAACTTTTAGGAAAGATATCTTCAGAGAGAGCGAATCAACAAATGTGCCTTTATTGAGTCAAATGCGATATAATAAACAACGTGAATCAAACATGAACTCATAATATAATTGAAGACTACAACAGCCAAATGAGCCGAGATCAGCTCTCATATGCAGCAAAACCTGACCAAGAAACTGCTCGTAGGACTTATGTCATACGTGCCAAAGCTCGGAAAGATTAACAACTGACACAGAGTTCAGCCAACCAACAACAACGAATACAATAAACACTAAGCACTAAACCCTCAACTGTTACGTCGTATCATTCCACCCTACACCCCCCAAAAACTACACCATTAAATCCCTATAAATTAATGCAGAAGTTTCTTGGAAACAATTGCGACAAGCGCCGTAAAGCAAACGCGCAATCATAACCAGCCGAAACCTCTGAAAACAATCGAAACCAAGTCCATTTCAAAATTGCAAGGTCCACTCCCACAGGGTGACCAATCCACCACATCGCTCTCTAATCGTCAACAACAACAACCATAATAATAATAATAATAGGTGCTGAAATATTATGATATAAAACTGGAAGGAATAAAATGAAATGAGTATCATATCTTGTGTGATCAGGTACACTTCACCACGAACTTCCACTGCTATAGCCATTGCGTACACCATCATAGCGAGGCTTCTTTCCGTATGAATCGCCACCGCTTCCGCCACCATAACTGCGCTTGAATCCACCACCACCCCCGTAACTGCAACACAATATAGTAAATCCGCGCAGTGTAAACAAGAGTTTGACGTCATCCAGCCCACAACCGCCTCTGAAAACGCTGTTGGAGGAAATTGAAATACATCATGCTAAAATTCTAAAGATCCCACATCACCGATTCCGTGATTAAATTATGGTCAAAAATAAGAGGTAACCAAAAATGTTCCCACCGACAACGCCTTCAGGAGGTTGGCACATGGCACGTTGGCATGAACGCTAGCCAACAGGCTGCCTAATATCAACAGATTCATGATCAAGATCGGAACTCGTAAAGCACACCGGCCTGACTCAGACAGCATTTAACTATCTCCCTTTAATGCGTTAAAATTTATCAAAACCAGCACAACGTCCTTGAAAAGAAAAAGGAAAACATACCGCGGTCGACCACCAGAGCCTCCACCTGCAGTCTTTGCCAACTGACATAACTCAGGTGGGACGATTTGATTGGCTTCTTGCAGCACCTTGATGAGATCACGCGCCTTGGGTCCATTCGCGTAAGTGAAGAACGTGTATGCTGTACCCTGTAATATGCGCTTGTTTTCAAATACCGTTTGTAACATTGCCCAGTAAGATATATGCAATCGAGCGGATTCAACGTGCTAAGAAAAATCTTACAATATCGCAGCACTTCATAGATTTGGGTTATTCACCACATTTTTAAAAGTCACAATTCTAATATATGGTGCTTACAATCCCATTCGTTACTAGATCTCGCGAAATCTCGTCGCAAATATGAGAACAATAAGCGACCTGAGTTAGTGAAATATTTTTTTGAGCAGGTTTACATTGATAAAGATTAAGTTTAATGTCAAATCTGAAGGATATCACAGTTAAGAGAACAGCATCCATTACTAAAGATTGCATGAGCATATATGGCTAATGGAAACATCATAAAATGAGTAATGGTTCCCGCATGTTGCCAAAATATAAAGCTGAAAACGAATAAATCGGTACTTTACACTAAAACGAGCCTCATCCGGCCACATAAATTTCTCACCAGCTCCTACTCATGATTTCTCAGTACAAAGGTGGTTATAATGCATAGATCGCCCTATGGAAGGCAGAATGTATGAACATCTTCGACAATAAAGGCCTGGAACAGTTCTCAACATCGCATCATACACACCTATGATACAAAAAAAAAAAAAAAAAAAAAAAACAACTATATAGACGCAAACAAACTTCGGGATCCCCATCCTGCCTATTTCAGTGAAGCAAGAGCGACTCCATACTTGTTTCTGCTTATGAGTTATATGTATTCGTTTTAAAACTTCTTCCAAATGATAAGTGTGTTATTTTAAAAAAAAATCATATTCCTTGCTTCTACTCCAGCAATGAGCGTGTTAAAATGTTTCCGCAGCAAGACGTAAAACCAAAAACGCAGCAAGATGAGCAACATCATTCCACAAAACTCCAGTTCCAATATACGTTGAACGTATTCACAAATGGAACCAACAACGGTGTATCTGCGTTAGCAACAAAATTCCACCATACTACTACAGTCGAGATAACATAAATGAGAACGAACCCTCTTTTCACATCGACCCGTTCGTCCGATACGATGCACATAATCCTCCGAATTGTTTGAATAATCGTAGTTAATTACGTATTTTATGTCATCCACATCTGCAGATAAAACAATTCTACCGCATAAAATGAGCAAATATTATTGGAGTTGTTTTTCAAAAAGTGCGCAAAATTACTCTATATGAAACTGGAACCCCAAAACGGTAATAACCAAAATAAAAGCCTAATCAACAGCACCTGTGACAGCCGCAAACAACTGACAAAGCAAATCAGCAGAAGAGTATAAGTGAAATGAAATTTGGCCAATATGCACATCTCCCTAGCAAAACGGCACTGTCGGTTTGTTAATAAAGAACCAAGTAAACTGTAAACTGTGACAATAATGGTACGCTCACAAAGTCCAAACAGGCTGTTGATGTTCGCCTATAAAAAGAGATCTAAGCATAACCCCACCAAGTCATAAATTAGAAACATTTTTGGGCGAAACCCAGCCACTGCACATGATGGACGCATTTCTTGCCTCAGTTTCGTGGATACTGTGAATCCTAGCTTCATCCACCTGCAGGGGAAATTGGATATCGAATTCGACGAAAGCAAGAATTAGTAAAACAAGGTCACTTCAATTCCCACGATTTCTGAACGTGGCATTTTTTCAGGCGCTCCTCACTTTTGTCGCTGGTTCTAAGCAAATTTTGCACAATGATTCAAGTAGTTATTTAGACTCACAGAAGAGGATAACACAAAATCTAACCTGGACAAATGTGCTGTGGGAGTTGCATCCGAATTCAATGACCGAGACACATTGCAAAGCCAGGAACGATGGCGAGTACTGCACGCACCAACGAGGAGGAACGCCGGCCACTTCCGACACACACACCTCGTCCTCTGCGCATTCGCAGCCTATACCATTCCCCTCCGCCCTCCTTTCTAGATCTCATTCATCCAATTAATCCCGGCTCTTTTCCCAATAAGACATCCAAGAACCCGAGCAAAATCCACCTCAATTACAAGGCTCTTCTTCCCTTCGCGCATTAGTGGCGTTAACAGTAAATATCGACCATATTTCGACCGATTTTGCAAAGCTGTTTGCCCAAGCTTTTCCAAAATTCTTGACATCATGATGCAGCCTACTACGTTCCCTTTTAGCATGCTATATGTATGCTTCGCATACTATGTATACAAAGCTTTTGCCTCTAAGGACGCACGTTCCATGTTCCTTGTTTGAGGTATCGCTCGGCGACAGACTGCCAACACAGCCAGCCAGCCTCCATGCGAAACAAAACTTTGCAACATTACCGACCGCAATAGCAATTCTGTAAGAAAAAATAACAAGCTGCAAGCAGTGTCCATGTGCCCCAACCAACATAATACGGTGTGCTCCCACCGCGAAGATACATATCAGCGATGGCCCCTCACTAATGGGCAACTTCTCTAGATCACTAGGATTGCTGAAGGAAGCGAACGCATGAATCACTCTCTCCTCGATTACAAATGCAACTGGGCTTTGGTTAAACTCACACATTCAAAGGCGCTAAGGAATTCCAACATCAACGCACGTTTCGATAAAATCCTGCCATATGCTCAACCGTTATCACATCCGAGCACATCTCAAGAATCTATGAAATTCAGTGGGGTGTACTGTAAGTTCAATGAAAGGAACAGTTCCAGCCTATTACCATCACTGATTATCATTCTTCAATGGTACAGCAAACGGCATCATGCGAACACCTGCAGCTTAGGACGAAAGCTGACGATATCGCCAGATTCCGACTGCATTTCAAAGCGAAAACTTGACTGCGGTAGGAATTCTTCTCTCGGTCAATGAAACGACGGGATGCGAACGACACGCACTTGCAAAACGAAAACTTTATGATAAACGACAATGTATACAACAAAATGAGGAAACGCGAAAGAATCAAAGTGCTCAAAAATGACTTACCAAGACCACGAGCCGCCACATCCGTTGCCAACAATATGGGCGTCTTACCAGCTTTAAACTCTGCAAACGAAGAAATCAAAGAAAAAAGAAACGACAAGACAGAAAATGAAAAACATTACCACACGCTTCATGCATAGATAGTTACTATAGGCCTAGGCTGTTTATTTCGTGACCGGCGTTCCAGTAAAGCCGAATGACCGATTAATAAAATAAACTACTCGCCTCAAATCGATAAAATATGATCCACAAAGCCTAAATTCATTACGTATTTCAAATGAAACGCTGCTTTCGGGAGATGTTTAACAGCAATTGCTATGTAACTCCCATCGGCTAGTTTCTTCTATCATACTATAAAAGAGTAGGTGGCGACAAAAACTAACCTCCCAGTGCCCAATCACGTTCCGATTGTCCCTTATCACCGTGGATGCATAGTGCCGGCCAGCCGTCACGTCGCATCCAACGCGTCAAGTCGTCCGCCTTACGCTTCGTTTCGACAAAGATTATCGTCTTACATTCCGGCTGCAATCACAAAACCTGAACGATAGAGGAAAGTGTTCTCCGTATCATCACACCTACCCTCACTTTGTATCTGAAACGAAGCCCCCACATTCTACGGTAACAATCGAAAATGCAATGCAGCATTCTTCGATGAATGCTGGCGTGCTTATCGAACAATAAAGCTATCAGCGAGGAGAAAATCTGGAATTATAGGTGAACCAAAATTGCCATAGTCACCTTGAACCCTCACACGATGATACATTAGCGTTGGCAATAAAAAAAAGATTTCTCTACATGCAGATAAAGACGTTGCTGAAGTTTTTCATAAGCCTGATCTTTCATCTTCATATTCTCACACTCAATCTTTCATCTCCTTTCTTTCCCTTACATCCAAGAACAAACCTCCAACATTTTTTTAGTGACAAAGAGACTGTTGAGAAGTTTCACAGTACGGTAGTGCAGTGTTCTATTTGGAACTACGTTAATCTTTGTGATAATGGCAACACTATTCGACTTCTTCACAATCGATAGAACGAGGAAGACAATATTCGCAAGGATAAAATAGAAATCTTCGCCAACCTAGAGCTTTTCTCAATTATATCGTTACCTTTGCCATCCGACGATCTCAATTCGCATCAACATACTAATGAAATCGTTTCAACTAATAACCTACTTCACTCATAATATCGCTCAGAATAGATATAAGACGCTGTTGCTTGCTTGATTCCTCTAACACTTCCACTATTTGCGTAATGTTGTGGTTGGCGGCCAATTCTAGAGATCCGACATTCAAATGTGCCGCATCGGTCTGGAAATCCATCGCAAGTTTGCGAACATCTTTCGGCCAGGTCGCCGAAAACATCAATGTCTGACGATCAGGCTAAAACACAGAGTTGAAATCTATTAAAGTTGGTGCTGACTCTCAGAACGTCTAAATGAGACCCGGTGTCTACCTGAAACTAGAAGACCCATAATTTAAATTCATTTTCTCCATAACTTCGGAGGCCTAACAAAATGGGGGGCTTGCAAACTACGCAATATCCGCGAAACCAATAATACTGGCATGTGAGATCTTCAAAATCATTTACACCCTACCTTTATATAGACAGTCAAACTCAACGTTAACTAACTTATTTCTTGTCCCTCCTTCATTATTAATCTAATTAATTCAAAACTATCGAGCAGAAGACGTTGAAATAAGACGTGGTCGCTGAAATAATGTCGATGCAACCAGAAAAATACCGCCCACGAAGCTATCAACCAATATGCGGTCCAAGTGAAACTTCTACGACATCTCTTTGAGAAGAAACCCGAGATTAAGCCTTCTTTCGCTCATTCTAATATTAACAGAATTTATCAAAACAGGCTCTCTCATTCAAAAAGTGCGTTTTTCTCGATTCATCTCTCTTTATATTTATATTCCGACGACTGGAAACATTCTCTACCAAAAACAAAACAAAACAAAACAAAAAAAAACGAAGATATGACTACTACAAAGAAGTAAATACGCACACGTATCTGCGACACAATTTTGCGAATTTGTGGCTCGAAACCCATATCCAACATGCGATCAGCTTCATCAAGCACCAAATAGGTACAGCGCTTTAGATTCGTTTTGCCCGATTCGAGAAAATCCATTAGGCGACCGGGCGTTGCGATGATCACATCAACACCTGAACAGTTGCAAATGTACACCTATTAGCTGACAATCAGAACATTTTTTAAAAATCTTTCCACGCTTCTCGACATCCGATGTCACTAGTCGGTAGACTCAACAATGCGAAATGGTATCTGATTAGTTCTTCAGTAGCATCCAACAAACCTTATCTGGCAAAACCACCGTATGCAGTTCATCAATAAGCAAAGACTTTGAAAAGTGGCCTACCTCAATGAAAAGTGCCTTAGTGGAGGCAACAGCTCAAGGACCTCTGAAGTCGCCATATGGTTCCTAATCACCTCTTCAAAACTAACGTTAATGAAGATGACTGACGCCGTTCCTTTTTAAAATTCACCTCGATAGCTCATCTGAATATGTGCTCGATAGATCGATTCATAAGAAAGCAAAAGATTGCGCGTACCTCGTTCAAGGTCACGTGCCTGTCCAGATTTTGGCGCACCTCCGAAGAGACATGTGAGTGACTGACCCATCACTTTGCAATAATCCTTCGCTACATCCTGTACCTGCTGTGCCAACTCGCGAGTGGGTAATAAAACCAACACCGATGGCCCCTCACGATGACTGCGCGCTTGCTGATTAGCGGTGTGCACAATTGCAGGAAGTATGAACTGAAATTTTCACGCAATTCATATGCATATCTCCCAAATACTTCAATAACTGAGATAATATTAGACAACAGCGCACCGATCCAATCTAACTTATATATGAGAAGGAAAAATAGCGCAAAAATATGAATAGCGGCCGTTAACCAATTGTTTCCAGTGCAAAGTCAATCACCACGGTGGATATTAAAGCGCCCACACAATAAAAAAACACAAACAAAGAACTCAACATGAAAGACGGAGAAGTTTTCATCTTCGAATATTCCAATACACAACAAGCTTAACACTCATGGCCTTAATCAGCTAAAAAAAAAAAACTACGCAATAGATGAGCACAATCTCAGAAAAGGGTATATCGCTCGTTATACCTGTGAAAATAATGATACGAAATGACATAGAATTTAAGCTCGACAGCTCAACTTTTATAATCTCAACAATTCAGCCTAATCTATGGAAAACAACAATAACAGTTCAGTTACAAATCACTATCTCTGCTCCAACAATCATAAGCATCTTTGAAACCATCATAAAAAGTATAAGACTTCAACTCAATAAGAAGCATTGCAAAACAGCAATGTTGATGGGCCATGAAACAGAAAATGACAAAAAAGTGTCAAATCTGCGATTATCCCATGCAATATTTTTGCCATACGTGATTAGGTTAACATGAGCATATAGCGCTCGTCACCTGCCCATACGAATGGCATATAATTAGGTCGCAACATTTCCTCTTGTTAAACCCAACCCGGCAGACCGGAACATCAGCAGCAAAATATGAGTCTACCAAATATTAATGCTGCTTCGTTTGCTATTGGTCATGAGTACATCGAATATGTGCGAAATTAAGGTAGAAAGCATGTGAGCAAAATTTTATGCGTTTCACCTCTTCTTTCAGCTTTGTAGAATGCAACAAAAACAGTCATTCAGGCTATCACTATTGTGGACAGCCGTTATTATGAAATGAAGAGGCTTGATGGGCTTACTGTGAATACATGGTATTCATTTAGTGCTCGATAGAAAACAGGCAATTATAGTATCAACGACAATTGTATTGTTTTTTGAGTTGTGTGACCGACGGAGAAAAGAAAGTCTATAAATAAAAAACAGCAGAGAACCGTCTTGTTGGTGTAAAGCGATACCCACTATGAGAAAGAATTATAGACTACAACAAAGGACTTACAGCTAATGTTTTGCCAGATCCCGTCTTCGCAATCGAGACGATATCCCTTCCGCTCATTGCAATGGGCCACGAAATCGACTGAATAATTGTAGGCTTCTGGAAGCTACCGTAAAGCAAATCCGTTATTGGTGCCGGGAAATTAGCCTCGGTGAATTCGAACACTGGCCGAGGAATACTCTTGCCTTCCACTACGACTTGATTTTGTTGATACCATGCATCGACCTCAAACTAAAACCACATCTTTAGATATTGCACTGTCCTTCGAAGGAAAACTCATCCGCGCAGATCGAGTTAGTAATAAAACCAGGAAACAACAAGCGACCTTATCACAGGGATGTAAGGATGCAAAAATAAGTTGCAAGAAAAGCTTGCTAGAGCTGACGAAAGTGTCAAGAAGAACGAAGTCCTTATCAAAGGGTACGCATGACGGATAGGTTACCAAATGCAACTTCAGAAAGCTGAGTATCGCGAGGCATTGGTTGCATAGGCGCATACAACCAATTCGACAGTGAACCTACAGAAAGGATTAGCGTAAAGGTCACGACCTAGTTCAAGGACCACATCCAACTTTCGATGGCAGACTGCTTTAAGCAATATCCGACACTTTCAAAGGCCGCATCTATACACTATAGGCTGATGATGGGAAGGCTTCAAGTGGACTTCATTCAAACTGGACCAACACAATCGCCGTATTGTGGAAATGACTTCACAAATTTCACTTGATAATAACAAAGCTAAGAGTTGAAGATCCTATGGAAAGACGATAACATTACCATTCTATCATAAATTCCTCAATTCTGGGAAACATGCTCAATCTCAAAGTGTTCTGTACATCATCACTGCTGTATTGTCCGCTAACGGATCAAGGGCGCACGTGAAACGGTAGCCGTCAATCAATCACGTGGAAAACCTTTGCAATGGTGTGACCAATAACCAAACAACAGTATGCAATACAAAGAGAGCGAAGACAGCAGAAAAGAGCTGAGTGACCTGGCTGCGACGCGATACTGCCGCGTGTTCGCGATAGAAGTTCTTTTGGAAAGGTCGTAGATTTTCACGGCTCCAATCGATCGATCGAAGGCTGCCACCTGCAGACCCCCCTCCTCCTCGCGATGCACCTAAATTGCCGCTCATGCAAACAACCACCTTCAGCATAAATTAGTAAAAGCAACCACTGGGTAGATGAAAGTTTAATAATCCTCTACCTCATTCTCGAATAAAGACTTCTAAAACGCCCACATTGGGGAAGACGCCCTAGTAAATATTATGCCATAATCTGACTCTGGATACACTAAGCGTCTAAACTTTACCGATCATGAGAACGTTAACGCCGATCAGTGCAGTGCTAGGAACATCTGCGAAAGATCCTTTTCAATGCCTATTCCACAACGAAAATCATCCCAGCAGCGCAAACTCACAAAATGGGTGTTTTAAAGGATACCGTCACTGGCTTGCTCAATTACCTAACACTCTGCCACATTTCTGTTCTTCATTTACTCAATTATTGCAAAATTCTCTATTTTATAGCAAAGAGAAAATTTAAGGCAGTAAATTGAAATGGAAAATTTCAGCCGTATTCAATAATCAAGTATCTGCGTTCATATGCATAACTGAGCAACTGTTTAACGGCGGTGACCCATTTCTGCGGTCCTATGACAGAATTTTGTTCTATCCCTTCCCCTCCACCCTCCCCCAATGTTTAACAGACTTCGTATAAACACGCGCATTCTAAAATGTCACTTCCAGAAAAATCTAAATTTTTTGTTACTGAATATCATTATCAAGGAAAGGACAACACTGGAAAAATTAAAGCTTCGAAACGAGTGTTACTGCACATCTACAAAGAATATTCACACCAACATCGAAGCATTCATGAGCAATTTATTACCTATTTCGATTGTGTCTAATGAGCACCCCCTTTTAATAAGTGTGGAGCTTTCTTATACAACTCCCATTTTGCAGAGGATTAGGAGATGTGGACAGCTTGAAAGTTTAGCTTGATCATGCGCTCAAATCGTTCAAATCGAAATTTGAACTTGCAATAAGCGACCTATTTATCAAACGCCATGAATGTCACATCCACATTTGATTTCGGGTTAACTGATAGACACAGTCACCTCAGTGATTAATAGAGTGATAAATATAATCCAGCCCATACTAAATGGTCATAAAGTAAATACTATATTCGACCGAATAGAACCTCGGCCATCGATGTTTGCAAAAACGGAAAATATCGTCATTTTAATTGAAAACATTTTTCTTTGATGGAATATCCACCTTGATGAACGTGAATAAAACGATTACATCTTTTAATTAAAAATATACGTGAGGAGTTGCATCCCAAATTCTCCCTTTCAAATTGTGGGGAAAATTTAAAGATGAAGAGATGAATAGCCCTCGACGTACCCACAGATCCCATCACTTGAACCGATATCAGCAAAACATTCTGAAGCATCGGTACGAAATGGATGCCAATCATAGCCAATACTATAATGCAGTTAAGCAATGCGCGGTTTCTAGATCGCTATTTGAACTTTCACGAAAGTCATTATAATTCATCCAAATACTGCCAGCAATTGCCAGCAATATTGCCGTGAATAATTGCCAGCAATATTCTAGCACTCCCATTGAATGGAATAATGATACTCAAGCAAATTAAACAGCATTGTTACGAGTCGATAATTTCGGACAGGCTAAACGTTGCAAACTGTTCGATGAATACGAAAATTTCGTTTCGCAAAAATAGTTGAAATAAAAACAATCATGGAATAGCGGTCATTGAGTATGCTTTGCACTTTTTTCTAGTATTTATCATCTTTATCAATGTAAGTGCTATTACAACATTTCGTTGAATCAGTTGGAATTCTTCAACGCGGCTACGCTTAAAAATATATCTATAGCATGGCAGAATATTTCCCTTAGCAAAAAAAGGATACCCTACCTTTGTTTTAAAACATGCGAGTTTTTTGATTATATTGAAATATGGCGCAAATGTCAGTGCATCTATGTCTGTTCAACCAATTTCAATGTTAATGGGCAAAAAATCAAACAACAAGAATATAAACCAGCGACCATTATTTTTGAAGCGGAAAAATTTGAAACTACCTCCGAATCCACCGCCTCGTCCGCCACTGTAACTCCCTCCACTGCCACTACCAAAATTGCGTCCTCGACTGCTGCTGTATCCTCGATCACTACTGCCTCCATATCCACCACCACTGTAAGTCCAATAGCAAATGCTTGTAACCAATTCATAGGATCATAAACGATTCATAATAGCTAGTGACGTGAAAAGGTGAAATATTTATGATAGGTCATCTGCATATAAACTGCAAAGAAAAGTGAACATTTTGCACGCGTATATTCGTTAGCAATATTATATGCTTATCTATTGCAAAAATTCACTCACGAATTGGAGAAGAGAATGCAAGTTAAGCTCAAAGACAAGGAAGATAAGAGGATTCTATTGCTTAATTTACTAATAAAGTGCAACTTATATTGCACACTTCAAATCCTCAAAATTGCAACATGTTCGCTGATGTCAACTGTTATGTTGAACTAGTGGTAAAGTTAATAAACGGCTTCAAAAATAAACTTGATCAAAGATCAAGCAATGATAACTCAATTGTCTATATCATCACTCTATGAGTCTAGGATATCGGAAGTTTCAACTCCATGGAATAATATCTAAAAAAAAGAGGACCCAATATTTAAAAAAAATCAACTCACAATCGGCCACTTCCTCGGCTCATTTTGGATTGTAGAATTGATGACCAACGGTCTTGATTTCAACTTCAACACTGTCACAGTAACCACAACCCAACAATCAAGGAACCGTCGGACAGCTTGCGACGTATTCGTCGGCTAATGTGAGGAATTTCCGATGCGGAGGGGGATGGCATTTTCAACTACCGTATCCATTTAACCGCCTACGACAAAGACCAAGAAGTTTTCAAAAATGCAAATTTCTACAGCTATAAATCTGAATGTGCACTTTAATGCTATTGACTGAAAACGTAGACTGAGGTGGGACTAGTGTGCGTTGTAGAAAGTGCAGAATGCGCGTTGTAAGGGTGGATAAATAGAGAGAAGTTCGGAATTGAGATGATGAAGAACACAGTTCTCCCCGAATTCTAGTTTTTGGGTACTGCAGAACACAGTTCCTGAAGTTTCTTCACACACATCACCGATGAGAAATTTCCTTCTTTAACAGAAATTGTTTCAAGAATCTCCATCTTCGAAGATTGAGTGTTACAACTTTGGCAGCGCGGTGACGTGAAGAGGGAGGCCAAGTGTTCAAAGATCACAAGTAAATGTCTTGGGTTGGCTCTTTAGCGCCATATTCCAATATTGAGTGAGATCGAGCTTGACCTGGAGCGAAGCATCTCGAATGTGTAGCGTTGCAGTCACGTTGTGCAACACAATGATCGAATCAGCGATGAATAAAAATTTCTGCACTTCATCTCACTTAAACAATTTAAACCGCTGCACTAGATTAATTTCATTCTTTTCTTTGCGATATATGCTGAGAAATGCCATCAAATTGTTATTGAACCACTTTATGCGATATTGCCTAAACTGTTTTACGAATTCGTGAAAAACTGTTAGTGGCTATATAAAGTGTAGAAATTTGCACTATCTTATGTATGAGTCACAATCACGGCGAATGTGAATATGCAAAATAGTTAAAAATAAAATGCAAAATAGCTAAATTATTTATGCAAAATGGCTAAATTACTAATAAGTTAAAATTGATAAAAATGCTTATATATATATATATATATATATATATATATATATATATATATATATATATATATATATATATATATATATATATATATATATATATATATATATATATATATATATATATATATATATATATATATATATATATATATGCATGGATTATAGCGATCGTAAGAAGTTCAAAACTTGCACCATATATTTCACCACATGCGATATGATATGTAGAAAATTATGACAAATATGATTATGCAAAAAAAGAATTTATTCAACTAATATAGGGGACGAGTGCTGAATAATAGAATTCACTTATTTCCTATTGAGTTATAGAAGATGAATATATTTTTTTCCAATAGAAATTGCAGAAACAATAATAAATTGCGAATTTTTTTTCATTTATAAATATAAGTAAAAAAGGAAATATTTTCAACATACAAATTATGAATACTTTAATAAAAAAAAACAACGAGATGAAATGCATTATTCTCGTTTCAATCCTAAAATATATACGATCACTTCTATTAGTTATTAGATGAATTTCTTGAAATTTTTTCACTTCTTATTAGGGCATTTTTTTATAGTTATGAAAATATTATTAACCATATTATCTTGAGAGGAAAATTTCGTTTAATTTCATTTTTGCCAATGTAGAGTCGGTCTTATTTGTCACCATCAAATCTATAACGGTAGATAGTTGCATACTTAAGGCTAAATTTAGATCATTGTTCTCATACAATCACGTAAGTATTTATTTCAACGATGTTCTTCGGTCATTTCTATCAGTTTTTTCTTTGCAAATAAACCTCCAAGAAAAAAAAAATTCATTTGCACTTGTACTCTCGTAATAAATGATCCAGAAGCTGCTGATAAGCTGTTGATTGATGTTTTGATCTCTGCAATTACAATGAGCTGTCGATTGATATGTTGCTGATTTATGAATGTTGCTATATGATGTTGATATTTTCAAGCAATAATGTAAACAATTACAACGAGATATTCTCATTTAAATCTCGGAACCTTCATAATGAATGCTTTTTTTATGTACTTTGATAGGTTTATCTTGCAAAAGCATGTTACTGGTGACAATCGGGCAATGCATATGTATATGCGTATGCGCATGTGCGTAGGTGTATACGCTTATCTGTCTGTGCATTAACTTTAATGGCGATAGGAAATTTGCTAGCATAGAGTATATTATAGACTGATATTTGTGTTATGTTTCATTTCGATTCATGAATTTCGAAAGAAATTATAAAAATTTAAGGATGGATAACCGTAGGATGGATACGATGCATTACAGTAGGGTTGCCGTAGGTATTTGCTTCAGTGTAACTATTATAGCGAACTCCATTTTAGAATTGAAATTGCTATCGTGATAGAAGTGTAGCTATAACTCATTCGAGTGTGAAAATGAGAATAAAGAGTAGAGGAATCGAAGTGATCATAATGCATAAATTAGAATATCAATTCTATTGTCACTATATTTGAATTTTTCGATGGCGATTTGCTTTTTATTCACATCGTTGCAAACAAATTCACTGAATTTGATTTTCGTCTATCGGACATTCCGCGTATATATCACTAATTGTTGTGCCGAAATTTTCAATAACATCTTTGAGATATTTATTCATCAAAAAAAAAACTTCTTTTGCAACGTTTAATTTTCTCTTGATAATATAATAACGGATATTCTGATAACGTAATATTTCTGAGGGATTTTATAACGGATATCAGAATGTAAAATTATAATGGACCATGAAATATTTCCTAACAAAGGAATCAATCATTTTATTTTATCAATTTCGTTTTCTTTCTTATCGACCAAAGAGCATTTTTTTTTCCTGAGAAATCTCATCTCAGATAAAGTAGCGTTTGAAAAATTTTTCGAGAATAAAATCCGAGAAATATTTCATCGTGAAGGAAATTTATTCATTAAAAAGTCGTTTCTTTTGATAAAAAAATATTTTAATGCTAAGATTAAAGCAATCATCAGGTAGAATTGTTGTATGGAAATTCACAAAGATGAAGGAGAAAGTTTGCATGATGCAAGCAATAAGTATCGATAACTGCGATGATTTCTGCAATGATCGCAGCCAAAAACGAAATAAAAACACAAAAATACGACAATAGCCGATATGATAACGAAAGGAGCGCTTTGTTAAATGTTATGAAATCATTGAAATTTTCGTTGGGAAATTAACATGCTGGAATGATACTCAGCAGTTCAACTCCGTATAACTTCCTTCTCACCCAAACCTCCCTTATTCCTCATCATATCACCTCTAGCAAATTCGATTTCACATTTATTCATTGCTAACCATGTCAAATAGAGCATGCTACTATGAGGAATTATAGTGTTACAAGCCTAGTAGGGCACACATCGCCCGCAAATTTGGGTAGTAGAGCCCAGCCGGAAGTGGTGGAACATCGTGTGTATGTGATACTTTATATTTGAATAAGTTCAAAGACTCATAAAAAAATTTATTCATTAATCGTCAAAATCGTTGAAACAAAAACTATTTTTTTCCTCAAAGACAATAATCGATTTCACCAGCGTTATGAAGTAACTTCCGATTGTCGGTCGATTCAACTAGCGAGTACTTCCTGTATTGCTCGGCACTGGTGTTTCAATCTGAGAAGAAAATCGAAGTCAATCGGCGATAGATCATATTTCCTCATCTTATGTGGAAGTTCAGCATTTTCACTCCAATGAGAACAGCTATTTGAAAGTTGCTTCTCAATAATGATCCTGTAGAAATTCAGCACATCTGCGCCACCTGCAGCATAATTGTGTCATGAAAGACGGATCCATCATCCTATAGACTTTCTTTGTGCAAAATTATCATTCATAAATACATGACTAATCGCTTATATCCAATTTCAGCATTACTCAAACTTCGATTATCACAATTATCTGAGGAGTGATAATATTGTTCGTAGAGAAGTTCAAGCTTGTGACTTTCACTTTTCATGCAGATCCTCGTCAATTGAATTACCTGGATTATCAACGTGAACATTCATTCGTCCAGGTAAACAATATCTGCGAAGAAAGCGAAATGACGCATATCCAAACTTCTTCATATATATAACATCTCAGCTAATCATTTAAAAAAAAAAATTATAACAACTATTACAATTAATCTTTCATCAAAAATATTCTTTTCTTATTGAATGATTATGGAATCCATTGTATCGTATCCGAAATATTTACAAATCCAGGGCATTTATTGAAATCTTTAAAAAAAACGCCTAAAATCATAAGTATTGAAAACTAAGCAGTTGATTCTTTTCCTCGTAACAGCAATGTTGTTCCTTCTTGAAATTTCAATTTACATACATATCGTCTTCGAATATTTAGACTTCGACCTAATATATAACTACTATTGAGATCATAGTCAATCAAATAAAGAAATTCACAAATTCGATGAATTTATTTCTGTGAATATTATTGATTTCTATAGAAAAACTTTTTTTTTTAAACAGTTTTAAAGATTCATAGCCATAGCAAACCTTGTCGTTGTTCATATTTTCTTCTGTGTTTACACTCGGCTGCGTCATATCGTCCTTTCTACTTCCTCCTTCTTCATCCACACTTCTAGCCGTTTTCGCCTTGATAGAATATTTCAAAATATTATGCAATACTAAACAATACTATTACTACTAATTTATAGACAATACTAATATTAAAGAACAATCGTTTTTATGCTAAAGTGTGAAAGTGCGAGTTCCCGTTGCTTAATAAGGCAGTTATTGGTGAGCGAAATTTGCTACTGAGAGACGTATAGAGTATGCAGATCACATGAATTGCAACAATACTATACTCTAAAATGATGAACACACCTCTTCTAATATTTAAAGGCTTGAATTGGTAATAAAAATCTATATCGGATTGGATGAGTAGCATTTGAATTTCCAATAGATTTCTGTAACTGTTCACATATGACTGTTCGCCAGTCAATGAAAGCAAGCATATGCCTCATGAATGCATATAAATTGACGGTTATTTATCTCTTTAATGTGTTTTAAGCTCTGGGTATGAAATAATCTTTTGCATAATATCATCACTTCCATCTCTTCTGAGGCTTTCAAGAACATTACTAGAGAGTTTTTACGTAAAAATATGCAAAATGATTAGCAAAATAAGCAAAAGTTCAAGAGAACAAGCAAAACTAAAAATTCTTGCATTATCCATTTTAATCTTTACCTCTAGTTTCATTCTTTGAGTCCTTTTGTGTATGCGTTTATGTTTTGATGCAATATTTCTTATGTTTCTTTTAATCTTCTACTAAAATCTCTCATAAACATGCAATAAACATTTACTCATTTGCTCGCTCAATTCGATTTCCGTGGATTTGTGACATATTGTTCCCAATTCAGTATCGTCATCATTCCGGATTCAAATTCCGGTGATCAGTAAATTCTGCCCTTTAATAATGTTATTAAATGCGTAAATCCATTTGCGATAGAAATTGCTTCTAAATTCATTCATTTAATATAAAAGATGAAAATATACCAAAACCAAATCGTCGACATCATTGATGCTTGTTTCTTTGCTGGATTGTGTTCTCTGGAGAGTCCACAATGGCGAACCCTTCCAATTTATTTCGCTTTTATCTACATTTGTGATTTTTGTTGATGATCTTTTCTCTGCATCTATTCTGCTTTCTTCTGAAGGCTTTCCACTTGGATCGAAAGCATTCTTGACTTCCTTCTGCAAATTAAAGAAAACAATCACTTGTACATTCATCGTTTCTTAGATTTAACAATACATTAACAAGTTTTTTGAAAACTTGGAGAAGGCGTAAAATGTTCAAGTGTACTATTTTATTTCAAATATTGCGTTTTTGCAAATAAAGATCTAACTATAAGAGCGGATACCCTTAGGAGGAGGAAAAAATTTCAGGATTTTCTACCGACTTGTTTATAAATTTTTCACTCTATAGCTTATATTTTTGTTAAATATCCACGTAATATGAGAATGTTGTTTTGCTCATCGATAATCATCCTGAAATATTTAAACGTTGATTTCGAAGGCTTTTAATGACTTTCGAAGAACGCTTTTAATTCTACAGGTCTTCCTGGAAGACATGTGATCAATGAAGAAGAGCTGGAATTGCATTCAGTGATATACGCATAAAATATACCCATAAACATTTGAGCGGGTACATAATCGAAAGGTAATTGTACTATTGCGGGATTTGTTGGAATTTAACAGTAATCAAAGTTTTGATTCCTTCTTTTTTCCCCTTCAAAAATTTCACCAAACCAATTCGTAAAGCCTCTCTTGTTTCCGTTTTCAACAGCAAAATTTTTTAATGCAGAATTTTATCAGTAATCGGCATGCGTCGAGAGAATAAAAAATGCTGTCATCAAATCCACTTTTATCACTATTTCCAGAGGTAAAAATCCATCATATTGTTGGCGAATTTTAGCTAACGCTTGAAGGTGTCCTAAATAACTCGAATAAATTCTAAGCATGTAGAATGAAACTTGAAGGTGTTCACTTCAGCATCCAGTTTAAAAAGAGTTTACTCTTACTTCAACAGGGGCATTGTTGGTGACATCAATGGGTGGTTGTTCTGGTGGCGCCGGTTGATCTAGGTTTATTTCAACGTCCACTTCACTAGTTGCAACTCTAGTCGAACTTACAACTGGGAACATCGGTTTCTAAAATCCCTTAATTCTGAAAATTAAATTGGCAAAAAAAAAATACTGCGTCTATCGAATAGGCAAGCTGAGCTCCTATATGAATCGGAATTTTTGCGATCATAAAAACCTTTAACAGTTTACTTTATATAGACTTTAGTAAGTTATTTTAACTATTGACAACCATCTTCACTTCACTTTTTCGCATATGAAGATGACTACTAAACTTTTTTTCTATTATCATTACAGAATCATTCAGATGAGTTGAAACCCGCCTCTTTTTCCAATTCAGTTTTTTTGAATTTTTCTATGAGGTCCTCTATTTTCAGACATTCAAAATCAAGCTCATTGGAAAAACTCTAGTGAGTAAACAATGTAAAAGCATTCTTTTGTTATTAAGTGAATTGTTCGAAAGAAACGGCATGATCCTTAAAGCTTTTTTCCACTCGAAAGTTAAAAAGCATTGCATGCTTTGCATGCTCTACCATTTCTTTCTGTAATGACAGGAAGCGTGTATATGAATACAAATATATACAGAAAATATTATTGACGTCTTCAAGAAGTAATTTATCTGATTTATGTTGCGTTATTTTATATGATGGATATTACGATAATAGGGCTGGCGGTTTTATTTCCTCATGAATTTGCATATTTATGTTGAGGATATTGCAAGTGATATTACCTTCGAATTGTTTCATGAGGAAGACCAATCGATTGTTCGATTTATTCATCACTCGAAATGACATCGCTACTAAACTAGAAAGGGCATACGTAAAGAATACCAACTCTATTCTATCTTTAGCTTTGCCGAATTCATATCCTAATACTTAATGTTAGGCAACATATCTTCATATTAAATTCCGAAAAAAATGCTTGACAGAATGAATATAAATGTAAGAAAATACCTCCGGATAGGAAATAATCGCTGCACAATTTTGCTCAAATTCGTCTGGAAAATCATTTTTTTTCTTCCGTGTACAAGTGACAATGTATATTGTCGTCACCATAAATGCACATACCTGAAAGTTCGCTTCAAAAAATCACGTTTGACTTTTCATTTCCATCATAGAAAAATTGTGTCTTTAAAAAAATCAAAAACCTTCATCGTAGATGTAGGTGAACGCTATCGGATTTGCTTCCAGAGCTCTTTTGGGTCCCAGCTTTATCCAGCATCCAGGCATTTGTTGATAATGTAGCATTAACATTTGATGGGAATATGTGATAGTTGAAAGAGGGGTGGAGCTGAACTTATACGGTTGAACTGATCTAATTTTTGATGGAGTCATACCCACGAAACTGGGAAGGAAATCTTCGCCATATCCACTTGCCTGTTCTCTTGCTTGCTGAAATTTGCTGTGAGGGAAGCGTGTGCTATGGGCACTTTCAGCTTCAAGCATCTTTGCATCGATTACTTGTGGTTATAGATATTCGAACACGAGCACAATCACCAGATGAGTGGTCAGCTCGGATGACCGTTCGGTGGACGGTTGCTGATAAATATCAGCGCACGGCGATGTTTTAATATGAACATTTACAAGGTGCAATGTGCGCCTTAGCGACTTCTAACAAATGACCGCAGTAATGTTTTTTTTTTTGCAATAAATAGGAAATGGAGATGGAAGTAAAATCGCCCTCACCAATATTCACACCTTTTCCACTTAATCACGAAGGAGCTTTCTTACAAACAGCTCTCTAAGCATGATTTCTCGATAGGATATATTTTTGAAATATTTATATTTTTGCAAATATTTATATTTTTGCAAATATTTACAAATGAATTGTCTTAAGGCAATTGCAAATGCAGAATTTAGCATTTCAATGCGAATCTAATCAATTGCCTCTATTGCACGTGAAATGTGAAGAAAAAAAAAGAAATTCATGAATCGAAAGCGAACTTTCAAGAAAAAAACTATTTTAGAAACGAATTTATCCCAATGAGGTGTAAATTGCAAAAGTTATCTAGCTAAACAAATTTTAGAGTTTGCCTCTTGGAAATTTTTTTTTTTCAATTTATAGCGATTTCAGTCTTGATTACACGACAAGCGGTTGAAATAACGCAGCACTAAGCATTCGAATAGCAACTTTTATCTCTATGATATTATTTGCATTCTCATGCTAAAGTAAGTTAATTCTAGAAATGTGATTAGATGCGAATTCGTCTTTGTCTTTGTTTAGGCTATTATTGAAGAATGTAACGCATTATTCCAGCATCCACATAAGCTGGCAACTAATTGCGTGAAGTTTTCTATCCAATCAATCATGGTAGGGATTGATGATTTACTGAAAAGGGGTATGAATGTTGTCTCTTCGAGGAAATCACTACGAAAGATTTATTAGCATACTTAACTATTGGTTGCAAATATTTTGCAATGCCTAATGGAATTTTTCAACAGGTACTCATGGAAGGGGACATATGCCCGTGTGCTCATTTATAAACTCATTCTCGAAGCGCTAAATTCAACAGTAATTTGCAGCAAAAAAAAAAAAAAAAATCTAAGTGCGCATCATCTAATTTGAAAGACTTCCCAAATTTAGAGTTGAAATCAAAATCAAAAAAATTCATTTTGCATATGCATATTTTTCATCATCTTTGAACTAAAAACAACTTTGTACGAAGCAGTTGTATCCTAAAATCCACGGAATGGAGAGTTTTATATGAACGTAAAATTAGAGAAACTTAAATCTTCTCCTAAGTCTTATAGACGAAATCGGCTTTGCTTTCGAATTCATCTAAGCTATAGATTTCGTCATATTATAAATTGAGGGATTTGCTACTCTTACGCATATTTCTATGAACCTAGCCTGCTCACCCCCCTTCCCGTCCCTTCCCTCTTGATCTCCTCCCTTTCATGCAATTGCTTAATCTTGATGGACGGTTTCATTTTCACCTAGCTTTCCTTTCTTGTGCTGCAAAAATAAAGAATTCATCAGCCGATTCAAAATGAAATGAGTAAATATACTAAAAACAAACCTGAACTACTATAACAATATATGGCCATATCAATCCATCCATATTTGAACACATTCTCTTCCAACTGATGTACCTCACCACCGTTCAACTATCTAAACAATGAAATAGCTAGGAAGAAAGAAACAACCTTAAATAGATTTTTTTTCCGTATTTTATGCAAATCGAAATCGTAAACTTTATGCAAATGAAGTAATGATGATGTAAGACGTGAGCATCCGTTTGACATAATTGCATTAATTATGCAAAGATTGCAATCAACTTTACATAATTAAGATTGCATTTAAACGGCTATTGAACCCCTCACGAAATTTAAGCATAGTTCCACTTTCAATAGTCAACTCAGAAATATTTCAGTGCTATAAATTCGGGAGAATGAACAGAATGATGAAGACTGTGTATGATCCATTTTCGGGTAAGATTGCTGTTATCTGTAATTTCTTTCGATCGATGTACTAAGTGTTGCTTCCGGTCGACTGAAAGGGAAAGATCCTCGATCTAGAAATTCCTTGTTCATGTTCGTTCGTCTCTTCGAGTGAGTGTATAAGTTCTTTATTTCTTGGTCTATTAAAACAAATAAACAAATAAAGGTGGTTGGATTCACCTCAAGTTCGAATAATGCACGTGTTTTGTGGTCACTAATATGGAACCGCAAACGGTTTATAGATGATCCAATGCGTAATTGTGACAAGGTGGAATTATCTGTTTTCACTTCATAACTTCGATATTTTATGGCCTGTCGGAGATCGAAAGTAGCAGTTTTAAATTTTATGAGTATTTGTTATAGTGCCTACTGCTCTCAACTTATTCCCTCAATCGAGCAGATGTTTTTATCTTTCGATGTGCTCGTTGTGGATATTCCTTGTCACTTCCCGTCATTGACAATTTTTATAAGCCACTAAAACTTTTAGGGATTTAGTGTCGATTCAAAAGATTTATTCCACTGCCAAAAAAGGATTCTGAGTTGGTGAATCTTCGGGCATCTGTCGGTGCGAATGTGTGTCCACTTATATGTGGCACTATCCTTTCTTTCTTTTATTTAACTTATCGAGACGAGTATGAATACATCGAGTTCATGTTGAGTGCAGAGCTTCCCTTGCTGACATCTGATTTTTGATTGGCCGACCTGAACACCTTGGTGCTTTTCAGTGTCCTTTCCAACCAAGAAACATATACCATTATATCCCTCATATTGTTAAGGAGAGAGGATAGTTCTTCAAAATGTTTCGCTGAATACCTCACTATCGTCAAGAATTCTGCTAGCGTCACATGGTTCTTGATTTAACAAAGAAGGAAACAATTATGCATCATGACTTAGACGAAGGCGTATGCTATTTCGAAAACGTCGCACATCTTGGTGCTCTTTAGCAACGTTTTTCTCAGAAATTTATGTTCCCAGTTACTCATGCACTTTCACGAATATTTCAGGCGGATTACTGCATTGGCTGATACTGTCTAGCATTTCTCGTTTAATGGCTTATTGAGTAAGAAAATGGGCTGCTGTGGTCGTCAGTATATTCCGGGAATATGATCTGATCGATTATTGAGTGGTTGTTTTTTGAATGGATCATATACACGCAGGGGAAGAGATCTGAAGTGAGCACGGCGGGTTTTGCTAGACACCGTTGATGAAACAGCGGAATCATCTTAGGCGGATGTATTTCATTTCATTTCGATTATCGGTACTTTCACGTCTGTGTTAATTATTACGACGCCGATAGTTACTGTCAATGTGGTGGGCAATGAGAAGATCTAACGTACAGTGGATTAAGTGATGTGGCTTTATAACGATATTTTGTTTTCCCTTATTATATGTTATGATTTCTACTCGCTAACAATTAAAGAATTTAACTGACCTCAGCAATAAACCCCTTTCCTCCCACTCGCACCCTTCTGGCAAGTCATTAACGTTTGTCCTGACAGCAATTAATTGAGGTTTCTTGTGATAAGAAATGCGTTGGGCATGTTTTATATCCCGGGTGAGGTTTTTTATGATATTATTGGGTATGGCGCTGAAGAACCAACCCAAGATATCATCTACTTGTGATCTAAAGCTATCTGTGATCTAACATTACTATGATCATTTTGCTCGTATAGGTGGTTCTCGTTCTTTGTTCTTCGCACAGTGCCCTTGGTCGACTTAGGTGCTTTTGGCCTACCTGAGGCCTATATAAGTGGGGCTTCAGCACTTCGGAGTCAGTCTTCTCCGTTCGACTGCTCTCCGATCGGCAGCTCTTCTTGGTACCTCTCGGCTCTCGCCGTTTCTACTCGTTCTTGGGAGCTGTGGTGCTCCCCAGTAAACCACTTCGACTATCCCTGCGTCCCTTCACGTTCAACTCGGCTTCCCTCTTCACGTCACCGCTGCCAGAGTTACAACAAATAATGCTTTGTGTGTGGTGAGAGTGCGCTAGATTCAGTAGATGTTTGTTTTTTGCTTTGAGGGGTTTGGATTAAGGTTTTGGCGATAAGAGCATGCAAGATGTAGTTACAGCGGATGATACAACGATGGCATATTAGCTGTTGTTGAAAAATGTGAAACATGCAGAAGTTATGTACAAAATTTTTTAAATTAAATTTAATATACATTTATTTGATGGTTTGAAGCCGTAAACATCGACTGACGATCAGAATAAATGGTTTATCCTACCTGTTAACATCTGTCTCACTACTTTCCTTCCCACAGTATTGATCTGGCGACCTGAATGACCGAGGGAGTGGGCAGGGATCGTTGTTTATCTCCAAATGACGCCTACTTGCCTCAAGTTAGGTGGAGCGCCGAAATCTATACACCAAAGATTTCGATGTTTATTCCCTGTAAACGGGATGATTGGATATGCGTCTAGTAGAGCTACAAATGGCGAGGCGGAGGCTTGCAGTGGTACTGAGTTCAAATTTGGTGAGATGTCATGGGTCAATCGTCAATCCTCCGGCGACTTCGTCTCTCCTGCGTGTAACAAGAGATTGGCCAAATTGCGATGAAACTAGTTCTACTTCCCGAGGTGCTCAGTTCAAACATTAGGCAAAATTCGTCTGAATGGTTTGCGACTTTGTCGTCGCTAAACAATAGTCTAAGAGTAGGAGTGATTCATTTAAAAAAGTGAAATGGAACGGTCGTGATTTGGTGTTGCTGATAAAATGATCGCCCTCTTTCTGAAACACAGCATTCTGGCAGTGGAACTGTATCATTTGCAAATTCGACCGACCACACTTTCTACAACTACTATATCAAATAGCTACTTATCCGTGGATAATCGTGTTACCCGATTATTTTGTTGCCTCGCTGTTAGTATAGCCGAATGTGGTGGAATAGCCAACGCTGCTTTGTTGACCATTATCCTCACTGTTGTAGTAATGAGGCGAAGAGTTGCGTAGTATGATACTGTCCAGTTCGTGCTCTGACAATCGCACTTTTCACAACGCTTAGCATTTGCGACCTTTATAGCACCGGCTATACGCAACAATTGATGGCACTTTAGAGGTGTGTTAACAGCATTCACGTTTCATAACGTGCTTAGCAAATTGCGATTTTCGTCTGAAATCCCTTCTGGTATTTGCTGATAATCAACTGCCTAGATGTGTTTCCTACTTCAGCCTTATGTGACATCTTCCAACCACTTGAATAAGGTGATAGTCCACAGTTATTCGTATATTACAGGTGTGTGCGAATTCGTTAAATTTGGTAATTCTTGGCGTAGTTGGTTTTCATTTTATATAATTACTAATGTTTACAAGATTGAATTCGCTTACTTGTCTCATTAATGCTTAGTTGAGAAAGTATGAAATATATTCACGAGCCGTGCGAGTCGTGTTGGATACACGTTATTGAGGAAAGCGATACAAACGAACTTCTTCACGAATCAGTTTTTATGTTTGAAGGGAATGGTTGAAGTTAATGGTTGACCCAACGAAGCTTGCGAAAGTTGTCGTTGTACCGTACTTCAGCATTCGTAGTAAATGTCGTTTTTTATGAGCTGAACTATTTTCAGTGCTTTTAACTGTATGGTTGGTGAAATGGAAGAAGCTTATGTATGCGTGGAATCTAGCGTCCTCGAAGACTAAGTGCATGTGATTAAGCCCCATCAGGATATGCCCTAGAGGAAAGATCGGCTAATGGTATCTTCAACATAAAGTGCGACCAGCTGAATTGGTCAGTGTAGTTCTATCACGTGGTGAATCGAGTTTTCATGCTTCAACGCATCGATCACCCAATGCTTTCAACAGGAAACCCAATATGTCCTCAATAATTAAAGGAAATATTGTTATACTTATCGTAAATTTCATCTTTTAAACTGATGCAACCAAATCGTGGAATTCTATATGCTAAAAGATTGTTCGTGTAAATGCATCCACTGAAAATCGGCAATACGGCCAAAAAACAGCCAAAAAAAAAAAACAAATGGTTCGTTCCAATGTTTGGTTGTGAACGATGCAGGTGAAAAGTTGGACCGACGGATCAACGCATTCATAGGTATGCATATAGCCGCTGATAATCGAGTTCTAATCGATGAAAATTAACCACAATATAGGGATTCTTGCATCAAAAAAAAAAGTATTTGAATTTCTCTTAATGAACAAACACATAATGAATAATTCTTTAATATCGCAATTATACACATTAATTTATAGTTAATAATTATACACAATGCTTATTTTCCTTGTAAGTTTATGATTTGTATCGATCTTCTGAATGAGAGATGGAGAAAATATTGATTCACCCCTATTCAATTTATTAAACGTATCACGATCGTCGAAATTATCGGCCTAAAATTGAACTGATTAACACAATAAATGTCCAATACTATATATTGCATCTTAGAAATATTGTCTATAGAAGCCATATAAAATGGTTTAAAGTTTAGTTGCCATTTCAATTGCAATTTCAAGAATCGTTTTGACTGATGCACATATGAGTACATTGAACGTTTTCTGCACGAAACGATAGAAACACATTTGATCGCTAAAAATGGTGTGTCTTTTGAAGCACATTATAATTGCCTTTGAGGAAATCGACATGTTTATCGACTAGCAATAAATCTCGGATATAGCCTCATTGCATTTGTCCTCTTCGTTCCAATATATTTTCGGCTATAATTCATCATTCATTTCAAAAATTTTTAGTGAATATCATCAGCTTGTGAAGTTTAAAAAAAAATTAACATATTCGTAACAATCGTGGAATTCAGCAATTTTTTTTTTCTAAACAAGAATGTATTCACCGCAAGTACGAATAGATAGTATGAAATCGGTCTTAGAGCATTTTAAACTAGGTGAGTTTGAACTCTTTTGAGTTTTTTTGAATTTTATTTTTATTTTTCAGTGTCCAGGTAAATGAATTTTATTCAAAGAAATCCTGCGAAAGTTACAAATAAGGTGTTTCATAGGCTAATTCACTTGAAGTATTCAAGAGGCGTGCCAGTGAAAAATGAGAGAAAGCTTGAAAGCCTTTGTTTTCCTCTATGATGTCAAATAATGGAACAGAAGGAATTTTTAGTACTTAAGCCAAATCTGTTTTTGATGCACTTCAAGATAGTCAGGACCAGAGGTTCTGCTTTTATCAGCTGATTGCATAAGTGCACCCTACCAAGCTTTTCGAATGCAGTAGAAGAATAGAAGCAATTTAAACGTAATGAAACGATTCATTTTTGCCCACTGAATCACTTTAGAAGCAGGGAGGTGGGTGAGGGGGAGGGGAGGGGTTGTATAAATGTGACAGCGGAATTAAACGAACATTGAAATTGTATTTTCTCTTGAATGCCGAGTAATACTGACTAACAATGCCACATATGCAATGTTTCTTTAGCTGCGGAAAGCCGAGATCACTCGCCAACAATAAGAAATCAACAATAATTTTCAATTCATTGATATGCTGAAATCAAAATAAAACCTTATTTATTGTATTGATAAGTTTCACAATCCCTCCCTTCCCATATATATATATATATATATATATATATATATATATATATATATATATATATATATATATATATATATATATATATATATATATATATATATATATATATATATACAGTGCTTGGACTACTTCCGAACGATGCCACCTTTACATAATCAACAAACGAGTGCACGAGAGCGAAATTTTTCAGCTGCTGTAAATTCACAGAAATATTTTTTCTTATGACGACAAAAGTGAAAATGTCGTTCAAAACGAATCTTAGATCTCTTATAACTGCCTTAATTTTCATCGTCCATATAGAATGGCAATCGCATTGCTCTCATTGAATGTTGTTGCTAATATGCAAAAAGAGCTAATTGTCAAGGTGGAGTGGATTTTAATTCACAAAGCAGCTTCTTTATGGCATTAATCGTCCATTATATTCCGCATAAATCCACATTTTTCACTACTATAAACTCTTGCTTTTCAAAAAAAAAAAAACGAAAAAAAAGCATTACGTTGTACAGGTGAGTGCATAGTTGCATTTCAATTTTATTCTTTAGGTCTTCTAAATAATTGAAATGAAAATATTTTCCAAAAGCGATTAGTTGACGTATATAAGGACAATTAATATGTATCGTATCGAGAATAAACGTTTCCGTATAAACAAAAATGAGTATCTGCAATGTATAACTTCATCTTCCAGATGAGAAACAGAAGGCAAGCAAATAATAGATATATGGCTAATGATTTGTTTGAAAAAAAACCTTATAAAAGCTCCAAGGAAGTTATTAGGAAATTTCCGTTGACTTATTTTTGAAAAGGTGATTGCATAAAACAACCTGACAGCTTAGTTTCATGGGAATACGATGAGGTGTAAATGTTCACTGGGAATGTTTCAGTTATTTATTTATTTATTTTTTTTTTGCAAAATGCTAAGTGATACAAATTTTTAAGGAAGATAAAAATTTTCTAATATCGTATGATGTGGACTATGACATATGTGAATTGTTGGACAAGAGCGAACCTGTTCAACAACAGCACACGTGAATTCCACATGACATTCTGAAGATTGGCTAATTTCGCTGTGAAATCGCTTGCGAAAATGTGGGGATGAGAGAAACAATAGGTGCTTCGATGTTTCCAACTCTCCATCCACGCATATCAGTTTATAGTCACTATAATCAAAACATGAAAAAACAAAGGAGGAGACGCCCTTAGCTTGTTTATTCTGCAGCTTAAGCTGAAGCAAGCGGGAATATAACGACACTGGAAGAGAGTATATATATATATATATATATATATATATATATATATATATATATATATATATATATATATATATATATATATATATTATTTATATATTTATATTTATATTCATATTTATATATAAGCCACAGAAATAACAGCAACTTTTAAAGTAACATGGGAAATAGGTTGTGACATTTGTTAACTTTTACTCGTAAATTGAATTTGATGCACTACTTCCCAAAAATTCTTATAAAAGGTCTTCGATAATCGTCAATTTTCCAACGAAAAGCCTCATTTGTAAGAACGTCGCTAAGATTGACAATCTGATCCGCACGAATGTGTGTCAAAATGAATATGTGAAATGTGAGAAGACAATGAATGCCTTATTTTATCCGACGGAATGCGCTGAATTCATTCCGAATAAGAGAATATTTCGGATGCTACTGACAAGATGTTGATTGAAAGACCGGAAGATCTCAATCAACCAAGGTAATTAAAATAACCGACCAATATAATCGTTTATTTTAGGAAAGGATCATCATATTGAAGAGAATGAACTCGAAATTTTATCGATCAAGCTTTTTTCGACCAAAATTAAACTTACTTCAAGAAAATTATTTGTGTCGATTAAATTAAACTTAACTCAGGCAAATTTAATGGACATAAAACTTGCGAATATGTGAATAGGATCGTTTATGTTCAGTTGCGCAGCGTTAGCGAAACATTTAGCGTGAGATTTCGGCAGCACGACATGCAAACGTGTATAAATTCGAAATGACAGCCTAATATACCGCCGTGCTGACCGAAATGGTTTTATTCCTGCTGCAATGTTCGTTTAAAACAATGCATTGTTTATATCTTAAACAAGAGGATCCTCATAAATTACAATAAATAAACTTGCCGATGAGCATTTTCAACCGCTTGGCACCAATAATCCTTTTGGTGGATAGTCGCTGAAGTTGGTGAAAAGGAGTGAAAATTGCTTTCAAAATCGCTTATCGCAAACCTCATTATAATGGTCAGAATTATATGATTTCCTGAAACAATACGATATGAATATCCCAGTGGTGACATCATTTTTTAGTCCTTTAAAAAAAAGACCAATATGGCAACGACCTCCGATCCTATTGGCAAAACGTCATATGGCCAGCAAAATGGTAACACACTAAAAAAATTAGCTGGACAGCATGTTGTGCAGAAATCATATTACACTCTACCGCAATCTCATTTTCTTTACTCATCTATATTTGCAGTGATTGCAACAATTAGCGTTTTCATAAACGTGATAGCATATGAGACAATGGCAGCTGCTGTCTTAAAGTGGAAATTGAAGTTCTGGATACAGAAATTGAAGGGTAATGTGCTGCATATCCCTCCCCAGTCACTCATAATTTTTAGTGGCCTATATGAAGATAGCATTCAACTCCATATTTCTGTAGCGAGAGTGAAAAATTCAGCACTTCTCAATGGAAATCGATGGTGATATAAGGCAAAAACTATCAAAGGTGAAGACATCGAATCAAATTACACAAATTGCGCTGCATAAAGGCATTTGCAATGCTTCTTCTCTTTGAGTTAACTTTGATTGCGATCAAAAGTTTGCGACTGAAAAGTTTCCAATCTCCTCCGTATAATTTAGATAATAAAATGCCGCGAAAGTTTGTTCCATGCTTTCAAAAAAAAAAAAAAGATAAAAGTAAATAGACGTTTGTTGGAAATTTGCATTTTTAGCATCATTTCGTCGATAGTTGATCATACGCTATTTGGATAATAAGGAAAAAAAGACACAAAATTTGGTCGGAAAATTGCAAAAAAATCTTTACATAAGCGTGCATCCTGATAGATTTGCATGAATAATTTGCTGAAATTATAGAAATAAAGCAAGATTTATCTCTTAAAATGGGCAAAAAAAATTTTTTTTAAAGCAACAAATAATCTATATTCGGCAAAAATAATAAAACTGAAATAAATTGTTGTCGAAATATCATTAATTCTCGTGATTCGTTTCGGTTTCTATACTCATCATTCAAAGATTTTTTTAATGCGAGTTGCCAGCTTCAAGTTACTTAAAGCAGCTTATTTATTTATTTATTTCAATCAATAAAGCATTCATCACGAATAAATATCACTTCATATCGCTTCCATTTCCATTTAGATGAATGTGTGAAATCGTATGAAGATTGTATTCAACCGATCGAACTCAATTTCATTTGCAATATTATCGCAACTACATTTGCATAATGCTCATATTTTTCTAGTAGGTTAATCAAAAATTGGCGTAACGATTTCAAAAAATCTAATTAGGCCATAAAGCGATACTCAAACGTCTCCCAAACAACACTCTTGTAAATCAATTCGCAGAGAAAAAAATTGTGCTGACGCCAGAAAAAAATACATTTTTTCTATGGCTTTTGGAGTGGTGTATTGTGGAAGTTGAACAATCGTGAATGATCAAATCCATCTAACTTTTTGTAGATGAATAAAATTCGGCAATATATCAAAGAAGCTCTCACAAGACCACGCCACCATATAATCTACGAATGAAAATTCAAAAACGCGCTTATTCTGTGAAGGTTAGCTCAATCCCAGTGCAGTGCTGAATTTAAAAAAAAAAAGACTTCATCCTAGGAACGTTTCGAATCGTTTTGTTCATTTCTGCTCCAAATTTTCATAAAGCTTGGTAACTGATAAATGGTGATGATGGAGATAAAGTAGAGTTTGCTTACAATGTGCATCCAGATTATGCAAATATGACTTCAAGGATGTTAAAGACGTCGTCAAAAGCCTTCAGATATCTGCCTAGGTGAAATGTAATCAAAAGAATAGTTGTCCCACTTACCAATCAATGATCGATTGCTGAAGATTTCATTTAGCCTCTTGCAGAATTTTGTCTCATGAGGAATACGATAGGTCACTTTTTGATTAATACTATTCGTTTCTTTCATAGCACACACTTCTTCTGATATGGAATCTGCAATTATCCAAATTAACGTTCCGACTCAATCTATCTTTTATTAGAAAGCACTCAATTTCATCAGAAGTTTACGATGCGTCCATAGCCATATTATCTCATTTTATCCTCTTCACCTAAAATATTTCCCACCATCACTTAAATAACACATAAAGAGTTTTTTTTTACTCACCCATATCATATTCTCGCAAAGGATTTTGAGGAAATGAGGTTAGGCGATCATTTTCGATGACTTGAAACAAAAATTTGCAGTGCTCAGCTATGGGATGTTCCCGTTCGATAAATCCCACCGGTTCGATAGCCAATTCCACAGAATATTCGTCAGCGTTGCTGATCGCGGAATTTCGGCATATTCGAGCACTCCTTCAAATAAAAAACTGCAAAACTTTGCTAAAAGAGCAAGCACGATTATATATACCTCGATATTTCGACCCCATTAAGTCAATCTGTTTCAAAAAATTCTTGAACAATAAAACAAAATGCGCAATAATGCGTTCATATTTTAATTGGATCGATCGCTTGCACAAGTTTTCTGCAGGACATTTGCGCCACTTCGATTTGGCCAATTGAAAATGCAACCGAACGCAGGTTTCATGCAAAAAAAAAATTTTTTTTTGCGTTGGTACAAGAGCACATAGGTAAGCGGCATATTCTACATAAAGAGGACAACGCTATCGGCGCCGAAATTTGCATATATTTTGCAAATTTGCAGAAAAATTTACACCCTCAAGTGTCAATCTAACCGAATTACTCTAGCACGTCTAGATTCAAACTGTCTAACATGAGATTCACATTTTTGCTTTATTTCTGAATGACTTTTTTAAGCGGAAATTGGCAAATAGCTGTCATCAGTGAAATTACTGCAATACGGTCGCGCAATAAGAAGTAAGTATATCATAAAAATCGATTTTTTTCTCTACAGACGAAAAGTGAAAAAATTATTGGCATTTATTAAAATACACTACTAACCATTCGTATGAATCGAAACGATATGACGTCATAAATAAAATCGTTTCATCTAATGCGAGATTATCGCCTAAGAGAGATATACACCAACGCATTATGAAAGTCATCGATTTCGGCCGTATTTCGTCGGTGATATAGGCAGCGATCCGCGTCGACGGAGGTCTCACCATTTCCTACGAATGCACTCGTCCGTTTTCTACGGTAGAAAAATTCAACAATGAACGGAGGATCCTCTAAGTCGTTTTTTTTTTTCAATTGCAATTTTCATAAATAAATGAAATAAGAAGCATATATCATAGGACCCTTCAATAGGAGCATTTTATGGGAGAAATTTGCAAAGTAGATGACGAGAGATATTAAACGGGTTTTTGTCTTTCTCATAGATAGAGAAGAAACCATATATGCGATCACGTGTTCCGCTCCTATTCATTTACGTTCTTCCACCTATAGAAAGTATTATCTATGGGGTATGCCAACTTCCTCATGCACTGCATATCAGTCCTCATTTCGCTCCACCTCATTGGCCATGATCATTATGCATCTTCCACCAATGCAATATGTTGCTTTACAAATATTCTTATAGAATGGAAGCGAAAAGGTGCGCAAATCGGAGCTTATAATCACAACGATGGCGGGGAATCTTTGATTCTTGCTGCTCTTTCACTTGAGGCTTTTCTGTCGAGAATATCTCCACATGAAAAGAGGAATCCCTGCAAAAATTAGATCGAATTGTCCATTAAAAAATTAAATATGACAATTTTCATCAGATGTTTAGTGGCAAAAATTACAATCACATAATGTTCAAATTGTGGGCTTCATAGTTGCTTTTTGCCGAATGATTGAAGTGGTAGTCGTATTGAACGGACGGGTTCTCTTTGCTTAATTTTGCGTTATATATTAATTTATGCATTAAATTCTCCTCTTAGACAAACCGATTACCGTAAAAATGTATTGAATTTCTTAATAGTGTTTAATGGAGTGAATATGTGAAATCTCTTTTAGCGAGCGATCTTCTCCACATCGATATTTCCATCCACAATATTATATGTTTCACTACTTCACCTTAATTTATGAGTTATTTGAAACTTATTTTTGCTACCTAAACCAAATATGAGCCTTCAATGAGTTTATACGTTGGAGGTGCGCTCTTTGAGCGAGATAAGATATCGGTCGTATCAACTGTATGTTGTTAGCTGTAATCACACAAATGCTCTACGCGATTATGATTGTAACGATGATTATTTATGTTGTTATTTATTTTATTTGTATAAGTATAATTTATGTTTGGACAACGTATTTTAGATTGGATTTTGCCCTTCCTGGCCACCTCTATACTATCTCCTTTCACCGTTCTTGTTACCGCCGCTCTGGGATTTCCACTATCGATTACTTTAGTAAGTGCATTGTAGACTGTTAGTAAATTGCTAATCCCACTTTTCGCATTTTGTAGGCATATTTTATGGCTCATAAAATTTGGAATCGCCCGATATATCGATGCGGTGCTAAAACGTCGAAATTCTATTTCTTCAAAGTTTCGCTTATACGAGTTAGTGCCGACAGTATAGCTTTCCAGATGGGTGCAGCTCCAAGCGTATCCTGTTCTATGAAAGGACAGGAATTGTGCTTCTTCATAGTGGAAAAAAGTCGCAAAAATCACAGTTAAAGATATATGTTCCGGTGTCGAATACTGTTCCATCTTAGATGGCTCTATAATCGCCATAACACGGTTATCGTCATGGCAAGTTTTGCGAGGACGTTATGAGCATAATATTCATTCATAGATTTCGTTCCAGTCTCAATTTGGACAAACCAAATGATTTCTCAAACCGCTCATAGTGTGCATATCTTCAACGCTGCAAGCGCTATCTAATTGATCCCACAATGGGAAAATACCATTCAACTAGTTTGGGCAGTCGGTTGAAGTTTCCCGAGTGCAAATTTGCTTCATAATACATTTTACATCGGACTTCTTAGCAATTCTAGTAACAACGTATTTATCTATTCTACCTTTTACTGTTGACACTCAATAGCAATAGCGATATAGACGCCATAGGATATCATCAAACCCTAACATCACTGGCAATATGAGTGTTTTTAATGACTTGAACCTTAGAGAATAGATAAAATACTGTGAAACTTTACGTGCACCTCCTCAATATGTCTTCTTCAGTTCTTACTCTCATTAAGGAGTTAGCAATGCTTGTAAGGCCAAATTTTCCTTAATTACACATCTGCTCCTGATTGTATTTCCAGTATTTGGCAGAAACGAAACACTTAAAGATGGCGACTTTCATTGTTTCCTTTTTTTGATTTTCGTTTACCATTCATCACACAGCTAGAGTGTACCTATACCCTCCTTCAGGAACTCTCGAAGTCTAGAGTTATTGCCGAGGCTCCTCGACAATATTACACGGTAACTTTATAACACTGAGAGTACCCGACCTTAATCCTCCAAATTGTAGCTTAGATGTTGGATGGGGGAGGGATCGGTTCGGTTGAAACATGGCCACATTATAAAATGCATCTTCGACCATTGGTAGGGATTCGCATCGAATAAACTCTCCTGGTATTGTTTTGCGCTTATTAGTCATATAATTTTATGTTGAACACAAGTACAACCATTTTTTTGTGCGGCTTAAATTTTAGTAACTTATGCAAATGTTCACTGCATTGAGTTGAGGATGACAGGCTATCATGAGATCATGGTGCACGATCTAATCATGGCAGTTCTTGCTGTCAACTTTCTTCTATGATGAACTTAAACAAGAGCTATAAAGAAAGGCTGGCAACGACGAGCAGACGATGGGTACAATATATACGATCCACGCGCACAGTACATGAATGAAAGATGAAAGGCTAGCCGTTTTGAGGGCTGTTTCTATAGCCCTCAATATGTCCTAGATATTTCGTATCACCACCGGAAACCTGAACGATTCATCGACTAAGACGAATGTTTTGTTTTTACGACTAGAATGATTCTCCAGGCTTTTCGTGTTTAATCTAGGTTATAAATATAGTTTAACAGGGATTAAACTATTTTTCTTCTTCTGCTTTATCTTCGCTATAAGAACGAAGGGGTCATGGAATTCACTAGCAACATATTCAGGAGGCATTTTCTCTTCCAGAATTCAAATAACTCAGTCAAACTTTTCCCCAATAAGAGTATTTAGTGTTGACTCCGATTAGTGAAAAATTTCCTCAACGGTTATTATCGGAAAACATTTTTCACTTCATATTTACTCAGTGCAAAATTAAAGTAAAAAATATGATAAACTAATTAAGATTATAATAATTTCTCGAAATTCTAGTGAATCGCCAAGAAATAATGAGATTTTTAGTATTTAGTAAAAATTTGCATAAGAATTTCGATATGGCATTTTCTTTTTTTGATGACAAAAAATGAACGGACAAATTTGAATAAATATTATTCGCATATCGAATTCCTCATTTTAGATATAAGATTATTTTAAAGTTATCTATACAAATAGCAATCTAATAATTTCGTATGTGGAATTTTTTAATGAAGTGGGATTTTTTTTTTTCCAATACTATTTTTAAAGAATTTCATTTACGATATGCTAATCAAGAAAATTGAAGATGATATGCACTTATCTATTTATTTATCGTTCTCTCTTATTATTGCAATATTGGCAATTTTTTTTAAAATTGAGCATTAAAATTTAAAATATTCTATACGAATGAATTTATTTATGATCGGCGATGTGGATTAATTGCACTTATTTTAATTCATCTCTGAAATTTCCTTATTGCGTTTAAAAAAAAATGCAAATGGGAAATGAGAATAATTATCGACGAAAATAGATAAGAAAATATTCAGCATAAATTTTGAATTATATATTTTTCTTATTTCAGAAATTACTCATAAAATTATTTAACTAATGATAACATTTTATTTAAGGTTGATTTTCAACAACAAAACATTGATTTGAATACTATCAATAGTTTAATTGTTTTAAATTATTTTGATTAAAATGCAAATTTTTTCTCGCAAAAAATTAATTGTTTAACTCGAAGATGATAATCGACGAGGAAGCTTATTAGTCATCAATTCATATTACTCCGTTCACCAATTACCATAAGCCGAAATTGAAAATGGTGTATTCAGTTAAGGATAAGCTCAACATCGTAGTATTACATGTGGCCACAAATGATCATCTGGCTACACATGACAAGTGACCACACATGTGGCTATATACGAGAGTCTAGCGTTCTATTTTATTCAGATTTTTTGTTTGTTGTCCAGTGCATCTTCCACTTCATAGCATTACTCATCTCCTCATGATCGAAAGAGCTAAAAAGTGGAGAATATGGCAACGATTATTCGCGTTTGCTGATATCTGCAAATGTTGTGGCAACACCGCAAACACCATTGCAAGATTTACTGGACAATGAGAACAGGCGCATTTTATGTGGAATTATCGGATTAATTGGATTGTTTTCTCTGATCTTTATATACCATGCACTTTCCACAAGGGAATCATCATTTCACTCTGCACAGCCATACCTTGTTTTGAAGCGCGTATCCCTTTATCAATCGGCTCTAATAAGTTGAGTTCTATCGCTTTATCAGGTTGGCGTGAAAGTGTGCACCTACTAGACCCTTACCATCCGACTACGTATGATGACTAGAATAGGCAAACCAATAACTACCGAATGATGAGCAAATTTCTTTCATATGAAACGAGAGGTGCACTTTTTCTTTCAAGTGAGGCTTGAATTTGCATATGCTTGTTCGCGTACTGCTTACTGCTTCTTTTTAGGAATCTAAAAAACATAGTCGCAACATTAGCTTATAAATGTTTTTGATATGTACGATATATTAACAGTAGCTAAAAGATATAGGCAGTGGGAGAATTTGCTATAGATTTCATATAGCTCCTAACTATAGATTTCACCACTATAAAACATATCTTAGTAGAGGCTCATAGTGTAATATATCTTTAGTAGCCGCAATTTGAAAAAAAATCCTATTATAGGTTAATATTAACCGTATGGGATTTTTCATTGGAGACGTTCATTTTCTATAGTTATGAACAATACTACACTATATATATATATATATATATATATATATATATATATATATATATATATATATATATATATATATATATATATATATATATATATATATATATATATATATATATATATATATAATATATATATATATATATGTATGTAGGTAGGATTGTGCAATGTACAATAGACATTGAAGTTGAGAATAGAGTGATTATTAATGCTAAGAATAATGTTGCAAATGTCGTTAATATATGCATGAGAAAAATTCTTGTCAAAATATTTCCTATTGAGATATCACTATGAATTTCGTAGAGTAGACGATAATTCTCAATGTTCTCATTTGTGAACTTCGACCGCATAAACGGTGCTCATCCATTTCAGGATGCATCCATTTCAACAATGAACTTCTGATAGCACTTTTTTTCACCTTCAAGAAAGTCTTTCGTATCAAATCACACATTGAAGATATTTGTAAAATTGATAGACACAATTGCGAATTGTAATTTCATTTTCAATACAAATAAGAAATCGTCGTTGCGGAAGAAAAAAATTTCGACACTATAGACTGATCGGGAATCATACAATGAATTCGATAGGTTCAAGGTGTCGATTAGATGCCACCAATCCATCAAGCTTATTTCACGTCAAGTTGAAGGAAATTTCTATAGAATATAGCCAGATGAGGAAAATATTGGTTAGCCAAAATATGAGAAAAATACAATATAGTTAGAGATGGATGAATAGACATTAGAATATATTCGTTAGAATTATAATCAATTAAGAATTAACATCACTCTTTGTAACGATATGAAGTTTTCCACATTTTTCTATTTTCATACCTTAGGCAATAAGTAAAGCCATTTGTCTATATACTCGATATGGTACCATAAAATGAATCAATGGCATTATAAGCTTCTCTCAGAAATAATTCCCGCAAGACTGCGGTAAAAATTTGAGATGGTCTAAATGAAAACTTCGTAATAATGTTGATGCTGGTATGTGTCCACCCCTTTCTCTCGCCTCCCGTTTTGCTCCATCCTTTTTCTTTTCAACTCTGGCCAGCAACAGCTTTTCTCAATCTCTTTCCTCGCACACAGATATGATATCTCGAATCGAATTTCTTTCCGCTTGAGCATTTTCTGGGTGACTAAGAGGTCAATTGAAATATGAAGAAACTGCTCGCCTTATTTTCGATTTCTATCGGATAATTTTTGAAACCGGCTGTTCAGGTGAGCATAATGAAAAAGCGCATATCATACCATATTCTCCTATATATTTTTGCATTAGTTTAATTAAAATATCACCAAGTTTTCCTCTAATGTTTATTTCACCATCGATGTGAATAAGTGATGAATTCGGCCTTTTTTTTCTCATTTCAGCTTCAGTTTAAGTTGACAGCCGATTAGGATCGAATGCTTTTACTCGACGAATTTATGAACTTTAGACATCTGACTTGTTTTCTGAATATGATGACTACATTATCAACTTGAAGTTGAAAGTTTTATGGAGCAAGCACCATATTTCCATTAACTATTTGACTGTATAAAATTGTAGAATTCAAGTTGGAAATTGCAATTTTAATTTTTTCATTGCTTACAAAAAAATCCACTAAATTCTTTGCACACTTTCATCCGTTCAGAATGTGTTTTTTTTTCTGCAAATAACTTTTTCTAAGTTATTTCATAAGTGAGAAATTTCTACAGATGTATGATCAGTGACTTGTGTTGCAGCCAATATTTTAAGTCTAAGTTGAGCTTTAGATGACAACAATTATTTGCGATGAGCAGTATAAACATTGTTCTTTGACGGGTGCGATCTTGCATCCATGCCATTACCGCGCCGGTGTTTTGCCATTGAGCTACTCCCGATGTTTTTGCTGATGATTGTAGGGAATTATTCTATCAGTAGAGCGAGTTCATCAAGCCCTATCGATGATAACGCTAAGTCACATAACAAATTCAGCGCGAATACCAACGAATAAGGGTTTTACTATGTCGAAAAATTATTCAAAATCTGCATTTATAGAAGCGAGAAGAGAGCTTCCGCCTTTCGCGACCAACATATGCAATTATCTCCTATTATTGAGATAAGAGCTGTTGAAATTTCAGTGCAATGTGACAGTGAATTTCGATGTGTGCATCGCGTTCGAGGAAGTGAATATCTGCATTCATAAGGAAATCGTTTGTGCGCATTTGGCAACAAGAATGGAAACAGCTGGATGTCGTTTTTATGCCCTTTTGCAGTTGAGATCATGTCGGCAGATATATATATGCTTATATGAAAGCTTATGTTTTCTGCAAATTTGTTTTGCATGAGGCTATTATTATTATGTGGTGGTGTGCCTGTGTGTATGTGCGTATTTTCATATGTGTGTGTCTATCCATGTGTCGGGAAGTTTGAATTCAGGAAATCCACTAAAGTTGAAAATCCGATAGAATACTTGCGGTAGGATGACTTCCTACAGCACATTTCGCCTTCATCTATAAAGATTCGACGAAAATCACGAAAATTAAAAGGGTGAGGAAATTCGGTGCATTCGTTCATATTTGCATTTAATATCTATGAGTACGAATAAAAAAACGAATGCTTAGGCAGAAAATTGATGCGTGCATTCTATATGAGTTAAAGTGTAGGCGATTTCTTGCATAATTAATTTCTCATCAACGAGTTGTGAATTACTCCTTCAGATGAACACATTGCAAAAAATAGAACGCATATTGTCACCGGACATACAATCGAAATTAGCAACAATTTATGCAAATGTAAAAACCGTATACGGTGCATATTATTATATTTCGGCACCCTTCCCCTCTTGCAAAAATCCCCTCAGAGTTATTCGATTATTGAGTCATTTCAAAATCGTTTGGTTGCATTGTTGAATTAATCGAGGTATATTCTTGCAGAGCAAAAATGCCGTCAAGTGAGTGTACTGCATGTTTGCGTGTGTACGAACTGTGTGTATTCCATGTGTGTGCATGAGTATAGGTTGATAGTAGTAACTAACTTTGTACTATATCGGCATGATCAACACTTTACTCATTAAAATTTATTACGAAAGAAACTATTATTCTATGTTATTGAGTATTAGCAGCGGCCTTCATTAAAGAGCGTCAACGTGTGGCCTGTAACTTTCATCAAGTTCTACTTGAAGCTACCATAGAGAATCGTAACAACCCTATCCATTGAGAATCAGCGATTTTATGCTATGTTGTAAAACATTTCAATTTGAGTGGCATTGAAAGAGCGCATCGGCCATCATCATTTATTCAATACTTTCTATGTCATAAGTTTAATTATATTAAGAAGTTTTCTGCTTTAGCTAGAGGAAAATAAATGGCCTTGGTCCTTGCATAATGCATATTAAATAGGCCGAACTCTTGGATCGTTTTTTGAAACGCACAATGATATTGAAAGAAAAGATTCAATGCTTAATCGTAGACTGTCATAGCAATATTCGACGCATGTTGGCTTCATACGGTAAGCACAGCTAGATAGGAAGCGCGACTTGAGCGGTCTCTATGGAGGAAAGGCGGAGAGCAGTGGAGGAAAGTCTAAGTCCTAGCAATTGAATTGACTAATCGCTATGAATGAGCGGAGGGGAGGATAATATATGTTTATACAGCTGTTAGTATAGAGAATAATAAGATCAAAAAGCACTTGCACGACTCGTGGCATCTTGCATTTAAACTAATGACATATATAGCATAAATAATAATATATTTACTGGTTATATAGTTTACGATGATCGCTGCTTGCAATCGTCTAAATCATAGATTGCAAATAAATGTGCTACCGTAATATATTTGTTGTTTTAGGCTTTGATGCTTGTCACGAATCACGGAATTGCACTTGCTCTTACCATCTACGCATATCTATCCTTAATTGCAATTCTCATTTTAGCTGAATCGACTCTCGTTCTCGTTATCGCAAACTGGATAATAGTGATACTACAAAGTAGTGGTTAGCTTTGAAATGTAAACTAAAATGAATAATTTCTATTGAATTAGTATCGAAGGTGATGAAATTCTCATCTGTTCTGTTTGGATTATTTTTTTTTAAATTGTCACTATTTTCCTCACCTAATGCTGCCGTTCTTCTTAAGGTATTTCATTAGAATGGTGCTGCAATTCGTTGACAAGTGCCCAATTTCTTTAAATCATCAGAGAATATACCCTATGCAAAATGGAATAGTAAGCTATCTTCGTATATTGTGGAATCTGTTGTCTTTCACATCTACTGTTCCTCCAAGCAAAGTATTAATATTCTTTTAAAGTAAATGTTCTCATTGTGTTCAGATTCTTCTTTATAGAGAATAAATTGCCCATTATATTCTTATATGTGTGATGTAAAGAGAAAGAAACTGATCTTGCTGAAGAATATATGTAAAAGAGTTCGTTGAGAATGCATTCTAAATAAAATAGCTTACACTTTATGCAAATTCGCTAATTGAATTAGCCGATTATCCATCAATTAGAAATGAATTTAATTTCAAATGTTTTATAGAAATTCTATGCAAATAGGACCACTTTTAAGAGAGGAAGTGCCAATGATATGTGCTATTTGATTCCTTTTAGCTCGCCGACCTGTTTCATAAGTCATTAAGAACAAATAAAATATGCAAAATAATGCATTCATATTTAATTACAACTATAAATCTCCCATGAAAGAACCATTTTCTGTGTGGTTGACCAGCATAGAATAAAAAACTAATTCGCATTGACTGTCATTTTTGTTTCTAACATATCAGCTAGAAAACATAAATATACTCATCTAACTGCAAATGCCGATGACATATATGTATGCCAAAATTTATCAATACTTCTGGTCAGCTATGAAATTGCAATTGGAAAACATCGGCGTTTACGAACGCTGAGGACAATTAATTAAGAGATCTTTGAGAACAACTTGTTAAAATTGTTCGTTGAAAAGAATAAAAGTATTTGACGATGCGATACTTCTATGTGGTATTATATCCAAACTTGTAATTGCTTATTACTTTGTTTTTCATCATATTCTTCCAATATTCCAATTCTTTTCATGCATTACTCATTTTGTTCCGCCATTGCTCCGTTATCCTCTTTAAAGAGAAATATACGATGAGAAAAAAATGAAGAAATTAGAGCAAGAAAAGTGGAGGAAGAGGAAATAATATGTCAAAGATGAGGAAGAGGATAGGCTACTCAGCGAAAAAGAAACTAAGGAAGGGATCATACAAAAGAAAATCCTCTTGACAACATAAGACCATCGAATATTCCTCACCGATAGCAGATATTTTCCATTCTCGTTTGTCTTCTATCTATAATACCCCCTCAATTTTCTTTCTCATATCACTCTCTACATACACTTACTTTTTGTTTTTCCTCCTACTATTTTCTTGCTTTAACTTCTTCTTTTTTCTAGTTGTTACCATATTTGTGGATAAAATGCACAACATAGTCATATATGAACTAGTGGTTTCTGCGGAGCGCTGAAAATAGTATAACGCATGGAAAACGATTTGTCACTGCATAGAGTTGCTGTAATAATGAAAGGATGAATAACCCGAAAAGCATTACAGTACGCTATGGCAATGGAGAAGTTACTTCAGTGAGACGTATATAATTCTGTCGTCCATGCATTCACCAACTTGCAGATCCTTGCTTGTAATAATAATTCCATTAACGCCCGTAGTATATATTTCTAAGGCAGCGTGGCCCGCAACCTGACTCAAACATATAAAGTGTCGCAAGTCAACGGCAAAACGTCTGGCAATGCTTTCTTAGAGAAGCGACGGGGTTATTCAGAACTTCAGTCCTGGAAATGTTTCTCCCATTTTTAACCGGCTAACTGAGAACACGTCCATCACTTTATCCTAATAAGCCGCTAAACAAGCGCTGTCCGAACAACCATCTCAATGCCGTTGTTCACTAAGCAATTCTTTTTATGCGCTTCTGCAAATTTGCCATACGAAAATATATCAGGACAATGACTTTGTGTGGTTATGTATATGTAAGTGCATATGTCTGTATGAATGTTTATCTGTCTGGCAAATTCCTTTCTTATCGTTCATAATCTCCTTTATTTGATGAAGTCAATTGGGAATGAAAAAATAAATTTTCATTATCGAAGATTTGAATAACCTAATCATTTCTCTAGGAAAGTATTGCTAGACGTTTTGCCGGTTGACTTGCGACACTCAACACGTCTGAGTGAGGTTGCGTGCTAATGGCATTTCTTAGAGACGGATATTCCTATAGGCGTTAATAGAATTATTACTACAAGCAAAAATCAGGAAGTTGGTGGATTATGGACAGCAGTATTATATGCGTCTGTCTGATGCCATATCGCAATATAATGCTTTTCTGGTTATTCTTGCTTTCATTATTACAGCAACTCTATGCAGTGACAAATCGTTTTCCATGCGTTATACTATTTTCAGCGCTCCGCAGAAACCACTAGTTCATATATGACTATGTTGTGCATTTTATCCACAAATATGGTAACAACTAGAAAAAAGAAGAAGTTAAAGCAAGAAAATAGTAGGAGGAAAAACAAAAAGTAAGTGTATGTAGAGAGTGATATGAGAAAGAAAATTGAGGGGGTATTATAGGTAGAAGACAAACGAGAATGGAAAATATCTGCTATCGGTGAGAAATATTCGATGATATTATGCTGTCAAGAGGATTTTTTTTTTGCATAATCGATTCCTTAGTTTATTTTTCTCTGAGTAGCCCTATCCTTTTTCTCATCTTTGATTGATTATTTTCTCTTACTATTCTTTTCCTATTCTAATTTCTTCATTATTAGTGTTGAAAAATATTTTCCAATTAAATTGGACAATGTAATCGTTTTTTTTTCTTCCTTTAAGCTTCTAATAATTAGCGTATTGGAGAAGCATAACTCAAAACGATTGGTGAAAATGAAAGAAAAAAAAGCTGCAAAAGATAGATAACCTCAGTAAATCGTAGAACTCACTAGTCATTCATATGCTAAAAATATAGTTGCATTTCAAAGATCGCTAGTAAAATTTCATCTTTATCTTTTGAGAACATTTATTCATATTTGGAATATACTTTCAGCGATATATCAAACATCTTTAACAGATTGGATAATTTCTTTTTGTGATCAATGCAAAATATGCACTCGACACGCAATGCCATACTCTTTTAGTCGACGAATATTTATTGACGTAATTATGTGCGTTTTATCTATAGAACTTAAAGTACTTTACCTGTAACTTGTGAAGTTATATTTGATGAAAAGAAAATGTTTCCTTGGTTTTCGCATATTCAAATGGATGGAATAATGAATGCTGCTATTACAGAAATTATTCACGAAGAAATTCAATTATTGCCGATTTTTTTTTTTTAGTTTTATGCGTATAGCGATTAATTTCGATGGCGATTTACTAAAGTCGTTCGAATCTAAGCGTACCGTTGAAAAATGTTTTTTTTTTTAATGATAAAGGTGTTTTTTTAAGGTATCACACGATGGGATTACGATGCTATTTGATCATTTTTTGCGTCATTCTCATTCCGTTTGTCAAGGCGATTTTTCCTGATATGCAATACTCTAATAGGTAGTATGCGATGAATTTATAAGATTTTTTTTTTCTTAATGCTATGAATCTATTCGTAAAGTATATAAGCCTACAGAATGTTTATAATAATGCAATTTAATATGGAACTGAAAGTGGACGTTGCTTTGAAAAGGGTAATTTAGGCAGGCGGAATATTGCATTATTAGGGGAGTGGGCATATTGTAAGCACAGGGGGGGGGGGACAGATTAATAAGTTGTAGACTGGGATTGACTTTTTACTACAGCAAATTTTTTTTTCTCGAACTAGTATCAGAAATATTTCAGTGAAAAGGACTACATACAAAAAAATGATGAATATATCGACAGCGAAAGGTTCATCCAGCAATTGGCAGGATTTAGTGCCCTTATGCATGAAGCACAACTACTTCGAGAACTTCAAGCCAAGCAGGTTAATTCTTCAATAACTCTAATTTCGATAGTTTAGTGAATTATTATTATTATTATTTTTTTGCCTTAGATTTATAAGAACAATTCAATGATATTGGCCTAGTTGAATGCAAGAATTTCAAAAAAATAAATAAATAAATAAATAAATAAATAAATAAATAAATAAATAAATAAATAAATAAAATTACAAAAAATTTCAATCACTTATGACAGGAAATTTTTTTTTTTTGTAATTTCAATAAAAACCTATAGTAGAATGCTAAGCAAACTGTAACAATTGCAATATGCATAGCTTATAGATATGCCAAATTTATGAAAATGATATGTGCTGCTAAGTTAATATATAATACTTATAAGATGAACTTTTTATAATTGCAGTTTAACAATTCAACCTTAATTATCACAAATTTTTATTCAGTATTAATAAATGCAAATGTGATTTATAAGCTGCTTTAGTTAAATTTTATTATGCTCCACTAATGTTTACATTGAAACATTTATTATCCTGCTTTAGAAAAAAATTTTTTTCTTATTATTAAATTCTGATTTAAGCTGGGGGGGGGGGGGATTTCATAAAGGATCTCGAGACGATTCAAATAAACGAATGATTCATGTAAATGACCGATTTTTGAAGTGAATATTCAGGGCATATCACATATTTCAATTTAATGCATTTAAAAAAAAAATAAAATTTCGAAAGAGTATTGAAATCGCCCAAAATCATTATTTTCCTACTTCTATATTCATGGTTATTGCTGATCACTCGATGATTAAGCTGTCATCGTTGTGCATTCCTTCAGAACTCATAAAATGCACTGTGGGAAGAATTTTCTGGATCTACAATGCGTCATAGACAATTAATTAAACAAACATTTATCAATGTGTTCGCATAATGGATGATAAAAATATTTCAATACTATACAACATTATAAAATAACATGTGAATGATGTATGCTTATAATTCAATAAGCCTATTGTGGAATATTTCATAAATTTCCATACTTTTTTGTAGATTTGATTTTGTCGAATATGTTTTTAAAAAAAACCCCCTTTTCTCACCAATTTTCTTTCTCATTCCTATCCCAATTTTTCGTTCTTATTGACATTGCATGAATAATGTACTTATTAGGCTTATTTTTGCAAGTTTATTTTGCACTAATAATGCACTAACGATACATATAACTCCACTAGACGTTATTTCGCATGATAATTTACCGTATATAAATTGCAAATAGAAAGCGGTTAATTCAAATAAACGCATATATCTTCAAAATTGCACTTGGAGGGTGTGAGAGCTTGATAGAGTCTAGCAAATACTTCAGGGAAGTGCAAAAATTTTTCAACTTTTGAAATATATCGAACCAATAACTAATATTTAAAACATATATGTGAAATCAAGTAAACATAACACAACGACATCGATATAAATATATTCTTGTATGTATGCATGCGATACAAATGCAATGAAGGATGTTAACTGTATAAAAAAAAAGTTTATTTCAACATTTATGAATAAGTCTTACCAACTGCATTTATTTTAGGAATCAAATAAATATCCATCACGTATATCACGTGCGTGCTACTTCAGTCCTGTACAATGTCTTCTAATGAAAAAAGAGAGTGGAATTAACGATTTGATAAAAGTTTGTTGTTTCATTTACTTTTGATCGCAATATTACACCTTCAAAATTACATTGAAAGATATGAATGCATTAAATTGTTGATAAAATGCAAAAAATATTGAAATATAGAATGGATGACCCTAAAAAGTCGACTTGTCTTATAATTTTTAGAAGAGGCATGATAAAAGGAGAAAATATTTCGTTCGAAGAGCTCATAGATCAATAGAGTCTATTTAGCTTGTTCTAGTTGATTTATGAATATTTCGTGCGAATATGATTATTTTTTTTTTTTGTTAAAGCAAAATGCGCTTATAAAACTTACTTGAGAAATTGCTAATTGAATTTGATGAACAAGCGAAAAGATATTTGAAACAAAATTAAAGAAATTAATCAGAAAAATGTGATTTTGTTAGAATAAAGTATGGAAAATTTTTGAATAACTAGAATATTTAACGATTTATGATGTGATAACGTCATCTCACAAAGAAATTCAATCGATTGCTTTGAAAAAAAATTCACTGAAAATTTGCAAAACTCATTTTTATATTCGAATAAAATAAGAAACGCCGAAGTGAACAGTTGAAATCATTTTTTAGAGAATTAATTTCGTTATATATATATATATATATATATATATATATATATATATATATATATATATATATATATATATATATATATATATATATATATATATATATATATAAAAGTTGTTTTTATTGACATTTCTAGAAAAATTGTACTCCATTATTGTAAATAAGTAAAAGCCACTTATTTGTGAGAAATTTATTCATTGATCATATGTTGTAGAGCGATGTCTGTGCTCATTAAAGAATCGTTGAGTTATAAAAGTGATTCTATGAGTTATCGAATCCCAATGATTGGCAAATAACTGAATTCCCCATTGAATTCATCCACACTTAATTATAAAAGAGAACGAGGGAGGATGGAGGGGTAAGAATAAATTTTAGGTCAACAATTTGAGAAACAAACTAAAATGCTTTAAATGAAATCCTCCGAGGGTTTCATATCGACTGTTTTGTGCTCATCTCTATGGCCGTAGAATAAATAACACTTAATGAGCACATCATTCCACTTATTCGACCAAACAATTCGAACTTGCAAACCACATCATGTACGAAGTACGGAAGATGTTATGTCAGCTATTGTTTCAATAGGGTTTTGATTTGAAAAAATCTTGCTGACTTGCGAACTGCTTTATTTTCACAGCAACAAATTGCTGAATATTTGAAGTTTTTAAAAATGCATCGAATAAGCACAGCTAGTTGCCGTCGTGCATATTAGCTATTGTGTTTTCAAAGAGGCTATCAAATTCGATGATGGTAAATCTAGTTGAAAGATGCTCGAGGTGATCATTTCTGTAATTTTACAGCACTAGCCTCCTTGCCTCCCGAGCTAGAACAACTCCATAGAAAGATATATATATATATATATATATATATATATATATATATATATATATATATATATATATATATATATATATATATATATATATATATATATATATATATATATATATATATGCATTGCTATGGCTTCATTGTAATGCACTTTGCATATGCAAATTTTCAAAGCGTATTAAAGAAACTTTTCGATGAATACAAAGTATATTTTGCGAACGCAGTACGTAGTTTTTTTTTCGTTCTTAAAATTTTCTTATGCTAAAAAATTTTTTTATTACTAAAATATTCTCCCACATATGTGAGTTATTACCACATTTTATATATTTTTTTAAATTTATTTTCGGTACGTTTGAATTTTATGCGATCGTTTTCTCACTCGTTGAATTTGAGCATCTATTCTAACATCTATGCGATAATATTTTATTCAAATAAAAAAAAACACCATTCCTGAGGAATGCGGCAGTGTATTTATAACCTCAAACAATCGATCTTTACGGCATCATTACGAACGCATTATTTATGACAGCGAATATTGTCTGCTCTACTTACAGATGAAAATATTCAACCATGATCACGCTCGTATCATATCGAACTAAGTGGAAAATTTTGAGAAATTTTACAGCTAAAGATGTATCTTCTTATTCGGTGCTTTTTATGAGTTCTTCACTTAAACTACTTAAATTAAATTACTTGATGAGTTCACTTAAAGTCTTTATTTAATTCACTCATAGTCGGAAATTTCAGATTGGACAAGCGTATGATGTGATGTCGGGCAATCAATCGCCACAACTTGAGTTCACTATCAGCAATAGCAATTTTGGTAGGGGATGGGCACTTCCACGACGTTATAGGCCTAGATAGTGGAATATATTTCCACCCCTCATGGCCTTACGAGTAATTCAACACATCATGTCGAAGAGAATCTTATACGTACGCGCAAAGGGTGCAAATGTATCGATGAATTTTTTCTCGATTCTTGATCACATTGTATTCATTTATAAACAAACAAATTTCCACTTCATATTTCGACGTTTTCGTTAGTTCACATTACCCTAGCTTACTTCGTTGATCAAACTTTCCTGTAACAGCAGTAATGTTATGTAAATTTGGTGAGATGTGTGATCATATGCACATTTAGTGATATATGTGACTATACTCTGAGTTAAATTAGACGACAACAAAATATATATTTCTTTTATTGAATTTGGCCGATCAGAAAGTATGGTCGTATTTATTTATTCAGCTCTCGGTTGTATTACTCATTTATTTTGCACTAGTAACAAATAGATTTTTTTTGTGAATGCAGAAAGCGCATCATTTGCATAGCATCATTTTTGATCAGCCTTTCTGGAAGTTAAAGCCTTCTTGAAGTGGTGCACCAAACTTCGGTAAAGAGTATTATTAGTTCTAGATGAAAATAGATTAATTCTAGGAACCAGCTCATGATTAGTTACTCGACTAAGATCATTTCGGTACTATTTTTTTTGTGTCATGCCTAAGTAAAATATATTTTTAACGAATCGACGAAGATTAATGATAAGCGAAGTGAGTTTCGTGTAACCGAATGCACTCTCGGAACAATGGTTTATTCGAGCTAGCTGAATTGATATTATAAAGACAAATTGGTCGCGTTCAACTGATATTTCATCCGCTCTTGAAAGGAATGAATACAGTGATTGAATAAGCATTTGCGTCCATTTATTTCGTTATCATTGGAGTCCAATAAATATTGGCATAATTTGTGTTATATCAGCGTTTATCAACGTTCATCAATTAATGAACAATAGTTTCGATCAGTTCGTTGAGAAGCAAATCGATGGATCCGAATATCAGATACTCTCCACTCAGCAAATACAAGTGCTAATAATGAAAACATTCGTAAAAATAATTAGAAAATAGATGATAGAAGAAATAAGATGAGGAATAAACGGATTCATATCTTACAACCCTCGCATTATCAGTATGCCTCACGTTCAACCATAAGATTTCATGAAAAATTGTCTCGATTTCTCTTATCGTATAAATTGTGACGAAGTACGCTAAATAGCTTTAGTTTCTTTGCATGCGATCATATCTTTGAGATTTAGTGGCGTAAAGGTTTTGTTTTTGGCTCTCATCGTGAAAGTTCTTTAAATTATATGCGAAAACGTATTTCAATGAAAACAATGTTCAGGTGTATTAAGAAGCGAATATGATGTAATATACTATTAACAGTTATTTTGTCGTGAAAATTAGGCAATTGTTTTTTTTAGTTATTAGGCGTTGATTTAAATTCTAAGCATATAATTTCCTTATAAGATAACTGAAGATGCATATAACATTGACTTATTTATGTACCGATTGGAGTTCAAAAATATTTAGAAACTGTCAACGAAAAAATTTTCTAAGAGGTTTTAATATTTTTGCAAATTTCATCATTCTTTTGCCGGTACTTGAAAGTTTTCTTATTTTACAATAGATTTCTCTATAAATTTGGTTTTTTCTCTTTGAATTTTTAGTTACTCTATTAGGCAGTAATGGAATTGAGGCGACTTATAGAAGAGAATGCTCATACTTTAATGAGTGACAATAGAAACGATGCGATAACCTATCATCGAAGTTGATCCTCAGAAAATCAATCGTCCATAATACCGATCATTTGAAGTTGCTCAATATCGTCCAAAAAGTGATGAAAAATTCACCGAAATTCACTGATAAGAGTGCACTGATCTGATTCAGTTTTTGAAAATATTTTTGCTAATTCTAATTTCACGCTCAAATCTGCAAATGCATTAATGAAGCATATCTTTAATTCGATTAAAGCGCTATTCTTTTTTATATACCATTGCTTCGAGTACTCATAGCCTCTTTATGCTAAGCCGAACGGCTTCATGCTAGATCTGTTAAAACAAAACCTTTTAAGAGAACAATTGATATTTGCAATAAGCCCTCAAACGAAAGAAAAGCAATTCACGGTTAAAGAATGAATGATAAGCTTCGTGTCTCTCAAGACACGCAACTTGTCTAGAGTGTAAAATATAACCACAAAATATTAGCATATTGTACTTTAAAACGCAAGCTCGCAAAACGCAAGCTCGCAAACAAAACAATGAGACAAGGAAAAAATTTTCAGCCAAACTTCCACAAAAACAGTATATCTATCGACCTATGCTTAGGTCGTGTATCATATCCTTCCGCCAGTGATCTTTGAATGCTTCCAAACGAGATAATTAATACTTTGCTTCATTGATCGTGGAAGCTGTGTCCATAGAAAATAACAACACAAGAGTACATCGATGGTAATCTCACAACTCCTGAGAACTCCTATGTGAAGGTTCTTTGCTCCCTAATTCATCAGGCTGCTTCAATCGCAAATGGATGGGTGCTTTGGTGGATGTATAGCACGCGTGATGGCTTGGGAAACGTGGTTCGTGCTTGGCACATTTGGGGAGTGCACTTACAGCCTGAGCAAGTGTGAGTTTGGCTCTTCGACCATGGCAAAGCAATAGAATGAGCGTGGCCCGATATTATGGGAATAACTCATTTCGAAGGAATATGTGGAATAAATATTTATTCGCAATTTGAGGTTCTCAAGCTCGGGACTTCCAGCGGTTCGTTATTAGCTAGCGGAGCTGAAGGAGAAAAAAAATGAGAGGGTTGAGAGAAGGGGTCCAGCTGAGCAAAAGGGACAAAAAAAACCTATTTTGGCAATTCTTTATCACCCATCTTACAGGGTAATTGAAAACAGTCAAAATCATCAACATTTTTCTAGATAATTTAACACCGATATTTCCTGTTTAAAAAAATGGTTTGCGTAAAATGCGTTTCATTTGTTTCCATTTTAAGTTCTGCTATTTGCACTTTTGAAGACCCCGTCTTACCTTTCCATCTTTGACAATCCTCACTAACGATGGTAAGTCTTCTTCGCTGAATGACTAAGGTAGCTGAAAGACTATGATATCACACAATCTTGTGAGCGTGTCCTTCGACGACGAGTCAGAAAGCGTAACGAATAATCTCGACTATGGAACAAACGCTTTTCTGTCATCTAAATATTATTGTGAGTATTATAGAGGAAAGCACTGATAGATGTAAATTCCTGCAAGTAGTACCTTCGGTAATAATTTCTTTCTCAAATGATTATGCTTTAAAATTATTGAAAGTAACTGTTGGGTATGGCGCTGAAGAGCCAACCCAAGATATCATCTACCAGTGATCTAAATCTATTTGTGATCTAACGTTGTAATGATCATTTTGCTCGTATATGGGGTTCTCGTTCATTGTTCTTCGCACAGTGCCCTTGGTCGACTTAGGTGCTTTTGGCCTACCTGAGGCCTATATAAGTCGGGCTTCAGCCCTTCGGAGTCAGTCTTCGCTAGTCGATAGCTCCCGACCGGCTGCCCTTCTTGGTACCTCTCGCCTCTCGCCGTTTCTACTCGTTCTTGGGAGGTCTGGTGTTCCCCAGTAAGCCGATTCAGCTATCCAGGTGTCCCTTCAGGTTTAAATCGCCCTCCCTTTTCACGTCAACCGCCGCCAGAGTTACAATAGTAAAGAAGCAATCAGACTAGAGGAGTTGGTATTATGTGCGCTTTTGCTTCCGCTCAACCGAGCAATCACTTCCATCACTTGCAAAAAATAATAAACATGAGAAAAATGCATCTTTATTTTAATGGATCTAATCGTTTGCACAAGTCTCCCATAGTTCGATAAGCTAATTTTTCCTATAGTTCGATCAATACAAAATGAAAGATTAAATATAAAACTCTTGCAAATTCCTTTCATTAGACGCTTATATCTTCTTTTACAATAAACGAATCAGCGTGGATTATGGTATTAGAGGATTTAATATATACTATATCACCAATTTTTTTCCTTCATAAAATATATTAGAAAATATCATTCAGGTTGAAATATTGAAGAAGCAGGAAAAAATATATACATACATTGATGTCATAAGGCTTGATTAAAAGAGAATGAAAGCATCATATAATGAAACCTTGTTGGACAGCTTTAGTTCATGAATATAAAACTCGCATTTATACTAAATTATTTAAAGAGGGTATTGTTTCAAGTAGGAATGTCGTGCCAAACACATTGTTGCTACAATACATGTGAGCATCGAATATAGTGACGATTTACCGTTTCTGAAATTATGAAGACACTATAGGTGGGTCTCATCTGCAAGCGACACAAACGTAGTAACGATTTATATGGACGTTAATTAATGTTCTTAATTCAATCATATGACATTCCCTAAGGAAGCACTGAACTGCTTAGTGCATTATGATGATTATGATGATGGAAGCCTGCAGATTCTTTCGTCATGAAAATGATACATTTCAATGGGTTATATGAGGGATAAATGAGGCAATTTTGAGCACATGAGGAAGTGTGTTTAGAGAAATGGAGGAGAGGGAGGGGAAGGGGGACGAAGAATGAATAATAATCTCAGCCGAGTTTATATATATATATATATATATATATATATATATATATATATATATATATATATATATATATATATATATATATATATATATATATATATATATATATATATATATATATATATATATATATATATATATATATATGCTAAAATAGTGCATCTGTAGAGAGAGGAAGCATATCGTATTTCAACTAGTCCAACAAATCTATACGTTTAAACTTCCGCTCTAGAAGTAAGCACTCAAAGATTAATGCGAGATTTCCGGCAACCCAAAGTAATATCGCAATTCTTAAACCAAAAAAGGAGCTTTCAACACTACTGATGTGTTTTATAAGCCACTTCAATGTATTGAAACTATTCTTCAATGTTTTACTTCTTTGGTTTCCTGTTCAATAAAACGCAATCTTTTTCATCCGAAAGAAATCTCCAAGATTGGATGTTTTTTTTCATCTATTCCAGTCGAGTATTTCAGCGTCGACCTATTCAATTCTATAGAAATAATTTCTCGTTCAAGAATGAATCACTTATGTATGTAAATTGCTTTCCAATTGAAAGTTTGAACTTCAGGGAATTGCTATTTTTTGTTCATTAATCGACTGCTGTTCACTGTTATTGATATTTCAAATTGGCATATTATAATTCGAGTGCATATTCATCTCACTATATGATTGTTAATCCGCTTGTATATACATATATGACATGAGTGTCGAATGCATCAAGTGCAAGACTCGTATTGAATAGTCAGTCTTCTTCCACCTGAGGTTTGAAAAAAACATAACTCCTCATGATTTGAGCTCATCGTTTTCTAATCCTTTTAGTCGCATTCTATAAATACTTAGCCCACCTTTGAAGGGATAAATCTATGCTCGGCGTCTTAAAAACCTGGTTGGGCGCTCATTTATTCTATCGGCTTCGATCTCAAGAATCAGTAACACAGTCATTCAAACTACCAATTTACAGATATCTGTCAGACTGAATCTGACAACTGGTAGATATATTAACACGGCATTCACTTCATTGGATCGAATAAATTCACCGTCAATTCATATGCAAATCCCATTTTAAAAATCCGGATCATGAGGTATTCGTGTTTTTACGCAAAATTTTCTGTGCTTCATTTCTTCTAGCGTACTCCGGCATTTCTTTTTGCTTCGGTAAGTGAAAGATTGATTTCAATATTGGTAGCAATATAGTGATCTCTGTTCTTAAGTTTAACTGCTGGGTGAGGTGATGAATGATTTTACTTTTTTTATTCGTTAAAGATTAATGGCGAACGAAGAAGTGCATGAGAACAGGAATCTGCAACTGTACGGCTGGCAGGAGTATAGGTGCAAACGTAACCAAAAATGAATGACCAAGCTAGAAAATATGACTGAAAATGGTGACCATATCTAGCTCAGGTTCCAAGAGGTGTGCTCAAGTGTGCTTTGTTTCAAAATACCAGAAGAAAAGTTTGGAAGGAGTTGTACAGTGTGTAGAACTCTTCTCCATCTAGGTCTACATCAAAGCAAGGTGGAGCTCAGCTAGCATAAGGAGAGTTGGAACAAGAACAGAACTGATTGGGGAAATTGCGAGGAGCGAGGTACCTATCGAATTCCGTCTTTCCCTTCCTCCGTCGATGGAAGATAACGTGGAATGGGCTTCAAGATCCTGAAAAATCGGACGACCATTTGAAATGTTCGTCTGTGAGAATTTCTGTCCGTCATTGATGTGCTGTGATAAATTGTATATCGAAGTAATCGAGGAGGGATAGCGGCAAGTAACAAGTTTCTAAGGGAAGCCATTTTAGAGATGAAGGAAATCGAGTTGATGCGAAGGATTGGGGCAAAATCATCTTCGCTGCATTAAGAGAAGGAGGTGATGAGAAGAAGGAGGTAGAAGATGGAGGCTGGGAGATAAAACGAGAAAAATGTCGGCCAATTTAGCAGCGTGAATTGCTAGTGCACTTAGAGTGTGAATGAGCACAAAAATGAGGCTAAAATCTCAACAACCTTTCAACGAGAATACACTAAAATATCGGCGATATTTAAAATTTTTTTGTAATAATGATCATGGTCATTGGTCACTTAGGTACCTGACATGCTATTATTGTATCGACTGGAAGCGTAAACTAATTTTACCTAAAGTGAACGTCCTTTCATTTATGTCAAATATAATATTCTAAAACGATATTAATATCTCTATTTTGCGAATAGAGAAATTTAATATCACATAACTTGTCAAGATAATTTCGTAGATGCAGAAATTTTGAAAGCGATTAAAATGAAATTAAATTAGAGTATTCATATTCCTGGCTGGATCCAATGACCCTCAGCTGTTATCTCCTATGCCAACAGAGAGATTCAGTAAAGATGGAATATCCATCGTCGCTAATATTCTCATTTTTATTGTATCCTGGAGGATCCCTATTTCCTCGTCAATACGAAATGAAACGATTTTCTTCTTGGAACCTCAAATTCATGTGAAGTTTATTAACTAATCCGCTTTCCTCTCCTCCACTCTCTTTGTCTCTTTCTATTCCAGAAATTTGCAACTCTTAGAAATCCTAGATGATGTGAACTTTCTGCATTATTGCAGCAGTTGCCGTTTTTACCAACTCTGCGAAAGAAAAAAAAAAACTGGGTATTTGGAAGCGAGGGAATTGGGAGGTATGGGAGGGAAATGGCAACTGTGGTGTCAAAATTTTGGCCTATATCAAGAAATGTTTATTGTCGCAAAATTATTGACAAATATGTGATACGCATACGGTTATAAATTTTCATGGTGACAGGCAAATACGATTACTTTCCGAAGTTGTGATTCCAATAATACCCTTTCAAATATGCACAAATATTCATAGATCTTTGCGTTTATTTCTAGAGTATCTCATTTCCTTTTCTCTATTATTATAGTTGTGATGTGCGTCACAGGAAACGATGCGAGATTTGTGTACGTGTGCGTGTCTGTTAATTATCATCCTTTGAATGTTCTGTTCCCATTATTAGTTCGGCGTTTGTTCGATGATTTTATAGTATAGTTTGACGTATTTTAAGCGCACTTATAGCATTTTATCGAAAATCTATCTATGAATTCATTAAATACTACTATGATAAAATATCGAAGAAATATTCTTTAAAAAATTTGATAAGTAAAAAAAAAATTTATTATCAGATTTCATTTCAAATACGATTAGAAGTTAATTCGGCTATTAATGAGTAATTTCAAAGAAGGTAAAATTGTACAACTTCCCATATCTAAAGCATAACTGAATATTTTGGCAATATTTTCATTGAAAATCGACTTATCGACGTCTTATAGAGGATGAAAATTTGAGAAATATATTTTATGCTCGAATTTCAATTTCTTAATAAAAATTCAATTTCAATTAAGAATATTTGATAATTAAATATAGTTTAGTAATTCATTAGCGATAATTTAGCCGAAATTATTAATTTGTGTATATATTCGTGAAGTTATTAATATTATGAGAAGATTTGTGCTATCGGCGAAAAGTGCATTAATAGCGAAACGTCAGATTATGAGATAAGAAATGCCTCTCAATGAGCAGAAAACAATCAAGGTGTGAACAACGATGAAATAATATAGCATAGTTAAATAAAAATTTAATGCCTCTCCACATAGTTGCCTGGAAAGGTGCCGAATTGACCGCTTCGTAACGAAGTACCTGCAAAATGAATAAATCGGATAATAAGTAATATATGCAAGGAGAATATTATTTCTTGGAACAGAAGTGATTTACTGCACTACTATGATAAATTGGTTAGCTTAAACCGTCAACTATAATTTATTTTAGTTGTTCAAAAAATCGGCCGGAAGAAATAGATATCCGATGATAATTTTTAGGTTAAGTGATAATAAGATATTGATATAAACTGGAACGTAAAATAAAACTGACGTTCATTTATGTATATGAAATCATCTCCTCTTTAACATTTGAAGCTCCATCTCAAAACGCAGTCATAGGTACCAATTGATTTCAGTTGAAAAATAACTCCCTTCTAAATTTGATTTTCGTTGAAAAATATTCCTCTCCCTCCAAATAGACGCACCCTCCTGAATAAAAGAATGAAAATTAGAGCTGCATCAAATTTCTGCTTCAATAGAGTTTAATCCATATGGAAATAAACTCATATTCGAAAATTACTGTTCACAGTTTGATAGCATATTTGACATTCGAAAGTGCTTCCTTCGATAGATAATAATCATTGATATCGCAACCATGGATGTTGATGATGGATTATCGATGATATGAATTCATTTTACTATTATAATTATCGAAATTATTAATTCAAGTTTTACACATCAGTAAAGTTCAATTTCTCTCTTGTAAAAATTATTCACTAAAATAATATAAGACTGACTTCTAATTCTAATATTTTGAGATCTATCACCTCACCTATATACCAGCCGTCGTCACATTTTTCGACGACGAAGACGATATCGTTCTCGCATAGTTCGAGTTCATCCACATTCTGCGGTTTATACGCATAAAGGGCTCGATATCTTCAAAAAAAAAAAATCACAGTGTTCAATACTGTTTGGATATCACCGATGCAAACCTCTTCTACCTTTATGAACTTTAACTTTAAATTGTCTCTCATTTCACATCATTGGAATATTTCTAAGAGTTGAGTAAATTTTCTATACATATCGCTTCAAAAGAAACGCAAATCTGAATATTCGGTTCAACGAGATGACAGATACAAATAGAAAATTTGCCTTTTTATGATTGCAACTTGTAATCAGATGATAAATTATTTGAGTAAAAATTTAAAATTTTAAGAAAAACCGTTGAAATGGGTTTATATATTTCCAAAGGAGCGCTGAAAATTTTTCAAAAAAAAAAAACTATATCAACACGGAAAATTAGATTGCAAAAATATGCAAATTTTGGTTGAAATTGTGATATGCAAACTGTTCCGAAAACTTGAAGAAACACGTAAATGGGGTCAGCGCCACTGCCATTTAAATTCCAACAGAGTATTTTGAATGCCCTATAAATGCCTGCCATCGAACGACTCGGTGACCCATCCTCGTACTTCATAATCATCGAATGCTCACCAACCCATACTTTAATCCTCGTACTGAAGATAGCAGCAACAGAAGAATCTCAGGTCACAATGCACTTACTTTATGAATTGGAACCATGGAAATACCTTTCGAAGAAATACTACAAAGGTGGCGTGAAAAAGTATCTATGAAAAAGACGATTATATACATATATATGGAAATGCTCAGATTTTCCAGCCGAAGCAAGGAAACACACGTACTGATGTTAGAATTTTCACTCGCGAGTGAAAGCTTTTAAAGCGTGTCATAATGTTCTATAAAAGCTTCTTGCGTTGCAATAAATTCTAAAAACAAACGTCTCCGCATTTCTGGGTATGATTTGAGCGGGTCCCGAGAGGCCTTCGTTTGTATGCTTTTTCTGCCATGCTTGAACTTCGTCGCCATGACTCATCTTTTTCGACGGCAACGGGCTTTCTTCCCTTAAATAAGGATAATGAATTACTAAAGACTAGACTCCTTCATATACATGAAATAAACATAGAAACAATTGAATGTATAGGATTTGTAACACTGAGTTGTGCCACATGGTAGCGAAAGAGGCTTTCTGAAGCAACTCTTCAGCAGATACATCATTCATCGAACAGAAAATTGTAGATAGTTCCACTCCATTTTGTGTTATTTTTCATTAGATTCGATGCAATATCGTACTACCTAACATTACTGATAATTCTGTTAGTTATAAAAGTTTTCCACTCCTAGACCACTTGAAAATAGTGAAATTGAAATCACGGTGATTTTCATTTGTTTCAGGACATTCCGATGTGCTCATCTGGAGATTAAAAACGTACTGCTCATATTGGAAGAAATATTCAAGCAGAGAAATAACAGGCTCACCACAACAATAAATTCTATACAACGAAAAAGTGCACATATATATATATATATATATATATATATATATATATATATATATATATATATATATATATATATATATATATATATATATATATATATATATATATATATATATATATATATATATATATATATATATATATATATATATATATATATATATATATATATATATATATATATATATATATATATATATATATATATATATATATATATATATATATATATATATATACATATTGTGAGGTCCGATGATATATCGGTACTTAGCAAGTTTTCGAATAATCAAAATGAGTCCAACAGGTGAATTGACATATTCCATGAGAAAGGGTTGAAAATTCTTCACCTACACGCATAAGTGATTTCTTTGCTGTAATTAATCTTTCTTCAACATCAGTTTCTTCCGCATTTAAAAAAGATTTCATCTACACTTAAAAAATACAACTAGAAGATGGTTAGTTTACATATAATTAACCACAAACTCAGAGTGAAATATTCTGCCTCACATTAAGTTGTGTATAATAAAGATTCTTACAAAAAGGTTTAAATAATTGAGATAACATACAAATTTTGCGAATAACTTTGCGAGAAAATTTGTTGATGGTGTGATGCACTGAAAATGAAAGCATTGCAAAGGTGTTTCTTCGAAGATTGTTGGCAATGGATTTGGTATATCGGCAATAATTGCCTCACAGAATCCTTCGAAAACAGCATTCGATACCTCTTCAATAAATATGTGCCAAGCAAGTAAAGTGCGAACATTACATCGTGACGCTATCAAATAATAGAAAAGACGATTTTCGAGTAATTTCCAACATAATCCTTGATCGAATGGAATTGCTCGCAGAGCACCCGCTAATTGCCGTCCGAATTTTTTGTAGATTTGTGATTGATAGTTACTTTTGCGCATCTCTAAGATTTGCTCAATAAAGCGTACGATTATTGTATAGATGTGCTTCTGAAGTGATGAAGTGGTGGTTATGTCGAAAAGTGAAGAAGAAAACGACAACGATGTCGACGTCGAAGTCGACGCCTTCTCTGAAGTACGACCTGAAGGTGCATCCGTTGCTATGGTAGCATAACGAAGCACATTATTTCGAACAATTTTCCATGATGCTCGTAATGGATGATGTCTTGAACAGCCCATAAAATTGACCGTTTTCGATCAGTAACCTGTGAGAGTTGACGACGAACAACACTGAAGGCAGCTAGTGGTGGATAAGAAGCACAATGGAATTCACCACTAAATTATCATCGATTGCTGCCGAAATGCGACGAACAAAAGCAGCTGCCAATGGAAGTATTGAGGCTATTGGCACACCCAACATTCGAGCCACGGCTTGGCCACAAAGCGTAATTGCCTACGACAATTGTTCACGCCCTAAAAGAATTTCTATTGAATTGCTCTCTGAATGCAGGCTTCCTTTATCGCTTATTCGGAGCAGAGTTTGCCATATATGAGAAAATATTACTGGTTTGGAATATATACTACCACATTATCACAAATGAGAATCTCAAAAATATAACATATATGCAAAATCATTTTCCATTATTCTATGAAGTTGGCTTAGTTATCGAATCGACGAGTTTCGTAAACAAGGACCTAAAAAAAGAAAATCACATATGGAAACATGCCAAATGGGCAATTCAAATGTGCATTTTTAATTTCCAATTATTAAACCATTGAATTTCATATAATTTTTCGGCAAGTAATAAAACAATCTCATCGATTAATTGAAACTTCACGTTCCGATTGATTAAAAAAGAATGAAAAAAAGAGGAAAAGAGATTCGAAAAGATAGGCCGCTTGTGTGAATTTTTCATAGAAGATTTCATGTTTATGAACGCTATGAAAGGGCCACTCGATCAATTGCGAATTGCACGAGAAATTTTGGCACCATTTGAATGCATAGATTCAATTGGCGGAATAGACTCATCCATGGTCTAGATTGTCACCATCGGATTTTACAAATTTGACTCTAGCGGTTCCCAAGTTGAAGCTTTCGAACATAGGTACGCACTAAAGAACACAGGTAACAGAGGTGCGTACACATATAAATATACAGAAATGTTGTGGCAATAATACGCTTCACGATTGCAAACCTGCAAGGGCGCTTTAAATATGATACTTTGTGCTGTGAGGACAAAGTTACACAAAAACAAGAGAGATGCAAGAGTGCACTTTGCAGATTAGTCTATACTTTCCTGATGGACAATTTACAACGTTCTTCATCTTCAACAAAGCCAAATTGAAGTCTCGACTTCGGATGGTTGGATTCTCATAGAGTTGAAGTCAATCGAATGGGTATAATATCACAATTCGTACAATCTGTGAATCTTCTTATAATAATTACTTATTGAATGATGAATGTTACCAACTATGGATGAAATATATTACAAATAGCACAGATGCAAAACAGTTGCTTGAAGCTTCCATTTGTTTCATGATTTGAATTCTATTTGCATTAACAATCCTTTATTTTATACAAAAAAATTCTTTGCCCCCTCCTCCTCTCCTCCTAAAAATAAAATGAAAATTTTTTCTGGATGTGTCACCGAATCAGTTGCGCGAATAATGTGCTTTCTTTGTGTTCATAATTAATAATTCAAAACTATTTTGCCCACTATCGACCACTGAATCTCTCTCATTTGAACTCGATCAAATTCAAAGAAAATATATGGGAATGCAACGAGAAGAATTATAACTTCATAAAGATAACTGGTAAATAGATGAATATTTTATAAAGAATAGAAATGCAATGTGAATGGAGATTTCCTAGAAGAAAGACGTAAATAAATATGTGACGTGTATCATAAAAGCAGCTTTGATAAGTGCTCACCGAAGTTAAACACTTCCGGCGGTGTTCTAGTTCTCTCGATTATAATTCACTACGATTATTTCGCTCTATATTTAAATCTCATAGTTACCTTGATTGTTATTTTACTTCATCTTTAGCGAATGTAAGAAAAAAGTCCGTTCAACACAACATTGTTTTTTGTGATATCCAAAGATAGTGGCAATTAAGGTCACATTTGCAAGTATTCAAGTGCGAAAATAAGTATTATTTCTTCCTTGAGCAAATTGCATGCGGATTCACTGAGATGAAAAAACGTAGTGCATGCACTTATGCCATGAAGGATTGATTGAGTAATGGAGATACGAGTGGAAATGTTTTCAGCAAAAAAAAAAAATGGAAAGAAATTACTATTGATATTGAAAAATGAGCTAACTAAACTGTATATTTGTCCTGTGTAACTATAGCTCCCTATAAATGGTACCCATATTTCTAAAATTCGCACTATTTCTTTGCATTCTGGTTCATTTTCCGATTCTGGCTCTTTCCTCTCAGCTATATCTTTTCGGCGTGGATGGGACCTAAGCTTAAATTAGACGGATCAATATGTAGAATTTTTTAACTCCTATAAGACATGGTCAAGGGTGCATTAATTGAGAAAATCTCAAGTGAAAATGAAAACGGATCGATTTTGCAACAAATGGCCGATACTCCTTATATTAAAATGCAATAAAACGTCTTGTGAAGGTTGCCTTCCTAAACTCGATTCCAACATATTGCCTGATAAATCATATTAATGTGTAACTTGAGAGTACCCAATTTTACCTAACACATTGCACTATAATCGTAGATAACTAAACAGTATTCTGCTTCAATGAACTTGTCAAATTATCATTGATATAAAGAAGATGAGCCACCGATCAAAAGCGCAACAACAAATGAGGACAACTTTCTGTTAAACTTCGGTGGATTTGCTCTTATGTTTTATTGAATCTGATCTGAAAATATTTGACCATTCACATGGATATATTACTCGCAAAATTTCATGTTTTAGCATTGTCGATCGATCCGTCACGAAAGCATTCAATAACGATGATCTCAGCTACAACTATTCTTGTTATCGTTGTTAAGCGAAAGCCAAAAACTAAATGCTAACCCACAAGTAAAGTTGTTTCATAGTCGCTAAGTGACGCTAGCCAGAACTTCAATACTTTTATGTTTCACACATCAATCAACATAGAAATCAATTTGAGTGTCATCTGACAGCCACTTTAATCTCTCTATTTTTCGAATAAAAGACGATGGCCATAAATGTACTAGAGATATGATAAATGAAATGCAATATTCGTAGTAGAATTATTTGCTCTATGGAATTATTCATGAAATTGGCTTTGCGTTAAATAGCGTCATCCGTTTATTTGACAACTCTCTATGCTATATCCGTCAATTATCAACAGTAATGACAGCATAGAGTGGATAGAAATTACTTTCATTCTCTTTAGTTTTTATTCTTCCCAAATATTCCTATCAATTAGCAAGAAAAGAAAACCCTCGTTTAGCGTGTAAAATTATAATTTAAAAAAATCGACTAGTGAAAAAAAGTTCTTTTTTCTTCGAGAAACCATTCCATTCCACTTAGGGAAATGAGGTAAATCAACGTTCATCGAAAGAAATGCGTCGTTAAAACAAATGCACTCAATCTCACTCAATAGAGTTCTATTGAAAATTTATTTGCACTTCAAAGCAAAGTAGAAGCAGTGATAATTTAAACGTTACCATCATTACTTAAATTACCCTCTTTATAAATGCCGTATTTGCTTAAAACCTTAAGATATTGATCGTGTCCAAAATATAGTCGTTTTGTGGCAAAACAATTCCCCCATCTCTCGCCGAAAACTGTTTATGGTACCACAGTGAATGTTTCCCTTGGGAATTCCTCAATTCAATCCTAATATCATAAAACTCCACAAGAATGACCCAATTTATGAGATATATGTCAAATAATTTGTCAGCATTTCCCTTGCATAGGTTAATAAGTGAAATGATCTAAAAGCAGATATATATCACCACATTTTAGACCTCGCAACGTTGTTTTCTCTAAGATAGAAAGCAATGAGGAATGAAAATCGCTTTTTTTGAAAGAATTGTATATTCCATGTTTCGATCATCATGTACGGATGAAAGTTTTTGTTTTCCAAAAATTTACACATTTGCAAATTTCTCACAATTTTTTCCCACAAATTCAAGGAACAAAAATCTTCCAGAATTTATCCGTAATAAAAGAGTTAATATTTCCTGAGTGTAGAGAAGCATTCATCATTGTAACGTCAGCGCTCTCGCCATCCATAAAAACATGAGCTTTAGGAAGTCGAGTGCAACAATTGAATATCATTTACAAAGATTAAACAATGCAATCGTTCGCGAAAGCAAACGTACTATTGAATGGCCATTGTTTCAATTTCGGTTAGTCTGAAGCCCGATAATGAGGAAGAAATCTATCACAACGGAAACATGAACATGGATAAGCATAAGTCTTCTTTATTTTCCACTTCCACCGCTGCCCCTCCCCCTCTCTCCCCACTCCCTTTCCCAAAAAAAATCAGAAACTCGGGTCATATTACTCCGAATAAAAATCATGAATAAATGATTTTGATTGAAAACGATATCGGGCGTAATAGAATATTTGCATCGGCGGATTTTCCTTCAGAATTTTCGGGACCTTCAATTACTTTTAGTTCTCATAGCATGTGAATGTAACTTACTTCCCTAAAAAAAAACTCGAAACTTGTGATTAACCCCTCAATTGGTTCGCACTTAAGATTGAATTATCCTTATGCTACGAATAACAGAGTAACAAATTTGTCAGTGAAGAGGAAATAAGGGATTAGGGAGGTGTAAACAAAGATCAAAGAGACCAGCAACTGTTTAGACAACTGTTTAGATAAGGAGAGCATCGTGCATGCTATTGCATTAATAAAACGAGTAAACAGAATCTATGACTAATATATGTTGTTATCATCATATAAAAAATTTTGCTACCGGTATAATATTCTTTCATATAGTCCCACCGTATCATATCATCATTGAAAAATAAAGGAAATTCAAAAAAAAAAGAAAACTTTTTTTTCTTTCAAGTATTAATTTGCATAGTTATACAAATTTTCACTCATCTCTTCAATTTCTGAATTTATTGTTATTCTTTGAGGAAATATTTATTAATAAATTCAATTAGTGATTTATTTTGTAGAATTTACCTCCGAAATTTTGATTCACTCACATTTCGATTAATAAAAAAAATTTTTTTATTATATTCCATAATAAATGTTCTATTTATTTTTTTTGAGAATATTCAATTTTTAACTTTATAAAGTATAAAATGCAATTGAAATCATACTCGTAACTGTTACTTTCAATATTTTTCACCTACGCAAATTTATTTGTTATGATCAAGAAGTGTATATCATGTGATAATAGTGTCTGTTTCAGTAACTGAAAAGAAAATATGTTTGTAACTAGAAGTGATACGATTAAATAACTGGAAAACTCCTTATCATGTTTTGGAAAAGATTATTGCTAGACGATTATAAATATGCGTAAAAAGAAATGTAATGCAAAGATTCCTTGTGGAAAGAAGCAAGTTTGAACGGTTGAGTTGGCACCTAAAAAGCGTTGATCAAAAAACCGGAAATTTTTGTGTTCTCTTGAATAATGAAATATGAGCAACAAGCATGAGATATTCATTAAGCGTGAAACGGCAATCTTACTTCCCACCCCACATAAGACAACAGATAGAAATGAACAGAAAAAAAAAAGGCCACATATTTTCTTATCCTTCATAGAGCACATAAACAAATTAACGGGATTCGGCTGGCAGAATCTGTTAGCCTCAGCTACCTCGTTCACTAATATTGTTTTGTTAAAAATTCACCCACCAATCTCTCTTCCTCTTTTTCATAAATATGCAAAAAACAAAAACACTTTATCAACAAAAGTCATGAAAAGCCTCAATTATTTCGTTGTTATCTAGTAGCGTTGCCCAAAAGATGCTCCTTATAAATTTGAAAAGCCAAAAAACCAAAAAAAAAAAAGTTGCAATTAGTGCTCGGATAGAGTTTCTCAGCGTTTCATTAGGATATCATATATCAAGATCGTTATCAATATATCACAAAATCGTTTGATATATACGCGCATTAGACATGCTAAACGTATAATTCTTCGTTATCAAATATTTCCTGCAAACATCGTCTAATAAAGTATGAAAATTGCATCTAATTCAGTAATATGTTATTTCTGCATTCGAATTGCTCATATTTCCTTGCTTGCATCGACCAAAAAATAACGATTTGAGGAGAGATTGAAAGTCGAATTTTTGAAAAAATAGAATTGGTTAGTGCAAAAAAACTTCTATGGATAACATTTTCGCGTAAAAAATAATTGGGAATAAGGGCAGAAGAAGAATATGTCTGGAAGGAAGGCTTTGCAATATATCTCTTATATAAGAATATGATTCAAGGCAGCTTTGCTCCTAATGAAACGCTGAGAAACTCTATCCGAGCATTAATTGCAACTAATTTTTTTTTTTGGTTTTTTGGCTTTTCAAATTTACAAGGAGCATCTTTTCGGCAACGCTGCTAGATAACAACGAAATGATAGACCTATCGACTATATATGCCATAATAAGTGAGATTTTGTAATAGTTGTAGCCTTTGACAATATACGAAATACGATAGAGACATGACCGAAATGATCGCAACAATCCTCTTCATTTTTGACCAATTTCTTTCATTTAGACGTAGGGTTAAATTTATCCGGATCGATTGGTACAATTCCGAACCATCTATTCATTTAGCTAAGTGGCAATCGGAAAAAGAGCTTGTTCTGCCGATTGAATTTTACACATTCACCTAGTCGCTCATTGTAATCGTTGCAAAGGCAACTGCCAACTTTGCAAAGCAATCATAAATCTCCACTCGAAGCAACAATCACTTCAAAATCAGTATTGCATTTTTGCAAAAGTATATCCCATTGTATTGATTCACATTTCGGTAGAATTATTCTTTCAGATGCATTTCATGACTACTTACATTTACGCCCGATCTCTCTCGATACCGGAAAGTTTATTAAGCATTTTTAATGGATCACTCAATGCTAGACAGATCCTGAATTTGTCTCCAGAAAAAACAAATCACTCCCACACGCTTAAATCCTCGATATGTAAAATAGTGATTTATTGTCAGTGCAATACTACAATGGCGTCGCTTTTGTAGTGGAAGTGTGCAACAAAGAGAGTGGACGATAAAAAAATTTTTGATTGAGTAAGACGATGAAGAAAAATGACCTCTCACTCAAAAACAACTCGAGGAAATTGCATACTTTATAATGTCTAAAAATTTATATTGTAATTTATTTAATTCCATTTCCATACTAATAGGACGATGTGTTTTATTATGATGACGATAATTGGCGTATAACTTAAATACTCCCATCAACGGCAATTACAAAATCGCTTTTAAAAGTATATAAATATTGCTGAATACTTAACTAAAACTATTTCAACGTCGATCTAATAGTACTCGTTGTATTTTTTTTAATGAATAAGTAAGCTTTTTTCAATATGTCGCTTTCAATTTTATCAATTATTCGTTTTCAAAATTTCCTCTATGATAGTCTTAACAATTGTTTTATCTATATGATTTTTAATGTCAACTTTTAAAATTTTCTTGATATTTCCTATCTATCTGTAGAATTTTTTTTTCGTTTTTCTATTTAAAAAAAACTTAATTTAAAATATATCTTTATTCAATCAGCTACTAATCATCTTTGCAAAAAAATCATCCACTACGTCAATTTACGACAAAAATACGAGTGAATGACATATGCAAATTTCTCATATGTATAGCTCATATACTTCGCTTTTCTCTTGTAAATCCACTTCACTATGCGGTCAATCGTTTTCATTAACTTGCAATCTTCCTAGCAACTAGAAATCGAACCTTGGCATCGATGTAAATATCTTCGGTGTTTTCGGTCGATCAGGTGTAGAACTATCGATATCGAAATCTGTTGTTAATTTATTGCCTGAATCTCGAATTTCTTGCACATATGTCTTTGGGAAGATTCCAATTTCGCCTCGATTATTCACTCCTTCCAACCAATTTGCATCAATCGATCGTCTATATCGTACAATTTCACCCTATAAAGATCTTTTTTTTTTTAAACACTCTTAAGTCAACCTTTCCAGAAATTATCGCGCACTTAACATTTTAAAATGAACGATTGGAAATTAAACGGCCCCACTTATAATGATCATTCGATAAAGGATTGCTCATTTTTCGATATAATTTTACTCGCGTCGAATAATTTTCGAATTCGTGAAAATTTTTGAAAAAAAAAATTCATTGAAAATATTCAAATAGCAACTTAATTTTAATGCTTTAAAGCTATTGAAAATTTTTCTATTTTCGATGATTTGATTGAATGCCAATTTTTTTTTTTTTGAAAATAATATAAAAACATTTTCATCGTGAGGAAATATTTGAAAATTTGGCCGAAATTCACTAAAATAATTTTCCACAATATTTCGCATCAAATATAATTAAATAGAAATATTTAATGCACAAAAGGTATTTCGTGCTACCTCGAGTAAAATATTCTCTTCAACACTATTGACTGTATATTTGATATAGGCTATTAAATCATCTCATTGGCTAGAAATAGAAAAATGTCGACGCTTTCAAATATTGTCAATTATTTATAAGCAGTATGCATAAGCATACTATTACAACCGCTATCAGCGAACGGCGCAAATGTCATAATTTGATTTCATAATAAAAATGAATATTATCCTGGAAAAAAAACCTTTTTCAAAGAAAGTTCGTTGCGATTCCTCGCAAAGAAAGGGAATAAAGCGATGAGTTTCATCCTCTCTTCAGGTAGTCTTTCGTCCATCTGAACGATTTATTCCAGTCAAATAGTCAACAACAACAACAACAACAACAAAACCCGCTACAAGTAAGTATCATAAGAAATGTGTTTAAAGAATTTTCAAACAGAATCGCCAAGGAGACGTTAAAGAAAAATTTAGAGAAGGTTGTAAACGATGATTGGCTATCAAATCACAAAATTTCCATACGTTCACGAAAAAAAAGTCGGTAAATTCGTAGCACACCCGGAAATTTGGATGGGATATTTTTTTAGCTAAGCCTTGACAGCATACATAAGCATATCATGCACAAATCGATTACTCTGACGTTTCAAAAAAAAAAGTAATGCAAATTAATGTGCTAGATGCGCAACTGATTTTGTGAATTCTTCAGTGAAAAAAAAATTTGCATTTTTCCCTAGTCGCCTGATTATGCAAAAAAGTAGCGCTTGTAATTTTTATAGCGTCTATAAACATCATAATTCCACAAGAAAAACAGAACTTAGAAGATTCTATAAAGAGGTAGCGTGAAACTATAAAATACAATCGCCTTATCTTTCTTGGTTAATAAACTGCAAGTTGTTCGTAGACAAGCATATAGATATGCATAAAAACGCATACATGACGACCAGCTAATATACACAAGCAAGGAAAACTAAAACTGTGCAAATATGATGACATAACCATAATGACGGATTGAAGAGAAATGTACAAAAAAAGTATAAACTGAGCTGATTTTGAGTGGATTTTATTCATTGAAATGCAATTATGAAGAAAAAAACTTACTTTTTCCAACTATAATAAATATATTTGGAGAGCATTTGCACAAAAAAAAATCTGAACGTTTAAAAGAAATCAACGGCGATTTCCATCTTCATGAAATTAAGAAATTAGTAATATTTTTTGTCTTATTTCGAAGAGGCAATCAAACGAAGCAATTTCTTACATCCTTTAATTGCTTCATTTATTTGTATTTCGATCACTCAAGCTATGAAATTTCAATTTGTTTGAATGACTTCAATATTATTTGAGTTGTTTCGTAGTTGTGATGAATGCCGTTGTGACAAAAATTCATATACAAGCATAAATAAAGCTTGATGTAAAAATTTTCCAAGCCAAAAATGATGAAAAAGTTTCATTTGAACTCCTAAGCGACATAACGTTTAACTTTAACTTCTCAATTTGCCAATATCATTCAACGTAATTTCGATCTCATTTCATTATCGAATATGTGAACGTTGGTGAAAAGTTTTTTTTTATTGAAGAAAAGAAAATTTTGTGCAAATTTAAAAGAATATTGCATTTTTTTTAAATGAATTAAACGCAACGACACACCTGTACATAGGAAGAGGGAAAGATGCCAATTTGACCGTTTCGTTCACCCTCAAGCCAGTTCACGTCGACGACACGATGCACTCGAATCACATCACCCCGATTAAACGACAATTCTCTGAATATCAATAATTATTTCACAATTATTCTAGACCCGAGAGAGGAGGGAGGGGAGAGGGGGGAGGGGGGAGAGAGCTAATAATCAAAAATGATGGGAGGAGAATATGTGAAAAACTGAGAAGAAAATCGTGCAAAAACCAGTTTCCGTATGCCCATTGAGTTAATCTTTACTTGTGAGAGGAATGACTTCCAAAGTCACTAAAAAAAAACCAGAAATTATGGCGTATTGTTCGATGCCATTTTAAACGGAAGCATCCTTTTCCATGATCAGAATTTGACGGCAATTGATGCATTAAGGCAAAAGTAGTTAGGAAATGTTGAAGAATTTTAGGCCATCCTGAATTTGAATGAACTTTCCGGCAAGTTTCTTGATACTATATACTTGTAATGATATAATCAACCCGTAGATATATTAACAACGTAATTTTACAATGTGTAAACATTTAAGATACTCAATGGTAAACTTCGAGAAATCTCTCCCTATAGGATTAAGAGGTGAAAAGCCTGAACGTTATCAATAAAAGGGAGATTTTACGGGCCATGAAATAATGCGGTAAGTAATAGAGAGAAGAATATGTCGTGTTGCCCATAGAGGAATTCGATACCCCACCTCACCTTCACGAATTTCCATCGAATGGGCATATTAGGCTTAATGATTTAAATAGGTGGACTGACGGAAAGAGAAACCAACAAATAGCTAGATAGCAGAGCAAAATAAGCGATCGTATGATGATTTATTCCTTCATTTGAAAGATTTGACGTTGTATAAAATCATTAGAGAAGGAGGAAGAGTGAACACCTCTCCTCGTTCTCTATCTAAATCATTCCAACTTTATTTTTAAAACGGATACCCATCGCTTCAACCACGGTGATTTCCAATATAAGCAAATGACAAAAACTTGTTCTTAGATATTTTAATCAATACGATTTGAATAGTACCCGCACTTAAAACACATATCGCGTAATGCAGTTCTCATCACAAAAGAACGCAAAAAAGCTGAATGAAATAAAGTGCGAAATGACAGCATAAATGAAGAATGATATTGTTAGCATTGAATATGTACAACCTTATAGAATGCAAAATGAAACAAAAATTTGTGGAATATAAATCATAATTCAACAAAAACATCATCAAACCCAATGTCTAATAATCATCCAATTTGCCGCTATTTCTGAAATTTTGTAAATTTAGTGAGTTCATTTTGCAGTTTTTTGCAGTCTTTACCCGTCGCCATCATAGACCAAAATATTAGTAAAAATCGACTTATGAACTGAAATGTTCACTCCATTTCTTGAAGGATTGGAGACGCTCTTTTAGTCAATTTCGGTGAGAAGTGGAAAAAGAAGGTCTCACTCTGTCTTATCATATCGATATCGACACCATTCTTCCCGTTATTTTCCTCCTTCACGTCAGTTAAAATCTTTTTAATGACGACTGTAAACGAACCTTGCGGATTGCGCCCTGAATGAGTATAAAGCGGTACAGGTAGCGATGATTGCCGGAATGGTCCGAGCTGGTGTAGCACTCCGTCTACCGTCACGTCCGAAATCGTTCAGCAACCCGTCAAAACGATCGAAATTCTTTTGCAACGCTGGAGAAGCTGAAGGCCTGAAATTTGATCTTCGTTGCAAGTTGCATAAGCTGCAAATTGCAAGAAGGACACAAGCAAAGAAACTATTATGCAATGAAAAACAAAAGAATCGCTGGAAGTACTAGTTTTTTTTTCAATCTTTCATTTCATTTAGTGTCCATCACGAACATTTTACGCAGCTAAATTTCGTATGCTTTGAGAGATCCCTTAAAGTGCCCGTCAATCTTTGCTGCATTTATATCGTTTCCTCAAAGCAGATATCTGGTCTGCTTTAATAGGTTTTTTTTAATAGCTTCCTCCAGTCTCACATTGCTATCGATCTCTTTAAAGGTGGCAATAAGTACGATGCGGCCCTAAGATACTTTCAAAAAAAAAAATCGTTCCAGCCATATGAATCACCACTTATCGAATAAAATGAAATCATAAATCTATGTGGGATAGAGCAAGATGCTCCCCGATTTGCCATTATTGAATTCGAAGTTCAGGATCTGATCCGCTGGATTTTATCAATTTTCTTTCGAAGATATTAATCATTGTGCGCTATCGAAAACTAATTTCGTTGCTTTTTGAATCCTTTTGGAGCAGAAATTCATGCCATATATGCGTTATTTTATTATTGCTTTTCCAGTCATCAACGTATGCATACTCAGAAATCTAGGACTAAACCAGGATGAAATAAGGGAGGAGGGGGAGAGGGAGGAGGAGGGGAAAGACGATATCAGATTTCGTGCTGGTTGCCACCGTGAAAATCATCAATGCTTTAAGAAAAAATTTACCAGAAATCACTGTGCCCCTGATATTTTTCTCATCTTGGTTACTTCATAATTCCTCTTATTCCCTTGTAAGTATTTTCTTTCATTTTCGAAATCTTTTCCGGTGTTTTTTAATCATTTGATTATATGTCATTAATTAAAAATATAAAATCTTATAAGTTTGTGCCTAATTCCTTGCCTTTCAATTGGGAGAGTGCAAGCGATAGAGGTATTGCTATTGTGCGATGTGCTTACATTTAATTTCACTAACAATTTATTACTCTGAATACAGAAGGGAGAAAAAAACCTGTAACGATTTCTAAAATGAGGAGACATTGTCGGGGTGTTATAAGTCCACAAATTTAATTGAAATCTCTATTAGGTCTCAATATTCTGGTCTTAATCTTATTGACAGCTGCCTAGAAACGTTTCTTCACCGTTGATAATTCATTTCTCAAGCTAGTGCGAGAAACCGTATCGAAAGCGATCGGAAAGTTGGCATCTTAACGAGAATAAGGGAGATTATCAGCAATCACCAACCAGCCCGAACATGACGAAGATTGTCATATCAAAATGCAATGAGAATTTTGAAGAATACTTTCTGTCAAAAATACCTACTACTATACAGAATTAGACGATTTCGCAGTTAGTTGAATAATGAAATTTCGATTCCCCTTTCATAATTTAGAATATTGAAATGGATGAAAAATACGATTATGACGATGCATTTTCAAAAATTCCGATCGATCTAAAATATTCAAACGAAGCAAATTATCGCTTTAAGAAGAAGCGCTAACGATTTGAATAAGTAGACGTGAAAAGGGAAAAAATTTTTTCGTTACAAATATAAGCGGAAATAAACAGCTAATAAATTGTAATAAAAGAGTAAAGTATGTGTTGGAATTTGATAACATTAGCAAGTTTCTTTTGCTACGAGGATACTCTACAGTCTTGTCATAAACTGCGACCATATTAATTTTCAAAAACAACGGCGCATATTTCTATGCAAGAGTTTGATATGAATTTTTCCGTTACATGTAGATTAAAGTCACTCTCTTTCTCCGCTTTTAACATTCTCTTCGTTTCTTGTTTATTGAATTTACATGCCTTTTCCACTTCTATAGTATATATATATATATATATATATATATATATATATATATATATATATATATATATATATATATATATATATATATATATATATATATATATATATATATATATATATATATATATATATATATATATATATATATATATATATATATATATATATATATATATATATATATATATATGTACACAGTTCAAATTGAATTAAAAGCACTCACACATAGCCGTGTCTCCTACTTCGTTGTTGTTCCAGTTCTTCAGAAAGTTTTTCCACTCGTTGTCGATTGATCATCTCTTCCTTGACTGATTTCTTCAGCTCCAAAAAATCCCTCGACGTAGAGCCGTTCTCTGAGAGAGTACAAAATATTATTTCTTTAACAGAGAATGAAAATATTCTAAGAGTGCTGACAAATGTGTTCATCAATCGGCTATGAATAAATTTGCAAAGTAATATGGCCATTTTTCAACATATAAACTCCGAAATATTCAAGGAAAAAGTTGTGATTTCCAATGAAAAAAAAAAACGAAAAACATTAGCGGATATCTTCTTTAAAAAAAAACTATTTTTCATTTCGAATTTTTTTTTTACTACACAATCAAAACATTAGAAAATTCGAATTTTTCGTTGAATGATAATTAATTAAAGGCGCATTTCCATGCTACGAGTGATTTAAATTCAATAAAACGACATTTAAAAACCCAAAGAATGAGATCAAAAAATTTTCTTGCAATTTTTAAAATTTGAAGAGAATCAAAAGAAAAAGAAAAAAATATTAACGTCTTATTTTATATAATTCAAGAAAAATATCGAAAATGATAAGCTGAACAATAAAAATCATTAAAATTCTCTATTGATAACAAATAACGCGAAGAAATTACTCTGATCAGTTTTGAAAATAAAAGTTAATTAATGGTTAGAGCGATTTTTTTTTGGATATATTACGAAAATGATGAGAGTGCAAAGAAACGAATCCATTAGTGATATTTATAGATCACGAAAATTTATAGAGTTTTTTTTTGCGCATGTATAGAATACTATTGTCAACAATAAACGTCATTAAATGACTATAGTATAAATAATCCAATCTCTAGCTCAAACCATTCTAGCTCTAGCTCAAACCATTCTAGCTCTAGCTCAAACCATAATCCAGTGTTCTAGCTCAAGAACTTATGCTTAAATCAATGAAAATAACTTCGAGAAAAAAACTATCTCAATAATGATGAAAATATTTCTATTATTGAATATCAACTAAAACATCAACTTCGCCCATAGAACACCTATGGCGCACCACACAATCGTTCTTGTTTATAGTGCGTTGATTTAAGCAAGTAGGTAATTGTTTCAAAATCCCTTCGAAAATCTCTAACTCTTAAACAAGGAGTAAAAGAATCTGATTCAGTGAAGTAGGCTTTTATAATGGAAGTGAAGGAAACGAGGGAGCCACAAGACGTTTACAATACCTTCTTACAGATCTATTTTAGAGATAAATTTCAGTAATTTTATTGATTAAAAAGAAACTCACATTCCAGGAAACCTATGAATAAAAGCACGTCAATTTATCCTTAAGCTGGTAAATATATGCGCGCATGATCGATAACAAATGCATGAGAAGAGAGCGCAGCTGCAACCCGATAAAGCGCGATAGCATTGAGTTTATTTGTTGCGTTATCTTTTTGTTGATTCGCTGGGTTCACTTTCGTTTGGCTCTACTTCATGGAATATTTTTTGCTTTTGATGACACTTTTCTCATTCGTTGATATTCAAAAATCGAAAATCCAATGCTCAAATAAATGTTTGGCTATTGAATCAACGCAAAATATGAGGGAATTACTAATAGGTAAATCCAGATCGTTAAATTTCCCTTAGGTGTCTTAAATTGCTGTAAACGTAGATTCTTTCTGGAAGCGACCAACTCCTAAAATTTCATTGAACTGATGTTTAATGGATCATGCTATCAGTCAGGTTTGTTGTTGATTTTTTTTTTCAACTCTACCTCACCCATCTCTATCTCTCCTTCCTTCCGTCGATACATCGATCGTAGGAACGCCTCATGGGAAACTGCCGTTTTTCCAGCTGTTGGTAATTCCTTGCCAAAACTTGCTTGATATATTAACTTAATCTCGTAAGCTCTATCGCTTCTTTAAAAAAAACATTGCAGAAGTTGGTACGGGACGTAAAAAGTCCAAGCATGATGGCGGAAGAGGCGCTTCGAATAGCCGTTAACTAAGCTTGTTGAGCCTGATGACGATAGCTGTTGCGGATTGAAAACAATCGTTTTTCTTCCCCTCTATCATTCTAATTTGCATTACAAAATTACTTCAATTTAACATGCTCATTTAGTTAGTGATAGTTCACTGCAATAATGTTGCGCTATTGTGCCATTATGGTAAATTCATAAATTCACAGCAAACATTAACGGATGATGAGTGCTAGCAGTGTGCAAAAAAAGTTGTACGAAGCTGATTTATCAGCGAACCTTTACTAGTGGAAGGAACACACTCGGTTAGTGGATTGTTAGAAGCGAGCGAAAGAGTTGACAGTTGTGGTGAACTATATGTACGACGACGATATCCATCGAGTGATTCAAGGAATTGTTGCAATTGGCGGCATGTTTCATCAAGACGTTCACCGATCATTGCACTAGAGATTCGACCATTGAGGCATTCATTGATAGATTCACGATGAACACCATTTTTGCCGAGTGAATTATAGAGGAATTCAATTTCACGCCACGACAGTTCACGACGCATACGTCCACAACGCATACAATTCATCGACCATCCAGCAATCGGACGTGAATCCTCGTCACGTTGGAAACGGTACGTTGGTAAGTGAAAATGAGCAATCTTTGAACGTTCCCACGCAAAGCGGTTGCTAGTCTCGTGCGATGATAGTGTTGGTGAAGCACGACAACTTGACACACCGTTCGAGTGCACAGCTGCTGAAGGCTGAATTGAGTTTAGATTTTTTTGTGACGAAGTCGGACTTCTTGCCGAGAGTCGTGCTCGTTCTTCTCGCCATCGTTCGACGATATCCTCGTCGTTGTGTAGCGATGTGTCGACATAACGCCCCACACTCTTACTTCGACGTGGAGCACATTCGTATTCAAGTCGTGATCCAGGACGTGATTCCAAGCGTGGTGTTGGTGTCCAGGCGCCTAAATTATGAGAGAAACGATATCTCATAGGTAGAAAGTAGAAATTTTTGATGCCAAAAATATGTTCCTTTAGGAAACATTTGACAAGTTTCAAAATGCTTTTACCTTAAAAAATTTCAAAATCTTTAACTTTGTATATTTTGTATAGGATGTTTTTTTTCCGCTCAAATATAACACCCATAATAATATTAATTTGCAATAAGAAACACGTAAATTTGCAATAAATTTGCAACAAATTTGCAATAAATAATATTAATTCGCAAAAAAAAAATACTCGTAAATTTTTTCAATAATTTATTATATTCCATAGTATTGCTATTTTAAGATTCGTTATTAAATAAAATAATACCATCGACGATTAAAACACAATAACAATTCGAAAGAAGTCTGTCGTACGATAGCGCTAATTCATAGAATTAAGAATAATCGGAAAATTGGAAATAGCAAATATACGACAGTAATATAATTTCTTCATGTGAAAATCTTAATAAGGCGATAGGTGATGATTTTAAACGATGATCAAACTCTGAGAGAAAATTCAACACAAAAAAAAAAAGAAAAACACTTTATAAATTATTTTCAAATTTAAACAACAAATTCAGTTATATGGTATTAAGATATACAGTAAAATGAAACGATTTATTATAGATGGAGAAAAATAATAATAATAACTCACGGCCGCTATGATAAGATGGAGTTGGTGATGCAAAATCACGAGCGCGATATTTGAGTACTGATTGATCTGAAGTCAATGCAAACTTCATATAAAATATTCGCATATAAGAATATATTTAAAAATAGAATTTCACATTTAATTAAATGCGATCAAATATTTATAGGAAGATACGATCAAAGAGTAAAATTTCGTCTATCAACGTTATTTAGCACAAAATTTTGAAGTAAAACTATAGCCACCAATTTTAATTGAGTGAAATAAATCGCTTCCATTATTTTCAATGATTTTCAATATTATTCCACGTAAAATAACTCTCTTTTAAGAGAGTTATTTTATGTGGAGAGTTATTTAAGAGGTTTTCCTCTCTTATATAATCACTGATTTTTTTTGAATATATTTCGAATAGTTCGATTTTTGACGAATATATACAAGTGAAATAAGCGTTTATAGTTAACGTTTAACAGTTAAGCGGTGCAGATATTCAATGTCTATTCATGACCCTTCATTTGAGAAATATATTCGAAAATATTCATATTGGAAAATCGTATTCTTGATATCAAACTGAGTTGAATTTTTTTTTTTTGGAAGGAAAAGTTGAAATATCGAGAAATTACTTTTTCTTTTCTCTAAAATCTGTGCAAAGTCAGAAGATTTTTTTGAAGCTGATTGCAACATCCGATGTTCTGAACAATGCTCGGATCTTTTTTTTTATTCATTCAATTCATTCAATTTGTTTGCATTCATTTCGCTCTTCTGCTTCTATGTCATGATGTCGCTATTCATCCGTCAGTGATCTCAAAGGAAATTTTTTATACGATCCAGAAAACGGAATGGAATAGAGGAAGATAGTATAGAAACCAATGTATAATACGAAACCTCACTCGATACTACAGATAATCAGTTTTTCTTCGGCTGTGGTTTATCACATCAGTTCGAATATAGCCCTAAGAAATTACTCAGTCGTTGCAGAGAGATTACCATTAGAACGGATTAATTTCGATATAGGAGATATTTTCAACATATGTGATATAAAGTATAAAGCTCAATTAATAACCATTAAATGCAAAATAAATAATAAATTTGCATTTAATATTAAAATATTGCAAATATTGCAAAAAATGCAAAATTAATTATCACAAATAAATAAAAAATAAAAAAATTAAATACAAGTAAATATTAGAAATGAAGAATTCAATAGCAAATGTGTATTTTAATATGAAAATACTTTTTTTTAGAGCTCTATTGAAAGAATTTTTCCACAAAGAACACACATATGAAAGTTATATGAATATTTGAAGCGTTCGAAAGGAAAAAAGAGACGTTGAATTTGAATAAAGAAATAAATTTACACTCGAATAGCTCAAAAGCGATATAGTCAAATGGCCCATCTGCAAAGAAAATCTTCAAACGTTCCCCCTAATAGGGCACATAAAATCAGCGCGAAATTTCCCATACAATCACATAACCATTCTTGCAGTTTTTTTATCTAACTCTTTATGATTTTGCAAGCTTTTAAAAAAAACAGTATACCTATGAAATATCCGTAGATATGTATACAATTGCCTATCCTTTATTCTCAGCGAACGAATTACATTACTATGATAGGTATATTTTATACCTATCAAAGATACCAAAATACAAGGTATCAGATACCTGTCCCCAATTTTATTACGTCTTATTACCCGAGTAACTTCATCGAAGCATAAAATGTTGTAAGAATTGAAATTTAGTTTTGTTAGTTTCGTTTCAGTAAGATCAAGTATGGGTAAAAGACGTTTTTTTGATGACAACTTATGGAAGGCGTTAATTTCGCCCTATGGTGTTTCACTTGTCATTCCTTTTGAAAATTGAAGCAACCGGCTGACCAGCTTGACTTAGCTGCAAACGCGCATTGTGCGTTAGCCTTGGTAACCTGCTTTCCGTTTTTTTTACCCGATAAAGAGAAGAGCAATTTTCCAATGCAAATAACGAAAACGGGTGCAGAAACATAACATCATAACAATCTTCCTCTGGGCAAATGAAATGATTTTGGCATGGCGGGGGATTTTCCAATTCACTTCATCCGACCATCAGATTTCGATAAATTCCTAAGAAATTATAGGAACTGTGCATAGCGCATGTATAGTCTGTCTGGTTCATCGGTATACAAAGATTCATTTCAAATCTTGACCACCTGTAAATGCAATCCAATCGGTTACAAAAATTCAGTGAAATTTACGTGCATCCTACCGCCTATCACTCCTAACGATATTGATGATTTGGCTGGAATTTGAGGGGGTTCATTTATTGCCTTGAGTTATACCTGTCAAATTTCGTAACGTTAGCTTCGTTGCTGACTACAAACTATTGAACGTACACATAGATGAGACATCGCCATTGAGCGATTTGCAAAAATTGATTTCACAAATGCGAATTCGAAATGATATGTATAAAATATGAATGGAAATATAATTGAGCAGGCAGAGAGATTTTTTGATTTAATCCACTTTAGCTATGATCAGAACGAAAAATATGACGCCAAAATTGAGGGAAATATTTCATTTACTAGGTGGGTAGCGAACCTCTTATGTGGTACGTTTAAAAGATTTAATTGAATAAACTCATCTTTATCAAGGAAATAATTAAATAACCAAGTCAAACATACTCCTAGTATATCAATGAATCATTCGTCGACCATATCGTAATAAAAGTAATTCAGTTTAAACAATTAGATAAATAAACATTGATTCGCTAATAGACTAGACAAATTTCATTGATAAGTTTTCGTAGATAAGCTCATAATCACAGAAAGTACGGATCAGCGTTGCTGATATGAATCCTAAGACCGACAAATATGATAATCGAAGAATATGAATAACTTTTAAAATACGATGTAAATGATTTACTCAATTTGAGATACTTAATTGCTATGGTTAATCCGAGTGATAAGTAGTGTTGCATAATGAATACATCTTATTGAAGAATATTAATTAAAGCATTATTGAACCGATTTATGCCTTCGATCGTATTTGGTATATTTCGCACTAGCTTACTGCAACGGACTCTGTGAGTTGTCAGAAGCAAAAAAAAAAAATCAATCATCCATCTGCGAAATTCGACTCTCCAGGGTGTACTTAGCTAAAACGTCTCAGAAAAACTGCTGAAGCATATTTATCGAGTTTTCAGCTTACTTTAAAACACCTTTATGACTGATATGCTTCCCATAGGAATTTTTTTCTCTAAAGAGTTGTAAAAAAAAGGGAAGGAAATAAGTGAGAAGGACATTGCTCGTTGTTTAGAAAATTTTCGAATGCGATGTCTATTTGCTTCAGATTTACATCGGATCACTCCGATCAATGAAGATGATAAACAAGTGAACAATTACACCAAAATGCTTAGTACTGCAGATTTTTTGTTGTCAATTACACCGCTCAAACAGCAATGTATACAATAGAAGCTGGCACGATATTCACTTCAGTTATACCGCTCATTTGATCAACCGATTACTTTCATATATGGTGAAAAAAAAATTGCACACCATACGATTATACCGTTGATATTTAAAATTTCTAAATTAATTTAAATATTTTCAATAATTTTAATAATTGTATAAACTTGTCAATAAAAGATCTCATTTTTTGCCTATCGACAAGTGTAACATGAAAACCGGCTGATTGCAAAATATCTGTAGATTTCTAGGATATCTTTTGCTTTTGGGGTTGGTAAAATTGCAACTGCTATTTTCAAAACTCAAGTAACTCCTCGGCTAATGATGCATTTTATATCTATCAGTTATATTTAGTTCCGATATGACGTTATTGAGTAGGCAGACAACAGTTAGATATGCGGACATATGTGCAAGATGTGCGATAGACAAACATAGACAAACCACCGACATGACGTTATACACAGACATAACGTTGTCAATATGTTTTATAATAGAAATTCTTGCGAGCGATAAATGACAACGACAACATCAAGTTCTCGCTTCAGAGTTAATAACTCTTTAGAGATTGACATAATGGCATGTGTTGCTAAGAAAAAAAAAGTGGGCAAATAAGACAAATCCATCGTGAAAATTCACTCGTCTCCTCCTTCTTCAGCTATGCAAAATTAAACACTTACATGAACGATTATAAACGCCGTTGTATTTCCTCATAGTGTAATGTTGCAAATATTTATATGAAATGCACAAGAGAACTTAGAAATTGATAAATGGAAAACACAAAGTGGAAATGAAAATATTTCAGTATTTTATTATTTTTGTTGAATATTTTAATACCTTTGAGCGCAAGGCTGAAGAATAAATTTTGATATTCTCAAGAAGAATTTCCTCAAGAACTAAAGTCTTAGAAGTAATAATTATATTTGAAAGTGTAGAAGCTGAGTAAAGTAATACTTAGAAGCTCAAAGAGTACCCCACTACCCCATCCGTCCCCACCAATACCTTCTAAGCCTATAAAATGCAGTAAAATCCAATTTTCACCAAATAACAATGTGCTTTCCTGTTTTTGAAATGCAGAAACATATTTAGCAAACTGGAGTTGAAAAACTTTCAGAAATTTTTCAAATTGCAATGAAGAATATATCAAGCGTGAGGAATTAGTGGGGATGATTCGTTCGAATGTTTATACTGGAGACCTTCAAAGCGCGTGATCATTGCGGAACTCGCACTTCCACTTTGCAAAGTCTTTCGCGTATGTAAAGCATCCAAGAAGTGTAAACATTAAATGTAATAAATTCAATCATATGTTAGCAACAAACCTTTGCTTCACACTCATTGCTAAACAGCTGGAAATAAGAAGGTGAGGGCATTTAGCTGTAAAGTTTGTTTTTTTAGACACGGAAAGAGAGGGGGGTGGGGGTTCAGTAAATGACAAACATTGAAAAGAACGTTTGAAGGTCGATCAATCGATAAACAAGCATTGAAAAGAATTCAAAAGTTTGCTACTTGCACGAAGAAATCAGAAGGTTTGAGGAAAGTTTGATGGGAAGTGCTTGGAAACGCAAATATTTTATGCCCCATTCTGCAGATGTTGGCAAATTCCCGGCTTGAGGACTTTTTAGCGTCAGATATTCGACATTTTCAGCATATTTGATTTTGTTCGGAGAAATCGGCAGTTCAAGATTAATTTGATTGCGGAACTCCTGGAGTTCAGTATTTCCGGTTTGTGCGACTTGAACTTTTGAACCCGAGCCGTAACTCTAGTTATAACATTACTGCTGCATTCACAATTATTGCAACGGTAAAGATTATCTCTAACAGCTCTGTAATTGCAAAATTCCACTATCAAAAGCGACGCATTAATTCAAGTGGGAAGGGGGAGGGAGGATGGAAACGGAAAACATGAACGGATGAGAAGTAGTTGAGATGTGATTTAAGCATATGCTACTTTATAATGAAGAAAATTATTAAATTAATAAATCATTAGATGAGAGTGAGTTTTTCTGTTAAATTTTGAAAGAGATTGCCACGTTATATACGAAATATCCATGTGATAAGCTTGCAGATTTGAAGAAGTCTTGCAATTGCGAACACATAAAAAGTGAGAAATTTTTTAACCGGACGAGTGAAAAAAATTAAGCTTTTTTTTTATTGCTTCAAAAAATAACTCTCAACTTCTATCGAATATTCCCATTTTCGAATGTTCTAAGAAAATAGCACTTTCGATTGTCAAAGAAGTGGAAAAAACTATTTTACTCGTTGAAGCTTATTTGAAAATCGATTTTAGCCTCAAATGAGTACCATTCGCCGAATGATTGATGGCATCGTCAAAGGGCGAATCGTTTTTTCTTTTTGAGAAGCGCACAAATATTTTGCATAGAGGCCTACACATAAAACAACGATCACTAAACATTTCGTTTAATTGACTTCTAAATGTTGGCACATTCAACTTCAAAAAAAAAAAAACGTTCAACGAAGAAATTTTCAAGAAAAGAAATTTTCCTTTACAAGTTTCTTTGCTATGCAATTCATAAATTTTAAAACGAAAAATAATCGTTGCAATATGCTGAAAATATTGTGAGATAATCATTCTATGCGGTGAACGTTATTCGATAATTGCGCTCATGATTTTTGGCTATAAAATCTTTCATAAGACGTCTACTTGTCTACTCAAAAATTCGTTTAACAAATGAAATCGGCATGTAATATGCTAGTTCAAGGCTTATTTACTTTACTAATAAAAGGGCCATGATTGAATATATATATATATATATATATATATATATATATATATATATATATATATATATATATATATATATATATATATATATATATATATATATATATATATATATATATATATATATGGTCATGTTACGTTAAAAAAAATGAATTTTTTCACAGAGGTGAAACATTGCTTCCAGTATTAAATTCACTCAAATAGGAAAATTTAAATAATTCGAGGTTTTTTTGAGAAAAAAGAATTTCGAATTCTTTAATTCCCCCCGTTATGTTCATATACAATATAATATATTGATAACTTTGAAACGATCATATATCACTAGTAAAATTTGCAGTAATAGTAAAATAGTGCAAAAAAAACTAATATTAATTGTTTTAAATGTGGTAAATTTTGAAAATTCTTTGAAAAATATCGAAAACTTTCATTTTCAGGAAAAAAAACAGAGAAAAATATTGGAAAAATAATGAGAGATATATTCATAATTTTCCAAATAAACTTTGCTTCAAAAATGCAAACGTATCAATAAAAATGGTACAAAAAGCGCTTCTAACAATTCCGTTTAAAACGATACTAAATTCTATCATGTATTAATCAACGATAAAATATACTTATAATATGTACAAATTTTTTTTTATTGATTATATCAGAAAATGTTTTCGCTGATATATAGCTTCATTATTGTAGTATATATGATCTGGCTAGCATAAAATCTTAGCCTATATTCGCTTACATTAAACTCTTTATAAGTATTTATAACTTCAAATGAATCTCTAATTTGGCAACTAGATAATTTCATATAACGTGTGCATTATTATCAATGAATTTTGCAATTCTAAATTCTTATTTTTATTTCCGCGGTGAGATAAACGATAAATCGATAGACGAGCTAATTGAGTGATAAATAAACAAATGCGCATAATTGTGATGTAATCACAAAAGAGTTTGCAAATAGAGACTTGATAAATATTTCAAAGGAAACAGGTAAATAGCCTAATGAGCAGGTAAGTAAGGTAAAATTGATAAGCTGAAGGTGAAACTCTTAGAAAGGTTCTGAGTTGCAAGACAATATTGATATGTAATACTGCCGAAGAATAATGCCGATACGAAACAACTGAATTGCATTTGCATAGGTAATAGGATTACATTTAACGCAATCAATTATGACAAAGTTAATTTATATTTTTTGTTCTGTTAAACATTTTTTAAGCATCGCAACGTTTGTTGTATCAAATTTCATAACGATATTCCTCTTTGATATACGTTTCCCTTTTGCAATTGTACTAATTTCTTTGAGAAAATTCGCTGAACAGAAATTTAAAAAATCCTCCAAAAGATTGGCTCAATTTTTCACAAAAAAACAAGAACAAATGAAGAAAAAATAAATCTAGTAAGGAAAAAAATAGTGCAAAAAATTTAAATATCATAGTGGTATATTTTTTCGCTACCGCCTAATTTGAACTCAGATATGCGCCGAAACGAATAGAAAACGATTTTAATATCGATAGAATGAACTTACTAAATACTCAACGAATACTTTATATTACTATGAAATAAATTCATAGAATTTTGTTCATGGCACACATCGAGGCAACAATAAAGTCGTTGCTTACTGGAAGCATTGAAAATGCCAACATTTTTAGCGTATGCATTTCAATGATGATTTCATATTTCGATTTATCACTCATCAATGTACCTCTAATGGGGTAACATCATAGATGGCACCTTTGAGCGTAATCAGGCTATTCTCGAAGAGAAAATCTAATCAATAAAATAAATATTTTCCTAGTATTTGATAGGTTGGAATTAAACAACGGTATACATTCCGCTTTCTTGGGTTAACTTCTTCCACATTTTCTGTGATCTATGCAAAGATTAGTTTTTTCTAATCGAAAATTTCGACAATTAATATGATCAAAATTTTTTAGCAACCAGTTGAGCAATAACTTTCTGGAATTGGATATTTCTTTGGTGAAAAACCTATGGAGAAATGTACCATTATTGTGAATTTTTAGAATATTTTATCCGAATTGTTTGTTGTAACTGTATATAATGAAATTTGATTGACATTATCTACGTTGGCCTATCTATTCAACTCAGGCTATCAGAGGTGAAATGCGTTCGATGTTGTGATAATGCATCTTGTAACCGGTCGGTTTAATAATGCATCTCTTAAACGGTCGATTGGACGGAAGCGTCTTATAACCAGTCGGTTGAATGCGAGCAAATGAAAAACATATGAGAAGAATTCGAATAGCATGCACCCCCCTACAATTAGGATCACTAGATCAGTCACTTTCACGCAAGAAATATGCACAAATTATAGAGTATGCTTACGACGCAACCACTTTCTTTGTGATACGATTGCTTATATGAATATTCGTATTGATCTAGATGATGCAAAATGAATATCTGATCGGATGCATGTAAGTTACGCAAATTTTTCAATGATTTTAGTTCCACCGGAAGTAAATGGTTTGACTTTATTTTCAGTATTAATGGTAAGAAACGGTAGGAATTATGCCCCCCCCCCCTCATAGAAAGACATAGACATTCGCATATATAATTAAAGACATGATGTTACCATGACGAATATTATAAACCGAAATTTGTAGAAGAAAACAAACGGATCGGCTAGAAATCAATAGAACCCGAATGCATAAATAGATTATTACATCCAACAAAAAAAAAAATCCATTATTGTTTATATTTTATTATTTGTTAGCAATTTATGATGCTATTCACTCCGTTGAGTGGAATTACGAAATGACATGGTAAGCTTTTAACAACGAAAATAAACAGCTCTCCTATCTTTTAAATAAGCCGAGAGAATCGTTGACTTATATGAGTGAAATGGCAACATTATGTTTTTCTAACAATGCGGTCTATATGTGCTAAATTTTTGCTTATTTCCTCCTTTATGCTCTCGAAGTGAATCGGCCGTTGAGATAAACAGCCACCATATCTACTATAATAACGAGAAAGGGGAGAAACGAAACAGACACTTACGATATGAACAAACGCACATACACGCCTACATATAAATACACGGGGCTCATCTGTGTTCATACACACAGACATACAGACGTGCGCATACACAAGTAAACTCACTCATATACACAGACACGTATAATTTCACACACATATACACACACGTACATGCACAGACAGACATAAAAATGAACCACACGTGCGGACACATTGCACGAATTTGCATAAGCGATGATGAAAATGAAGATTTTTCCAACATTTTTAGCTTTGAATAAAAATAGCAAAAAAAAATGCAACTGCGTTAAATTCTATTAAACTACAATTCCTCCAAATTCGTTTAGAAGTTTTGTGTGATACTCACTCGAAAAAAAAAAAAACAGCGCATTCATAGTTTACAAACGTACGTATTGCAAATGCATTCACATGTAATTCGATTGGCAAATAACATACGCAATCGATTTCGACGCTTAACGACAACCGATCTCTTTCATAAATTACGCAGGTGTGCACAGGTGTGATACATTCCTGACAATTCACGCAAATTTACGTTTAATCGCTCATTTTTGGATAAAATCCATTACATGGAAATCGAAAATGAAATTTTTAATCGTTGATGAATAGCTAAAAATATGATTATTGGCTTAATTTAAAATGATATCTCGAACGATATTAATAAAGCTTTTAATCATAGACGTCAAATAAACCGGAATTTTTATAGCGGAAAAAACATCGCTTATAGTTCATTAATGCTCTTTTTTCATGATTTTTTGGGTATTATAATCAGCTGTGATCAAGAATCGTTACTTGTCGATTACAGATAATTAAATATTAGAGGAAATTCAATTTTTTTAAAAATTTTCCAATTAAATCCAAGAGGTGAGCGGTATCTATAAAGACGCAATAAAATAACTCCATGAGATGCTTTCTATCATTTAGCCATCGTTAACAGAGACGCACTCATCAACCGATATTAATAATTCAAAGAAGTTTTAATGCGAATGTGAGGAATCATATAGCACAATTTTATGAAGTTTGCATTTTACTAAGGGGGCGTTGAAATGTCGCTTGGTTGAGTTAATGGTTGAAGATGTGCAAATCGAAAGATTGAGATGCGCAAACAAATCGTCTCGATGTATTTGTAAGAATGTGCTTTAACATCACAGAAAACGATTGCGTTTCGTATCACAACGAATCGGCAACAAACAAGCAAGTCGATCGATGTTAGGCAATCCTTTTCGCCAACCAATACGGATATTCGTCAGCATGCGTTGCCAACTAGCAGCAAGAAAGCATTGTTATCTAGGCTGATGCTCTCTAAGCATCGCTTGGCTCGGTGATGTTGCCTATATTTGTGGCCTAGGCAATAAAATTAAGATCAGAACACAATGCATAATCGATATATTAGAAGGATGTTCGAGGATTTATTCACTTATGACGTGCGCATCAAATACTGACCATCTTTGGTCAGCACAAATATGATTCCCGAAATTATTCTCATAGGTAGGTAGAAAAATGGATTATTTCGTCTGTATTGATGATCCCAGCAATATTTTAATCATTAATGCTAATTCAGTTTCCATTTCCGCTCTTAAAATATAGTTTTAAAAAAAGTGAATATAAACTCAGCGATATAGTATCATCAAAATCAGCAAGTAATCATATTAGTCCAATTTAATCGTGATAGAAAATGTAATGATATCAATTTTACATCGATATTTCAATCGACAAAAATCAATAAACCATTCAAATTTTTCTTCTACAATTGCTAAAAAAAAATTTTTCAAAAGCAATGAACAATAGAGAAACGCGTCAGGTGAACTGCAAATATATGCACTTTCGCGCTCCATTCACATTACACAATAGGCTTCAACGAATTTCCAACAAAACAATAAAATATGGAGAATAATGGCATCAAATTTTGATGACTTTGCCCACCATTAGATGTTTGGATTTTTCGTTGAAATTTATGGATTAGCATGAAATTACCATATTGAAAAAAAAACGATTAAACACACGATAGCTAACAATTTTTTTCAGCTAGCATTTTGTAAAACTGCATTAATAATCTCTGAGTAGATACTTTAGTTAGATAGACGCATATATAAGTATGCATAGATATGCGTTACCATAATATACTTTTGAGAAGGAAAATTCCACAAGTACCAAAAAAGTGTAAACCTAAACCTTTCATAATTTTTACGTCGATATTTCAATGCAAAAAAAAAAAGTCAATAAACCATTTAAATTTTCGTTTCACAACTGTTGAGCAAAAATAGCTACTTGTCCTCCCCCCTCCCACCCCACCCACCCCCCCCCCCTCCCCTCAAAAAAAACAGAAAATTTGAATAAAACTCACAAATTTTGCATTTATGAGGATCTAAAATAAAGGAATAATTGATGGCAGCGTAGAAATTATGCAAATATCAATTTGCGATTAGATAATGCTATTCATTTTTAGCACCATTTAAATGCATTAAGCATACTATTTGCGATAAATCAAAAAAAAAAAGTTTTACCGCTGAAAAGCGTAACTTCAATTCGATAAATTGAATCAAAGTGGCTGAACAACACTCTTCAACGATCATCTAATAGAAGCGTGCTATGCATATTTTTGATGCAACATCACTAATTAAGCAAGATCATAGTATTATAATTGATAATTAACAAATTCAAAGTAACATTCGGGTAAAAAAAAATCGGTAAATGACGATGTCAATTTTTATTAACCATCTAGTGATACAGTTAAAAATCTAGAAGAGAAATAAATGAATAAATCGCTCACCTCCTTGTTCGATTCGATGCATTTTCTTGAACATATGCTTATACCAATAGGAAGTATCCGATTGTTGTTGTATATTCATATCTAAGCGTTGCGAGCTTGCGCATCGCTTTGAACTGTCATCGCGCATCGCCGATGCATCGAGCAGCGGTGGCACATCACCGCTGCCAGCCGCGGCACCACTCCGAGAGGCGGGACTTGCTAGCGCTTGCGCTGAACGTTCGGATTCTGGATCGAACGGTGTGGAAAATGGTGGCATTTCGGGTTGTGGTGATTGCACAGATGTGCTAGACGGTGATGCTAGCATATAGTCACTTGTATAGTCATTGCTGTATTTTGTCGATTCGCTAGTTGTTTTCGTCGCTGGTGGCGTCAGATCGATTGCCGAATCACTGCCCTCATTTTTAGCGTCAGACTTCGAGAGGAAACTCAAGCTGTTCGCGACAGAGGTAATCCCATCGTCTCGTACTGTTTTTGTGGTGTATTCACCCTCATGAAAGATGCCACCATTGCAAGTGCTCATTTGCAGATTTGTGCCATCATAACTACTATGGAAATCGTTGGGGAACGACTTCTCAGAAGCTGGAGTATAAATGGGTGTTGACTGAAGTGAAGCACTCTGTGGTCCAGATTTAGAAAATGGAAGTGGTGTTATACAGGAGACATGGCGCATTGCAGGTTCGTGAACAATAGGTTTCACAACTTGTGCTGTGGAATCTGAAGTCTGGTTCCGCATGGATGCTTGCATACGTTGATGATTTCCTACCTGAGAAGGTGAGCTGTCGGCGACATATTTTTGGAAGGGCACCGGCGACTTGGGCGGTAGTTCTGTGGAAAACGGTGCGATGTTCGAGCGGTGGCGTTCTTGTGCGTTATTTACTACCGCTTTCGTACCATTTGGAGCTTTAACCTCAAGTTTATTGGCGATCTGCTCACGTAGCGTTGCAACCGACTGCCGTTCTGGGATTTCCACCGAACCTTCAGCGGTACCTTCGTTACTGCCTTCGACCTTCATTGACCAGTTTGTCTTACCAAACGATGACGACGGACTAAACGGAGGTGGAGGCGCAGGTGGTATTGCTGATGTCATCTGTAATATACAATTATTACGATCATGAATAATCGGAAAACTTCGAAACACATCAAATCCACAAATCACGAGAGTTCAATCGAATGAATTTTCGAATATTTCCCTCCTCAAATGAGCGAAAAAGAACGCCAAATGAGACTGCAAAAGCTTGGATGCACTAAAAAAAAATATACGCGGCTCTATTTATTCTTAAGCATTTGCTGCTCGCAGTTGTAAATTTCTCCACAACAAACATTTTCAATAGCAGCCGAGACCTCCTAGAACTTATCAAACTTCACGTATTACATATAGAATGTTCATGAATTTCCTATCATCTAATGCAATATTCGCAAAGAAAAAAAAAAGAAATAGCTATTCTCTTCACTTTTTTTCCATATCACAACGGGCACCACGAAATGACTTAATTATGATCTTAAACTTTCGATGATATTTGTGCCTTAAATAAGATGAAATGCATCCTAGGCAAGCCAGGTGATAGATCGAAACATAACGCAGCATAATCGAAAGTCGCAACCATTCTCAACAATTATTTTGAGTTTTCAGGAACAGGCTGATGCGCAAATGACATAATTTTTGCGTATTTAATCGGATGAATTATAACGCAATAATAGCGATGAAATGATTTGAAAAAAAAAAATTTGCTTTACCAAAGGGGACAAAAACAGTTTTATACCTTTACATCAATCATATTGAAGACACAAATGCTTCTTGGGATTTCTTTTTTTTTTTTTTTTTGAAAATGAAATGAAATATTCGACTTTTTTGAGTTGAAACGTCGAAAAGTGATGATTATTAAGGTAATCATAGTAAAAAAAATGCAAGTAAATCACTTTTTTTTGCGGAATTCACAACTTCATATGCATTTGAAATTATGCAAATTTTTTTTGCACTGAAAACTTAAACATATAATAGAAATGAGGATTGGCATCATGAATCGTTGTTAAGAAAAGAAAGAAATGGAAATCAAAATATGGGATTGCTGAGAAACAATAGCCGACTATATCGTGCATGGAATAAACATGAAGCAAAGGGGATATAGCATTATCGATGAAAATAAAAAGCGATGATTTATAGGTGATAAATTTATCAATTTCAAATATGAAAAAGGTTGAGTTCCAAGCTGTAATGAATGTATAAATTAAACCCTCTAATTCATTGTTAACCTCCCACCCCCTCTCACCCTCCCTAAACGATAACTTCTTCCATCCATATAATTCCATCGTTGAATGTCATGAAATTTAGTCCTCTAGATAACGATATGATGTGTTATACAATGTAACACAACAGTTGTCCGCTTGATAGTTGTCTCATGTTGCACTGCAAAAAGTATTCTTGTTTTTCCACCTCAAATCATACAATATTTGGCATTATTAGTTGCATATAATAGCTAAGTATATAGTTATGGTCGCCTATATCTCTAACCATAGTTCTTTAAATACTGATGAAAGACTCCTCGATAGGGTTTAATCTCATGTGAAGTTGTGACTTGAACTAGACTTCGGACTAGACTCATCTCATCTAACCTGAAAACAAGATTTCACCTTACATATCGATATAACGAAATTGATATATCACAACCTTTAATTAACTAATAGACAGGTAACTATGAACAGCAAATTTCCAAAGAAACTATAAAACTAGGCAACGTAGTGAGAATAATATGAGAGCAAATCGTGATCGAGCACGCCGAACAACAACTCGAGAACAATCGATAAAGCAACTAAGATTATAACGCTGAACTGATCGGTGAGGCGTAGAAGCAACTGTTGATGTAATTGACAAAATCTTTTGTGGCTACAAAAGACTTATCTGAGATTGCTAAACGGCGGAATATTCCAAATCGAAGGTGAGATTTAGGGTGAACGTAAAAGGAGTATTTAGGTGAACGTAATATTCCAAATCTAATAAAAAAAATCTCTTATTTATAAATTTTCCGTGCAAATCTTCTACGATTTTTTTTAATGTAAAAATTTTGAAAAATGCATATGCTATAACTTTTTTTTAAAAAAATTATCATCATTTCATTCTATACGCAGAAATGTATTTCATTTTTCTTTTCGACTATTTTCACTATAGCTTTTGAATGCCAACAAATATAAAAACTCATCGTTTAAAATAAAACATCGAAATTTTCGTTTCAAGCAATCAATGACTACCGAAGAATTTCTTTTCACTCAGAATTTAAACATGAATGAGTATCGGACATTTTGTCGTTCATACCGACAATCCTATTTTATATGAACACCGTCGTCGCATAGTTACTTCACCATATACCGAGCCTAACTTTGCTCAATTATAGAATCTCTGTAATTTCACGCTAATTGAGCATTTGAATGTCGTAAAACAATCGAACGAATCTCGCATACAGATGATTTCAGCGTTAAAATAATATTTTTAAATATTATTGAAATTTTCAATGAATTTTTCTCTTTTTTTTGATTTTATTCCTGAGATAGACTATTCTATGTTTTTAAAGAGTAAAACCTGCAGCAAAAATCAGTTAGAAAACGTGACGATACAATGTACTTTTGTGAGATTATGAACGATTAACCGATTGAGTACATCATTTATATCAATGAAAATTTCCGAACATACATTTGTTCGCTATTTGACAGCTTCCATATTTGGTTGAATTTTTTTTTCTTTCCAGACGATACCTTACTGGCTATCAGAGCTACGTATATAATTTTCATTCGTTTTAAATTATCTCTAATTGTTGGAGATAATGACTAATTGCTATGAAATTTGGCAGCCAACTAATCGCATAGAAAATTTTTAGTTAATTATTACATATTTATTTTCGTTTGTGGAATATTTTCCACAGAGGAGTTGATTTGAACGAATTGGAGCAATTTTACTCATTGGCACGCTCATTATTCGCTAAGATTCTAACGATTTTGAAAAAAACAAAAATTTGACTCGAAAAATTGGTGAATTGAAGCGGAAAAATTTGACTAGAATCGAAAAAAATTTTCTAAGAATCACTCTAAACACAAGAACACCATTAGTAGTGTTTCATGAGTTGAAACTCTAAGACCGGGATACAGACAAATCGACATGCGTACAAATATAACGCCTCGACAATCTATAAGAATCCAAGTTGTTATAGCTTATTGAAAATGATATTTAAAAGGCCTTTTGAAATGACCTTTGCCATCATTGAAATCGATAAAGCATTGATAGCAAATAATTATAAGATTAGTACTGTTTGCTAACCACACAATCATTAATGAATCCGGAATGGAGCAATTGGCAATTTTTTGTGAGGAAAATAGTTCGACCTCTTATTCAGCAGCAATAGTAGCATTACTTTATTGTCATCACTGTCAGTAATCCCTAGCGTCAAATTTGTCATCACTTATTAGTACCTATACTAGGAATACTTTATACTGCCTACTGCCTACTGTTATGTTCAGTGATACTGCCTACTTATTTAGCAGCAACAGTACTTTACTATCAACAATAATACTTAGCGAATACTTGATATAAATGATTTTGTGTTTAATGCATTGATAATGTGCTCACAAGTGATAACAATACTGCTTATTAATACTAGTTATTTTCAGGACTACTGGTACTTAATCATATCAAATTCTAGAGTTGAAAATGTTACCTAATGCTATATCTGGTATTTACAATTAATGCTGTCAGCAAATTTTTTACCTCTCTTATATTTTAATTGCTCAAAAGTGTGTATAAAACACTTAATGATGCTGCATACTTTTTATCATGTCTCTATCGCCATTCAAAACTACTGAATTGCAGTATTGCTTCTACAGGTAACGCTATCTCACTTCCTCTAGTATTAATCATTGCTTAAATATTACTGATGCCAAAATAGAAGACAATCTTTGCTATACTATAAATAAGCTATAGGTAAAAGTGGGTGCAAAAGAATGCTTGAAATTAAATATTATGTTTTCTATTCATCAGTATTGCAACTCTAATCACTTCAATTCGATAACGAAGCGGAAATTTTTGAGTAAATATGACTCATTTCAATGCAAAAAATTCTATCACACTATAAATTAAAGTTAAAACTCCATATTTCGCATCGCAACAATGCATTTTCATAGTTTGAATGCGTATCGATTTTGTTTTGAAGGCAATTATCAATTGATAATAAAACACCTAATTGGAGAGTCTTGAATATAGAGGAAAAAAAATCGAAAAATCCGAAAGCAGAAAAAGTCGAACTCCCCCCCCCCTCCCCCCTCCCCTCCTCTTCCGCTCCTCCCTCCTCTAAGAACTTTTGGAAAATTCTAGTCTTGGCGCCTGACTGTAGACAGCATTGAGTGAATTGCCTTAAGGTGGTGAGAAATAAGCTGACGAATAGTGCTCACCTTGCGTGTATCAACGAGCGTCGTCGATGTTGAACTCTCGCCAAATACTTCCTAAACGTAATAAAGCAATTCTTTGGTAAACATTTCTTGTTTGTATGATTCATTGTGCAAATATTTTCGCATTCTCTAACTATATAAAATCACTTCATTTAACTGATTGAAAGAACTATGAAATCAAAGGGGAATATATGAGTTAATAAAATTATCTTCATAGAATATTTGCCTTATTGGTAGTAGATTAAATAGAAAATTATAAACTAAATTATATATTATCGAATATAATTTCTTTGAAGTGATACATTAATAAAAATAATAAATCGAAAAAAAAAAGAAATATATAAAAATATAAAAATAAAAACATCGCATTTGAAATGTATCTTATAAATTTTGCCTCTTAGAAGCTTTTTTTTTGCTACAAAGAATATCTATTGCTTCATAGAAATGTCTATTATATAAATATGAACGAGGAATTTATTACTTCTATAACTTATTTGATCTTTAAAGTATTTTAATAAAATTGCGAACTCTACGGTACTATTCGTTGGGAAACTATTGCTTTATCATCGTAAATGATTTTAAAATCCTCTTCTAAGCTTTCAACAATCGAATAATATTACATAATGTGTTACAAAAAGTACCCTCCTTCACTTTACAAAGAAAAAAAAAAAAGAATTCAGACGTAATGATTTCAAATGCATTAAACGATCTAATAAAAATCTCATTTCCGCTCTATATTTTGCATAGAAAAACACTCAAAATCTCTTAATAATTTTATCTTTTGAGGTGATATTATTTTAAACATATAAAATGATTTCAATATGTTTTTTTTTCTGGGAATTTTTGTTAATTTCTTAGGAAAATTTATTCAGTAACGTTTGATTCCCAAAGAAACCTTTAAAAAAAACCAATTGAAATAATAAAACGTCACATATTACTATATCATTAATTCTTTTCGACTAATAATCGAAATCGTTTCAAATTTGTCGCCGCAGTAAACTATCCGAATGTTTTCATTATTCTCATTATTTAAAGATGAAATATCCTAACGATATTTGCATATAAAATAATAAACAATAAGCGTTACCTTCGATGATGAATCACCTTGAGGATGTTGTAGTATATGAGAGTTCGAATGAAGCTGTAATAGAGGTCTTTTAATTTTAGTGCAGAAATGAAACCACCTTAAAGATTTATTCTAGGAGAGATTCTAAACGAGCGCATCTCAGCACCACACCTTTTCGATACCGCACTCTCGACGAGGAGGATTATAGACTGTCACTTAGGGGGTCCACTCGATATGAAGGATACAAGTGCACAACGCCAATCCACCTCCACCATTGAACGCCCTAATTTTTCGTATCGGCTTAACGCAATCCGTCGCTTTGAAATGTTTTCGAAATTCTTTGTTGATATATCACCTATGTAAATTTCATTCTGCTAACTTAAAATAAATAAATAAATAAAATAAATAAATAAATAAATAAATAAATAAATAAATAAATAAATAAATAAATAAACCTCAGGGGTGCTGACGAGCAGATAAATATATAGTTGTCGTATGAAGAGAAAAGAAACAATATTATATTCTACGACTTCAAAAAGTAGTTGATCAAGTCATCAGCTTCTTCTACAGCGATATTTCAATTTAGAAACAAAAATAAACGCATAGATATGAAAACTTTGAGTGCAATTTTTACGACGTTCGTTGATTAAACAACAGGTAAATTATAAATTTCAGCAAGCATCCCATTGAGGAGAGGATTCGTTTTTTATTGCTAAAGTTCACCTCTTTTCTACTTCATAAAAATCATCAATAGTAAACGTAAGAAAAATTAGCAACGAGAAACGTCTAATATAGTCAAATTTTTCTTTAGACGAATAAAGGAAATGATACACTGATGAAAAATTGAGAATTTCATGCAATAATCCAAAATAAATCCCGGAGTATATGGAGGAAAAACTTTGTCAGGAATCGTAACGGGGATGTGAAGTTTTGTATTTCGGTTTCGGTTCATCCGGTTAATCGGATGTTGAAATATATAAAATACAAAGGAGAAAAAAAAACAACCGAGTTTTGCCTCCTCTAAGCAAATTGATCGATTGCCTAAATTCTGCTCGATGAAAAAAATTCGCTATTGATTTGCATCAAATCGTTAACCTCATCAATATGATTTGTAAGATTTAGAGCACCTCTAAGAGTGAAAAAAAATGCAAATTTTATCATCACAGTTATTTTTGTGTTGAAACTATCAAATACATGGACGTATATATGCGTAAACAAATCCTCAAGTATAATATCGGTATGAAGTACTTTTGTAGAAGTTTACAAAATATATACAAATACCATCTTTGCAGATGGCTATTTTTTTGTATGAAAGAATTTCTAACAAGAGAAAGGTAATAATCAAATGGTTGCTAGAGGCGATTTTCTCGAAAATATAACATACGAAAGGATGTTTTAATACATAGGTGAATCATCTATACGTAAGATCATCGCTCAGATCGAATGATATTTTCTTGACAAGAAGAAATATATTGAAAATGAAACCAATTTTTAAAATATTTGTACTTATAATTTTAATAAAAAAACTGATATGTTAATTTATATAAAGCGATATTTTCAAACAAATAAGCATTGTTGCGCCTTCTACGAAATTTGGATTTTGCTTATTTTGGAAAAAAAAAGACTCAATTTTTGGAACGAATAATTAGCCAATTAATAAAGTGCTCGATAAAGTTAATTTGTTACTTCAACATCTTATAAAAGTAAAATATTCTTGAGCAATATATTTGCTACAAAAATAATGCATTAATCGATGAAAATGTGCTTAATATAAATATAACGCTTAAAGAAATTTCAATTGAAAGATATACTTCACTATGGAATTATCAAAATTGGCCTGCTTAAATTCCACTACAAATCTCTGATATATTTTACTATTATGGGGAAGTATTTCAAAGAAGAGAGGCTCATTTTCTGACTCTTGTTTTTTTTTTTTTTTTTTTTTTTGCAAACACACAATAGAGAAATGAATAGGACATGAGTGAGAATGAAGTGGAAAACCACTTAAAAAGCGTGCTAAAACGACATATGTCTAAACTAGCGAAATAAAGTACCTTCCAAGAGACCTCCCAATAGACAATTTCGCACTCACTACTATATTACACATATTACACTAAGAATTAGCTTTCAAAAATTTTGTCTAGCTTGCAGACATAACGGTGCTATGATATTAGTATTATGAAGACAACACTACGAGATCGACTCAACTGAGGGGACAGAGGGGTGGGAGGAAGAAGTAGGACAAGAAAGGGGTGGGGGGGGGGGGGATGGGAGGGGAAGGAGTAAGCAATGAGGGGAGGAGTGACGGAGGGAAGAGATTGGAAATGTGAGAGGCGCGTTCTCATTTCGGCAAATAGTTTCAACTATCGAGGCAAATAATACGTTTTGCAAGCAATCCATATGAAGCATCATTCAGCAACGATGAATGCTGGAGGAATTTTAACATTATCGGATCAGAGGAAATGAATGCGATTTTAAAGCCGAATTCAAGAACTGTAGGTACTATATGCTCATACCATAAATTTTTGCTGAAGCAGCCAACAGCAGCCAATTGACCAAGCAGCTAACAGTGTCCATCGTACGATTCTTTACTACGAAAAAAAAATGCTTAAAAAAGAACTTCAATGTAAACTAACTTTGGAGACTTGAGCGACTAAAGCGTCGAGTGCAGTTGCGGCACTTTGCACTATTGTATTCTGAAAGAGATGATTTTGATACACATGATTAATAGTTCATCTCTTATCATTTCAATGGTTTTTTAACACTTCTCAAATTCTACACCATGTACTACATATTTTTAAAAAACGAGATGAAGGAAATGAAAGAATTAAAGCTGAGGAGCTGGAAAGACTCGAAATCCATCAAGAACGGAATGGAAAGGCCGGGAAAACATTCTGTCAAGGGTGGCTATAGTGTACCCAGGATGTGAGCTTAAAAATTGAATTCACTTGATATAAAGCACATCCTCGACAACGAATCCGATTATGGTTAACAGACGACGATATAGACTTACATCGATATTTGTAGAGGAGGAAGAAATTATTGAATTAGATAGCTGCTGCATGAAAATATTGTTTTTGGAAAGGAAGGCGGAACCATATTTGAATTGGCGTCGTCATTAAATGTTGTCATTTATAGCACACGCAAAAAAAAAAAAAAGACAAAGCAAATGCTCATTAAATGGAGACGGGAAATATTTGAAAGAACCATTTGTCATTAAATTTTTATGCTTTCCCGGAAAAATTTCACCTATAAACGGATTTATAAGATACATCCTAATGGAGTGGAGGGGGGGGGGGGGGGGGGGGGGGGGGGGGAGAGCGAGGCGTATATAAAGAATCATTTCTATTTGTATTGAAAAAAAAAAAATTTTTTTTTTGAAATTTTAGAGAGATTTTCGCATTTCATGGATTATATAATTTAGTCGAAGACAGATATATGTAAGTTAGGTATTAAATGAGTGCATAAAATCGATGTTTTATGAAAGTTATTTGTGAAATGTTTGACTATTTTAGTCTTAATTTTCTATATAATCAAATCAAGAAGATCACAATACACTTGTCGTTCAACGAATCAAATAACAAAAGTACTAGAAATTATTAAAAACGAATGAAAAGTATCGAAGAAATAGAGGCAGTTATTTGAAGACATTTATCTAGCGTATATTCGTTATCAGCTCTCAATTTGATAATCAACTCCTTGGAAATCACATTATTTTCATATAATTTTCTACGTGTTTTTACTATTATCTAGCGTGCTTTTGTATTATGATGGTAATATTCGTTTGCTGAATGCGTCGAAACTCACACTCGTTGAGGGTGTACTCAATTTAGCTAAAATAGTACAATCATTGAAAAAACCGATAAAGATATAAGATATCGTCGATTTTTGTATTTATGCTATTTATGTGTGGACGAGGAGAAATGCAGAAGACGGATGAAGAGTGAAAATTGTTCCAACTCTATAGCGGATTTTCAGGAATTATTTTCATTTAAATCTTTGCATATATTAATATAACCTCTTTAGATGTTAGAATTATTTTTCATTATAAAAGCAAGCGGTTAAAATATTTCCAAATTTGCATATTATAAAGGTCTTAATAGCGATAACGAATTTGGACAATCTGCAAAATAAAAACATCATTCAATCGCAAATATTCTGCGCAAATCAGTTTCTATCGATGCAAATTCGATTCATATAGAGGAAAAAAAGTTCTTTTTCTTGAAAATTTCAAAAATTCCAAAAATTTCAATTCCAAACTCCAAAAATTGCTCCTCGACTTTAAAAAAAATAACTGAATATTTCCACTATGGTTTACAATATAATGTTCCACCAAATTCTTACATCGGCGGGGCAAATCCTTCAAATCGAAGATTGCAAACTAGAAACATTTGCGCAACAAGCGATTTGCATTTTCTTTTTCTTCAAATTGATCAAGTTTCGCATCATTTATCAGCAAACACATTACAACGTATGTAATAAAGGATTTGAGTGAATCGGTCGTTTATATTAATCTCCGACAAATGGTTCGTTTTTTTTTGCCATAGTATTAGTGTAAAATGAGAAGAGGAATGACTCCAAACGCACGGAAATTTTTAGGCATATTTATGTGTCTATAACTTCATAAAGACCGGAGATGATGAAGTTGCTGAATGAAGTTGGTATAAAGACCGGAGACGGGCATAGACCTCCCTCCCTAAACGGATTAATATTTGTAATTTTAATTCTATAGTGGATCGAACTTGCAAGACATACACGTAAACACATAAACACACACACATATACTGATTGGAATAGAATCGGGGAAGGGGGAGGGCAGATGTGTGAAGGGCAGGATGAATCGGAGCAAGAAGACTACTGCAGAGTATTGCAGTTATTATACTGTGATCAGCAGAAAATATTACATGCATCTGTAATTGAGTTTAACGCTCTCTAAAACGATTCAATTAGCTTCTCGTTGCAGGAGCCCATGCGCCCGAAGAAATTTCATCGAAAAGTTTGAATTTCACATAGGAAATAATAAGTGAGTAGCTCATGCCTTACTGTCCCACCCATTTTAATTGTCCTTTTCACCGACGGCTACTTCAACTTTCATTTTATTTCATTATATTTCGAGTTGAGAGCATCATTTATGAAATGAGACGGGATAGATGAGGAATTTTTAATTTCAACAGTCGCTCTCCATTTCTAGGCGATTAGAAATGCAGCATATTAAGAGAGATATCGCGGGGGGGGGGGGGGGGGGGGGGGGGGGGGGAGGAGAGGTGAGGTAGGGTAAGAGTGAGGTAGGGCAAGGGAGGTTCTATTATTTTTTGCATAAAATGCTCATTTCTAATATTTGCTCTGCTAGAATGCATATAATCCTCGTCGAATTCTTCGTTGATGTAATCGCCCGGATCAATAAGCGATAAGAAAAACCCATCTTAACGAACAAATATGATTGAAATAATGATATATGATTTTCATTAAATATATTTGAAAAAAATTTCCCGAATTTCATTACATTCTCCTAATAAATGAGTAATGAATAAATTATGAAACCAATATGCTAGACTATAAGGAGAGTTTAGTTCAAAACTTGGATTATTAGGACAGAAATAATGGAATAAGAGAACGTTTAAATTGGTGCACATCCATACTCTTAATATCTCGATACAATATTTTGTGAAACTATATGTTCAAATAGTCTCACTATGCTTTCTCCAACATCACTAAAGATGATAATAATCTCATTGGGATATCACTATATCGCTATAGTTTTTTTTTTCTTCGAACTGTGTTCGACGGATGAAGGTATTGGTCTCGGCCCTCACTTTTCACTAGTATCTCGATGTTTCGGCTTTCAGCAGATGCGTTCTAGCAGTTGCACTAAACATGGCCCGAAAGGCTGAATTATTGGTTGAGGGAAAATGATCACAAGCGAGTATTCTATAACGCTAGATGGTGCCCACTCATATCAAACATATAGAACGTCAACATTTAAAACGGATACGTTTTTCATATATTTTCTAATTGTATTTTCATGCGTTTTCAATATGTTTCTTCTCAAATTTCTATGATATTTTTGCTTTTAAATCATCATTTCCTCCTATACACTCGTAAATTTTTAATTAAAATTTCCGCTTATATTCTAAACTTAATGAAGAAATAAAAGTTTTTTTTTCGTTGAAGATATATTTTAAAAAAAAAGATATTAAAGAAATATTTTTGCTGATGATAATTGAGGAAATGTTAATTTTTGCATCATTAATCAATGTTTTTCAATGCGGCGTTTTTTTTTTCGTTCTTTTCTTTCTCTGTTAGTAAATTTTCTACGGTAATTTTATTTTTGCGTTAAATCAATGCCAATTGACCGCTAATGTAAATGATAAATGATATCAATGTTGGATTTTCGTTTTCAAAAAAAAAAAAAAAAAACTAGTCATGAATATTTTAGTTTCCTTTCCTTTTCTTTTTTTTTTTTTCAAACTGTTTGTTTCTATCATTAGCTCCTGAATATCGAATAGACAGTTACATTCGCATAAAATACACAGATAACGAGATGATACTATCTGGATGCGACTACAATCATAAAGAAATACGTATGGAAGAATATGGAGCATATTTTCCAGTAGAATTAAAAAATCTTTACATGTGATAATGCTCTCAGAAGGTGATAATTTGAAACGACAAACAACCGTAACGAACCTCTTCGGTAGCTAAAGGAGTTGGTGATCGATGATGGAATCCGTTCCTGTCGTTTTCCTGAAAACATTTTAATTTACGGTAATACCAGATTGCCTGCCAAGCAATTGATGCGAAGAAAACATAGGACTTAGTTACATCATTATTTCATGCAAGTAATCTTCAACAAAGAGCAAATTTCCGGGTGTTGTTGTTTCTAGACAGCTGAAGGAAGCGTGCCAAATGATTTGCCACGATGCGCACTTTTGCATTCATAGTATCCTCTCAGGCGGTTTCATCATATGCCAATTTTGCAAATTCGTACTTCTTTACCCCCTAATTAACCTGATTTCTCCCAAAACTCTTATGGAACTTGTTAGACAAACAGATGGAAGACCTCGCGCAGACATGCACAGACACTATATCGTCATGCATCATTTTTGAGAGCTGAATTCCTGAAAGCACATAAAAAACGATATCGATAGATTGCGTGCTATTAAAAGAGTTCATCAATAAACGTAAGAAGGATTGTTTTTCAATTCCAGCAAAAATTAAAATTCATCTATTTCTTTACGTTCGGGAGGAAATCTATTAGGTGGATGGGCAAAAAAATCTAACATGACTTATTGGATTGACCAGGTGATGAAAAGTACGCCGAGGAAAAAAAAGAAATCAAAATGTGAGCTGTAAATAATACAACTTCGAAATATTTTATAAAAGAGATATTTGATGACTCTAAATAATTGATAAAATATACATCTCAACTCTTATATTTTATAATTTTATACTGCTATGCTTGAAGTTTTATGCTATATTTTAATGAGATGCTTTATGCTAATTATTGAGATGATATTATCTGATATCATATTAATCGTTGAAGATGTAATTGATGAAGATTATTTGTTGCGTGAAGATATCATCAAACGGTTCATAGAAATTACGCGTTTGCCTATAATATACACAATTTCTTAATTTATCTAAGCAATAGACATTTCGTCAATGCGAAAAATTCCGCTTCATAAAAAATCACTTACATAGAACATATATTATTTATTTATTAATACGAAGTATAGCAAGTTGATTCTCATATATATATATATATATATATATATATATATATATATATATATATATATATATATATATATATATATATATATATATATATATATATATATATATATATATATATATATATATATATATATATATATATATATATATATATATATATATATATATATATATAATACGCTACAGTTGAACAATGCGACCGGTCTGAAGTAAGGGAATTTTAAAAAACAACTCAACACCTGATAGCATGAGCATCCCCATGATCATGTTGAAATTCAAATTTCACCACCGAAAATAGAATCAACTGCAAGCAAAGAAGTTCCAAAGATGCATATCCTATGGGGATCTATAGTCTATTAAAGCTATTATCGCTATATGCAATATTGGCATTCGTTATATTTTCCCGACAGAAAATGGCGCATATTTTATTATAATTTTTCACAACTTCTCATTTTTATGTAGTAGCTGGAAAGTTTGATGACTGTTTTCCTTCTCATTTCCCGTAAGCATCTTTTGGAGATTTCCTACCCGCAATTCCCGCCTCCATTTCCCAATTGTCTCTTCCGTTCTACTTCATCGCCTCCCATCTTCCTCGGCTGATCAATTCTTCCTAGTGTTGTGACATGTGTTATAACGCCACTGAACACGATCTTTTGTACATAAGCTCATCGACTAAGTCAAGACTACTAGAAGACAATGAAGCAGGGCGGGTATTAAGGGAGAGGGGAGAGGGGGAAGAGAGAGAAGAGAGACGGTTAGAGAGCAATGAAGATATACCGAAATTTCAAAACACAGAGCATTAAACGCGCTAAAAGTTTTAGGTTGGAAGTAACTACTGCAGATTCCTCCTCGAAATTTCAACTCTTACAGGAAAAAAAAGACGCAACAATCGTGCCGAAAGGGAGGGTGAGCGCTTCTCTTTTCCTCTGTGCTGCCCCTTCCCCCCCCCCCCCCCCAACTCCATCTTCATTCGAACCCGCATACCGGTCAGCGGCAAATATTTGTCCTCTCCTAAAGCGTTCTTTTTAATTGAGAAAGAAATACGATCAGTAGCCTCGAACAGTAAAGCGTTCAAGCATCACAACAGAATCTCCATGGCAAATCGTCAAGCGGCTCAATCGAAAATTTCTGGATCCGTAAAGATGTAAATGAAAAGCCATTGACTTGCAGCAGCCGTCAGCAAGACACGTACGAGCAAAATAATCAATGAGGGAACGAACCGTGTGCTGTTGCGGTGGTGGGCTGAAACACACGGGCGTACAGCGGTTTGCCGATGGCACATCACCTGAGGGCTTTCCCGAGGATAGCATACCTGCCGGATGGATTGCTCCTGGAAGTAACAGCGCTCAGCTGCACAACATAAGCTCACATCTTCATCGCATCCTCAACTCCTCTCTCAATTTCGCTTTCCCTTGCCTGTACTACTGCCTAGCAGATGAAGCATTTTTGTGGGCGGGCTCACTGCTGTGAAGTTATCATAAATAAACAAGTTCCCGTAGAGGTTGCGTAATTGCTGTTTTTTTTTTTGGATGTGTGAAGTGCGAAGAAGGTTACATAGCTAATAGAAACGTGTAAATCCCGATCAGATGGTTTTCCTGGGCCTATTTAGGCCACTATAACCAATTTTTGGTGCTTCAACTTGCACGTTACCTTGAACTAAAAATATTTTGATAACGCAAATAAAAAGAAACATTTGAACATACATCGATCGCCTAAATTTAGCGCATATAGAATTACCACTACAAAAAAATTCTAATTTTATTATTAGGTAATAATTGAAAAATGTACACACAGATAGTAATCTTTAGCTTTGCTCTTTGGGAATTTATCAAATTAGCGAAATCGCTCTTTAATCATTCTTCACCTCTTGCACCCCTATATTAGCCTTTTTTTTTGGCGCAGAAGACCAAAAGCATGGATTAAGATTTACTATGCACAAATAGTTTTCATTTGCTATCACTGAAATTGTAAATGAAACAAGAAAGATCCAGTGCAGATTATCCTTGAGCTTTTCGGTCATTGACGATTTTTAATAAACAAATATATGGAAAACTTTTCTTCGGTTTTTTCATTTCCTGCCAACAAATATCTTTTCATTACAAATCACCTAGCGAAGTTTAATTTTTTTTTTTTTTTTGCATTGTAATGAGTGAAATTGATTCTCTCTTACAATTGTAATAATAATAACATTAATAGTTGCAGTAACAATAATAGTAATAATTAGTGATAATAAATCAATTTGTAATTATTGATTTTATTGTTTTTTTTAATGTTTATTTCTATCCTTATTTTAATTATATTCGATTTATTTTACGAACAGCAATTATTGCTCTACCATCAAATACGATGCAAGAAAACTTTTATATTTGACTATGCTCTCTTTTTTTTTGACCATCACTGCGCAAAATACCTCAATTTAACTTTTCAATTAGCGGTTATTATAGGGATGTTTCCACATTTCCATTCTTATAGGGATCTAAGTGGTCTTTGCATAACGCCTACTTAAATGACCACTGACGATGTTTTAGTCAAATCTAGCTGAAGATATATTCGCCCCATCGTTATGATCAATAGGCAACAGAAATGACTGAGAGTGGTTAAGAGAAGGAAATATATTCCGGTTAATAGGGAAATAATTATTGAACTAATCATTGCAAATAATAGAACACAAGAATACTCCTATTAGGCATGAATGTTTCGTCAAGGAATATTTTCTTTTAAGTGAAGGGAAAAATTATTGAGAGCCGGAATTTAGTGCAAGAATTATGCACTAGCACAATTTTTCCTGAAATAAACTCAACCTATCGTAAGAATTGAAGATTTGTGCCGCAACGTAGATGTTGAATAAATCTATTTCTATGCATCGTTTATCGATAAATGATAATGAATAAAAAGAGGCCTAGTCGACGATTAGTCATCAAGCCTAGTTGGCGATGATTCATCGTATATCTTCATGTTTTTCGCTCATTCATAAACTTCACTAATCACATCGTTTAGTGAAAATTTTCAATCATCTTCCAAAAAAAAAAATAGCAGATGGACAGGAATAGCTTAAGCATATAGTGATATAGAATGGTGTTTATTTTTACATCAAAATAGGAAATAATCTCGAAGAAAAGTTTTAGCTGAGGATGAAGAAAATTGAACAAGATCACAATGAAGGCTACAAATGATAACAGTTTCCCAAGTAATGTCAAATATATGCATCTCATTTCGAGATACTTCGAAAAGATGTTGACTTAACGCAAAGTTTGCATACCTGTTAAGTTTTTCAATTTAAAAAAAAAACTTCAGGTGCACTCACTACACTTTTGCAGAATGTTCGCTTAACGTTGCATTTTTTTTCTAACGTTGAGAAAAATTTTCACTTAGATGCTCAATGCATCTTTGTTGAGATTACTCTTCTATATTGTATTCGCTTCTCATAGAGTATTTCACCAGCATAGATTGAAAAGAATATATATATAGTGGAAGAGAGTAAAAATATGCAACTTTTCGACGATATTACAAAAGTGATAATGAAATTGCAATGTGAAATAAAGTTCAAATGATTGCACTATTCATATCTTAAAATATTTATTTCAGGCGGTGGAATGGTTTAAGTGAACTCTATGCCAACCTCTATTTTGATAAGTTTAAGAGATAGAAAACTTATTGAAATGGATGCTAATAAATCTATCAACAGGCGATATATATATATATATATATATATATATATATATATATATATATATATATATATATATATATATATATATATATATATATATATATATATATATATATATATATATATATATATATATATATATATATATATATATATATAGAAGAGAGAGAGAAAAATGGATACAAAAATCTCATAAATGACTGCAAAAGATTCAAGAGCAATTAGTAAAGAAGGAAATGGAGCCATCTGAGAGTTGATATAATGAAGCAAAAACAACTACAGAACCAGCATTTTATGCGAATCTCGTTTTTTGTTCATCATTGCAAATCTGGATTTGCAGAGAGCACTAATAGAGAAATCCGGCCTGTTTGCATGTATGTTCTGCCTGCCTCGTTGTCTACATGATAGCTTGAGTCTAAGAATCACTAAGTAGAGTTTCAAAACATTGGAATAATAGATAGACAGCATAATATGACTCTTCATAATAATTTCTTTCTAAGTTCATCGATTAATCTCAAAGTTATAGGCGTATAGAGATGATAGCTATTGTGTATTTATTTTCCAGCCTGGCTGCACACAGATGATATCAACCAGGTGGGCAAAAAAAATCAACGAATTTCTTTTATTCGATTCCTTTTAGAGGTGATAACCATTTAAAATAATCATTTACTCCATTATTTTATTTTTGGTCAATAAAAAACATAAATTTGGCTCAAATATGCGGAAATGTAAAAAGTATATATTGTATCAAATGTTGTCCCACTATATCTCTTATATTTGTTTTTCAAATTGATTTTCTTTTTCTTTTAGTGAAATAAATGAGATTTTCTTTGTTCTGAAAATGCCATTAACGAGAAATATCTCCTTTTTGCAGTAGCATACTTTAATGAGGAAACATATTTTATCGCTCTCAGCTTTCAGTTATTATTTATTTTCGGAATGTTCCCCTTTGCAATATGTCATGCAGAGTTTTTCCTTCATCAACTTCCATCTATCAACGCGTCGCTTCAGTTTTCCTTTTATGAAGTCGCATTTTTTTCCTTCACCAACACCTTTCTCTCTCTCTCTCTCTCTCTCTCTCTCTCTCTCTCTCTCTCTCTCTCTCTCTCTCTCTCTCTATATATATATATATATATATATATATATATATATATATATATATATATATATATATATATATATATATATATATATATATATATATATATATATATATATATATATATATATGGAGTACACATGAATATCAACAAGAAAAGGTCATTTCATAGATTCTCATTTACTTAATTCAATCCACGGCGCTGGTTTAATCAAAATACTTGTGTGAATGGGTGCATGGAAGGAAAAAACCTCAATAGGGAGGAAGAACTTGAACTTAGTGTGTTTGATCTTGAGACCATAAGACGGCTTTAAAGCAAAACGCGATTGCGAGCGAATTGTTTCAACGATGTGTTTAATATGGTGTGTAGGATGTAAGAAAGACCAGTATCGTGTCCGATCGGCTTCACATATGCCTCATCACTTAACAAATGAAAGTCTTATTAATTACAATATTATCTGTGCATTTATCTAAAAAATATTCAACTCAGAATTTGGTGTAACTCTTTAGCTTATGACGATGGAGTTCTTGATGCAAATCTTCCATAAGAAAAAAAAGACCGATTGATACAGATTAATGTTAATCTCTGCACTTTCACTCCTTAGCGTTAGCATCTTTGGTGTGACTTTACAGTGCAGCTAGCTGGAAGCTAATGGAAGAAGCTGATTCAGAAATGTTCGTTGAGGAAAATCGAAAGTCGGAAACAAGAACAAGAAATGGGCATTTCTTCATTTCCAACGTTCATATTCTTAGGTGTAGGTTTTTCTTTTCAACATAGGTTCCCAACAGTTCTATGTCTATAATTTTCCCGAATCTTTCAAAGTACTAATAAATGGGACAAATTTTCTTTTAACATTAGATTATTAGGAATTCTCTTTGAGACGTTAGGTTAATTAAAAGGTGCGGTTTATAATTTGTGATGAACGAATTGAAGATTTTAAAATCTTATCGTCGGAGATAAAATACTGGGCGTTCGCCTTTTTAGAGATCTTTATAAATTTATTTGTTTAATGAGTGGAATGACAAAAAAACATATATATCGTGCCACCTCTCCCCACAACAAAACCGTATTGTCGAAAAAGAAGAGCTACATTTTAGCTCAAAATTCCCCAAACTCACAATCACTCTGCAAGTAGACAGAAAGAGAAATATGCCGTCACTTTTTGTATGAATACTTTTGCATCGGCAAACAAATCACCTTAACGTAACCACTATGAGAGGCATACGTTAGCAATTGAGCCACAAATAAGAGGGTTGTTGAGTGGATGCAAACTTGCAATCGACATGCATCGTCAAAAAAAACATCGTATGGAATTCATTTTACAACAATAATCGAACATTGAAAAACCAACCATGAGGCTTATCTTGTACCCATTCATCTTCGGTTAAGTCGCAACTGAAATTTATTAGCATATTAATTATATAATAAATGATAATAACTTTCTATCTATTTGCATATTATCAACGTTTATATTTGCGTATTATCATATCAGTGTTCATGTGGTCGAATGATCACTGATCACCGCGTTTCTCAATTAGGTTTTTCATCTTTTTCAATTAGATGCATTAATCGCCATTAGTAAGGCATATTTATGCATATATCGTCTTAAGTGATCCGTTTAAATAGGTTATCAGTTGGTGGATTATAATGGATATTGCTCAAATAAATGAGCATTTTTGCATGTTCTGGATTCGGTTGAGTTAAAAAAAAACAACACCGAACGATGGAATTTGAGTAGTGAAGAGGGTTTTCAAAGCAACGAAAGTATTGTTTTCGGTGATGCCATCTATATTTTCATATAAAACTATATGCTAAGAAATAACTAGCCGAATTCGTCGGCTTTTCTGAAGCTTTTATTAATTTCGATGAAAATCGATAAATCGATCAAATTTTTCAAGAATTTCGAAGAAAAACTAATCGGAACTGCGAAATCTTTAGTAAAATCTTATTGGGAAATTATTGGATCGGTTAAATTATGCACTGTTTTTTTTGAAAAACTGATAAATCCCCTAATTTTTTTTAAACACTGGATATAAAAGTGACGTCTTTTGTCATAAACTAATTTGAAAAACGTTTTTCTAGTATCCCACTGTTCTAAGCAATTTTCGAGATTATTAAACACTCAGAAAGAGCTAAAAGTTGTTCCGCTATGGAAGAATACAAAAAAAAAATCACCTCTTCGCCAACCAATGTTGGACAGACTTATTTCTTGCTTCCGTACCTCAACAATCATAAGGAAATAGTTCACGCTACAAGCGCCTCCTATCGCTCATTGTTATATTATTCGATCATCTGCGTTTGTAATTAGTAATTACTGCGAAGTGGGATATAAACGAGCCTGGTTGGTGAGTGTCTACTAGCCTCAGTAGTAGTAGTGGATCGGTGAAGAGCAGCGAAATCACCGCCGACAGAATCATATCCAGAGATGACGGTCGTCTGATCGCTGGGCAACCCTATCGATCCGCCCATTTGTATCTTCTGATGCAATAAGCGGTCGGTCTGTGAGTGTGGCTGTGCTAATTGTTGCCTATTGGCGATCATTTCAAAGAATCGCCTCTTGTCCTCAGTTGAACCACGATGTCCACCTATACATATATGCATTTCAGTTTATTATTCTAGGACGTAATTCAGTGCACAATTCTTTGATATATAACCTGAGGGCATGTCGTCTCATAATAGAAATACTCACAAAATTATCAATATCAGCTGTTCTTTGATAAATCATTTTGAAATGCGATATTGTATTACATTCATAGAACTTACTATATTTGCTAAATATGTAAATTGTTACTCTATTTTTCAGCAGTAACCATTAAAGTTATTATGAATAGTAAAATCTGTGATAAATGATGAAAAGCTTGAGGAATGAGATTACGTTTGTTGGATTAAGTGATCACTTCTAGCAATTGCTAAAAATGAATGTTGCATCGATTATGTAGTGTAATTTTTCATCTTCTCAACGATACTATAAGTCAGTGTTTTCAAAAAAAACCCTTCAAAAAGATTCATAATATGATGGAAATTAATTACACACATTTCGATATATATTTTCTCTCTAAGTTTTCTTCTCTCTCAATAATTCATCATTTCGACTTATTTGTTCATATTTTAATATTCATTAATTCTGCCAAAAATTTTATTTATTCTCAAAAATTTTGAATTTTAATCAATATTTATTTTAAAAAATATGAAAATATCACTAAAAAAAAATTCATTGATCAATCAATATCAATCAATATTCGAATAGAAATTAAAATATTCGAATAGATAATATTCGAGTAAAAATCGATAAAATAACGAAAAAAAAATTTTTGCAACTCTCATAAAATCACTAATAACAATGATTCTGTTCGATTATTCATAGCGCTCACTATAATTGTCGCCTATGAATTTGCATCATAAATTTGATGTTCTTTACACTTTCAAAATTCTTTATTTCTTTTCTTATATATTTGTTGTTTATTATATCAAAAAATATTTTCAAATGCATTGATGGGTAAATTTTTTGCATAAATGCAAAAAAACTGCAAAAGTAAATAAAACGTGTTGAATAAACTATCCATAAATATGTTGAAGTTTTAAATATGAAACATTCACAGAAGCATATATTAGGAAATATTGTACTTTTTACTGAGATAAATGTAAATTTTTTACCCAAAAATTTCCCCCACCTTACTTCTATTTTGATGGGAGTAAAATTTATTAAATATTGGCAATGATATGCTAAGAAGGAATCTGGTTTGCTAGGCTTACCGCTATATCCATCGACAGACATATATTCGGCTGTTTTTTGTGGTAATGAAATTTGACCAACACGATGCGACTTTATGCGGGGACTAAGCGCATCGAAGAAATTCCTCTGTCGAGGATGTGGAATTGGTTTCTCGGATGTTTCAATCGTTAGCGGTGCATCCGAGTTGAACTTTGATTCTTCGGTCATATCCGCAAACGTAACACTGGGGAAATGAACCGGATAATAAGCCTTCTTGAGGACAGATGGTAGACGATCCCAATGTCGATCAACCGGTCGTTCAGAATCCCTGCAAAAAAAAAAAAAATAAAACCCCTTTCTCAATTTCGGTATAGGAAAATTTTTGAAAAAATTCCCACAGATGTATCGTGATAGAATAATTAAAGCAATCCAGTGTCACGTTCAGATTCGAAGTAAATATCGAAAAATTTCAATTTCAATTCAATTTGTTCCATTCGACTAATCGAATAAACTAGATCTAAAAATAGATATTGAAATAATATCAAATGTATTTCCCTGTTGATCTGATGATATATCCTTGAGTGCATCATTTTTTTTTTTCAGCAATCAAGTGAAGAAACTTGCTGCACTAGTTGGTTGCATAGTTACGCTTTCATACACATACTTCATTATTGAATTTGATAAATCGTAAAGAAATCGTAAAACGTTTGCAAATAACGTTTTCATTTTTTTTTTCTCTTACAAATCCGACCGCTCCCATTAATAAATCTTCTACAGCAGAAACATCTTTTTTTTTCTGCAATCCGATGAGTGTGAAGTTAAAGTCAACTGTTATGAAATAAATGCATCTGCTAATTAGCATCTACAGATCTTTTCATTGCTAAGCGATAAGCGTAAAGGAAAATATAAGAGTTGCTGTTATGGTGCATATTGCGTCGAGTTGAAACTATAGAAAAGACACACGTACGCACTTACACGTACATGCGCACAGACACATGCACGCACATATGCGCAGAGATATTACATTATCGTAATGCGCTTTATAAGTGGAAATTTACAAAAAACGCATTAAGATTATTCTAGACGTTTGAGGTAAAAAAAATGAGATCTCGCAACTGACGAGTTGGAAGAGTCTGATGGTTATTGCACATACGTATACGTATATATATATATATATATATATATATATATATATATATATATATATATATATATATATATATATATATATATATATATATATATATATATATATATATATATATATATATATATATATATATATATATATATATATATATATATATATATATATATATATATATATAGCCAAAATGCAATGGTGTTCTGCTTGCTAAAAAAGAAAAAAAAACTGAATGATCAAAGAAAACTGAAATATTTAAGAACAATAATTTCAACAAAAAAAGAATTTAAAACACTATAAATAAAGTTCTATCCAATAGAAAAATTAATTCCCTTAAGATAGAGCTTAAGGATCCAAGTAGAATTTTTGAAAATATTAAGGAACAAAGATGTAGAGAGAGCAAAAAAAAAACAGGAAAACATCAATGGCGTTAAGAGTGCATTGTGTGCACAACATACGATTCAACCAACTTGAAGATTGCCTTCTCGTATTTCTTTGTTCGACATTTCGAACGGTTTTTATGTGAGAGTGAATTGTTCAACGTGAAATGATTCTTCCTTTGATCGTTTAACTTTCATATCAAATGATAACAGTTATCATTTCTTTAATCTTTTGTTCGCATTATTATCCTATGAAGAGTATAACTGCAAAAAAAAAAAAAAAAAACATCGAAACAAAAAAAAATTTCTTTTTTGAAATATTTGAAAAATGAATATTTTTGAAATTTTTTTGCAGATTTTTTTTAAATTATGAGTTTAAAAATGCAAAAGAAATTGCAAAAATGCATAAAAAAACTTTAAGCGTCTCTTTTTTTCTAAAAAATCTAAGCAAATTCATAACGTCTGCCATGAAGACACCATTAGTGATTACGTTTGTAACTGCAATTGAAGAGTGCTGAGGAAATATTCTAATGATTATTGAATAAATATAACGAAAACGATATGCAAAATGAGTTGTCGATTAAGTTAAAACTTTTCGGCTTCTACGAAATAACATAGGTATATCGTACAATTACGGTTACGGACTCCTCTCCTTTATATGGAATCTCTATAATATCGCAAAACCTTCGTTTTATAGAACTTTATTTCTGGTTGTAGGCTCCAAAATTGGTAGCTGTTATAAATCTCTCACTCACCTATAATGACTAATGAATAATGCAATGCGTCGTCCAGGTGAAGGGGGAGCGCGGAGGGAGGGGCGGGGGAGTAGAAGTAAGTTACAAATGCATCTTCAATTATTATTCCATACACCCAACGACGAGCGATCAATCAAGCATGAATATTGGACAGTGGCAGAAACAGTTGACAAATTGTAAAGCATCTGGCAAACATATGAGCTTTACTGCTGAAACTGAGTTCAAGTACAAGAAAATTATTTATGATGAAAGCATAGAAATTTCTATCTTCGAGTAGCACCTACCTTTTCCGCCTTTTCTCAGTAATCCCCCTTCCACTTTTCCATCTAGCCGGTGGAGTTGTAGATTTCATTGCGTTTGCAAGCCCTCCTTTGATTAATTGCGTTTTTTTTAAGTGCTTAGCAACTTATCGGGTACTATTAATTCGATTTTGCTGCTTTCTCATTGGTAAACGATATGAGTGATCACTGGCCTCTTAAACTTTTCATTTGCCAAGTTTTAGCGTTATGCTAATTAATCGAAATGACAGAAGCGAATTCATCCGCTCAATACCTCTTTTGAGTTTTTTTTTTGTTGCTTCATTTGCCTTCACAAGTATGACATTAGCGCATCGTAGCATGCTGTTCTACAGTTTAGATCCTTTATAAACCCCACACTTCATACCTTTTCGGCTCTTCAAAGGCAGTGCATATTTGGACTGGAACTTACGTGGAGAAAAAAGACGGGAAGCAGTGAGGACTGGAAATTAGCTGGAGAAGAAAGACAGGAAGGAGAAGGCCGATATTATTTGCAGAAATTAAAACGAGGACCATTATATTTCACGTTAAAAGCGGGAAATGATTTTTTGCAAATTCGATTAGATAAAATTTACAATGGCGTTAAACTTGAACAAAAGAGAAAAATTAACTTTCAAAGTCAACGAAATCAACAAACATCAAATATTCCACTCATTTTCCACTAACTCTACAAGTACTGCTTACTTGTTCACAAATGATTTTGTAAAGTTCTAAAATCAGAAAAATATTTCGCTATAAGAATAACAAAGAAGTTTTCTTGAAAACATAACCACTTTGATGCTAAAAAATAAATAAATAAATAAATAAATAAATAATAAATAAATAAATAAATAGATATCACTTCATAAATGAAGATAGAAGTCAGTTTTGCAGTCGAATATATTTGCGATTAATTAGGCCGAAATGACAACATAGACAATCTTTCACTTAGATTTCTCAATTTTATATGCTCATCGATGATAGAAAATCGACACATTTTCGAAACTGGAAATTTATTGATAAAAGATATATTCAAATAATATTAACTAAACAACAGCTATCTTCATGAGATAGAATAGGTGATACATCGTTATTGAAAAAAAAAAAAAAAAAACAAATCTTTTACAATGTGATCTTACAAAATAGAAATTTTTTTTTTCAATTTTCAAAAATTCTCAACAGCAATATAACAGCAATAAAATTTTCGCAAATTTTCCACCTTCAAAAAATTTTACTGAAATCAATCTATACTTATAAAATTTGTTTCTTAATTACACGTTTACACTGTAAACTCTAGATTTCTAATGGAGTAAATGCAAATTAAATAATACCGCCGTTATGCAAATCGTAGAGATCGTCGAGTACACATTAGCAATGAGTATGTAGAACGAACGACTTGATATTGTGGCAAATGCACCTAATAAAATGTTCAGGGATGAAATGTGGACATGGAATGCTCGTATATATTTTTGTTGTCGGCTGTCAAATGACGCATATCCCGCTTGTAGGCGCCATTATAAAATCGCTTTATATCGCACGCGTCACCCGCATAATCCTCTTGGAAATACGTACTCTTTGGATAGTGTCTCACCTCGTCAAATACTATTGATGTGCTGATGTGCAACGTTTGTGTATTGCATTCGCCGGCATTGGTGTATGGGCATTCAGACACACCCAACATACCTCGTACACTACATAAAATCATGCCCAGGAATTGCAAAAACAGTTTGGTGGGATGAGGAAATCGATTTCGTCTGGAAGATAGGACCGATGGAATGATGCACTCGAGTGTCACTGTGGACCTTTTTGCATTTTATCATATCACGCTAATCCGAAGAAGCGAAGAAACCGTGATGTTGAATTTCCCAGCAAAACTACCGCTTGTTAAACTTCCACTTGAGAACTCCTTTTTTATGGGCTATGAATTTTTTGGGATCTCTTTGGGCTGCGATCGGCTGTAGCAAAAACGTGATATAGCCAGATCAGTAATCTACGCGCGCTGGGTCAGTAGGCCATCATGTGCAGATTGTGGTTACTAAAATTCGTAACCTTAACTTTCAAATTCCAGTATCTCAAAGCGCTAAATAGGCTGATATATATATATATATATATATATATATATATATATATATATATATATATATATATATATATATATATATATATATATATATATATATATATATATATATATATATATATATATATATATATATATATGTCTGTGCTGATTTTTATTTTTATATTTATATTTATGTTTATGCAAACATATGATACTCTCACAACACGGTTCTTTGAAAACACAATAACGGTAAAATGATACTGCTTTTGTTTTAGGGTGGGGCAAAATGATATTGTACTTAGACTGTAACATCAGCTCATCCATATGTGTTGCATATTGCATTTTGAATGCTAGCTTTTAAGATGCAATATGCAATGCAATAATACAACAAATAAATCACGATGTTACAAGCAGCTGACTGGATAACATTGCCATAACCTAAGCAGTTCAACATCCCTTCAAGAACTGAAAATATTAAACATAACCGTTCATTAATGCTGTGCACAGTTAAACGAAATTTAAACCCTAACCTTCGATATTTCTTTTTAAACGAATTCTTGCCGCCATCAAAAGATGTGTGAAAATTTGCCAGTCAAGTTATCCTAAAGTGATCGAATGCAGCTTGAAATCGGTTTGCTTCCTCTGAGACAATAGGCGGGTTTCTTAGGAAAGCACATTAGTACGCTTCACTATTGCCTTCGGCTATATAGGCAATGAGTTATTTTGTTTGGCTAAAACAGCAGGTGAAGAAGCACAGCAGAGAATCTGATATCAGAGACGAAGATTTTGAATTCCGCTCATCGCAACAGTCAGTTTTGCACTCTCGGCGGGAAATTAAAACAGTTGTAATAACGGTTATATGTTTCAATTGAACCAAACAACCACGCAAATTTTTTCGAAATAGTCATTTTTTGCAATGCGAATAGTGGAACGTGCAACTCATTGCAAAATTTGATTCTCTTGAAAAATTTGTCTCTGACTCTAAAATACCTCATAGTTGTGCAAGATATGTCTCTGACTCTTGATATCTCTTGTCCATAAATCTATTCATTTCTGATGGATCGACTAGAGAAATGGTATATGATGGTATCTCATAGTTGTGCAAGATATGCAAGTCATAGAAATGGATAAAAGTTGTATTATTCTGTTTTAATGGCTTCCCGAGTTGAAACGCTCAGATAGAGGACATATATAATATAATATAAATGTGAAAAGATTTGACGATCGCAAGCAAATTCTGCAATAGCATTTAAACGATATGAATGATATATATATATATATATATATATATATATATATATATATATATATATATATATATATATATATATATATATATATATATATATATATATATATATATATATATATATATATATATATATATATGTTTATTGCGAGCGTCATTTTTAAAATTCATTATATCATCAAATTCTCTATGTTTTCGGATAATCGCATTTGCGATTTCTTTTTTCCTTCTTTAACATTTCAGGCTTTCGATCGTCTTCGGTGCTAGTGCTCTAAGGACTGAAACTCAATCCTATTGAGGGGTTGTACTATGGATAGTTAGTGGAGTGAATTATGGTCGAAATACAACGCTGCCCAGCAGGTTAAGACCGTCGAGTCATTTCTGCGAGACAACGAAGCGCAAAGTAGTGGAAAGCGTGTTGATCAAACAATTGAAGCCGTCTGTAAATATTAGACAAAGAATTTCGCTTACATTTTTTATGCTTAAGTCGAGCTGATTATCGAAAAACTATGACATAAACGTTACATATTGATGAAATTTTTTGCGTATTTTAGTAATAATTTGTTGCGGAAAAAAAAGAGAAGATTTGCAAATATCTCATAAAAATGATTCAGCTATTATAGCAGCAATACCTTAGATAATCGGAAAGCCGGAATATTAGCGCTGAAGAAAGAATGTAACTGAACTGTCAAGTATAACCTGAAAAAGTAAAGTCGGAAATCTAAGAAGGATGATTTCAATATAGTCCTAAATTTATCGCTAAAGAGAACCACTAACTTCTCTAACACATCTCTTAATAGATTTAATCAAGAAATTCAGTAGCCCGAAAAAATATTTCATTCTATTGCAATGAATTTTATTTTTTGCTAGCAAAGTAACAATTTCCTTTTGGAATAAAACACCAAAAATATTTGAAGATACACTATTACAGAATTTAATTTCAGGTTATTCATGAAAAAATTTTTCAATTTTTGGAAAACTTAAATGACTATTTCATCTTTTGCCTAACCGATTAGTCATAATGGACTAATAAATAATAGCAGAGGCCGAATAATATGGTTATATTTTTAGCAGATCCGATCATCTGTGCAAATCTGCCACAAGAAGATTATTCTTATTTAGCGATTCGATGAGTATGGAATGAGCATCCGAATGTTAATTGTAAAGTGCATGTAAATTTTTTCACATTCACTTATCTATAACTTCTTTCAAAATTGATCGATTAAGGTTTATTACAGAAGATATAAGTGGCGTTTAGTTCACATCATATTCATCAAATTTTTGGAGATCAGACATATATGCAGACAAACACATACATACAAATAAACATGACGTCATCTCAATGAACTTTTTCATTGCAAATTTGCAAAAAATGTGCAATAAAGTGGTGGTTGGCAAGCTCGTGAAATTTTTTCTTCCAAAGTTATGCAAAAAAAAAATTTGATATTTCAAAGGATGAAAAATTCTCAAATAAAAAAAGAAATCAACTCATAATTTCCAAATGAATCCAATGACTATAGATGAGATTCGTTAATCAAATCAAATTTCGAGTAGTATCTACTCATCGATTCTACTTGAATGCTCTAGCTAAATCCTCAAACGTACGGCAGAATTAAAAGTGACTAATACTATGAGTGGAGTCGCAACGTTTGTCTACGCTGAGGATCTTTATGAGCTCATCATATAGGAGCGACTAATCTTATTGATTATTTGCAGAAATATTCATAATGGGAGCAAAAATTCAAAAAAATTTTTTTTTTCTTAGGAGTAATTTTTAATTCTTTAATATATGATTTGAAATTATAGAGATGAAAGATGTAAGTAAAATTACCTGTAAAAAAAATTCATAACAAATGAATATTTATTAATGAAGAGGAACGCATCGTGAAAGAGAGCAACAAAGCGGCATATCGAAGTTTATTCGCTCGGTTAGCAGATGTGGAATTTCAGGCAATCGCAATGCTTTACGCCTCATTGCACTAAATTACAACGTCTCTTCTTTTACGCTTTTTCGCTAACACACTTGTGTGCTAATATTATATTATTTCTACACAAAATGAATAAACGATATCGATTTTCTTTTTTTAAGGCGAGAAAGAAAACATAGACAATCTGCGATGAGCGCATATTTATAGCAGTTAATTTTAATTGTTATTTTTATATGATAATGACTTAACGTATATATATATATATATATATATATATATATATATATATATATATATATATATATATATATATATATATATATATATATATATATATATATATATATATATATATATATATATATAATATATATATAAATATATATATATATATAAAATATTAAAAAAACGTTCACCTTAAATAATTCATAAATAGAAAGAATAAATTTGCAAGAATTTTTCCTCCTCCAAACTGATCGCTATTTTTCGATTTTTAGATTCATTTACATCTCATAGAGAGAAATATTTTTATTCGATTTCATTAAATAATATATGCGAAGAAATATTCCGATATTTGTAGGAAAAAAAAAGCCGAATCTTGAAAATTTTGCAAGCTGATCGTGAATAGTCGTTCTCTCATGGAACGTTCATTTCAAATGATTTTAATGGTGCTTTTATTAATGAATAAAAGCGAAAATTTTTGCAATTGCAATTGATTGCAAACAATTGCATAAATGAAATATATCGCGTTCTTTGCAATTGATTGTAAACATATGAATGAGTTTATTAATTCTCACTAAATAGTATGCTGTAGAGAAATGATCTCAACAGGAATTAATGCATTAACACAAAAAAAATGCAAAGATATTAGCATTTATGCTAATTCAATTTGTGAATACGGAATTACATAATTATTTATCAATAAAAATGCATACACATATCCGTTTCAATGATGAAAGTTGCAAAAAGCGCTAACAGCAAAGGTTAACGCAAGTATATGGTCTCGTTGAGTCTCGTGATCATAGGCGGAAGCAAGCGGCTTATTGGATTAAAATGACTCATTTTTAGGCGAGGAGACATCTAGAGTATAGATTGAAAGCACATTAAAAAGAACAAAAAAAAAAAAAAAATTCACCGAATCAGCAATTTTTTTTTTGGAAATTTATAAATCTCGAGGTTATAAATTTTTCTATAATTATTTAGGGGAATTTATCGAAAATAAAGATTCCATTAGAATGGAAATTGATTTTTTCTTTTTTTTTGCAAATTCTTTAATGTTTTAAATTTATGAAAATAAAACATTTTGAGGAAATTTTTGAAGAGATGATTAGCCGTCATATAGATGGCTACTGGAGATAGAGGAACTACTGAAAGGAAGGAAGCTTTTAATAAAAATAACGGATTGAGTTAATATCGCAAAAAGAGATTTTTTTAACTTGTATATCGATGTTGAAATTCGCTTCAAGTATGACTTAAACTTGATTCCGATCAAGACCGGAACCGGAACGGAGACCGGAAATAATCTTTGACACGTGCAGATGACTTTAAAGTTGCTAAATTTCATTTTTTTTCGATTGGATCATATCCGATCGCCTAAATTAATCATAGCCAAGTTTAACTGATTCCACTAGAGTGATGAGTTATGCAGGATGAGTATCGGTTTAAAAAAAAAATTCAGCCAAAACTTTGCTCGCAATTATTAGCCAAATAAGATTCAACTCAGAGGCCTTCTACCTCAAAGAATTAATGCTAAATTTAGTAAAAATTTGTTGATAGGCAAACGTTCTGCCTTTTGTATTGATTTCGAGAGAAAAGCTTACAAAAAAAAAACGATGCAACGAACATTTGTTTTTTTTTTTTTTGCAGCTAGATAGCAATTTTGTCCACGCAATCGTTCATTGTTAGCTGACAGAAAATTTAACGCGAAACGAATAGCTTATAGTCTACGAATCATTCAGCACATAGAGGGACTTGGTCAATTAGAGACGAAATCCAGGAAATTATATTTTCAAGGATTTCGACGATAGCAAAGAAATTGCTTAGCAAATGTGATCCTTATATGTCCGATAAAATAAAGTTATAAGCGTCGTCATCAACGTTTTTTAAATGTATATTTATATATATTGATGTTATTATTTATATGTATATATTGATTTTATGCTGCAAAAAAAAAAATTGTTGCAAAGTAAGTAAGAAAATTTTGAATACTTTTGTGTTTTTTATGGTATTTTAATGGTTTATCACGAATAATTAAGCAACATTTTGTTTATGAAGATACATGGATGATATGGAGTATTGTAAAGTAATTATAGTAGTCAGTTACACTTGAAGAGATAGATTATTGATCATTTTTTTTAAATATCTGCAAATCCAATTACAAAAACAATTTCCTTCGTGAAAACCATAATCACAATAGGTGATAAATAATTTGAGAATTAATGAATACGAGAAGGATGGAAAACGATAGATCGCTATTATAGCTTTAATGTAAATTATAATAGAAGATAAAAGAAAATTTTCAATTCTCAATATTGCATAGAATTCATCGTAAAAATTGCACACAAAATTTATCGCAGATTGCATAAAAATTATATCATATCATTGAATTCGAGCAATCTATCAAAGAAGCTTACACGAAGCTCATTTATGAGTAAATAAAATACTGAAATTGCAAATATAAATACCGCTTAAAATATAGCAACTAGAAGAAAAAAAATTATAAAAACTAAACTAAGAAAACATAGGAGAGAAGATAGTTTAACGTGCAGATTTTGAAGTTGACATTTGCTAAGAGAGTAATAGTTAATAAATATTGCAACGTTATGAGAAGAGAGGAGCGAAAAAATTTTCCACTTGAAACACTCAGTGAACATTGGTAAATAAACTCATTCTTTTCTTTAATATGTATATATTCATCAATAATTCTACTTGAAGATAATCTCTTTTTTTTGTCTGATATATTTAGAGCACTAATAATATCATAAATAACAATTTTTTTTTAAAATGTTACTGAAAAAAAATGGTGCAAATTTTTGAGGCGGAAAAAATTTTGGAGATACCTACTATTACTATTTTATTACTTTATTATTACTACTTACAACTTTCTAAATATTATTACTATGAAGTTATTATTATTATTATTACTGTGAAGTATCAGTTTCCAAACCTTCTTACAACTTTCTAAATATTTCATAAGTATGACAGAACATATAATATGCGGAAAAACTATTTTGCGGCTTAAAGGCCGGGGATTTGATATTTCTACGACGGTTAAGTCGAAATTTCGGCAATAAAGTTTTTTTTTGAGATTTTCACATTAAAAATTTAGACCTAAAATCGCAATGAGAAGGAGAATATCTCGAAGTGACGATTTCATTGCAACAAAAGATCGTAAACGTTGACAAAGTTATCGTTATTCCGTACTCAATATTAACTCCTCTTTACAACCTCTTCACCCATCTAATATCAGCAATCTCCTTATCGGTAGTAAAATCATCGTCCTAAATTATTGCACATTTAGGCGATTATTCTGCTTATTGGTAGATTAATTTTAGCAAACGATCAAAAGATTCGAAATATTAAACGCGTTTTAAGCGAGAAAATTAAATTTCTCACAGTGATCGCCTTTCTCAAATTGGTTTTCACTTCGTATGCGCCCCATATGAAATTCGCGAACGGTGTTAGTCCTCTTCGTATCTCTAAAATGCCCATCTCCCATTCACATTCGCTCATTCTCATCTCTTCCCCCTCCCCCCCCCCCCCTTTCCCTCTATCTATCTACTGAATGTACAAACGTTTTGTGAATGCAAAAATTTCAGGAGTTTTTAAACAAAAAGATATCGTGTTTGTTGTTTTTCTTTGTAATTTCGCGTGCATATTTTGAATAAAAATTGAAGTGTTTCTATTTGTGGCTCGAAAATAATTTCAATTATCAGCACGCAATGATTAGTCCTTATCGTATATTCTGCTAAGCTTCAAGTGGCATTCGCTGATAATCGATTTCTACCTCATCATTTCTGATATGTCAGAAATCCGACGTTTTAATGCAGTGTATGTGAAGGATGGTGCGATGCATTTACGTGGTCCTATGGAAGGAAATAACCTCAGTGATAAGGAAATAACCTCAGTGATAAGGAACAACCTCAGTGATAAGGAAGTAACCTCAGTGATAAGGAAATACCTCACCTCAGTGATAAGGAAATAACCTCAGTGATAAGGAAATAACCTCAGTGATAAGGAAATAACCTCCCTCAGTGATAAGGAAATAACCCAGTGATAAGGAAATAACCTCAACGATGGCATAAAGCGCCTTTCTAAATAAATACAAAACTAGTTCAAATTGCTAAATTATCCTTTCTAAACGGCTCTGAAAGTGGCAAAGTATGACGATATGCGCTTTTTATCGCCGCATAGTTTATTTCCAAAATATAAGAAAGTTAGTCGCCCGCCTTATGCACAGGAAATAAAATTTTGTATGTATGCAAGAGTGCCCCCCCCCCCCGCATATGGCGCAAATGTCACTGCATTGGAGCATTTTTTTTGTGGTGCATTCTGCATTTTTTTCCCTTCCAATTATAAGTGAAAGACAAGACATGATTTTTGATCTACTTTAGTAGCATGTTTTCTTCCATTATTCTTAATGATCGTTTCAAAAAAAAAACGATAAGAAAAACTAAACTCTTCAAGCAGAGATTTTTTTTTCATTAGAATATCTGCTTTGAATATTTGTTGGTGCTCATAGAGTTGTATATTAGCGAAAGCTTAACTAAAGATAGAAGTTAATATGGGAAATAGTAATTATCGAAGTTATAGGTAATTTTGTATTAGCGAAAGCTTAACTAAAGATAGAAGTTAATAGGAAATAGTAATTATCGAAGTTATAGTAATTTTGTATTAGCGAAGTTAACTAAAGATAGAAGTTAATAGAGGAATAGTAATTATCGAAGTTATAGGTAATTAATATCGAAATAAAGTTATGAAGTTATTGAGAAAAAACTTTTTGCGCGTTTTTTCTTTGAAAAAGAAAATTCCATTAAAGAAATTTTTTTCTTTCATAGTGAATTCAATTAGCTAAAATCGTTTCTGAAGTTTTTTTTTTTTTTTGCAGCATGTAATAAATTATCATCATTCATTAATTTGCCTACTATTGTAAAATTTAATGCTTAAATAAATATATAAAGTTAAAGACAATGATTTAAAATCACAAAGAAGAATTAAGGTTTAAAAAAGAAATGAAATTAAAGCAAAAAAAAAGCGATATGTTAAAGAAATTCCAGTATATTTCAGTTCCGGTCCTGTCATATTCCTGCTCCGGCTCCTATATGTTCCCAGTTTAGGCTCCGGTGCATTTCTTCCCAACTCCTCTTGAATAATAGCTTGTTATGGCGTAAAAATAATTGTCATCGTTTTTTGGCGTTCGTTTATAATTTTTTTTTTTTTGGCTCCTCGCTTTTTATAGAAATTGCACTTATCAGTCCATAAACTCACAAATTTGAGAGTGCGAAACGCATATCGCTCCATTCTTCCTCGTACGCCCATCCACTGATTAGTGGGAAAATTGGTCTAACCCTGCATCACTAAATTTTAAGAAGAATTGTACAAATGTTCGGCGCCCTTAGTCGTTTATCGTCTCATCCGGAACAATTTCAGAAACTTGAGCATATATGCAGGAACAATTTCAGAAACTTGAGCATATATGCAGGATTCGAAGGGTTCTAGCATCAACTGTGGAAAAAAAAAATTCGACGAAATGCCTTAACATTTCACTAGTCATGTTGAGATCGCATCATTCACTAGCGATTATCAAATATTCCCTATGAAAGCGTTTCATAAAATCGCCGGTTTTCCTCTCATTTTTTTACGAAAAAGAAAAAAAAAACCTTTCTTTACAACTTTCAATTTCGTTATTTATTTGAAGAAAATGTTATCATTTAATCTGCAATAATTTTATAGCTTCTTAACCGTTATCCATCATATTGATGAAATTGGCTCATCTATCGCTATATATTTATGCAAAAATAAATGAAAAACTATGAAAGAAATTTATCATATTTATTGTTGGAATATTATACAGTAGCGTAATGTTTTATCTTTTTCACCTTCTTTTTTAATTCTGATCTATAACTATGATAGAAAGCACTTTTTTTTCACTTCATTTAAAAATATGTCTACTCATGCTAGTTGAAGCGGCCATAAATATCCAACGGCTATTCCACTTTCATATAGCTTCGATTCGAATTCGTTGAGTGCTTATCAGAGATAATTAATTAGATAAGATATCATAGGAAAATTTCAATTGTTACGCATAAAGATAAATAATGCAAATTGAAATAGCTTTATTCTATTAGTTTAGTTGTTTGAATATATTTGCATGCAGAAAATTTTTCAATCTTTAACTAATGAATCATTTTATAATTATTATTGATGGTATTAAAATGAATTAATGAAGAATTAAAGTTAGATGCGATTTGAGTGGTCCCTCTTAGATTACCTGTTCAATTACACGTTGAGGATTCTCTTCCGGGAAGTGCATCGAGAGGTGATAGTCGAATGATGTGTGTGAAGTTTTACGAAAACATACGGCACTAATGAAAAACTGGCTAAGTGTATACGCCGATTTGTCATTAATCAAAAATCAATTCTCTCTCACTTATATCACGTTTACTTAACTCGATAAACGTTAGTTACGATCGATAAATGATCTCATCCTATTGCAAACAATTCAAATTACTATAAATGAGAAAATTTTCATTCATTTCTTTTTTCCATTCATATGAGATGATTCATTAATTGTTTCTTTGTTATTTCAAATATACTATTTGCTCAACACAGAAAATATAAAAGAATTCAGAGGAATAAAAGCGTTTTCGAGCGAGCATTATAGGAAGAAAAAAAAGAATTTTTTTTTTTGAACGATTACAGTAAACTGTGAAATAATATATCGGATTACAGTAAGCTGTAAAATAGTATACCGGATATCGTAGTTTTACTAGTTAATGCATAAAGTAATATAAATTATTATTGTTGGATGGAATGCATAAAGATGATTTCAAAAATGAAAAAATTTTGAGATACTCTTTGTTCATTTCAATTAACCTGTGTAGGTGATCATAAGGTGAGCATCATATTTTTCTAAGAAAAGAAAAAAAATTAGATGAAAAACTGATTTGAGAGAATCGGAGAATTTCAAAGAAATAGAATTATGATGATAGATCAGTCAATAAAATTTAACATCATCGAAATATGCAAATACAGATGAAAAATATGCAAAAATATGATAATTTATTGCTATGCATGAAATCTCCGATCACGAATCATAACCCTCATAGAGGTGTCAAGCGAGATTTGTACCTACTGTGGCGGTGACAACGCTATGAAAAAAAAAACATGGAAAAATAGAACTCCTAATTAAAATTGATAATATTTGATGGTACCACATAATTTTTGAGGGTTTTCATCCACTCCACTTTGCGATTTCATGACAGCACAGGTGGTGGCATTCCTCTCTCACCGACGGTGGAAAAAATCCAACCAACAATATCAATTTTAAAAGTAATCTATAGCGCAATGAGTAAACAATTCAATAGATTTGATGTACTTTAAAAGTTTATTTATCGAATAGCCAATTTGTAATGAGCTTTTCCAATCGATCTTTCTCGCATAGAGGAGAAAAGTTTAGCTTGAAGAATGATGGCTGAGCAAATGAAGCTAATAAATAACAACGCTCTTGCAACTGTCGATGTTATTTTTGCGATGTAACTTCCGCTAGGAAGCACTTTTTGCCCTTCCAGTAACGACTTCTTAAAAGCCCATAAAACAAGTACTTATTCTTTGAGTGCACCTTGAACTTCGAGAGAAAATATATATATGAGAGATTACTCTATGAAATGTAGATATATTGAATGTTATCAATCCCTTCACTTCGTACTCTTGATCGGTCCTGGAATATCGAACTCTTGTGTGGTCTATTTATATCGTTTACTGATTTTACAATTGCATGAAGATATCCAAAAGCGTTTTACTCGTATTATATTCGCTAAAGGCTGTCTTAGCTTTAATTAACCCAAACAATAGCGGAATCTTCAATTTGGAATCAATAGAATATTGCAAACTTAAGTTGGATTTCACTCTCTATTTCAAGATAAGGTATGATTTTTTTTTTGATGGATTCAAGAAAGTTTTTGAGCTTGAATGGCTTGCATATGAGTATCAATTAATATCGGGAGAATTTTGTTGCCGCAAATAATATTTTTTCAACAGCAACGCATAATATTGTCGATGAAAATATCGCAAAACTGGAAAAAGGTGAAAATTTCATGGCAGGCAGAAATTTTTTTTCAAACTCCATCCTATTGCAAATCTCATAGTTTTGAGCGTTTCTATTGCCTTTATTTTTGCGATGAATTATTAATTTTTAAATACTTTCTTGCGGATAATAGTAACAATCTAATTGTAGTGCCGTTACTCATAAGAAGTAAATGAATAGGTAACTTTGTTTGACCACGAAGAGTTTCTTTGAGTGGAGGAATCATCATTAAATAAATGCATAAAAATAACGAAATTCGCTCTTAAATGAACTGTATATATGATGGGAAAACAAACTAATGCAAATGTGATTGATCCATGCAATTCATATGCGATTGCGTTCAATGCTTCGTAAGGCGTTGATGCCTTATGAATTCTGAGAAGAAAATATTCAAAAAAAGCAGATGAAGCATGAAGCAGCAGCAAAAAAGGTCAAAGGTTATTGCTTGAATAATGAAAGGTCAAGTTCGGGCTCGAGTTCATACTGTTTCCTGCACTTTTGAGGTGGTTCCTTGCTTTTAATGTTGATGAAAGAATACATTGCATCGTATTGAACAGTTATAATATAAGATAAACTCTTATTAAGCAACAACTCGAAAATTATGTCACATTTTCGGTATTTTTTGATACAAATGTAAAAATCAACGGGGATAATATATGGAAAAATTACTTCGCTAAATATGCAAATAATTATGCAAATAAAATATCAACCTGTAAACTCTGAGTTTAAGTATGCCTTGAGCGTTGCGCATTTTCGATTGTAATATACGCATATCGAGGCACTGCTCTCCGTTGATCGCCTCGATCACATCACCGACTCGAATACCTTCTTTATCTGCACGACCATCTGGAAGAACCTGCAAATCCACCACCTCTACATCCAGCTGCTACTATCATCTACTCATCTCATACTATTATCTGTATCGATTAGGTGAGTTTCATTTTACCACTACACTCATAATATCTTGCCCTCTAAACATTTCGTCGAAAATAAGAGCGAGAAGATAAAGGGATTTAAGCAGAAATTTTAAACACTCCAATAAGTTAATTAAACGATAATCAAACGATAAATAAACATTAGAAACAAAAAAATAAATAATAAATAAAAGATATAAATCATTGTAGAGAAATAATAAATATCAAAATCAATAAAATAACATCAAAAATGTTGAAATTTTTTTCACTTCCGATATTCTTTTCATCGTATAAAATATAATTTTCAAAACAAAACAAATTTTTAATAACATAGAATACAAAGATTTAAAATAATTGGAGTAGAAATTTCACAAGAAAATTATATGCAAAAATTATATATGCAAAAATTATATGCAAAAATTATATGCAAAATTATATATGCAAAAACATTATGGGCATCGAATATAATAAAACTATTTTATTAGTAATAATATGAAGAAAAAAAAAAAGATGAAATTTGAAAATATATGAATTGCTTAGAAATTTCTCTCATTATTTTTAGTGGATTATAAAAATTATAGAAAATCATCTCAATAAGTAATTATCACAAAATTATACCTAAAACGATAATATTTTAATGATTTATTTTTTAAAATATTCTAAAGACATTCAATTTGAGTTGAAAGAACGCCTATAAAATAGTTCCCTCGTTATTTGCATAAAATTATACTAAATAGATTTGTAAAAGTACTCATATAAATGTAGTTAAATTTGCATAATTATAATTAATTTTGCATAAATATATAAATATAGTTTAAATAAATTCTTTAAAATTCGTTAGCAATTTTATTGACAATATTGAAAAATATTTTCACGAGCATTTCTAAGCTTAATATAAGCGGCTATTGAGGAATTTCTTTATCATCAACAAATATGAGTATGAGATTTATAATTTTTATTACCTGTGTTACAATGATAGTACCATCATTTGTGGTGGCAAAACGAAATCCCCAAGGTGGTCCACCGAGTAAACACACCGAATAAGCATTCGATTTGCACATGAAAAGAAATTTACGATTGTGAGATGAAATTGAACGACCGACTTGCTTGCACAGGTCAATAGCAGACCATAGCAATTTGCGTAAATCGAGCATTTACACTTGACATCTTCGCACCTTACCTCTCTAGACACCTCACACTCTAGCCTCATCTCAATCACTTCATCCTCATCTTTAGCTTCAACTCTATAGCTTCTTTTTGATTGTCAGGGTGGATATTTTTTTCTTTAGCAATTGCTCTCAGTTGTGATGAGATCATTAAATGCGATTCAAATTTGCCGCCTTTCTTTGCTACCGTAATCGAACTGCAGGATTATAGATGCACTCTTCAAACCTCGGCGTAGTATATCTCCACGCAAAATGTCCATTGTTGCGCATCGCTATAATTTGAAATGTTTTTGCTGAATTTAACGTAGTGAATTGTGATGTGTTAATTAAAGTTTATTTTTGAATATGCAAATTTTTTTTTGCTGTTGAAATAATTTAGATATGGTCGTCAAACGTTGTTTATCAAACTAGTGGGTAATGAGCGGTCTGATCGACAATTTGTATGTCTTTCTTCAATTAATTACAGTGAAAGATGTTAATTTGTAGGTTGGGTCGGTAATCAACCGGTTTCGCGGTTGGTTCTCGATCCAACATAGAAATTCCGGTTTCCGGTCGGCTACAATACCACGTAGTGGGATATGCTTCTGTACTTTCAAGTATCAGCTCTAAATTTCTCCGTTTCCTATTAAATTTGGCAATTATGTTTGCGTTCGGTTGTTTCCGGTGTTTGATATAATCTGAGGAGAGTATTTGTAGACGATGGTGGAGTCACGTCGTTCGGTGGGAGGACGAGGCAAGAAGGCATCACCACCATTCCTCTCACATGAATTCATCATTCAGAATCACGGTGATATTATGTCCTGTATTCTAATGATTGTCATCGTTGGTCTTCTTTTCCAGGTAATTTTTACTTACCTTGATCGCTGGCCAAATTGAACGAAACGAGAGCTACATTTCGAGCTACTCAAATACTTCCGTTAATATCGTTATGAATGCGTTTTTTTTTTTTTTTGGAACTAAAAAAAGCTAATGTTTTACTTTTAAAGTTGCGGAAGATTTTTTATGAAGTATTTAGGTATTTGTATGGTATTCAAGTATTTAGTTATTCAAGTATTCAAGTATTTAGTTATTCAAGTTTCAAGTAAGTATTCAAGTATTTTGTTATTCATATGAACTTGTAAACATTCCTAAAGAGTATCGTTGTATCATCGTTTTAGCGTCAATATTTGCTGCAATGCACATGCATGGACCATTTGTTTTTTCTTCATTGTAGAAATCTTTCATTGAAACCGTACTGAAATTATAATATAAACGGATTTTTTTTAAGGCAACATCCTCGTTTGCGAGTATATTTGTTGTACCACAATATAACGAAACATTTGCGTTGACACCTGATTCAGGTATTCATTCATTATTGCTGTTAGATTTTTGTATTCATTCACAAGTACAGGTAAACGCATTTCGATACTCAGGTATATACATAGGTATTCATCCACGTTTTCAACGTGTAAGATTATTGTGGTGTAAGGCACATCAGCAAAGTTTTGAGATGTTTTCATTGAAGAAACCTCGGAAATACAATGATAATCGATACTGATTATAACAACTAATTACTATTTTTCTTACGCGATGAAAGGGAGATAAAAACCGCTTTTGAATGATATAAATCCTTTCATTAATATTAAATGAATTCCACTATTCTATATTATCACCTACTAGGTTGTACCACAGGTGAGTTCATATTACCTGATATTACCTGTGTATTGCAGTATGTTTCTCTCAGCGGTATATTTTTCATCTAGTTAGAAAAAAAAAAAACTTTTTTTTTGCAGAGCCGGCTGCATATTATCGTACAGGATTCAAAGATATCGCAGCGATCGCATTTTATGCAGTCGGTTGGATAACCGTCCATGCAATCCTACAAGAATATATCTTTGATAAATTACAACGCAAATTACATCTAAGTAAAACTAAAATGAGTAAATTTGCCGAATCGGGACAACTCTTCGTTTTTGCTGTTTATTCGACGATTCATGCAGGTTTATTTTTGCATTTCACCTATTTTATTCTTTCTTTTATTAGAAAGGAAAATTTTCTGCTAATGTGAGATGTGCTCATTATTTGCAACTAATAGTGGAAAAATTCGATATTATTTAATGGTACTATAACTGTATAAGTTATCGGCACTCTGTGTTACACGCTGATTTGGGCAGATTGACGCGGTTACTTGTACTTGAAGAGTAAAGAGCGCAAGTCGGATTGTTTTGTGTGAATACTGACGAGCTATCATTGGTACTAAAATTCGGTGATTTAAGATGTATTGTAGTTCAGTACCACTAGCATTGATATAGTGAAAAGCTGGTGTGAACGTTTCAAGATCTTCTCCTCCCCCCCCCCCCCCCCCCCCGTCCCTCTCTCCCTCTTCTTATTGGGGAACAACAGTTGCAGGTCTAAGGCCGAGTTCAAGCTGAAGTAATAATGGGGCAAAAAATAGCGCGAATATAGAGGGAATAAAAATTTCTCATTTGATGAGCTCCCGCTCGTATTTTTAAGCTCAAGTCGCAGCCATTTGCAAATACTGGAAGGAGGTAAGCTGCCTTTGATTTGAAGTGATAAATGCTTAAATGTTTACTGGTTTTTAAATGAGGAGAATATTATTACAGGATACGTGCTGCATGATTTGCATATCCACATGGATATCACCAAACTTTGGGTTGGCTATCCAGAAATCCATCGCCATCTCACTCTTCATGCTAAATTATTCTTCATTTTCCAGGTCCTTAATGCCATATTTTCTTATTTCATCTCATTTTGGATGGACATTAGAAAGTTCGAAGTTGTTGCTGTTGTTGTTGTTGATAGTGTGAAAGTCGAGTACAAGAGCGGGTATTCAGGATATATATCATAAATTTTAAGGATTCTCGAAAAGTTTGGAAAGCTGAGACTTATTGAAGGAAAAGGATAGGTTCCACTTAACATCGAATAGTATATCATTGCTTCCGTGCAGTTTGTCTCCTAATTTTTTGTTTCGTTTTCTTTATTGCTGTCGTTTCCATTGTGTTTAATATGCACGAAAGTAAGCACATACCAGTAAATTAGCGCACGTTCGATTGATTGAGGCATCTCATTGTGGTTCGATTCTCTGCAGCTATTGTTTATAAATCGACTACCTGTTGATTGTCATGAGTCGTCGCCAAGCGATTGCTGAGGATTTACGGCGAATGGGAGGTGGGATGGGATGATTTTCATTAATAAGAAAAAGTTGATCGTATACCGTTTTGAATTAGGATTTTTGCTTTTTTAACAACGAATATTGCTTGTTATCGACGTGGATTCGCGTGGATTAGACGATGAATTTGCGTCTTATAGATCGCCTATTGGATGCATCAATTCCCAGAGTTTTATTTTCAAAAAGTGCGCAAAGAGGATATGCAACCGAGAACTATTTATTCGCTGATTTATTTGATGTTCACGCTTGCCGCATATGTACTCAAGTAAGCACATTTCATGGTCCTTTTTTTAAAATTTCGTTCTATTTATCTCTAGCAGTTGCTGATTGGATTTTTTTTTCTTCTTTTTTTGTGAAAAGCATTTGCTATTGAAGAACATTTTTACAACCGTTTATTTATCACGCAAGTCAATGAGCGATAAGTGAAAATATTTATATATAATGAGCAAAGGAAATATCGGCTATCTTTTCCATTCGCGCACAGATCTTCTGAAGAGTATGCATTTTTCCAGGGTGGGGTGTTTGCTGGATAAAGGCGCAGGTGTAAACCTGTATGTCAGAAGGATGTTGTAGGTATAAAATTGTACTTTTCAGAGATGGTAGGGATATAAACCACCCCTGTAGAAAGAATGTTTGTTGATTGCCTCCATTAAGAGCAAAAATTGCAGCTTCAATCGTCTGGCATTAGCATTGCTATTCCTTGAATATATTTCGCAGTCAGTGTTTCATCTAACACGATTATTCCATTTCGCTGAAAAATGGAATCTCGCCAAGACCGGGTTCGTCCATAGTTTTGTTTATACCACTGCTCGATGATCGGTTTTTTTCATCCGTTATCCTGAAGGTAAATGTAGGTAAGCAGTTTTAAAAAATCTCGATAACTACATCTTCGAGAGTAATTTTTAATGCGTTTATTTAAACGGATAGTCGAAGATGCGAATTATGCCAGGATAAGAAGTGGAATAGGTTTTTCAAAAGTAATGAAAAATGTACTGATTTGAGTCTTAATTTTGGATTTCTTGATGACAGCTATTGTGTGGGAAATTAAGGATGCATCGTTCAGTACTAAGTGTTTGATGTTCTTTGCAAATGAAACGGTGGTTTATTGAAGAATATTTTAGGTTCAAGATTTGGAATGCGGTATTTGTTTTGGTTCGACTGGCAAGCGCGGTAATTGCGGTACTGACATTATGGTATGGACTTCGCTCGAATGAGACGCCCTATATGGATCCTGCAAACGGCAACTTCAACACAGCCTTTATTCGGTTAGCCATACTCGAAAAAATGTGTTTGAAATAAGCGTTAACTTGATTAGCCCCCGAACCATAAGCAGGAGAAGGAGGGGGGAGGGCAGTGGCGCAGTAGCGAGAAAAATGAAGGGATATACTAGAATGACGAGGAAATCTCGATGAAAGAGACCGCCTTATTTCCATGTTAGAGTTGATACCCCCGATCCGGAGCCCCATATTTGTTGTGCTTACTAATGGATGTTTCTTTTTTCTCTCTAATTAGTAATGCAGGTGTTGTGTTTACCAGGTTTACGTAAAGGGAGGCGTTCGCATATGTTGTTGGTGAGTTTACCCGCGTACCACGGCTGTTACATTGTGCCAGTATACGGTTTGATTTGTGTACTTGAAGTTAGATCGTGAATGGAAGTTAATAACTGAATGGCTAGGGTATTGCTGTGGGTGATAGAACTTATTCTTCCGCCCACCTAGATTGGTATTTAAATGCGATCGTTGCAGATTAAACAGTATGCTATGTGCGCTCGCATTACAACTCTACATGCTGTGGAACTTCGTGCTGTTCCATGTTCGTCGATATAGAGAACGACATAGCAAACCGAAAGCCGAGAAGCAACCACGAGTGCTGCAAAAGAAGAAGAGACATAACGTTGATGATGTAAGCCTTTCAAATCATCGTTTTTCTGTTGTTTTGCATTGCTGCATCTTTTTTGCGTCATTTGCAAATGCATTCGAAGAAGAATTCGACCATATCCGATTTTTGTTTTTTTTTTCTCCGAAATGTTGTGTTCTGTTTTCAGAAATTAGCAGCCATATGGGTGTTTGTTTCAATGGAGAAATGAATGTTAGATGAAGCTTTTTTTTTTCAACGTACTACAATTATCATGGAAAATGTTTCATTGAAACTTATTAAGTTTGTAACTTAATGGGATCCCAATAATAGCTGTTATACTTATATTTTCATGAAAGTTGTGGATTAAAGATGTCCACTTTGTTTGCTTATTTCTTTGGCAATTCCAGCCCTAGCATGATACGTAAGTATGGGAAATTTGCGATTATTAAATTTTCAGTGGAATGTAGTTTGAGTTTGTGTTCACTGGGACGGTTGATCAGTGGCATATGTTTGGCAATTTGACAACCAAGCGATGACTTTGTTAAATCCATAATCCTCGATGAGTTTGCAAATTATGCATTGCTTCAAAATTGTGCGATACCTTTTCTCTAGATATTTGTGCTGTTTAGGAGTGTGAAAGAGATTATCTTGTCTTTTTTCTTCTCGCTAATGCTCTTCCCCATATATCTATCCGTTTCATTGAGGTGAAAGGGGATTAACTCTTTGATATGGTGAATGTTCTTGTTGGCTAAATACAACATTTTCAGGTACGAGATTTGCCAGAGGCAGATCAACACTCGAAGAAGAAGATCAACTAAGAAGCCAACGAATCAGTGTTTGATTCGTCACCGCAGCCGCGCACGTCCCATTTCTGCATCCGAGCATGAAGTCATCGAATGCGAGTCGTTAATTTATTTGCTTTGCTCCACTTTTCGCTTATGCCGTTGGTTGTTTGTGTGACGGTGTTTTTCTTCCTTAGTCGAGGGAGGGGGAAGAGGCTATGAGGAGGGAAAAGGCGCTTCTCACAAATCCATTACACCGTTATATTGCTGCACATGGAGAGGTGACTTCCTATTGTGAACTATGTGCTTAAGTTGTATGAAACTTAATGCGTAAATTTTATGTCGATTCAGAAGCAAGAATCTCCGATAGAAATTAAAATCTAATGAAGCCTGCTTGTGGGGCACAAAAACATCGGACGGTTTTTTTTCGTTGAAGTAGCGTCGTTAATTGACCGTGTTTCGTTGAGGATTGACAGCTAAGGGTCCATGCATATCATTAGGGGACAGGTAGTTTCAACATATGATGTGGCATATGCTCCGAATGTTCTGTGAAACCATCTTAAGTCTTAGATTGTTTGCTTTTTTCGGTATTTTATTTCCTCCACTCTTTGTAGGTAGTCTCCTTGTTATGAACGGTCGGATTCATTATCTAGTTCGACAACATAGTGTTCGTTGCTTTAAATTTTCTGAATCACATCTGTGGTTGAAAATGAACTTAGGGATGTCTCTTTTAACGGATGAGAGGCGAGTCTTTCTTATGAGTTGAATGAGGTCTACTGGATCGGTAGAGATCAGTGACGTTGAACGTTGTTCGAGGGTTTTTATTTTGAGCTCAAACTTCAGTTAATATTAGAACTTAGTTGAACTATGAAGTTAAATATATCGTTAGGAGGGATGGGGAGAGGGCAGCATAATTTATGGTTTTATCATGATATCGGTATTTGTTTGTTTGTTTGTTTTTTCCTTTCTTAACTCCTTTGTCCTTTATTTTTTTAATATGAGTGGTGGGTATTGATTCTATCCAATCCATTCTTTTAGTCCTTTCTGTCTATGAGGATATGAAGTTGTTTCAATTCGATGTTCCGGTTCATATACCGTTTTGTTAGTACTTTCCTTGTTTTATTTAACGTGATCTATCTGTGGTATGTTCAGATTATGTGGTGATAATTAAAAGTTGGTGTTTTTTTTTGTTCATTTAGCACTTTCTTAATAACTAAATTATGATTGTTGTAAGTGGTAAGCTTAACGCATCTTCGCTTCCCTCCATCCACCCCCTCTTTTGTTTGAAGTTTTTCGTTGGGATCTCGTTCATCGACGATGGGAGATCTCCTCCTTCTCCCCACGACTTCTCTTGAAGGTCTATACCCTCCGCTTACTGAACTCGCCGATAGAGGTTTTGAAAATTACCTCCCATTCTTAAATCTTCTTGACCTCTTGGGGCCTTTTGTTTCGCTCTGTCTTCGTTCATGCTGCCTGAAGAGTAGACATGCTAACACCGAGTTCTTGGTGAAAGTCCTCTTCCGACGAGTTAAATCTTCGATTAAAGTCACCCATGTATAGCGCATTAGTCTTAGTGGTTGAGCCATATATGAGAGTAAACAGCCTACTAAACTGCATTTCTCGATGCAGTCATTTCGAGGCATCAAAGAAGAAATTCAATGAGGGGAGCGAATATATGAGATGATGTCATTCTCAAATATTCATCAAAAACAACGATTGATGAAACAATGTGAAACAATTGCTGAATAAATCTTTTTTTTTTTTTTAATTGCAGCGGAGAATTTCTGTCCAAATTAACGAAAAGAAATTTCAATTAACGTTCGAAAATTTCCGCAATTTCAAGTGCTAAATTTATAAGTTCGCCACAATTATGTAAATTGACTAGAATAGCGATACAAATACCATCTAAATCATTGCCTTCGAAATTTGGCTTCACGAATAAAATAGAACTTGCACCAATAGCCGCACCTGTATGCAACCAGAATCCATTTCTTATCCAACCATTTCCACCACCATATATTGACTTTATTTCCGACTTATACCAACCTAAACCATAACGAAAGCCATGCGTTCCATCGATTTCACCTTGCCAGAATATTTTCAGCACTTCCGGTTTCATGAGAGGTTCCGGTTTGTTGACCGGATCCGGATTCTCACATCGTGAATAATGAAAACTAAAATTTCAACAATAAATTCTATACGTCAAGAAAAAAAAATGTAGAAAAAAAATAAATAAATTCCTAAGAAAATAACTCCTATATAAAATTTTATATTTGTTTAATTTATTTAATTACAATTCAATTAATCGAATATTAAATGCTCATTTTCAAAAAAAAAAACGATGTTATCAGCACGAAAAGAATTTTTTTTCTGAAAGAAATAAATATAATTTTAAATTTTCCTAATCAAAAAAAAAAAACTATGAAGTTTTCTAATTATCAAACATTTTCGATGATGAGAAATTCGGCAATCTTCCAAAAAATTTCGGAATTTTTGCATAGCAAAAATATTTAATCGAATATATTGCATACCTATAAAGCATCGAATTCGCAAATATAAGTAAATCATCGACATTTGAGAGAAGTCCTCCACCGGCCCATTTATAAGAATTGTCCACCTCGGGTGCGTTTTTCAATTTATGATGACGATCTCGATAGTAATACCTTCAAGAAAGAATCCATCAGAAAAAAAAAAACATACCAACGAAGTTGTTTTTTTTTGAGAGGGGGGGGGGGGGGGAGGAAGGGGAAGGACGTCAAAGTTACCTGCCAGGTGCAAGTTTAGAAAGACGTTTTTTTCGACGTTATACTATATCTTATCTAAAGATATCAAATATTTGACTGAAGAGATTACCTGCTGCCTTAAACTAACCTAATGATGGTCACATTCTGTGAAACGTTTCTGAATTGTGGCAGAATTTCAAACGGAAATCGAATTCAAATGTACTTCGAATTATTTAATATTCTTAGTAATTGTGGCATAAATTAGATAAAAATTCAAATTTTTATGATTTTTGAGTATTTAATTGCAATAGATTCGACACAGCACATCTTTGCAGGAATAAATCGAGATGTTGGCCGAATAGTTCCATCCCGATCCCTCGCCTCCCTTTGCAGGATTAATCGAAATGATCTTTTTGATCCGATAGTCTCATCCCGATCCCTCGCCTCCCTTTGCAGGATTTATCGATGTTGGCCGAATAGTCGAGCGCAGGATTTAATCGATCTTCGCCTCCTTTGCAGGATTTAATCGAAATAGTCTCCATCCCGATCCCTCGCCTCCTTTGCAGGATTTAATCGATGCCGAATAGTCTCCATCCGATCCTCGCCTCCCTTTGCAGGATTTAATCGATGTTGCCGAATAGTCTCCTCCCGATCCTCGCCTCCTTTGCAGGATTTAATCGATGTTGGCCGAATAGTCTCCATCCCGATCCCTCGCCTCCTTTGCAGGATTTAATCGATGTTGGCCGAATAGTCTCCATCCCGATCCCTCGCCTCTCTTTGCAGGATTTAATCGATGTTGGCCGAATAGTCTCCAATCCCGATCGATGTTGGCCGAATACTCCATCCCTCGCCTCCTTTGCAGGATTTAATCGATGTTGGCCGAATAGTCTCCATCCCGATCCCTCGCCTCCCTTTAGGATTTAATCGATGAATAGTCTCCATCCGATCCCTCGCCTCCCTTTGCAGGATGAAACTCAAATAAAACTAAGGAAATAAATCACTTATGATCGGCACCCTTTAATTGCTTATTGCACTTAAACTTATTTTCTCAAAAGGAACGTAAATAAAAGATTAGAGACAGAAATGAGAGTAATCACCTAATATAGAATAGACGCTAGCATTTATCTCTTTGCCCGTTTATTTTCAAAAGAAATTAGTATTCAGGAAGATGCACTGCTCATAAGTTCATAGCCAATTTTAATAAGACTATTCAGTCAAAAATCGATTAAATCACTTACCCGGGAAATAAATTTACCCGCTTCATAAGAAAGGAAACGAACACTATCTATCTTAGTTGCCATCTATCATTTTTGAACGATTTCCACTATTCATATAATTTGAATTTTCTCTTATCACTAGAAATCTGTAGCTTTCCATCATATAACAATGCATGACATTTCAGGAAAAATACCTGGCAATATTTTCCTGATGAACAACATTTCAGGAAAACCTGACAGGAAAAGAAAACCTGGCAATATTTTTCTGAAACGGCTCTCTTTTTTTTTTTAAATCTGCATATCAGCAAACTAAATAGGATTTTCACTATTGGGAAGGAATCTATACCACGAATGTTATGGTAAGCGAATAATGCAACGATGACGTCTTGGCGCAGCTAATACGACATGAGGATTGGATGACCCCACCTTACCTCCATAACCCTGAACTCCCCCTCCCTCCGGCCATGTTGTAGTATTTTATATCAGAAAATATTTAAACGCCTCGAATGGCCGGGTTCATCATCGGCAAATGCTTTCAGCGCTATTTTCGATTCAGACTGTTCTCACCTTTCTCGGCTTCAAATATCTGGTTGCTCTCCCATCCATAATTAAAAAATCCCACACAGAGAAAATTGCTTTCAGTATTAAGGTAAACAGGCGAAATGCAGGTAAATTCAAGCTGTTTGACTTGAAAATGACAAGTATGATATAGTGAACTATCTCATACGAAGATATATATGTTATCAGCGATAAAATATGTGATTTATGTAGATTCAACGGAACGAAAGAGACGATAAAAACACTCACCTCGTCCTATTCGCTGTAATTTGTCGATTATCGTCGAGTAGTGAATGATTCATACCAAGTTCACGAAATAATTGCCTAGCTTGAGCTTGAAAAGGTGCTGTGGCCACTTTTTCAAGCACTGCACTCAATAACGTATATCCATGTGTTGTATAATGGAACTCGGAACCTGGTTTTGAGATGAGTGCATCATTCTTGAATATCTCCAACGCTTCCTCCACATTCCGATATGATTTATTATTGAGGAATTCCGATGTTATTTTCTGATTATTATTTTCGTTATTATTCTCGTCGAGTTCGATTTCATCACGATCACCCTGCAAGGAAATAATTCAAATTAGATATTCTCAAATGATTGAAGCTAGGCTTCGCTTAAATTTTAAATAAGGCGCAAATCATTTACAAACAAAGATTTCCTATCAAATTTAATGCCTCTAAAATTTCCTCTCCATCTTTTTTATTTGATATTCAAATTTAATTACTGCAAAAAAAAAAAAATCCAGAAAGCAATATTGCAGAAAAATCCACCATTATGTAAATCTTTTGAAATCGATTCAATTTAGTGTTTACCAATTGAAAACGACAGCAGTTCTCTTATAAAAACAGCTAAGCAATAAAATCAGCTAGAAATATTTCATCAACGAAATAACTTCCCCTTCTATAATTTACTAACGGCGATTTCTGCAAAAATATGGTCCATTATATGGTGATTGTGTCGATGCATTATGCGCTAGAGAGCTGTAAACGTTTGCAAGTATCTTAAAACGAAGTCCAGGCTACGGTAAAGCTTCAAATCGACGCAATTGCACAACCAGCTTGTGCATTCTGCACGCATTTTCAACGATTGTTGCAAACGGTTGGCTATCTGTAGCAGTGCTTTTCGGGTTTCGCACGTATTTAATTGCTACCATAAGAAAGTAGTAATACCCCCCCCCATCCGAAATATTTCCGTAAATGCAATGAAATATCAGCTCGTTGCACACATCTATGACGAAGATCACGAGGTGGTGTAGGTGATCTTTGGTCTTAGGTGATGTTGACACGAATAGGGGAAACGACACAAGCAAAAATAGTAGGTTTACGAAATATGTGCGTGTTGAGTGGTCGGTGTATGCTCGCACGCTTAGCTTTCTATTTCTGCGATGACGTCATCAGCCTGTATTTCCCAAAATTTGGTCGATTGGATTTATTATCGTTTCACTTAAACGTTTATTGTCACCCCCCCCCCCCTCGTTCTCTCCTCTCTCTCCTCTCATATGATAGCCGGAAGCATGTCCGCTTTTCGCTGTTTAAGAGGTGATTCCAGGTCCTGTTCCCACGGGGATAGCCGTAGGTTCCACGACCGCTTTATTAAAGTGGTCTATGATGAAATATATATTCCATGCGTTACTTCATGTACTCCATCTTCGAACATGTCCTATGAAATTAGTCTCTACGCATCTCTACGCCTGGTCATCTGCGCTATGGACAAATGCGCCACTGGTTTCATCGAAAAATTCCACCATGAAGCGTTTGTCCAAAGGTTAATTCAATGTGAGGAAGTAGAAATCGCTAACTGCAATTATATCGCTCATTTGTTTTATTCAATAAATATATTCAAATTAACGGTGCCGTCAAGCCTCCGAAACTTGCAGCAATCTTCTGAATATAGCGCGGATGAACTTAGCACCACCCGGTCATGTGATTCTTTAAATCTAGCCTATCGTTTATGAATAAACTAGTGTTCGATTGAATTCTACCTGTAAAACTCAAGATTACCTGTCGAAATAGAAAGGAAAATACGAACAAAAATTCCCGTTGATTTATTGTTCTCATATAGTATTATCACAAATTGTTGTTTTTTCCACTTATATTTAATGCGCGTTTGCAAAAAAAAAATGTTCCGATTTGAAACAATGCAACGAATATTAAAAAGAAAAACTTTCAGGTAGTACGATGTCGCTTCGTTCAGGACGATTTGCTGCCAACTTGATTGCTTTACGTCAAAGAGGCGTACAAAATCTTGCATCCGCTTCCTATCACAAAAATGTCATCGATCATTACGAAAATCCACGAAATGTGGGGTCACTCGATAAGAATGACCCAAATGTGGGCACTGGAATTGTCGGTGCACCTGCATGTGGTGACGTGATGAAATTACAAATCAAGGTAGGCATTCTTTTCAAATCTCAAGATGAATGTAGCCTCCTTTGCCTCTATTACTACCAACTTGCCGAGTTGGAAGATCACTTAATTATAGAAAATGATCTACATCCAATTTCGCAATGGATTTAAAACACATGTACACCTTTTAGCCTTGAAAGGTCTACCGGCCATACAGGATTGTTCGAAGGCGAAGAATATTTTCTATGTTGTTTCATCACCGAAAATAGAGAAACTCGTTAAAATATTATATATATATATATATATATATATAATATATATTTATATATATATATATATATAAAAAATTCCATTTAAATTAAACATTTTCCAATTTTCATCACCTCTAATACGCAAATCTAATAATTAAATCTATTTCCTATAAATAAATAAATAAATGAATCCGATAATTCGTTGAACGGAAATTTTCTTAACTTTAGGTTGATGAAAGCGGTAAAATAATCGATGCGAAATTCAAAACATTTGGTTGTGGATCGGCGATTGCATCGAGTAGTTTAGCATCCGAATGGATCAAAGGTAAAACAACCGAATACGCATCAAAAGTGAAAAACGATCAAATCGCCAAAGAACTTTGTCTTCCACCAGTTAAATTGCATTGTTCAAGTGGGTTGATGTTTTTCTTCTCTTATTATACGATATAATAATTTAAATTTAAATATCTTGATAAGCGTTTTTTTTTCGGAGTTTATCAATTACCTGGAAAATGTTTCATAAACCTACTCACCGCTCATAATGTATTCGTTTATCGAATCGATTTTATGACTTGTAAATAATTATGCATGAAATGCTATAATATATCATCGCAATTTATTTCAATGATGGTGAAATAAATTTGGGGAATCATTTTAGATTTTGAGAGTGTTCCAGCTAGACATCTATATTCATATAATCTCGAATTTTTCGTTCGACATTCATATAATTCTCTTTTTTTTATTCTCATATTTATTTGATGTTTATAGTGGAAAATTCATGCATCGTAATCGAGTATTACTATTCAAAAATTCTTAAGTGGAAAGGTGCGGTAGGGGCGAGGGGGAGATAAAATTAGTTTAATCGGAGGAGCAATATGTTTTCCTCGAACTGATTCACTACGACAAGAGTTGGTAATGCGACTTTGTAATAGCAATTTTCGGGATTATAAGTATCGTCTCACTAGCTGAAATCCCTCCGGAATATAGAGGGGGGGGGGGGGAGGGAGGAGATCCTTAAGAGGGATCAGTTTTATTGGAGAGAATTTCAATCTTTTCCAAAGATTTCCAACGAAGTGGGGTAATAAGCGTATTATCTCAAGCAAAATCTCGCCGTGGTGAATTGCCTAAGAATTGAGAGGAGAATAAAGCGCCGACTCTTGGCGAATGGACAGACTGCCAGATGAATTAGTAGGTCAATCAGAGGATCAAGTCACATCTTTCATTCCCAGTCTTAACCATATATATTTTTTTCTTGTATTTTTAGTGTTGGCCGAGGATGCGATCAAGGCGGCACTCAACGATTACCGTCGAAAGCAAAAAAAGACTGCGGCAACGGCGACTCACTAAATAACGAATTGCTTCTTTTTGTGCCTATTTAAAAGTTGCCGACGTCTCGTATTCTTGTAAAAAAAAATCATCGTTTTCTTTTTCTTCAATGGCTCTAGGCATATAATCGTTTTTACTGTATATTTTTACTGCTTATTACTAGCTGGATTATTTTACTGCTTATTATTATATTTACTGTATATTATTACTAAAAAAAGAATCCTTAATTATATCAATCGCTATTTGAAATGAAAATTTGAATTAAAATGTTCCCAATATTTATTAATTATGCATATTTTACTAACTTCTTTTTTGTTTTTTTTTGTGCGCTTATTGTATAGCTCATATTTATTTGATATAGTTATATAGTTGATGTTTTGTTGTTTGCTTAGAATACGTTTAAATTTTTGATGAGATCGGAACGGAAATAATATTTTTGATCGGATACGGAAAATTTTTTTGATGAGACCGGAACGGAAATAATATTTTTGATCGGATACGGAATATGGCAATTATCTGACGCACTATTCAATATGTATCTGTTAGATTTGATGAGAGATTGAAATGAATGGTGTAGATTTTTCGTATCGTTTAAATTTTTAAACAAAATATCCGCTATTATTTATTTATTTATTTATTTTTCTTTTTATTTTTTTGTTTCTCTGTTAGCAAAAAATATGAATTATATTTTTGTGGATATTTTGCAGGTAGTTATTGCTGTTGTTTTAATGCGCAATATTTCTTCAATTCGTAGCAAATATTTGATAAATTCTACTAGTGTTTTGCAGTTTAAAAAAAAAAATTGTTTTCTTTTATCGCTTAGAGCCATAGATTTGCTTTATATCACTTGTGATATATATAGGAGAGTTAAAAAGACGCAAATAAAATATCTATCACTATATAATGATATACGACAATGTTCTAAGAAATCGCGCTTATAAGTAAAACCTCAAATGGTTATTTCTCTACCAAACACAGTTGAACGTTATGATAGAAGCAAAAAAAAAAAAAAGAAATTATCAATATCGTAAATGATATTTGAGAAACCCGAACTCATGTTATTTTCACCCGGTTAGGAAGAAGTATTCAACATTGACAGCCGATCATCGGCTGGATCTACAATATTTCGACGTGCTGAGCCAATTTGAGGGGGCAAATTAAAAACGACAAACAAATTGCAAATAAACCATACACATCATGAGATGTGGTCGGTAACAAATCTAGCTTGATTACGGATGCCGTATAGGATGTATAGGATGGTAAGTTCACATAAGTTTTATGTGATTGCACGCAGATATTGCATTTTCGGGATACGTGAGCCATCTACTCTGGGCGTGAGGACTGTTGAACTCAAATGTGCGAGGGGTGCCAATTACCTTAGCAAACAATCCGGCCTTTCTGTGCGTTCCACTGTGCCCACCTCTGATCACCGTACAACATTGGGGTGATGAAAGGTGGGAGGAGGGGGGGGGAGGTGAGGGAGGACCGACTTTTTCTTCATAATGGCCGGAAATCATAATGCAGAATCAATATAACTGAGCGTGTGCTGCGAGAGAAGGGAATAAAGAGTATTCAGTTCATCTTCGCTACCTTTTTCAAGAAGAGACCATCGCGAGAGGCGTATATTGCTGTTTGATCACTTTTCTCCCATATATTCAGTGTGTTGAGAACAAAGGTGTTCTCTCTTCACTCAATTCTTTTGGTCACTATTAAAAAGCGATAGCAAGTTGTCGTTAATGATTTGATTTTTTCTTTAGTAAGGGTTCTTTGTCGTTTCAACGAAATAGAATTTCAAATTTGATTGCGATCCTTAAAATAAAGAGAAATAATCGAATTCTTCGAGAAAAACCAAAATTAACGCGAAAACAACTAAGGGGCAAAATAACTAACATAATCACTCAAATTCGAAGGGAATAACTCTTCAAGAAAACGAAATGAAAACATTCAGTAATAGCAACATCCATACTTATTATATAAATAAATATTTGGAGGTCAATAGAATTTTCTCAGTAAAAAGTGGAGATAAACTCATTAAAATGATCACCTCTTTATAGTGGCGAATACCGCTCGTATGACATAATAGTTGACGTATCGTAATGTCGACAGGTTTCCCGTCAAATTCCTTCTTTGGATAATCGGGCAAATATTCCTGTTAAAAAAAAAGCCCAATTCACTGCACTGATAAGAGCCTTATAAACATTGCTGTTAAGAGTCGCATCGATTCATTGCAATGATAAGAGCTTCACGGGAAGTACTATTAAGGGTTTATAATTACTACTAAAAGTATATTGTGCCATACATAGATGGAAAAAAAATGCAAAATTACAATCAAAAAATTACAATTATGTGAATGAGTAATACTCTTAAGTAAACGATACTTCTATTGATTTTAGAAAATAAAATATAAACCGCCATCTTTTTATAAATTTTTTTGAGAGATTTATTTTGAAAAATTGAAATGCAAATTATTGGCATATATTTGAATATGAACAAATCATTAAAGAAAACTTCTAACAAATTCATCTTGAAATTAATTCTATAGATAATATTATAGAGATTATTTAATTAAAAAAAAAGAATTGCCGAATTATCAATTGCATTTATGAGATAATGGTGATAAGAGTATAAATAGGTGATAAGAGTATAAATAGGTGATAAGAGTATAAATAGGTGATAAGAGTATAAATAGGTGATAAGAGTATAAATAGAGAAAAGATAACGAATGATAAAGAGATAAACGATATAATAATGAATGCATCTCTTTTTATCATCTCAAAAAACACCCCCCCCCCCCTCGATATTAGTAATAAGAGACCACCTTGGTGACCCTAATGTATCGGGTGGATGAAATTTTCATAAAATTATATGAATTAATAAAATGAGTGTTGAATTATTTCCTCAAAAAAGCAATGTGGATTTAAAAAAAAAAAAAAAAAAACTATTCTGTTCATTCGATTAGACCACCCACGTTTAAATTTGCGCTATAACTTGATCCATATATATTGCTGAGAATATACAACATATAAAATAAAACAATTATAATCTCATCTCAAAATTAGCGAAATAATCGACTTGTAAATAAGCGAATCGATAAAATATCGAAATGATCCGATAGTGAAATAAGCGAGTCGACGAAATTGAGTGAATTAATGGATAGGTGTAGTGACAACCTTCGGATACTATAGTTTATAATGCTGTTCTGAGTGGAGGAGGGGGGGGGGGGGGGGGTATTTGGATTTTAACGACCTTGAAAATACAATTTAATTTAATTGCAGTTTGCATTCCTTTTCTATTTCAACAAGAGCACTTTAAAAATTGCCAACATAAAAATTGCAAAGATAACTGCAAATTGCAAATTGCAAACAAAACTGTAAACGACTACTAACCTGCACATTGGTATCGAGATTGAGTTTGCCATTTTGCACAAGTCTTGCAGCGATTGTAGCCGTTATAGATTTACTGATACTTGCAATACGCATCACCGTATCTGCAGTACATGGTACCATTTGTTCTACGTCCGCTAATCCGAAGCCAGCACTCCATACACGATCACCATTCATAGAGACACCTATCGAAAGCCCAGGTGCACCGGTACGAACCTTAAAAAGACTCCATAATCATTATCTATTATTGATTCAACCGGAATACTCATAATCCATTACTAATAAAACCGGATTTATTTAACCGGATTTGTTAGAGCCGATGATCGATATGCTGTTGTTCACTGAAAGCATTGAAATATTTAGCAGGCTCAATTTTAATCATAAAATTGTGCGCGACCTTCTCTATATTCCGCTTTCAGGAGAGTTCTGGTTTGCCGATCCCCATATTCGACGTGAGCATAACTGAGCAAATGTCGCAGTAAATAAAAACAATATTCTGCACGATCCCGAATTTCATGTTGTACAAGCTTGGAAAGTACTGCTTTCTATTGATCTCACTGAAGCATCTACCTCATCTTTTAAATTAGGTCATTCCGATCTTCGAGGCTATTGCCGTTTTTATGTGCTGAACCTCGAGGTTTTTTTTGGTATCTATTCCCCTGGAATACTTTGCAGACGTTTTGACTTATTGTAACGTATATTTTCTAGACGTTTGAAAAAATTTCCCCCACAGAAAAAAAAAACGCATTAAATTTGCATAGAAATAAGCGGAAGTAAAAGGGCAACATAGATAAGAAACTACACAATATTTCAGCGTGAAAGAAATTCAACATAAATATTTAAATATTTAACTGCTTCCACTATCACGAGTAATTGACAAAAAAAAACGATACAATATAATTAAACAATGAAAATCTTCGAAAAAAAAAAAACTATTTCTTTCCTCATTGAGCTCTATGAAAGGTGGAGATTTAAGGAAAATATTACAAATTATGAAATTCTTTTCGTCTCTAACTGCTTCTATAAATTAATTTAACTTCCGGTTCAGTCATTAACCCATTTTTGCACCTCTTATATTATCGAGTGATAATAATCAAGCTATCACTACCATTTACTTACCTCAATCAGTATATACTAGTAATTTATGTTGCCTTCTACTCTCCGTCACCCCAACTTATCGCCTGCTCCCTCCTTGCATTTGCTTCCTGGGCGTTTCATTTGGAATAATTACCTAGAATAATTGTACGTTGTAAATATAATGATATAAGCATATCATATAAAGTTGAAACCTACTAAGAAGCGTTGAATGACACGAGTAGCTTTAACACGTTTCTTGATTAGTTGATTATGTTCGGCGCATTGTGATCTACGTTGATTTCCGGTATATCCTAATGCAATACCAGCAATTGAGAGTGGTGCGATCAATCGATGCCAATTCATCTTCTCCTCCAATTTATCCTGAAAACTGCTTGATCTCAGGATTGAATAATGCAACAGGTGATTAACATTCATAATGCACGAATATAAATATCTGCTCAATTATGTGCTTAGCGAAAATTTTCCATATGTGTTTCTCTGTGAAGGACTCTACGAATTTTAGCCGAAGAATTATCCACAAAAATTGTCGATTGAGAAGGTTGGATAAGTCCATCTGATGTACCTTTCGGTCGAAGTCTAATCCGCATAGACTCATTTGGTGAGTCGTAATTAACCTACCTTTTCTTACCTGTGTTAATATTGCTATCTGCTCAATAAATGGATGGCAGATGAAACAGTAGAAGAGATAGCACCTCAAAACATCGATGCATGCTTTATTTAGTTGATGGGACCAAACTGAAGAAAAATGATAATTTATTTCCGGTAAAAGTTGAAACGAGTGGCTACTATCAATTCATGAATATCCTACAGGTCCGATAGAGTTGCCGCTAACCCATTCATTTATTTACTTCATGCACGTTCAATTTACTCTCCTTTCTCCAAATAAATGGTCTACGTGTGAAATGTAAAGCAGAGATTTTCGAGAGTGGGGGAGGGGTGGGGAAAGGGGGGGGGGGAAGGGAGGGGTGGGAAAAACAAATGCGACACCGCTCAATAATTTCCTTGCGGATATAAAACGAAAAACGGAAGTAAAAGCTGCAATATTCAAGCGCAAACACTTTGAACGGATTAGTCTGGCTAATGAACCACTTCCTCCTCGCTCCCCTCCCCTCCAAAAAAAAAAGAAATTCTTTGCCCTCTGCGAGCAATAATGCGATACTCTATGACTGAGTATAAATTCACCAAAATATTCATGGTTAAATTGATCAGATTCCCTCATATCGAAAAAATATACGATGGGGGTAGATAATTCGCACAATGAGCATTAAAAGAGGAGAAATTCCTCAAATCGATTATCGGATTTAGCCTCATCGATTATCACAAAGATACTCATTTTTACAGCAGCAAAAAACTGTTCGATTGTGATGCGTTTCGATGCTTCAAGCATAAAATGTTCGGAATGCATAGAAAGCATCCACTAAAATGCAATATTTATTTCGATGAACTCATTATTATATTATATAAAAGAATTCAATAAAAAAAAAAACATGAAAAACTATCACAAATTTTTGAAAAGGTAATAAGCAATATCGCCATAGTAATTATACAAATAAACATCGCCAGGTTAATTATTGATATCATTTTAGAAATGAATATCGAATCTTATTTCCACTATCAACAGGAGGAATTTTGATTGAATTGTTTTATTAGATGGCTGAAATCAATGGAGAATCTAAAAAAAAAAAATCTATCCGTCCGGTTTCTCTAACGTTAAACCTTGACGATATAAAAAATAACGACAAATTCCGGTCCGGTTTCTTGAAAATTTCAAAACTTTGTTGAACTAAAAATTCCTTCTGTGATAAATCGTTGCTTTAGTGCGTCAAGACTAAACCTATCTATCCTTCATCAACCATTGATTGAAACCGTCTCTCTTAGTTTAATTCAACAAAAGTCATACTCTATATGATTTTAACAATTATTTCCTATCATTTCTTATGTTTTCTGGTAATTTCATTACCTTTTATTGCCTTCTTATAACCCCCCTTGCAATTCCGCGGGGAAGGAGGAGGAGGGGGGGGGGGGGGGACCACTCCATAAGGCCTAGCTGAAAAGAATCTCATTACCCGTATAATAATTATAGCACGTTAATGAATGCATCAAAAATTAACATACGCAAAAAAAAAAAAAACAACACAATGAAAATAATATATCGCCGCCATGATTTAAATGACAATAGTACGACTATCAAATAGGATCGGTCACTCGTCCTCTTGATCTTAACTTCGTCTCTATACTCCTTAATGGACCATTCCTCTAGAAAATGCTTCATTGTTTCCCAATGAACCTATTCAATTAATAAGAAAATATTCATGAAAAGACTTTTAGAGTTTATACGAAAGTATTCATCGATTTGTATCATTCTAATTAATTTGCATATTTGATAATTGCATAAATATAAATAGCTATTCATCGATTTGCTCATTCTAATTAATTTGCATATTTGATCCTTGCATAAATATAAATAGCTATACAAATGAATACCTATACAAAATAATTGTTGAAATAAATAGAAATAGCCAAAAAAAAAGCGAATGATAGGAAAATGTGACAGAATTAAAGCTGCCATAATATGCAATATAATCAGCAATTCTAATAGACTCTCAGAAATAAAAGAAATTTGAAACAAAAAAAAGCGATAAAATCGAATTGACTACAATTAAGAGTATTACTCGAAATGATCATAGAACGACAGACAAATTGAGCAGCATAATGAAAAGTGAAATTCAAAAAAAAAAAAAAAATTAGACGATAATAATCCAAATATTAATAAGGCCGAGAATATCGACGAGAATATTGACTTATATTTAAGGCAAATTAATATAAGAATAAGATAATCCGATATATAACATGCAAATATATTCACCAATATTTGCTATAGTAATAAATATTTGGCTATATATTACTATAGTTAAACGAAATATATCGATCGTAAATAAATAATGGAAAAAAAAATAAAGACACTAGTAGAATATAACAAAAATGCACTGGTCAATATTTGGTCAAAATGATTGATTAGTTAGAATATGGCAACTACTGCATTGGCCAATATTTGGCCAAAGTGAACAAGGACAATAATATGAGTCCTCCAATGGGACAAAAAATTATCGAAAAGTGAAAAGAGTGAAACATTCTGATTTAATGATATAAGGAAGTAAATCAACGATCATATCATTATCACTAATCCAGTAGATCAGATATTTATCAATGTACCATCCTTATCTAATAAGGTCTTTATGCTATTGATACGATGCCATCAAATTAACGACGAAAAGCACATCAAGGTATTGCACTATAAGAAATTTCTCCCTCCCCTCCCTTTTAATCACTAAAAATATTTATGGGAAACTCCGCTCTAAGAGATCATCAAGAAGAGACAAAGTTTTTCACCTCTCTTTGACCATAGTACCTCATATGGGTTACAGCTTTGCAATATTTTTCATTGAATGGAACCTTTCCTTCCTTTGTTTGCTAATACATAACTCAATTCTTTTTCATTAACCAATGAGGGTGATAGTTCTAGACGCCAACGAGAAATGTCCTCGTTCACCACTATGAAATTCCGATTATAAATCCACTGAAAGTGGCACTCAGTATTCCGAAAAAAACGGAAATCCCATATACACATGTATATACACTACTAAATTGATAAGAATTGCAATGAATATCATCTCTTATCAACAGTACGACTAAAAATAAAACAACATCGAAAAAAAGATCAATAAATATGCTCAATAACGGATAAGTGAATCGCTCTTTCAGCCTAGTTGTTTGGAATGGTTTCATATATGCAAAAACTTGAAAAATGCAAATTTCTTATACGTATATGCAAAAATTCCTTGATGAAATGCAAAAACGTTATGCAAAATTCCTTAATTGAAGTGTGTCGCTTCCTCGCCTACTCCACATAAATCACATCTATCATACTTTCGTTCTGTCTTTTTAAAGCAATATCCTCTCTATTCAACCTCCTTCCCAATCACTTCCTTAAGTATTCCCCTGTTGGTTCTTTTCATCGCTCAATTCGCTATCTCTCCAAATGTGCTAATAATCGCTTATGTTATTGAATCTACAACAATATTTCATGGAAAAAAAAGAAAAAAATTTCAACAGGCCTTTTGGCACTAGGCCAAATCACATAATATCACTATTTTCAAGATCGAACAACGCATTCGATTAATAACTAGCATGAACGATTTCGTCAAATATTGGTGCCTTTGGTACAGGTCCTAAATAAATATGTGCGGCACGCTTGAAAGCCTCTTTAATAAACTCTAAACTTTCTTCGCTTTTCACCGTTCGTGCTGTATTCACCGAATCGAATGGTCCATGGATCACGATTTTTGCATCTCGTCCCAATGAATTCCTTAAAATTTATTTGCATATCTGTCCAATATTAAAACAGCTTTTGTTAAACAAATAACTTATATGCGATCTAATCGATGAACATACTTAGATGGTACTGATTAAATCTGATGGTCCATTCAAGTATTATAATTGAATATTTCTCTAACAATTGAGAAATATTGCTAACAACTGAATAGCTTTCCCTCTAAAGTCAGGTTTTCTCTTCAATCAAGGAAATAATCCAAGACTTTTTTTCGCACCCAAACCTTCATAACAAATTCATTTCTCTTCACATCTTTCCAATCAACTGAAATCATTTTTAAATATTTTGTTAGTATATTTTTCCCTCCGAATAATATCTCAAAATAAAATCTTAGCATAAATTATATGAATAAATATAGGTAATATTATTGAATAAATAAATCGAAACACACAAACCTGAAACTTGGCCTCTTCGCCACCAATGCATGACTGATTGATATTTCGCGATCATTATAATCAAAACGTGCATAATAATCGAAGAATGCCATTAGCAATTCAGAAGGTGTTCTCTTATTCAATTTACACTCTAAAAGAGAAAAATAAAATCTCATTCGTAATGGAAATGAAAAAACTCTCTCTCTCTCATAACGATTAAATGAAAGCAATATTTCAATACCTAACAGGATTTTCTCATTTAAAAAAAATATCCAAGTCAATGCATAAACCAATTTGAAAAAAAGGTTTTTCAATAGTTTTTTTTTTCATTGTCATAACATCCAATATATGAATATTGTTGTGCGGTTAAATACCCAAGTTTGAGAGCGGCCATGAATATGACGAATTTCTGAGCGAAAACTGTATAGCCACATTAATCCAACATTTAAAAAAAAGGCTTGAGGTTCTTTTCACTAATGCATCGCCTCACAAAATATAAGAAAAAAAAATTTTTTTCTTTTGGAGGGCAATTAAAACATCGAATTACTGCAATACTCACCAGAAGGTATCTCAGGAAGAGTATCGAATAGGCGCATCTCACTTAATGCAGCGCAATATTTAACACCATCGAAACGAGTTGGACATAGTTTGCGTAGATTCGGTAAAATAGGTGGCCATATTGCACACTGTAGAAAATGCACTATCATTAATTTGATCGTATAGCTGAAAAATATCGAACATCCCATTTATCTAAAAGTAAACTTAAAATATATAATAAAACTAAAATATTAGCAGCGAAAAACTATGCAAAATTTCGGATAAAAGCGAAATTCTCATTGAACTAGAGAGTATCTACCGCTCTAATCAATAGGACATACTAGAACTAACCTTTTTAACTATGTGGAAATTAGTGACTTTCCAAATATTTGAGACTAATAGGTATATTACTGGCGATAGATGAAGATTCTAAAGAAAATCTATTTTTTAAAGCTTTTGACAAAAACAGTTCAATGATGGGGCTTGCTTCTTATTTCAGTGTTTTAATCGGTCGCGGACTACCAGACAATTGGTCAGCTGTAGGTGAAACTTCACGTAATGGTCACTCTCAAAATCGCAACGCCTTTGACCATCTCCTCTTGTGGAATACTGAATTTCCACTGTATAATAGCTTTTATTGGAGTGCATATTCTAGAATACTTCTCACCGATCGCATATTTTTTTAAAATTTATAAAAAAAAAGAGACTTCACAAAAGAGACGTAAATTTTTCGTAATTTCAAAACGAAACAAACCTATTCAACGAACCATTCATCGGCATATTTATATTAGCCGCTTCCGCCCAACGTTTTATTGTCATACACAAAGCCGGGAAACGGCTGTCAATTCTGAAAACGTTAAACACTCTCAAATATTTGGTGATAAATATCGATTGATCAGATTAGTGAACAGCAATGTTACTGAAGCGACAATATGCTATGAGATGGATTACCGAGCATAATGGTGTAGAAGGTAAGAGTTGTAGACTCCAGCAAGATTATTGCAATTAATGTCCACATATATGTCACCGAGCACATCTGTTACTCTGCACTTCAAGATCGGCACCTGCAAAACGAAAATAAATCGAATAGAAATGCCAAATTGTGCACCTAGTTTATAGACTTTTGGAGAATTACCCAAGCTGATGCTGTCGTCTGAGAATTTACAAGTCGTAGAGATCAGGAAATAGGCTCCTGTAACTAGCGCGGAAGTAGGAATTCCTCGGATATTTCCCGGTGAATCAGGGGATCCGCCTGATTTCTCCCTCCTCTTCGTCACCTCCGTTACTTACACATAGGCATTTGCTAGATCGCAACAAATTTCAGGAATTCGATTATGAATGACGTCACCTAAATATTAAAACATATCTCTTAGGTTTTTTTTCTTGCAAAAAACTACGCACAGTTCGTAAAAGCAAAATGCACGAAAACTCCTCTACTTGAAAATTATGAATACCGTAATCAATAGATTACAGTATCGCTGTATCATTCGCCACTATAAATGCATCACATTTCAGCAATCACTCAGTACGAACAATTAGGCATACGTCTATAATATCGATAAGGAAACCGATGTGCCCTTCTCGACACCGAATATCGAAGGCTAGAGGGGAACCTGATTCGATACCCTCTGCCTCCTCCACCAAGTTAGCTATATCATAATGGCTGAATGCCAAAATCATACCGAATTACCTCAAAAAAAGACAAAAAAAAAACAATGCACATAGCGAAGTTTCCAACCAAAATAAAAAAGAAAGTCAAAAAATTCGAAGCATATGTTGCATAAAACAAAATAAAATACCGTAGCATGGACGATACTGATGTCTTTGATCCAATCTTCAACGGATTCGGCACGCTGGAACACGATGGCGACATTCGCAAGAATATCAAGCCTACGCCTAATAGAAAAAAATCATTGAATTCAAATAACAGCGATAGCCGATCAACGGTTAACTTCAGATCGAATGATTCCGATCGTTTTCTAGTAGGATCACCTACATATTCAAATGAACAGATATGAACTATTTCAGCGAACTACCTCTGAACTAACCATTCTCCTATTGCTTTACTAATCAAAACAAACATAAACAACTCGATAAAATGCCCACAAAAATCGACATTGAAGATTAGCAAATGAAATTTTTCTATAATATTAAGCTCTTTCTTTGTATCATTAAATCGAGTGATCTGAAGGATTGCATAGCAAAAATTTTTCTTGATTATTGCGCACTTTGATTTGATTTTTCTCAAAATTGGAGCACAAAATTTGCCTATAAGCCTACCGCATCTCAAATCCCAATAAAAGACAGCAAACGACAGAGATGTATTGTTAACAAAGAATGCAAATCGATAGCATCAGTAAAGCAGCTAGCACAATTTGCGCACCTATGTTTCTCCTGCCTGATTAATTTCATGCACAAATTGCTAAGAAAAAGCAAAACTATGCAAAACAATGCTCTCAATCTTTGCTTTATTGCTCAGACGTTTATTCAACGGCATTCATCTTGCTTTTATTGGATTCTAATACGCGGTCGGTCGGCTATATCCGTTCTTCCATATTTCTCAAAAAAAAAACCCTCTCACTTTACAACTCCTTCGTTTCCCTTAAAGCCCTAAACGGAGTGACGATAGTAACCAATGAAATACATCTTTGGCAATGAAAACTGCATGCGAAATAATGCCCATTTTATACAACTAAAACAGGCTAATGCAAAAATATTTTATGAGGGTACATAGAAGGTCAATCTTCAAGTTTCCGCTTTTTTTTTGTGTCTTCCGTACTGAAGGCTCGAACTTTAATTGTTCTGCAACACTTGCTGCATTTTTCCATATTGTTTTATTTCTTGTAAATTCGGGTTTTTTCTTTGAAATACCGAATATATACCACTTCTTACGAGCATGTAAAATGCATTCTCAACGTTTTGGCAACAGTGTATTCACTGTGAAGGTGCTTAATTTCGGCGCAAATGTCGCATCTGAGCTTAGCTGCGATTTTTTTTAAAGCTAATAGGTGAAATTATGTAATTTTTTGACTGACCTAATAATGTGAACCATTTCTTCCACCTCCCTCAGTGACATTATCCTCATCAATCAAGTTTCGTGTCAACGCCAAAAATAAAAAACCATCTAAACCAAATGGTAACGGATCTGATCGCAGAGCAAAAGCAGTCACGCTCAATCCCATTCGCTGACCCTTGCTAGTTCCAACCAGTACTACAGACTTCCATAAAATCAGAATAAAGAGCATACCTTCTACTTGATTCATAGCCAAACTTTCATGACTTATCGCCAGGCACAAATCTAGATCCGACGTCAATGAACCACACTGTGAAGCCGATGAACCCATTAGGATAAGTTCGGCCGATGGATACACCTCAAAGCAATAAATTCACCATGGCTTTTATGGTTAGGACCACGTAGTTGAACATATGAACGAACGAATGAATGAATTTACTAACGTAGAGTGGTGCTTTTCTACAGCTTATTTAGGCAAATTCTTTGATGGATAATTTACATTTTTGTTTTGAAGAATTCATGAATATCTGAGAAATAAATAGTTCCAAGACAAAATTTGAGAAAGGGAAATATTTTTTGAATCTTATCAGCGATTATTTTGCGAATTGTTAGCCGACAACTGCATCTTCGGTATGCTTAGCATTCGATTCCTCTCGACATCTTTTTCCCAGAGAAGTGTTTAAGCATTTCATAAATAATGCAACATATGTATTTTCTTTGGAACGAATCGGAGAATGAACGAAGAGAACGAATGAGCTATTGATAGTTGACGTTGATATATCAATAAATCATCAACAAATCCATCCTCATCTTTTCCTTCTTAAATAAGAGAGAATGGAAAGTGGGTAAATTTCTAGCTTTATACCATAAAAAAGTACCCAATTCAATTTGGAAATTGTTTCCCATTTTGGTAGGTTAGAGTTCGCCGTCTTTAGTGCGAATATCATCGACAAGAAAACCTCGTTGTTTCCTTCTTTTACATTTCTTTCCCATAGGAAATTTCGGGCATACAACTGTAAATTGACTAATAGCTTCGTTCGTTCCACTAGCTAAAAACTCATAAAAATCTATAATTCTAGCATGTCTAAGAGCCTGAACAAAGCTAAATATTGAATGATCGAGAGGATAACACGCATAACGGTTAAATAAAGGACTCCGGTCCAATTTTGTTTCGTTGCCTACTTTCCGAGAAAATCGGCTGTCAAGAACGGCCACTAAACGCTGGCCATCTGTCAATATAAACGAGTTTATTCACCTAAAGAAAGAGTGACAAAACAATGCCCAAGAAACGAAATGAAGCTTCAACTAATTGAAGAAACTTACTTCTTGAATTAATCTCGCCATCCTTTTCGATATTTCAATACGGCGATCAATTTCATCACGCGACTAAAAAGTACTTCTGCTTAGAAATGAAACAAAAAATAACCGGTTAGGGAGGGGGGAAGGGGAGGGGGGTGATGTCCTTCCGGAAAGATATAAACGTCGATACTAAATAAAATTCAGGAAAAATTGGGCAAATCAGGAAAAACCAACAAGCTTTCCGAATGAGATCTGGACTATTCTTCAACCGATCAACTGGAATATCCTCAACAAATAAACTTTTAATGAATATTTTAAGAATTTTATGAATTTTTACGAATATTCTCAACATTAGAAGTGGTTCTTTCGAAAGTAATGAATAATAATTGGAAATTCCATGAAAATAATGGAAAAAAAACTCAAAGACGAAAATATGAGGGATTTATTCTACCTAATTGGTGATCTAAGATTATATTCATCAATCATCTCCCCTATGCTTCTCTCATATTTCCAATTGGAGTGAATTGATTCAGAGAGACAGTTAATGTGGTCATAATGGTCATTTGCATATTATTAAATTACTAAAATGACCATCATTTCTAATTCCTATAATTAAGAATGCATCCCATTTGTGATGCAAATAATATCGCAACAATCATCTATGCAAATAACAACAATTCGTTTAAGTAAATAAGGTAAAAATATTTGCAAGTAATAAACTCAAAAAAAATGTTCCAAAAAAAAAAACGAATGGAAATAAACGATTGCAAAATTATCTCATTTGATATCATTGAAATTTCATTTATTTTTTTGAAAAAGAAAATCACCGAAAAGAAAAAGAAAGACGAAATTAAACGATGAAAAATGAGGAAATTTCACTGAAACAACGATCAAACTAAAACATCCTAATATTCACTGCAAGAGATTTCGACTAATATGGCTTATGTTGATGATGCGGATCGTATCTCCTCATAGCAAGAAAAAAAAATTTCCTTCCATCTTCGCTTTACTTTTCCCACACCCCTTTCCCCCCCCAAATGAACTCTCTCTTGCTTACCATCCTCTCGTTATTGTCTCATTTCCATCGTTTATTATGCTTACATTATTCTTTCATGGAAGCGCATAAAGATTGGCACGATGTATCGATGAAAAACACTGCCGAAGTTTCAAATTTTCATGCGACGTTCGGAATTTTTCTGGAAGAAACTTCTACTCGAGCATTACACATCGATCGTGAGTTTGTTCGCCTAGCCACGGATCCTCGTCGTGATGATATAAGAACAAAAACCAGGAGTGCTCCACTCTCACCAGTGGAAATAATTAGGCTATGCTGGTTCTATGGGTACTCTTCCAAGACATAAAACGATGTGAGACGAGGCAATCTACCGTCCTCTTCAGAAAAATCTAAGAGTGTTTCTACATCAAAAGTTGTCAATGTTGTAAACAATTACTTAGCTCTAACTCTTCATATATTATTCTCGTTTCATTTCTAAATATTTCTCTCCATATGCACTTATGTGCTTATCATTACAAATAAATTGAATTTGTGTCTATAAACGTCAAAAAATTCGCTATGGGGAAATCAGCAATCAAAGAAACGACGGACTAATGTCGACGTTAAGATTTGATTAACCATACCAAACGCATGACGATCGATCAAAGCGAATTAACATATCAAAGCAATATATGCACTTATAAATGACACCCATAATCACCATTCATACTATATATGCATATATAGTTAGTACCATGACTACACGTTCGTAGAGTACCATACCACAAAGATCAGACCGAATATATACTATGAAATCTTTTTTTTGATTACTTCTCGCAGCAATAGTAGTAAAAAAAAACCCCCCACAATTCTAGCATTGAATCTAAAGCTATTAGGGTTTTGCATAGGTAATGGACTATCCTCATTGCATTTAGAAGCACTTACCATTCGCTCATATTTCCAGTAGTCAATAATTTTACGATCCAATTCGGCGTATTCTTGTGGGAAAATTTGTCGACACTTTCTTATGATATGAAACGTTGGAAGCACCAAATCTTCTGTTTGAACACCTAAAATTATCTCATCAATAAATGAAAAGAATGATAGACCTTTTATTCGATCAATTCTCAGAAATTAATGAGAGCAAAAAAAAAACGAATGCAAAAAAAACTGTCTATTCATATTTTCCTTAGAATCTAGTCGTATTGCATAAAATTTTTATGCATCTAGAGAACGTTTATTCCATGAGTGCACACAGAAGAGTGGAGTGCACGTTGTAGAGTAGAAACGTACCCCATATTGTGCAGAGACCATCCACGTAGTCTCAGTAATTCTATCGATTGACCTAATAAGAAAACCTAAAATGTTGAGGGAAGGGTGAAATCACTAATGATGTGAAGTTGTAAATGAAACGACCACAGCTTTTTCTCGTTCTTGAAATAAATAGGACGGAAAAAATGAGTGAAGAAGTGAGCAGGTAGACAGATGCGCCGAAAGTATCGACACAATATTTCCTCATGTAACGACTCTCGTGAAGAAATGTTTATCATAAATAGCCGAAAAATAAAGCATGCACAACGATGCATTTTCGGTTTTTTATCAAAATCGATCGATCGATCTTTAAGTCCCCCATGAAAGGTTCGTCTTGAAACCCGACGCCGCCAGTAAAATTCGATCCGACCAAGTGGATTGCAAAAATATCCGCAGGCGCAAACATCTATCATTAATTATTGGAAGCCAAAAGACCAAGATAAGAAACGATGAAAGGGGTCACCTCGTAGTGGAAGCTAAAGCTGCAATATTTCGGAATACTAGTGTTATTGGCTTCCGAGTTTAAATTACCATAAAGATGCGAATATAAACACATAAAAATACCTGTGTGGACGCCCACGCAAAAGTATGGCCTTCCAAGAAAAAACGTGGGAAGCACAAAGGTCATATTCTCTACATGGAAAGGAAGATAGCATATCATGCTGTGCCATCAAGAAAAGCAATACTGGTTGAAACTCGCCTTACACTATTAGCAGTCTTTAAGTCGCAATACTTTAAAGTGTGCAGCACATCCGACAGAAAAGAATTCAGGAAAGCGCAAAAGAAGATACAAATTGCACATAGCGCATTGTTTTAGTTCGAAACTCAAATATATCACGATAGCTGCCAAATATCGCATCAATTACGATTTACAATAATAATGTCTTGCTGATCGAGAGAAAGATTGACCGCTATCAATCGTTATAAAACTCCTCTTCCTGACAGTATAGACATATAGAGTATAACCGAACACTCGAGGTATATCAACATCCTCGTTATACCATTCATCAATCAAATTAGGGTTGAGAAAGGAGGATGGGGAATGAGGGAAGGATGACCTTATATTTGTTCGTCAATAACCAGCAAAATGAAATATCCTGTGAAAATCAATGAACTCACCCATCAAATTGGAAATACGAGCGAATTCACTCATCTCTCGATTCTCTTCGAAGTCCATCGTGTTTATACCTCTAAACATAATAAGAAACATAAGACAAATAAGCGGTTAATCTCTAAAATATGGTACGTAAAAAGGTTTCAGCGCACCTACCTACACAAGAACATATGCAAATGTTTTGGGAAAAGAGGGATAGAGATAGGTGGAAAGGAGGGGGAAGGCAAAAACATTACTTGCAACATGAAAACATGGTAAAATATAGCCAAGAATCGATGAACAAAAGCGAAAAAATGATGGAACCTGCCATAGGTAAAATGCACCTACTAGACATTTCGAATGACATAACTTTGTCAACAGATTTCATTTCCTGCCTAGACGAGCTGGAACATGCTTCCTTTCGCATCTAAATTGCATAAAGAAATACTATTTTTTGCGTGGTCATGAGAGAGAAGTTATACTCTCCTATTGACATCTTTACTGATAACATAAGATCTGTCTGCGTTATACATATATTGATAAGATAATATCATCATAAGGTCTCTTCGTGCTGATAAAAACTTTCGCTGCAATTATGCTGTTTAAATGAAAGTTTTCCTTCTACCCCCTATTACTCGCCCACATTGATGAAACAACAACGCTCCACGGTATGAGTCCATGCCATGAATGTGTTTCAGCACAATTGATGACTATTGAAAGTCACTCGCCAAGCAAAATTCTCAATATTCAACAATCAAAGGATCAAGTGAACTGGGCTAGGTCATGTTTAGTCCTCAAAAATGGCCTAGTAACTTTCAAGCTTCCATAGCCTGGCCTATCTCTCTTCCATCCAAGCATGGACCCTCTATACTTTTTCTCTTCACACTCTGAGCTAGGCTACGTCTTCCCACTCATAACCTTGTAGAGGTTATAACCAACGATCTATACACCCTTATGAGTACCATATAAAACAGTTTTGCTCCAACACTTTTTTGAGCATTATAGTTCTATTTATTTTATAAAACTCTCAAAACCTTAGTAATTATTGGAATTTCTCAAAAGTTCGCCTAAACAAATAGAATTTCCAAATCAAAAAAATTATTCGTCGACGTATAAGAAAAGATTTTAGTTATCCAACGGGTAACATTTCAATTAACAAACAAATTATAAATATTTTTGACATTGAAATTCTTTCGTGAAAATATTCATTCATCTTCCATCATTTAGCTATCAATCTCTTCAAAATTCAATTGATTATCGAACGTTTTGAATTTTTAAATCTTATTGAGGAAATCCGAAGCCTATTCCAACTATTCTCTGTAATGTATCGCCTCTATGAAACTGATCGACTTGATAGTAGCAAATGAGTTTATTCTTAATAAACTTAGGTTTTTATTTAGCGCTTATACTATAACTAGCATGTAAGGTCCATGTTTTGGCCTTCTATCCTCAATTTGTCCCGGAAGAATTCGCAAATTTCTTCTATTTCGAGCACGACCAGATGCTGTGTAATCTGGCAACAAGACTAGAGTTTAAGGTTTTTATTATGCCTCAGACAACAATAGTGACAGCGGAGGGGACAACATGATTGCAAGGGGGGGGGGGGGGGGGGGGGGGGGGGGGGTGGGTGGCGGTTGTCGTTCCAGTACAACCTTGGCATAAATGGTGTTATGTTCACTAATTTTATGCTCTCTGATGACCCTTTACAATGGATGTGGTTTCGAAGTTGGTGAATTTCCTCAGGTGACGATCAGCATCATAAAAGATTTAATGCTTGACGTTCGGGATATTTCTTTCCAACTCCACATGCTCAACGTTTCAACTCTAAACTAGGCTCCAATCCAAACGTTTGCAAGCCTGAGGCATCTATCAAGACTGGAATAAAGGCTCCCCTTGACAAAAAAAAACGAATGCATTACACTAAAGGTCAACCTTTTAACGTTATTACTGACTTTTATATGGTGAAAATTTTTTTAATATTCATAAATTTCCAAAAAAATTCGTTTGTTGGGTGGTAAAAGTATATAGTGATACTGATAAATCAAGTACACAGGTATATTTCCCGTATACAAGTAGCACTGATCAATCAATATATAGTTATACTTTTATATGAATATACAAATTATAGGCATATATGGAATTGATAATATTAATGCGTAAGTGAATTAATGCCAAAAAAAGCGGCGTTCCATTGCAATGTGAATTAAACCGGCGATGATTTGAAACTAAATGAAATAGAGGAGGAATTTGGAGTCGCATTGAGCTATTAGAGGAGGGGGGGGGAGGGGGAGGGGAGGGGAGGGGAGAAGAGCGATGAGGGGGAGGGTATTTAAATCCCTTCACTATATCAGCAGCAGTGGCTTCCTCTCACTTTTACTCGTACACCTGTAGATCATGAGGGCCTTTAGTTCTTCATCGAATAACATTTTGTATCAGATCATTTCCACCTTATCAAAACACCTGTAAATAAACTTGATAAATCCAAGCAAATTTCGGTCGAGGAATCTAATTGTAAATTGTACCCTCTTAGTTGTTTTCTTGCTCGATTGAGCCTAGAAAAGGCGGGGAATCCAGGTTGCAAAAAAAAAAAATCCACAGGTAACTTGAACTAGTTTTCTGATCTATTCTCGAAATATAAGTGGTAAAATTGTTGAATAGCTGCATTCAATAAAATATGCAAATTACTGCATCGTTATATGCATCGCAAATTTCATTTCTCGAGAAAACATTCCTAATCACTCTCGAATTTGCATATATAAAGCGATATCGTTGTCGAGGAGACGATTAATTTTTTGAATTTGAATGGAAACGGAAATGCTAAACTCAATTTGCGTTACTCGATGTAAAATTCATCTTTAACGATGTATTTTTCTTTTCATTTAATTGATTCAAGGAAATAATTATATAATTATGTTGGAAAAATTTTGAAATATTTCGATGAGCTAAAAAAAAAAATGTCGCAATCAATTTGCTTCGAATTCTTCATTTATTTATTCAACTAAATTTTGCGATGATTTAAAAACAAAGAAAAAAAAAAACTCTGAGATTATTCGCTTTGAAAATCATTCAAATAAGTATTTATTGAAGGTTTTTTGATTATTGATTATTGATTTGATTATTGATTATTGATCCAATAAAAAATATACGAAGTATTTGATTTGATTATTGAGGTTTTTTTTTGGTGGATATTTTGCAAATTTATTTTGATTTTTATTATTTATTTTTTATTTTTTTTAAAGTTATAATAAATAAACGAAATAATTAATAATGCATTAAATGTGAAAATATTTTTTAAAATATTGGAAATTTTTTTTTTTTTTGGAATTTTGATGGAATTTTTTTCAAAGTTAAATATAATTCATATTGATTGAACGTAATAAACTTTTAGAATCAAAGAAAAAAAAAAAAAAATAAAAAAAAAATTCGTTCAATTATAGCTGAAAGAAAAATTTCATTTAATTAAATATATTTGTGGTGAATTTATAATAATTCAATGAAAAAAAAAAAATTACATTTCTTTTCTTTATTTTTTTTTTTTGAATAATATAAATAACACTTTATTACTCAGTAAAATTTGAATGAATTTTCTAGCCACATTTATATGATGAGATAAAAATTCAAACAAATCTCTCTGAAAGAAACAAAAAAAAATTGACTTTCATATCGGAATTAATTCAAAAAAAGAAAAGTGAAATAAATATCTCAGAGGTTTGTAGTTTTTTTTTCTCGATATATCGTCGAGAAAATTTGCATATCAATAAATTTGCATATTTTTATAGTTGATCTCTAACTCTATAGGTTTATCTCGTTGATATTTTAGATCAATATCAACAATCGAAATTGCAAAATTCACGCAAAGATCATCGTCACATAATTAGCCGAAAGCTTATCTAATTTTTTATTTCCATGAGAAAAATATTGATTTCAGATTGCACTATATCGATAAGGAAACACTATGAGAATGAATTAAAATGAGTTTTTTTTTTCTTTCTTTTAATTACGCATAGAAAATATATAAGAAAAAATTAACTTAATGCGTGAAATATTTGAATCGAAATGAATGATTATGAGTAATGCAAAATTTCAATATTCCCCTTATCCTCCCCTCCTCCCCCCCCCCCCCCCACCCCTCATTGCCCACCTCCATTTTAGTACCGAATGAATGAGTTCATAATTAATGCCTTGATATGAGTTTACAAGTTAGGCGCTGAATTAATTCTCAGGCGAACAATTTGATCTATGATCGTTGTTGATTCATATTCATAATGTGTAAATCTCATGCAAAAATTATATTCCATATGGAAATTTATTTTAATAAATCGTTCATCGAAAAAAAAAACAATAAAAAGAAATTTGCATATTAACATTCAGCTAATCATCAATCGCCATTATAAGCTGAGACAACTATTGCGAATTTATATTTGCATATTTTTGACCATATTGCAATATCTTCAACGAGGCTTGAAGCAAATAATTTCATAGTTATGACTCTTTACTGAAAACTCTTCAAATATTTGAATTTATTCTACTTTATTTATTGGAGCTGAGGTTGGATAACTCCGAATTCCGGAGTCAATGCTTATTAGCATCGAATTTCGCTTTTAGCCATGACTAATTTCAACGCTCATATTTACAATGAGGCATTGATATCGCAGCAGCATTACGGCAATATCATATGTTCGATTTGATTTTGTGACAGGCATTTCAGCATTCACTAAGGATGGAAAACCTCATAAGTGTCATATCACATCTAGGTTTATTCCGCTCGAGATTTCAACGTTTAGCCAAAGCATATTCCTCGATGATCGTTATTTCTTCAGTGGCAATATCTCTCAATATCCACCGATTCAAAAAAAAAACGTCCATATCGCAGCATTGCTGATGTGCACCTCTCTCAGCAGTATACTTCTCCGTTGTGTGAGTGCATTTAAGCGTATTTGCATATTTGCATATAGGTGTAATTTCCCGTTTAAACATAAAATTGAGCAATTGAATTTAGCACACCACAAATGGAGTCTAAAATCCAATTTTTATCGATTCTTTCCATCTTTCTAATCACATCCTTACCTAAAATATCGTCGAGTAATATTGTCTTCGACTCATTTTTCCATAACGATAATTAAAATATTTGATTTGCCAAATATATCCTGTAAAGCGCATTGTATAAGTGGATTATGAGAAATTAAATGAATAAAAACTCTTCCCGTTAATGTCTGAAAAAAAAAAAATTGCAACGCATCGGAAAGAAGTTTCCATCCTCGAAAGCAACATATCCATCTATTCACTTAATTCTGAGCCAAGACGGTTTTCATCGCATACTCTTAAGCTACTATTTTATATCGAACATAGTTTTGCTTTTGAGATGCATAACCATATTCTAGAAACTGCAATGAAAAGACTACCGGGAAGGTAGATAACCTATGGGTAATAATTTCCAATAAAAATCCCCAAGCAGTATCCTTTGCCCGGCTGCAAGCTCCTAATAAAGATATTTATCTGATTGCAATTAGTTGGATATTGCAAAATTGTTTTTGCTGAAAGAGACCAATCGAGTGGTCATTGATGCAATGAAAATTTTACGATTGAGAGCGTTTGAATGATCGCATTTTGTTGGAAAGTACAATTGAATATCATATTGCATATTGTGTATTCATCTAAACCATTGAAATGAAAGAAATCGTTGTGGAAAAGCTTTTCAATATTAGCGGCATTAAGCGTTATTATTTTCTGCTCTTATAATATCGTATATATATATATATATATATATATATATATATATATATATATATATATATATATATATATATATATATATATATATATATATATAAATATTATATATATTATATATAGCCATATTAATATATATATATATATATAATATATATATATATATATATATATATACTTCAACTATCAAACAATGCTCATTGATATTAAATGTCACACCTATCAAGGTAAATCTTTAATAAACAACAATTTCATTTAGGTAATTTTTTTTTAGTTAATTTATTTTTTAATCTAAATTCAAATATTGATAAAAATATGCTTTTAATAGTTGTTAAAGCTTTCATAAATCGTTATGAGCATCACAAATTTCAAGCGTAATCGATATCTTTCTAGGTTATATTCATTCATTTATTTGAATATCTCAAGCTAATATTAAATTTAACGAATTCAACATCTCTCATATAATTTGAATTCAACAATTATTTATAATTGGAAATTTCTCTAGCCAAGCTTAATTATAACGAAAATTGCAATCAGATATTTTACTCTTGCTAAGCCCACCAAAAAAATTTGCAAATTGCAATAAGATAGATTTTCGCAAAGACCGTAGCATTTATGTGCATAGAAAGATGTCTCTTCAATGACGATTATCGTCACTATTTGAAGCTTAATAGCTCATTAGTCATTTACTGTATTTGCACCCCACGCAATCGCTTCTTTGTATCCTATGCATTTAGATTGTTCTGTCCACTTGATGGAACTATACTGTCCACTTGATGGAATTGTACTGTCCATTCGATGGGATTGTTCGACTGAATACGTATATAATTTTACATATTTCAATGGAATTTCATTGTGCATTCGAACAATTCCCTAAAGAATGAGTCTCCATTGTTTAACGATTAGCATGTAAAATGCTCTTCTAAGAAAATTTCAAAAACGATGAAAAATGGGTAATTGCAAAATTCTCTCATAAAGACTAGAATTATTGCAATAAGATTTTTCAAGTGTATTGAATAGGCTCCACCCATTGAAGATTGTTTTGCTTACATTCGATGCCTTATAAGTCCACACCATTTGAAGTTTTATCGTTGTATATTGGAGAGGTGTGCACTATTTGTGACAATGAGAACACCACTCATTCTTTGAGTTCTACTCGTTTTTTTTTTAGAGGATTTTGGTGACTTATTAAATTATCTCTCAAAATATCTCAAGAAATATCTATTGAGTCGAACTATTAATTCTCTTTCATGTATCCTTCGAAGTATTCATGGTTGTTATACTTGTAACATTCAGAATAATTTCATAATTTGTAGTCAGGAAATTCCATACTTATTGACGCTCCTTAAGGAGGTAAATTTATGCTCATGACCAGCTTCCATTGATAGTCGCCTAGAAGTAATTCGCCCTTATCTTTAAATGACGAAAACGTTCGAAAAATAAACCATTAGCAATCATAACTCCATCGAAAAATAATATTGTTTATGCAATATTTATGGTCGATCAAGTTCTTCCGACTATTTTTTTTACCTCCCCTTCCCTCTCCTCCCCTTCCCCCCCTCCCCCCATCCTCCAAAAGTACGCTGTCTAAGTCTAGGCCTATCTATTCTATATAATATCATGCAGAAGATCACTAATTTTTGAGGGTTTTCATCAACCTAATTCTATCTAATTAATGTAGATGATCGTAAGCCATTTTACCTTTTCATCAGCGTTATTTCAACAACGATTCGATGGCGGGGGGGGGGGGGGGGGGAAGGTCACTTTTTCTCTAAAACGTTGGAAATTCTTTGCTTTCCAGGAGCATACTTTTTGTGGGGGTTGGTGTGGTGCAGTTGGGTGAAAAATGAATATATAAGCCATTTTTCATACTTAAGGGTTTCGACGCTTGGCAAATCTCAATGAATAGAGTCGCAGAACTTTATGTGATATCAAATACCAATATGAATTGAGCTCTATCCAAAAAGCGCAATTACTGGTCGAGAGGGCCACGGGCTGTGGTCTAAAGGGAGAGTAAACGTTTTTCTTTACAAATATGTAGACGATGAAATTCGCCGCGGGGGATTGGAAACGTCGGATGCCGCAGTCGGTTACGCACTGGAGCGAGACAGAGCATAGTAACAGGGAGGAGGATTTGGTTCGCGCGGTTCGTGTTTCAGCTTGTGTATCCTATAGAGGGGGACAGATAAAAATCAAGACAGATCGAAATCAAGGTGGAACAAAATGAAAATACATCAAAATTAGGATCGCCATGAAGGTAGATCAAGGTGAAGGTAGATCAAAATGAAGAGAAATAGATCAAAACGAAGGCAGATCAAAATGAAGATCACAACGTTCTGATCCTTCTTCATTTTGATTTATCTTCGCTTTGATCTATCTTCATTTTGACCAATTTTCACTTTGATCTACCATCATTTCGATCTATTTTCATTTTGATCCACCTTCATTCTGATCTATCTTCATCGCGATATGTGTTCATTTTGATCTATGTTCGTTTTGATAAATTTTTATCTTGACCTATCTTCACTTCGATCTATCTTCATTTCCACCTACTTTCATTTTAATTTGCCTTCGTTTGATCTACGCTCGTTTTGATCCACTTTCATGTTGATCTACCTCCATTTTGTCTGCCTTGATATTGATCTACGTTCGTTTTGATCTGTCTTCACATCGATCCAACTTCATTTTGGTCTATTTTCGTTTTATCTTCATACTGATCTACCTTGATTTTGATCTATTTTCATTCTGATCTACCTTCATTTTAATCTGCCTTCGTTTTGATTCTCATTCATTCTCATGAGGTAGATTTTAATTCAATGAAGGTAGATTTTGATCTACCTTCATTTGGTCCTCATTCGTTTGTTCTCATTCAAAGCTCTGACCGATTCGTCGATTCGGAAATATGCTCGTACATCTTCACTTCTTTGCAATAGCTTTAAGTCGTAGATGCTTAGTGGTTATTAGAAAACTAAAAAAAAGAATAAGAATGCTCTGGCAGCGAGATGCTGTCTATTAGAAGGGATGGAAGGAGCTCAGTAAGCAAACATTGGCCAAATGTAATGAACTTCGACCAAGTTGTTGGGGGTGGGGGGGGAGGTGGGGGGGGGGGTAAAAGTTGAGTAATAAAACCGCAATCTCTTCTCTACCAACTCCCCTTATATCCTTCAAATACACAATTGTTTCTTTTCCAATGAAATTTCAACGTGTTTATATATAACAAAATATTTTTCGTCATAATATAATTCCCTTATTAAATTATAAAGAAATTCTTTGTCAATATATATTTGACCTATGACCTTATGTATATGACTTAAGGTCTCATATTCTCAATTATATACATCCCTTTCATATATAATGCATTTCATGTTTTTCTAGTTCCACTCTTATGTGTACAATAATGCTGAAAAATTTCATTTAACTATAAGATATATGCTTTTTTTTTTCAAAAATTTCATTTATTTTGCCATAATAGTGTCGAAAAAAAAATTATAAATAAAAAAATTTTTGATGGGAACGACGATATTCAAAAAAAAAAAAAAAAATCTCTCTATCCCATATCGAAATGAAATCATTCCGAGTGGCACACGAAAATCAAATTTCTATGATATATTTCTCATTTCCAGCGTCAAACTAATGGAATTTTTTTCTTTTCACCCGCATAATAAATATATTGCCTTGAGGTTATATCAATGATGGATATCGATATTGATGAGATATACATTTGTTGAGTTTATTTTTAGCCGAATTTAATTATCACCATATTGATCTATGGCAAATTTCGTTGTTAACTATTGATTTCCTATTAGTTGTAGTCACTAACAAATTCTCCATCGTTCATCTCTTCATATATTCTTTTCATTTAAACTATTCTAATCCCCTTCTTCAGCTCTATGCATCGCTCTTTCCCTATCATTTCTTGTATATTCTGAACAAAAAAAAATCTATTTCTGGGTACTACCTGCATAAGAGTACCCAAACTTTGGGTACCCCTCTCACCCTCCTTCCTTCCCCCCCCCCTTCCTCTCAACATTGTTGTTATGCTTTTCGATGGATTTTCTTCCATTCGTCCAAGCTTTTAAATAAATCCTTCCAAATTCTATATTGCACCAGAAATTGTTTCGTGATGGATCTTTAATTTTTCTTTTCATTACCATTTAACTAATTAACTCCATTATTTCTGCTAATTTCTTATCAAAACATATCACTAATTAATTCTTAATTGGCACTTTGCTTTTTTTTTTTTTGTTCGCTTACAATATTTTCGGATTATCAACAACGCATGTTGTGCCATAATCGAAATAGATCATCGTTTTTAGTTTTTCTCAAGTGTAACATTCAACCCCCCCCCCCCGGAATGCACTTTATTCCATATAAGTTTCACTAAATTTAATACCAAATCTATGCATGTTTTCCTCGTCGAGATTCACCCTATCTCATAGGAAAATATGTTTTTTCGACATTTTTTTTTTTCTGTTTGCATCATAGTTTTTTTTTCCCCGACAATTAAATTGAATTTGATCATAAATTCATCGGAGATTCGAAAAATGAGTAATTTATATTGAAATTTAAAGCAAAAATTTGAGAAGTAATTTCAATTATATATTAGCGAATATAGACATTTTATTTATTTGTTAATATTAATATCACCTAGGTGAAATACGATGATTTAAATGTGATAAATGACCATTGGTCAGTTCATTTGCTTGAGCGAAACATTTATAAGAAAGAGGATTCTTTTGAAAATAAAACATTGTATTTTAAATTATGTCTATTCTAATCGAATCAATTTTTATGCATTTTTGCAAATTTTGATTTTTGCAAAGGCATTTTTGCAATGCATTTTGCAAATTTTTAAAATGCATTTTTTTTTTTTGCAAAACCTTTTCCACAAACAATTGACCACGGTTGAATTTTAATTGTCTTAATTAAAAAATATTCGAATTAAATTCACCAATTTGCATAATTTTTTTTATTGAAATAATTTATTGTGTGTGTATTTTCTGAAAATATTGAGAGGAATTTAAAGAGATTAATAATATTGACGAATAATAAAATATATCTTTTATATTTTCTCAACATTTACAATAATATTCATTGATTAGTCAACGAAGATAATAATCATTCATAATGTAAATCATTTTTGATCTTTCATATTCCAATAGAAATAATTTTTACGTTTACGCTAAATTCTTTGAAAATATAACTCTTAGCGTTATATCTCTAGGGTTTTATTATTATGTTTGCTTCTTTTATTTCCTTAATAAATACTCCTCCCTATCATATTATTTCAATAAGTATGTAAATTATACGCTTACTTCAATCTTTATACTATTAACCTTTATTCTTGATAATTCGTTCTTATCAATTTTTATAGAATATTTTAATATTAATAGTAGATTTCAATAAAATTTACGATATAAATACTATACGATTTATTTCATTTCGGAATTTTTTCTACGAGATCATCTTGAGAGATAACAATAATCGTTATAATTCAATAGCAATTTCAACTCTATTATGATTGAAAATATGACTCTCTAAAAGTGAATAAAGCATTCTTCTAATGCGAATAAATTATTCAATTATTAAATTAGTATTAAATTATATGTTGTATTTATTAGATTATTGTATTTCGCCTATCATCTAAACGTTTCTTTGCAATTGTGATAATCTATGATGTAATAATTTAGATTAATTTAAGTCGATTTGAGAATTATCTTGAGATAAGTGATTGCAATAATTGCAATATTATTAGTCGCTTTTTTGTTTGCCAGTTATATCGGGAATTTCTGATTTAATGATTGCCTCAGAAGTTTCCGATTCAAGAATCCCCCGGATGCTTCTGATTCAACGATTGCCTCGAAAGCTTCTGATTTTGATTCAAAGTGAAAAATCAAATAAAAAGCACTTTACATATGCATCAATGACATCATTGATCGTGACGAATCTCGATCTCTACGAGTGATACATTCGAGTGGAAAATCATAGAGGAGAGAAATACGCAAAAAATGATTGAATTAAAGGATGGGCATGTCGATTGCATTTGTTGGCATTTATCTCATTCTATGCACTATGCCGATATCGTCTTTACCCTCGTTTTTAGTGCCTAATCTTGACGAGATCACTAACGAATGTAAGTGCTTCTTAAAAGGAATTTATTTATAAGAAGAAAAAAAAAACGGTCAATAAATTTGAGAGGAAATGATTTACTTCAGTGATTTATTTCAAAATGAAGCATTTATATTTGATGAGAAAAGGATTTTTTTTTTTGAAGTTATTTTCAATAATTGTAATTTTATTCAACGTCTCGCTAGATATTACTAAATGTTGCAAATAAAATTGAAAAAATTTTCTCTTTTTAATTAAAATAAGGGGAAAAAAATTATTAATGGATTATATTTTATTTAATATTTGAAAATATATGGAAATTTATAATTGAATATTTTAATTTCATAGAAATTATCCCATTTTATTTTCTCATTAAAAAAAAACTTCTACTATCAATATATTAGTTACTTTTTTTTCTTCTGTTTGTTTGAATTAATAAATTTGAGAGAATTACAAAATTCATCGAAACTAATCGTTTAAACGATCCACAAATGAAGCGTCCAACATTTTCATAGCTCAACTGGATTAACTGAAATATCGGTGATTCTCAATGCCGCTTTTGTGGCTCTACCTCAGAACCGCGGTCGTTTAGCATACACGAATATCGATGTAAATTTGTCAATTCTATATATCATTTCCATTTGACGGATGCAAGAATTCTTTTCTATGCTGCCCAAAACCCAATAAAAGCCAACTTTATTCTAAAGGTCCTAAATTCCCCAGGTAGGAGCTCAATTTTGATCTCAGTCGGAGTTTTTCGTGGATCCCAATTGATCTAAGCTCCAAACATCACTGCATAGAAAATTTCAAAACGAAATGTTAGATTTTGCATTAAAGAATATTAAAATGTTGAGAAATTTCAGTATCATTACCTATGGATAAACGATTCCTATCAATAAAGCCATCGTTTACTCTACGCAATATCGATGGTAATTATGTGATCGATAAACGAGGTGACTCAATTCAATGGCGAACAGGATGCGTTCCACCTTTCACGCTCAACTGTCATCTCCCAATGTGAATTAGTAAATCGCAATGAATTTCCGCTTATCAATTTTATCAATTTATCAATTAAAAAATTTGATAAATCATTGATAAATTTAAAAGTTTTCTTTAAAAACAAATTTAAAATCATTTTAGTATATTTATAAATAAAAACTAAATTGAATTTAAATAGCGAAAAGATAAGTGTAATTTATGAGATAATTACTAATATTTGATGATGCAGTAATTATTTACTATCATATTTGATGCTTATCGATGATCGAAATCGAATTTGGAATAATTTAAGAGAGGATCGAGAGGCAAATTGGGTAAAAAAAAAACTTCTAATAGAAGATAAATTTAACGTTGCCTATACGATGGGAACAAGAGGCGATCAACATAGAGGAAATTTGCATTAAAAAAAAAGTTTTTTTCTTAAATAGTTGGATTATTTATTTCTACATATATAAATAATAGCGATATAATCGAATGAGTTGAGAAAAGAAAAGAATGCGAATGAAAAATGATGCAAACAGAATTTTTAAATGCATTCATTCACATAATAATATTCGTATTGCTGTGTTCTCGATGGATACTTCACAATTTGGAAAGAATTAAATTCAACGCGCTTCAATAAATATTCTACTCGATACGTCTTTATTGCATTGCACTCTTACGACAAATATATATATATATATATATATATATATATATATATATATATATATATATATATATATATATATATATATATATATATATATATATATATATATATATAATATATATATCGATGAACCAACTCCTATGGCAAACCAGTTTAAATCCCGTTCGCTACACTACACCTGGTTTACTAATTTCTACCTCGCAAATGGCTAAATCTTCCCGCAAGGTATATCTACCATTATCCCCCCCCCCCCCCTTGACATGACAAAAGACTTTTGATCATGTTCGTATAACCTGAAGTCGTGTATTGTAACATGTGACGTTAGACTTCGACGTACAAGTGATTGCCTTCCGTCTCGTTTAATCATCACGTTTTTGACGTTTTGCTGCGATTCAGCTATAAACACACACGAGACTCTATCTGAAAATTCGCCTTGATAAAGTTCAATTATTTCAAAACAAATATCAACTAATCTTCTATAAAATATTTATGGCATCGATGAGATTTTAAAGGCGGAAAAAAATTTTTTCTTATGGAATAAAAAATCACCTCAATAAAATTTGATAAAATTCAGAGGGAATTTTCAAGTTTGGAAAGAGAAAAACTCTCTTCAAATCAATAGGATTATCAATAAAGATTGAAGTGCGACCTCTAGTCTAAAACTCGTTTTAAGTGAAAGCAACTAACGGAAAATAAAGAACCGTTGAATTTAAATATTAACATCGAGAAACAAATCAATGAAAATAAACAACATCGAAAACATAATCTCGAATGAACGCAGAGTGAAATAAACTACAGATTTCATCGACGATAGGTTAAACGAAGGAAATTTTTTTCTAATGGGGGAAAGGGAGGGGATAGAGGGGATGAGAGGAGGGGGTGGAAGATTTTTGGTTGGCAAAGGGTTTAAAATATGGAGAAAATGATAGATGAAATGATGGTATATGAAGCAAGAAAATATGATTAAATGTCAATTCGACTTTCAGTGGAACCGACGCGGAAATAACATAAAAAGATATAAATTAGAAAGGCTAAAAGTAACTTCTGATGTCTAGTTTCCTAGTATTTATGAATGCTAGAACACAATGCATACAACTTTCTCACAAAGTCAGAAAGCTTGATCATACCTGATCGCTAGCTAAGTGGGCGACTACTCTACGGGAGAAGCGAGGAGGACAAGATAGGTTGGAAGAAGGACGGTAGAGGAAGAGGAGGAGAAAGCGGAAGGAGGGAGGTTAGAGAGGAGCAAGGAGAGACAAGAAAGAGGAAAAACGAGGAATCATTCTATTTTATTTCAATCGGCGCCATCGCAAGTGAAAGGCTTGTGACGTATCCTTTCTTTACTGTTTGTGGCATCAGTTTCGATCGGGTGGAACTTCATTAGAACTTCACTTTTTTTTTCTCACTTTTATCCTCTCAATCCTTTTTTTCGAAGCTTATTGGTGGATATTCCCAGGATTTGAAGTCTGCTGCAACTCCTCTAAAGAATATTTTTAAGTCCTTCTAAAATGCGTCCAGGTAGCAGGAAATTATGGCCCCGAGAACATCCATTTTAATGCTTCGGTGGTACCGGTAGAGTCTTTCATTCCACAATGTTTACCTTTAAAAGATGTAATTCACCTCTAATCTTTAAAATAATATTAGCAAAGCGGTACTTTTGATGATATCATGGTGATACTTAAGTTTCATCCCTCTCTAACAATCGAAATTTCGGTCTATTACTGCATGAAGTACCCTACTGCACCCCCCCCCCCTCTCATAATAATCCTATCTCCACCACCTTTAACGGATTACTTCGAAAATTTATGCGCAGAATGTTGGACATCGTGAGGTGCTTCAATGAAATTACCTTATTCGCGCATTGCTAGCATAAGTTGGGAGCTCTGCAAGAGTGAGTGTTCCTTAGTTCAACTTTTATTGATAGAGACCAGAAAAAGGACACCTGTGATAATGACTGCGAAGGTGTGCTCAATCGTTTCAAGGTGAGAGGAAGGGAAAATAATCAACGCTTTCGTTGTACGTTTAAGTGAAATATAAAGAAATGTCTCATAAGCGTTGTATTTGTCCGTTTGCAAAAATCAGCCGGAAATCGAGGTGAGTATGGAGGATATAGGCGATCTCCTATCTAATTAGGTAGTGGCTATAATTAATAAGGTCTTTATTTTCAATTAACGTCTATTTTTCTATGTCGCCACTAAATTCAGAATTTTTCATAACTAATTCAAAACGTTGATTCAGTGACTGCAAGAAATAAAACTAGAAAGGGGGGGGGGAAGATGGGGAGGGGAGGGAGTGACCATGAGAGGAGGAAGTGACCATGCGAATGAAGTGGACATCAACCGAACGGGAATACGGTAATTCACTGCGCACCTGCTGAACAAACTGTGTTCAGCTGACGAGCTTGGAAGAGTTTGTCTCCGCGCTTGAATACGCTCCGTTTCAAGAGAGCCGTTGTCAGCTCTTGTTTCTCTATGAATTGCTAAGGTCGAGTGAATAGGTGTAGGTATGTTGAGCAATTAGTAGTTACTGTATAAAGTAGGTCTCAATTTAAGTAGGTGAAGGTGATGAAACCTGAAAATAATACAAGCAGGTTGACGTGTGTTTAGGGGTAGTGCCGAATGTGGTATTCTGCTTCATGATGACCGAAATTGTTTTTTTTTTCTTCAAAGAGAGAGAGAGAGGGAGAGAGAAGAGAGGGGGATATACTAGCAAATAATTGAAGAAAATATCCTATCGATATTTTCGACACATTTATTTATGAGAAACTCGCAGAACAATTTTATTCTCAAGGTTTGATCGGTATCACCTCACAGGTTGCCGCATTGGAAAGGGGGATGGGGTGGGTCATGAAAGGCGTTTCAATTATGAAAGAAATTGCACGAGTGAAGCTCGTTAGATAGCCAAACACTGCTACCCCTAATCGAAAAAATCACTTTTCATGAACGTTCGGTCACTACTCTCAACTACGTCTCAGCTCCAACTTTGTCCATTTCCGTTCCATTTTGCCGCATCAATCGTCTCCACCATTTAAACCAAATTTCTCTTAATTCACGTTGATTGTTTAGGTTTCCGTTGTTTATTTAATCGGGAAGGGGTGGTATCGGAAGGGCGGAGGAGGGGAGGAGGGGAGGGAGAAGAGACCTGATGCTAAAAAACATGATCCTTCGTAAAATTCCTTCACATACTTAAAGGTTTTAAAATGTGCATATATTTCCTAATCGTTTTCTTTGCAATCCTTTGCAGTTACTCTTATCGACTCGCATCTTATACGCAAAGAATCTTCTAATATTGTTTGTACTATTTTATTAGGGTATATCGTGTCGTTTGCTATCTGTATGTTGTTAAGAGTTTTGTTGTTGCAATGCGCATCCACGAGAGTAGTGCTTTTTTAGAGGTCATGCCAAGTATGAGTGCTTCAAAATTAAATACAAAAAAAGGCGTCAATGGGTTTACGTCAAAGTCATCTTCAAAGGATCCCAGCGACGAACAGCCAAATGTGAGTTTTATTCTTCTCTCACACGTCTGGCATTTGTGTGAAAATTTCGCCACTTATTCTGAATGTCGTGGAAAGGCTTCTTTCAAGGGAATTTGTGAGTTTGGGTCGTAGGCTTGAGTTTCTTTTTTTTTTTCATCAGCAGCAGATTACGCGAAATATTGATACGAAAGTAGTGAGCGCGATTTTCATTCAAACACTCGGATAGGCAAATGTTTCCTTTAACTTAGCATTTTTTTAATATCCTTGAAAACGTCGAGTATAGCGCGATAGTGGATTACAGGATGATTGAGGGGGTTATATGATTCTCTAGGCAGACCTTAAAGTAGGTAGATCAAATGTTGCAATTATCGAATAGAGAAATGAAGTTTTCAACAAAATTTTCTAATTCGCAAGCATTGAAAGTATCACGAAGCAAATTTCGAGAATTGAATCTTTAGGCGGATCTTTAATCAAAAGTATATTCGTTTCATGTTAATCTCAAAATTATATGTGTAGAATGTAATAAATTAGCTCATATCATCCATTAATGAAGAAAAAATTATTACTGCAATATTTGGGGATTTATTTAATTAAGAAAAAATGCTTTTCAATATGTGAGAGCTTATTTAACGAATATTTCAATTTTATCGACTTTTTTAATGGTCATTTTGCAACTGAAGTTTTAAAAGAAGCCTCAATTAGATATAGTCAATGTTTTTATATTTTTATAGCGAATTCATATACACATTCTACGTAGAAATCGGTTTTTTTTTTCTCCATCTAATGTCGTTAAATATTTTTGAGATGAAAGCTGATATAATTTCTGTTTCATTTTTATCCGATATGAACTGTTTTTTTTTTTTGGCAATTGCGGTCCATATGTGCGGGATTGTGTTCTACTTGGAGGTGGTTGGTTGGGACTGGAGGTAGTGGGGGGGAGGGGGTAACGATGCGTGCACCAAAACGGCATAAGTATCTATTTGTCAAGTATTTAAGAATAAATTAAATCGGACTTTTTTTTGCGTGACGGTCATCTATCCCCTTGTCTCGTCTAGTCGTTCAGGTCTCCTTGAGGATCTGCATCTTCGATCGAGATGCGGTCAAGTAAATTGCATGACAAAAACACTTAATACAAAAAGGTGACAAACGAAATCCTCGTAGTCGTACCCGGCGAATTCCCTGCTGCCGCCGATCTCCTCATACGCTCCAAAGGCCAGACGTAGGCCCACTCAGATTTGTGAACAATCCAGCAGCTAAAATGAATGCATGAGAACATCAGCCTCCCTTTACACGCTCCCGATTCTGCTCCAGGTAGTCTCACGGCCCGTGCTCGTAATTGTTTGATCTATCTGTAGGTTTTTAACGTTCTTTGATTTGCCTTACACGGCGCACTATTCCCACTTGATCCATAATGTTTCTTTAAGGTTTTTTAGAGGAAGACGATGATATAAGAAGCCTAAAATATAAAGATAGCATTAATAGGCCGATGTTAGAAGATGAGGTGTTAAAATTTTAGAAATAAGGCATGGGTGAAATGCCTATGCGAGTAAAAGGTGACCACATTTCGGCCCTTATCCGTTGACGTGTACACCTGAGTTATGCGCGGACCATCGTCACAACGAAACGCATAACCCTGTTAGTACGGGGAAAATAAGATAGACATTTAAAGCGTGCGTTGAGAAGAGGATAAAGAAGACTGATAAAGACTATAGCCGACTGGTCTATTTTACATATGTATTTTTCTGTCTCTTTTTTGTAGATATAAACGGTAGGCAAAAATTCTTCGTGCTTATAACTGTGCATTTCTCAACGAAGCTTTTTCAGCACGCGTTGGTACTTATTTATTATTTACTTTTATCGACAGAGCATTCATTACGAATAAATGTCTCTTCATGTCTTTAGCATTTCCGTTTACCCGAAGTTATATGGTTGCGTGAAGGTTAGGACTTAGGCTTGGTCTCGTACCCATCGGATACTGACGAGTCGATTCATTTTTGTTGGTTTGTTATGTTGTCTGCTAAACCCATCAAACATCTCAATCGGTTACTACACATAGATGAATAGTATTTCATGGTTCTTAAACGACTATTTCAGGTCACTCAAAAATGTTTATTTCAAAGGATGAGGATATATTGCCTCTGAGAAGGTAGACAAAGAAAGATGCAAATTTTGTTGCTTATCAGTTGATGCAGCTGCATGAATATTATCTAAATGTATCGTTGCATGATTAGAAATTGTTAATAGAATTTACACTTTACTATTAAACAGAGGGTTTTTTTTTTGTGATAGGGAAGTGGAACAAAAAGGGTGAAAGGTAAGCGAAAGATGCGATCACAAAAAAGAGCATGGAGATGGCGGGTGCCGAAAGAGGAGCCAATCGAAGATGGATGTGCCAAATGTCAGTACGTAAGTCGTCGTATTGGAATTGCATGCGACAATATACGACCTCATTCAAAACTCTCATCGATGGGACTTTGTGAACGGGTATTTTAATACTGTTATTTTCTTCTTTCATTTGGGATTTTTTAAAATGTTACCTTAATTTGTCAGTTAATAGGAAGAGCTTGTTGAAGCGGTCGGAGTCGTTTACTTTCGAAACAACTTGCGAAGATTAAATTCCGCAGTTTGGAAATTTAGTGTTGCCGATTTGTTGCGATTATCTAATTCGATAAAGGGGTCGTATGATGTTTTTTTTAGTTGCTTCGAATTTACTACGCAAAATTTGACCTTGTATAGTTGTTTTGTAGTATTATGAAGGCGATATGATTGACTACTTTAGCATATTGTTCAAAAAGTGTTGTGAGTTCACTCGTATCGGATATGGTTGAGTCGTTTCTCCGTTTTTGATTGCTTGTTTTATTTTTACCTCCTTCATAAACAAGTTTTGCTAACGGTTTTAATGTGATCTCACACAATGTATTCACAGGTATTTAAATGGTGTTCATTTATCTTCGTGCTCTTTTTTTTGGAGGGGGGGGGGGGGGGGGGAGAGGTTACCGAGAAGGGTAAACAGTACGGATTAGATTGCGCTCTGAGCAGTTTTCTTGTTTATATTATAATGATCGATGTGAAGGAATTCCGTCATCCCCACCTAATTCGATAGGATTTAACCCATGTCTGTCAATTGTACAAGTTTCATTAGACATGCCATCCTTCACCTTTCCTTCTCATCCTTCAGTAAAATTATGGCAGCTCTTAGATGTTATGAGATAAGAGCATTCCTCCAGTGAAATAAGAAAAATAAAACCATTGCGTTGATTATATTTTTTTTTTTCTGGAAGGGAGCTATCTATAAATGCTTACAAGACACCTACAGATATGCCATGAGAGGGATCCATTTGTTTAGAATAAATCTGCACTAGATTCTTCTACATATTTTAAAGATGAATTCACTTCATTTTCAAATCCATTTTCGATTACTAGCCGCTTATTTATATGATTATTGCAATGATCTCTCTTTTAGCATACTCAATTTGCGCAACAATTGAAAGCGATGTTCATCGCCGAACAAAGTCTATCCGATCAAGGCGATTTTATTGCACATCGTATCGATGAAGATGGCATGCTTTCAATTAGGTTTGTGTTTATAATAATTTAACTCATAAATGCCCCTCTTATCCCGACGTGTTGCACTTGCAAAGGGTATGCATGGTCCTTCAAAAATGTTAGAATTTTGATTTGAATATAACGTTTTAAAATGAAAATAGTTAGGAAGTGGGATAGCGAGGATGAAAGAAATAAGCTAAAGAGAAAACAGCTTTCACTCAATGATCATCCAATGCTCGTCGACTATGGTTATATTCAGACTATAGAACTGGGAGGGGAATATCTTCATTTAAGGTCGGAGTGTGAGTATTAGAAAACGGCTCAGTATTGGTTTGAACTAACAACTGCGTTAATAGTTGAACGCTATTTATCAAAGAACGTCCTTTCGAGAAGATCGCAAGAGGTGTTTTTTTCAAGAAGGTGGTGAATATCTTTTTGTTTTTTTTTCCAGAAGATGGTGGAATTTCCTGTTCGAAAAAATCAAGAAGCATATATTCATTGAAACTATCTAATTCATTAAATTCATTAAATATATATTCATTAAACTGTCTAAACTATATATATATATATATATATATATATATATATATATATATATATATATATATATATATATATATATATATATATATATATATATATATGTTCATTAAAACTATCTAAAAGGCTTATAAATTTTTGCTCGAGTAGGCCATATAAGCAACACGAAGAAACAGTGCACTTTTTGAGATGGATATTTGTACTGGTAGGCGGTGAACACAAAAATAAGGTGAAGTTTTTTTTGGAGCTTGAAACGATGTTTTTATTTCCATTTTATTTTATATTATTACATTTTTTTCCAGGCATTTGCTTCATTTGTAAATTGCGTTATAATGCTGTGTTATTGGCATATATGAGTATCTGTCTGGTTATCTGTTTGTCGGTTTATCTATCTATCCGACAGTTTCAGCTCACGAACGTCTGAAGCTAGGTCTACAAATTGAGTGGATGTAATATGTGGCAGGCTGAGCTGTTGTGCTAATATTCGAGTTGAATCATTAGTGTTGAAGGAAATCAAGTCAACTAAGATATGGTTGCATTATTGCGCCGCATATACGATTGTTTGTTAATAAGTTATGCGCTTTTATGGTGGTTCTCGTAAATGCAGTTGCACGAATGCCAGCCACTCAAACATATTTTTGAAACTGTCTTTAAAAAACCTGAAGTTTAAACAAACTCTATTACCAGCTGCGGCTGGCATAATTTCTTATTCGCTAGCTTTTTATATCCTTTTTTTCGTTTCCTTCTAAAAAAAATATTTTTTATTATGTTTTAAGTGATGATGATGAGACATTATCGGCAACGTTCGATTGGCCATGCTCCGAGGAAAATCTTCATTATGATCCCACCGCTACTGGCAATTATTGTAGTCTATTGGCGTAAGTATTTTGTTATATCACTTGAAATTCTGTCACTGAATCTGTGAAATGTGATGCCTATACGGATAATTCGATAACTTTGTAATAGGAGAACTTTGTTGTAATCAAAACATCTGTCCGTCATCTGCATGCTTCCTTTCATTCTGGGAATGAAGGAGGGGAGGAGGTGATAAGGATTACTAAGAGAGAAAAATCATTTTGGGATTGGCCAACTTTTATCTTTTTCATTTACATTCAAATCTGTTGCAAGCATGTGCTTTCCCTTTTCAGTTTTCCCATTTATTGTCACTCGATGTACAAAGAAGAATGTGTGTTTAAGATGTGGCTAGGATGACCGAGGGGAAGGAGACTGGGAATAGAGAGGAGACATACCCAATAATTTTTAGTCCTGGACTTTTCGCAGGTGGTATCTTTCAAAAATGCTTTCCGGAAATTTTTTCATACCTTCACTTTCGAAACAATTTGTTGCACTTCCCTTTTCGCTTTCCATGATGGATTTTTTTTAAACCGAACTTTCACTTGTGAGGCAACAAAACTTTTACTTCATTGGAAGTGCTCGCCCTTTTCCAGATTTATTGAGGAGATATTTTAATAACTGCAGCCGATGCAGAACGGTAAGGAGTAGCCACAGCAGTGACTAAGGTACATCAGTTTTTTTAGAGCAAAAGTGAGCCTCAATCAGACTTGAGAGTCGTGAGGTAAATTTGCTCCATGCACCGTGTGAGAGGGCTTACGAATTCAAAAATCTGACAGGTTTATGTAGAGTGTAAACCGCCATTGTGTTGTGAAGGTTTTCTGAAAGTTGATGAGCAGTGTGTTTTTTCTTAACTAATTGTCCCTAGTGAGATTGTATTCTGTTTATTGCTCGGACACATTTTTGTCATAGTCATATTGGTGTCTGCAAGTTTGACATCTCATAAGGGTAGGAAGTCCTTAGAACGAAACAGGTGGAAAACTTTTATTACATTCTTCAAAGAAAGACTAATGATTAGCGGAAGCATTGAAAGCGAGATGTTATATCCAATATGGCATTCTTCCGATTAGATACTCGTTTGTTTGTAACACCTGAAATTTAATTATCATCTTTCTTCTTGTTGGAAGTATTCAGTCTGGATGCACTCAACGGTATATTTAAGATTTTTTGAATAGGGATACGATGGCAAAAAATGCTTTAAACTCTTGGAATTTTTCTTTAACCGTTTTTTATTGTATCAAGCTAAGGTTTGTTTCTTTCACACTCTCCTGCCTTCGTAACCACGATTAATATACTCTTTTTTTGCGAATGACTACGGATCATGATGGGTCTAATTCATCGGATTGGATTGTATCCTTGATCTAATTTCATTTAGAAATACGGAAGTGATCACGGAGAAGGAATTGCTGATGTGTAGATTGGCCGCTCTGGAAAGCAGAATGGCGGCGATAAAAGAGTATCGCGAAGTGCTTGCTGAGAAGCAGCGTCGCTATGAAGCATATCTCACGAAAGAGATCCTCGAAGAGGCTAAGAAAGGTTCACTTAATAGCAGTCCTTATATACCTACTCATAGCGTCAAAGCGACACTTATAAGAGCATTTCAAAATGCAAAATGTTCGATCACAGTCAACTTGTTCTATGGTCATAATCGAGCTGCTGCTCTACGATCAAAATCGTTGCAGTTTGTGTTTGAGTCCATCGATTACCTTCATATATTTTTGAACGTTGTATTTGAAGGAGGAGAGAAAGTCGGAATGAACTGAGTAGAATATGAGTGGCATTTGTGAAGATGTGAAATTTCTCACTGAAATTTAAGTCATCAACGGTGATGTCGTTATTGTGCAAAAATTAATCACTCCATGGTCATTTGGATATAATCTATTGTGGTATTTAAAATCAGATCATGAAGGAAGTGGTTTAGGTTCCCCGTTTTATTTCTATTCATCGTATTCTATAAATATGAGATGGAGGTGTTAAATCTAATGGGTAGAGCGGAAGGGGTGAAAATATTCAACATTCGTTCAGCGTTGTAAATTCAAAACCACAGTGGTCATACTTATTCGTCTTTTTCGGCAATGAAGCGTCCTCATTGCATTTGCTAATGAAATGCGCAAATAATTCGCCTTCGACAAGTATTGAATTTAGCGGAGCATTTTTAAATGCAGACTTAAAACGATTTGATAAACTATTGATTAGTCCTTATCGCGTCCTTATCGAAGCCGATCGCATCCTTATCAATGCAGTGCAAAACGGAAATATCCGAGAGGCTTTATTGGCACGGATTTGCCAGGAGATTAGTATGATACAGTTCATCTGTCGTTGAGATTAAACCATGATTGCTAGACAACAGGAATAAGAAGCTAACGTTGTAAGTGGTCAATTATCTAAGTGAATAAGAAGTTCTAGGCTAAAATGTTGCAATCATGTCATAGAGGCGACCGCATGTCCTTTTTATTGCGATATATCACTATTAATATTAGCATTGGATATATCGCCGGTGTTACTGATGTTTGTAACTGTTTTTTTTTTGTATTTTTAAAATCATCGTAAACGTTGTTGCTGACATTGTTATATATTCAGTTCATTTATAGGTCAGTTGGTGGCCGAAACACGTAAAGAGAAACGCCAAATGCGTATTTTACGTGCAAGCAAGCGTTACGGTCATTGGCGCAACTGGAAAGCATCTAAACTGATGCGTCAACAGCTTGAAGCTCGTCTTAGGGCAACCCCTCGGGATTCGGCAACGGATACCGGTCCTGAAACGCAGTTCGACTATCTGGATGTGGAGCTCGAGAATGAGGAGCAAAAGCCAACTTGCTCGTTTATTTACGTAGATGTATGTTGCTTTCATTCGTTCATCTCTTTATTGAATCAAGCATTGAAATTTCAGAATTGTATACTTTTTCAAATACTGCATAGATATCGAATCATTTTTTAAAATGTAGTTTGAAATGCTGTACCATCGTCGATAGAGTAATCGACGCACATATTTTACTTTCATATAAAACTGAGAGTGATAATTCAGCGGAAATTGTCGATTTTATAGCAAAAGATTAGAATGACATGAATGCTTTAAGAAAAATAAAATTCTTTAGTATCTAATTGCTTTGTATCTCATTTTCTTTTCGATCTTTTTCGAATGGTCTTTTTACAATTGTAAATTAATTATGCGAAGAAAAAAATGCTGCGTTATTTTTTGTACATTTTATTTGATGCAAAGTGGAATTTAAAAAAAAAAAAAAAAAGAAGAATTTCATCACTTTTTTCAATAATTATCACAATATTGTGCATTTTAATATTTTCCAAGTCAATTCGTTGTTGTTTCCGCTTCGCTGATCTTATCGTTACGATTGATATTTCGTAAAATTATGTTAGGAGGATAAAAATTTCATTTCAAAATTGTCGATTGTGGAGGAAATTTCAGGAAGTAAAAAAAAATTTCTGGGAGATATAAGATCAAATTTGCTGTTTATACTTTTAAGCTTACTTTTAACTGTTTTATTTAAAGTTTATTTGACATCTGAGGTAATTATTATTTATACGAAATAATAGGAAACTTAATGATTCGATAACGAGGCATAATAACATCGAAATAATTTCGATAATTTTTATATGTTACTGCAAATTTTAACATACAATGCATGTTTTATGTCTGCGTATATACTCGCCGTCTGTCTGTTTGTCTGTTGTTGTTGTTTTTTTTTTTGATTGTTCTGTTTTTCGACCAGTCAAAAACGATGATGATAGAATTTGATGGGTATAATCTACATGGTGATGTGATCGCCTATATCGATTTAACTTGTATTTTCAAAGAATCGCAGAAGGTGACCTAAAGAGACTTCATTTGTGAACCTCATCTTGGGTAAAAGAGACGCACTAATATTTCGTCGTAGTATCGTTTAGGGAGGGCGTGATCATATAGAGGTGATCGTCGTAGCAGCACTTAGATATTACTGCCGCTTCATTTAAACTCGGGTGTAAATATCTTAAGGATTTGTTGTATGATTCTTTTATGGCTTATGAACCGATGGGGAGAGTGTCATTAAGCAATCTTGGAGCGCCTAAAGCAGTATCATGCTTCATTGATCTCATTTTTATCAGTGAGGCTTCTTACTGAAAAGATTGCATGCCACGTTGACAGTTTTATATCTTTCTGAGTATAATAGCATTTATTTATTCAAAATGATTTATCCTTCAACCGATTATTATGTTTTATAAGTGTTTCCTTGGATGTGGATGGGATAGAAAGGTTCTTTCTGTGATTAGCATTATAACTCAAAAAGAGAAATTATTCACCGTTTTTTTTTTTTTTTTGCATTATTTTTTATGCTTGATTTATTAGCTATTCTTCATTTAAGGAGAATAGCAGCAATCGTGAAGACGAATATGAAACAAAGTCAGGAAACGACAGTTCAAACGTGAATGAAAACGACGGCTGTAGAGAGGTGAAGGGACGACAATGCGGGAATGTGGCGTTACCTGGCGTAAATTACTGCATACAGCGTATGTTTTTTTTCGTTACTCTTTATTTTCTTATTTGTTTGTCTGATATTACCTGATATTTATCTGATATTTGTTAATTGTTTTGTAGTTTTCATTTCGTTCATAATCACATGCTAGGTCCAACAGTTGTCAAATTGAGGTGCAACATGGCCTGTTCATCTCTATTTTATTGCGTAAATTTCGATTACCGCGCCCTTCACTTCAGTTCTTTATCGCAGGTCATCGTTGCTCAACCGGTGGATCTTGCTTTCGTTTATATACGAGGACAGATGTGCAAATTGAGGAAGTTGCCGTGGAATATGCTCAAATCTTTATTCTCCTACATTTTTCATCCGCCTTAAATATAATTGAGTTAAAAAGCACCACAGCCTGACTTTCATGTTTTACGGCAACTATTGCTTTGGCCGCGATATGATCGGTCACAATGAAACTCAGACTGAAATTATATTTTCCCGGCAGTAAAACACAAGTATTGCCGGCTTATTTGATTATCTCAGGAAGTGGAATTTAGAATGCATCAGAATGATGCACATCTGTTGAAAAGTGTGAATTAATATGACGATTTATTTGGAATCGAATAGGGCTTGTTTTCTTTCCTTCACAAATTTTATAATTGCATTCCGAATTACTGATGAAATGAATTTGCATAAAATACGATTAATTAATCTCGATTCTAGGAATCCGATTTAACCGTTTGCACCTTTGTACAAAATATTATAATTAGAATGGATGATTCCCTCTTTCAAGAGATACGAAGAATAAAATCTTAATTCAGGTGATTATCTCGAAGTTTAGGAGAAATAGGTAGCGCCGTAATACTTGATAGAAAGTTCACGTTAATATGATTGATGAGAAGTAGATGCGAAACACTTCAACGATCGATGCTAGTTCACCCACCATTCTTCGTATGAAATTCATTTTCGCTTACATTGGTTCATCTTTCGGAGGAAGGAGAGTTGTTTGCTTTATGGCGGATGTAGGCGTGTTTATAATTTATTGCAATTTTGGAATAGTTAGGCGGAGGTTTTTCATAAATTGCGCTCAACGTTAGGAAATCATTCCCTTTATATATGCATGCGCATTAAAATTGTTTATTTCTACTGATATAAAATTAACGTAATTGTGTTGAAATGTTGTTGAGCAGTTAACACAATTCTGTTGAAATGTTCACGTTTTTTGCGGCTTTCTTTCAATGCTGTAAAGGCGGTTTTTGAATTGCAATGAATATCTTCATGTGTTCACAACATACATGATCGGAGAGATTTATCTGTTTAATTATTTATTTATTTATCTATTTATTTATTTATATAAACTAGGCTTGCCTAATAAGAGGAAAATCTCAGATGTTTTCGAGAACTGCAATCAGCAAATGTTTGCCGCTTGTCTCGAATGCGGAGCTGCTGCACTCGATTTAGACGATGGTGACTACTACTGCTTCACTCATATCTGTAAGCGTTTTTTTTATCGGTGTATATTTATTTGCCGCCTAGTTGTGGTATAGTTAGATGCAGTGAATACTCATACTAAACGATAGAAAATTAAACGATGCCTGTGTAAGAATTATTGAGTGTAAAGGTAAAAAGGTATTCAGTAGTATGGAGTGATCCTTGCTTTAAACCTAGCCGTCTCGTGAACGGTCTATAGAGGTGTGTTGGTTCATTTTTCTAATCGCATTCGATATTTTTCGCCTCATTTAAAGCACGCATTGAAATATTGGTAGAAATTGATGGATCCATTCGGCTTTTATCGAAAGGGTAAATGCTTTCCAAACTGATTGGTACATCGAATCATGAAAGGAGAGAGATGATTGCATTTCCTTCTTTTTTAGGTGCTTACCTTTTAAAGCATGATATGGTAGATAGCGGATTTCTGCTCCCCACGAATTGTTTATTAAGAGGAAATTTACCTTAAAGCGGAATATTGGATTCTAGTTCTAATATGTCGTCGATAAAGTTTTCACAATGGACGGAAGGAGAATATGTGGATCGGTATGGTTGCTATCCTGGAATCTTGATTGCTGTGGGGTCTCTAGAAAGCGCCGAATCGTTTACGTCGATCGTCCTTTATTACCATTATTCACTCAGTTATATGGTCCTTCGCTTCCCGCATAATCACTTCTCACTCTCCCTTCCTCTCTCGTCTCTCTCTCTCATGCTCTCTCCTTTTGTTCAAGCCTTCCATCATTGACTATGAGCTAAGCTCAATTATTGCGAATAGGAATTAATTATTTAAGTCTTTGCAGGGGATTTAACAAACGTGTAAACTTCACTGGTGCTCGGCAGAAAGTTTGTAACACCATTAATATGAACTTCGTTCACTAGTTCCTTTTTGTCCTTTTTGCTTTGGAGGATTTAAAAAAGTGGTGAACCCGTTCCGAGCAGGAACCCCATAACTGTTCATCTCTCTAGAAAGTTTGGGAAATTTGAAGCATTCCTCTTATGTGCGTTTGTTTTATCCTCCCCTCTTTCCTGAATAGTTGAGACCCCTGTGATGATGCTGAAGCATTCTAATCTTGCTATTACTTAGATTTTTGCATCAACTGACTGGACAGGTGAGCATGAGTTCATGGAATACCTGGATAGGTGAATACACTAATTCATAGGTTACCTAATAATTCAGTTCATATATGAGTCGGTGGGTGAACCGGTGGGTACTTTTTTTCGGTATTCATTTCTTATGGTAGTATTTTATGCCTAACAAATTTTCTAGGCAAGAAAATCGGTGGTTTTCTTATGCACTCATGTAATCATTGCAGTTGAAGTGATACTAACTGTGGATGATTGCATTATTATATGCAAAAGAGTGCTATAAAATATGGCGTCACTTAGGTCAGTTATCCAATGCAATAATTGTGTTTATGATGATGGCTGGCTAGTACAAGCGTCGAACAGTTTGTTCAATTAGATTGGATGCTTCATAGTATTAATGATTTGTGGCATTGATGAGATTGATATGAAACTTCTTTACGCAATTGCATTTGTTTTAGCTATTTTAGAGGTTTTGATGTGTTAATATGCACGGAGATGAGGAGGGAGGGGGCTAGAGATGGAGAGGGAGAGGAAGAAGTGAGGAAAGCGCAGAAATAATAAAAATTGATGTTTTTGTCTTAATGGTTTCCCTTTCTTGAAAATGCAGCCTCTTCTTACTACGTTTTTTGAATGACGCATTCTCCATTGTGATCTATTTTTGTTATCGAAAGCGTTATTGGGCAGCTGTCCTCAAGTTAAGAGGTAGTAGTTACGGGTTGCGACCCAGTTTCAAGCTCTTATGTAACAATCATGCAGAAAATGTATTAAAGAAAATACAGAAAGAAAATTTTAAACTCTTTTTTATTGCTTTTGGCTTTCTTCCACGTAAAAGCTTCACAGTGCAGTAATTTTTGTCCAAGCGAATAGACAATTTCGGAGGTACATAAATGGCCGATATAAGCTTTGCTGGTAGATGGGTTCGGTAGTATCCGGGAAGCTCCCGCCTCAGGATCTTGTTCACGTCTATTTCCAAAGACTTCGAATTTCGGTTACATCTTGAGTGCCAGCGATATTTATCAGCCCCGTTTACTGGCTAGATTTGCAATTAATTTCAGGTATTGAAAGCCAACAAGCTCACCTATGGTTCAGAAGGGTCCTAGATTATCATTTTCTATTTTGCCGCACCTTAAAGGTAGATCGAGGCTTTGATGAGTTATAAAGGAATGAACGGAACATCATCAAAAAAGCGTAATTCGTTGATGGAATGAATCATTTTGCAGCGATGAAGAATGCGGATCGCAAGAAGTTATACGGACCATTGGAAGTGAAAACTTCATTCGACTATTCGACTACATCGACTCCACCATCATCGGTCCGCGCTTCATTAGATTCGGCTAGCAATTTGGCTCAGCCATCTGAAGGCGCTGAACAGGTAATTGGTGATCGATTGTTCATTAATTAGATGAATTCATTGCTAGCCGTCATGTCGACATGCCACGATAGGATGGAGTATTGCTTATAGAATATAGAGAATATTTTGATGATTTCATTAGTTCGCAGATGATTCAATCGGGATAGAAAGATAAATTTCGGTGCTTCTTCTGGATCGCTGTTCAGATTTTGAAAAGTTTTTAGTGCTTTTTCTGCATATATTTTTTTAAACGTTTTTTAAGTGAGAAGTTATCTTCACTTGAGTACGAAATTCTCCCCAAAGGGTATAATCTTGCCGTAAGGCTACCATTTTGAGTGAATAAAGATCCCACCATATGCACCGTTATTTCTACTAGTTTTAACTGCTGAGTTCATCATAAATTAAATCGAATGTGGTGAGTTTTCTTTTTGGAACTTATATAACTGGTGAAGTGAATCGAGCATGCGGAATTGCAAAAGCCGCATTCAAACCAATGCAACTTCCAGGATCATTTTCCCAATCACAAGCGTTTGACTGATTAATGTGCTAGAGATTTTGATTTTTTTTTTTTTTTTTTGAAATTATTGTCTTTTTTCATTGCAGATACTTAGTGAAAATCTGTTGGCGGATAAAGAAGAGAATTGCACTCCGGAAGATGTATCGGAATCTCATCGTGCTGTAACACCCACGGAATTTAATGGTCTATTTACGTTTATTTATTTATTTATTTTTTTATTAATATATTAGCAGCGTTTATCTTAGAATTATCCACGAGTTTTTCCTCAAATTTCCATCCTATTTATTAGTGTTGATGATGAATATTGGTTGTTTTTTTTTTAGCTGAAAAATTGCGCGAATGAGAAAGTGATTAAATTTTTATGATTTTGAGATTAATATTTACAAATTTTCATTCCGATTACCGTATCTTTATTTTTTATAAGCCCCACTCTGTCCACAATTCGTCGTCGAATTTAAATATTTTTGGCGAAGTTGTGAATGATGCAAGAATTTTCTTAAATTGTAAATAGGTCCCTTTCTCATGCCTCATCTCTTCCCTCTTCCTCCACTCTTTGTGATCTCTGCCATTCCATTCTTTATTGCTCAGTTCAAATTGAGTCCGATTCCGTGCGCTTTTCAATAGTTACAGGCAATAGTTAGAAAGGCGATGTGCCTCTTTCTCTCTCTTTTTCGGCCAGAAAGATGCGATGCTGATCTCTTCCTGTTGCGGATAGGTGCACGTCTTCATGTTTATTTTTATGAAGGGCGGGGTCTTTCCCTTCTCAACTCTGTTTTTATACTTCCTCCTTTTGTTAATTTTTCCTTTTCCTCTGTCCTATCACCCTCTCCTCCAGCAGTATAAGCTGCCCACCTCGGACATAAGCGCCCGCTCCGAGTCGATGCACACTAAACATGTTATGTGGCATATTGTAGCATTGAGTACAGGAGACTGCCAGCAGGGAACACTTGGAATATGCTCCTAGAACGTTTCCTGGAGCACCTCTTATTAAGTTTTCCTCCAGGATGCGACTTTTGCGTCTCCGCTCTCTGTCGATTATAATTCAGTATCGAAATTTGCATCAGCCGTCTACATGGAAGCAATCTCTGTTATGGATATTTAGGAGCACTTTAAGTCACCGATGTACTAAAATGGGGGAAACATTGACTGATTTTAATTAAAATCGGTAAATGAAAGTCGATATCCTTTTGTTTTAAAAGTCAGTATCACAGACTTATTAATAATGAGAGTATTGTTTGAACTGATAGGGAACGGAAGTAGCATTGTGACGGCAATTGTTTGTGATTGTTTTATTGCATATTGGCTGTTTTAGGAGGCGTCTTTAATTCATACGGCGAATCAGTTTGAGTTCTGAGAAGATAACTTCATAATCACAATAAAACCTTCTAAGAAAATTTCTTAAAGGACATTGCTGTAATTCATAAATTATTGTGAACATGATTTGATAAGAGCAATGATAAGCAATGATAGGAGAGGTGAAGTAAACGTACAACAATTGAAATATTTGATCGCATTGTCGAGGCCAATATGTGAATACGCAGAGAATTGGAGTAATATGGGAGAGTTAATTGGAAGGAAATGTACAATGAAAACTAAAGTTGAATTTTAACTTTATTTTTCAAGTGGCGATCGATCGTCGAATTTTTTGTGTTTATTTGCATTGAAGTAATGAGGGGAAAGACGAATTTTTGATACAGAATGGACGCAATAGCTCAACAGGTAGATCTTCTGATCGGTAATAAGTGAGTCGTGAGTTCGAAACCTCTTGTTGAAAAAATTCTGAATTGATGGCGCTTATTACATGTTACTTGCAGGTTTGACATTGATGTTGAATAATCTCGAATTGAAAGGAAGCGATATGAGGGTTCAGTACGATGAGGACGATCCAAATGCGCCGCCAGTTCAAATCGTTCTGATCGATAATGAGGAAGATGGTGAACAGAGCAAGACAACACAGCAAAATAAAGAAGACGAATGTACAGTTGTAAACGTCGTTCAGCGACACTCTTCGACTCCTGCCGATCCAACTTTGTAGGTTCTTTTCTTGATTTCTTGCTGTGTTTTTGTTTGTTCTGTTGTTTCCTTAGATAGCAATATGGCAGTGATGAAGTTTAAATGTTATTTCATTCTTTCCTTACATAAGTGTTATGCAAAAAGAATCTAAAAAATACTTAAATGATTTTCAAATATTTTAGATGATATTGCAAGTTTTTGCACACGAAAGCATATTATGGCGATATCGTCTATGTGGATTTGGACATCTGAGTGAATGAGTGAGTCTATCTGCCTGTCTGTTAATTTCAAATCAGAGACAATTGCAATTGGAGTCATTTGATGGAATTTGATGGGCGTATTGTACGCCATTAGGTGATCTATCTCGTTTTTCTTTTTAACCACTCAACTGCGGCAAACGTTAAAGAAACAGATATTTGAAGTTAAATCTGTCGATTTTTCATTTGGAACTACCAAATTACAAGGTAAACGAATCTGTTGTAGAAACTTTATACAAACGATCCTTCTAGTCATAACATAAAGGCCTCTTTTGCATGTGTATTAATTGCTGATAAATTGGTTGATTAAGCTGGAAGGCAGGAGGGGGGGGGGGGGGGGTGGGGAGATCGGAGAGTGGTTTTCATGCTAGCTCCTCAAGCTCGCTTCTATGCTCGTTATGAGGAAATCATATCGGAGTTTAGGGTTTGTTTTGTCCACCCGTATTCGACAACGCTTCAAATAAGAATGTTAAAATAATGCCTTACTGAAATAAGTGATATCACTTTGTGATGGTAAAAATGTTCCCCAAAAAATTTTTGTTTCATGTGAAAGAGGGACGTTGTTAGGGGTTGATTTGTGCTCAAGCTCAAGTTTTTACGCATCTTTATAAGCGTCATCTGTCTGATATATTATTGCATCAACTGGAGATGCCGTAGTCATGAGTTTAATACAGAAACTTTCGAATATTTGTTCGAAAGTTGTTCCTTCCATTCAATCGGCTCTTGCTTGAATTCCGTCGACTTGTTTTTGATGTTATTATTAATTCCATTTTTATGCATTTATTTTCTTTCATGAGTCATTTTGGGTGACTTTTCTCACATTTTGCTTCATCTGGCAACTTTTCTCGCATCGAACTAATTGGGATGTCTGCTACAATTTAACGAAAAAAATATCCTCATCGTTTTATAGTCATAGCAGTGATGGTCTTCGTCTAATAAAAGACTCATCGAATAATAGGAGGGAGGCCACGAAGAATTCAGGAAAAAAAACTGAGTCGTCTGTTGACTTAAAGGCGCACCAGAATGATGGAACTCAGCCAATAGGAGCAGCGAGACGTTATCTATATTCAGTCACTATAAAAGTGATTTTTCACGCAATCATCGATGACGGGGATTCATTGGGGTTTTTGTGATTTTTCGATGGATCCATTTTGATGTTGTTTTGACGCCGCCAACAAGAAAGATTTTATTCGGCTCCATCTGGATTTACCAAGGACAAGGTCGAAACCGAGGGAAGGGAAAGGGATAATTCCTCCACCTTTTTCCGGAACACATGAACATTTAACTATGAAAGTTTTATTTAGTGGAGGAAATTTTTCTCTAAGCTTTTTCGTTGATTGCTGGTTCATCTGGTTGGTGTCTGCTAAGGAGTCCAAAATATATTTGCATCGTTCGTACAATTTCCGTCGCCTGAGGTAAGATTTTTTAAATAAAAGTATCATAAAGATACTTTTTTTCTCCCTTCAGTTCCGATCCTGACTGTAGATGTGACCTGAAGATTATTCCGGTAGATGTGACACAAACGTTGAAAGTATTACTCATAATTGTTGTTAGTGGTGTCGATTCGTTGGGTATCGTTGCGACACGTCGTGCTTTGATAACACCTCGAAGGAAGGTCGACGATGGGAGCACACTATCGGCAGCCCGAACACGTCCGTTCATCCCGACATTTTTCCCACATAGCGATTCGGTCTCGAAGCATAGGTGAGAAATTTGTTTTGTTGTTTTTATTTATTTTGTGGTTGCAATTTTCATAAATTTATGTGAATTTCTAAGGGCGAGAGTTCTCTTCGAGGTGTTATGTATGTAAAAAGTTTTTTATTGTTTCACTTGAAGCATCGAATCCCATTACAAAGATTGAGAAATCATTTTCGCCTTTGCCTGAATACTTTCGGAATTCTCTTTTACCTTTATGGAATAACAATGAAAACATGAGGTATATATGGATAAATGCGAAGTGGAACAAAAATACGTAAAGAGACAGTTGTTGACAATAAAAATCTTACGATCGTGTTATACTGATATATATAAAGGAAAATTAAATGTTCATTAATTTGCTATGCATTGAGGTAAATTTTGCAATGTTCATTGTTGGTTTATGTATGATGTGATGAGTGCTTAGAATTTTTTCAAAAGCATATTCATAGGTTTGTTAGCACTAAGGGTATACGATCGAATGATATATGCAGTCAGTTAGCGCTCTTATTGATATATCGAAAAAGAGTGGATTTATGAGGCCTCTTTGAAGGAATTATGTTCATATGTAGAGGTATACTTATGTTATGGGCGGTATTGATGTGATTCTTCTCTTACGCTGAAATTATTTGTATCCTCTTTCGCCTGCACCCCTCCCTTTCGTTCTCTCCTCTTCCAAAGAGGCTTCATTTAATTCGACTTAGTCGTATCCTTTTTTTTCAACCGAAGTGATGGGGATTAAATGAAACGTTCTTTGTAAAGTTATTATGTGTTGATGTTAGTGCTGACTGTAGTTTAACTAGGATTCTGTGAGTTTAATATGTGATATTAGTTATACATAAATAAATTCCTTGTATTTGTGCATAGAAAGGATGGACGTTTTATGAGGCCTTATCCGCAATTACTCATTTGAAGCAGTCTGTCGAATCGCAGTATGATATCATTGTCGGAGTATTCTATGATAGGTTTACAACAGCGCATTTGTGTTAATAGTGGAGCACGTTTTAAGGAAACAGTCGAACCCTCTTACCAATACAGTTATATCGCCACAACGATATATAACAATCGAACAACGAACACATACAGAAGAAGGTGTGATTATGTGGATTATTTCTTTGAATTCGATGACTTGATTGTAAATTATTTATTTGGGAGACTAAAAGATGGTAAATTCACATTCATGAAGCACAGTTTTTTGCTAGTTAAGATTAAAGCCCCGGAGAAGTATTCCGAATACTCTTTTCGCTATATTTTGCTTCCAAAAATATCAATTTAATTCAAGTTTTGCTAACTTCTCAAAAAACCTTTATTGTTTTCGGTGATTTAATAGTTGATAGAATGAGTGATCTTTGAGGATTGGGTCAGTCACAAATGACCATCCAGAAGCTGCGAACTGGCGGATCATATCTTCATTCAGACATTCAAAAGCATGGCCCAAGAATAACGTCAACCCCTTCGAACAGCAATTTGATGCCTTCGAATTCGATCACTGCGCCGGTTTCTGCAAGGTATTATTGAACGTTGAATACATTTTTTTGGATAGGAATGGCGGCGGAATTTCTCTTATGCGGCTTTGTGAGAATAATTTGTTTTGATTTAGTGCGCTATAAGTTCTTCAAGAATCGAGGAATAATATTTTCCGTGATGCTTTAAAAGTGCTGAAATGAGGAAGATTCGTTGAAATAGGTAGGTTGATATTCGTTCTAGGCTGCTTGCTTTGCTATCCTGTTTTGGCTATATTTTTGAAGGGTCGTTTGCTGTTATTATTTTTATCTATTTTTATTTGGATCTGGGGGATTTTTATTCATTAAATTGTGGTAATGGTTCAGTAGGTGCTCAATTGGGAGTACACTTTGCTGGTGCTAAGGCGATGGTTCAATTGGCTTTTCTAACTAGAGATGAGTTCTTAACTATAGTCACTAACTCACTAATAATTCAGCCACTAACTGTCAAAGCAGTGCGACATAAAAAGGTGGCCATAAATAAAGTTAGAGGATAATCAGCTTCTCCAGCCTTCTCTTCATATTTTGACGTCTCAAAGCACTATTAGTAGTATGGAAAAAAAATGCTAAAAAGCGCTCGCCCGAGCTGTGCTTCTTAAACAAGGCTGATCTGAGATTTCATTGACCTTTGTCCATCTCCTTTCTTCCACCAGTCCCCATCCCTCTCCTCCATCTCCACCACCCCCATCCCTCTCGTCCCTTCTGCTTTTGCAAAATCGGTTATAAAGCATTCATTGGCGTTGATCGACGGCATACACACGTAATATGGGTGATACAATCGAAGACCTGTTGTTTGTTTGTGTTGCAGCGATGATTTTTTTCATAAATAAGCCGACAAAAAATGGTAAAAAACAAGAGCTTTTGGATGAGTATGAACTATCAATCCATTACTGAACAAAGTGGCCTCCCAAATATCGGCCACCAATTATGGTCATTCAGCACGTTCTCACGCATTCATGTCCGATATACTTGTAGTGTGATTGAGATTGGATGATTTCCGTTGGCTATGGTTCTCTTTGAAACATTTCAGGTCGTCATTTAGGCAGTGGTTTACGTTTTTTGGGGGCCGGGAAAACTGAGATCGAAACGGAAAATGTATTCTATGACGAGTTTGTTCTTATCCATTTACAGTGCTAGATATAAACATTTTCGTTTTTCGTTTTATTGCATTTGTACTGGCCTTTAGTCTTTTGCATTTTTTTGTCATTGCTGAGGTGGGAGTCTAGAGAGATGGAGTGCTTTTTTTTAAGGTCGGTGAGTATGTCAAGTGGTGGTTATCACGCATCGACATCGATAAGTAGACTAACCGATCCGAATACTATATCACTGAGCTCATCTCCGATAACACAAATGCCGCAACCAGTATCACAACCGAAACGCAGTGCTGTTGTACAAAGGAATGCGGCGGTACTCTTTTCTTCAAAAAATGTTTCATTGTATTGAGTGATGAGCAAATATCGCGTTTTTTTTTCTTTCCAAATCATACTGCAAAGATATGCATTCACCTAGGTTTTTCATGCATTTCGGTCTTTTTTTTCGAAGGAAGAGGGGGTGAAACTGAATTTTTGACGCAAAAAAAATCTTTATATGGTTTTAGCTGTCAAGGATTCGTCTCTTATACTTCACTTGTTAGTTATATTTTTGAAACTTATATATTAGTTTAGCTGTTATTTGATTATCGAGTTGGGAGCGATAATCGTCGATCAGAAATTTGCAAATACGTTTTTGCACTGCGCAGATGTTCTCGGGTATTGCTCTCGGGCTGTTTTTGTTTAAGTATGTGTATTTGTTCGTTTATACCTATAACATATTTGAATGAACTGCTAGCAAACACTGATGAGGGTGTTGTCAGGCCTAATCGTCAGCATATAAAAGAGTCTGACGTATCTTTATTCATCTCTACCATCTTATATCGTCAAGCATTTTATCACTTTATCATATGGCAAATGAGAGGCGGAGAGCTCTTAAATTTGCTATCGGCGCTCCTTTCTCTTTAACTAAATAGCTTTTGCAGGAATTTTTGCATTATCTACAAATATCAATCGATTTATCAGTTGATAAAGAAAAAGTGTTTTCTACCAGTCGGTTTTTTTTATTGATGTCATATCAGTACAAATTCGTTTGCCAAAGCAAATTTGTGATTGTTGACCATTAGCAAATTTATTTAAGATGAAATGATGCAAGTGAATATTACAGAGGTGTTTGTTGTAATGGGATGTATGGGTTTATTGCTGTTCCTTATCTCTATCTTATTTTACCTTATTTGGAAATTGTACATTATGATAGCGGATGATTTAACGTTACCTGCATTCAGCTGATTTTATTTATTTCCGTTATCGTTTTTCAAGGCAATAATGCGAAGTCGACAGATGCTTACATCGCAGTTGTTTCGTCAGAGTTCCACATCATCGACGATTGAGCGTCCAAGTTATTCTATGGCTGGTTTGTTAATTGTTTGCTTTTTCACTAGAGAATGGATCACATTCCAGTCTAGATGAGTCGATTCCGTTTTTGAAATCAACGTTTAGTGAATTATATATTCTGTTATAATTTTTGATAAAATAAGCTTTTTGCCTAGTGTCGTTAACGTTTGCAATAGATAAAGTTGATGAGTGTAGAGAAGAGTCAGTTTACAGGTAGCTCTTCGACAATGCAACGGTGGCGTCCTCAACGCTCTTCAACAGTTACCGGAAGTGGAGGAATGCAAAATTCCTATAGATATTCAAAGATCGATGCGAATGATCGGTGCGCTTTTCGGTTTGTTTATTTGCATTTATGGTTGCAAAGATAAAGCAACATTTAATAAAGTCGTTGACCACCTAAAGTGTTGTGTGACGTGTATCAGTGGAATGGGAATTGGTCAGTCGAGGAATGGGAGGAATTGATTGATCAGTCGATTTTGTATGCAGAACTTTGTGCTCTTATGAACACTTTATTTATTTCATTAGCTGGATTGATTCGTTAGCTTCTAAAAGTTTTTTCAACTGTAACAGAAACCGTAATTTCCAACCATCTGCGATGATTTTTACTCGGCTGCACTCTAACAAATTTTAAAAAATGCTATAAAATTAAGCTAATCGACATGGATATTAAGCAATTGTTAATTGCCTATCAATATTTTAAAAAAAGCGAATCCGGTTATATAACACAGAAGCAGACAAGCCTCTGTAATGGTGGTATGAATAATTACAACGAAATATTAGACATTGGCGATAATATGCGTGTTGTTTTGTTTTATAGTTAGAGCGATTCGCATAAGGAATGCAACACTACGTATCGGATACCGAATAATTTATATGAGTTTAATTCTTATTCGTATTTTATTTTATGGCATTTTTCTAATTGGAAAATATGCGCAACTGAGTTTTTTTTTTTTCGATTGTTTGCTCAGAATTTATCGTTTATTAACTTGCGCCATTGGTTGCGAACTAGATCTCATGGTGAATGGGTAGAGCTTGAGAGGGGAGGAGGGGGAGGGGGTGGATGACGAAGATCGATGTGCATAATTTTGGGACGTTTCCGCTCATTTATTAAAAATTTTTTAGGAATGGTGTCATGCTTACAGGAGCATTGAAACTTGAGAGGTTCCTGCTTAAGAGCTCATTATGTTGTGCTTATAGTCGCTTTGATATTCTCATTTCAGTATGCTACCTCAGCGAGATTATGATGAGTATTACTATCGACCACGGGAAACGAAGACGTTCAATGTTTCAGGTGACTTTTGATGCTTGTGTGGTCTTTCATTTCTATTTTACCGCATAAATTTGCATTTTTTTTAAAGTCTAAATTTACTGAGGTGGACTATCATAAAAGAAAATTCCTACTATTAGGTTCGATAACTTTAATGTTCAGTTATGATGGTTTTATAGGTCGATGTCATATAGAAGCAAAAAAAAAAACGTCTATTGTGTATGGCTGCTAAAAACGCTATTCCGCACAATTCGCGCATGTAACGTTCGAGCTTAGCCGGTGGATTCTTTTGTTGTAATGATACTTGCACGAGTTTGAGGTATACCTAGGCAGATCTACCTATTCTGAAGCGGTTTTTATATCTTTCTTCACATTGTTTAAAATTTGTTGCTCGTTGAACGCTATATGAGCATTGCGCTCATGCTTATTGGTTGCTGATATCCGGGGTGTTTAATATTTTTCAATAGTGTAAAGTTGCGTTAGTGATTGAAGTGTTGTCAGTGTCACTGGTTGTGACATATCTGAAATGATTAGCGACCAAAACTAGAGTTCCAGTTTCTGGATGTTTACCCCATCTTTTGCCGCTTTTTGAGATGTAACTCTATTCCGAAATAACTTGAAACTTTCAATTCATTATACGTTAGCAATGATAAAAAAATGTTTCTACCTGGCTGTCTGTTATGGTGAACGACCGTGCTGCAACTCAGTTTTGCGTAGATCGACTTCGGTGATATCTGTTCTTCTCTGTCGCATAATACTTCGCTGTTCCTCTATTTCTGTAGTTGCGTAATTCAAACCCGTTAGCCATGGTGCGTGTTCACTTGATATTGGTGGTTTTTGTTCGATGTGCGTTCAGTTACCCAATTGTTGTGTAAACTTCGCTTCGACTCGTGTCGTCTCTTCTCTACAATCCGCCAGCAGTACAACACTTCACTGAGCGTTATGGAAGCGATTTTCTGCAGAAAGGAAATGTTTTACTTCCTATCCAAAAAAAGTGATATCTGGTGTTTGTCGCATATATTTTTGGGTTGGAAGGATATCCTCTCTCTCCCCCCCCCCCCCATCCCCTCACTCACCGTCCATCGTACCTTATTGCCTTCTAATGACTACTTAATTTAAGCTGTCAGATGTACTCCCATCTATCGAGAGTATTGTTTAGTTGTTTGCCTTTTCTTCTTTCCTTTCTTCAATCATAGCTTGACGTATTTGTCGTTGGTGAAGGCCTATGTCATGCATTTACCTTCTCCATTTCCACCCTCTTCTTTCCTGAATATTCTGTTTGTATCACGCTGATGTGATTCCTTTGCCATGTCATGAACTTGTAATGATCGGAATATTAGTAGTGATGGGGGTTGTTGAGCCGATGAGTGCACATTACCGATACGTCAAGAAGCTTTACAATTCCATGTCGCTTTAAAGACTTGCTTCCACTTAACTCCGTGATGTCGTGTGGAGGAAGTTAGCACTTCATTGCCACCGGATACCGAAAAGCAGTTTCATCGAATTGCAGAATTTTCTGCATTTTTTGGCGTTGTTTTTACTGCTGAGTGAAACTACCTATCTTTTTTTTAGGAAGTGCTCGTTCGCGTCTTGTGCCTGTGGATCCTTCGCCTACAATGTACTATGTGAGGCCGCAATATCAAACTTATACGCCTCTTAGTTTATCGAGGGTAAATTATTTGCATTTATTTACTTCATGATTGCATTGGTTTGCATTTTCGGCTTGTTGTTCTCGTTCCAGGCTTCTTCTTTGCGATAATTTACTGACGATCGGCGGTTTTTTTTGCATTTGAAAAATATATTGTATATACGGCAAAGGTAAATGAGTACGGATATTATATAGAGCGGAGAGCAGTTGAGAAACTAATTTTGCTGTAATAATCCATTGTGTGGAAATTTCTTGGGTATGGCAATTTTTGTTTAAGTTGCCGACTGAGATGTTTTTTAAAAATTTTCTTCCATGCCTGTCGGGTAATTAAGCATTATTGATGTAGGTCGTAATTTCAATCCTTTTGTGGCAACTTCACGCTATAAATTGACAACGGATATTTGTTATGTGCGATCGTCATTATTTGATGATCTAACACGTGGAGCTTGGAAAGCCTCATGGATTATAGATTAGATGGCACTTTCGTTCGAGTTGTTGTACGATCTCCTGGAGTGAATTGATGAGAGAAAATATTTAGTTGCATCAGTAATGCTTAATTATCCCATAAGTATGAAAAACAAAAACTTTAAAGGACCTTATCCCCTTAAAGTTGATGGAAATTGGCATGGAAAATTATGGCATAATGGATGTTTGCCTAGGTGATTTTCAAGCTGAAACAGCTGAACGAACAGAAAGACAGACATAGGCATATATGCACTTAGACATTACACAGATATAATGTGCTCTATGAACAATATTCCCTGTAAAAATGCATTGTGCTGTTTGTTTCATAGGCTATCAGAATGTTGCTTTGAATGGTTTTTCAACCATTTCAAAGGTTTATTGGTATACCAGTTTGCTGCTTGATGCGAACCTCATTAATTATCAATCTGTTACCTGTTTAGCCGATGCGAAGGTATCAACAAGAGGGTGAAAGTGTCCGTCGAGTATCGTTACCACGTGAGGTGGATCGTCAACAGTTACAAGAAACAGCGGCGGCAGTTGCCAGTATTGCCTCGTTGAATGAACCACAAAGTGAACAGCATCAGGGAAGTGAAGAAACCACCGAATCCACTCTTCATCACTCGAACGGTAACTCACTTCTCCGATCATAGCTCGTTGCTAGAATTTTTGCAATTTTTTCGAATAGTACAATTGTACGTGCGCAAATTATAAATCCTGGGCTTATAAATTTTCCCATATTTTAACGGGATGAAGTTTTTCCGCTCTTTTTCATCGAGCTCCTCAACAGGGTACGTTCACCGATCTATGGAAAACAATCGTTTTATCGTGGATTTTTTGTTGGGAAGAGAAAGATCAAGGAATTGGGAATTCGAACGAAATAATACGGCAGTCGATTTTGATGATTTCAGGTTGTTGTATCAATTCAAGAACTGTTTCGACGTTCATGTCAGGCCATCAAATTTAGTGTATTTACGTTAAAAATGGGGAAATTTTTGTCAATTTAGCTTCTCTGTATCGCATTTCATCCGCTCCTTAAAACAATTGTGTCATATTCATTGTAGATTTTATAGTGTAAAACATTATCGCAGATATAGTGCTGTATTACATGCTAGCTTCCGAAATATTTGAAATCCATAAGTGCTGCACCATTTTGCTTTCGACTGAACTAGTTGTTGCATACATCAGCGATATGCCACCATAAATTACTCGATCTTTCGGGTATTTTACACCAAGGAATTGTTCAACCACTTAATTAAATGAATGAATGAATATAGGACTACTTGAATGTATTTTATTTTATAATTGAGGCTGTGGAATTGCTAAAGGTCTTTTCATGGGGATGCTTTTATTTTTAATGTCGGTTGAGGCAACAGGTGATGACTAGTGGAGCACTTTCCTCGCGACTTCCAATAGTGGCATTTTTATTTTTTTTTTTTTTTTTAAATTTTGAAACAAAAGATGTTGTTTTCTCGTTCTTCTGTTGTATCGTTACTTTATTTTTGTTGACACGGGTATGGGTAGCCTTAGCAGGTTTACCATCATTCATCGTTCTGGGTGGCAATTATCCTTTGAGAGGAGGTATAATCGACTGGAACTTTCTACGAAGACGGGTTTGTTTTCAGTATTGGTCGCAGCGCCACAAGTTAACACTCAAAAACAAGAAACGGAGCAAGTTTCATCTAAAGACATGCTCGCAGAAAGTGAAGTGGTTGCCGCGTCGAACCCTTCCAATGAACCTCAACAAGACGACGATTCTGCGGCCCGACGGTAGCAATATCTCTGCATTCGATTTACACATAGATTCATTTATACAATCTTCGAGAGGGATGCTGGCCTATCTATATGGAAAGAAAGAAACGTTTTGAAACTTCTTCACAGCAATGCAATAGCACTAAGGTTTATTTTTCCTCACCCGTTCCCTTCACTGTTGGTCTCCGTTGCGCATATGAACAAGTAAAAGATGCTTAATTCAGAGGATTCAAGTTGAGAGTGAGGTGGATAAATGGGCACTCTACTAACATTGCAGAGACTTAGATCTCATAAATAACGTGTTGATAGAAGTGGAAGTTAATTTGAAGGAGAGAAATATCGAATGCGAAAGCGAGTTTTATTGATGAGGACACGATGAGTCATCCGATATTATATTATATGCCATATGAAACGTCATTTGTGCTAACTTCTCATAAAATTGGTAGTTCGTATCCATTATGTGCACAAAAAATGCAGTTTAAATTGCTTTGCATAATGTAGATACCCCTCCCCTTCCCTCCCCCCCCCTCCGCTCCTCCCAAATTGATGCTTTTTGTGGAGGATGTGGAAGGGATGAAGGTTGAAAAGAGCAGGAAGTACGCCGAAAGGAGAAGAAGCAAATAATAGAAAGAGGTGTAGCAGTAAGGATTACTCAGCAACTTAGTGCCTATATTTTTTTCTTTTGTATTCGTTATGACCATGAAATTGTTTGATGTTTTAGATGGTTAGTGGATAATACACAAGTTCATATAGAGTGTTTCATTTCCTGTTCACTTATATCTGTATCCGTTGAGAAAGGAGGAGAGGCAACCAACAAACTTCACTATTTTTATTGTGGTTCATGCAGTCGCAAAGTTGTGATAGAAACTTTCATTATTGTAAGAATTGAAAGTTGTTGTGATTATACAAGGAAGTCTTATTTGTCAAAGATACCCTCCCAAGAGTATTTAATTCCGCGATGCCTTTGGTTCTTGTGTTTTCCCATTTATAGAATTTTAGGTAGACGTTGATTAACACGTTTTAATCAAGTATTACTTTAATTAATCCAGGGAGAAGCAAGAAGATGTCCTCAAATTTGGTTGAAAGTGGAACTTTGGGTCTCTTTCATAGAGGGGAACTAAGGAATGAGTGGATGAGCGTTGCATTCTCGCAATATCGCAACCGTTCTTCACTTTTGCGATGTAACCTATGGAAATTCGTTTAGTTATCGTATAGAGAATTATTGGAAAATTTTGGCCTTTTTTTGATGATGCTTGCACAAAAAGCTTAGAGGTATAACTATCATGCTTTCCTTTAGCAAGTCTTCGATCTCGTACAATTTGCAACCTTCTAAAACGGACCTGTAGTGGAAAGGGAAAGAGAGTTTGAGAGGAGTAGAGAATGAGGTTTATGGCGTGCGATAATTTAGCAACAGATATTTGTAAAACTATACTGAGGTATAAATGAGATTGGAGAATATTAAGGAAAGTGCTGAGCGATGTATTTTTCGACAATTCCTTGCGCGTTTTGGGCTATTAATGCGTTGTTAAAAACACAGTTTGCACATATTGCATCAATCTGTTTCTAAATATATTGAGTGGTTGAAATGACGCATGACCGTCTAAAATGGGGCTTATATTCACATGAGGGGGGGGGGGGGAGGAAGGAGGGCTGACAGCATTTGCAGTATTCCTAAACGAGCATATATTTAAGGAGAGAAACGGTATTGCTTCATAAGGCGCTCTTTTAGCAATATATCATTATTGGAATTTTTTTCATTTACCGAAACGGAAGTGCTGTTTCGGATACTTCATATTCACACATGGCATATGCGACGTGTTTTATTCACTGTTCGTTTATTGCAGGGTGCAAGCTTCGTGTCCATCCCGGGAAAGTGACAGTGTGGTCGAAGGAAATGCAAATGCAGGGGCAGTATCACAAAAGTACTGTAACTGTATTGAAAACGCAGAAGATGGCTTAGCAGTATTGGCGATGGCGGCTGCGTCACATGCGGCAGCTATAGACCATCATCAGATTGCCTCATCCGGGGAGCCACTGAAAGAAGATCCACTGAAAGAAGACGACATTTCGAAGCCTTCGTCATCCACATTACCGCTATCGTCGGAGATGCACGTCCATGAGCCAGTTACGGAACCGGTGAAGAGTGTGGAATCATCGACAGCGCCGTTGGAGTCAAGCGATAAGTCATCAGTCGATGCACCACAGGCTAAACGGCCTCGAATAACCAGTTTTGGACTCGAGGTGGAGGATGAAGAATATTGATGAAAAACGTTGTTCATATTGAGTGACGAGGGAGTGGTTATTAGCCTGTGTCATAAAATTGTATAATTTAATGTGTTGCATGAATGTGGGAGCTGAATAGTGGTTGGGTGGGAAGGAAACGTTGGTGTCATTGGTCTGTTTCACGTATGTCAACAAATTCTACTTCTCATTCATAAGGAGTGTTTCAGGAAACTGGAGGAAGGGTGGAAGGAGGGGGGTTGGGCGACGAGTGTCAGGTAGGGTTTTGCATTATTTGGCGTTTCGCCGTTTTTGATATTATCGACGTGGACTTCTAACACTGTAATCATCAACGATATCCACCGTCTGCTATTTGTTGCTTGCAGGTGACGGATCTTTAAGATCTTATACTACGTTTTCGATTCATCATGTTAAACTGAGGTTTCCTGTAATGGCAAGATTTTCTATCTTCTTTCGAGCGTGAGATTGATTATAGACGAAAGAGGGGAGTATATTGAGTATACCGGGGGTATACCCGCATAAGACCTGCCAAATGCGCCTCAATAATCTGTTATACCAATTTATGCTTACTAAATATGAGTAGTGGGAAGTTTGGAATTTTGTATAAAAAGGGTGCTTTTTAGATAAGTTAATGTTCTACACAGAAGTGAATTGTTTGATGCCATGCCGGTTTGTTTACGTCACGGATTTCAAATAAATTCACTTTCTAGTATTTGGAGAGGTGGGAAAGAGCCTTGATTTAAAAAAAAAATTGGAACTCTGGGAAAGAATTGTGGGATACCGTCGATTGTTATAGTAAAATGGGAAATTCTATTACATGCTTATTTCCAAATTTTAGTAAGTGTTAGTTTTCCCATGATTTTTAAAATAAAACAGCATAATTTTTAGAGAGATACGGTTGCAACTTGAAAATTTCTCACATTTATGCGAAAGGGGGAGGAAGGGATGAGATTCTGATCTTAGAGCGCCTTTTTGACCCTCGCTATCGATATCTTGTCGCCAATGTGGTTCGCTTTATTTTGTTGATGATATTCGAATTTCTTTCTCGTCATTGCAATTCCTTTCCAAATTTATCGTCAATGATAATTGATATAATGCAATCACGTTTTTTCGTTTTAATTGTTGAAGTTGTTGATGTTGGACGTTGTGGAGTATTTAATGTCAGGCTTGACTATGTCAGTATGAAATTGGTTTCTAATATTTTTCTTCGGTTATGAGCAAATACAATCAAAGTTTCTATTGTATGCCGTATAGTCGGCGTGGATTTAATGTGAATTTTTTATAAAGCTGCAAAATGATATTCATTCTGTTGAGCGTATGGTTTCGTAGCTTCATTCTTAGGAAATCACATAAGGAGAATATGACGTAGAAGAATCCCTAAGGAAGGAGGATCGATGATAAAAGAGGTTTTGATTGATGGCCTCTATGGTCAGAATCGAAAGGTTTGCAGCTCTCAATGAATTTGTTCGAATGGCAGTGACATGGGATTACTTATCCTTGTGATATGCTCGAAGGCATTTCCTTCTCAGAGCATCCTTCTGAGAGCATTCTAATGCGATAAGGATGCTTCCATAAAACAAACTGAAACCTAGCAATGCTATAAGCAAGCAGTATTCCTACAGAGAATGGAGTAGATATGTAGAAAAAGTTGTGATGCGTTTGATCAATGAGAGAAAGACAGTTTAATATATCCTATTGGGAAGTTGAGACTGCTTCGTTTATTCGTTAGGATGGGACATGAATGTGATGGGAGGATGGATCCAAGTGTCATTCTCAAAAAGTGATAGTGTTAAGAGTTCGGAGTTTCAATTGAAATGACTCGTTTTTTTTCGCGGTTGCAAAATGAGTGCCTATATTGTTCCATTTCAGTGGAATCGCCGACTTTTCATAGAAACAGTGTTTTCATTTCGCGATGTTTGGTAAAGATTTTTCATGCAAACTTCTCGAACATATCAAAATTCACTGTATTTCGTATTTGTTAGTTAATTTGTTGCATCTCATCTATTCACATTTCCCACCTGCTGAGAAGAAGGTATGAGATTATGAAATGAAGAGAAGATGGAGGAGAGCGGAAATGACATGACATGAGAAGGTATCTGAGGATGTGGCGTCTTTGCATTAGGTTGACTTCGCATTGATATGGTAAGTCGACCGTTATGAGGTGTTCAAACGAATGCTTGTGATGCGTGGAGAAAATGGAGGGGAATGAAAAGGTAATGCAGAAGATATGAAACGTTTTCAGGCATAGAGGATAATGGAGAGGTAGGCAAGATGAACAGGATTTGAGTGAATATGGGCCAGATGACGATATGAACTAGAGGATTACATGTTGAAGACGTCATATGGGTTGCAAGCGAACGTACGATTCGTTCGTTTCTCCTCGTTCCCACATATCATTTCACCAATCCCTTGCGCATCATCACTTAAGCCAGAGTCTGCCTCTAATTATCAACGTCGTGTTGAAATTGAAGGGGAAATTTTCTACAAATAATTCGAGTTAAGTAACATATTATAGATGAGCTTTGATTTGGCTGCAATAACCTCTCAAGATTATGCATCCGCAGATAATTTCATTCAAATCTGTTGAGATCTTTAAGTTTTCTTCTGGGCTTCTTTATCACCTAGCCGAGGCCCAATTTTTGAAGGGTTTAAAAGTGGAAGTGAAAGTGACACGCAAACTATATTACCGTCGATCAAAAATATGTTGCTTTCATAGCGGGTTCTCACTTGTGATTCGAATATGAAAATATCGGCCGAATAGATAATATCGCAGCCAAAGATACCGTTGAATTATGGGTTTCTTCATCGTGGAGTCTGCAGAATTCAAGAATCTTGGCTTGTGATGTCACAGGCCATCCTACGATCGTTCCACACAAAGACTCCACCTTGAAAACCCTCGCAAAGACGTGACTCCACATGTCTCTGGATGAGTTGTATGTGCAAATTGCATGAAACAATCCATTTGCACACTGCGGGTGCAACCGTCATGTTATCGAGAAGAGCATATTATCGTTGCAGTTGCAGGTCGGCTGACGGAAAAATCCTGATGCGGATTGCGTTTTTAGTAATCGACGTTATTGTTAGGATCTTCGCACCTCGCTTGGAGTGAGCTAAATTTGTTCTAGCCGGAGCTATCAGTCCAGATCGGATTAAAGCCACTCAGTCGAGAGCGAATGAATTCGCTGTAGCGATTATTCCTACGGCAGAGATTTTTAGTCGCTATTTTACATGCGAGGAGTATGTTGGAGTGACCGTTCCATAAGACCACTTGAGCGCTAGAAATTGACGTTTCATTCAGAAGAATTGTTCTCTTACTCGCTCGCTTTCATTATTTATAAATCAAAAAATTACTCAACGTTTCGTTCGTATTCTCATTGGCCACCAACTATATAAATATACCAATAAAGGCAATGAAGCAGAGAAATATTCATTAGTTAAGATATAAAACCACTACTATGATAAAATGAGCTCACACTATGGACATCCAAAACGATTTTATTGATATTTTCCCATAGGAGAGTAGTGATGAAGATGATGAGTTGTTACCTGCTCTTGCGGATTAGGCTTATTTCCACCCGCTTTGCCCCTCTCTTCTCCCTTATCGGCCCCCTTCACCGCCTCCCCCTCCACCCATCCTTGCTTCTTCCTCTCCCCACCTTGACTAGACGAGGCGAAGAACCTGTTGCGAGATTCAACAGAAGCGTATTTTATCATATGGAATCATCACCGAATTATTCAAACATAAAGAAGCATAGAAATCTATAATATTTCAATCGTTAATAAAGATATAGATTTTATGCTACAATATGGCACATCTTTATTGATAGTGAACGTTAAAAGATTTACACATCGGCGTCTTAAAATCGCCTCAAAAGAAACGAATGAATGATAAGGCGCAATATTGAATGATATGATTTAAAAAATTGAGGTAGATACTCTAAATTATTATCAAGAATGCTGATGTGTTTATTTGAAAACATTTATAATGAAATGAATAGAATAGAATATTTAAATATATACAATAATGGAATGAATATATTTGAATTTATACATTAATCAAAAGACAAATGATAAGTAATCAAGAAATGCTGCCTATAAGTGGTTCGATGTGAACGTTCTCCAAATTGGCTTTTCACAAGCTTTTTTATGATTGTATATTTATAAAGCGTCCTACCTATATACACATTCATAGGTGTGTTTTTGCTTTGTTTTCTTGTTCATCTGATATGATAAACGACTGATACGATAAACAATTGTTAGAGACGTATTGGAACGGAAAGAGTCGTTAAAATAACGATGAAATAGCTGCAGTCATTAAAATTGACTTATTAAAAAAAAGTGTTCACATTATAATGTTCCATTCATGGTTGCTGACACTTTTTTTGCATCGATCATGACTGATATTGTTTAAAGGGATTAAATGAGGACTATTCACGCATATGTTGTTGAATATTTTGAAGAGACAGTCAAATTCGACAATGAGATAGGCACATTTCCTGCACGTATGCTATACAAGGCACAATATTTGAAATGAGTTTTACATATTTTGATATGCGAAGAATATGCTCAAAGAAAGATATAACCGATTGGATCATAAAATGTGGTTAAATCCATTTTTTTTCTAGAAGATTCGCGAGGAACTGCTGCTTCATTCAATTCATGAATGCATTGTCATATTTTCTGTTGTTAATTTATGGAATCGGTTGGCCTAATAAGCAACTTATAAATTTGCATTCTTGTCCACCTATCTAGTATGCTTTTCCGCTTACTCAAGGATATTTAGCGATTCTCTTCAATGTTTCTTTGAAGATTTTCCGATGTTCTGTCTCAAATTTCTCCAAAAATGTTGTCAATTTCATAGCGTATCCTTAACTTGTTCCACACTTCTTTACCTTCTATCATATTGCCATCGGTAATCCACCAAAATAATGCTTTTCTCTCGAGAAGTTGTTCCTTGCCGGCTTGTAGTGAACGTATATCATCGAAAGTGGCATTTATCTTGTGAGCCAAATGTCCCGTAATGAAGTAATCGTCTATCTAAAATCAATTGAATCCAATATTGCAGTTTTATTGCAGCTAAAGAAAAGGTGGGTGGATATAGGTTGACCACTGGTCAGAATTGGTTTCAAAGAAAAAAAGAACGAGAAATTTATGCCCTTAGTTTACGGACTTTCCGACCTCTTGATATCTATTAAATTTTTGCAATTTTTTAAAACCGAACTTCTTTCTTTCCTTACGGTTGCAACTAAAAACGCGACCGTTCATTTCATTCACGCAAAAAAACTGACAAAAATTCAGTCGAAAGTGCGACATTCTTTTGCAACATTTTTGCACCTTCGAAACATTCTCTTGATATGCATTCTTGCAATGTGCATTTGCGTCTCATCAAGATTTTATTCTAAACGAATCGAACCAAACTCATATTTGTGGATAAATCTTGTGGCCATCTTTTTTGGCGACCATAGTTCTTTATGTCCTTTTTTTTCTCAAGTACATCGCTTTTTTTGTTCGCATTTTTTAATACTTTTTAGGTATATGTTATTTTTAAGTGTATAAGTACATGAACGGCAGTATTCTTAAATATTAAACAGTTAAGTATTATCGAATAATTTATCAACATTACCCAGAAATATTTTTCGCCAATTGCAGCATTACGTATACTTTTTGCAGTACTCGGCGATATGATATATTGTAATCCACGACAATATGGATAGTAAAAATCATATTCATATTCTTCTTTAGTGACGAACCTATAACATAGAAAATATTTAACAAATTTTTGCTAATTTAACGAATTTTTGCCTATTATATATCAAATTTCTTTAATCAGTGGCGAAAAATCTTTCTTTTTTTTCTTACATATACGCCATCTCTGTTTAGCTTTTTTTTTCCGCCCGCTTCCTACGATGATGTGCCATTCAGTCAAATGAAAATCAAACGAGTCAAATATTTAGTCAGGTATGCAGCAATCCAGGTAATCAAAAAACCAACAACGAAATCAAAGTCGGTGAAGTAGTTAACACAGAATCGATTAAAGCATTTCTGATATATTGCTATGCATCATTACTATGTACGCATAGAAATTATTAAACAAAAGAAATCATTATTTTTAATTAATGGAAATTATGAGATATAATAAAAGTCACATTCGCATTTTATATGTAATTTACTCTGAAGAAATATTCATAATGCAAGAATTTTAATAATTTCGTTGTGAGTATGCAAATATGGATGAGCTCTAACTATAAAGACTTTAATTCAGAGTGAATTCTAAAAAAAAAAGAAAAATAATTCAGGGCGAGTTTTTTTTTAAAAAAAGAAACGAATTTAACGAATTGCGACGCTTTTAATTGAAGCAAAAAAAAAAAAGATACCATTTATTTGAGCGATCTCTTTGTGGAAATAGTGATCCTTTGTCACATAAGCCACATATTATACGTTTATGATCGTCGATAGGAATCGCTCGTTTTGAATTAATTCCCAAATATTTAATAACGGCAAATAAATCGAATATTACATCATCGTCGATTTTCAAAACATAACGAACGTTTGAGCAATTTTCATCAATAAAACGCAACCATGACAATGCCTAAATGTATGAAAAATAAAGTTTAAAAAAAAATTTCGAAGTTGATAGATTGTTTTTGAGTCGAAATAAATATTGCAATTTTATCATGGCATAACAACGATTGATTTAATTCTTTCCTTACTAACTTTATCTTTACTTTAATATATCATTAGAAATGAAGTTATGTATAGCTTTTTAAAAGTTTTTCTTTTTATCTAAAGTTTGAGATGAAGACATTTTTTTTTTTTTAAATTGGAAATTTCAATAGCTTTTTTTTTGCATATTTTTGTTTATAAAACTTTGTGTAATTTTGAAAAATCAATGAATGGTGAGATAGTTTTTTTTTTTTGCCAGCCATAGATAAATATACACATCATTAATGTTCATTTTCTTAAAAACTTCTAAATTGTATCGTTTTCTATTTTCATAATGCGCGCCGCGCGCTTCACAACTATGCATCTATTTGATCATTTTATGCTGAACTTATGGTATTGCTCGGAAAGCTCGTTTTGCACTAAAACTAACAAATGATCAATTATGGAATCTAGATAGCAGAAAATCTAGATATTAAAACAGTTGGGGAATATTCTTCAGCGCATCATAGTTGTCGAACTTTTCGCACTTGCAACCTAAAATTTTCCTTAGACAAGATCTACCGCATCGGCGGAATGTATTATACTACTTTTCTTGCTTGAATATAAATGTTAAGAAACAATACCTTCCAGGTGAGATTCCTGTAGACGTCGAGGAAATCTTCTTGAATGATATCATGATAGGTGGAACTCTCTTCAAGGATTCGCTTATTCCGATCCTCATTTGCAGATACACCCAAAACAAAGAGTATTGCCACCCCTTGCTGAAGTGAAAATGGTCTTCACTTAATCATTTTACAACGGATATTTCATGCTCATTTAGGTGACAATCGGATTCTGAGGCAATGGATGTCCGGGGAGATTGGACGGGATGGAATGGGATGGGAGGGGCGGGGGGTGAAGAGGGAAGCAGGACCACTATGATCATCTCACGACTTTTAGCAGATTTCATGAAGTGAAATATGCTTTAAAATTGCATTTTACTATATGTATAGTTGCATTCATATAAAGAAGTGCGTAAAATCTTTATCATATAGGAACTCGCTAATAGCATATAGGATGGTTTACGAGAGAGTCTCTTTCAAAGACCTAAAAAATGATTGCCTTATGTCGCGAAAATTGCTCTAAATTTTTTGAGGCGATTATTCATGTATCTTTTTCGTTTTTGTTGTCGAAACCAAGAAAAAATATTTTCGATTTTTTTCCTCAGCAATAGAATTTCCATTTCAATCTCTAAACTAAACATATTAATATTTTAGTGTCAATTATCATCATTTTTTGAAGCTTTACGCATCAAAAATTCAATTCATCGTTGAAGCGAAACAATTTCAAATATCTATGATAATTTACTTTTTGATAGAATTTTTCACCATACATATCACGATAAATTTGTCGTCGATCAAAATGTTCAATAGCCGTATGTACAATGATAAGAAGTTTTAATTGTGGATAACGCTTTACGCAGAAATCCTCGACGATTATCCATTTGAATTGATTTTTTCTAATAAAGACGATATCTGGCGATATTGTCATATATTTCAAAGGAGTTCCACTAGTTGTAGTGATTTGCTAAAAAAAAAGAAAATCATTTATTATCTTTTTGCATATTTTCACTATCATAAGCGTCCCTCTTTATTCTTCTCATTGAATATTCTTCACCTTGTCAGGTAATCAAAACCTTTTTTTTTCGTCGGTTTTCGTTCTTTTTTGTCCTTTTTGTCCTATTAGATACCTTTTTTTTCTTAACGTACCTTTTTCCATGCAATATAATATTTTAAAATATCGCAAACTTTAGAATAACACCGAAAAAATCATCTTTCTAGGCATTTTATTGAAAAAAATTGGAAGATAAAATCAGTATAATAGCTGAGGCCAAGAAAATTTGAAGCATTGAAGACCATGATATGATTAGCAAATCCATTTCAAAGAAATTATGAGATAAATTCATATAGATTTATGAAATTATGATCAACCTAATCAATTTCATAAATTTATGGCATATTCCCCTTTCATGATGGTGAAATATCCCTCGAACTCAAGACAGTCTGCACATAACTTGCAGTATTAATGTGGTGAAAACGAGAAGGTGAACAGTCGTTTCAACGATTGAAGATCAAATAATTCATCGATTTGGCTATATCATTAGTTAGAATGCATTCACTGGCTTTTTTGTAACATCCACAAACGCAATATATACATATGACCAACGATAGGAGAAAAACGAAAAATGTCATCCACAAAGATGAATAAAGTGTGTTTCATATAATATAAGGCGACATTTCATGAATATATGAGGCCATATCAGACTTATAAGACAATAAGGTGGAATAAATAAGATACGGCTATATATTTATGGATTCAAGGATATTTTCGATCCATACTGACTGAAACTCTCTTCAATGAAAGGAACGAGTGCTTCAGAAGTTAATTGGAGCTGTTCAATTTATTTGTAAATTTCTCGTTGGAGATAGGCGAAAGCGTAAATTTACCGACGAGAAAACGTCTGCTTGAGGCATCATTATTGATTACCTTTTGCATAGTTCTATACGATATATTTCGTGTTTTCTTACTACCGGTCATCAGCATTTGATGTTCTCCGTTAACATTTTGCATTGCTATGATCTCTATTATTTTCTTTCAACTTCTCCTCAAATTTCCCATAAAATTATGAAATGAACAAATCTATTTAGGTAAATGCTCAAAAATACGCAAACATATAATATCTTTTATTGATCCCTATTAGTATGAATTATGAAGTTTTTGATATTACTTGCCATTTCAGGATCAGCACTATGTTCGCCGCTTCGATTTTTATATACGTTGACCGTCGTTGCGTTGATTGAAAACATTTGATGATTGAAAGTTGCATTTGACATCATTATATGAGAACGACTGGAATCTGTACTTGTCGGGAGTAAATGAGACTGATTCACTGTTGGATTATGCAATATGAATATTGCAGCGATAAGTGAATATACAACTAGTAATGATCCCATCGAGAAGCAACGAAAATTGCATTTGCATATTGGTTTGCCTCTTGCAATAGTCATAACTGTTCGTTGTCTTCAAACTTACACTGAAATATGTAACATATTCAAGTGATTAAGAGTTGATTAGTTTAATTTGTAAACTTGTAATATCACTTTTAAGTAAAAGTAGTAGATATGGAAAATGAGGAAATTCAGTGACAAATTTTTTAAGTCTATTGAATGTGAATGATCGTTAAGAGGAGGAAACTATCAGCAATGAATTTAATTCATGTGTACATTGTGCTGTAAAAATTTTACGTGCCAGAATTTACTCCCTAAATTTGGGGTTCGATGTGATGAAAATTTTGGATAAATATGTAGGACACATACATCATGGATTCTCAATTTCAATCTCAATATCGTATCATTCCAGTTTGATAGAGATGAAGGTAAAGGTCGATTGCGTTTATAGGGTGAGACATGTGTGTTCTGGCTTCCGACAATAAAGGAGACTACATTAAAGCAACGTGGACGGGTAGAGGGCGAAGATTGAAGAACGACTTAGGCGACGAAAAAATAGGGAAGCAATTTAAGAGCAGAGGTTTTCGAGGGAGATTCTTCTTATTCCCACTTCACCTCCTCCCGCTGAGAGAAAGAACAAACTTCGAGAGAGCTGTATTCGACATATGCATCTATATATGCGTTGATACGATATCGTCAAAGCGCAATAAGTACTGTTTACCCTTACAAAGTCATGAAGAAAGCGTTGTGGCATTAAATGAGCTGAATTTTCAGAGGCTTTCGCCGAACAATGCCTAATAAGTGATCAATCGATATCAGTCAACAGGCATGGATTAAGATAAATAAATGACGATCCCATATTCTCTACTAGAATAACGAACATGCAATAATCTAGCATAACAATAGTGCATTTCTTCATTCTATTCATGATAGCGTGAATGTAAACATGTCTATATTAACCATTAGAAATCAAAAACTATTAGAAAAAAAACTGAGAGAATTGCAAAAAAAAAAAAAAAAAAAAAAAAATGTTGAATCCTTCAGCAGTGATTAACTTTTTTCACGATTCAGATTTTTCATTTTATATTCTCATCAGATGTTTTTCAAAAACGATAATTGCTCAACTATGTATTACGCAATTCATCTTGAACGTTAATTCATGTGCAACGTAACGATTTTCTTTTTTTTTGCATTGCATAAAACAAATATTTATTTTATAATTTAATATTCTACATCGCTGAATTATATTGAAATAGATTGAATTTTTACGAATATTTTTGAAAATTTTGAGTTGAACATTTTAAAAAAAAAAACGTTTTTCAATATTATAGAATAGAATGAGCTAATTCTAGAGCATCAAAATATAGCAGAAAAATCGAAAACTAAATTCGAACGATTCATTGTTCCACTGAACGATTGATTTATTGATTGACTGATTTCTTTATCGCCACAATGCAATATTTTATAAGATCGTCAATCACATTTAATGTATTTTATTATTTATCTGCAGGTCTTCAATTAGCGGCCTTCAATATTAGTCGAGCTAGATAATTTAGCGATTGCCATATGCCTACATGGAACATCTCGATTCATCTTCCGAGTTCACTGTCTCGAAAGATAGACTTTATAGTGCTAGGGAATTGCTCACGTAGACGACAAATAACCACACAACGGCTTTGAGAGTCGAATTAATTCATTACATTCTACGCGAAGAGAATTGATAAGTCTCGAGCCTAAATGTACTCACATTATAGATATTTGGAATTCTGTATGCGCTCTCTTTCTAAATCAAATAGGTATATTGAAATGAATAGGTCTTCACTCATACATTAGCTAATCTGGAATCTGGAGGATATTATAAAAATTCGGTGAAAATTTTAAAAATTCGCCGCGAATATTTCTCATGTATACGCATATTTTTGTGTGAAAATATACCAGAAAACTTTTATGTTTAAAATACAATGTGTAGCCTTTTATATGCGTAAGCTTAACTAATTTTTTTTTCATGTATATTGCGCGAAACGCAAGCATATATGATTTCTTGTTATTCTAAATGAAGTGACGACATGATGTACAGGGATCAAGACGTCATGATGCCGCTAACTGTTAACGGAATAGCAATCGTTTGGTTGTGTCCTGGGCATTCTGGAGTTGAAGAGTAATTTCCCGATCGACTGCGTTGCCTGATATTGTCTGAGTTCAGGTGTAACATTGTCTAATAATAATGACGTCAACTTTGCACATATTGCTACTAGAATATTGACTATATAAGCATTATTTTTGTACATAAAATATATCAATAAATTTTTGAATACGCAATAGACTCAGCGCATCAGTTGACATAATTATATCGAACAATTGCCACACCAACGTGTACGAATATTTCAATCTTCAGTCACATGAAAAACATTTATAGGCTTTTACCACAATTAAAAATGCACTGATAAGATATTGTTGATGCTTTGATGCTTAACTAATTTTTGAATGATTAAAAAAGCAATTTAAAAAAAAAACCCCACTCAGTGACCTCTCTTTAAATTTCTAAAATATATTCGTATCACTGCAATCATCCACTGCTATAAATATTCGAAAAATTCTATCATCACTATGCATTCTCTATCTTATCACAAATAATAAGCTTGTTAATAAGAACAGCGATGGTTTTTTTAAAAAAATTTTGATACAAATTTTCGTTTTAAAAGATGGTGGAACAATATAGTATAGAACAACATAAATCTGAATTAATCACTTCAAAAATAGAATAAACATTAAAATATCGCTTAAAAGAAGGCACATCAAAATTTGCATAATATATAATGGCCTAATTTTTGTCGTCAAAAATATTGAATGAAACGGTATAATCTAGAAAACGTTGATAGAGAAATACGAATGTTTCACCATTATTAACAACACGAGCACATGAGATTGAATCAAAGTATATCACACAAATATATGAGGCCTTAACGATTGTAATAGAGATTTAGGGAAATGTAGTTTTGATAAACTAAAGTGATCGTTGATTTGTATATTAATCTAGAACGTAACTTTTCAATAGAAACCAAGCTATTGCCCAACGAGTTATTCTGATGACATAGGAATTTTTCTAATTTGTAAACGAATATGGCAAAAAAAATTATTTCGGCACTTTTCTTCTGTAACTTCAATAATTGCCCACAATAAATTCATCTTTCAACATTCGCTGTAAGTAAGCACAAGAGGAACAACGGTGAATCGACTCGTCAGCATCCAAAGGGCAGAAGATGAGCCTAAGCCCTAACCTTCACGCGACCATGTTCAACCTGTGTACATGTAAAGCAAGGACGCTGCTGTCGAGTGATCGGTTGGAGGAATTGGAAGAAGAGGATTCAAAAATCAATTTCGATATAATTGTCCTAGCAGAAGAAAGAATTAAAGGCAAAGAGGCCGTCGACCGGCCAAACGGTAGCTGCTTGTTTTACCGGGGAGAGAATGGGACATCGCGGGCTGGAGTCGGATTTTATGTTTCGAAAGAATGGAAGGCTAAGATAATGTCATTCTCTTCTCAATCTCCTAGAATCGCGCAATTCAAAATTAAGATCAATAGAAAAACAAACATGCGAGTAATTCAAATATATACATCACACTGAGGCCGAAGCAATGAAGAATATACGCAATTCTTGGATGACCTGACAGTTGTAATCAATGAAGAGCAATCTACGTTCACCGTGATAATGGGTGATTTTAACGCAACAGTTGGAGCACGAATATCAGGAGAGAAGTCAGTTGGGAATTTTGGATTATGAGCGCGAATCCACGCGGACAAAAATTAGTTGATTTTTGTGAAAATAACAGGATGAAAATCATGAATACGTTTTTTTTAAAAAAGACACGGCAAAAAATGGTCTTGGAGAAGCCCCAGTGGAGATGCAAAAAACGAAATAGACTACGTCTTGGTGAATAAGGCAATAATCGTGAAAGACACCGAACTTTTGAACCACTTCCAAACAGGCAGCGACCATCGCCTGGTTAGAACAAACTCAAGCTAAAGGATAAACGCTCATGGGCCAGACGAAAACGAAACAAAGCACCGAAAAATTATTCGACGCAAGGTTATACTATACACATATGCATTGCAACATTCTAATTTAGCTGAGAGTGAACTTACCTATGCAAATATTGTTGCAAAGATCAGCCAAGCGGCACAAATCGCTACGACAACAAGGCAGGAAGCGTCGCCTCTTACGAAAGAAATAAAAGAACTGCTTGAAAAAAGAAGAAAGATGGAACGAGATGCTAATTTTCGGACTAAGCTGGAATTCTGTGAACTTAACAAGCTAATCAAAAAGAAAATATGCGAAAACCGTTATCAGAAATATCTGACTATAATGAAGCAAGTCGCAGCTACCGGGAAATTGAAGAGGGCAAGAAGCTCGCTAATTGAGAACAAGAAAAGAATAATTGAGCTGAGGAAAAGCGACGGGTCACTCAGTCAGAAACACGAGAAATCGACCACATCGTTCAGGAATTTTATACTGTATGCAGGAGAGACTGACTACACTTTCGTTACACGAAAAAGCGATGAGCCGCTCTTACAAATCATCGACACAGAAATAAGAAACGCGATCCAAAGCATGAAAAACGGGAAGGCGCCAGGCGTCGATGGACTAACTGGGGAAATGTTGAAACTCGGGAAGAAATTATTAGTAACACCGCTGAAAAGTCTGTTCAACAACATTATCAAATATCAACAAATCCATGAAAACTTCGCCTTCTCAAAAACAATTCTGTTGCTAAAGAAAGGCAATCCAGATGATAACAGAAACTACCGCCCCATATCACTCCTACCGACAATCTCAAAGTGTTTCTGGAAAGTTTTATGCAAAAGACTGCAGCAACAAATTGAGCAGAAACAAAATGTCGAGCAGGCAGGCTTTAGGCCGGTAAAGTCAACGATCGAACAAATCCACTTGCTTACCATGCTCATCGAGAAACCAGAGAGTACGACTTGCCCCTTTACTTGCTGTTCGTAGACTACGAAAAGGCCCTCGATTCCGTTGAACATGCCTCCCTGTGGAGGTCTTTGGAAAACTCGGTACACCCTTCAATAACATCCATCATTCAATAAATCCAAAGTAAATCGATAACTACAATTTGCGTGTATGAAAGGCAAATACCAACACAGGTAAAGAGAGGAGTACGGCAGGGAGACTGCATATCCCCGCTGCTGTTCAATGCAGCTTTACAGCTCGTGTTCGATGAGCTAGATTGGCAAAACAAGGGCGTGAATGTGGACGGAAAAAAACTTTCGCACTTGAAGTTTCGCAGACGACATAGTCTTGACATCTCACAACTTCAACCAAATAAAGAAAATGCTAAGAGAACTCGAGGTGAGAAGTGCGGCAGTCGGTTTACGATTAAACACCTCCAAAACGAAGCTGATGAGCAACCGAGAGCTGAAGTTGACGATTGTCGTAAGAGGCGAGAAGATTGAAAGCTTAAATGAATTTATCTATTTGGGCAGATGTGTAAAAATGAGCGAAGGAACGGAAGCAGATGTACGACGCAAGATCAAACAAGGATGGAAAGCATTTTTTAAGAATAAAGATTTCTACCGTGAAAAAAAAGTACCGATGAGTCTCAAGCTGAAACTCTTTGAAAAAGCGTGATGTCAACAATCTTGTACGGTTCGGAGACATGGGTAACAACTAAGAAAGTGCGCAAGCTACTGGCAGTGGCAGAGAGAAGAATGGAAAGAATCATGACAGGAATCAAACTACGACAGAGGAAAGCCAACGAATGGCTCCGAGGTGTAACAAAAGTAAAGGATTGGGTAACCGAGGCCGGAAAGAGGAAATTTAGATCGGCGGCGAAGATGTCTGCACTGAAAAATGACGACTGGGCGAAGATGTCTGCACTAGAAAAATGTTGACTGTGTTTAAAAATAAATATAAATTTATTAAATAAATAATTTGTGGCAAATATATTTAAATAAATAAATGAACTTTAAATTTTTTATGCTTCTTATCTTCATTGTTGTCTTCTTAAATGTGACATTCGATTAGTTCATTGTCCGGCGTGATTTGTTATATTTGAAAAAAAAATTAAAAAATTGGTAAAGAAAACAAAAGAATGAAAAATAAATCGAGTAAAATGCAGCAAATGAAATAAAGATGAAGGATAAAAAAAAAAAAAGAATTTTGAAAGCGTCGATACGGCTCCCAACGTGCATATGAAAAAATCTTCGGTTTTCCTTTCGATTACGCCCTTACGCCTAGTTGGAGGGTCGCTATTGCAAACGGCAGATGACTGTGAAGTTTGCCTTTTTCGAAATGTGAAACGAAATTAATGATGATATCTCACGTATCACGTGTAATATATTTCATCATAGATACTGAAACTGCATTGAAGCAAATCTTCGAGATCTAACTAGAGCTCTCTATTAGCAAAGATTAGATTAAACCCTTATTGAAATCTCCTCTTGTTATCTATTAAATGATCATCAAATGAAAACTCTACACTCGCCCTTACTTCCTCTTGTATGCTAGCAAAAAACCATCACAATATACACTCTTCTATCCTTGCAACGTGTTCAATGCATATACATTTCAACGGTACACACTCAGAAAGAGTTTCAAACAGGTGCGCTGCTAGAAACGAATGATGACACAAACTATTATGTGAATATATCTTTTATTCGCATTGTGATATCCACGATAATCGTGCAACTTTATAAACGCCAAACCATGAAAACTTCAGTGTATCCTTTCTGGTGCAGCCAAGAAGACGACTACACCTACGTACACGTAGAAATGAATAGTGAGTATGAAACGTTGCAACGTACGGCACGGTGATGCAATGTTGCAATGTGAGGTGCAGCTTTCGTACACGGTGAATTAGGAGCATAAACATAAGAGCAGGAAAGAGTGAAAGCTGTGAAGGTACTCTTCTATATTACTACCTAAAATTTTTTTAAAATCAAACAATTGAGGCGAAGAATTTGGCACGATATTGCTATAACATTAGTTCTCCACCACAACTCGACTCCAAGCAATTTCTTGACATTAGCCTCCAAAAGAAACAATATTCGCATCACCAATTTCCTGTGAAGCGCGAACTTTGCTACCTCCAACTACCTTTGTTGGGTCTTTAGCGCAACGGTACACAGTGCGCGTTCATACCTAAAATTTATCCCGCATTTAACGCTTACTTAATATATTTGCAGTTGCCCTTCGCAAATTTGTACACGCAAGCACCTTTGTTTTTACTTATCTTTCGCAAAGGTGCAACATTCATTTTACAGGTAGTGACACGCTACCTAGTACACAAACTAAGTATTGTACCTCTACCCGCTATATCGTTGAGACGACACCGAGACAGACGCGAGGAGACAAGGGAGCTGCCGGTCTGCGAGCCGTCGAGGGAGAACACTGACTCAACGGGCTGAGGCCCGCCTTATACAGGCTTCAGGCAGATCAAAGTACATAATTCGAACAATGACATGGCGCGAATACGAACAATGACATGGCGCGAAAAAATGCTACAAAAGCAAAGTGGTCACTGTTATATCACAAATAGATATCTTGGGTTGGCTCTTTAGCGTCACACCCAACACTGAGGTCATGGTGTATGAAGTAATCGCACCTAAAGCTAGCTGATAAAAGGTTCATGGCCAACTACATCAAAAAGATAGAAGGTCCTAAATCAAAAGCGAGAAAAGCACTAGCGATCTTTGTTACTCATAAGCAGAGAAGATATGCTGTTAAAGCAGCTCTATGAACATGCGAACCATCGAACAAGCTCTCAACGGACTTAACGTGAATCCACATACGAGTTTTCTTCACGTTGCATATGTTGTTCCATTTGGCCGTTCCGGCTGTCAACACATAGGTATTGATAGCCAGAAATGCCCAGAAATGCAACGATAGAAGTGGTTTTTCCGATCGAACTTGTATTTTTTAACTGACTATCATTATGTGCAAGTTTTGCACCATCGTAGTAAATTGAAACATTTTTGCAGGTTCAAACATGTTAGTGTAAGACAATCTTATCCCTCATACCTATTTCCCAATATATGCGATAAAGAATACCAATTCCTGAGGAAGTTTTTTATAGTTAATAATGACTAAGTGATAAGGTATGGCTTAATTTATCGGTCTGTGAGGTGTACAGAGATTATGATCTTGCAAAGTATGTGCTCTCATGGTCTTTTCCAGGCTCTTCAATTGTCCCGTTGCTGATTTTTTTTCGAGAGTGACCGCATCGTGGCATTCAACGAAAAGCATCAAATTGAGTCATATCATTGTGTTCGACATTTGATGTGATCTCTCAAGACGAATTACTCATACAAACTCAAGAGCTACAATGTAATCTATTCCACAACCAAGGCTCATCTCTTTGTTTTATAGTACACAGTTGGGCTGCTAGAATTATGTTAAAATGCTTGGAAAATGTGCAAGTTCAACGGCTAGAAGTCGATACCGCTTAAATCAGACTCCAATCGATTCAGATGAGCTGTTCTCAAGTGTTGACGAGTGCAAATTGCGGACGATAATACGAAGGAATAGTCATGCTAGAAATTCCCAATCAATGAGTTGAAAATAACAACAGAAGATATCGTTTTAAAGGAAAAAATGAGCGTATAACCTCAAATTAAAATCAGTATTAAGTATTTGAGCATTTAGAATGAAAAGAAAGATTCATTCAAAGGATAGGAGGACTATCAGACATATTTAATGAGATACTTGATGAATAAAAGCTAATTATAGCATAAGCGATATTGAAACATTTTTAGCTGGCGAAAAATGTGAAACATTAACCTCCTCAAAAGTATTTTGGTATTTTATGCATAGTTAACCTTTAAATGCTTATTTATTTTTGATTTTAATTGAAATTTTTTTTCAGTTAAACAATAAAATTTTTGGCTCTGTCGTATAAGCACATAGAAGATAGGCTAAAATTATTCCACTATTTATAATATGATTAAAACCAAGAAAATTAACGAGAGTTTTTTCGCATCGAAACATTTAGTGATGAATGGGGCAAATTTAAATATTCTTTATTTCATTAAGAATAGAAACCACAAAAGTTTATTTATGATGACGTTTTACATTAATGAGTAGTTTAATAACAAAAAACATTGAAATATTTTATTTGAGACGTTATAGGCTTTTGCATCACGGTCGGTCAGCAGCTGACCGACCGCTTTTCGAACCGAGAAAGAAATGATAAAAATATGCGAGAATTTGCTCATTTTCTATTTGCTAGTTGTTTTTTATTTACTTCGTTTTTGACTCGATAAATGTAAAATGAAAGTTCGTATGCTTATGTCTTTAAAAATTTATTGCTTTTCGTAAAATTGACGAATGAACATGAAACAATAAAAAAAAAGTTCATTCATTGAACCAACCAAATACTATTAATCTTTCTTCCTAATGTCTTCTAAATTCGATATCTCATTGAAACTGCGGTATTATTTCCTCCACTTGGCTAGATTCTATCTTATTATTGAAGAAAAAAGTAGTGGTGAGGAAGCGGCAACAATGGCCTTGCACATAACTTTTGCAATCCATCAAAACAACCTAAATTATCTGGACAAAAGTTGAAAACCTTGCTACTACAACACCCCAAAAAAGAGTTTTCTTTCTAAGTTACCAAATGTACAATAACAGTTCAGAAATTTCTTTTTTTTAAAACTCTGAGCTGTGAAGTTAAGAAATTTGCATATATAAACTTATTGACGCATTTGAGAACTCATAACTCATAAAATGAATGACTGAACTAGACGTGACTGATGTGGGAGATCAGTTCACTCTATATACAAAGCACCGGAAGCATTTCGACAAGGCATCACTTCCTCGTTTGCCAGCTCCGAGTGGGCGACGAACAAAGACATACATAGGACGACAGTCTACGACAATCACGCCGCTGCTATAACCAGCATTTTTACAGGAAAATTTTTGTGAAGGATACGTTAAACTAGCTATGATTTTTTTTGGAGACACTCATAATTAAGGAGGACATAGATAAATTCATTTAAAGTGACTTGAAGTTGGAACATTGCTCCCAAAATTTCATATGTAAGCACAACGAGGGATAATATTTGAAGCAGAAAAAAGGTTAAATTTGTTTCATCGTTGATTATTTTGCATTCAAACTAATCCACGATTTCTCGCTACGATCATCTTTTGTATGATCGGAAATATTTTATAATATTATAGCATTAGACGTTTATCGATATTTGTACTCTTATTCTTCCTGCTCTATAAGTCGTTTAATACTTATTGCATTGCGCATATAATTCATATTTCTCGAATGTTAGGTGAGTGGTCTATTCTAATATGTCGGGAAATATTATTTCATTACAATTGTTTCCCATGAATATATTCATAGATCTATAGATGAATGTCAATCATTACAAATCATATCGCTTTCATTATGTTGCAAACAATTGAGAAAATAAAGAAGCTGCTTATTGTTAGCCAATTGTTAACTGGATGCTTTATTGTTACCTAACGGGAAAGTAACTCTTTCATATAAAAACTGCAACAAATTTCATATGTAAATTTTAATAATATAAAATAATTTTATTTTTCTAGAAAAATTTCTTTATTGTATTACTGATAACTTCTCAAAGAATATCAATAATTTTTAGCAATAATCGTGAACTTTTTTTTTTTAACATAAAGAAGCTGATATGAACTTATCAATATAGTACACAATTTCAGTGAAAATAGTAAAGTGAACGTTAATCATATTTCAGCAATTATTTCGAATGCATTCAAAAATTGAAAGCAAAATTGCAAGGGTTAAGAAAAAAGGTTTAAAAGCAACGATGAATGTCCCTTTCCCCCTCCTCCCGCCCTCTCTTCCACCCATGGTCGCCCTCCCATGAATTTATAGTTTTCAGATCGTCAGTATACTGTTTCGGTGCGGTAAACATTTTTTCGTCCAACGTCCAAGAAACATTCCGTCATCGGATATCGTCCAACATTCCGTCCAACATCCAAGAAACAGTGGGTTGTAACCCCGTTGGGTGAGACAGATAAGAAGCCGCACATTGTGTGACAGTCAAGAGTGAACAGTTGTGCATTGTACAGGCGGCACAATTGTACAGTTGGAGGAACAAGAAGAGTATAGGTTGGACGGATGATCCGAGGGAGAGAGGGAGGAGGAATGAAAGTTCTCAGACGAAAAAGAGTGAAATCATCCACGAGCCACATCTATTACAAAAAAAAAAACTATAAGACTAGGCCGAACGGTCATCGAGGAAAATAAATTATACTCATTCTAGAAAATTTGTGCAAATAAAATAAAGCATAAGATCTTTTCTCAAAAAAAAAAAGATTTTCCAAAGGAGTCATTCAAATATATCTCCGCATAAGAGTAGAATATTTTTTGAAATGAAAATAAAAGATATTGGTTAATATGGGAAGATATAAACGAAAGCATCTTGAATCTACCTAATTCAGATCTATTTTTAACTATGAAGTAAATTTCGTACTATAATTTAATTAGTTTATACAAATTTGTACTCAGAGCAAAATTATATTTCACTTTATCGTTCATCTTTCTGATTTCTGTTCAGCGTTATTTTACTCTTTTTTTTTCATTCAACTTCATTTTATTCTTCATAGTCTAATATGTTTTAATTGTTCTTTTTCCTCTAGATTGGAAATATTATTCGTTTGATTTCAGATAATAATTCTGCTCTTTTTTTTTGTTTTCAACGAAAGAAAATCAGTGAGAGGAAAATATAATATTAGATTGAGGCTTTAATAATTTGCCGATATTGTTCTTAAACGAAAATTTGCATAAATTTTGAGGTCTTTACATTTTCTTAAAAGTAGAATCATAATAGAAAACAAAAAATGCATTTGAAATTCACCATAAATAATTTTATTATAATTATTTAGCACTGAAATTATTAATCTTTGGTGCATATATAACAAAAAAAAATTCAACAGTAGACATTTGCACTCATATTGGATCGATTTATCGAGAAAAATAAGCGAGGACCTTCTAGGATCATTGAAGACTTTCATTCTGAGTAAACGATGGCCTTACTGAGGATAATTCAACTCGAACATTAATATATTGTTCTTGCAAATATTTACTCAACTAATATGATTAATTATAAATCGGGAGAGGAGGAGGGAGGGGGATTTAGAGATTGTAAGCATACGAATATTTGAACTGAACTGAACTTGATAAGATTCAAATCCATAAGGCACAACAGCAACAAGCAACTGATGGAAATAAATTCCTATTAGTTTAATGCAAAAAAAGTTCAGTAAATGATGATGTGGAAGTCAAGAATGAATCCAGAAATTAGCGCCTAATACACATATGAATCGAAGCAAAACGAGCATCGATATGAAGCGATCAACGTGATTAATTTCTTTATTATTTATAAAAGTCGAATATTCTTCGGTAAAACCAATTCGAGCATCTCCAACGCGGTATTCACACCGAATGGTATATCCTTCTGCAATATCCACTAATATATCGTTTCATTTTATCGCATTATACCTTAGCAATAATCAATAATAGTTTCATATTCTGTAGTTCAAGAGAGTTCACGTCAATTTTAAAGCGAATAAATTTAGCAGACTGACGTTGCAATATTTCCGGATCCCAAGCACTGCCTACATCCGGCAAAACAACGTCAAAGACTCCGAAAGTCATTCCGAAACGAATCAGCATTCGAAAAGCTTGACCTTTATAGATGCGACATAACAAACTGCTTATAACCGGCTTACCATTTTCTTTGACGTGATATAATGCACACTTGCAAAAAAAAAAACATTAAAGCGAAAATCTCAGCATGATATATTTTAGAAGTACATTTTTTAAAATATATAAAAATTCACCTCACTATTTTGTAATGGTCCAAACAGCATCTTAGCAATTGAATGACCGAAGAAGCGTCGAGCCGCAGATGCCCATGTCTCCATCACCTATAATAATATCCTCTTTGGCTTCATAATCATATCGTTCAATTGTGTCCAATACTTCTTCAATAACTTCTCTATTAATTCATATTCTTGATTATTAACGTTAAAAAAAAACTTTAAAAGCATAGTGGATACTTTTTAAGCAATAAAAATTGAAAAAATATTTTGAAAGTAATTTCCATCATATTCTTATAGCTAGATTTTTTGTAAAGTCCACATATCGTCTATAATTTCTTGACGATTTTACTATTTGCTATTCCCAATCGAAATTTGCGACTCATGATTAGTTGATAAACTGGCAGGAAAAAATGCCTAAAATTTTATATTGTCGAACGACGCAGAAAATTTCATCTTGTATCCTATTCTTCATTAATGATCGTTGATCATCCACTTCATTTCGAACCTTGAAAATCGTAAAATTTAGTGTCGCTAGCACTTCTTCTCGTGCTTATTGTCAACGTGGAAGGAAAAGATAGAAAAAAAACGATTGAAGATAAATGAATTGAAGACATATATACGCTACAGTTAGAACACATAAAAAGATGCGAGTATGCAATTCAATTATAGAAAGTATTTCTTTGAACAATTGAATGACTACTAGCATTAAATGCAATATTGAAAGATCCACAATAATGGCCTCAATTGCAAACTTTACTAACGGTTTATTGAGATTTTCATTGATTTATTCTCGTATTCGAAATAACATAATCACTATGGCGATAGCAAATAATTTTTTCAACAAAGAAATGTGTTATATAAAGAGTATTGTTTTTATAATGGGTAATATTTATTACTGAATTAAGCACTCTATAAACATATGATTCGAATATATTGACGAATAATCGCAATAGAAATTAATAGAATTTGACTAGAGATTTTAATATACTTCATATTAATTAATGAAGATGTTGATTTGCATAATATATTTTCCTCTCTCAACCTTTTCAGACAATTTTATTCGCTATGCAAATAAGATATTTCTTTTTTTAAAAATTGTTATTCGGTACAAGTTTTGAAATATTTCAATGGCTTTGTGTGATTTCATTTCTCTATGAGAGTAATAATGTTTTTGCAACAAAGTGCAACATTTAATCTCGAACAATTATAGCACAATGCAATTGATGCAATTTTATAGGAATATGTAATGTGTATTGCAAAACTAATACATCACTTTAATATATCAATTTGCAATCATTTCAAATAGTGCAAAAATTAATGCAACAAAACAATATAACGCATATAATTATATATTGCAAACTAAATACGTTGATATCGTCTAAAAATATGATAATGCAACGATATAGATATTATTATCGAGATTCTTATAGCTTGCAAATATTGTTTAAATATTGCTGTCTTTTTTTAAATATGCTCTTCAATAGAACACAATATTAGTATTCATATAGTATATAGGAAGCATACCTGGAAGTAATATCGTTGTAAGCGATGACTTTCAATATTTGTATAGCATGATGCGAGTACACCATTAACCAGCAGCTTACCATTCTCGGTTAGGGGTGCAAAAATACCTGTCTCATTAACCTGTTCAATTGAGATCACTTTTGTCTCAACGAATCTGTTATTTACCTGAAAATGATTTCTCTTATTAATCGAATATCTCTATTCAAAAAAAGACCATCGAGTCGTAGAGGTTATCAAGAAGAATTTCTACTGGATAATTGATGCACAACAATTTTTTTAAATGAGCACATAGGGAACAGGGACTGTAAGAAGGACCAGATTATTGATTTTGACCAGGACAAAGACTATAAAAGTGGACTTGAGTCAATAGTATGAAAATTTGAAGTAACACAGTTTTGAAGAACGAATAATGATCCGTATATAGCCTGTCGCTGATGGAACGTGCGGCAAGCCAAGGTATATTCAAGTCTATCGAACAAACAATGTTTTAGATGAAAGTCAGCCTGAGACGAATAGAAATCTATCATATCGCAATATCAGCTCAATTCTCCGGTGGTGGTGGTGAGGGGGAGGGGGTGGGGGAGAGGAGGACAAGTAAATGAGGAGTTAGGAAAATTTAAGTTGTTTTGGACGGGACAGCGAATACAACACTTGCTTAGTAAATTACAGTAAGCTTTAAACTGTGATCACTTTGCACGTTTCAATACCGTAATGTGTCGAAATAAACACCCAATATTGATAATCTCCAATGTTGTGCTTTATGCGATTTAGAGGAAGCAATTTTAAATAGCTGTCATAAAGATTTGTTGGATAATCAGTAGAAAGAAAAAAGATTGCAATTCGAAAAGTTTTTGCAATAGAAACATTCAACTAATATAAAATGAATCATTTTCACTTATTTTGCATTCATATTGCAAATTGCAAAGAAATATGTTTAATTTAATGCAACATTATTGCAGTGAGCTTGTGTTAGTAAGGAAAAAAATAAAAGTAATGAAAAATGAAAATTAATGAAAATTCAAAGTGCTGCATTGAGTTTTTTTTTTTGCGGAATCATGCAATATGCAACTTCCTTTTCATTATAATCTACTTTCTAATGCTTTTTGCGGCTACTCTTTAAAATGGTCACTAGAACATTATAAATTCGTAATTTTTTGATATGTAGCTGAAAATTTTTCTCTCAGATTAATAAGCGATATTGTCGAATTTATTGCCAAAAATGCAACCCAATTCTATTATAAATTGCTGCGTAATTCGTTTTTTTTTTTTTTTTTTATAGAGAGCAACTATTGATTGCATCTAGCTGTAATAGTAGTTGCACAGATGCTGTAAATTGAGCAATAGGTATAGATTGGAACCTATATCTTTTATATTTGAAGGTGAATTATGTATAAAGTAAAGCAAAATTATAAGCGAAAAAAATTCAAGTAGCCATAAGAGCGATTAATCGGAATTAACCGTAGATCTAAATCCGCTCATGAATCGGAAATTATTCAAAATATACTGCACTTCTATATTTCATAAATTCATCCGACAAATATGCTTGTTATATCGCTCATATTTTATGTTTTATAAATATGTTCGACTCGTTCAATCGATACTAAATTCTGCTATTTATGAGAAATTCGTTTGAAAAATGCATAAAAAATCTCATGAAAAATTCAATTCATTTGTAAACTTTTTTTTTCGAGAAATTATCAATTGATATCTTTTTTTCCACAATAGTGTTAAATATTTCATTTAAATAACTTCACTACGTTGCAAAAAATAAATTACGATTGGTTTTATTGCGTGGATATTATTCCTCACCTTATTCAATGAGTAAAGACAATCACCAATACGGACATTTTCGGCCCATATTGCATCACTTTTGATATGTTGAACAAATTCGCCACTGCCTGGAAAAAAAAATGAATTCATCGCAACAGCTTGCAAATCATATTTCGGTTTGGATTTTTTGACCAGACAATTGTATGCAAAAAAAAGAAGAGAATTAATCTCATTTCACATGCAGCCCAGCTAGGCTCATATATATTCCTATTTAGCTTAATCAGCTGTATGAAAGCACATCATAGCGACACTGTTATGACGATGTTCTCTTTTTGTGCAAATAACCTGGTGCATAAACGTTCACTATGCAACGGAACAATTTATTCATCGTTGCTTACCTTTGCGCGTATATGCATCAGTGGACCAAGTATGCATATGAACACTAAGTATTGAGCTGGATGATAAAGCCTTTCACTTAGCTGTTACGTTAAATAAATTTACATATTTAACACAGCCGTAAACAAATCACAGTTTACATATTTGGCTGTTCATAATTCATGGCATATCTCTATTCGTAGCATTCATAAGCCTTTAATACTTGCGTTGTTTTATTTTCTATAATGTGTACTATCATATGAATTGGTGAAAATTTTGCCAGTGAGATTTTTTTTTGCATTGAAACATTTCAATAGGTATGTGGCGATTTTTTGCGAAGATTTCTGCAAAATCTCTTAACTTCTACTGTGATTTTTATGAAATTTATGGAATTTTATAGTATAATATAGTACTGTATGGAATTTTATAATATATTGGCATAGCAATAGCATGAAGTTTATGCTGTAGTATAGAATTTATAGCAAAACTGCACTATAGTTTTATATAGTATAGTTATTGTGTATCATATTTTGTGAGATTATTAGATAAGGAGCTAGATAAACCAGAAAATAAGATAGTGCTGATCAAAAAATCTCCTACAGAACATCAAAACGTTTATCGAATCAGTTAGGTAGGTGCATTTCACTAAGTACATCCAACATTCGATAGGTAGCAACTGCTTAAATGCATTATTCTCAAGCACCAAAATATATGGATTTTAGTTACCTACATTATTTCCCTATGTTGTAATTCTATCTCTTCAAAGAAAGGTGACCATAGAATTTGTTTCAAATTATTGTGAATATTAGATATACACATCCATTGCAGCAACATACTACAAGATTATTAGCGTAGAAAATAGTTGATTGTTTTTTTTTTCGAAAATGCTTTACTTATTTCTATCATTTTCAACAACAACAACAACAACAAAAAACAAATCGCTAAATTATTTCAAAGTTTTTACTGCTTGAAAATCTCATTTTACCTGAGCAATCCGTTCTATAGATGAAATGTTTTCGTGTAAGTTTAATTGAATTGCCATCTTCAAGATTTAATTGAAGAAATATTGCCTCTTGTTGAGGTAATCGATGCATCCATGATTTCACTCGAACATATTCCGCCTAGAAAACGAGAAATTAGAATTTGCAATGAATAATTCGAATAAATAATTTATATTTTTGTCATTACACCTATATATCGGTTGCATTTAATTTGCATTTCTATTAATCGTCAATGTTTTTTTCTTAAGTGAAATTATTTGAAAAAAAAACTTTTTTTTTTGCTTTTTATATTATTTAAAAAAAAAGAGATGCGATGAAATTATTTTACAATAGTAAGATACAATAATAACCGAAGAACGCATGTGGTATAGTTTGAATTATACTGTAAAAAAAGTAAAAAGTAATAAAGTATAGTTGTTTGAGAGAATTCTAATAGGACACGTTATATTATAGTCTAAGAGAAGAAAATATTCATTAGAGTGTATTGTTCATTCTATTGTGTAATATGGCTTAAGAAATCGCACTATCAAAATATCACTGAATAAGAGAAAAAAACACATTTGCTTTAAAATATTAGTGATATATAAAAACGAAAGAAACTAAGAGACAAAATAATGTCGGTGGTGTGGAAATTTTGAAATGAGGTAACAACATTGAATAACAGAAGCTTAATATAGGAATAAAAAGAATGCAACGCTAGGCATATGATTCGTTTATGGCCTTTATGGCTATACATCCGCGCCTAGGAAAAATGTGGCCAAAATGCGCTCTAAAAGAAAACGTGGTCCCGTTAAAAAAAAAAATTGCCCTATCTTGTTAGTTGCAGTTTATGGTAAAGCAATTTACGTACATAGAAAAAGCAGCTGCAATGTGTTATATCTTTACAGGAAAAAAAAAATTAAGCAATGACTGAATGATAACGTCTAACAATCAGTGAAAATTGAAATGTTTGTTTAAGTGTATGAATAATTTTTTACTCGAGTAGTATATATGTATATTAAGTCAAATATTAATGAGGGAATGAAAATTCCATTTCGCATGGCGATTGAAACAACCATGCGAATGAAAAACATCTAAACCTGCCACCTTCTAGCTTCTGAACTTGGAAAATTTTTCTTCGCATTTATTTCTCTACTATAATTGCATTTCACTCATCATTCATTGCTAATTTAATCGTAGCATTTCATTGGCGTTTTATAGAATTACTGAGATTAAAAAAAGAATGGAATAAAAGCTAATGAAAAATATCTGCACTTCTTCTAGGTAAATTATAACCGTTTATCGGATTTACCAGGATAGTGAACGATGCTAAATTTATTTATTGGATTTATATTGGAATAGTGGAGAATGGCTAAATTTAGACTTTTATTTGCGGATATTTGCTTCATTCTGAGATGAATAATGATTCTCTGAAGCCTTCAGATGTAAAAAATTGACTATTTCATAAGCGTTCAGCATTAAGACTACGTCTTTGAAGCGGAAAAATTTGCAACGCTACGATTATATGGAGTAAGAGACTTGTTTCTAGTGTATTATAGCTATATATTGGTGACTATCTTAATAAAACTATTTCGATAAGATATGCAAATTTTAGCTTTTTTTGCTTATTGCAGATATGCAAATTTTTTGCTTATAGCTATTCGTTCTCAATTCTCCATCGTTCTTTGTTTAAAGACGTTTAAAATTACGTCGGCATTTTTAGCGCTAAGTATCCAATCGTTAACTTTCAGCTCATCCATTCTTTTTATTTCTCCGCTCGATATTTCGACGTTCATATCACTCGAAAAGCAATACATATAACCACCTGAAATATGAAAAAAAATTAATAAATAATTCGTAAAGATTAGATTGCTTTCAATATTAGAGCAATTACTGCAGATAATTAATCAGGATTATATCAATACTTATTTATATTTATATATTTATATATTTATATATTTATTTACATAATTAAATATCGATATTGCACATTTATATTTGTGATTAATTATTGAATTGAATATTGCAATATATTTTCTTATCGATATGGCTCAACTAGCAAAAATGAACATAAATGCAGATGAAAAGATAACAAAATAAACCAAAAAAATGATCGTTACTTGCAAGTGAAGTGGACAAAACCCTACCATCTTTTTTTTTCCACAAACGAAATTTTTGGCTTTGATGCGATAAATACGGCATCGAATGAATATCACTACTGTGTCCCATATTTGCTTTCTCAAAAAAAAAAAGAACCCATTCCACTTTGTCTTCTAAAATCTCTGACTAAATATTTCATTCATTTTTAGCCGCTTCAAGATTATATTGCTATATTTGTATATTCTAAATTTAGATTTCTTGCAATTCTGAATGAAAAATTTTTGAAATTTTTATTCCACTATATACGTTCCTTTTTTATGATCTAATATTTAATTTTTTTCTTTTGAGTGTTTCGTTGTATTATTTCAAGATTAAAAAATAATTATAAAATTAGTGCATCGATGATTTATTTATAATATACATCATTCTTGCTTTACTTATTGTACTTTCGCTTTTTTTTCAGCTGAAAATGCGATATTGTAATGATATACGAAAGGGGACGAACCGCCGGCAGGTACTGGTGCTGGTGCTGGTGGTGGTGGTGGTGGTGGTGGTGGTAGGGGAACTTGTTGCACAGGAATTGCTTGGAACTGAAATATTTCGATGAAGAGATAATTCCTATGCATTATATTGCGAGAATATTTCAGTACTCATTTTGCTTTTCGTTAATTATTTTACTGTTTTTCTTTTTGCGTAATGTACACTCATAGTGCACATTACACGTGATATAACATTATATGGCATTACATTATATCATTACATTATATCATTATATCATCACATATATAAATCTCAATAGCAATTAATTTATTTGTATGTCGCAAATAATTGCAGAAACATCGATAAGTTCGACAAGTTATATAATAAAAGTTGTGCTTTTTCAATGCGGTATTTCTTGCTTCATTTGCTGTAACTACTAAGAAAAATTCAAACATTCGACGAAAAATACTACTTACAAGGAATTGATAGAAATTTTTTAATAGTTACAGGGAATTAATAGAAATTTATAACAGCTACAAGGAATTAATAGAAGTCGCACTTCTCTAATTCACAATTCGAAGAGTTCGATCCGAGGTTATGGTTGCGATATTATCACTCCTATCTTATCAGCTTATTAAATCGAATGTGCTCATAATTTTATATTATTTATTAATTCTAATAATATTATCGACTAAAATATATCCACCGAAAAAGTGCTATAATAAAAGATGAAAATATTTTTTTTCTTGCAATATTTTTGCAATTTTCTTCAAAGATTATTCATTAAACGTTTAGAAAAATACAAACATATGCAATAGATAATTTTGTTGCATACTAATCAATGAAGCTGAAAAAAAGCAGTAACTTTTTTTGCAATTGAGATGTAAATTGCATTCAATTAAATCAATTTCTTTTTTTTGCATGAAACGAAAACATTTGCAATAATTATAATAGTGAAACAAAACGAAAATTACTAACCCTTTGAACTTGGAACTGCTGCACGAGTTGTGCTGAAAGAAATATTTGTATTTTTGAGTGGTCTAATATTGAAATCTATATTTTTATGTTCTATGAAAATATGGCCAATGTGAAAACTTGTGAAAGCCCAAATAACATATTCGTGCTTAAACGTATATATATATATATATATATATATATATATATATATATATATATATATATATATATATATATATATATATATATATATATATATATATATATATATATATATATATATATAAAATGTGTAAATTGACCGTCGAGCAGAAATATGCACAAACTGCTCAAACTGCTATTAGCGCCATAAAAATTTGCGGAACGGATGCAATCATTATAGAGAAAAAAATTACAAGAAAAAAACGAGTGCAACTACGACAAGATCATTACGACCAGTAAGTGGACAATGCTTTTAAGATGAGTAAGTCAAAGATGGTTTCAAGAAATCCCTGAGGGTAAGAAATCATATATTAGTTACCTTAGGTTATATTTAAAGTAGTTTTTGAATTGATAGTTAGAAGAATACAATTCGTTTCGAAAACACTAATAACTGGAACTTACTTTGAACTGGCCGAACTGGTTGCTGCACAACTTGTTCAATAGTTTCTTGTACACCGATTTGTTGCGGAACCGCAGCTGGAAGCGTCTGTATAGGAGCCTGAAACAGATCAATCAGTACTATGAGTTGATTGATCAAGGCTGCTATTTGGAGTATTGTAAAGAACGTTTTACGTTGTCAGGCTAGTAAGACGTCATTTTTTTTCCAGCATTTTCTCAAGAAAATTTGAATACCTCATATTTACTCATATTTGCCTTAATAACCTCATGTCTTTAATTCGTTTTTCTCTAATATAAGAAGAGGGCTTATAATCAGAAGATTGTCTTTTATTTTAACTCCGCAAGAACGTGGGAGAAACTTCGACATTTAAAACAAGCTATACAAATACTTCTATGATTTAAATGAAAAAAAAAAGGCGAAAACAAACTTGAAAAGCGATTGCATTTCCTTTATAATGTTTTGTCGTCGATATTTTGCCGGGTAAATAGAAGCGTCTTTCCATCTCGTCTATTACCGAATTATCAACTGCAAATTCATCATCCGCTTTAAAATATCTGTCGTATTTTTTGATGTTTCATTTGTTAATTTATCAACGAATTGAAAGCGTTTATATGCACTTATCATAAGAGTATTCATTCCAATGACATTACAAGCGATACATTCCTTTTTATTCGATGCATTGCTAATTAACCTATTTTGAGCACTCTTTTATATATATATATATATATATATATATATATATATATATATATATATATATATATATATATATATATATATATATATATATATATATATATGAGCACTTTATATATATTTATATATATATATATATATATATATATATATATATATATATATATATATATATATATATATATATATATATATATATATATATATATATATATATATATATATATATATATATATATATATATATATATATATATATATATATTCATTAACGATATATTATTTTTCTAGAGCGTGATATTTTGCTTCTCGTTTAGTTTATTATACGTTGCATAGCGTGAATTATGAATCCCAGTTAGGAGTGATGTTGCATTGCGCCATTCAGTGTCTTCCAGTAAACCTTTACAATCCTTATATATTCAAGTGATGCTAAAAAAATGTCTTCTCGGAGGTTTTTTGAATTTTTCGTTACAAGACGAAAATCGGTACCTTAGTGAGGGTAATTAAACGACTAAGCCAAGTAACAGATCCATTGCCTCATAAGCTGCTTGCCGTGAAAATATTTTACAATAATTAAAAAAATTTTTGAATGTCTCAAATATGAGCCATACTTGAATCAAGAAATTCATAGAGGCTCATGCTCATTTCGTATTTCATGTGACAAAGTTGTAGTGACATCAATCTAGTTAATATTCGTAGGTGTGTTGTCCTAGTATCCCCTACCAGTGAAACACATCTAAGCCACATATGAGACGCTTATGCATTAAGTAAAAAAGTTACATTTCGGCTGTATTATAGAAATGAAAGCAATCGATTGTTGAATGCTTACCGGAGATAGACTGCTCATCAGGCATCGGAAGACACGGAAAACGTCTCACCGTAACATCGTAAACAGGGCTAAAATACTATTATTGAATAATTTCCACGCTGAAGTCACTAATAAAAGTTTTTAATTAATTCATTATGTAACGATTTTGCGTTAAGGGATGAATTCCTAGAATATCCAGCTACCAAAAAAAAAAAATGCAATATTCATGAACTCAGGCAAACCTTCTTCGTGAACTGAGGTGAAACTTCTTCGTGAACTCAGGTAAGGCTTCTTGGTGAACTCAAGTAAGGCTTCTTCGTGAACTCAGGTGAGAGTTCTTCATGAACCTCAGGTGCTACTTCTTTGTTGTCAAAATTACTGGAAAATTATCACAACTGCAATGAATGAGCATTTCAATAACCCTCATTGGCAGTCATCCATTGTGCACATTTGAAACACATCTTCAGCTTATTGCATCTATAACTTATAGATATGCTAATACTTCCTATTTAGCTCGAATCGCTTTACTTCATAACTTTTAGGATTGAACTTTTATTTGGCAAATTGAAAGTTATATCATCAAATGAGAGAATGCAATTTATTGGTTATTATCAATTTCTCGTTTCACCTCATTATCACTATTTAATCGAATCAACGCACCTGTCATCATCACTTTTCACTTTTTGTATATCAGCAATATAATCAAAAGCATATTGTCGACCGTCCTTAAGTACTTCACCACCGACGACAATTTCACCTGGATGAATTGTGGCGACGCCACGATCTGTCGAATATTTCAGAATATTATAAGAGCAACATTGTAGTGATAAACTGAAACATTACATACCTTTTGCATCAATCAAATTTTTTTAATTGCAGAAAGCAAAAAAAATAATAATGTAATGAGCTGTAGTGTTTAATTCAAGGGTCTTATCGAAAATTTTTGCTCAAATAGAAATCCGTTTAGGTAATTCGAGAAGAACTTTCAAAATCAACTTATTCTACACTCAAGAAAAGATTAGAATTTCTTCAGAAATTTTCACATTCGTATGAAAGTTTAACAACTAAGAAAATTCATCATCATTTGAAATAGGGCGAAATTATCATCTCTACAGAAAAAAAAATGTTCTTATTTTATTCTATATATATATATATATATATATATATATATATATATATATATATATATATATATATTTTTTTTTTATTGAGAACGTTAAAATATCCTTTTTTTTTGTTCATCAATGAAAAAACATTTGAATTATTAGCCTTAGAATTTTGCATTCAATTCCCCTGTCAACGAAGAGGTATCGTAAAGGTAGCCCATTATAGTTTTCAAATAATACAACATATTTTATAAATTTGTCTTCTATACAAATATCATAGAAAATAACGTTGAAAACGCGCAATAGATCCAAACGTGTGCAATTAATCGAGCATGACTTACTTAGTACTCTAATATATTCATAAACAGTAATAATAAGACGATTTGCATGAACAAGAAAGAGGATAGTTAATTAAATATTGCGCCGAAATTAGGATTCTATCACACTTTATAAAATGCTCGAAATTTTATCACTACACATTTTAGTTGATAATTTCTATCGCTCTGTTGATTATTATTTTTATGTACAAAATAAAAGAAATATAATAACATTAGATTATTTGTAAGGTGAACGAGAACTAAACGCCACGTTTCGAGATCACTAAAATAACGTTCTCGCTGATAGACGAAAAGGATGAATTTTTAGCGCTTCGGGAAGAGAAACCGGATTCCAAATATTTTTTCCGGAAAGTCATTCGATTTTTTCGGAAAGATTTTTCCGGAAAGTCAAGAATAGAAATTCGATTCGCCGATACTATCTAGATAAAAATTATGACGTTTTTTTTTTTTTTAATGAGTGCACATAACTATATGTAAACGTTTTCATGAAATTTTCCTCAATAATAATTCTGCGTCAGAATAATTCAATAATTCAAGCAAATTTATTCCGGAATATTTGAATTCATTTATTCAAAAATTTTTAATGCCGATAGATATATCTGTCATATTAAAATATGCAAATCAAAAAAAAACTAATCTCAAAACGATGAGAGAATTATTGAAATTTTTACTTCCGATTTAAAATAGACGAAATGATAAACTAACGTGCAAACGTTTACGTCTTCCGTAGGAAAAAATAGTAGCCAAAAAAAAGTATTCTCGAAAAAACATATCGCACTTTTTGGCGAAAAACTTGCTTTATGCAAATTTTTCTCAACTCGATTACGTCTAAATACTATCTCTACATTGAAATATGGAATAAAAATTTGAGATCTTTGAAATAAAACATTTATGATCAAGTATGATCGAGTAATGGATCAAATAATGGATATGATCAAGTAATGGAAATAGGTATGGAATAAAATTAGCACACTAACGAAGCTTTAGGATCTTTAGAGGTCGGTGCGATACCACCAACCCATTGATGATTTCTTGGACATGAATCACTTTCGAATGTTGGTTCACATTCCTGAAAAGAAAAATTATTTAGCAATACCAGAAATAATTATTGGAATTATTGAGTAGAGCTCATCTCTATAGATTATCCAATATTGATTTTTTTTTAAAAATTCGCTTTTATTCTATTTAAAATGCTTTAATCGAATTACAGCTATTTGAATAAGCGCTTTTGTTGAGAATAAAAGCAAAGTATTGAGGGAGAGTTTTCTTGAAATGATCATTGCTTTTACTCAATCCCTCCGTCCAACAATGCGCTTTACTATTCACTTCTAAACACTCATTTAAATATTAATAAATGATGCGATCGCATAATATGAATACAAATTTAAATTGAAGAGAGGTATGATATAAATTTGAGGCAAGCACAATGTCATTCCTTAATAAAACGCATATTATGGAGATTATCTTGTAAGAATGGTCTAATTGCATTCTCTCATATTATAGTAATCCAGAATGGAATTTTTCTGTTGGAATTTCCACCTTATTCGTTCTCGAATGGATAGAGATAAAAAATTCGATCGATTTTTACCTTTTCAAGGCAATAGCAAATCTTGTCAGCATACCTTTTTTTGATCCAAGAAATGATATTCGGAAGAAATCGGCAAAAATAAACATACGCGCATAGACATTCGAAAATATATGCAAATGAAGGTGGCAACATATTTCATATTTTTTGAAAAAATTTCTTCGAAATACGTCAAAGCAACTATCGCATTCATTCCTCAATTTTTATTAACCTTTTAGGCATCCCAATAGAATAAAAAACAAGCAATATGTATGCATGTAATAGGTGTCTTAGATGATTTGCAATAAGTTGTAAAAATCAAACTGCTTTGCATTGCAAATATAATAAATGCAATTCCAAGAGGACGATTTGAAATTAAATAAAAAAATCATCCCAACATTACAATGTTCTTCAAAGCATATTTTTTTATAATATCAAGCAATGCAGGTGACATGTCATTAGGCGAACACCTCATCTAAGGAACTTATGAACAAAATTCTATTCTCGCAATTGCGAAAATTGTATCATGCGATACTGTTGAATATTCAAGGAGAACGACCGACCGCAATCTGTGGCATAAATGATCCACGTGCACCATCATCGCTTCGTTCACGTGGCATGTCGAAAGCTTTAAATCCATCTTGACGCTATAGAATTGCATTCTGACTGAAAATTCCATCCGAAGCAAGTACATTTGAAGCGCCTGGAGAATAGAACCCGAAGCAGCTATATCCACGTGGCCGCTTCGAGTACGCATAAATCCATCGGCTACTTTATGACGCATAGAATTGAGCATTCTGACTCGGCATCCGTCGGCGATCCGAAGCAAGTGGAGGGTTGTCCGTACTGGAAGCGACCTCTGTGGCAGAAATTCGACGTGGCAGTCGAAAGGGAGACGGAATTGAGCATATGAACGGATTCGAAGCAAGACATGTGTCCGTCTTGCGACGTTACGGAGTCAGATGAGGAGTAATGATGTTGCGAGTGAAGGACCCAGTAGTCGTGGAGTTGCACTTTGACGACAAGAAAGGTTTTGTGCGCAGATCCGATTAAAAAAAAATCAGAGGACAACTTTCAAGGGGAAAGAGGTTGGTATCGGGAGCAAATTAACTAGAAGAGATGTCAATGGAAAAACGTCAGGAGGGAGAGGAAGAGCTTATGGCACAAGAGCAAATGTCGTTTGCATGGTATTTTCCATCGATTGCATGGTATTTTCCATTGAAGAGAGATTCGATTACTAGGGAGGATGTGGGGAGAGGGATAGGCAGGAAGAGAAGAGGGAGTGATCGGATAAAAAAAACTGAGTATGACTTAGTCGATGGACTAGGATGAAGAAGTTATCCGAGAAAAATGCCAAAGTATCTAGGTGAGTTGCAAGAGGCGATCGTCAAGAAGTGGTGGGGGGCCATCAGTTGCCTTTAAATCGCTATGAATAAGAAAGATGTAACAGCTGTATACCCAAAATTCATTCCACCTATACTCTTAGCAATACCCCTAATAGTCCTCCATTTTCGTCTATATATACTATTGATTTCGTGCTATTTGAATGTTAACATTTAAATATCAACATTATCAGGCGGATTGATAAAAATATGATAAGCATTGATTAGAATAGAGTTTTTTTTTCTGGGATTTCAATGAAATTAGGCTAATAAATTGTAGTATAATGAGTAAAAATCATTTACGAAAATTATAAAATGATATTCTTTTCTTAAAAAAGGTCATTTATTATTCACAAATTATACCATTAACTTATCTCTCTTAATTATCAATTGAGATTATTATCAATATTTTATATTTATATCAAGTTTATATTACGAAAAGAAAGAAACCTAAGAAGTGAAGAATTCATATTGATAAAATATACAAATCGCCAAAATGATTTCTTATGGGGGGGGGGGGGGGGAATTTCTGAGGTAAAACGATTTCATTCATCTCTTCAAAAAAATATTTTTCAATTAAAGTGGAATTTAGGTTAAACTAAAATTTACCTCAAAACTGAATGGTATTGCAGATTCGCCACAAAAAGATCCTCTTAAAGGAGTAATAAATACGCTAATAAGAAACACTTCTCGAATAAATACCATACCTGAAATTCGCTTTAAATTTTAAAAATTATCAAAGAATAAAAGAGAAAAATGAGAAGAGTAAAAATGCTAATTTTTTTTTCTTTCATATGCAAATATTATTTTTAACAATAAAATTCTCAGCATAATTTCTAATAAATATAGCCTAAATTAATTCAAAAAGTTTAAAAGTAATAAAGAAGTAATGCAAATGAGGTAAATTAATAAATAACAAAATTAATAAATTATAAAGTATTTAAATATTAACAATAATAAATACATTTATAAATGTTATTTTATGCATTAAAATTATATGTAATGTTTCTTAGCAAGGAAAAAGAAAGCATTATTTGAAGGCACCTTATCGTCAATAATATGACAATTGAACATAAAATTTAATTCTTTTGATCTCATATTTTTACCTAAAGCAATCATTGCACACCTTAGAAAATAAGCATATGCGATATTAATGAAATTATTTTCTTTATATAATTTAAATATGCGATAATAACTAATTTTTTTTTTTGATGAATAAATAATGCACAAAATAATAAAGAATAATATGGGATAAATAAATAAATAATACAAGAGTAAATTTTAAATAAATAAATAATGAATATAATATAGCAATGTGATAAAAACAAAGAAAAAAAAATTTCGATTTAGAGGAGAAAAATTTTATTCAAATGTATCAAAAAAAAAAAAAGCGCAACATTTTCTTCATTCAATAATAATTTTGAATAGTTGTTTAATAATTGGTTGAAAAATAATGAAGAAAGCCGAAAAATAAAGGCAACAAAAGCGACAAATCCTTTTGCCGAAATATAAACACATATTGTTCACGTGTTTCGTACTTCTCGGCCTATATACCTAAATAACTAGACAAGGAGGTTGTACTTTTAGGTGCATTGTTTCGCTAAAGAAAAGAGAATCATCAATGCAAATAAGGTCATTGCAATGATGACCTGATCTCAAAAATAGTGTTGCAATATTGCAAAGAAACGTTCGAATTGTTGAACAATTCTTTTGTTTTCATAATTAATCGTTTATTGAAACGTATTTTATTGCACAACACAATAAAATACAATTACGCAATCTAATCATTGAAAATGCATTATTTTTTAAAAATGATAACCTTAAAAAATATATACTAAAATACTTCATTTATTGCTAAATCCAAATCATAGTATTCACCCTTTTCATAGAAATTTAGTTCTATGCATGCATCAATGTGATACCTTCCGAAAAACTCTTGGAAATGAAATATAAATATATTGTGAATCAGTTAGTTGTTAACAAAAGTATAAAATTTTGAGAAGGGTAATATCGATCTTGAGGGGATAATTTCTGGTGGTCGAGGATTGCTTACGTATTGATGCTTCATTTCCATGATAAAGATTTCAACCTATTCGATGCCTCCTTGCAACTTCGGGCTTTAGTTTAGTAAGAAATGGGAAAGCGTTCAAATTCCTTCGACTCTAAAAGAAGCGATACAAATTTGAGGCTGATGCTCACATCTATATTTCTATTGAATAAAAAGGCTCATTGCTAGATCACTGAAAAATGTTGATCACTCTTGAACATTGAATGTGAATATCGTTTTATTTGTGTTTTATTTCATTTCTATTCATTCAGTAGCCAAATAATAGTTGTGGTCAATGTTGTTTTTGTTGATGTCAACATCGAGAAATGAGTAAATTATTTATTTATTCTCATATGATTAATTAATGAGCAAAATATCATGAGATATATCTCAATATCAATATCATAAAAAGAAAGCAATGAATGTAGAACGAGCAAACTTATCAACTGATAAGCTTATCAAGGCTAATGCAATCTTAATCAACGAGAATAAAATTTGAATTTAATCGAGTCCAATTTTTCTCTAATTAATCCCTGTAAAATAAATTAAACGATGGTTTATTGAGCTTAGAGGATATACTGTAAAATACCATTCTTTAGGAATATCCCATCGTGTTAGGTTTGAGTTCATTGATTAGGAAAAAATATACGATATGATATGATATGATATAAACAACAATATCCACAATGAGTTCAATACAAAGAAGAAATTTGAATAAAATATCAATGAGGAGATGCTAATTATTAAAGCATTCAATTTCTTATGATTTGCATAAAATATTCGTTCGCATTTTTTTTTTCATCTTGCCGCATAATTTGTCGGATTTTTTTAAAGAGCGCTAAATTTCTTTCATATTCATTTCCTTTAATGATAATATTCATTCGCAACCATTCAAAAATATAGCCGTAAACGGAATTGAAGGAAACGAATGAGGAAAGAAGATGAAAGGGAAATGAGAGGAAAGAAAATCGGAAATCCAGCATTGAACATGGTAAAGCTGATGAAAACTATAGAATTTACTCAGTGATAATATGTTAAAGAAAAAAGATAAGAATTTCTAAAATGCATGAGCTAGATCTAAATTATTTGAGCATATTGATGATTACCATTTGAAGTATGGATATTTTTATTTTCTATCCGCAATAACTCATTTCAGCAAGACAAGTTTTTAAAATTGACTTCCGGTCCATCGGAAATCCTGTATACATGTCCTGGCAAAATCCTTTATACCTGCCAATGCAAAATCCTGTACACCTGTCCTGGCAAAATCCTACATACCTGTCCCGGCAAAATCCTGTATACCTGTCCATGCAAAATCCTGCACACTTGTCCAAGCAAAATCCTGTATACCTGTCCTGGCAAAATCCTGTATACTCGTCCATTTGTTACATTGTAATTTTACGTTCAGAAATTAATTTTTTAACGATTGACAAAATGAAATAAGAGGAAATATCGCGTAGAATACGCGCAATTGCTCAATTTCTTGCTTGACACAATTCAAGATGGCACCATCATTTGACATTTGTTTACGACAATTTCTCATTGAAATGTTTCGAATAGTCGAATACCTTTACAGGTATGTAGAAAAATAAAAATAAAATTTAAAAAGAAAAATAAACAAAAGATATTATATCGTTTAATTTTGTCGAATAAATACACAGATTTTTTTTTCTCACCATTTAACACTAACGATTAGGAATAAAGATTAACAATGAAATTGACACCGGAAGAGAATTTTAATTGGAATCACAACGAACGAAATGAACAACGAAGAATTAACATCACTAAAAAAGAGAGTTATGGCGTTGAAATTTGTCCATTACCTTCGAAAAAATATACTCGTTAGCATTTACAAAGAAATATTTCATTCATCTCACGAGTACCGTCGCCCCTATGACCATATTGTTTATCAGCATCGACATATTTTTAGAGGAGAAGGGAGGAGGAAGAGGAAGCGAGAGAAGGATAAGGAGGCAATTACCTTCCTGATTTACAAGTGATAAAATATGAATGAAAATTCAAATTTATACTGCTCGAAATATGTATAGTAATCATATATATATATATATATATATATATATATATATATATATATATATATATATATATATATATATATATATATATATATATATATATATATATCCATCTGCAAATCTCCAAGTCCTATGAGAAATGAAGACGTTGCAAATTTCTAATCTTGTCCGAGTAAGCTCCATAATTGGCCGAAAGATAACAACGAAAAAATAATTGAAACTCTTGATGAGCATTGAAAATGATTAAAAATTTTTGAAAATTTTTGAGAGAAACTATTTAAAAACGTAATAATATTCTCATATTTTCAGCATCTCTTTCAATCAAATTAATGGGGTCAGTTGAACTCAACATTCAATGGGTCACCAAAAAAATAAAAAACATTTACAAACGGGTGTTAATGATCATTTATCGATTTCATTGTGTAGAATGCATTTCCATTTGATCGATATAACTGGACGATTGAATTTGAAATCTATACTATTTTCCAACGATATCGATTAGTAATTAATTAAACATAAACAGTAATAACGATTTTATTATCTTTTTATAAGCTTTCAGGTGATATTTTATAAATGAATAAGGTGAAAAGTAATGGATAAGAAAACTTTGTGCTGAAGATTTTGCATCAAATGATCGCGCCTTTAATTTAAAAAAAAAAAAAAATGAATTCATTCATCAATAGGTGTTTATCAACAGTCGCGGTTTTCATAATGAAATACGCATATCACTCTGTTCCTTCCATCTATTTTCTCATCAGCTAAATTTTTATTCAATGAAATAAGAATACAATAAGAAATAATGGCGCATAAGCTGGTATGAATAAAATTTAATGCTGTTGAATTTTTTTTTCCGTAAGACTAAAATTCGAATTACTCAATAAAAAAATAGAAAAATTTCATATTTATTTACTTCCACTCTACAAAAAAAAATACTGTTAGAATTTGTGCGATGTATATATTTTAAATATCTTTTAATAAGCATTTTTTGCTCATAGAGAAAATCTATAAGATACGATTTGGGAGTGTTGAAAATTTAATCCAATCGATCATAAAATGAATGAGAGTTTTCTAGTTCACCTTTAAAAGATGTTAAGTCACTTTAGAAAAATGTATAGAAGTCTATCTTTTAATGCAATTCAAGTTGTTGGAAACTCCTTATTTTCAGCTGTTTTTTGAGACCTCAAAATTTCGCTCCAAATAAATAAAACCATCGCTTCACAAATAATAACTTCGCAAATGTGAATTTAAAAAAAAATGCATAAAAAGAGCAAAGAAAAAAAACAGAGGAAAATAGATGAAAAATAACATATTTACATAGAAGAAATAAAGCAAAACAAGATGGAAAATTATAATTTCAATAATGTAGAGAGAAAAAGTGACATAGAGAAAAATAATCGTTGAGAGAAATCATACACTATAATGAAAGAAAAATAGAGGAAATCTATAGAACATGCACATCTCGAAATATCATAAGCACATACTATTTAAAAAAAAAACAAAGAAAAGAGTGGAAGAGAAAATTTATGAATAGAAATATAAGCCATTAGAAGAATAAAATGCATTACATTTTATAAAATATTATTGTCGAAAAACTGATATTACGAATATATTCACAGCAATGAACGCATAACAATATAGTCCTTAAAACTACCTGGACCAGGTGTAGTACAAATATTCCTCGCAAAAATCGTTGCGAATATTCATCACTCTTATGAGAAAAATATCCCAATTTCTTGGTAAATATTTCGCTTAGGCTAATTGCTCGAGGCCTATTAGTTCTAGTTATAGAAGAAATATTAGGAGAGAATATGTTGAATTATTTATTGCAATTATATTACTTGTTGTTATTGCAATATTGTAATTTATGCAATTGCAATGGTTATCTCAAGAAATCGCTGTCACAAATAAGCCTAATCGAATTTTTTTTTTCTTTGAAGATTCCCCGTTAGAAAATTAGTCCGCTTAAGAAAATTTGGTCATCTACAAATAAAATCACATTAGAATTAAACCATAATTTAATTATTTTATTAGTGTAGAGAATCAATTTCAAATGAACAATAATAGAATCTCTTAGGTCAGCTTATAATTTCATAGAGAATCTCTTCGATTTTTCATCAATTAATAACTACTTGCTGCTAAAAACCTTTAAAAACATCTTCAAATGCATCATAAAATGCAATAAAGTTGGAATTGTACCTGTTAATAACTTGTACTAAAATATGAGCAACAATCGGACAACACGTACTACTATTTACCTGTGAATTAAATGTAAAATACCTTGGGATACCTGGGGACTAGGGAAGATTTCAAAAAAAAAGATAGAAAAGAATAGTGAAACTCAACTACCAAAAAATTTTGGCATTTATTTCTTTCTCAAATTCGCATATATACAAGTCATTGGTATATTTCATAGCCCTCCTCTTTTAATATCTTCTACGAAGAAATATTCTTTCATAAATTTTGTTACACATTAAGAAATATATATATATATATATATATATATATATATATATATATATATATATATATATATATATATATATATATATATATATATAAATTGAAAATAATTAAAGTTGTCGAAGAGCAGCATTAAAAACAAATTTTAGTTGTTTACATATATGATCTGCATCGGATGCATTTTGCGCTTGAAAAAGATAACATTGCATAAGACTACTTAATGGTTTCTGTACAAGAAAAACCACATTCGTTTTACCGAAACCATCGTCGAATGAAACACATTGTATAATACTCAATAATGCTACGCGATCCAAGACGTTACCGTTCATTAAGTCGGTTATCTGCAAAATGTATATATATATATATATATATATATATATATATATATATATATATATATATATATATATATATATATATATATATATATATATATATATATATATATATATATATATATATATATATATATATATATATATATATATATATATATATATATATATATATATATATCAACTATATTTGTACGTTTAAAAAATTTTTAAAAATATTGCAAAATTTAGAAATGAAAACGATGTTACTTTCAACTTCTATATCATAAATATTTCATTTATTTATTTATTTATTTTCGCAAATTATTTAAATATACTTGATGAAAATATAAATAGCGTCGCATATCGTATTTCTTTTGGTTTTCCAAAAATAATCACCGAAAGGCAATTCTAATATCGGCTGAATTTCATTACGAATTTGATTAAAATATAGTCTTAAAAAAAAAAAAGTGATGAAAAACAATAAAGTGTAAATTTAAAGGCGAAATTTCCTATTCTTAATTACCTTTATATAATTTTTGACTGCGATAATCTTGAAATACTTCAATCACTTCATACAATCAACATTTGTATGAAAATGAGCGAATAACAAAAAAAAAAATGAAATACTAATAACGTCTAACAATTTACTTAGACAATGGATAATGAAATTATTGAACGTTATGTGAAGATTTTTGTCCCCAAAAAAATTTTCAAATATGAAAGAAATATTGAAAAGTTACTTACCCAGATTGGAAAAAAAATAACTTTTTTAAGAACTATTTTTTTTTCAATTGGAAAATTTCATTTCCTATGAGTATCTATGAGAAAAAATAAAAAACATGATCATTGAATTTCTCAAACTTTATAATTTATAATCAATACCTTAAGACCATGTTTTGAAACGCTCACAGCAACTTGTTGACAATCCTTTGCATCTATTGGTAGATCACCATTTAGTTGAGCATTTTCGATATGCTCAATAAGTCGTTCATCATTTGATCTTCGTTCAACGGTTTTATCACCACCAGCAAATCCGATATGATCCTTATCGACCGCTGAACTCTCAAAGAGACCCAAATAATAGAGATGTCGAATATTTTCCGCATACGTTGATATACTCATCGTTTACTCATATGCGTATTGAAGAATTTATGAAGATTTTTTGAATGCCTAAATTTATTTCGACTATTAATTTCTTTTTAATTTTTAAATTTTTTTTTTTCATATATTCAGTAATCGAGAACATTGCACTGATTTGAATATAACAACAACAAAAAAAAAAACGCATAGAATTATAGATCTCAATCGTTGATTTTGCCCTATATTATCATATATTTCATCTCATGCAACGATGAAGCTTAATTTGGAAAACCTAACAGATATTGCTCAGAGAAGCGAAAAACCTCGTAAAATGTAACATAAGGAGCAAACTTCCTTCAACTATACTTAGTAAGAGACATCGATTGCTTGATGTGTCTTTTATCTGTGTTAATTGTGGTTCAAATAATGCGTCAGAAAGGCAGTGAAAATCATTGGCTATGCTATGAACGAAAAATTGGCAGGTAGATTGATAGGTACGCTTGATACTGACAGGTACGAAAAGACCGGGGGTACGCATGGTAATTACCACAGGCGTGTCATATGATAAGATGGAAGTTACGCGTCAAGCCAGAAAAGTGTTTGACGTGCAACTTACGTCCGACAGACTCTTATTCTGATTGCAGATGTGGAAGGATGGTGTGAAATGGTGCTGGAAAACAACGCACATGCTCTTCTTCTCAGGAAAGGGGAAACTTTGGCCGAGCCACGTCGTGACTCCATCGCTAGGTCACGAAACAGGTAAATCTGTGGTCCTCTTCCCTTTCTTTGAAACTGTCATTCGGCAACATCAAACATGACTGCAGATTCAACGTCGGTGGTGCCATCAGCATGTGAGGAACACATGCGGATTCAGGCACAGCAAAAGGAGCGGGAGGGTTCGAAAACTTGCCCGCAAGTCACTGGAAAATAGGAAGATAACATTCACCCTCAAAAAGAAACAAAAGTCCACCTCATTCAGCACCGGCGGGTTACCTTTCTGCTAATACAAGGATCGAATAATTTTGCATACACCACATCAACACACTTATGACGCAGATACTTGCGTCATCGAGGATCAAGCTAGTGTCTACGAAAGGCAAAAAAACTTGAGGCGCATCTGTCCGCATGTAAAAGTAAGGTTATTTTCTGCACATCGCTAAAACGGTTAAGATGCACCTGTTCAGATGATGAAGTAACGAGTTAGTACTTAAAAAACACGAGACTTTCTTGTCAGCACGTTAAGGTGTAATGAAGAGCTGCAGGTATGGAAACCAATGCTACAGCAGAAACTCTGAAATGTGTGGAAAAGAGACCTGCAGGCAACAGGAAACGAGTTCCCCTCTTCCTCGGCGGGGTCACGGGGTTTCCCCTTTCGTGGCCTAGCCGTGAATCTTTCTTTTGCGGGACTCGGGTCACGAATTCCCAATGGTATAGAAGTATTATGGGGCTACGCCCGGACGGACATATTTATGGATTCACCTATCTTCTTCGTTTCGATCTGGTTTTCTTCCTTGGGACCAGTGATTTTAGGAATTGGTGATGTCTCTTTCCCACGAGAAAATCCGTCTGCTTGCATAAAATAAAGCAGATTGCATCAACTCTTTAGTAGTACATATAAAATTCTATGCAAACGTTTATCACACTCCTCTAATTGAGCTAAATATTCCGCATATTAGGCGCAACATTTCTTTCTGCTTTCGTCCGCTTTTCTATCATAAACGCTAAATGAAGGAACAATGGCGCCGTTAGCGGCGTATAAGAAAAAGGGGACCGAGCATATAGGTTTATAAACTGTTCATACACACCTGATCACCCGAACCTGCAGTACAGGTTGTACTGCTTTTTTCACATAAGGCCCATGATAACCTAGGTCTCCCATGAGCTTTCTTTTTTACCCCACCAGGATAATATCGGTTGAATTCGGCGGCATCTACTTAATCCTTGCGAAAATAGAAAGCTCTAAGTATGAATGACCTATTACAGTTGGTGTCTGTCGTTGTTTTTATCGAGACATCATATCATATACGATATTATATCAAACAAACAAAGTTTTGTTAATCTCTACGCAATGGTACGATGGCGATCGTCGTTGTGAATTAAACATACATATAAATAGTGATTGACGAGTTAATGCACCACACAGTTACATATAAATATGAGCTTTCATCGCAAACTTCCGTGTGCGCATAACGCTTTACCTATCGTACCAATCGTACCACATCGCGAGAGTGCACCAAAAATTTGAAGAAAAAAAAACTCCTGTCTCTTCCATTTTTTCATGTGGTTACCTGTCTGTGTAACGTATAAAGAATCACATTTGAAAGTAAATGACAACAACAGACACCTTAGAAACTAACAAGATCTCACACTAGAGTGGGAGAGTGGTCTTTACGCCGTGAGATTAAGCGACATCTCTAGCAGAACATGAAGCCAACGGAAGAGGTTCTCCAAGAGTCTCGAACATTAGGTTTTCTTCACAATGGTACTGACGGTAACAATGATAAAACCACCTACTTCATGAACAACATATGATCACTTACGTTATTGCTTACCGGTTCCGGCAGGTATAAAATTTGTGTTGCCTGCTAGCCTTCGAGCTCCGGCGACTAAGTTATATCATAGATCAGCAACACCACGCACCTTACCTGGTCATGTGCATCTGAACGATGCGGTATGGAAGCCGTGCAACGTTTTACCTGCGTGCCTTATTTTCTTTCGCTGAAGCTAACGATGGTCGAGGCGAATTTCTACCGAGTAATATTGCTTCAGCACATTATAGCATCAGTTTTTTTCGGAGTTGGGGAGGATGTCATTTAGGAGTCGGGTAATTTTCTATCGTGGCGGATAGAGACATCACCAAAGTCATACTAGATTTATAGGTCCTATTTCGTTTTTTTTTACCAGCTATGTTGTGGGGGTTCAATGAATGGAAGGTATATGATTGTAGGTGGCTGGCCGCTTACCTTAGACTTGCTGTTGCTATTTCATATTTAAGCGTTCGTCTACGTTTCCGAGTGCACCATTCTTGACAACATAAATGTTCGAAATGATTTCCTTCATAGTGATAAGAATTGTGCTCAAACGACGATTAACGATACTGCCGCAGTTGCGTTCCTGACAGCTGATGGCCCACTAGATGGCCATGGAAATATAAGGTAAGGAATTGGTGCACAACTGTGATATGTAATAGCATCGATTTAGTATTTTTAGGTCTCACGTGATCTGACCATTTTTGAAGAACGTATCCATTGTACGGCGCAATTGTCCATTGTATTACAGTTGAGCTTTGCACAATCGAGTCACACGCATTTGAGTCTTATATTGTTCAACGGTATGTACAACGTAAGAAAGCAAGGATTTTCAGCACAGCCACTTCAACGGTATTATACAAAGAACTTGAAATAGCCTTATCGAGGTCTATATCTGTTATATTGTACTGCTAACGTAAAACTCTTTAACTTGGAATCCCTAGAATATAGCATGCGTAAGTTCGTTGTCGCGAGGTTTTTTATTTTTTTTTTTTATTATTACTTTTGTCGGATTATCCCTAGAATAGCTAAATTTTCAACCACTAAGCTATTGTCGATCGAACGTATTGAACTTTGTGCTTATTTCTATTGCTCACCTCTTTGTTTCATTTTATAGGTAATGCTTCAATGTTTTATTGTCCTCCAATGTTTCACTTATTATCGTCCTATTCATTACTTTCAAATATGATGATATTGCGTTGTCGGATTTTTTTTTTCCATTTCACTACTTACATAACATTTTATGTACATTTTTTTCCCACTTCTTTTGGAAAATTGAGATAAATAAATAAATAAACAAATTAATAATAAATGAGTAATTAAATAAATAAATAGGCAAATAAATAAGTAAAGAGAGAAAAACTTTTCCATTCTATCCTCTGATTTGCTTCACAAAAGTTACCTTTTGTTGAATTTTTGCTCCTATTCTATCGATTTGTACTCATCTTAGCTTATATATTGACGATAATATGCAATCAGTCGCTATATGACAATTTGTCATTGTTATTTCAATTCATCATTTACAGAATTATTTCGAGGAAATCTTTGAAATACAAACATCGATGGCAGATGGTCGAAGTTTACGTGAGTGTCTCTTGGAAAGCGTCGACGACTTGGATGCAGTTGTTAAACAGGTAACATTCTATTGCTGTTATTCGGTAGGGAACTCTTTATTGCAGTTATTAAACAGGTAACCTTCTATTGTTTTAGGGATATTGATGCATTATTCCCACTATAGTTTGTTTTTCTTTTCGCGTCTTTTTCATACAGACTTGCTGCAAATCCCTCTATCGATTCCATGGAGGTTGTAATGCAGATATCTAGGCATGCTCTAAAACGCTTTCGAAATTCAGTACAACATGTTCGCCCTCGTATTTAAAGTTCACTCTTATCTTTCCTCTCGGGGCCTCACGAAAGTCCTCGTGACGGAATTTCGCGAAAAAGTAACTCGATGAATTTTAAACCCCCGCTTGCCAAGATTTTTGGAACGCAGCCATCCTTTAATAGCAGAAGCCACGCAGGCACAGAAATTTAATCATCTCCATGAGGGCTGTCTAAAAGGTGGACATCACCTTGATCACCTAAGGAAACTGTGTGAGACATTGTGTTCGAGCGAGACAGGTTGAGGGAGATAGTTATGCTAGAAGATTTATAAGGGAAACAACACCTTATGTCAGAAGAGTGCAAAGTTAGGAACAGCACTATTGAACCATATTGTATCATACTTTCACAACACAGAATTTCCATAAACTGCATTCTACTTTAATGCAGTATAGTATGAGTAAGGCAAAGAAGTTGTCTTTTAGGAGAATTGCTATGATCGAAATTGAAGGAAGCAAGGTTCAAGTTATTGATGTCGAGATAGTTGACGGGATAAGGGAACGGCTAGGTAATACACTTCGAGCTGAATTTTTACAGCTGGAAATATTCGACATAAGCGTAAAGATTCCTAGAGGAAATAACGATGATAGGTTTTGATTGTTGAGGATGTTCCAATGCTTATCGTAGTAATAATGCTTGTCGTATCCAACGCAATGATGTTACAAGAGCTCGACTTCCGAAAAACTAGCGGTCCATTGCAATGGTATGTGAACACGATAGAGCACAATAGCATAGACGATACGAATATAATCGGCTGATAAAATGAAGCGTTCTTAGAAGTTTTTAATTCCAATTTATCTCCTTTATAATAATTTATGAGGAAATTGAATGCCACTTTATGATACACTACGTTTTTTTATAAAATATAATATGCATACGGCATTGGATAGAGAGGATGAAGTCGTCGAGAGGATCCTGCTAAAGATTGACAGAAGAGAAGTGGGTGATAGTTTGTCATAGAGGTTGCTGTGATTATATTATCGCCCTATGCTAATCGAAATTGAATACCCACGATATGGTTTATAGCTGAAAGATGATTGAATATATGAATTTGTCAGTGGATGAGTTTCTTGATTTGTGGTTTAAATTTCTAATTAGCGAACTCATCATATTAGATATTCTATAAATGCGAAAGGTAATTCGATTTTTCGGTGAATGATAGGTTAAAGTACATTTTCCCTCTATAAATTGAGTGAGCATAAAAATTGATGCTTGCTTTTTTGTGACAAATTTTGCAGTGAATTGTTTACTTTTGAGAGAGAGAGAGAGAGAGAGAGAGAGAGAGAGAGAGAGAGAGAGAGAGAGAGATTGACTCTCTCTTTGAGTTTAAAACATAATGAACTGTTTTTTTTTGAATTACAGTTTTTTTTTTTTGCTTGCAGATGGTTGCATTTCTTTTGGAAAGAGATCGGACATGTGAGTCGATGACATCATTAAGTGAAGCATTTCGTCGGAAACAAGCACAGCTAAAACAACTTCTTATGAAAGGTGAAGTTTTGAAATCACTATTCAACTTCGTTGTGGATGGAATTATGGATGTTGTTGAAGGTATTGGGCAATTTCTCTATTGCTGTTCCTCGAGCAATCACTTGTATGGTCAATACTATCCTGAAAGGAGCACCCACCACCCTTTCAGTTCACTTTTATCTCTATTTGAGGATTTGCACTTCATGTGATTTTCGAAATCGTTTTTCGATGATTCGTACCTTTTTATACATTTATTTGCTAAGTCACAATCCAACTAAGTTAGATATGCTAGTTTTTCAAGTATAATTGAGCTGAATATTCCAGAATTCATTTTTATTAATTATTAATCAGATGGGTTCCATAGTCTTAAGTTTTCAAACAAACAAACAAAAAAAACTTATTTTAACCGAGATTTTTGCAGTCGGCTTATACATTCTGATTGAACAAAAACACATATCCTACATTCTTGTCCTGCATGATTTTTTGAATCCAATTTCCAGTCATGGTATCTGCATTTGTCCCAGTGGTGTTCTCTCTGGCAGAAATCTGGAATTTGAGATGATCGGAGATAGACTTAGATGATCGTTGCCATAAGAGAAATTGAGATATTATATTGGAGATCGTTAAGGATTATATAGGAAATAACCTGTGCCCATTTTAGGCGGAAAAAAATTTTCGAGAAGTTTGCAAAAGGATCTTTAATTTCACAAGATTCCTCCTTCACCTGGTTGGCATTAAAAGGAGCCCTGTCGGCCTTCTGTGTCTCCTCTTCTGCGATCTTTCATCTCTTCTATGAAGGACTTTCTTTACAGTTCAAGAGCACCGTAAAAGAGAGCAAAAGATAAGGGATCTGGAAAAGGCAGTTGAAGCGAGAAATGTGGTTATCGAAAATATTCAAAATAAACTGCAGGTGGCCGAGACGGCGCTCACAGGAGCGGTGTATCAGGTAGGTGAATTTTATGCAATTATGGCATGAACGTCGCTAACGAATCTGTAAATCGGAAACGAAAGTTGTTACATATAAACCGGAGACAAAGATTATTACCAGTAAACCGGAAACGAAGGTTGTTACCGGTAAACCGGAAAAGGAAAGTTGTTATCTGTAAATCGAAAAAGGAAATTGTTCAATGTTTCATGTTCTTTTAGAAACCCATCAAATCATTTGATGCGTTTCTAAAAGAAAACCATTCAGTTGCGTTTTATGCAATGTCATTATTAGGCATCACGTATTCGTATAATTAGTGGTAAACGTCCACTTCCTTTATTCAATCATTGTTTTCACTACCCACTTTGGGGTGTAACAGCAATATTTAAGCGGTTTTAGCGCAAATCGCTGATCCGATAAGCCCATGATAATGACAAATTGAGAATTATTTTTTATTTTTATTTTTGTTTTTCTGCGAATTTACGAAATTGTTACGAGATTTGCGAAATCATCGATATTATTGTGGCGCATTTAGGATTGGCCAATATGAATTTATGATGGAAAAATGGTATTTATGAAACGTTTAATGAGAGTAATTTATAGATCCTTACCTTCTTATTTATTTCTAGATATCTTCGATAGGATCATGCAACATTCTTCGATTGCTCGTTTTTTCGAAATTGAAAGGAACTGTGCTCTCAATTTTGCTTCCTCAAATTCTCACTTCTTCTTCTCCTGTGGCCACAAAATCTGTTTATGCGTTTAGAAATCCTTACTCTATGGACGCATAACGGAGTTGTTTATTTTTTATTTGTTCAATTCTGCTGCAGTATTTGAAAATTGTTGTTAGACGAGGTGTCAAAAAAGTTCGTTTATTTCAGGCAGGTATAAAAATAAAATCTGTACGTCAAGCAGAAGCAAAAAAAGTGAATAGTGAGCAAGTGATCCGATTCGCTAATCAAATCAGTAAAACCTATTCAGTTGCCGCACCTCTATTCTGGCGAATTGGAGATCCGTCAAGGCCTTTCCCAACTGAGGTAATTCACTGAAAAGATTGTGTTTTTTAATGTTTGAGATTGGCTATGAGTTAGTTTCAGTGTTATTTCGTTAAATAATATTCAAATCAAGCTAGAGGAAGCGCACTCCAAGCTTAACGGTAACTGTGATTTAGTTGAATAAATGGTTATGATTTGCATAATCGTGATTATATAATTTATGATTTTTATTTCTTATTATAGACTTTATATTGAAATTTAATGATGCCTACCTCTTTTTTTTTGCTTTTTTTAAGGCTGCTAGATTATGGGAAAAGAAATATCTCTAAAAGCCATGATCGAAGTATAGATATATTGCTACTAAAGCAGTCCTATTAAAAATGGCTCTCTTCTTTATTTCTTTATGATTCGAATGTGCAAAAATACGCATCAATTCGAGTGAAATTGTTGTGCAGCTGCTCCCGATTGATACGATGATTATGATTTATATCATCGGCATATTTTGTTTCACATACTTTAAAATATTTTTGGATTCATTCTTTGTGAATGCAATTGGTTTTTGTGAGTGGAGATTGTGCTTTTGTTTTTGTTTTTGATTTATTGCGTATATTGGAGAGATTTTCCTCTTGAACGATATACGATGATTTGAACGATAACTATATAAGAAATCTTGACAAATATTTAATTTATGACAGTTATGTAATTCATCATTTTCTTATTTTTATTTCATTAAAGAAGAGAATCGTATATGAGATTACGATTAGAAAAAAAGGGGATTCGTGAGCATTTTCATTGAACTTGGAACGCTCTGCTTAGATAAATTGTTTTCTAAGTTCGTGGCTTAAAAAAATAGATTGAGTTAAGCTTTTAGAAATACTTCAGAGGCACACCGATGTCATTCATTCGGATATTTGAGTATCAGATGAATTGGGACGAAATGAATGTATCTGACGTAGAAAGCATCATTTCTCACTTGCCAGTAATTTGGTTGGATGAAATTTAGTATAGAGTGCTGAAATATACTGCAATTGCTATGTTGCAGTTAAGTTTCAAAGTTTTTTACGTTTATATAGTCGAAATTGTAATAAACGCTTGTTATAAGTTCATTTAAAAGTCATTTATATCGAAATGAAAGAAATGTTTTATAGATGGAATTACGTGTATCATCGCTAGCAGCACCACGTGTGACTGCACCAACAACCACTCCTGCGTTATCGTTGTTACGGCAACCGACAGCTAGTGCGGCTGGAATTTTACGTGGTACAGGTCGAGGCTCTTCACTTATGACGCCTCCATTTTCTGCAATGCAACAGCAGCAGAGGTGATCTTTACTAAAATGTTGCATCTTCTAAAATAGTGTCAGTACTTGCCGGCGTTGACCGAAGAGGCAAATGAAGCCTGGCTGGAACTGATGGTTGAATTGATGGGCGAGAAAAGAGTGGGGGGAGGGAGGGGGGGGGGGAAGAGGAACCCCAGGCATCAATTTCACCCCAGCAAACTACTCGAAATTGTGTGGAAAAGCTTCGAGTATTACCTCTAAAGATTTATGGTAGTACTGGGTACAAGAGATGAAAGAAGGGAGTAGCTTTATGTCCGATTGCTGCATTATTACAACAATTACTGTTGAACGTTTTACTTCTAGGCATATATTGCCCCAAGGAGGCCCTGAATATAGTCCAACGAGCAGTATGCAGTAAGGTATAGTTTTCGAGGAAGTTGTTGAGATCAATTTCAATGTGCTCTCAGTTTTTTTTTGTATCTTTTCTTTGTGTATCTTCCGTTCGTTGGATCGTAGATTAAGCCTTAAATGAGGGTAAAGGGAATTTGGGACAATTATTTGGCTACTAATGAGGAAATACTAAAGGTGGCTCTCAAAGAAATATTCTTCGTTTTACTGTAACTTTTCTCTTTTTTTGATCATCTCGCGGTCGTTTCTTTTTTCTCTTATAAGTGAATGATGCGCCGTTGAAATATTTCACGAATTGTCTTGTCGTTGCTGCACCCTGTTGAGCGGATTTATCAATGGGTTCATTTCCTTATTCGTGAGTTCATGAATTTCATAGTTGACTTGCCGATGGGCAAGTTAAAGTGAGCTATAGAACTCAAGTATTCAAAGGAGGAGGGGGGACAATCCTATAAGTAGAGAGCTTATAAATAAGAAAGTATGCTAATTTCGTTCTGATCACATATGTCTTTTTATGTTGCTACAATTAGCATATTGAGATTCGATGTTGCAAATTGAAGTATGGTCCTAAATTCGAGAAAAATTTTGAAGGTCGTGGAGTCCGAGAGGGAATTTTGTGGGACAGTCGTCATCGCCACGAGGTCGTGGCTCACGGGGTGGCTTGATCTCGCCGCGCATGAGCGCAGGAGCGAGTAGTCTGCTCCAACGACGACAATCTGGAACAAGCCCTCGTGTTTCAAGTCCGTCGTCTGCGTATTCAATGGGTGGCAAAGGTATGCCACCCCCTGTGAAGAATATCGAACAAATGAGCTCGGACTCAAGTTCGAGCTCTAGCAGTGACGAAGGTAGTCCTTCATAGAGGCACTATCTGCTGGGACTTAAGATGGCTTAATTTTGTCGCTATAAAGTAGAAACGAAGGCCGATTATTTTCAGGGTTGAGTTTCATTGTATACGAGCATCGATTGCTGTTATTTTCAATGCAAAAGAAGGAGGAATGAAGTACTGATATGAAGTTCAGATGCCCATAGTTCAGATAAGTTACTCACTCTCTCTAATGCGTTTGGAGAGGTAATAAGTATATAAGAGAAACCGTTGCGTAGACGTAAGAACCATTTCTGGATTTCCTTCAAGAATTCAAAAAGTTCAATGACTTCAGAGGGATGTAGGTAAATTTTTGGATTCCTCGAGGATTAGCGAGGCGACACCACAAATTTCATCGAAAATATTATATATGCCGGTGTTTCGGTGTGGTTTAATTACAATAGCCAGGTTATATTACCTGCTTAGGCCAGCATTTCTTGGGTGATACATGTGTGTATACGCCTGACTATTATTATCATTGGGAATAATGCAAGCATTTCGTTCATAAAACCGTTCACTTTTATTACCAAATTTATATTTTTTAGCACTATTTATGTTAGCGCGTTTATTTATGCTTATGTTTATGTATGTTGTTGTTGCCTATTTTATATGCTATGTATATATGTAATTCACTTAGTGAATTGGTACATTGCAATAGGCGATCCCTTTTTTGGCACTGAAGAATAAGACGACTGGGACGAGCGATATTTCCAGAAAAAAGCCGAGTAGGTATGTCTACTAATTTCTGATGGCGTTAGCTTATCCTGAAGGGCCCTTCAATAAATCCAGTAGAAAAGTTATCGAAATTAAATTCAAGAAGGTGCTCTTTATAAAATCTTTTTGAGCACGAAATGATGAGCTTCATTTATTTATTTGTTTATTTGCTTTTTTTTTCATTTATTTCGTTGCGAATGATATTTTCCGGTTCACAATCAAACGGACAGTGTTGCAGTGTTAAATTTGTTCGATAGCTTTTATCTAAGGTAACGTTTTGTTTGGTATTGAAGGCTCATTTTATGCTGGAATTTTTGTGCATTCATTTTTTTTTTTTTTTTTGAAATATGGAGGGAAAGAAGAAGAAAAGGGGAAGGTGGGCAGCAAAATCTGAGGTTGTAAGTTTAGCTTATATGAGCGAAACAATCTGATGCTGGAACGTTATGATCCATGTTTGCCGAATATGAATTTCGTTTATGCTTTCGTTTGATTGATTGAAGTCGTTCATTGCATAATGCGATATAAATGACTATATTTATGAGAATCTAATATATACACGAGAAATAAAATGCAAATACACTAAAGCGTTAACGAAAATTTTATGTAAATTAGTGATGATGATGATGTTGATATAGAAAGTTAAAAGAAAATGAAAAATGAAAGAAAAAGAAAAAAATTTTTTTTTGCGTCGATAAAAATACCATAGGGTAATTTAATTGTTGAGAGTAAAATACAACGGGCAATTTATTGAGTCTTAATCTTTGAAAGAGGAAATATTCATTGCAATTCGAACTAAAATAGCAAAGAGAATTTCATCTTTGAGTAAATTTATTGATGAATGAAATTTATATGAATATTGTACTGGAAAATTTCCTAGCATTCTCGAGTATGCTATGAGAATAGATAAATTCTTGTGTGGAGAATTTAGCTGCATAAAATCGTTGAGAACTGTAAACGGCAAATAAAGATCAGGTTTAACTCGGCGGATTTCAAGAATGTGAAGAAAAAAAAGAACGAAAATAATGGGGATAAAGAAAGATGAGGAGGTGGGCGTGGGGGGGGGGGATTGAAGAAGTGAATTGCTTCTAATTTTTTTTTCTTTGGAAGCAATTCTAGTAAACTATTCGTTTCTCCTCCAATTTTACAGCGTCTTTTTTTTTCCCCAAGGAGGGTACCAGATTCCTCATGTGTACCCGAAAATAAGTGGCATATACATACAAAGGTATGGACCGAAATATCGTTGGATTTAAAGGAATAAAGGATCGAATAAAGGGTTCTTCTTCTGATCGAGTCAACGCTTCTACCTGTGAGTTGTTTTTTTCTTTTTTTTTTTTAAATCTAGCATTGCGCTCCCAAACGATCGCAAACAGTCCACAACGTTAGTGAATCCTACCGCCGGATCCGGTTCTAGGCGGTCACATTTTTTCATGAGGTCCTTTCGTAACGATTTACAGAAGCGTCATATATTTGGATGTCTTTTTCAAACCCTATATCGAAATCGAAGCGGAGAACGACGACGTGGAGCCTGCAAGTATGCGTCGACGGCCCCACTGAAGAAATTTAAATCGTTTTCTCTGAACTGTTGGATCCTGGAGTTGAGTTGACATCTTGGAAATGAATAACTTCTGATATCAACTGATTGATACGAGCTGAAGAGGTTGTGGCGGTGAGAGAAGTCGGAGTACTTAAAGCTGCTTAGCAAAAAGTGTCTCTGTGCATTCGTCGCACCGAAAGGTTCAAGCTAATGTAGTGCCGGGGCCATGTCGCCCAAAATGTTTCCCACGGGCTTTGATTGAGCTCGACTACCCAGCTTTTCCTCGGCTCTTAAGACGAGATCCATTCGGATAAATGGTCACCTGATGGGACTTGCGCTCTTGAAAGAGTCTCTTTCTTATGTCGAAGGTTCCGTCCCTGCAGCAATCTGGTTCACGTCACACATAGCCCCTCCCCCACCTCCCCGTTCCTCATCCTTTGGAAAATTTTGCAGGGCATTTTCTCCGGCATCTTCTGCAGCTGATCAGTTTTTTTGCAAAAATTTTATGGATTCAACTGCTAGAGAATACTCCCTTATATGGTGAAACTGAACCTTAGGGGTAAACTTTCTGGGAATAGTTCCCGGATAATTCACAGCCGAAATTTGTTAGAAGGAAAGTGGCCTAATTTTAAAATACCCGTTATGTGTTATTATCATAATTTATGAAGTTCTATTAAATTGACGCACAATGATTGTTGTATTTCTTTTATTCATTCTCGATTACATACAAACATATTGCGAATGATATATCAACTGTAAGCGAAACCCTATGCAATAACGTCGAAATGATTTTTGAGATCGTAATATTCCTATGTCTAGTTACTCGGAACGCAAATATTCCATTATGCAGGTGCAAATAACGTTTCATAATTCAACCACCTGAACGAATGATTATGGTATTGCTAGCATGGAATCAGTCGGAATTGTTTGTTAGCCGTTTGATAAGGCCAATAATTGCTGAATGAATTTCTAATGAATGCAAAAATTCATTTTATATGGTGATTGAGAGCGATTCAACCGAATGGAATGCTTCAACAATACGAAACGCACGAATGTAAAGGTGAGCAACTAGCAATTGTTGCATTAAATTTTTCTCGCTTATTCGAAATTTTCGTATTGAAGGATGGAATTCCTTAGGTTAAACGTTATGATTAATGCAAATTGGAGGCATAGACAGGAAATCATAGACATTACGGGACTAAGCCAACTCTCACTCTCTCTATCCCCGCTCAAGTACTTCACTTCTTTTAACACCCCGTTCGAAGAGAGACAAGAATTTCCACCGTAATTTTTCAGTATTTTTTTTCGTTCTTTATATATTTCTCTAAATATGCGCATTCGAATTTTCGATTTTTATTTTAATTAAGGAAAAAAATATCACGAAATGGGCTTTCTAGCTAGTAAACTCACATAAATGATATATTTCTCTAAAATATGTGCATTAAATTAGAAAAAAAAAGATCAATTAAACGTTCAATTTTGAATAAATTGAAGATATTCAAATTTTTTTTCCCCTAATTGAATCCATATTTTGGATGATATTTTCATTTCGTGAATATTAACAAGAATTAAAGTGAGATAACTATCGTGTAAGTACTTCATCGAGTGTTTCATCAAGGATGCGATCGACAAATGCATCAATACTGCTTGCCTCTTGTTCATTGCTATTCATATCCGTTGACTGAAATAATGGAAATTTTTTTTTTCTCACTATATGCTATTTACAATATTTACTATATTCAGTTATTTTCCCACAGTTATATTGGTAGAGAGTATTTCTTTAGAGAATTGCAAACCAAGTCTAAATATGGTGGAATTTTTTCAAAAAATTGGAATTTTATTCAGCAATATGAACAAGTCCATTTAGATTTTAACAAATATATATATATATATATATATATATATATATATATATATATATATATATATATATATATATATATATATATATATATATATATATATATATTTTTGAGATTTTTAGAAGATATTTGAGATTTAGAAGAAAATGTGAGAGATTTTTAGAAGCATTTGATGATCACAATTGAAATGTTCATAATGAAGGATTCTTCAGTAAATGAGTTTCTATGCTTTGATTGATTTATTTATTTTTTTAAATCGTCATCATTTTACATACCTGGTTAAGTGTAAGTTGATTTTATTTGCAACTAAATAAAATGCTCGACATCACAAAATTTCTTAAAAGTTCACCTAATATCAATAAACAGTATAAAGTGCATTTGAATGATTTCAATCATATTCAAATGAAACCTCATTTCATTCAAATGAATTTAATCAGCTTATTTGACTTTATTTAATTATATGAAAGCATTTTGTCTGTTCATAGATATTTTAGTTGAGTTGTTCAAATTTCTCTTTCCTCCGTCTCCTTTCCCCCCCCCCCCCCCCCCCCCCCCACATACACGCAACTTGTGATTGAGATGAAACTTCAGTATTGACGACGTTATTAGTGGTTCAAGAAAATTAGGTAGTTACGTACTTGTTCTTGAGGAATGCATCGTATGGTACCGAAAGACACTCGACGACTGCGATGTTGAGCCGCAATTGGTTCTGTTGAGAGGAAATTCGAACTTGGCGATTGAGTAGGGCTAATAGCGTGCTTTATTGACGTCTCTTTTGCTCTTAAGCCTTTTAGATCATTCAACGTACTTAGGTGAATATCTGGAAAGAAAAAAATGTTTTATAAGTCAGAGTTTTAGATATTTCTCTCTAGCGAATGACTGAATTCTTTTTTTCAGCAGCTTCGATAAGAGTAATTGATAGATTCTGATATCATAAAAAATTTCATTGTCGATTAATCCGAATATTTCTCACTTTTGAACTTGAACTTTGAAATAGGAGCTTGAAATATGACAGATGCAGTCCCGAGGCTTTGCTACGAAAATGCAAAAATTTCTTGCTCATTAATAAAGATCAGCTGAGTATCATATATATTTTAGTGTATAGAATACTGGAATTGCCACCATACTTCAATGACGAGAACTGCTTTTAAAGGAGACACAGTATATATATATATATATATATATATATATATATATATATATATATATATATATATATATATATATATATATATATATATATATATAATATATATATATATATATAATATATATATATATCAATATTGAATATAAATAATAAATATGCAGCATTGAATACAAGGAAAAGTAATGACTTAAACTAAAAAAAAATTGTTTTAAATTTTTCTATCAGTATAAGCCAATGATCCGTTAAATACATCATTTTTTTAATGTCTCTGGTGATTCCATTATACAACGACTCACCATTATTTGCTCACTTTAATTGAAATGTATATTGTTAATCGCTAATTATATATATTTAATCGCTAAATTGATATTTAATATGCGAAAAAAAAAACAAAAATCAACTTAACTAGCGGCAAGTTTATTTTCTCTACCATCTTCACCGTATTAATTATCGTATAGTATCATCCATTAGCCATCTTTTTCGGAGGTAACATATCAGTGAAAAAGAGGCCATCAATGAGAATAAAAAAAACAAATTCGATTTAAAAATTAAAAACGTACCACCAAATAAAGAACGCATTTTTACACGACATATTTCACCGTTGTTTGCAAATTCAACTTTTTCTCGTAAATTGCTCGATACGAGAAACTTCGTCATATCGAAACATCGAGCAGTGATATCGTTATTCTCATAGAATATTTCACCAATTGGTAATATATATAACTGAAAAGAATATTTATTATTTTTATTTGCAATTAATTTACCTTTATAAATGCTTACTTTTAATCAACTCAGATGAAAGGTTTTTTTTTTGCAGCATAATTAATAAATACCTATGTGACTTTTGTATATGTATATATGCGTATGTGCATTCTTACATATGCATGCGTCTGTGTGCATATTTTTATATATTTATGCAGCCCACTCGATCCGTCGTTTACTAAATTTCTGTTCCAATCAACAAACGAAAATGATAAATACGATTAATCACTGCGAACCTTCGATAATAAATCTTATACGAGCACTAAAGTAGATATAACAGAACAGAACTGAGCTTGTGAGCTCTATTCCGAAGAAAGTAATGATAATATTCCGGATGATCCGGACGTCCGTTGATTATCAAACGCCATCTCTATAGACAATTAACCGGAACTTTCTCATGTGTTATTTATTGCATACGATCGGAAAGATTTCGATAATTCCACAGACTATGCTTTAAAGATTTTAAATTTCTGACCATAATTTTCGATGATAGTGGAATTGTGATCACGGAAAAAAAAATATGGCGAAAACATAACTTCGAAAAGAAATTGTTGCCAGGAGTAATAATTTTGAATAGCCATTTATGTATTTGTATGGAAATTCATTTTGAAGAAATTAAATCGATTAAAAAATAAATCATGAGGAATGATAATAAAATGATGATGATAATATTTGAATTATCATCGCAATCATTTATGAATGATTTTTTTTTTTAAATTTCATTAATCGAAAAGTATAATCGAATTCAATAATTATAGAGCGGAAAATCTCACTTGAAACGGCATCGAAATTTTATCAAAAAATTTGAGAGTAACATCAACGACGAGTGAAAGATAAGGCCAAACAGGACGCATTGGAGAGCCATTTGAATCCTCTTCAAGATCAGCAATATCGATTCGTCCCGAAATTTCGAGAATATTATCGCCATGTTGAGCGATACCAATTCGTACCTAAATTTATTCTTTTTTTTTTTTTTTTGATGATGCCGGCAATTGAATATTTTTGTCTTATGTTAGTTACGTGATAGGATTGCTTAACGGATTACTGCCGATAGATGTGAAGATTTTGATTAAAAGTTGATCGAGATCAATTCAATCGGATCAATCGGGATCAATTCATATAATTGGGAGAACATTTATCGTTTAGCGAATAGTTTTTGTCATTTTTTGGTTTCTATCATACATCTGTAGTGTTTAAAATTCTTTCATTTTCATATATTCTCTCGAGTATAGGCCAATTTTGCAAAGAATTCAAGCTTCATAGAAAAGAGTTTATAGAGGTGTAAATAAATAGTAAAAATAAACTTATAAAAGCATACAAAAATCGCAAATTTTTGAAGACGTTAACAAAAATCTTTGATCATCACATGCCATTTTTTTTTGTTAAGTAGTACCATGGAGCACTTTATAGCATGTAGAAATTTTCCAAAAGATGAGAGAGATTATTACAGGAGGGGTGGTTAATCCGAATACAAAAACTTTGAAGCAAATGGGTCAATAAAGATATGACGTTATACGCCTTGAATCATAAACAGCGCCACTGAGAGGTGATAGCGGATCACTTGGTAAAACGGGCGGTATTGTATGTTTCATATCATTCTAGCGTGCCATTTTAATTTCCCACACAAGCTTGCTTCCGTCACAAGCAAAAATTTCACTATGAATCCTCTAATCGAATGGAAATTTTCCACTAACCGAATCATGTTTGAGCAATACGCCATGACTCCATTGATAGGTGTATTGCCAAGAACTTGCTTCGATTGCATTTCTCACCATTGCTTCCAATTCCTCATCGAGTAGGCATGCGAAGGGGAATGTGAATTTGAACGTAATTTGTAGCTCATCTTCACATGGGAAATTCGACCAATGCAATGCCTGCAGATAGTGAGAGAATATATATGCACAAAATATAGCAGCTTAGCATCTTGTTTAGTCGCTGAGAGAGCGTTCGGAATAAGAGAATCTGGTCGTTTTCATGGGACGCCATATATATATATATATATATATATATATATATATATATATATATATATATATATATATATATATATATATATATATATATATATATATATATATATATATATATATATATATATATATATATATATATATATAACCTCTTCAAAACTCGGGGCGCCCCCAACGAATATGATGCTGGGATATTTTTCTAGTCGTATCATTGCAGAAATCCAACTTACCGGTGGCTTGTGTGTTAATAATGAGGCAGGTGGCTCGATGAATTTAAATCCCACTGAACGACGCAAAAGCGACAAGACACTCGACTGAAAGCATAAGCAATTTAGGTGATTTCTATTTGATTTTTTTCGTTGCTCTTTGAGGTCGTTTACTTCTTGCTCGTTTTTTTTTCGCCCCATATATACCAACAGTTTCAACCTTTCGAATCACATAGCACCATCTTTATTGTTTCCACAGAAGAGCTGTGCATCATGCATATGATTGATGCTCTATGCGTTCATTTCTTGCATCGAATGGTTTTTGATGAAACAGAAATCGACTCTAAATGAGTGGATTGTTCATTTACGACTCACAAGCTTATTGTAAATATCATTTAATTAGAGCGGTAAAATTATGCGGATCCATGAAACAAATGTAAGAGGAGCCATTATTTTAATAATTAAAAACAAATTCATTAAAAAAAAGTAATTTCATATATATGTATATTGGAAATAAACCTTGAATGTGGATTCATTAAACGAAAGAAATGAATGCGGCTGTGACGTTGTGCTAATCCATTGTTTTATTTGCGTGATTCTTTCATTACGAGCAACGCATTCGTTGGTCAATCTGAAATTTTCTCATTCATTCTTCTTATAGTTCAATTCAAATATCATTATAGTCTTGTAAGAATAGTCTACCATCTATTGTTTACAAATAAGAATATTGATAATCCCATATTGATTATTCATAGGAAAGATTCATTCATTACTCCCTCCCCCCCCCCCCCCCCTCCTAGTATTTTATAATACGGTTCTATGAAGATTTCAATGAAGTTAAGAAAAAAAAATTCTAAAATACATAAAAAAATTCATTAAAATTCATTTAATTGGAAAATTGGAAAATTCACTCCAACTGATCCATTGAGATATTTTATGAATAGCTAAACTTCTAAAGAGTTTACAATAGCACTTTAGACCGATTACACTCTTTCGAATTATTAACCCTCGAAAAAAAAAAACAATTTAACGATGCGTATTTTTTTTTTTTTTTTTTGAATGAAAAAAATAATTTCTTTAATTTGAATTTCAAAAGCATACATATCACTATATATGATATATATATATATATATATATATATATATATATATATATATATATATATATATATATATATATATATATATATATATATATATATATATATATATATATATATATATATATATATATATATATATATATATAACGTAAACTTATTTCAATCAACAAAAACAATATCGTTAACGGCTCAATGCCCAATGCCTCTTCATATTGCTTCAATCCGCCCTTATCCAATACTCTTCTCATCCAATTAGCTTTTATGGTCTTTAGTTCGCCTCTACTTCACTGCATAAGCGCTTCGAATAATTTTTTTTAAAGGAACGACTTTTTAATGTTTTTTTTTATGCGAAAAATTGAATTGCACAAATAAGCGTGCTAATCAATTTTCTGTTATTATTTCTTAGAATAGCGGCGCGAAATCTCTAAAAAAAAAAAAAAAATTCCAAATTTCTCCTTAAATGAGCGAATTAAATTAAAAGGAAGGAAGAGACGCTTCAAAAAAAAGTCCGGACAACACTAAATCCTAACCAATGAAGCGGGTATGAAATTAATGGAAATAAACGATAGAAAATAAAAGCCGCATGAAGTTTTTATATCGCCCAATGAATGTAAATAGGTCGCGTTACTTCATAGAGATATTGATCTCGTTAGGGATATTTGTATATTATGCGAATTTTGATGATTCATCTCATCAGCACATAAGTACTTATTTGTTTAATGCGTTAAAAAAGTGATTCAATCCGAGGTAGTGAGAATTTAAAAAAGACTGAAAAAATATTGCAGTAAACAGCCTCAGCTTTGAATTGATGATCGATTTATGCTTGAATAAGATGAATCTCATATATCAACTCAGGTTTAGGTTACATAATAAATATCGACGAGCAATTGCGATCCCTGGAGAAATTATGAGCATTTATAAATATCAATAAATGAAAATATAAGAGAGGAAAGTTATTTCTGCTTTTGTTCACTTTGTCCACTAGATGTACTATCAACGTATATCCCCTCAATAGTAGGAATATTTAATTAATACCTGTTCTTTCCTTCCTAAAACGAAAAAATCCGAAGAAATTTTTTTTCAATCATAAACGTTCCCTCGGGTATGCCCGAAGAAAAAATAGAGTGATCGATCCTTCTTAGCAAATATCTTTCTAATTCTTCAGCTAAAAATGCGCATTTATATAAAACGAGGAGCCATTTGATGGCGAAAAAAAAAACGTTTAATCTATTTTCTTCTTTCATTAACTTTGGCATCACTTTGTCCATCTTTGAATCGATATGCGCAAAGTTGTCTTCACCATTATTTCCTTCCTTCAAATGAGTAAAGTCCCTCCATCTTATCGTAATCGAAAATTTTAAGAGAACTATGATCAAGCTATCTACCAAAAAAAAAAAAAAACGAATTTGCATATGAAATTTTGTCTCCAACAACCAAAAAAAATTTTACACTGAATTAATTTTTGAAAGGTGAAAATTTTTTATGCTAACCTCTATTGAAAAGTAGTATGAAGACATGCCAAACAACCAACTAGGATATTTATCAATTGATATCTTATCAAAAGGCCGACCGGTAGCTGCATATCTCAAAAGCAATAACAATGTGTCCAATAATACATTCATTTATGTATGCTGTTCGTAGTGTTTCTGTTCCCGTTTTTTGTCTTTCTTTCCATTCCATTAGCTGTTCATTTTTGATAGTAGTTATCGATTGCTGTAAACAACACTTGACTAGCTTACATAAATGATTACTGTTTTTGAAAAACTTCTTTCACTATTGATATTAAGTTGGATTCGAAAAGAGCTCTCTATAAGCGAAAAATCGAATACTGATACGAGGCAGAAGGGAGGGCAGCATGGGGGTGGGGGGGGGGGGTTGATTTATCACTCCAATCGTTATAGAAAGTCTAAAGTTAACTATCAGCTCAATAGTGCGCTCTTGTTCACTATCCTTCTATCATATAAATAAATGACGTATATTTACCTGTCCAACTTAGAGCGTTCAGCGATATATTTCTACGTAATAGTAATGGATTCGCTGAAAGGATGCCCTTCTATAAACAGCATAAAAGCATTCACATTCAAGCCGAAGTAGTTTTTACGCATTTACTATGATTAGTTCGCTTTCGATTGCCGTATATCTTATTGCATTTTAAAAATCATCTCCGTTTATTTCTCGTTGCTTTTCATTGTCAGTGATCGTTTACAACGAATATTTTTATTTTAATTTAATTTAATTTAATTTAATTTAATTTAATTTAATTTAATTTAATTTAATTTAATTTAATTTAATTTAATTTTTATTTTATTCAAGCGAATATTTTCATTGAAAAATTCTACAAAAGAAACGAGTAAAAAATATTGAAAATCTCAAAAAATTTTCATCTCTCTCTTTTTTTTTCTGAGAACTTTCCGATTGCATAAAAATCACTTTTACAATGCTCATTAAATCATCTCTTGTGTTGGTATATTGCATCTGTATTAACTATGGGATTTCCGTCTTTTAATGCGCCTTATTTTATACTCTCGAGTGGAATTTTCCTCAACAAAATTCTATAAAATGAATCAAAAAACACTTTTTTTTTCAGTGGAATAGAATATTTTATAGCAGGAATAATATTTTCAAAGCAAAAAAAAACTAAGGTGAACATTCCATTGCCTTAGCTATTTGATAAGATATGAAAACGATAATATCGTTTCAACTATTTTATGCAATTTTTCACTAAGAAAATTGAATTGATTCGATGATTTTCCACGAAAAAAAAACCGTATAAATCATCAAAATAATTCAGCTCATTATTTTCATGAAATTCATTAAAATTTTTAATGACTGATAGCAAATTTCGTTGAGATTTAAAAAAAAAAAGTTTTTCTGTTTTTAATTTTTAATCATAGATTGAAAGCTGATTTTTAAAAAATTTTAACTTTCATCATTGATCATCAATTGTGCATCATTCATCTGTGAAAATTATGCAAATACATCTCTATTAGCCGTAAAATTATTAACGCAAACTTTAATTAATTTCTTTACGTTTGAAGGAAAAATAAAATTGGCTTTTTCTTTTTTCTTCGCCCATTTATTTAGCAATATTCTATGTGAATTACAACAATATTTTTTGAGCATTCATGCTTCATCACTAAGAAAATTTAATTGATTTAATTTAATCATATTTTAATTTAATCATATTTGTAGCAAATTTAATTTAATCATATTTGTAGCAATCAAAACTCTCTGTATCGTATTGGTGCTAATAAATACAGTTGCATGTTGTAGCGGTCTAGATAATGAATATGAAGCGAAAATTTTACATGAGAATTAAAAAATTTTTCATTTCTCTATGACAGGAATATTGGTTCAGAATTTTTTTTTTTTGGGCAAAAATTTTCACTGAGATGAAAATATTTCCATTGAATTGGGACATAATTTAGGCAGAGTGAAAGCCTTTAGACAAAAATCGACATTTTTGCTGCGTTTTTGTTAACTTTTGTTCGAGTAACTCAGTACAACGGTATCGCATATTGAGGAAATGCTCTAACGCAAAATATTTACTGAACCTCTTATATGTATGTCGTTGTCTGTCGGTCTGTCTGATAGTTACAAATAGCATGTCATTAATGCTAGAGTTGCGTATGTAGTGGAACAACAGACCAAAATACAGTTAATGTTGATTTTCATAAGCAACTAGAGGCAGTTCGTGAAAAATCGTATGCATTTTGGATTGTTACTTTGAACAGGTCTAGTCAAAGAAAGACGTGTTCTTACGCAAGGTTTGTACGAATGGTCCGAATCGCTTCAAATGCGAATCCTTGTTTCAAACAGTTTATTAATTATTGCTACTTCGAAGAACTGTTTAACTAGATAAGCACACTTGCAGAAGCACATATTGTGCCAACTTCATTGCTGCGCTTTACCATTTGCCATAACGAAAGATCGATGCACTGTATAGAGAAATTTCTAGTATTAACGGTGTTACATTTTTTAAATCCAACAAATATCGGTTAGACGATTACTAGGAGCAATCCATTTGGCAAATAGATTTACTGTGAGCTTCCATTAAATTACCTAAATATGAGTTCTTTGAAATATTATCTCTTGATGATTGTAAATTTTTGCATTAAAATAAAAAGTAGGCAAAATCATTTTTACCTTTTTTTTGAAAAATTTAAAAACTTACAAAGTGTTTTCCAAAGTTTGCAACTCATTAAATTTAGCCGATGAAATGCTAAAATTTTTATGCCCTTCGGCGAGTCTTTCCTAAAACTTGAGCATCTCTAAATCTTTTATCAACGGTCCGATTGTTAATGATTTTTCAAAAAAAAAAAAATGTTGAGAAAGCTTATGTTTCGGCAAAAAAAAAATCGGCACTTTGGAATGTTCATTTTCCAGCTGGATAGTGTTGAAAGAGGGAAGCTTATGTTCGCTTGAGGCTCAAAATGAAAGTTACAGCTTCAGCTTGCCTCCCTATATGTGTGTATTCGTCCGTGACGATTTTTATAGCAGCTTCCAAATGGATTTGATAGCCAAATGTGGATTTGATAGGCATGAGAACGGAAGCCGTTAATTAAGCTTGGCCAGCAAATTACTTGATGGATGATAGAAATTCCACTTTGAATTAGAGTGAGCATTAAATTTTCCGTTCAAGAGCTCCCTAACCTCACTCCCTCTTCCACTCCACCAATCTGAAAGTGGAGACATGATGATCGTTCACCCTTCGATAGCAACGTTTAAATGATTGAGATGATAGGCGAACAAACATGTTGTACCTATCCCCTAATGACTCTTCAATAAGAATAAAACTTGAAGATGGGGAAAAAAAAACCGAGAAATTCAGATGTTGACAACTTCTGAGATGAAGGTAATATAATGAAAAAAAATTTTTTTCGAACTTTTCAGAGCAATTCAAATAACACACGATTAAATAAAAATAGTCTTTTTTTGCAAGTTTTAATGAAATTTTAAAAAAAGGTTTTCATATTTTCCACAATTTTCTCTCCCTTGTTAGCCCCCCCCCCCCCCCCCAAAAAAAAACTAGAAATGATAAAATCTCCAACTCGATTTCAAAAAAAAAATTTTTTTTTTAAAATGTATTAGTCCATCTATTTCAACAAATATATTAAAAATCGACCATGTAAATTCTATTGAAAATTTTAAATGAGTCTATATAAGAGTTGAAATTTAATGATGGGCTCGATTGATAGGATAGCGATAGCATGAATAGTTAGGCAGTCACACAAAATGCTAACAAACAATTGTTTTAAATGAAAACTTGCCGAAGAAAATTTCATTTATTCTCGTAGTTTCTTGCGATCATTGAAATGATGCATACCTGCCGAGAAAAAAAAAACAGCAGAACCCTAGAGTCGATTCACTCATAGAAATCTCACTATATATGATTCGAATTTTGTTTACCCATAATTTCAATGAATTCTCAGGATAACATAATGTTACGCCGAAAATGAAAGCATTTGACGCATAAATTTTCAGGAAGAAGCATATCCAAGAGAATCCTTCTATACGAAAGAATATGATAGTCATGAATGAAATGCACTCACTTGAGTTTAGCGATTTCATCTTTCAATATTTTCATCCTTGATGATTTCACTTCATCGATAATCGTATTTATTGAATCAATATCTTCTGCAGCCCAGAACTTTTTTACGAAAATCAACTTCACATCGTTCTGAAATGATTGTGTCAAGGATGACAACCGGTTGGATCGCCACATCAAGGTTCCATAAACCGAGAGAGCATTATTGCGTTGATAAATAGGAAACGTTGTAGAAAGTAATTTATTCTCATAATCGCTTTCGATGAGTTGCTTCTTAACTTTGTTGATGTAACGCTATAAAATTTGCTTTTAACATCATATCATCGCTCCTTAACAATAAAGTTTTGAAAAAACAAATTTGGAGGGGATTTGTGATCGGATAGAAAATTTTCGAATGATATTCATGGTTCGAGTCGATATTGTATCGATTCTGACCCACTTTCAGCATTTCTTTATTTAATCTGAGAAACCATAGTGAAGCCCTTCAAACGTTTTGAAGGAAAATAAACAAATTTTTGACGATTTCTCGTGATTAAGTGCATTCACTTAATCACGAGAAATGGTTATATATATATATATATATATATATATATATATATATATATATATATATATATATATATATATATATATATATATATATATATATATATATATATATATATATATATATATATATATATATATATATATATATATATATATATATATATATATATATATATATATATATATATATATATATATATATATATATATATATATATATATATATATATATATATATATAGTCCGACCATTAAAAAAATCAATGGAAATATTTGACAGCTCAAAATGTTTACAACTGATCTTGAAATTGATAAATCGAAGGTCGCTTATGCCTTACGTAATACCTAAAAATTTCTAGCATTGGCTTTAATGTTTGTGGAGTCGGAACTGCTGCGCTGACAGACAGGCAGACAGACAATGAGACACAAATAGTGAGCATTGCCTTGCAAATGCTGATAAGTTTTGTGTGTATAAATTTATAAAGCGCATAAAAAGAAATATTTTACAAGCGATCAATCATTTAGAATGTAAAACCATTATGTGTGAGGTTTCATTATCTCTTGAGAAGATGGAAAATTTTTGCGCTTAAATTTTAGCCAGCTGGCTGGCCTTATTGTCTTGAAAACAAAAACATATACTGTTCCAATTCTATCCTCATATATTTTCACTCATCTTCTCTATAGCCTCTAGTTATACTTTTTCACTCCTATCAATGAACCGTTGTTTGCAACTGAATTCTTTACAAAGGTTGTCGGAATTGTAATTCCCATAAAAAATGACGACCTCTTAATGAAAATATATGAAATGTTTTAGAATTTCATCTGAAGAAATGATGTAATAATGACAGTTAAAATCTGAGATTTGCATTGTGCGATGTATTTCATCATTTAATCTATGCTAATATTCTTCATAGTCGATAATCAAATTTGTCTATAATTTTGCATAACTTTATTGGCTGACTTTAACGAATGCAATCTTGCAGCAACATTGTGAAACTTAACGTTGAAGTGAATATTCATTTCACAACTTGAAATAATCTTTTATTGAGGAGTAATCTTTTATGGATTGTAAGTTTTTTCTACGATGAGGCTTGTTGAGGATAGAGTCAACGTTGGAATTTTACTCGGGAGATAAAAAGGAAATATTTGAGGGAAGATATTTCAAGAAATAAGTGTCAGAGCGAGGTATAGTTGTATTTTTATGGATCTCTGCGCAATTTATATGATAAGAAACCCACATCGATGAACAATTTAGAGATTTTCCATTCATATGCGATGGTGAAATAAATTATGCGGCTTTATAATTTAACTAAAAGGAGTAAAAATTAGAGGAAATTGCTTCTAGAAAGATAAAAATTGCAAATAGAAAGTTGATAGGGATATATAATAGGGAGATGAAAAAAACGCATAGTTGTTTGGAGATTATCGGTTGAATAATGCAATAGAAGAAAAGGGAGATAGAATGTGAGGATAATTTTTATTTTCACAAGCATAACTTTGAGGAAATATTGTTAGAATCAAAGAAATGATCTTTGCTACATGCAAGATAGAAATCAATAGGCAGTTCTCACTAAAGATTGCTATTCAACAAACATTAAATGAACTGATTCACTAACGTTAGTGCCTTCTAGGCAATCACGCAAATAAAATTGTTGTTTCTCACGCAATCGTTTCAATGCGGCCAACATGCATTTATCCGATGCCAATCGACCGCACTTGGCTTGTCTATCTTATCCCCCCTCCCCTCCCTCCCCCCCCCCCCCACCTCTCCGGAAATTTAGGTATCCCAACGTTTTAGTGAACGAAGATATTTTACTAAGGATGTTATTGTTTGATGCCAAAAAGCGTTTAAAAATAAAATGTTTTTGCCCAACAAATTAATAAATAACCTTGTGTTCACAATGAATGAAGCTACTCATGAGGAAGCTTAATTGTTTCTCAATGACAAATTGATGAGCTAATATTGATAAAACGGAAATGACAGAGAAAATTTTCTCACGAAACGAAACGATAGAAATCGTTCTCAATGCACGATTTTTATTCTAAATTCTTTGTATGATCATTTAAAATGTCGTTTCAATTATTTCGAGGAATTTTCGTGAGGTATTTGAAAATAATAAAACCTAATCAATACGACTCTAACTGATTTCTTGTTTACTGCGTTTATGGTTGTTGCCAATTCAACTGGCAATAAATGAAATTGAATGCGAATAGTAGCTGATCCTCTTAAACGATACAAATTAAAGCAAACACATCAAGAATCTCTTATGCAGTTGAATATCGAAAAATACATTTGCTTTAAAAAAAAAAAAATTCAAACAAAAACCAAACGAAAAAAAAACCTAAAATCTCATTCATACGGAAAGGTATTTGCAAAGGTGGTTAGCAATTCTTGCCGATTGTTACGAGAGTCAATCAAGAAATTGCTGATCGACTTAGTAATGAAGAAAACGAAGACGAGTTATATGTAAATCTCAAATAGGACAATTTAAAATAGATAGAACCACTTATAAAATAGATACAAATTTAAAAATAAATTAGAAGTAAAACCACTTATATCTTATTAAAATAAGAAACGGAAATAAAATACGATTATTCAGGATTGTTCGTGAAATATGGAGTAAGTCAATCGTTTATATGTCGATATGACTTTCTTGGTGGGTAACCTATTCGTCGGCTTTTAAAAGCCGGCTAGCTGGAACTTTTTGTTCATGTTCATTGACTTGAGTCTTCTATTGGACGTATCAAATTGGAAACCTCTGGGAATATTGGTTCCTTGAATTGACTAGCATACCTAATTGTATTTTTTCTACACTCTAATTTAAAATGCCTATCGAAGAAGCTAAATTAAGCAAAGAAAGAAATTTTTATTAAGATCTTCTGTTATATAAGTGTAGATGATGAGGAAATAAGATAGAAATTGATGCGCGAATCCAACAATAAACTATTGTTTATCTATGAGTGGGGGAAATAAAAATCTATAAAAGTGATAATGCTAACAACTAACCGTAGCGATTATTGCTAGCCTTCTCACCGTATCTGAGCATATTTTATTCGATGCATGGAGAATCGATCGTCTCGCTCTAATCGAACGTAGATCCGCTATAAACGAATAAATCATTTGATAAGTTGGCAAATAATCCATTTTATATCCTCTATTTCGAAAAAGAAAAATTCATCAAGAGAATAAAAATTTTCTCGTGGAAATATTCGATTCATTTGTACATCTTCTTCATATCCATATCGTTGTGCGATATAAATATCGATGCATTTTATTTAATATCAATCATTTTGACTATACTAGATTTAGCTGAAAGTAATAAAGAGACCAGGTAATTAAATCAGGCCAAGACAGGTAAATAGATAGAAGAAACAACTTTGCTAAGTCTTTTTCAACTCAAAGAAGCATCCATGAAGTATAGTAGTAATATAATCTAAAATTGTTTCTAAGTGCATGCAAAATCGGATTCTTTTTTTAAAATTTGATTAAGTACTCATAAAGAACAATGCGTAGTCTTTCAATTATTTGATTCATTTCTGATATAAATGAGGTAATAGAGAGTAAATAAATTGAAGAATTATTTGTTTAATTCGTTTTAATTTCATTGAAAAAATTTAATTCATTTTAGAAAAAAATCTATTTGTTTTATTCTAATAATATTGCTTGTCGTTATAAATCTTGGAAATTAGCTAATATCCCGTATTAAAAACAATTATATTCACGTTTGATTCGATAGAGCAATTTTAAAACCGTTCTCTCATGAATGTATTTAAATAAAAATAAACACAGCTCTACTGCAGTGGAAATGTGAAGCGACTAATTCTGTTTCCATTATCGTTTGAATTCGAACGTCTGCAATAGTTGGAAAATTTCGTCCGTTGAAATCTTCAAAGTAATTGCAATTTGATCATCTCCACATTTGCTACAACGTTCTGACGATTAATAATTGCTAAGTTTAACAGTAATTTTTTAAATTTTAGTAAGCTGGATATGAATATGACATAATATGACGCAATTTGACGGATATAAATATAAAGCTTTTTAATGCTCGTAAAGTATGTTAATCAAGAAAAAAGAACGACTTTTATTGGAAAAAATATCTCAGATATCGCGTAACATCCATCTAATCTCCTTAATTTTGTTTGTTGCACGCTGTTTTTTTTTTTCATTTCAGGTTTGTTTTTTTTTTGGTCGAGTTTGTTGTAATTTGCACTGTAATACTTTATACAAACTTTGATATTGCAATGCAATAATATTCTGATCCAAAAAAAATTTACGCATCTAATACATAAAACAAAACAATCGTATGTGCCATTGCACATGCACATTGCAAATTCTTTGAAACAATTTGCAAAATGCATAACAACTTGCAAGATTTTGTTGGAATGTTGAGAGAATGCCAACCTAGAGTTGTTTTTTTAAAGAGGAATCTATATGTGGAGAGGAAATCGTCTCTCTAGCCTAGACTAATAAACTGGCCGATTATATATCAAGAGTAAGATCGTTTGAAGGTGAAAATGAAAGTTCCTCCATTTAAGAGCAAACACTGAGATGTAATCGATCATCGTTGAGTTGTGCTAATAAAATTGCGCAAAAAAAAAAACTGCAGCAAAAAAGAACGGCTCTTTCAGCAAGAAGAAAAAAAACACCGAATCAAATGCGAATAAATGTATGGAAAATTTTCGGCTTTCCTAGAAAATTCTATGAGATGATACGCTTATAAAATCAATCAATAAAATGGTGTTTTTTTCTTTTGTATCGCGCACAGGAAACGAAAGCATTTAACAGTATTTTGTTTTTTAAAACAAATTTGCAAAAATAAATAAATATCCGAGCAGTTTTTTTTTTGGAAATTTGATTTTTATGCAACAAAATTTTTGCATAAGAATTAATCGTTTAAACGATTGCAAAGTTTGCAACATTGAGAGCATTAATATGAGTAATTGATGCAATGAGCGTACATACAACCAACTAGAAGTTGATAAAATTGCTAACATGTTTGAGCTTCGTCTTCAAAAAAAAATTAATTGCTTTCATCTGGAAACGAATAAATATTATCTACGAAATTAGACTATTTTATCGTCTTGCTCGTTATTTCTTCGTTTAGGAGAAATCCCGATTTAGGCACTTTAATTTATGCAATTTAATATTAGAATTTAATGCAAATAAGATTGCATCTAAAAGAAAAAATAAACTAACAGCAACGTCTAAATTCCATAGAATTTTTTGCAACATTTTTCTTCTAGCAAGTAAACTGTTAACTGTCGATAGAGTATTAAAGAAATACTCTATATTCGAAATAAAAAAAAAAATAAAAGTTCAGTGCAAAAATGTTTCATATATAACCATATGCTGAAAAATCAGCATATCATTGAAGCATAGTTTATTTAGTCCATGAGTGAAAAAAAAATCACCATCTCAGAGAAAAAAAAACTCTCAATTCTGATAAATTATAAAATCGAAACTAAATGGAGGCCTTCAAAGAAGCGCATTTTATTTTTAAGAAAAAACTATAAAATGCTAATTGTTATCGAATAAGGAATAACGTTTCAACGTAAGAGTGCATTTAAAAAAATCCACCTATGGGAATCGTTTTTTATTATATGCTATTTGAAATACTGAAACGAATTTACAAGTATCATTGCCAATATGCAAAAAAAAATATTCCTATGGAGTTATTACTATTGAGAAATATTCCTCTCACAAAAATGTTGAGTTATTAATGACGATATCAGTGCATATTTTTATATACGTAGATATGCTAAGCAAACATTCCCATTGCATATTTATTGAGGAAAAATAATACTACACGGAAATCGATGATTCGAATTTCTCGCTCCCCTTTTCAACGGTTCATATAAGTTTATAAACATTTCATATGGAAAGAATAAATCCCCCATTCTGAATATTTAAATATGTTTTTGTACATTTCGGCGTGTTATTTTCCCTTAAGGAACTTTGCAGTTAGAGAATTGCAAAGAAATTTCTATTCACTGTATTGAATAGATCACACATATATATATATATATATATATATATATATATATATATATATATATATATATATATATATATATATATATATATATATATATATATATATATATATATATATATATATATATATATATATATATATATATATATATATATATATATATATATATATATATATATATATATATATATATATATATATATATATATATATATATATATATATATATATATATATATATATATATATATATATATATATATATATATATATATATATATATATATATATATAGAAACATTCAGACTTAATATTTTGATAGAGTTCTCGTATGCCGTAAACATTGTGCGTGTTTTCATTAATTAATGTATAGTGAATGAAATTCACTCGCAAAATAGCCATAGAAATATTGTCGACTCCTTTTTGCAAGCGAGTTTTTTCTATGCGTTCGGAGTTAATCACTAATAACTACACAATTGCACAAATAAACAGAAAATTAGAGAGCAAAAATCAACGAGAGAAAAAAAAAAGTGTGAATGACGTTAAAGCTTTAATAAGAGCGCTTTAAAAAGATATTTATATCGAGGTTGAAAGTTTCAAAGAAAAATGCTCAAAATTTTATTGATAGAATGAAATTCCATGTAAGAAAATTATCATAGACAATTGATAACGATAATAAGCTATCGTTATGAAATATTTCAGAGAATATAAAGAGGAATAATATTAATATTGATGAATATATGAATTAATTAATTTAATATTTGCGAATATATTTATATCGAAATCAGCTAAAAATTTTATCGATTTTATAGGATAGAATTTTTTTTTTTGTTCGCGAAAAAATTTGTGATAATTGATTCAACGGTTAAAGCGTAAAGTAATCAAAAAAAAAAGAAGATTTAAAATGTTTTTTTACTGATGTATTTCGTTTACTATTGCACTTGTGGTCAAGGTTTGATTTGCTGATGTTTTCACTATTGATGAGAAACGACAATATCTAATAAAGAGGGAAACGATTTAATTCTATGATTGATAAATCTAGTAAGTTTGAAGATTACTACACTGATAACTTATAGTAAGTTTTAAAAAATTTGAACATAAAAATTGCGCCTGTCAAGTTGGAAAAAAAAACTAGAAAATGACCAATTTTAAGATAGTAATTGTAACGTTGAGCACAAGTGTAAAAATTGTCCCTTGATTGGCACAATATGCGCTTTTCGCTTCCACTTGTTTTCATCAGAAAATTTAGCAAAGTTACGAAGAAATAATAGCCACGTGAGTTAATGCATTTATGATTTAATTAACTCCAGCGCTCTCACAATTTCCTAGCAAGAGAATTGCTTTCTCAAACCATTTCGTCTAAAACTAAGAAATAATTGCTATATGGTGACTGCAAATTCTTTTTGCCTCTATGTATCTATAATTTCTATTAATGTTGCTCTATCAGCATGAAATATAGAAGAGGAGTTCTATGGTGCCGATTCTAATCGTCGAAATATATATATATATATATATATATATATATATATATATATATATATATATATATATATATATATATATATATATATATATATATATATATATATATATATATATATATATATATATATATATATATATAGTTTGCAAATGTGCATAAAAACTGTCTTTGTAGCATTGCTTCAGAGAAGGCATTGGCAAACGTTGCGCGATAGCAGTAGAAAACTAGCCCAATTATGCGAGTTGGGCAGTTCCACATGTTGATTATGTTTGATTGAATTCAACCGATTGTGTACTATAATGAAATTCGATGAAATGCACCCGTTAAATAAGAAAGAGATTAAATTTTGTCGTATAAATTACCGTTCAAAAGAAATCACCTCATTTAACTCATCTAAATTGAAATTATCGAGCAAATGGACGAAGTGATGTAAATCTTTTTTTCGGCGAATATCGCCGTAAATTTCAAAAATTTCAAAAATATTTCATTATATATTACACTCAAATCTATAATTTCATCTATCATTGATTATATATCTTTTCATGAGATATGATCGTCTCTCTCGCATACAGCATTAATAGTTTGTACTCAACGAATTGTTTATTAATTTCTTATAAAATCTATAGTTGTATTCTTCTTAGGTTCAATATTGAGTGGAAATTTTTTCATTCGTCTATATTTATTTATCATATTTTATCTGCTATTTCATCGAAATCTTCAACAAATCCATAGTCTAAATATTATTTTTATTAAGTAATTAAACTCTGAGTTTTACATAACAAATCAATAAATTTAGAATAAATTTCCCTATCATTGAAACAAAATTGAGTCATAAAAGTTTATGTAACTTCAATTATTATATAAAGCGTAAAATATCGCTTCAATTATTCTTCATAAATTTTTCACAGTTGAATGAAACATATTTTATCGCTCATCGATTTTTTAAAATTTCTTCAAAGCGATAATTTTTCAACGGATGATCTTCTACGCTAAAATGAATCTCTTCATTATCAAATAATGTCTGATTAATGAAAAAAATTTATTTCATTAGAAAATTTTTGAAAAACTTAAAATCTTTCATCAAAACTTTATTTGTTATATTCTTCTTGATCAAATATCAATTATGGTCATTTCCAACATCTAATGATGCACATTTTCTAGCCAATAAAAATAAGCTAGTGAATTGAAAATAGCAGAAATTTTTATTGATTGATTAATTATCGAATGAATTTCATTGATTGATTGAAATTACATCGCAATAAATTGAGCACGATCATACTCGCAATCATTTTGGCGATTTCTCCTCGTAAATAAATCAACGTTTTGCACATAGATGAATTCCAATGTACAATCAGGCGGATTCAATCAGCTCTATCCTTTCGAGCATTTCGATATCCCACTCGGGAGTACTCCATACGCTTCCTGAGGAATTCACTAGAGATCCGAACACCGAATTGAATGAATTTTGGCACTGCGTCAAGTACGGATCATTAGCTGGCGTGTTCGATGAGCACAGATAACTACTTCGAAATGAAATGAAGACAGCTGTCTTGGTAAATCCAAATAACCAAGAGTGCAATCAAATGTGATAAGTCAAGTGCTTGTCCACTTGGTCACTTGAACCTGTTAAAAAGAATATATATATATATATATATATATATATATATATATATATATATATATATATATATATATATATATATATATATATATATATATGAGGAAATTGCATGAAAAAGCTAGGAGTGGTAACATTGAAAATCCGATGCTGCTCGAAGTTGTCATTGACTGTATCGTTTTCGGAAGGAAAGCAATTCCCAAACGTGATTAATAATGTTTTTACTGCTTTTTTTGTATAACTAAACGCTCGTTATCCATATATCCCCAAAAGATGTTCTATCGGATGAAAACTCGTGAGTAATGAAACGTTACGAATTATTATAGGATGACACCAATGCTATTGATGAAGTCGAAAGTTGGCATATTTATGCACATAAATCAATGTCATAAGCTCGCTTTATATGAGAAAGTCTCAAGAAATGTGCTTAAATCCCAGAGTGAATTTTTTGAATATCTCCATACTGCTTTTTTTTTTTCATCGATCGCAGAGACGAGAATCATGTTTAATTTTGCTTTACTCCCTAAGGCATCGACCGCTTTTATCTATGTGGATACGAAAGAAATTCTGCTGTTGAGGAAATGATGCAATCTTGATTGCATTGTTCTTGAAGAACTCTTCAATCCATTATATAGATATTAACAGATAATATATTGTTTGACTGAAATATTCGAAAAAAAAGAGATACCAATAACTGTGTTTTTTCAAGTCGAGCTTTACTGTTTGATGATTTGGAAACATATGATGCATATACATCATTCAAAATTGTTTAGATTTTGATGCATTCGCTTTGATGCACTTGAATGAATATTTTGATGCAAAATAATGCACTTGATGTAAACATATGAATAAAATGCACCGTTTTTTGTGCATTTTATCCTACACCTAATGCAAAATACATTTGATGCAAAATGCTCTTGATGCAAACAAAGGTGAGGAAACATTGAATGGCGCAAAAATTAACAAGCACTCATAAAAATCGAAGCTGAAGCATGACCCACAGGAAATTATTGAACACCAATATTAACTGAAGTTAGCGTGCATTTGTATACAATCGCGATGTAGTTCAGCTACACAGATTGCCATTCCCCTTTGTCTAATCAAACCCGCCGCATCGGCTCAGCAGCAAGACATTCTTTGGACAATGTTGAAACGCATTCTCCGGAACTACCGCATATCTCATCGTTGCACAGCGATCTACTCGCACTACTTCATTTCTCTTTTTTTTTTAGCACTGTCAGCATCTACCGTGACTTTGCCGTTCATCCTTGAAAAGAAGACGGTTCCATTTGTCGGTTAATTCATCAATTCGGAGTTTTTTTGGATGCTGTTTGAATTTACTCGGGTAATTCGTCTACCTTTATCGCAACAAGATTTCAAGTGCGAAGGTGGATTACTGTTATGTTGTGCAGTGAATTTGTCATTTGTGCATTTTTACACTTACGATTCTTCACATTTCCACCATGAATTAATGCATTTTATGATTGTTTTGCATGTAAATTCTTTTAATTGGATACAACAAATGCAAAAATATCCCTTGCGAAGCAAACATTTTCGCATGCGAAAATCTATTTCTCACGAGTTTTCTTTCCTTCTACAGTTAATAAATCATAATCTCTTCGTTAAACGAATTGATTAACTGCGTACAACGAATAAAACAATCATAGAAAATGTGCAATAACACTAACTTATAATGAAGCCATTCTCATCGGAAGGTTCATCGAGAACCTTAACTATATTTGCAACGAAGTTCTCATCATCACCCAATACGTACATATTCAAACGAATCGCTCAGAACACACTATCTGAAAAAAGTTTTGCAATAGTTTTTGCAATTCATTTCTAGTTTATGCAATTTGCAAAAAAAAAACTGCATCGTCCTGGGTATATATCAAACAAATATATGGCTTGAAGAAGTCAGAGTACTATATTTTGGTCTTCTTTTTTACTGTTTGCTTTCTCCTTAGGTAACAAATCTATTGCGGTAATTTATCGTATTGAAGATATACAATATCAAAATAATACGGATACAGATCGTGGTGATGTACGGATTATTTCTGCATTGATGAATAGCAAAGAGGAAACAACAACTCGAATTCTCAACATGCAAACATATAGAAATGCAAATTTAAATACCATAATATTACCTGATTTATTTATTAATGCATAAAAAATTGTCGCCCAAAATGATACTAGTAGAAAAAAAAACCTCTAAAACATCGAAATACAAAAACAATTGACCGAAATTACAACCTATCAAAAAAAAAACTTCTCAAGCTAATCATTTTATCAACTTATCAATAAAATGGAAAAACACGAATAAACGTTGATAAACAACTATCAACACAACGATTACATAAATTTTGAGGGTGATTTTATTCAAAGCAACAAATACAAATCATGCTGAAGAAAAAAAACACATTTTATTCCTCAATAACGTTCCCAATAAATGACAGTTAATGATGTGCTGTTCAACAAACTTTCTCAATTCTCAAGAGATGAATTTGTGCAAATATTGGTCGATTTTCTTAGTGCAAAAAAAAAAATATTGCAATTTTAGTGAATGATTGTTTTGCAGAAATTCTAAACTCGCTGTTTAAATGAGCGAAAAGTGTAAAGTATAATGCATTACAAAATAAATGCGGGAAAGGAACACTAAAAATAGATCGATCGACATTGGCTCTTTTTTATTTTTTTTTTTGCGGCTCAGCTGGAGTCTAGTCGGCGGCTTAATTGAAAATAGCAAAACAATTATTTTCCTCATGAAAGTGATTAGAAGCGAAAAGCGTTTAAGAAAAATGAAATGTTTTGTCCATCCCGCGTTTCCGCCTTAGTGCCAACCTCCCCCCTTCCCCTCTCCTCTCCCTTTCCCTTAAAAGGGATGAACTACACATCAAAATTCTCATATATATATATATATATATATATATATATATATATATATATATATATATATATATATATATATATATATATATATATATATATATATATATATATCACAATGCATTTATGTTTCACAACTCTTGCAATAATGAGTAAATTAAAAGGCCGAACTATTTATAGACTGCATCTACAATATTTTACAAGGTCACTTCCGCCGTTTCGCAAATCCGATTTATCGGCATACAGGTGAATACATACGTGAATAGAATAGACCTTTGGAAAGGATGTCACCGAAGATTCAGTTCGACGTTTGCAAAAATTTTTCTTATAAATATCGATGCTATTTTTTTTCATACGCTTCTATATTTGAAGAATCTCTTAAAGGTAACGTTAAACGTTTAAAACAAGAAATTGAAATATGCTAAAAGTATAAATATTGTCTCAATACAGTGGAATTTTTTTCTGCCATTTTATAAAATTTCACCACCAATAGAATAAAAACTTTCGGTTAGCAAATAGCGACAATAGTCGCAATAGCGACTATCGCTAGACAATCGTTGGAGTGCACAATATCAAAGACGAACCCCAATTGTGTCATGGTTGTGATTTTTCTCTGGCAGTATTGATGAGATTGCTTTCAACAGTCGAAATTTATTGATGTTTTACAATCGATTTCCATTTAATGCTCACTAATGTTGGGATTTCTCAAATTTCGTCGTGAAAATGCGATAAATGAGGTGGGCCTCTATAGGAGATATACTATAAATGGAAATACTCAAATCTCAAAGAATGCCGATAACAAATATGCGTTTAGATTGCAATGGATTCATTTATGAAATCTTGTTTTCTTTTTTTTTTCCCCAAATTTCTCGCTCGAGTTCCAAATTTTCGATCAGAGGAGACCGCAACGAAGACCAAAACTACGAGGGTGATGTCATCATAATGAAATGTTGTTTACATTGAGTAAAATAGCTCCGATTGCTTTACGCCGCTGAGTATCATTTCGTATATTTCCGTTCTCAAAAAGCAATAACAACGAATCGGAATATTTCTTCTCATAAATGAAAAATGAATTAGCGAAAAAATATCGAATGATTTTTTTTTAAAGTGAAAAATTGTTGAAGTTTCTTAGTTGAAAGAAATGAAATATTTATGAGCAATAAAATACTTCCATATTATTGATAATTTCAAATCAAAAAGCATTATGAAAGAACAAAATTCAACGTTTACAATTAACGTGTATGGTTATACATCTATAAATAAGGCGATAGAGAAGAAAAATTTCTCACAACTGAATGAAGCATGAGAATTTAGCTACACTAAGATGAAGAAGAAAAAAACCCTCAATAGGCAACTTGCAACGTCGTCCATTTGCCGAGCTAAATATTTAATCACCACAAAATGTTGACATTAAACACCTGGGGGTTGTAATATTTGAAAATTTGAAAATATACTTCATCGACATGGAAATTTATATTGAACAAGCATATGAAGTTCAATAGTTTCCGTAACGTCGTGGTTATTTTAATCAAATTTTCTCTAATTACTCGTAATGAAACGCTTGGAAAATTTTTGTTCTCGAGATGAGTGGCATATGTTCGAAGATAAGTGCTCAGAAATTTCAGCACCTTTCAGAACAAGCATCACATCGTGAGGGGGGGGGGGGGGGGGAGGGGAGGGTGAGATGTGAGAGATGCTGAACTTGATGGAAATCTTTACTCCGGTTAGTCGGGCTGCACCCCTCCTCCCCTCCTCCCCCCCCCCCCCCCCCCCCAGGAAATTGTATGACGACTAGCTCGACATCACATATTGTTGGAATGAAGTGGGAGAAAATAGATCGCCTCAGACATGCAGCGTGGAATAAGTTGACTTCAAAGGTGGAGCTTTATGCGCAAGGGCATGCATGAACGCTTCGTTCAATTTTCACGCACATTTCTACCTGCGTTCGTCAACATTTACAAAAAAAAACGAGATTGTGAGAGCTTCGGATATCTCGAAAGAGACATTCATTCAGTGCATTTTCTTGTATAGTCGAATATAATGATCTTATTGCAAAAAAAAAGAAAGAAAGAAAGAAAGAAAAATTCTGAACATTGATAAGACTAAATGACTATTTAATATCCAGTCCTAAAAATAAATAGAGCAAGAAATTTTAGAAATTCGTGGAAAAAATTAACTCTTTTTTTTTTTGAATGAAATATATTTTCTTTAGTCTATCGAACTATATCAACCGTAAACGCTCGTATACTTTCTCTAGTTATTAATAAATACTTTATATAACTATTACTACAATAAATGAAAACATATAAAAATGAGAAGAAATTTGCGAAATGAGATGAACTAAAATAATAGTAGAAAGAAAAGAAACAAGCGCATAAGAAAGTTTTACATTTAAGCGATTGCTCGCATCTCTATCTGTTTCGATGTTTCAAATCTCTTATAGTCTGAATCTCAAAAAAACCCGTCTGATACAACTCGAATAAATATATCAACGCTGAGATGGATGCTACCCGTATAACATGTATATTTATGTAAATATAGTTAATACTGCTTTTTGCATTAAAAATCAGCACATCACGAATGAACGGTGATCCAGTATTCGATGAATGGAACAGAATTGATCCCATATATCAGTGGCACTCGGCACCATATCTAATGAGGGCACAGAACAGACGACTAGAATCATAAGCGCTAACGTTTTATGCTTGATGAATAAGCAATTTTTTTGCATTCAAGCAATGAAAGTATTATCGAATATATCGCATTTAAATGCATACACTTACTCCAGAGACAAAAAATATTTTTTCGTACTTCCGCAATAGATAAATCTATAAGAAATATTGCGATAAGGCTACTTCTAGGTTTATATATAACCTATGTTTGTTTATCTAACTAGGTAGTTTTAATTCGTGAACTAATAAAGCTAAAATTCGTATACTTGGCTGATCGAACACATAATTAAGTTGATGACGTTCTAAACGAGTTTTCAACCTAACGATTGAATTTATTTTGAAGAAATGAGAGCACAATTAAGGTTTAAACGCGAGAAAAAAATTCAATGCTGCTTTCTTTTTATTTCATTCCACTGCATATCGATCAAGTTGCGGAAAAAAAAAACCGACTCTTCGGTGGATTTTTAACGGCGATTGGATAGAATAAAACTGTAACATATTACTAAGCATATCTTCAAATTTGAATTTATCTACTACCGATAATTTATGAAATTGATTGATGAGTGGGAGAATGCGAAAGGGTTTCATCGGTTTCACATGTAAGGGACCACAGACAAATTTCGCATTTAGGGGTTCTCAACGTGGAAAATTTCGATCTCACACATGCTGAACCGCTATCAAATTTCACAGGTATGGGTTCTTAAAAGGGTTTCTCACCTGAAAACTTTAAAGCTTGATTACGCGATTGGGTCATCAAACACATCCTAAGGAGTTGATTTAACAGAAATATATTCGGTACGTTCGTCCAAAGAAGCGTCAACGTATACGAGCGAGTGCTTTGCAATATCTTGCTGCAGTATGGTCAAATTTCATCTCACATGTAGATTATATCGCAATACGTTGGAACAGTTTCCCTTCGTACGATCGACGCCATCCTTTTATGCCCTATTTAGGCTGTGGTTTTTCGCAGAGCGATATTGACGTATTGGCGTTTTTTTTTCATGTAGACCCGTTGTCTATCGATCTCCAGAATTTATGGGCGAGGGTAGAAATACGTAAAGAGTAGGACTCCCTTACTCCGATCGTCTTCATGTGAAAAGTACCCATGCATTTTATAAAATTATTCACCTTCCCGTGATCATTGCAACCATCGAAAGAACAGATGGTCTCATTCATATGAGGAATATCGATAATCTAGACATGAAAAAGAGAGATAGAATATAACCTTCACTAAGTGCTGCCACACGGAGGACGTTGATAGACAACTTACTAAGAATTCGGGCAACCCTAGTCATACTTCCTGCGTGCGCGTTCTCGAACCTCTGGAAATATATGCATAATTCATTGAGCGAATTGCAGCGGGAGGCACTCATTATCGTTATCTCAACCTCTCACCGACTATATTGAATCTCTTGATGCCGATGAAAGATCGGATGACGACAAAACTTCAACTTCGATATGGCACACTCGTCCGAATGGGTAGCTAATTTTGCAAACATGAAAGTATGAATGCTAAACCAAGCCAAAGTCCTATAAGTAATTATTCTTCTGATCGTTTGAATTATCATCAAACTCTTTCAGTTCATTGAGAAACCTAAAATTGGAATAAAAATGCGCTATTATTGGAAATTCCTTGCAAACTTACCACGGATTCTGGCACTAAAGTCCATATTACACTAAATACTTCATTGCTATTTGCGAAAGCAGTGGGAACATTTCGAGAATAGCAAATGACGATGAGTAATTACACGCATTTCGTATATTCAAGTGAGCATCTAAAAGCATGCGCTCTGCAAGTAACATGCTCTAAAGTAAAACGACGAAGTAATGAAGTAGTATACTGGAAGTCACTATTATTATTATTACTTTATTATTATTACTACTTTATTATTATTACTTATTGTTATTACTACTTATTATTATTACTTATTATCATTATTACTTATTATTACTTATTACTTGTTATTATTTATTAATACTGCTATTATTACTTATTAATACTGTCATTATTATTTATTAATACTGCTATTATTACTTATTAATACTGTTATCATTATTTATTAATACTGCTATTATTACTTATTATTACTACTACCATCTCATTATTACTGTTACCACCGTTATTACCAGTACGCTGGTAATAATATTGCAATGGTTACACCATGAAGTCTATAGGCCAGCGTACTACACCTCTGTAATCATAGGACGCATTTGCTTTGTAGACGATTTACGTCGCCCAATACTCGTTATCGCTGAAAAGCGAAAAATAATGTGCAGCGCTTAATTTTGATGAGGAAAATACACATTTGCCCGCTGAGATTATTTCATGTGTGATTGCCGAAAGAGTGTCTATAAATTTATGATGGAAGGCATATAAAAAGAACTGAATACGTTAGCGTCTCCTAGATCGTCTGAAAATTGAGATGTTTATCGGTGAAGTGAAATCAATGACGAGATCGTTGGCGAAAGAGGTTGAACATTGAATTTCACCTGCTAGAATGTGTGGTGCAAATCACATAAATAATTCACGATTAACGAAAAAATGCCCTCTTTAGCGTATAAAACTTTCTCATTACCTAATTACTGTTAAAATAAACTTATCTTTCAAACCAATTTTCGAAAAAAAAGAACTCCCTAGTGCAAATAAGCTTACTTCGTAATGATGGTAGATTTTTATCGCTGCACTCTTCTTAAGGACGACATAATAATGCCTGCATATAATTCATCAAACGAATTCTTGACACAATTCTAGATAACAGCATTAAATGAACATATGCCGGCAAATAGTACGCTAATGAAGCTATTCACTTATATGCCGTGCATTTCTGAGAACGCTGTGCTTAAAATTACGGCAGTAATGCTGCACATGAATGCTTCTTTTTTTTGGCAATTTATATACCACCTCGAACTCGCCTATATTCTATTACCTAAATTTATTACTGCTCAAAACTGATAATGGTGAACAGATCGTTATAATTTTTTCCGAGATTAAGCTCCGATATAATGATTTCGGCACTTTGGATCTTTAGATTACCTTGAATTTATTGTTTTTTCTTACAGTTGCTCATATATTATATCTCATGGAACCAGTCGGCGAACATAACATTCGCTCAATGAGTATTCCTTCCTCTGTCGCTTAGAAATAATATTCACTTGTATCTCAACTAAAAAATGAACTCATTTCAATTCAAAAAAAAAACGACGTATAATGTAACTTAATAGACATAACAAAACCGTCTCTGCCTCCCAAAAAACTATTTCATCATTATGCCGTCATACTATTTGGTTTCCGCAAGTAATTTTCAACTCCTATCCGATTGCCTGAGTAAATAGGTTGGGAACTTATTTGTAACACTGCAAGAATATGCCATATATATCATAAATTCTATAACGTTGCGAAATGATGAAACAATTCAAGGAGTATTTAAAAAAAAAAAACTAAAATTTGCCGCATAATTAACTCTTCGTACTTTCCACTTTTGTATCGAATTAATAAAAATTGATTCATAGTGGTATATCCGTTAACAACCTAAGTGATAGAAATATTAATAACTTACTTTTGATGTAAGAAAATTAAGCATTCAGATCACTAACGAATATGCTGAAAAGAATCTCGATAAAGCAAACGTTTTGTGAGGAGATTGTCTGAAAGAAATGAGATGCTTCAAATGCGGCATATATTTGCGACGCGTATTCAGTCCGCCCATCAACAATAATTTGCAACGAGTTGAATTGCATTGCATGACAGCCGACTTCTCGCTCTCGCTCTCTCTCTCTCTCTCTCTCTCTCGACGTTATTAAAAGCCGATCGGCTTTCAACATCGATATTGGTGATGTAATGTGTTCATAGTCAAAATCTCGTCAATTTTATTAACTCAAGACATGTTTAGCACATCTCAGAAATAAGCAATCACTCAGCTGGAAATGACCAACAAACACATTTTCGAATGGAATATAACGACTGCCAATGTTATCTCGCAAATAAGATCATGAAATATTATGATTGAGAAACGTATATATTATTGTCTTAGAGGAAATAATTGTCAAGTAGTAAAGTAAGATATACAGGTAACAAAAATGAAAAAAAAAATATTGCAACAGTATTTTTTTCTAAGAGATAAAATATTTCGCATCAATTGGAATATAATATGAGTAATAAACGATAAAATGCATAAATGTCTACTTTTTAAAAGATCATTTTAATTTATTGCAAGCTTTTAAAAATGAATGTGCTACAAAATGAAATTCAATTTTCCTATTTTTGTGAGAATATTTTCAATTTATATCGAATTCCACCTGAAATACTTATCACTAAAAATTATCACATTGATATCACAATAATATATTACTTGTTATACTTTCAAACTTGATTTATTTAATGATTTTATTTTACAATAAATTACTCGTTTAGAATTTTGTTTATGAGATCATTGAAAGAATTTCTACTGAACAATTATCGTTATATCGAATGTATATGCGAGTGCGTTTGTTATTTTTGTAAACGAATGAACGCCTATTTTAAGACGCTAAAAATTTCAAAGAAATACAAAAACGTGCTAAAGGAGTTGTCATTGATATGCGTACGCTTTTTGCATCACGTTCATTTGATCATTTATTTTCATAGTTAATAAAAAAAAATTAAAATATCTTTCACAATGCTTTCGTATTTTAATTCTTATGGCCTCTCTCATATACCTTCCAAAAAAAATCGGTTTTTGTTGAAAAGAATTGATAAATTTCGTCTTGCAAAAGTGCCTTATTGTAACGTCTTACATGTATGTATTTATAGGGGTATTTATAGGGCATACATGTGCGCATCTTTCAATCCGTCTAACCCACAGGTGCAACTCAACTCAAGGAAAAGTTAAGCAATGCTATGGGAATTTATTAGTTTATATTTTAACTAGCGTCCTTCTATACGCTATTCCACATTGATTCATCGACATCGAATGGCGTTCTAAATTGCAAGCATTTTAGGACATAAGAAATTTGTAAACATTTTTTAATAAAAGATTTGCAATTTTGCAACGATGGCATTGCAAAAAAAAAAAAAAAAAACGATTGCTCGCAGAAGTCTTGCACGAGCAATAGGGTTATATTTTAATTGGGTTAATTAAAATATAAACGATTTATGCATCATACCTTCTATTGCTAGTAGTAACTTACGAACGTCATTCCTCATGAAAAAGAAGCAAAAATGCAAAAATTTCCCATCAATTTTTATCAATTGCTTGCTCTATGAGTAATTCCACACGTTTCATTGCTCTAAACTTCGTGATGAGAGAAGGTCTTAATGTTTAGTTTATTTCTTCACCTAGCATATTAATGAATGATTCTCCTTTATTTTCTTTTTGAATAGTCTCATAGAGATGTGACCAAGTTGAAAATTTTTCACGTTTATTTGTCTCCTTTAGCGTTTCTCTTTTTTTTTATTAGATTATTCGCCCTTTGCGACAATTTAAACCGCAAACTTTCGTCTTCTTCTATGGAGTCGTTGATTGATGCGCATAGAAGCTAACATCCTGCATCCTACACAGTGATTCTTCTAGACGTGGTTTGTTCGTTCAAATGTTTCGTCATATTTGAATGTCCATAACCACTTTTGCAATATGGTACACTCATCCTATCATACCGATTATGTTCACCGATATTTGTAGTATTAAGTTCACTGACTCGCTCATCGAATCAATTGGATAGGAAGGTAGATATAAATAAACGAACCGCATGTACGTGCAAGCAAAAACGATTCCTTCTTCTTGAAGGATTATTGAAGCTGGTCAATACTAAAGAGATACACTTGAAGTACTGGGCAGAGGTGCATATAGAATTTTTTGTTGCAAGCGACTTGTTGTAGTGGACGATATGCTGACCTACGGTTGATTACTGGTCGTGCACAACGGTGCGGATAGATACGATAATCTCTGCTGCTACTCGCTAAAACGGATTTTGTGTCACATCATGTGGTGGCAAATGTTGCTGAATTGGACGCATTTGTTTCGTCTATTGAATCCAGATATGGGTCAGTTGAAGCAGAAATTGCTATGAAGAAATACGTGGAAGTTTCTAGAAGAGCAGGATTATGTTCATTGCTGCCTAATGATACTATATGCAGTATAATAATTAATGATCCTCGTGTACCAGCTATTAATTTCTAATTCAGTGACTAATTAATCTGCCACTATTACTAAAGCAACGTACTACTGAGATGCTTACTATTTCTATACCGTATACTAACTGTGCCTAATGGCGCAACAAGTAATTTACTATTATAAGCAAGAAATATCAATAGTCGTAGGAAGCAACGTTAAATAGCACTCCTTGCATGCTAACAACAAGCGATCGATATCACTAACAAAAGTGAATGTTAGTAAACAATGCTAATACTAGTACTAGTATTTAAATGCCGAACTAAAATTCAACTATTACTAGTATCAAAAAATTATTAGGCAGCAAAAAAGCAGTTTTTTCCATTATAAAACTTAAATAAATATATATATAAATAAGGGAAAATCTCCACCTCTCTGTAAATATTTCGAAAAACAATGGCAATTCATGTTGTAGAAAACATTTCACATCCGATTCATAGAGGAAAACATTCTCGTTGATGCATAAAATTGAGGAGTAAATCCATTCTTGAAATGTGAAATATTCATCGTATATTAATGCAACCCAAATAATCGCATCATTTCAACTTCATAAAGTTATAACCTCAAATAAAACTTCACATATCGGCCTCACAAAAAAGAGAAGAACATCACTGTCGCAACACTTCAGTGAAATCTTTTAATGCCGTTGCACAATACACAACTATAAACAATCGCATATTTAACGTTCAAATCGGCTGCATCCAAACAATGTTTTATTTAAATAACAGTATTTTATGCGCTTAAATGACCTAAGATAACATCAAGTCGTCCTGCTAGATAGTTATCACGGATGTGAGTTCTACGTCCTTACAATCAATGATTGCTTTTGCTCCTAGGACTATCGAGTGCCTTAGGCCATATGTCTCATTCACTTCATCAAAAAATGTTGAGTGCTCGCGAAAAATTCTATATGAGTACTGATAGAAATTTGCCTTTGCCAATAATTTTGAACGTAGATGCATCTTTACTTTAGGCACTTGCTTAAGAGTCCTATGTTATGACCGCAAATAAAGGATTATTTAGGAGCTTTTCATAAAATGTCTTCAACTGATTATCGCCTCGGTAGATTTGACCGAAATCGATTGCTACAAATTTAAATTTTATTACGAAATAACAAAAATTAAAATAAATTACAGTAAATTCTAAAATTGCATTCAAATGTGAAATTTTAGCAAAAATTTCAGCTATCATATATTAGAGCGAAATCACTTTTCTTTAAATTTATTCGATTTTTTTTTTAATATGGAAATTATTATGCAAAATTAGAATGAATAAGTACAGTGAAGTTATGAGCAAATTAAAGGGGAATATTAGAGTAAATTTATGTGTTAAGCAAAAATGAGTACATAAATAACGTATTTTTAGGACTACCAGTAAAATATTATACGAGTCTACAATTAAGGAAGCATACCATATCATCGACATTATAGTCATGCCACCAATGGCTTCTGTGACTAAACGCTTCTATATATCATCAGAAATATATATATGAACTATATGAGATAATCTCATCATATTTTCATCGATTCGTCAGCTGATACAAATCTACTAGAAAAAAATCGCCTTTCTCGAATGCTAATTTTTGCCACCTTAAAGGACTACAACTGTTTTTCATGTTATTGAATCAACAATGCGAAAATGATATAAGACGCTATCGCAAGACCTATAACATACTCGTGGAAATTTTTTAACTCCAATGTAGTGGTGTCCGAGTTGAAACTACTAAACCGATAGACAGATACATGCACAGCCATATACACATGCGCTGATACGACATATTGCGGTAACAAGATTTGTACGTCTTAATTCCCTAGCTTGCATTAACATGACATGTCTATTTATATTAGTGCTAGAAGAGGTAATGAAATTGAAAATGCCATACTGAGCAAATACTGCTTTATCTCCGTGACATTTGCGACATATTGGTGCTATGCCAATATTTGCTATATTTCAATGAAAACGTCGTGTGAATTATTGAATAACGAATACGGAACAACTGATGTAATAGATGCTTTCATTCACAAGTATTCATCAATCATAATAACCTAGAAAACGTAGATTTGTTAAATAATGCTGGTATTAATGGCTCTATAGCAGTTTTTTTGTTTTTCAAAGCAATTCGACGTTTCAGGAGTTCTTTTTTTTTTTTTTCTAAACCGATGCACTCATGTTCAGGTGTTTCTTATTACCTATGAATTGGAAAATGTAGACTTAACCTACAATCAATCACCTTTAATTAGCTTAGGCGCATTCTCTTTTAAATTCTACTATAAATATCCATTTTTATACCTATTGCGTCAAAAATTTCTTGGGCACTTATTCATGCAATGAGTGGCGACACGTCGGAAATATTAATGGTCTTTGATGCCGTATCGGCGTTCTTGCATTCAATTAACGCCTCTTCGGATTGTTTTTAGGAAATTGGTACAGCTATCTTCTGGAATGGACAGATTTCTCCGAAATAGTGCTCCATATTAAGCGCAACTTAGGTGGATAGGAAAGGATAGCTCTGCGGTCACCGAAAAAATCTGCCAAAATGGAATTAACTAAGGCGTCAACATCTTATAAACGTCGAAGAATTTTCTCCTTCTATACCGATTAGATTGCCAATTGTTTATTCATCACCTTGTAGAAAGTTTGAAATAATGTAACAATGAGTGTTTCGATAAAGCCGATATTCATCTCACGAGAGGTTCAAAGAGGAAAGATTTTACTGTCACAGGGGTTCACAGTTAGCCGATCAAAGTGCTATGCCACAATACACGCTTTGCAACGGCTATAGTGCATATCAATTAAAACCTAATAGATGCTCGCAGATATTTTCAACAACCATAGAATGAAACACATAATGAATATCCTGGATATCGAACTGATGAAATTAACTTGTTACGAACATGGAATCTGATTCTGCTAACGTGAATCCATTTTCGAAAGAGTTTTGACATCCGAGCCCTGTACAGCAACGCTAATAATTGTGATGCAGTCGATGTAGTAATAGAATTAATCGGCGAGCTCGGCCAAAGAATTAGCCTTACATATTGGCTAATCAGCCGCTTGATGCGGTTTGGATTATTTTGACAGTTGAATTGATATGACGCCTGGCAATCAACCGATGATAAACTGCCAGCACGCTGGCAATATTTGTATCATGACTGTTTGCTCGGAGAAGGTGACAAATCACTTCACCGATTTCAGTAACTATATTGTTGACACTCTTAGGTGGTTAGCATAAACAAGGCGATCGCATTACATATGCTAGCCCACCTCAGAGAGTCACTTGCCTCATTCTTATCAGGTTCTTCATCAAATGCGGCGATTAGCAGCCTTCCCTGGTGACTCTATTTTTAGAATCGTTCTCATCGGCACACATAACAAGCTGAACAAATGTCCAAATGCATCTGGTCAATGAAGGAGTTATCAATGAAATCGAGGAAACATATAGGTAAACCTTCACGCTCCGGCAAATCTCCTGTATATTTTTCGTGAGTATGCGACAAAATAAATAAATAAACAAATAAATAAATAAATAATACAGCAATAATGCATGTTTGCAAAGTAACTTTTAAAAAAGTCCGATCGATAAATTATCACAATGAGTGCAGTAATGACACCGATTCAACGATAGTGCAGAATAGTGCTGCTGATTTAATCGTCGCAGGAAATTGTAAGCATTTGCGCTTTTTTCAATTATGAATATTAATGAATGGTGTCATATTTGTGAAGGATTCAACAAGTGTTGGGCGATGAAGATTTTCTAGAGGCTGTATTGGTCACTAAAATTGAACTCTTGTTGCATAGAAATTTCTTCATTTCTCAACATTAGCTCAAAGCAATATTGTGATCAACTTTCATTTCATGCCAACAGCTATTTTGGTAAATTCAATAGTATGTTGAATATTTTTTTCCACATTGGTGAGATTTTCGTTGCGAGGATAAGCAATAAACAAGACAAAGAGACTTGTCTAGCGAAGATGTACGAAAATTAACACATAGAATTACTACGCTTAGAATAGGCATATATTTCGCACAAAAATAGAATTTCCACTTGCAAAGTAGCATGAGTTTGATTAATGTAGAGTAATTCACTGATTAGAGCCCATTCTCTCATCTTAAACCGCCTCTAATAGACAGCTCGAAAAGTATAGCATCTCTCTATCTCTATCAGTTAATTCAAAACGGCATACATAAATGCCATTAGAAAAGTAAATGCTACGAACCCGTCCCAAGCAAAGATTATGCAGAAGGTTGTACCTATGAAATTTTTGGTTATGTCCATCAAATTTAATGATCGTAACCTTTCTGTGCTATGAATTAAAATAGCCATATAGACGAACAGCAAAGAGATAGATGCATATACATGCATATGTATGGCGCCATCATAAAGTGCTTCTTAAAGAATTGCAAAAATTGCATGAAAAAAGATTTTGAAGCGTATAATATGATGAATAACACCGATAAAGTTTCAAAAATAGCCAACAAAATGGAGCTTTCATCTGCTTAAATTCGACTCTTCTTTTACATCAGATCATCATGAAATACAAAAAGATTTTCAATTGCAATAAAAGTAATAAACTATTTACCGTATAACTGTATTTAGGAGTTTATTACAGTATAAATTTGTTACAGTAATCGAATTACTCGTTTACAGTATAAATAAGTTCAATTTCATTGGTATATTTTTGCGCATAATTTGCTAATAGTATTGCTTCAATTCATATGTGATGCACATGCGCAACATTTGCGTTTTTGATTTCCTCAATCGAAATTTCCATTTCACTGCTTAAGAGTTTTGGGGAAAAAAAAGCTTTCTTTAAGAGCTATTTAAGTGGCTTCTGGGCATCTGATGTCATTACGTCGTCAACGTTCTTCTGCATACTGCTATCTAAGCGTGAAAATTTCATGATACGTTACTTGACGTTCTGAATTCAATGGTTGCAAAAAAATCGCATGTTTCTATTACAAGTTTTCGAGTTTCTAAGATGTGCCACTTCAAGATTGCAGAGAACGATAGGCCATACAGTGTATTCACCTCCTTCAATTGAGCTGAAATTTTGTATGTACACGTTATTTGACGTTCTGAATTCAATTGTTGCAAAAAAAATCGCACATTTCTTTAAAAAAATTTGCATATTGCTATTAAGAGTATTTAAGTTGCTGAGATAGGCGTTATTATTTGCCGGCTTACCGAGTGCAGAATACGGTGGTGATGCGTACGCAGTATGGCGCATGAGCTCAGCTCCGTTCGCGGTTCGCAAATGGGCTGCCATCGTTAAATGCAATAGTGTCGGACAATAGAACAAGCTAGAAACGTATCAATACTTCGAATGCCTTTTAACACATATTTCTTTTCAGTATTTGATGTGATTCTTGAAATATGTGCGGTGAATATGTTTTGCCTATGCTGTGTTTTTGTGCATGCTTTTTTTTAATCATTGATTCCGATCAAGTTAACGTATGTTGATGATACGAACCTAAATACGGTCCATATTGTTTGCTATGCTTTTAGAGGACCCTTTTAAGTTTATTGCGATATACCTAATAGCGCGAAGGCAGATAGCATGGACTTTACAGTTTCACCTGAGTGGAAATGAAAAAAGTAAAGAGATATCTATTTGTAATGAATGCTTTGTTTACTAAATAACTAAAATATCGAATAGCAGAGCTGAATTTCCGCATAGGAGGAAGCGTTGAGGTTTTGCGGAATTCCGTGGAATGCTTAGAGATCTTTTAAAGAGAATGTAATGTTTGTACGGATGTACGGTTCAGTGGGTTTGTTTGAGTAACTTGCGAGCCGACATTTTTTTCAAGGGGATGGGGGGGGGGGGGGGGGAGGAGGGAATTCTGTCGATCTTTCCTCCTCGTTAGCGATTTTGATTGCATATCTTGCAATCCCAATCAGATACAATGCGGGCCAAGAATATTGGTAGCATACACTAGCCTCACTCAACAGGAAGTAAGTATGACACTTTTTCTCAAAGCTACAAGAAAATTCATCTACGAAGGATTATGCCGTTGTCATAAGAGGGGATGGGGTTTGAAATGTGTTGGCTAGGTTCTAAGCAGGCGTATTTAATCCCGTTGCCTCATTTTTGACTTCGTGCATATGCGTGTCTCAACAGATATGTCGCTTATTATTTAAATGAAGGTTATTTCACTAGAACATACGCCTGCTATCATCTACTGGTAGTTTCGAAGTGGCAATGACCGCCGCGCGAAAGGGAGTTTCTATATTGAGTCGTTAGCCATGGTGGTTGTTCTGTCGTAGCGGATAACTTCGTTAGCTGCCAGATGAACGATCATCTCACTTGAAACCTTCATAGAAGCGTTTTTCTTATCGTTTCCCTTTATTCGTCATCTCTGTTGAGATTATATATATATATATATATATATATATATATATATATATATATATATATATATATATATATATATATATATATATATATATATATATATATATATATATATATATATATATATATATATATATATATATATATATATATATATATACAGGTGAAAACAGGCGATTGACATGAGTGACGAAAAAATGACAAAAGAGACGATCTGTGAACATGGATCAGATGGTCGGAATGAGTCGAATAACCATGCTATTTATCGCACAACAGACGATAGCAGCATATTCACGAAAGTGGATGATCATGTGCGAAAGCGTAGACGCCCTCGTACAAAAGCATTCAGAGTACATATGAAAGATGAGGTACTGTTACCTTTATTGATATATCTTTACCTGTTGATATGTCCAAATAATCTTTTTTTTTCAACTCTCTTTTGATTAATAGCTGTCACACATATTGGTAGCATTCTTTTATTCCATTTTTTTTTCTTTTGTGCATTTATATAATTATCAGAAGATGTTATATGTATCAGGAGGAAATGCTTTACTTCAGTGAGAGGTCTAATAAGTATAAATAATATAATAGGTATAGGTAGGAGGGTATAATAAGTACAATATGACTTAGTATCATATAAAACCGCAATAGATAGCGATGCATAGAATAGCTGCAATCTATAAACGTTTTCATTTAGCAACAAAATGCAATTTTCAATCATATTTCGAGGTTAAATAGAGAAAATTTTAATTTCAATGAAGAAAGCGAGAGATATGCTTAATTATTGAGCAGAACAATGACAGAGAAAGAAACAATGAACAATATTATAAATATGATGAGGGAAGAAGATAAAATATTTTTGCAAAAGAATAAGAGGTAGTGCGATACAATACGGCGGATATTATGATGATATAAGAGTTCATTAGAAGAAAACAGTCATAGGATAGCTATAGTACCCAAGAAATTTTTCGCTGGTAGAAATCGAAGTCTTTTAATCGATGAGCGAATTTTCTGCAACAAATTTTCTTCATATTCGATTTCTTCATTTAGTGCATCGTTAGTGTTCACAATTCTATTCGGTTTATCGCACCTCATACATTATAATCTCTTCACTGGTAATTAATATAGGCTTAAATGAGTGCAATGTTGTGGGATTTTTTTTTTTGGGGGGGGGGGGGGTGGGAATTTAGTGAATAGCATCTTCGCAACTTCTTCAGCTAACTTTAAACTCTCCAATAGATGATTAATTTAAACCGTAATGGTTGATAGATTTTTCGTGTTTGTTTTATTGATTTTTCTTAGAAAATGTTGCAAAATGTCTACATTTTACTCGATCATTGTTGATAGATTCTTCCACACACTATGATATAGCATATTTTGTATCGATATATTTGAAAAAAAAAAAAACAATGATCGGTTCCTTCCATAAATTAATCATTTTCCACTGTTTCTCGTACACGATTCTTAAATTATTTACGGCTGTCACGTGAGCATTTCAGAGAAAAAAAAAAACGCTTACCTTCCTTAGCGCATCTTTTATCAAGTTTTCTCCTAAGAGTACGAAATAAACTCTCATTTAACCATATTCAGGTGTTTTTTTTTTAAATTATTCGTTTTGAAATAGTCTCAACGTTTTGCTCTTTCATTCGATATATCTTAATACGAAATAATTGTTGATCGGCATTATTATTGACGATGAATAATATTATTGGAGCACTTTATCATTGTTGTTGTTATTTATTTATAGATCGCTGTCATAACGTTATATTCACACCTGTCATTTACAGACCTCATCATGGTCTATATTTGAAGGGAGAATTTGACAAAAGCAAGAGTAGATTGTAGGATTGATTCTCTCTTTCGGAAATTTTCGGGCATAGAATTTTCTTTGATTTCATTTCATCACATAGAACTTTAAGTACTGAAACTCTCAGAAGTTTTAATATCAGGTAGCCTCTTTAAAGAAGCGTCAACTAAATAGTTTATTTCTCTAAATATTTAGCATTTTCTTATAATTCACTAATGAAGAAAATTATACGTTTGCTTTGAAAAGCGATTTGCTAATTTTATCCTACTAGATAATTTGCATAGCAAGGTACGCATATTAATGCATCATGCTTGATTTTATTGAAAAAATTGATATTTATAGATCGAAAAGGCGTTATGTTCCCGTTTATCACCTTTACATCATATTACATTTACGACCGATGAAAATGGACGACTAAGCGCACCACTTGATGATGTTGTTGCATCGTTAGGCCTTGATGGTGATAAATATAGAGCGCTATCGAGAACGGCACTCATCAAATTAGGCGATATATCGACTCTATTCACAGTTGATTATTTATCCGATATTCGACCACGTCTATATATCAACGACACAAAAATAAATAGTGATACAACAACAGTTTATGTGGTTTGCTATTTGATTATTATCGTTGAAGATTCGAATGTGAAAAACACATTTGAATTTGTGGAGAAAATTCATTGGCATTGTTTAACGTTATGTAGACTTACAATGAAAAATAAAATCCTACTACTTTTTAGGTCATTATGAACATATAGTTACTACCTAACTTTAAATTGTATGCTTTTTAGCGTGAAAATTCCGCACGATTGAACTCGAGAGGTGGAAAGGAAAGGGGAGTTGGGAAGAGGATTGCTCATGATATGTTTCGATAATGTCGATGTATCTCTGTGACAATTTTAGCTCATATTCGTGAAACAAATGAAATACACTCTAATGGAAGAGGGTTGCCAAGAAAAGAAATTAGAAGGGGAAAAGAAGATCGTTAGAGCAGGTACAAGAGCAAATTTTCGCCTTTTAAAATTTTTCGAGTTTAGAAAATCATCAATATCAGATTTGGCTTATCGCAGTTATTTCAGTGCTTACTGACTGATAAATGATTGTTTGCTTGACTTGATTTGATTTCCCGGTGAATAATGAGTGCAAAAACATTTACGAAAGTATGCAATTAATGCGATTTTTGGAAATTGCGTTGAAAACAGGTACAGAAGTCATCAAATGTTTTTTTTCAAAGATTTTTGCGCAAGTTTCTTCGAAAATTTTTTCGACAATTTTCTTTCGAATTCGTTCTAAAAGAAATAATCAATGACGAAAGCAGAACCGATAGAAAAGCATTAACTATAATCATGCTGTCATTGAATGTGAACGTCATGGTGCACGAATATATTTCTTAAAATCACATAGTTGTGAATATACATTTCTAGTGGACGTTTGCGCTTTTTTTCAGGATAATCTACCACGAAGTTGTGATCTCATATCATTATATCGTAGGGCAGCAACATTTGGTAGTGTTGTATCATTACATCCGCTATTCGTAAGTAAGAGATCACATCATAGACGTTCGTCATTTGCCAATCATCAATCACCATCGTCATCGGCGGCGCAATTGCCCAGTGCTGATCAACATGTACAAGCAGCATTTATTCAATTCGTTGAACAACGATCGGCTAACAATTTCTGTGAGGTATAAAATATTTCTGCATTATGATTGTCATTCAAATGACCTAAATTCGAATTTTACTTCTATCTTTTTGTCATTTTGAAGTACCAAAATTTGAGACACTAAATTTGAAGCTTCTAATTTTTTACTGCAAGCATCGTGAACTTTTCATATCTTTATAATGGATTATTCACTTTTCTCTTTTCGGCCGGTATGAAACTCATAATAGATCTAGAATGCGCTTTCTTATTAGATTATCTCTTTTTTTTTTTTGCCTACCGCAATAATTAGATTTTCTTCAATGAGAGAAATTGAGATCGTTTTTTTTTAAATGGTTTTTAAAAACCTTTCTGAAGGTTAATTTAGCAGTCATATAGTATCACTATAGATGGAATTAAAAAAACACATCGCCATAAAGTAGATATTGTTTCTTTGGTTAAATGTCACTAGACTATGTTATAAGGCGGTTGTAAGGAACAATTTGAAGGGACAGAGTGGAGACGATCTTACACTGACTTCATCCCTTCATCTAAAGTTGAAAATAATGCGAAGTTTTTGTTTCTAAAAAAGCATAATAATTTCTAAATCAGAAGTTTTCTATGTGCATGACATGATCTAGCGTTCTCCTAGCGCCAGGATTGCCTCTCCACTCATCGCATCCGCCAGTGCCTTCATATTACTGGGAATAATATCGGCGTAAAAATGTTGCTGGAGATCAGTCGGCGAGCAAAGCATCGAAACGCTGTTGGTTGGTTTCAGGCTTACTCGAGAAACTGGCCCGTAAGAAATGTGTGCAAACGAAGGAAGATACGTAAAGCGAAACGTAGCATTACCGGTAAAAGACGATGTCGTGCAAAGACGATGGCTAAGCAGAATGTGACTGCCGAGTTGAAGAAATCGAGGAAAAGGAAACGGACTTCGGATGTCGGTGATGAGGCATCTCCTCTGAAGAGATCGAGAAGCTGTCTTGATATATCAGGTCAGTACTTGTTTATAGCGCTTGCTTATCACTCATTTTGTTAGACGGATGGTTGTCTCATAATATTTGATAGATTTAGTGAATGAAAGGGATTGGGATGAAGTGCACCATTAGGTGAGTTGATGAAAATTCTGGAGGCGTTAAAGAAAGGGAAGTAGTGTTGGATTCAGGTGAAACTTCCAGTTTCACGAGCTGTAGAGGTATGTGTTATTCCTCATCTCGAAAATCGGAGAACTTTATTATATCTTGCGATTGTTACTCTTCGCATTTTTTGAATATTTATTGAGAAGTAAGGTTCTGGCCGTTTTTTCTTGTTTTTATTTATTTAATTTAATTTTATATTTTTGTTGATGTTATAAGCATTCAAAAATGAGATCAAATTCTTTTATGCTGTAGAATCCTTCACATGAGTCTCGTTACCATCTCTTTTTCCTTCGTTTTTTACGCTGGCCGCCATCTTCAGCATGCTTTTTTCTTTTCTTTATTCTCCTTCGAACATTAGTATGTTTATAAATTTTATATTCGGGATTACCATCGGTCGTAAAAATTTGGAGGTGGTCCTCACCATCAAACATGATTGCCATCGATGAAACATTTCTTCTGTGAGGTGCTGGGATCTTTGACCATCCTTTCCTCCATCCTTTATGTAAAGGCTTTTCGTTCAATAGAAGACTTATGCAGTCGAAGATCGACCTAGAATGACTCAATATTACGCTTTTATCCCTGTGAATTGCTGATTTTTGAAAATTCTTTCCTTCCACATTTCCAAATGTCGACCCTTTCGATCGTTTACCTGCGAAGGGTAGAAGCCTTGACTTAATTTCGAGATTTTACGTTATTTATCAGGTTTGGGAAGGAGATTTCAGTAAATTATGATCTCTATCCCTTTCTTTACAACGTTGTCAATTTTATAAGTTTATGCTTAAGTGGTATATTGCAGTCGTTTGCGTATTAATGTGATGATCCATCATTTAATGGAAGATTCATCACCTCACATCCTATATATTGATTGTGTCATCACATTTTGCAATTGCAAGGTTTCCGTTAAGAAAGAAAGATGATGGATGATGTTCTCATTCTATGTGATTCTTCAGAATGCTCGAATAACGTTGACGTGCAAAGGCGAGAGACAGAGGACGAGGAGCTGTGCTCACCAACTTCGGATATCAAAGTTGTGTGTCATGCTAATGAGGGAAATTCTGTGATTATTCCGACTGGGAATGTCATAATGCATCACGCACGAAATAGACGGTACTTGCTCTTATATATCCTTTTCTTTTGCTTTTCCCTGTTTTAGTAATACATTCAAAAAGACTGCTTCCTTCGAATCGAGAGAAAATTACGCGCACTGAATTTGACTGCATCTGCCCCCTTAGGTTGAAGGCAGCCGGTGTACATAATGCATAGCTTTCACCAGGTGGCCCCGGTCGGCACAGCTTTCACTCACATTAACTGCTGATAGCAGCATATATATATATATATATATATATATATATATATATATATATATATATATATATATATATATATATCATTGGTCAATAATTTGGCGTTTTCTGTGTCGAATCAGCCATCAGCTAAATGCCGCCTCTTATCTATCTGCTTCTTTTTGGCTAGCAGTTGTTCTCACATGAGGCTATGAAGACATTTATGCACAAACTTGTAGTTCCATTTATTTTGTAATCGGAGATGCCTATCGCTTACTTATGTTTTTTGAATGCAAGTATCATCGTCTTCAGGTGGTCATTTTCATTTTCAGGCATCTGGGTACATGAGTTAGAAACTTGCGGCTGATAAATTTCTATCTCATCAAAATGAACAGCGTTAAATCTATACGCTTTGCGGGTTTTTGAAATGTTTGTGTTTTTCTTTAAGGCGTGAACGTGTGAAGAAACGAAGGAGAACGAAATTCAAGTCAAAATACAAAGTGCTAAATCTAACTCGTTATTTCCGACGTATACAAGTTTTATCGCTGCAAGTTTTTTATTCAAATTTCGTTTTTTTTTTAAATTCAAGTTTTATTTTTATTTTCATTTTTTTAGCCACTGGATCTTCTCTATCCGTGAATGGGGAGCCGTTTAACTGAGAATACTGAAATATCTATAACTTGTTAGGACTACCCTTGTTGTATGTGGAATCTTTATCTGTTGCCTTTGAAGTGCTAAATATTCCGATTATCCCCTCCTTGTTTCCTCATTCACTTATCCCCCGCAAGTGGATTTAATCTTATAGTAGATCGGTGAATTAGTTCGCCAGTAGTAAAAGAATTTAGTAAAAATTTCTCGATCACGAACCCTGCAGCATACGTATCAAAAACGAACAGCTTTGTTACCTCTGAATTGACCTATAAGTATGTTGCGAAATGTGCTGAGCATTGGTGAAAAGATCTCTTGATAGCTGAAGAAATAACCGGATCGTACACTTCTACGAGTTGATTACGATGCTTTTATAGATTTATTTAAGAGGTGCCATTACGAATTCCATGGAACATGAGATATGCCGTCCTAGAAGTGAAGAAATTTGCTTTCTTGAATAGCTAATATTTCCAGCAACTGCACATGGTTTAGCTGCTTTCCGCTGCGAAGAGGTGTACTAATCAGGTAGAGCAACTATATTTTTCAATAAAAGACAATCTCTGTACGAGATGAATGATGATGCTTATGACTAATTAACGTAGTTTTGAAATTAAACTATTTTTGCAATTTTCGGAGAGTCAACAGTGAATTTTCAGGAAAACTTTCAAGGAGCTTCGAATGAAATATCTACTTTTGAAGAAAGAAAGCTTTAAAAAGTTGAAAGCTGATCTCGCTTGCGTTAAAGTTCCTATGAATTTTATCGATGAACATGGCAAGAATCGCCGAAAGAAACGCGGAAGGGCAAGGGTATTGCAAATATATTTTCGTTATTGCTTAGTCGTTTTTGCTTTTGATTGTGTCAGTTGTTTTAGTGATTTCGCTGTGAAAATTTTTCAACCCCTTTTTGATTATAGCACAATCAGTATCGGCGATTATGCGACCGGTCTGCATCTCATTTGTATGCTACGCTAGGACACTCCGCCTTTGTCCTCTTCCTTCCTACCCTTCGGCCCCTCCTTCCCTTCTCTCTCCTCTCTCTCATCCGTTTTCTACTCTAAATTCTCTTTGTTGAGACGTACATTTTGGGTTCTCATTCATAATGCTAGATCACTACGAGTAGGATGCCTGTCTGTTGTAATCAGGAAGGTCGATCTTCGATTCCCAGTATCTTTTTGAGGACAAACTTGAGAGTTTAGGTGAATAATGAGCGTATTCAAATGATATTACGAAAATCGGCAGTCTATTACTATCGAATGCAAAGGTTTCGCTATTATTTTTTTCAGCATACAATCATTTGTTGCTGTATATATATTTTTAGCATTTATATTTATTTGCCTCTTTCTTCATAATCGTAAAGTTTTTTTTTTTTGTTTGCGTTGATGAATGAGGCCATTTTCGAAAAAGAAAAATTCAACGGCAGTCAATGCATTTAACTTAGTATAACTTTTTTTTATGATTACACCGAAACGAGAACGCTTTTGCTTCTTTCAACTTGATACTTTATCATCGCTCATAAAGGTATAATGGAATTCGGTTCTATGTTTTAGATCGGCCCTAATCATTTCCACGCTATCACATTCGATAAGGCATTTGATTCGCAACATATTTGCATCGCTAACTTTTGTTCCTATAAGCGTGTGATTAAAGCGACATATCTGCACATCGTTTCTAATGCAAGACTAGGTGGCGTCAATATGGCTGATAGTGCTGATAGAGATATACCTTCATGGCAGTGATGTTGCATTATTGCCATAGTTGGGAGATTTTTATCTTCGTAATATTTAAAGTGCTTTTTTTAAAATTTTCGAGTGCTTTTTCCTTTGCAGTTAATGTCGAGAGTGAGTAGACTTCGAGAATGGCACGACGAAAGTATGCAGTCCTCTTCCTCGACATCTCTTGTGGGTGAAGCGGATGGAAATTCGAGAAAAAGCGATCATGAATTGCCCAAAATTGTTGACGGTCATGAATTGCACTAGGCTGGGTGCTTAAAGAAGATTTCAAATTCTACTTCTATCATTTTTCTTTCCTTGACGATGAGTGCTCTCTCTAATTGCATTGTGTATTTTCGATTCTGTTGACCCTAAGGTGGCTGGAGTGGAAGGGCCGTGCAGGAGACTCGCAAAGGTATGGTATTTTGTCTTGTTATGAATAAATTAACTGTCGAGAAAGTTAACTGTAGATTGGAAATCATTGCCTCAGGGACTACTCGAGAGCACACGTTAGTGTTTGCCTGTCCCGTAACACTGATAGGCTATAAGTTGTTTGGCTGTTCGGCTGCTTGCATTAGGGCTTTTAGAGGATTTCAGGATCAGTCAAGTTGGAAATGAATGGAATTCTCATGGATGGAAGATACGCGGGGGAACGTTTAAAAATGGATTTCATCTTTCTAAGCCATGGTCGATTTAATGCACAGATTTATGCCTGCAAGGCCTATTAGACAAGACTATATGCGTTTGTACATATCTGCATCTCTCATTTTTCGTGATTTTAATTTTGGAATCGCTGAAGCTAGAGTTACGAAATTTGCTAAGAATAAGCTACATCATTTATTGGTCACTTATGCGATCTTCCAGTTGATGTCTCCAAGTGGAGAGCTGTTCCAGCTCAATTAGAAGCCAAATTTGTGAACGCGGATGGGCATTAATTATCGATGCACTCATAAAGCATGTGGAATTTATTGTAGATTTACAGGATCGATTTGTTTGGTTAAAGAGTGAAGACATTATTGTATAGTTCTTCATAATTACGTATGTAAGAGCACATGCTATGTCAATCGTTTTTTCTTTAATTTGCTCATATTCGTCTTGTTGCTTGAGAATTTCTAATTCTTTTTCTACGAAGATTTCCTTGTGATTGTTGTTTCGATTAACTCATCAAATATCCTAAAATCGAATGTAGCGATCATTTTTTTTTTTAATAAAATCGATATAATATTTGAGGAATAAACAATATCAGTTATTTTCCATATTCTTTCATTTCAAAGGAAATGACAGTTTGATGGATTTTCATTGCGATCCGGAAAAAACGCCAATATTGAAAAGATTATTAGCTATCAATGTTGTTATTTGTAAGAAGAATTATTGCATCGATTGCTAATAAACTTTTCATATAGGGGGATTTTTATTGATATGATAGAGGTGCTAGATAATTTTTGCGCTATTTTTAACTCACTAAGAGAAGTTATTGTTTATTCGAAATTCTCGATCGCTTATCTTATTGTCGTCTCATTTGCTCCACTTAATGTTCATTATTCGATTTTCTAAGTATGTTCATTGAAGATTTTACATCATCAATTTTCGCTATACATCATTTGTGCACATTGTGTTTCGAGTAAGTCAAATATGTTTGTTGGAATTTTCTATTAAAATACATTAAATTTTTGATGAAATGCAAAGTCTTTCTGTGGTCATTTTAAACTCTTGCGATTTCCTCACGTATAGGTTTCTTTTTTTTTCGGTATGCGGAAGGGGGGAGGATGGGAAGAAAAAATGATACCAATCTGTCAATAGTCGAGTTCAAGGTAGGTATGTTCAGTTTTTCGAACTCATATCCGATCACGAATGGTTACTTATTGCGCATAAATATTATGAGACGTTTTCTTCCATCCTCCCCCCTCATATCCATCCTCACCTCAAGTCTGACTTTTGCAAGAAAATATGATTAAAGGAGGTGCACATTTTACCGACATATCGATGTAACAATAAAGCGCCCTTGTTTTTATGGTAAAATGAGCATTGAAAGTGTTGAAAATTTGTGTGCTAATATTTCTTAAATTTTCTCAATGTTAACATATGGATTCTATTGCTCATTATGAATTAATAAAGACTGTATTATTGAAGGTTTTTTTTTTGTTTTTCTTTTTCTTTCAATTTTCATACTCTGAGAGATTATGAGATAATTTTTATTTATTATTATTTGAATAAAATATTTGCATTTAAATTTAAAAAAAAATTGATAATGAAATACGATCGATGCTTTCTACAACTGATCAAAAAAGAATAGAACAGATATTGTAACGTTTAATATGTTGTTGATGCGCATCCATCATTTATTGGTAATCAGGGATATGTATCAGTTATCATTTGTTCCACTTCCTGAATCGGATGGATTCATGCCGGTTGATAGATCGCTAAGCATTGGTTGCTGTTATGGTGAATTTGTGGATGATTTTTTCGTGGCTAGATTAAGGTCTGAGATTATTGGAAGTCATTTATGACAAGGATTTAGGTTATTGTTTCTAGTTAAAGACGAGTAACGAAGTGAGTGGGTTGAGGTTATTGAAGTTAGAACATATAAGTATAATGCATTTTATGCATGTCAGTAATGCAAATGAAGAAGAATGCCGATAGGAAATTGTATATGGCGCCGCGCTTTGTGTAGTTTTCCGCTGGCCGATTGCTTTCATGAAGAATTGAAAATTTATAAACTATGCATAACGATGTTTTCATATAGCAATTGATTCGACTGTTATTGCAGTGATAGATGATTACTTCTTTACAATCCGAGCAATTTGTAAAATGCCTCGTTACCTTTTTGCTAAATGTATGCAAATTTTCCGCCATATTTAAATCTCATTTGATTGATCTCAACTGATGAGGACGATATAGGTGGTTATCCGACGGTGTTTGTTCAATGTACGAGATGAAATTTCTTAGCGCAAAATCCAACTCTTCTAGAATTGAATGCAATGAAATCAAGCCGACAGAATAACGAAACATGCATAAGCTAGGAAACATTATGGGCATAAAGCGCTTTTTTAATTCGAATTTATCAATTTGCAGATGAGAGATTCAAAGTGGTTGGAGCTAAATTCATAACATCATATTTTTTAAATGAGTTATTCGAATCGATTTATTAAATTTATAATTTCATTTCAAATTAGTTTCATAAATATTTTTTTCAATCAAAATTTGATTTTCATTGGATAAAAATTTAGAATTATTATTTTTTTTTTCTTTCATATCTTTATTTACAATTTGCTATTTTAGTGCTTTTACTGGTAGTTTTATTGAGTATTGTTGTGATGATATTTATTGCAATTCATTCATTCCCCTACCATTTAAATCCTTTTAACTTGCTTCAAATTCTAACCGAAATGATTGGCTCGAATTATTGTTGAGATGATTTATTAAATGTACCACGCTTTTATATTATAAACTCAACTTAGCTCCTCCATAAAGAAGTTAAATCATATTTGCTTCAATGATACCTTGCTATAGTCACTTTCAAAAACTCTAGAAAAAGTGATAACGCTTATCAAATGAGTTCGATCATCGTTTCAGCAATCGCTTGTTTTCCTTTCTTTTTTGTGTAGTTGGATAATATTACAAAACTCATAATCTTCATTTATGTGATTCTAATGCGGTTAACGTTGACTAAACAATTCTCATTGCAATAACATAAAACACTACCATTAAAGGATAAGTTTTTTACTTCTCAGTTATCTATGTCAATTTATTCATTTCCATTGCTGTTATATCAACCCATACCTCCCCCCCTCTCCCTCCCTCTCCATTTGTAGCTTTAACTGTATTAGCATATGCGTTTCTAAAATGAAAAAGCATAGTAAGCTGTTTTTTAAATATTATATGGAATTTTTTTCGGCGATGATTTTTGTATATTGCTGAAATTTGGGAAATACTCTCTTTTATGAATTACATCATTGAGATGTTCTAAGGTTTAAACGGGCTATAGATGGCGAACTTGATTCAAACAAATGTGGCTTGTTCTTTCCCACTAACGAATCATCATGTTCATCATTGAAAGACTATATTCTCGTTGATTAATTCAACGTGTTTGAGCGTTGTGCTTTATGGTGTTTATATGTAAATGCGTAAATCATAATCGATCCAACGTGAAGTGCTTTTCATATTCGATAATGATATTTTGCCGTTTTTTTTTTTTAAAGCTTAGAGGCCTTTGGTTAAATATTTTGTTTTAGTGATTTTGAGTGCATAAAAAGGTTACCTTTCATCTCTCTACTCGAACATTGAATAATGTTTTCTCTATTTTTCCACTTAAATTTGCCATTATTGTTGCTTTAATGTATTTCAAATATTTCATCAATCGTTTAGTGATAACTCATCATATACGAATTACTATGTAAAAAGCGTCAAATTTCCTAAGTTTTTGTATTACTTATTTTTCGTTTCCTCTTACTCTTCTTGAAGCTTTTCATGTTTTCTTTTCTCTTGTTTTTCAACTCATTTATTCCAGCTGATTAAAAAGGGCCTTACGTTGAGTACATAAGATCGCCTTTTGAGTATGCCGTTGTCGTTTCTTTCATCGTATCGTAGCCATTTCGTTAATTCAACCGAATTTCGCATGATGCCTATTGATGTGTTATCGCCTAGCAAATTGTACGTATCGATAATGATGCGCCCTCTGTGTTGAGATGCTTTAGCTGAGATGCTAAAATATAACCTTAGAATAACGTCTAAAGCGATCCAAGAGCCATCGATTTCTCTTCTAGTCATAATTTCATATCTAAGTCTTCGTTCCATATCGTCATCAATCGTGGATGTGATCTCATTATCTTATCTACTTCAAATTCGTCTCCAATTCTAAGAAATTCTACAACGTCACATCGTTGCAAATATATCCGGATGTAAAACACGTTACGAATGCGATACACTTAAGGACCAAAAACCTTATCGTTCTACTAGAAATTACTTCATTTATTTCTCCTTACCTCAATATGTTCCTTTTTTTTCGGAAATCAATTATTTCTAATATTATTAAATCGAAAATTATCGTCTAAGATGCAACAATTAAGTGCTCAATGATTTTTTTTTGTATCGTTTTTCCTTCTCAATTTCTTTACAAATATTATCTTATCAATAATAAAATTGAAAAATGAGAAAAAACATATTAGAGGAAGAAATATTATATTTATTTTTTCATCTAACATACAAATAAATAAATATTTGTTTTAAATATATCTCTAATGATCATGGCTACACATACAAATAAATATAAATTAAAAATATTTTACTTTTTAGCGAAAAAAATCAATAATAATTCATTTGTACTGAAAAGAATATTCTTTTTTCTTTTCTTTTCTTTTTTTTTTTGTTTTTTTTTTGAGAAATATGGCGGTCATCACAGTAGAGATCACAACATCGATATATACATTACATATATTGCGACAATTGTAACAAATCTGCGTTTCGACCTTCGACCTCGTCAATTAGTTATATATTTTATAGCATGCTTATAACAAAAAAAAAAAATGCTTATAGCAAAACTTTTTTTTACAACATTCTTATTTGAGAATATGATTTTCACAATTGTTGAAATTTTCTCGAAATTTTTCTGCAATGAAATTGATACCTGAAGATTGATTCATTTTTTTAAAGCATGAGACTCGTCAAGCATTTTAGCGTATACAATACTATAGGATGAACGATATAGTGAAGAAGGGAATTCGAAGGAGCTTTCAACGAAACGCTTAATGTTTTCTACATTAGACGTAGAAAGACGAGAAATAAAAAGAAAACAAATAACAACAACAATAATTACATAAACAAAAAAAAAAATTCACTGAAATTTATTAAAGTGTAATCGAAAAAAAGAACTCAAATTATATTATTAGTGACTATTGAATTATCATATAATCTCGAATCGTCATCGTTTTATTTCTATGCCGTCAATTAATTTTCTTCGATAATTTTCCCTTCCTTCATAAATATATCGAAAGTACTCTTTCGATGATGAACGTCGAAAAAGTGATTTAATTTCATGAATTAGAAATGTGACATGCGGATGATCTCGTCATTAATGAAATCAACATCCAATGAAATCCTGCTTCTTAAAATCTTCTCAACTAACCAACATCCGCTGATATTGTTCCTGATGTTATCTTATTTCGCATTGATTTTCCGCAGACAGAACTCAACCGCACTCTTAGATTCTACTGATGTAGTCGTCAGTTGTCATTTCAATCAATGGAACGTCTTATATGACTGGAATGCATTGTAAATGCAAAATGGAAATGTACACTCTATTCAAAGCTTAAAACTAACGATAACTTACTTACCAGAACTCTTCGAGTTAGCCTGTAAACTTTTTAGTAAATCCATGAATCCAGAAAAGTGGAAATAATTCGAAAGTGCGAAAAAATTGTTATTTTGAACTATATTATTTTGTCAGCACCTATAAATAGACAATTAATCCATGAAATAATCTTATTCAATTTCCCTGAGTAAGTGATGAAAATTAAATGAAAGCTGACGAAAACATAAATGAAATTTAGCTCTCAGATTTGATCAATAAATTTAAATTAGTTCAGTTGGAATGATGATTTCATCAACATTTTATATGAAACGTCTAACTTCGAATAGCTATAGTGGTGGATTTCTTCAACTTAGCATTAAAATACTCTTATATTCGATGGCGTTAAGAAAATTGGCCATCTTTCACAAATAATGAATTATTGAGTAAAATTCCATTGAAAAATATTTAGCAATTTACAATTAAATGTAATAGCCGAGATCAAATACGATGAAATTCAATTCTTTAACTACACCTCAACTATGCTCATATTTCAACGCAATCTATAAATAAATAAATTTTTATATGAACTAAGAGGATCTATTAGAAAAAAATAAAATAAACAATGCAAAGTGATGAGGCAAAAAAAAAAACCGTAGAAGTAGTCATTTTCATTCCACAAATTGGAAACAATAGGTATAATGCTCATATTTCGCAATGAATAGAGCGAAAATGATATGCAGCTCAATTATCGATTATATTAGCCGTAATTCTTCATCATTTTCGGCTGCTGATCGTAGAGGTCATTTTAAATGGAGTATGAAATTATATGCATCTTCTTGATGAAATGAGGAATCCATATGAATCGTCTCATTGAAGTGATAAACGAAATATTTCTAAATCATCGCCATACCAACTATCTTAGAATTTCTCAATTCTTTTTACTACTATGCTCTTTAGGCGGTTCGGCGAATGGATCATCCTTATTGCCATCGTGTACGATCGGTGCGATCATCTGGACAAACTCTTCATAATTTATCTAAAGTGGAAAAAATCGTTTATAAATGATCAACTGAGAATATTATTGATTTGATCGATAAAACATATAAATTAAACTTATAATTTTTCTTTTTTGCTGAAAATATTTATAAACAGCGCTGATCTCTCATAAAATATGTTTTTGATGATCGATTTCGTGTGAGTTAATTGCGTAAATCAATTACCATTGCTTGAATTAGGCGTGAAAAGTTGTTTGACAATACAGATAATGTTGACATTTTGCTAGGAGATATTGATTTACTACCAAATAAGCCTATAGTAAGTTGTATCATCAATCGACCGGTAATACGCATGTATCTATTATCTCGAAATATGAATGCAAACGTTTAAAAAAAATCACTAAAACCTATTGTAACTAAGGATGTTGTTTTTCGAAGCGCTTTTGAATCACCTATTTCCTAATAAAAAAAAAAACTTGAGGTAAAAAATAATGAGACTTGATCGATACCTGTTCATCTCCATCTTTATCCACCTCTTTGATTATTTCATCTACTTCTTCTTCACTGAATTTTTCGCCCATTGTCGTCATAAAATGTTTAAATTCTTGTGCAGTTATATAGCCATTTCCATCCTTATCGAATACCCTCAAAAAAAAATGATCTTTTTCATCAAGTATGTATTATTTTTTCCGTATTATCGGCTGCATTATCTGCGAACATTGATATTCAAGAAGGAGAAACTTAACGCTTTTGAATCATATATTGAACTAACTTTTTTTTTAAAGGTATGAGTACAATTTGTTCAATTTATAACGTCTAAATTACTTAAACACTTAACAAAAGAAACTGCGTTTTGATCCTCTAATATTTTGAAGAGTAAGGTGTATTTATGCTCTATTCCAGGAATTGTCTCTGATATCGAAATATTCATTGATTTAAAATGTCGCTAATATTAAATGCAAATGAAAAGCATCTTCAACGAAAAAAAAGCGATAGTTAATTAATTTATATTTCTTTCGCATAATTCGAAAAATTTAAAAAAAAACATTCTTCTTTATGTGTTGAAAAAAAAAAATTCGAAATGCTCAAATTTAAATATGCATAATATAATTTACTAGAAAATGCTAATTTTTTCAAAATTAATTGACTTACTTGAACGCTAGCCTTATCAATTCTTGATCGGTTTCTTTATTCATCTCTTTCATCATTTTACAGAATTCGAAGAAATCAATTTTCCCATTGCCATCAACATCATATTCATTAACCATATTTAGTAATTCCTCTTCGGTGGGATTTAATCCAAGTGTCCTCATTGCGACACCTAATTCTTTTATATTCATTGTACCATTACCATCTTTATCGAACATCTGCAATAAATATCATTAGATTTTTTTTTGGCTTCTCTCATTTTCAAATAAAAGTCCTTTTATTAAAATAGACTTCTCTTTAGAAAATTCTCTTTTTTTTAATTAATAAAAAGTATAAAATAATATTTTTCAAACTTAAGTTTGATTTTATATTTGCATATTTATCATTCGATATTTTCCACTTCTCTAAGTTTCTATTCATATTTATGCCTATTTGACATAACGGCTTGAACGCTGTTTACTTGGAGAGTTATATTATTAGGGCAAATCTATCGACCATATCGACATTACGAAAACGATGCAAAATGCGTCAACAGATGTACGTCAACCGGTTTATAACGTCATCGAACGGAGAAAAACTTTATAACGCACAATCAAATCCATATCCACTTCAAATTTGATTGCCATATAGCCTAAATGTTTTTAATTAATCTCGATTATTAGCATATGCATTACTTGATAAGGTTGTGCGCTCGATCCTCCACATGATGTAGACACCTCATGAGAGTCGTACGATTACAGCACAAATGAAGTGGAATTCATTGAAAGAATTTTAAAATGATTTCCTTATGTGATAACATTTCTTTAATGTAATTTCATCATACGAATACTTTCATCACCGGATGTTTCTTTCATGAAATCTAATGATTGCTTAAGATGGCGCAAGCACATAAATATCGCAGCTTCTCTCATGTGAGCGGATGTTCAGACTAATCCGTTATAGTGTAACGAGCGAGATACTTTCCCAGAATCCCTCCTCCTTTCTCAAAATTAGCTAGTCATTATCGCTCGTTACGCAGCATGTCCATGATATAGTTTTGTGCATATCTTGCTTCATAGCGGATTCGTCCATAAAATGATGACATCGAGCATCCAATTTGTGTGGAAATCGTAGGATTGTAGTTTAGTTAGCCATCATAGGCGCAGTTATTTCCTCAGTGAGAGTAAGCTGCGTTTCATCTCAAAATGTTATGGACGGTACGATGCTAGCGATTACTTTTTACAATCGAGAATAGGTAATTGTTTTGCTTTTCCTTTTGTGGACGAAAGAATTTCTACATTAATTCCACAATATCGAACCAAATTTCTATAATTCTGTTCACTTCAATAGCAGTAAAAAAAAAGATAGAGCCAAAGTCGTCAACTACGAGCTCGAGTTCAAACGAGGTGGAGTGATGCAACTGTCGCTTTAACTGATAGTATCATAGATATGTTTTCAGTTGGAGTCATTTCTCAAGTTTTCTGAATTATACTAGCCTACTCTTAAACATAGGTTTCGCAATCGCAATTAAATTTCAGCCGATTAAATCATCTCCTAAAACGTTTGCACTAATTTCATATCTTTGATTTACTAGAGATTATCTTAATCATCACCAAAGTATACGAAAGCGTATGGAAAAGAAAAACTCACGCTAAACGACCGCACACAAGACAGAAAATGAGAAGATCATAGATTAGAAATTTATGCAAATATCACATAGTCATTATAGACCATAGTGGAGTTTAATTTCTGCTTGATTTGTTTCGATTTATTCCAAATCTTAATTTCATTCATTCAAAGAATCTATGTTGAAAGCAAGATATGAAATATTTAAAGACGATTTTTTCATCCACCTTAGAAAACTTTCCGTTATAGAATTCAATCATGTTCATTAAGCGTTACGAAAAAAAAAATGACCTTAAAAGCTTGTGCAAATTCTTGTAGCTCTTCTGGAGTGAATTCGTCTTGATCGGTACCATTTGAAGAATTAGTGAATTGTCGATGCATTTTCGTTTCGTTATTTGTGCTAATTGCCGTACACGATAGCGATGGCCGTAACGCAGCACCAGTAGTAGCAGCTATAATCTCATCTAAGTTTAATTACGAAAAAACTAAACAATACATCAGAATTTAAAATATATATATATAAAAACTCGCAACATGAGTTATGCATGAAGTGGAAATAAAGTAGGCAAAGAATTAGTGGACAGAATCATATATATTATAGAAGGCGACATAAAGAAGGAATGAGAGTTGATTTTTGAACTTTTCGACGATACAACATAAATAAGTGTCCTATATACTAAAGATTTGAAGAATATATAGATAGGTGACCTATTCAAAATTCGTGGAATATAAAACGTTCGATTTGAATCGATTCAAAAAAAATTAACTCCTTCGTTTTTGGTGATGCGTCCAATCAAAGAAACAAGCACACATAGCCACATTTCAAATAAAAAAGTTTTACGAGTACTCTGAAGTCTTCTCTTTACGGTCGTTTTAATCAACTAAGTAGGCGCTTCATAAAAACACAAAAAAAAACATTGCTGTCCACTTTTGTGCCAATTCGCATCATTCAACTTTAGCAAAGATTGCGGTATTTAAGACGCTCAGATCTTCGCTCATTTCCTAGAATCTATACTCGAAAAATTGAAGCGGATAGTTGGAAAAATATGTAATTAATATTCTATGCACAAGCATAAAAATAGGTTGTTGGCCTATTTATTTGGCATATTAGATATTTAATTATAGCTTGAGCGGGTTAATGATAACGTCGCGATAGTTAGTAATTCTTTCGGAATTATAAGTTCGTTTATTGATTTGGGAGATGGGGGAAGGGGGATGGGATTTTCCGATGAAGGAATATCAATGAAAATATTTGAGGAGCGATTATGATATTGGAACAATTCAGGTAAATAAACGATAAGATATCGCTAATTTTTAAACGGTGATTGAGGAGTAGAGAATTACAGTTACTCTTTACTCAGCAAAGAAGCGAATGCAATACTTCTGTGAGATAAAATGATAGAGCAGAAAAAAAAACTTTTGCGCAAAATTTTCCCACGAATAAATGACCAAAGGAAAATTGGTCCGACCGATGGCCAAAGGAAGTTGGTTTGTTACTTGCTTCAAACACATCAACAACTTCATCGAAGCGAATAATTGAGTAATGAGAATGCGGAAGAGGATTGAATTTAGATTAATAGGACTCCAAATTGAATTATGTGGACAATGTTTCACACTCAGCGAATATACGTCGCCTCAACAAATGGATAACATAAATACCAAAAAAAAGTGTTTTATGCAGAAAATTATAGAAAACTGTACTTTTTCCTCACCTAACGTTTTGTTATTTTAAGGTGTTTGATTACTTCCTTTTTTTTTGCTTTAGTAAAAAATTTTCAACTGATTCGATTTATTACGAAAATTAAATTATTCGTAAAGAATTTCGCAAACAAATATATAATACACTTTCATACTATACGAATAAAAAATTTCAATTAAATTTTGCATTAATAGTACGCTTAAAAACTCATTTTATTGAAGAAATTTGATTCGGGAAATATTTATGCCAAAGAATAATGCTAAAATACGCATTGAAAATGCAGATTTATAAAATACATAAAGCAGATATTTTCAAATTCTCATCGCAACTGAAAAAAAAACCGGAGAAAATTTTCAAGAATTGAGTTCTACTAAGCATGAAATACAAAAAAGAAAAACGAGCAAAAATCTGTCTAGCTCAATCGAAAAACGCAAAAAAAAAAAATTAACGTTGACCCGATTGCACTATTGTCTCTCATGTCAAGATCAGTTGCCCACTTTCTTCACTCAAAAAAAAAAAAAAAAAAAACTACTGTTGGCTTTCTTTCCCGTCAAATTCGGCTGTTATTTCCGTTTTTTCATCTTCTCATCAACGATCACCGAGACGGCTGTAACATACACTAAAGAAGAGTGGAAAATTCGAAAACGGTTCGATTGCTCCATACTATGATCCGTATGCGTAGAGACTAGCATACATTCGGAGGCGGTTTTTTATCGATGAAATATTAACGAAATAAAAAGTCAAAAATTTGCATATTTTTTAATTCATCTAATGAACTCCTTATTTAAATAGAAAATTGCAGAAAAAATATGGTACTTAAGATGCTTCATATGATAAAAAAATATCTTTGGATTGACCACTAATAGAGATTATATCAGTTCTCATTGTATGAAGTGACCACTATCAAAGATTATATATTAAATCGTTTCCTACTAAATTATAATATTCCATCAATATCCACCAATAATTCGATTTATTTAACGAATAATGAGAATTTTATCATATAAGAAAAAGGTCCAATTGAATAACAATCACAGACTTCTTAAATGATACTCGCAGAATATATGAAAACGCAACAGAAAAAAAAAGCGAAGAATTCTATAAAAGATATTTGGAAATTATTGATGAGTTCTTTCGAGTCGAATAAAATTAGCATATATATCATTTATCACTAAAAAAAATAATAAAAAAGTGGAAAATTATCGAAATTATAATTTTATATAATATGCATAAATGAAATTTTCGGATAATTTATGTCGCATATTAAAAAAAAAACGAATAAAAATGCGATCCCTCGAAAGAGTTTCCTCAAGCGCTGATTTGTTTAGTATACATTTCATCTCATTAATTCATAATTATAGCATAGAGAATAATCACAAAAATGATATTATATTGTATTGCTAATAGCTTTATGGGGGAAAAAACTCGATGAACGTTTATTAAGCGCACTTATTTAAAAGAATAATGGGAAAATTTTAAAAATTGCTCTTCGATAAATTGCTGCTAAAATCAAATCAATGAGAGAAGATAGAGATAAGACGAGAAAAAAATCTTATAATCGCGTATAATTCTAATCCTCCCAGTGAGGATATTCATATATAATTCTAATAAGCGTGCATCATTTCATTAATTTTTCTTAATTTCTTAAATTTAAATTTCATTTTTTCTTCAAATTTAAATTTTATAAGGATAATTGAAAAAAGAAAAATGAATGAAATTTTTAAATTATTAATTATTGTAATTCTTATTATTATTATTATTATTATTATTATTATTATTATTATTATTATTATTATTATTATTATTATTATTATTATTATTATTATTATTATTATTATTATTATTATTATTATTATTATTATTATTATTATTATTATTATTATTATTATTATTATTATTATTATTATTATTATTATTATTATTATTATTATTATTATTATTATTATTATTATTATTATTATTATTATTATTATTATTATTATTATTATTATTATTATTATTATTATTATTATTATTATTATTATTATTATTATTATTATTATTATTATTATTATTATTATTATTATTATTATTATTATTATTATTATTATTATTATTATTATTATTATTATTATTATTATTATTATTATTATTATTATTATTATTATTATTATTATTATTATTATTATTATTATTATTATTATTATTATTATTATTATTATTATTATTATTATTATTATTATTATTATTATTATTATTATTATTATTATTATTATTATTATTATTATTATTATTATTATTATTAATTATTATTATTATCTATTATTATTAAATTATTACGATTATTCTTATAGCGAATCTCATTTTTTTTTCTTATTTCTTACAATAACTTCGTTTAAACTTAGTTATTTCTATTATGCTATTATGTATTTTCTTAATCGGAATCATTAGATATGCATTTATAGAGGAAAAATTCATCAATTAACGATCAAATATCAGTTTATAATATTAGTTATGTATAATTATGAATGCAATAATTAGAAAAGAGAGAAATGAATTGAAAGAATTAAATGAAATTTTAAATCAATTCAATTAATACATCGTATTGGCAAAAAAAAAAGAAGCAAAACTCGTCAAAGACAAATTCTTCTTCTCAGAGAAAATTTAATTCCAAATGAATCTTGATGAAAATATTCTAATTTACATATCTCGCTTATAAAGGATAAAATAGAAAGAGCAATAACAAATTACTAAGTAAATTAAATCTTAAACTAAATATAATCTACAAGAAATATCGAATTGAAATGCTGCATATAATTCTTTAAAAAAAACGCATATATTATTTCATAGCAATGGAAAAGCAATCGTGAAAGAACTGCATTATGATGTCTGATCATTTTCGTGTACTCGTTCTTCGATGTGCTTCGATTGAAAAATGTGAGAAATGAACGAAAAGGTTCTTATTGCATATAAGATGCACTTTCGAAGAAATAATGCACTCGCGAACAACATACAACTATGCATATATTTGATAGGTGAATTGTCTAGTTAAGTTTATCTTATCGATGTGTTTTTGCCTATAAAAAAACACTTCCTAAAGCTACTTTAGTAGAAAATGACAGTTTTTTTAAAACTTAGTCGAACAGGTCAATGCCTCGAAACTTGTTCAAGTTCTAGAGGGGAGTTTTTGATGCATTCAGCATTCTATTTACAGATTACAGTGTTAAATGCTTTACAATAATGGCTAAAATTTGAAAATCAACGATAATTTGCACCTAAGTATTCAAAAAAAAAACGAAATACTCTAAAGAAAATTGCTTATTTCCTATTGAATGAAATATTGAACATCAACTTGCTTCATTTCTACTGAATGAAACAACCTCAACTCTAAAACAAATAAAGCGTTTTGCGCAACGGGAACGAAATTAGACGAAAAGAAAAATATGAAATGCTTGATGAATTTCTAAACAAGGAGTGATTCAGACGTTATGATACTGAAACATTTTAACTGAAATGATCCTTATCCATAGACGTTATCTATAAAGAAACAGGTTATTTACGATCGTAACAATGTGAAATGGGATCCGATCAGCTAAAAAAAAAAAAAATATATATATATATATATATATATATATATATATATATATATATATATATATATATATATATATATATATATATATATATATATATATATAAACTTTTGAAGTTGCGTTTAACTAACTATGATTCCATTTAAATTAGCCTACCCAACCAATTTAAAAAGTGACTTAAGAAGTGAACTTTGAAATAGACTAGATCGACTAATTTCTTTCAACTCCGATTTTAATTACTAGAGCGTTGACATTATTGAATTGTCAGGTAGCAACAAACTCAAGCATTAAAAAAAGCCGTCAAAATGTTCCTTCCAACTCCAATACGTTAAAGAATTGTGAGAAGAAAAAAACTGTATATCCCTATTAAAAAATTTTGTGCATCTGTTCATGAATTCGGCTTTGCGAAGTACATTTTGACATCGTCGTATCTACGTGTCTACGTGTACAATCTGCGCGTACATATGCCCACACCTGTACTAGGCAATTTCAGGTAAAATGCAATAGCTTCATGAGTGTAGTGTGCCCGGCCTATAAATGATCGTCTGCATCCATTTCGAAAAAGCCATTTGCTCATTCAGATGCACTAAAATTGAGAGCATTTTCGAATAATCGGTTTTTCATTTTTTTTAATGCATGGACCGTGAAAAAAGAATTTCTCGCAAGGCATTTATGCAAACGGTCGGGCAAGTTACAGTATGAATACGACGTTGTTCACGCTTTATTATTTGTTGGCTATTAATGAAATCGGTTGGTCTGCAGAGGAAATTGCAGAAACGCACGTTGTGCCACATCTTACGGTATGATATCGTATATTTGTTGAAATTTATAACAATATTAATTTGTTAATGAAATCATGAAATCATGCCACAGAGAAACTGTCTGTTTATTTATAATAAAATACTTAAATTTTTTTAATTGTTGTTTTATTGTAATTGCCTCTAATGAACAACAATTACTATTGAATTAGCAATAGCAGAAAACGACAATCACGATACAATGCAGACAATATCGTACATAAAGTAGTACAACGAAAACGAGAAGGGATGCGCACATCATCATGCGGAATTTGTTGATAGCTAGTATAACGCAGTCGTCCTTCTTTTCCTTTCTGAGGGATTTTATTTACCGCGCATGGGAAATAATTCTTTGCTAATCGCTTAGAGTAGCGGTTTCCCTTACCGTCGGTTATAAGAATGTATACCCAATACAATGCGCAAGAAATACATTTGCTAGGGGCCGAATTTGCACTACTGGGATGTTTCGCCTATAATCCAAGCACTTTTATAGCATAGTGTCTACTACGTAGAACCGATCTCGCAACGAGGCTCTTCCAGGTCATGGGAGCTCTTTCGCTGACCTTTTTGATTCCTTTAGGTTCTTTGGAGCCGACATAAGTGCTTCATATTCTCTTCTTCTCTTTCTTGCGTGTGAAAAATTGGCACATCCATATTAAAATGAGTACGCGCGGTACGGGCCAATCCTCGTGCTTTCGAATGAGTATGTCGCGTTGAATACAATTTGCACGCACCACTGTGCGGTCATCATGAACATTTTTTCACAACTAGCTCATAAGAAAACAAAATTCGTGGGATCCTTTTGTCAAAGTATGCCTACCGCCATCGCTGTATGCAAGCAATCCCAGCCGGCTAATGGAAACCCCCGAGGCAATCATCCAAGGGGGAGACCATCACTGTGTTCGTCTCTGGTTCCACATCGCTTTCTCTGTCGCCCTCTGTGGCCCATCGCCACCCTTTGTCCACCGCTAACTCATGCTATCACCTTCGTATGCTCCACCTGCTCCCTCCCCCATCTTCCATCGCCTCATGCCCTGTCATTGTCCCCTCCGACAACTCGACCTATCACCGTCAACCCCTCACGCTACCCGCGCCGATACTCCTTTGCCTTATAATTTTCTGGTCGTCTCAGCGTCGGCCATTGTTCGCTGATCTTTTAAGGTCTTTGTTCTGCAAACTTTCTTGGCCGATCTATTGGATAGCGGAAGTTCTATGAGTGCGAAGTTCCATGCATGCGAAGATGGTCGAAAGCACAGTCAAACACACAAAGACAAACGTTTATAAACGTCTCTCTATATTATGATCACCTTCAAGAACCATTTTACCTTTAAGCGATCAATTTGCTTTTCCGATCGAAAGGCTGAACTATAAACATTCAATCTAGTCAAGAAAGAAAGCATAAAACAATAGAAAATGAAGGAACTGCAGCACAGCGGTGAGCAAGGCATCGGAAACTTGGAATCGAAGAGTGATTGCAATGACAAAGAGACCGAACAAATTCAGAAGTTGAGTCGATTGCCGACTACCATGCTATAAACATCCATGTCTTTACTGGTTGCCGCAACACTTGTAGATGTGATTTTCCGCCTACCTTTGTAGCGCTTTTCTCGGCGTTGATCGATGTTTTGAATTAAAAAGAATGTTTTTAAGTAATTGTTTCGATATTCACTATAATAGGAATAAAATGCAAATAATATTCGTTCGCGTTTCCCGTAGAAACTGAGCGCTAGTTAGTAAGACAATTGCAGGAGGCACAATTGCGAGATACGAGAGAGGAAAAAGAAAGTGGGCCGATGCAACGCCTCAATCCTTTAGAAATCAAGAGACGCTTTTTAATGATAATTAAAAGTACAAGGAGGATTTGTTTCAGACAGGCTTAATTCGCACATCACAACATGAGTAGCACCAAATGAATGCTTCTCAAGAGACCAATGGTGTATTTGTTCACCTGTAAGCCAGTCGGCTAATGGCAGCACCTCAAGAGTTTTTTTTTTTACTCTCCGTTAGTGAAAAGGACAACTAGTTGCAGTGTGCAGTGTTTCTCAAATTTCATTTTGTGTCAAAATGCACGCCTCATGTTGAAAAAAAAAAGATCAGCGACACGGCAAATAATTGAGAAGTGCTATCTCTGCCTTTTGATACTTACATACACATCACCATTCCATTAATTTCTATCGCCCATGTGAAATTAACTTAATTTAATTTCTGCAAGTGGACTAAAAGCTATTTCCAGGGCCACCTGGTGGCATATTTCAATTTGCTTGCTGCAGTTGATTTTCTTCCATAGCGTTACAAATTTATAGGGAAATCAAAATGTTCAATTATAATCGAAAATCGCAATCATTGATGAGTTTATACGATAGTCAATGAATCTTGGATCATTTTATATAAAAATCGATTCCGATAAAGAGCTGAACGAAATCTTATCGTAAGTTGAGCGGAATTAAGAAGTTGCTTATTGAAGAGTTGCGTTAATTTAATGCGCAATAAATATTAGCTCTATCGTAATGAAATGCTCAACGTTTACAGCATGAAGAACCTCTTTATTCTTATGCAAACTTTATTACATTGTGATGCAATTGCATGCATATCTATCAGTGAGAAATTCTGCTAAGTTTTGCAATTATGACGCTAAAATATAATTCCACACCTCAACTATTAACATATCACTGAGGATATCACAACTTTTCACGTATTCACGAATTGTGTGATGACGTAATTCTTGTGAAGTTACACAACGCGATAAGAGGATACTGTAAGTCATATTCGAATAGATGGAAACATTGTGGAAATTCGCATCGGGAATATAGTATGAAAAATAAAAAAAAAAAGATACGTGAAATATGAAAGCGATACGATGTTTGCGAATAAAAATCAAAAACGAGGCAGCTATCGTAAGAATCACTCACTACCTGTATCCGCTTGTAACTGCGTAGAAAGTGCAAAATGATTTATCAAGTAAGCAAGATTTTCAAAATCATGCTCTTTTATGAATATCCTCGAAAAAATTTTAAAAAAAAACTACAGCAACATTTAAAAAAACTCAATAAAAACTGCAAAATTGGTCACTAATTGAAACAATCCACAAGCTATCGTTATATGCAGCATTTGCCAAATTCTATATAAAGAAAGCTTCCTATAAAAATTTCCTCCCTTAATTAGAACAAACTTAACAATAAATTATCGAAATATATGAATATTTAAGCGCTAAATAAAACTGAAGTAAATTTGTTTGAAGTAACATTCGATGTATGGAGAAAAAGACAAACAATGTTGCCATTATATGTTCTCTTTTATATGGCACTATTGTGGGTGTGCTGAAAACATTGCATCTATCAAAACGTTTAGAGCGATAAAATATTGAACATTTAACAATCTTTAGTTGAGTTCCGCTATTCAAATATTCTAGTCATTTATGAGGAAAGGAAATCTATGAACGGAAGTAATTTATATTAATTATGTGCCGCAAAATTTTCCTCACATAAACGCACAACTTAAATATGGTAAACATTTCAAATCAATCTGGCAAAAATATTAGCAAGATTTGCGTCGGTACTATATGTGCTGTATGTGCTAAAATCTCGTCAAATACGCTCTTAAATTATCAAAAATATTAGATATGATGCCGTTATGCTGTTATTATCCTGAATTTCTCTATGAATCTTCCATAAAAGAAACATTCTTGAGGAAAATTTACTTTATTTGGCATTATAAACAATATTATTTTTGCGCTAATGATTCATCATCATATACATTTTCCGATCCGCATTATTTTCATATAGTCTATGTGTATGTCCATGTCTATCCATCTAATTCTTTTAGCTAAAGAATCAGAAATACTGGATGTAGAATTAAGCGGGTACAATGCATACACCATGACCATCTCTCCTATAGCATGTTTCAGATCCACTAACTTCGAGGCTATTAATAGTTAAGTTGGGAGAAATGTTTCATGCCCTTACAAAGATCGACTTATGAACAGGTCAAGGAGTATCTCAGGTCACCTGGGAACAATATGCGTCTATGGAGTCTTGTACAATACGTTCTCATGCCAACGCATTAGCTCCGAGAGGAGTCAAAAATTGGTGAATACAGGAAAAATTACATTTATTCCACGCTGACTTGTTTTCAGTTTCATATCACTCAAGTTGCTGCAAAAAAAAAACGAATCTTAATATGAGAGTTCTATCAAATGGGACTTCTAGAAAGAGATAGGCTAGAAAGAGAAACACAAAAGCGCATATACTACTTACTGATCTATTTATTTCTTCATTTCGCTACAATGCAATGGATGTAAGATTAAAAACTGACGCTTATGAAATTTGTGTTAATTTCTTTCGGCATTTAAATGTCTATAATTCCTTACCGGGTTGATAGATTTGAAAAATGCGTCGGAGACCACCTAAATTCCACATTTTTAGTACCCATTATATTACCCATTAAATTAGTACCCATTAAATTCCATAACTGCAGGTTCAATGGTTTTCGAATCGAAACTAAGAGACAAATTGACGGATATGCGCATATACATAAATACAGACATGCACAAATTTTTTAAAAGCAATTTTCAAAGCGATATAAAATGGATATTAAGAGCGATATATGCAAATAGCTGATGCAATGGACTTTATCAATTTGTAAATTATGTAATAAAATGAGCATTTTCAAATAGCAGAAGTGTAAAATCCGAACGAATAAGAGTGATAACGCAAAGTAGAAATGCAAGGTGAAATTTGCTAAACGGATTGCTGTCCTCATATCATTAGCAACTCTTGATGAAGATTGATGCGTGTTGAAATACACTAAAATTCTTTAAATTTACTCTTTGAACATTTAGATTTGCGTTAAAAAAAGAAAAGAAAAAAATTGCAACGTTTATACTAAACAGATGCAAATCATTGCCTACTTAGACATTTTATTTTATTTTCCAATTCATTAAAAAATTGTTTTTAAATTGCCGAATATAGCTTCAGTGTAGATCTTAGAAGATCACTGGAATGAGAAAAAGCTTAAATCGGTTTTAATTTGAACAATGGAAGAAAGAGAATATTAAATCAGATGGAGTATATGATGATGAGTTTTTACAATTCAACTATGAATCAATGAGTTACTAAGTATGGAACTTCAACCATTGCATTAAAGCATTGAAATTGCTCATAAACGTTATTGCTATGTGTTTTTATTAATGCAATCTTTACATTATCGAGTAATAAATTAGTGGGGTAAACTTTTACAGCAAAAACATAAACCAGGAAGAGTACGTATTGATAGGAGTGAGCGAGGAATATTGCTGAACAAATAAAACACCTGAGAAAGGCTGATATTTTTGCAAATTTGTTAAAATATTCTCAATAAAGGATGATAGATTTTATCAGTGTTGATTTATTATCGTTGCAAATGGAGCACAATAGATCGTTGAAGAGGAAATAATCAAAAATAGAAATTTTCATCACTCTGATGTCTTAGCGAAATTTTTCATTGATAGAAATCCTAATTGAGCAAGCTCTCGTCCGTCTTTCCCCGACAATACTAGAAAATTGCTTTGAAATATTCATGGCGAAGGATGGAGAATCGATATGTAAACAACAATTTCAAATGAAGAAGCTCAAAGATATTTAATGAAAATCACATATAAATCGTCGATGTCATTCGTTCTAAGTGAAGTAGTGAGTAGGCGACAAAAGTGGTGGCTAAGAACAAAGTTCACATTGCAAGCATGATTATAAAACTATGACCTATTGAGTGGATGATAAATTTAGCGCGGCAATTACACGAGTTGAACTCAAGAGAGTATAGGATCAAATATCATGGAAATGATTCACGGACGGACTAATGCAAACAAAGAAAAAGCAAGAAATAGTAGATGCAAACGCAGTAAAGGTGAACTTCTAGAAATACTTCAGTGAAATAACATTCGGAGAAGTCCGTTGTATACTACGCTAAAATAGAATAGCACACCAATAAGTGCAAAATGCAAACGCCAAACGCTATTTCGAATGTCACCGACGTTAAAAAAAAAAGAAGCTCATTTCCACAACCGAAAGTTTTAAATCTGATATTGGTAGCAAGAAACTGTATGGCTGAATAATTGAGCAGGTTTCCTCCTTGGCAAACGATGAAATTCGTCTCACTTTATAGCGCTTACAGTTATTTAAGAATCTGTTTCAATTAAGCAAAACATGAAGATAGAGAAAGTGGACAGGAAGATATAAGAGAAAATTAGAGGGAAAAAATTGCAAAAAAAAAGAGCTGATATTATTCAAAAGCGTAATGAAAAGAAAGAAGACATAGCAATGAAGGAATCAAGTGGATTTATCGAGATCAGGAAGAACTCTGAACACACTAAAACAAAAATGATGAGGAATAACTGTTTAAACTATTTTCAGTATAACGATTCCTTATAATTGAAAAAAGTTTCATAGTTTCTAGTGAGATATCATTTGCACCTCCTAATGTCCCACCAGTTTGCATATGTCACTTTATTCGACCTGGAAAAGCGATCATCCTACCTGTGTTGGCACCTTCGTCGGAAGATGCGGAAGTACTCGGTGGAGTTTGGAAGACGCCTACTATATGGACGATGCGTCCTTTAGCTGCGACTGGTATAACGACTCCATTTGGAGGGGTTTGTGTATGCCGACAATGTGATCTGCAAGTTAAACATCATTTCAGAACACAACTACAATAGCAGTTAGCCGCAATCAATGCTTCTCTTATATACCTTCGACTTAAAAAATTTCGTCAGTGTCGCGAAAAAAACGCGCACCTGCTCAATTCGCCGACCAAAATTCTCAAGTCAAATATGTGGCCATTAAAAAAGAATATTAGAATATGAACGAATAACCTGCCGAAAACTAAAATACACTAATCCTAACAACTTGATCATGCTTTCGTCAAATCCACCAGTTTGATTTATCGACCGGCTTTTCTGCTGCTTACTGCTGGACGTCTGAAGCAGCATCGAGCAAAGCAGAAAATCTTTGACGATTAGCAATATTCAGGCACTTAAGTACAGTTTTAGTGATGCATTTGGAGAGAAATTGCGACAGATGTTTTCAAGCTTTTCAAGCCTAAATACGTTTGGTAGTGGCTTATTGTTAGGCTTCAAAGAACCTAGTTGCGAGAATATCATACGAGCATTTCATTTTGTGATCGATGCGGTGTTTTTGTGTCACATTTGGCATCGATATAATTTACACAACTATCATCACTTATGCGCTGATTTCACAGCGCATCTTGTATTCTATTACTACGCACGAATCACTCCCAACAAATCATTACAAATTCCTTTCATTTTATTTCTTGATAATTTTTGCTGCTTTAATAGGCCTGTTCTACTTGTAATTTTTATTCCGCGAGAAACATGACTCTCAACTCTCTTTATTCTTTGTTCTTTCTTTTAATACATCAATGGTCTTTAGGATTTTTTCTTTCGTCTACACACGAGCCTGCAATCCGTTCTGTTAATTACAATCAGCCCACAAATAACAGCAAAGGGGTGAAGTTGATATGAAAATCTAAATGGTACCAGGCGGAATGAAATTTTCGTTGCCTGAAAATGTTGAATACTAAAGAGAAACGAGTAAATGAAATCGCGAGCTCAAAGAAAGCTCATTGGAGTTTTTATTGTGAGGGCAACATCGAAAAGAACTTAAACCTTCAGTTGTATACAACAGTTGACGTGAGAGAGTGCAGTATAAGCGATGATGTCATGATTTCTATTTCGTTGCTGTTGTGGAGCCCACAAGGCTCAATGTGAATTTTGAAGTATCCGGGTGACTCCATACTTCTTAATATTAGGGCGCATTTCTTCTAATTTAAACTCACGATTTAAACGTAAATGTTGATTTTTAGCATAGATTAGGGTAAAGTCAAAGAATATTTTGCTCCTGTCGGAAAAATAATGCAGCGTCTAGGCTTAATAGATAGAAACGAAACTGAATGAAGAAGACGGTTTTTCGAGTAGCGATGAAAATGATTAAAGAATAAATCCAGAAGTTCTTTACTGAGGCTGTCGAATGCGATAGATGGGTGTATCTCAATTCTAGAGGAAGGTAACAGAATTGCACTATTTATGCAGTGAATGCTTTAAATTGCGATATGTTGTGGAACCAAAATTAGGGCAAACAAGAAGGTTTTTGATGTATTTCAAGCGTTAAACATTCAGCGCTGAAAGTTTGAAGCGTTTTTTTTTTAAACCCAACGATGAAATTATGGATCGCCTGTTACAGCGAAATTCACGATTTGCTTTTCACATGAAGTAGTTTTTAATCTCATGAGAATATTGTTCTTTTTATTTTATTTTATTTTTTTAAAGTCGCATTCCACGATATATGTCGATATATATAACTGATGACAACAACTCTCTCAGAAAGAATCGTAAAAGAATGCATTTGAGTGAAACAATGAAAGTTAACGCCTATATATGTGCTTGTTGCCGATAGACTATCGAATAATGAATGGCTTCGTTTAGCTTTCTAGAGAAGTTCCTTCCGGTGGCATTGCAATATTATAAATCTCATTTGATAGAATTCAATAGCAAAACAACTGAGAGGAAATAGCGTTACGAATAAAGAACTTGTAATACGTTCGATTTTTTTTTTTTCATTCCTCATTTTCTTCTTTCAATTCTTTAATCGTTTATCATTTTGCGCATTTTTTTTTTCTTCGTTTATTTGAATTATTTTATCATTTTAATGCAAATTATTATAGTTTTATAAATTCGATTTTATTTTTTGCATCATAAAGATTTTTCATAAAAGAATAAATGGAAAATTTGCCTTTATCAGTTTAGTATAAAATATTCAATAATGTTTCAATTGTCTTCGATGAAATGAACATAAATTTTTGGCAATTTTCCAAATGTTTTATAGTACTCTTTTCAACAAATAAGAGTTCAGAGGGATTTTTTTTTTCAAATGACTATTAATCAACGGGAGGGTGGGGGCGTGGGGGGAGGGGGGGGAAAGGAGGGAGCACGATTTATACATAAAAATGCATTTTGCGATTCTTTTTTTTTTGTGGATAATCAGTGAATCATATTCTTCAGTCTTTGTTGTCGACTTATTTTGTCTGTATATTTCAATAATAACTTCTTTTTTTTTTCAGAACTAGTGGACAGCTTGATTTCACCGTGGCAATTACAGATGTATTCGTAGATGACAACAAATTTCTTAGCTTATGTTGATTTCATACATATACGGCAAGGAAAAATTTAAAGAACGTCATACCTCGTATAGTATAAAGAAAAACACTGGAGATTGATAAGAGAAAATCACCTGCCGTAACGACAAAAAATTATTACAAAACAAGCAAGTGGACAATTATCATATGTCAGTTTTTTAAGATGATCTCGTGTTCGATGATTTAAAATTTAAGCTACTCTATGTGGATTTCAATAAAGTTCTTCAAAATCGACAGAGAAATAAATAGACCAAAATATAACAACAAAGAAAGATGAATATTTCGAGAGATGTGGAAGTTTTACCGAGTAAACAATCAAAAAAAAAGGTCATGAAGTAGAACTGCAATATTAATCTTTTTAAGAAAGGATGGTAAAAAAAACGACTTAATTAGGTACCTGAATCCACCGGCACGATGATGCTTTCCTATGGTGAAACGTTTGTCCATTTATTCAGTGCTTGCTGGTTATGGAATATGTTGAACGAGAAAATAGGAAATCATGTAAGAAGGAAGACACAATAGCAACAAAGTGACGCAATAGCACTCTTGTTCATTTACTGAAAGAATGACGAGAATGTTGGATAATGGTGCGACAAGCATCAAGACAGCATCTGCGACGAGATGCATCGAACGTAACGGGCCGCTAAATGCGGAGGCGTTACAACGCAAAAATTTACATCAAATTGAGGCGAACATCTTGAATTGAATTCCACTCAGAGTGGAATTTAATTGTCTCTCTTCCGTAGTGATTGGTTGCAACAGATTTTTTTTTTCAATGTTATCGCCAATTAGTGATTGCATTTAGTTTAGAATTTTCGATTCCTTATAGAGGAAATTGCATCGATGCTATTACATCTATCAATATTGATTATTAGCTCGTTTTAATTTATCTAATCAGCACTTGATTTGATCCGATCCTACATCCGATTATTGCCCGATGATTGCTAAATTGATCTGATGGTATGCCTTCACTTGAAGCTGCTGGCTGATTTTAGGGCAAATTTTATTGCGAGCATAGACGGGTATTGGAGGTGAGAGAGTAGAGTGAGAAAGAGGGCCATGTTCAAAATTGAAATGAAGGCGTACAGAATAACGAAAAAATATGATAGATCGGCGAATCGCCTTTGAATGTTACCGCCCACCAAATATATAATTCGTAATATTGGTGTAGTACTTGAAAAATATTTCGGGTCATTGTCGCCGAGTCATCAGCTGTTCCGAAGGATGACTGTTTCATCGATATATGCCTTAAAGCCGCTAATTAGGACATCATAAATTCAGAAGTCAATAGTGATGTCGCTATTGGTATTCCTTCATTAAATGAATGAAGTCTTGGTGTAGAGCAGATATGGTTAAATGAGGTGCTAGAAATACTATTTAAGTAGTATCGTTTTTTTTTTGCTTTGATGACCATTCAACATCGGCTGCGCGTCACCTGTTAGTAAATGATAGGGGAAGGGGATAAGGGGAAGAACAGAGCCGGATGCAAAAAAAAAAATACAGCCTACTTTCTCCTTAGCTAGCGATTTTGCCAATGAAGTGGAGAGGCTTTATTTTTAGCGAAGAATGTCCGATTATTTATTTTCATATAGATCTTAGGCGTACTCTCTTGAAAGCCAAATCGGGATGTGCTATTATAATCGATGTCATTGAGCATTCGCATGTGATACTGTGAAGAAGCAAGGAAGGGGGAGGGAGGGGCGTGGGCGGATATATCGAAGAGATATTTAATAATTGCGGATTTTTGAGGCGGAAAGTTTTCCCTTTCACTGCGCAAATTTTTACAAGACATCTATCTTCATCCGCTCGTTGTTGTTTAAACATACGATTTGCCGTTCCATTGAATTCATCTTCGTGCACGACAACTGTTGTCGCGTAACGAAATCTTTCAAGATCGAGTTTTTTCTCTTGATTCATATAACCTTTTGAAGTAATTGAAGAATTTCTTTGCGCAAGAAACTAGCAGTTTAGGAAACGATTCATTCATTTTTTAACAACGAATCCAAAAGTTGGACATAGGTGAGAGAATTTATAGCAAAAGGACGAAAAGGTTGGTGATTCATTGATTGAACACCTAGCATTAATAAGGTTTTTCGCACTTGCACATTCGGAGAGAGATGAAATTGTGGATTTTTTTTTTCCTTTTCATGAACGGTTCGTTTGGTTAAGGGACAGATTTCGCATAGATAAGTCGTCTATGTGTAGCAATTAATAAGCAAAATTTTCACGTATCATTTTAAACGCTATTGTAATTTCAAAAATGACATACATTATAGCGGATGAAATCGCCGAAGTAAAATCATTACAGATTTACAAAAAGAAAAATCAGATCGCTGCCATCAGAACTACTCGGGTTCGCATCTCGTATACATTCCACTATAAGAGAATAACTATTATGCTTTCCACTCCATTTTCCCCTGATTCCAAGCTTATTCTCGTTTTCATATCTTCTCACTTAATTGGTGCCTTTACAAACATAAACTATTTGTTGAATGTTGTATTATGTCATATTGCTCGCTCTAGTCTTTTTGTGGATTGGATGTGTTTTCGCCTTTTTTTTCTCTCGTTCTACCCCTGAGTTTATCCGTTGTGTGGTATATTCGTAATTGCATCTTTTAGCATGTATATTACTTGTTTTTCGTAATTTTGTGAATAAACTCATTACACCGCAGTTGAAGCGTTTCAATTCACAAGGAGGAACACCATTCTCGCCATGCGCCATTTGATTGTTAACAACGCAGCACTTGCGATATGTGACGTTTTGAGGTTTCGATAAATAAGTTCAAAGAAGTTAGTGCATTTGGTGGGGTTGTTGTAAGCGGGCACATTTGTTGCAGCTGCAAATGTACTACATCACTTGCAAAAAGGTAACGGCGCTAATTGCAAATAGCTTACTTATCTACTGCTGCAATAAAGAGTAACAGCTGCGGTTGTTTGCCGAGAAATATAAGCCACTTTTTTTACTAGATAGCAATATAATTTTGTTTCCTAGAATATCCGAAATCCTTCTATAGGTAAACGCCTATATTCTAAATGAATGACAGATGTTTTACATTTCAACTTAAACCAGTCTTTTTTTTTGCCTCACTTTAGTTCTAAAGTGTGCAAACAACTAGCATGCCAAATGAAAATTGAAAATGATTTTTGTTTTTGCAGCTTTCTTTAAAATTAAGCATCGTCATCGCTTGAGAATATTATGTTCTGATATTCATTAGCGTTTGAAGTATTTTCACCAAATTAATGAATGAATTTTTTTGATAGATATTTAGCCAATATATTATAGCGCCGTTCGAATAATCCTTATCCTTTTCTAACACTTGAAAGATATGAAATCTAAGAATAAACTATTCTTAAAGCTGATAATATTTGAGTATATTCACTCAGAATGCAATAAGTATAGCAGGTGATTTTAACTAGTTTATTAGACTTGAAGTTGAAATACATAATGAGAAGATGCAATATGCAAATTTAGTTTTTTCTGTGATATTCTGATAATCCGAAACAGTGAAAACATCTCAATGGAGAAAATAGCACACCTGACGTATTATCTCGCTTAACACTAGAACACTGGAATGCACAATGGCCGATACACAAAAATGCGATCGAAGAAGAGAATGGAGAGGAAAATGCAGAAGATAATGGAGGAGGGAAGAAGAAGAAGGAAGGAGTTCTCAACCATTATAACTCTCGAACGAGACACGAAATTGAATGTTCAAACGTTGTTTGCCGGAATTGCTTTTAAAAGAAGATTTTCTAACGTGAATTGTGAGCCTCCATCAAAAACCTTTCGATGTGGCCATAGCGCGCGAAGATGCCTTAATGTTTTTTTTAAATGAATCGGAAGCATGATTAGTGAGCGAAAAACATCTATTTATTGATGAGCGCAACCGAACTGATTCGAATAGATCGATTTTATCAACTCTTCCAGTTTCTCTTGATTATATGGAGAATCGAAGCTGAAAATTTGTGCATAATAAATCGAGGAATTAGGCATATCCTAGGCATATCCATTTTCTTCTTTCTATTTTCAGTTCTAATTTCATCTAGCCACATGAGGAGGCTAGTTATATCCACTATAGTAGTTTCAATGAGTGAGCTCATTCATCTCGGCATCCTAGTTCATTGGGTATTCATTTGCATATGTTAGCTATTACTGCCTTATATGCGTAAGTAAGAAGCGCAGATTATTTTATTGGCATGAAACGTTTGATTTGCTTAAAAATATATGCGCATAGACAGCAAGTTTTCTTCAATTATTCATTGCTGCGATTTGTTAGCAACAATTCAGAACTGCCAACGATTTTTGAAAAGTATTTTTGGTTGAACCAACAATAAATTAAATTTTACGCAAATACGATCGTGAGATTCATAAATAGGCACATCATCAACGATTAGAAAATCTCATTTTTGAATGTCATCTTTATTCTTGCAGAAAAAAAAAATTCATCTGGCAATTTTACTTCATCTTTATACGTCAATAATTCAAACAAGCGGCGAACGATTAAAAAAGAAACAAAGAAGAGCGTATTCCCATGGTGTAATTTGCAACTCATTAGATTTTCGCATATAACTTAACGTTGTTCAGAAAAAAAAAAAAAAGAATCTCCTCATAAATACATTAAAGTGAAATTAGCAAAGAATTCATAGGTATTTAATTTTATTGCGTATAGCAAAATAAATGACATTAGTATGATTTTTAGCTATGCTAAACAATATCAATTACCTAGCAGAAACAAATAAATAAGAAGGGCAATATTTGGGTTTCATTTTTAATTTCTTTTTTGGATTAAATAGGCAACGAGAAAAGAAAAGAAATTACACTAAATTGACAAATCGGCCGATTGCTGAATTCATGTATGGTTATCGTTTATCAATATATAAATCATTATGCATTCGGTAATAATAGCATATTTTTGTGGAATTCATAAACAAAAACGATCGATGAAATTCATTTTGTTGACAATTTCATTTGGAAATGATTGCAATTTTGAACGTATATTCTCATATATTATTCCTAAATAGTAACAATGAATGTATTTTTATCATGAAGTAAGTTGAAAACAATAAAATTTTTTAAAAATATATGAAGTATCATATGAATGTTTCATTATTCTATGAAAATAACTTCTAATGCATTTGATTTTCCATATGATTGAATATTTGCGCTAATTATTTGTTATTTGCGTATGCAAATAAGCAACACCTTCGCAATGGGGATATATTCATTTCTAGTATGCTTCCTTTGGTTCATACTGAGTGAAAGTGGTAAAACGCACACCTAGTTGTAAAAAAATGCCAAAAATACAACGTATATTTCATGTAATAGCGATGAATAAATTATATGATTGAAAGAGCGCTACTGGAATTTGCGATACTCAGTAGTCGACTGCAAATAAACTCAGTCGATTAGCAAATATTGCATAATCAACATTTCATTACTGAACTTCGAAAAAAATTAGCGAAAACGGTGCACTGAAATTGGCGGGAATTTACCAGTTAGATTATTGACAGACACCTGGAAATATCCTAGTTTTGCAATAATTTTAGCAACCCTTGTCTCTTCTTTAAAAGCGATGAAGCTATAAAATTCCTTCTTGTTGAATTTTAAGAGATTGCGTTTGTAAAGCACAATATGGCGACATCCCGATTTATGAATATGCATCTCTGTATGTGGATGTCTGTCTGTCTGCCTGTACGGTCGCAGCGAAAAGCAGACATCTGTCACGTAGAAGCAGGGCAAAATGAACAGAATGGCAGCGAAGGAGGCCGCGGATTTTGCAACTACGCAGAAAAGACGACTAAGAAACGGCATAGAAAATGAAGTACATTTAGAAAAAAATAACAACAATGAGGTGGAGACATAAAACCCTCGCACAATAATTCGTAATTCTTTGTTCTCTTTCTCATAAAATCTCTAACGAAATCTTTCGATTCGTTTCACTGGAGTTTTGTTTTGTCTCTTTCGTCGATTCACACGACAATATCTATTATTCATAAGTTTGCATGTTTGTGCTCTCAATACGACTCGAAAATTACTGTTGCTGCAATTGAGGAGTTTCGCGGTGGACATAATGCGCATCATAATATATTATCTTCTTCCAACAATTATACTGAAGAGGATCCTCTTTTTTTTTGAAAAACGTTCCAATCATTTAAAGATGTCAGAATGCTTATACATATTTTGCAACAAGCTCAGGCCTGGATTTCATTTCACGTCAGTCGGGTGAACGAAAAAAAAAAACGAGCATTTTTCAACGACGACGATTGCTAAGATCAATTGACATATGAAGGAATAATTCTATATATTTTCTTTTTTGTTGGCAGCTTTTCGAAATGATTGTTCATATGACTAAATGAAAAACGATTCGTGACAGCTTCTCTTCCAGTTTTTTTTTTTTTTTTAACTTATAGTGCACGAGCACAAATTTCCTCACCGAAATCTCATTGTCGGTGCCTATGTATGTATTTATCTTTGTCTATCTGCGTGGCATGTTTGAATCTAGGAATCACTGAAGTGTGAGGTGTGTGTGTGTGTGCGTAAAATAAAATTGCATTATTGCATGACTCTTCTCACATATATTTTATATTGCTTCATCAATTTCGAAAAATATTCTGGGCAATTTAAAACTTTCAAAGATTTGTTACGCGCTTTGCACAAGTGGATTCTTCATTTTATACATATGTGCTAATAAAGAGCCACTATTTTGTTGAACACACTTGTACGAATGTCTTGATCAGTTAATTATGATGAGATTATTCAATACATTAAAAAAAACAATTTATGAAAGTGACAGATGAGATGAGCGGAATACAAAAGCACATATTGCGTTAGCTTCTCTGACAGTTTCTTTACATTTTCTTATTAGTTTCAAATCCATCTTGATGCATTTGATGTAGTGACTTTTTTTTTCAGACGCAAACTTACGATGTTCGGATTATTTTGCCTTTATTTCATATAATAAGCAATCGTAGGGGGTGGGGGGGGGGGGGGGGGGGAGAGGGGAGTGTTCGATATTTCCTCTTTAGATACCGTTTCGGGATTTTGGAATAAATAAATATGTAAATAAATAAATAAACTCTTCAATATTTAAAATGTACCGCGGCATGTTGAAAATTAAGCAAGAAAACTGTTGAATTGAATACACTTGTTTCAATGCTGGTAAATAGATCCAAAAAGTGCAGCACTGATATCAGTATGAAGCAGTTGCTCTATTTCATAAGAATACTCCGGATAGAAGTGTAGCCTACAATTTATGGAACTTGTTAGATTCTACGTCAATTATACTTTTATACACAACTTCGTGATTTAATGTGCTGACATTGACATGCGAGCGATTTGCGCTTAATCAATGGCAATTGCAAATTCTGACATTATTGGCAATTCGAATTGCATATGGAAAGACTTTCCAACGATTAAACATCCGGAGCAATAATATTTGCTCGGAATAATTTTATGCTCGACGGAAATGTGCAAAAAAAAAAAGAATCCGTTTGAATTGTGCCGAGCAGAAAATTGAAATACTTTCATAAATGACAAGCCAGATTTGTAATCATAAGAATGGCAATTTCAACTAAATTCATATAATCGAAACGGTACAGTAAGATTCTACATTATTCGTGTCGATACTAGTGTTAGAACGAATTGTTCGTTAAGCTCAACAAGGAAACCGTGATATTTGTTTCCGAGCCAAGAATAACGGGATGAAGCGTTTGCAGCAATATCTTGAAGCTAAGTTGTGGCTAAATTGCATTTTATAATCATAGGATTCATAATCGATGGATAATTATGAATCATATATGTAGTTAACAATGGAAACAAGCGTTCGAGGCATTCTTTTATTATTACGAAGAGAAACTTTGCTCAACGTTGTTGAGAAGGAAAAATGTGAAATGCGATGAAAAAGAAGCAGAAAAAGCTCACCCATTCGCATGAACCGATGTGCTTTTTAGCGCTGTATTGAGGGAGCCTAAATCAAATACCGACTCCGACTTCTTCTTTTTTGATGGTTTTGCCCTTGTCGAACGTCGCAACCTCATCATCGGAAGCAGTTGATCTAACTGCAAAGAAACATAGGTTTTGACAATAGATTCACCTGTTCATTTTTACGATTTTTGCTTATCGTTAAAATTTGAATAAATAGCGAATAATCGGTAACCGATATGAATAGATTAGCGTAATTTGGTGTTGAATGTTTGCCGCAAAAGAGTTTCTAAAAAACCATAGAGCATAAAATGATGACCGTTGATATGAGCCAATAAATTGAAGGCGCTGCAATTCTATGAGCAAGCACAAGGTACGATAAGAACGAGGCAAAAGTGAAGGAAAATGCTAGCAGTGAAACTTGGTGTGAAATTAGCGACAAAGGTTTATAATCATTACTAAGTAGTAATTAGAACCAACAATCGGTGTTTACGTCGATCAACATAATCCAATAGATCAGCTTGATAGCCACTTCCAAAATATGCGTTTCTTTTTGTCATCTCAGCTGCTTTAATGCACCAGGATTGGCCTCGGAAAGTGAAGGGGTTACCCACTCTAGGAGAGGTTTTGCTGGTTTGAGATCGTTGAATGGTTTAGTTTTTCACAATATAATGTAATTTGTTTTCTTAAGAGGTTTTTCAAGCAACACTATCTTCTAGCGACAGAGACGCCGACAGACTCGGGTTCTAGTCATGGAAGGGTTCTCTAATATGACAGAATGATAACCTTGAGATGTCATGCTAGCTCTAGCTAATATGATAGATAACCTTAACGTTAATATTGAGAGGCCATGCTAGCCAAGAAATGGAAAGGTGTCACAACGGCAATATTTACAATTGAATTCTGTATATTACGCAGAGATTATTTCGTTCGACATCCTGGCGACATGATCAGTAACTCTATATTATGGCTGATTGTCAATGCTCATCTGTGACAATCGCAACTTATTCAGCACAGTAATTTGTACGCTAAATCATACTTTTAAATGTAACATACTTCTCAAGAAGTGAAATTCTTCGCGAACAATCAAATGCTACGATGTTTAACGTTCTACAATAATCATTTGACGGGGAGCTCAGATAGTTAAGATTTCATGTGCATATTTTTTGAAAATATTGCATAAAAACTAAAAAAGCATAATATATTGAAATATTGAACCATTGGAATTCGGCTGTCGGAGGTTCGAAGAGTAACGGTGAGATTAAACTTCGAAGGGAATACTGACACAGTATTACGATGAGAGTAAATATTAGGCATACATTAATCTCAACAAGTCAACTAATTTTGTGAAAATAGCATGAGAGATACCGAATGGACACATTATGGAAGAAAGCGATGATCATGCCTACTTCTTATTGCTTCAGCACTTTAGTGGGATTAGCGCAATCGTCTGAGTACGAAAGAAGGCGTAATGGCTGACGCAAGTAAACAGCTTCAGTTAGATAATAGGCGATGAGCTATACAGACGATATTAATCAAATATTCGTCTAAATATCTATGGTATATTGCTGCTTCAACGATGCGACCATTGCGTCTAAGTTGAGATTGAAGAGAGAATCACGAATCGTGACGTTGACATGAAGCGTTGAAAAAGAATGCGAGTGGATATTGCGTTATTTGGTTGAGCGTGTACTTGAAACGAGAAGGGTACCGTCTGGAAATCAACTTCCCCAATTAACCTAAAATTAATTTTTCGGCCGTTTCATTTATCGTCACTTTTGCAGTGATAATGCATTGAATGAGTCGGATTTGACGTCTACACATTTCTGATATTTCTATTACGCGTTTTTCTTATAGCGCAAATCGTAGAAAAATGTTTTTCTTGCTAATGAGAAATCATTTTTAAAAAAAATCAATGGGAATATATGATACAGAGATAAATAAAATGAGAAAAAAAAAGCAAGAAAAGAAAAGAAAAAGATAAAAATAAAACCTATTCGTTGAGGTACGCAAAGAATCATCGATATGGATATAATAAAATTCAATTTAATTTAATTTATTCTTCTATTCCTAGCAGACATTCCTATAAGCATGAGCTATGAATCACTAGTGTATGTTTGTATATATGCAAAGCATATGATAAGAGACAACAAATGACGAATATGGAATTTAAGAGTGTTATCAATGGATTTACAACATGCCATCATTGAGAAAAAACACCGTGTTTTTTTTTTTTGAATTCATTATATTTGCTCTTAAGTATACATAAATAATTTCATCGTTTCCTCATCACATTTTCTTAATGCAATTACTTGAATGAATGACCACAGAGATGCGTTTAACTGACGCATATTGTTGTATTTTTCTGATATATTGAAGCCTATTCGTTATTCTACGATCATTATTCCATGATGGATATTGTTCTATTTGCATAATATGTAAAATTTCGTGTGAAATTAAGCAAAAAAAAAACAGCACCAAATATTAGAGAATATTACGATGACAATTAAATGAACCCCACTGACTATAAATTAATGCCATGTAAACATATCAAATAACTAACGCATAGCATAATATAGAGCTAAAATGTTGAAGCTAAGTTCTATTTAGCCAGACAGTTGTAAGGTTCCACAGAGCTAAATCAGCAAATAATACGACGGTCGTATCTAAAATGAAATAAGGAATGTTAGGAATCTGTGTGGAAATTATACTCAAATAGCAGTCAAGAATGGCATTTTTGTTTTTTTTTTTTTTTTTTTTGCAATTGCAATTGCAATTGCAATCACCATGTCAACCAATCAAATAAATCATCATTAAATAATCTAGCATATTCAACGATAATACATCTGCCTTTTAAAAAATAAACGGCTTTTTTTTTTTGTTCAATTGAGTATTAATAAATTAAATGCAATCATATTTCAAATTCATCCAGTAAAAACGAGTTAATTTTTTCTCTTTTAAAAGCAATTTGAATTTCAACTAACTGCAAGAATTTAGAGGAAAAAAAATATCTCTATGCATTGTAAAGATTTAACGGAATAATTCTATCCACTTTAATTTACACTTTAATGCTAATGCTTTTTAGCGAAAGAAATCTACTGGAGAAATTAATCGACATTTTGAGATGAATAACGAAATTTTTAACGATTTAGAGTTTTAAGGATTTAAAAAAAAAAACGAATAAGATATAGCTGTGTTATGTTTAAGAAAAAAATATGCGAAAAGAATATTGGTTGCTTCGAAATTGAGATTCGTTTTATTTGTTTTCGTGATTCGTTAAAGTGAAATTCACTAAAGTATGCAAGGAAATGAATTTCTAATCCTCGTCTCTCTACTTTCGGTTTTTTTTTTCTTCGTTTAAAAACGTTTCAGTGCAATTTTCAAAATCTTTTATTAATATATGGATACCAAAAAAAAAAGAAATCGTTTCAGCTTTCAACTCTAAAAATCTTCTCTATGTTCATAATTTCTAATGTTGTAATTTCCAGTGAAAAAAAAAATTCAATGGTTTTCATTTTCATCAATCCAAATTATTTGCATATTGATAGATTAGTGGATTTTATCAGCGCAGTTTTTTTTTTGAAGTTATGCAAATTACATAGATGAGGATTTTTATGCGCTTAGAAAAGACAATTTTATTAAATGCAACAAAATTAAACAGCAATAAAAATTCTCTAATTTTTTTTTTCTGCTTTATAAGTAAGTGACTAGATTATTGATGCTTTAGAGGATTTATTCATTTGAGGAAACGTTTGGAGCGGATATTAACATAAGTAGTAGCACGCATATTTGCAGCTTTCTGACTGACCATACTGATGTTTTTTTGGGCAGCTGCTTTTTTTTTTTTTGCATTTTCCTTTCAATAACGGTAGAATGCCTTTGCGTCAAAAAGAATTATTCGCCAGTTAACCTCTTTCCGCCTCAACTATATTCAGGCGTAAAGTAATCGCTTGATTTCTGATAGAATATTAGGCATTTTCCACGTTGAAAATGGTATATCATAGTATAAAACTATGTAAGGGAGGCGATGTTTTTGCTCAGGGAATGGCTTATATGGTTTCTATTTCAATTAATATCGCTGCTCATCATCAATCTACCGCTACAACCGAATGATATATTACTGCACTTCCAGTGAATGGTTGATGAAATATTATTGTAATTATGCTAGTACAAAAAAGCGCTGCATAAAAATCACTACGGAAATTTTTTTTCAGCATAGTGAAACGCTTTTTTTTCATGAAGTAATTCATTTCGAAAATCACTACACCTATTTCCTCTAATTAGCTGAATTTCGCCTTTCGGATTTTGGCAATTTTATGGTCGAAAAAAAAATGCAAAAATCTATTAAAATATGAATTATTTGCTCAAGCAAATTGAAGTTTTTTCAATTGTTAATGCCTTGAATATAACGATATACCCTACATAAGAATTTGATGCAAAACGAAGAGGTAAGAGAAATAATAAAGAAAATTGACAATGCTTCTCGAAAAAAAAAACAGAAAAATAATATTCAAAAATTATTTCGACTTCAAATTTCAAAATTAATTCAATCATTTTTCTCTCGTCGACTTATGCTCTCATTGCTATTCTACGAATATCATATCATTTATATTAGAAGATGAATGTGAATTAAAAAAATGCTTCACCTCTCTGGAATTCATGAGTAACTTTTTTTCATTTCATCTATGAAGTTGAATTGTTAGCTGTTATTTGTAAATCAAAACAATAGAGTTACACGAGAAAAAAAAACAATAAGGAATGTGATGGTCTAAACGAGCGATGAACGAAACAACCTTTCTACTTAGATGACAGCGCAAATGGCATAGCATCATCCAATAAGCATTCGTTTATGCCCATGGAGCGAATGAAACATGACAATTGATGGGCGTTGCGCCATCAGATTTCGTCGTTTCATCACTTCTCATATGACTGTGGGCATATATTTCATTTCCGGCACGATATTTTCTTTTATTTAAAAAGCTTTATGCTTCAACGCAATTCTATTGAAAGGTTACAAACAATATTTGTTATCAAAATTTGGGGAATTCAGAATTTGACAACCAATTCTGAAATTGATAAACTTCTATAAAGAGTTTTGTCGTAGGATTTATGAGCAACGAATCCAATCAAAACGACGCATTCTCAATTACGATGTTTCTTTCTTATGCGCATTCGTCCAGTAAGCTTTACGGACTACCGTACCTCATCTTCTCAGTTTCCTTGAAACGAAGAGTGTTGTTTAATTGAATGAAAACAAGTATTCTTAGTTGAGATCGTTAGAGATAGAGATTCTTTGAATTTACAATCAACAGTGTTCATGTGGGAGAAAATATCAAGCAACAATATCTGCAACCAATTATTCGAATGTAAGGAAGACCGGAAGAGGAAGGCATCTGGTAGACTACGGTAATGAGAAAATATAAGTAGCATCACTTCAAAGAGGCTCGCGTTTGAACGGCGGCAATTAGCGATTACAACTAGACGACTGCAGTTAATATAAGAGTTGCAAAAGTATATTTCCTTATCAAACATAGAGGGATTAGAATGACGATTTGTTTCAAGATGGCAAAAATTACCTTTATTCTTTCAAGTGAGCAGAAAATGAAGCTCGTACAGATATCCATAAACTGTATACAGATATCCTTAAACGTGCATCATTTTAAACCAACAAACTATTTATTGAGTAGGAATCAAGACATACGTCATAAACTTACTAATATTTTGCAGCTGGTTGGTTCAATTGGTGATGCTTTTGTATTGCTTGCGCATTTTTTGTGAAGTCGCTGGCATGAAATTTTTTCTTAGTTCAATTCAAAGAACAAGCATGCCAAGCGCAAGAACTTCTCGCAGCTAAATGAGAAAACTGATATTCCTGAGATATTTCAGTGAGCGGCGACGAATTTCAAGAAAATCACAACGAAACATAGATGCGCGAAAGGATTCGACTGTCCAGAACTATGTGTTTCGCTGATACAAACTCTACAGTGGACGCCTAATGCCGTTTTTATCTCGTTGATGGTCTGTCTTCACCTCGAATATTTGCTTTCCCAATGTCGTTACTGCTTCCTCATATGGAAAACTGCTCCTGATATACAGTGAACAAGGTAATATTGACAACGGCAATGAGCACACTTGCATATATATGCAAGTGTGTATGATGTCCAATTCAAACATATATATGCAAGAATATGATGTCCAATTCAAATATGATATGATAAGGTCGCTAAGTCCATAGCACCAATAATGCAATTTACACATACGGTGATATATTAGCTTGCAGAGAGAAGAAAAGCAGTAAGTCACTGAATGAATCTCAAAAACTTCAGCGAAATGATTTGAAAACAAAACATCGAGTTGCTTAACAGAAGAATTGAGAAATGCGCATAAAACACATTTTCTTCACCAAATTCTATCTGTTAGCAAAGTAAACAAAAATGATCAAGTAGGAAATGAAGTAATTCCAACTAAAAAAGTCGACATTTTCAACAGCGAATCAATAAAAATCAAATAAGAGCTGGTTAGCCGACGAAGCTTGTACATGCATATACGGCAATACAAAAATATGCAGCAATACCGATATTAATCTTATATGAAGTAAAATTTGTGTCAATACAATCATTAACTAGTTTACGCTGTTATCAGCATCTGATCTTGGGAAAAATTAGAGAGATTTCTGACGAAAAACAACAAGATGAATGAGGAAAGGCAAGCGAAACTGTGCAGCACTACCTCACGAATGAGGGTTCATCAACAGTTGCCGATTCTAATGAAGACGAGTGAAGGTTCCTTTCACGATCTATCTCCTTATCGAATTCCCCCTAATTGAGTATATGAAATCATCGGATTTATAAGTAGAGGCAAAAGTTTGCCGTAATGCGAGGTTTTAATAAATTCAGAGAAATAGCGGATGATTTCATTAAATCTTGGATCTGCAGGAAAAGCACAGAAAAAGAAGAAAGGCGATAAGAATTAAATTTTTTTTTCTGCAACGAATTAAGACAAGAGTGTCATAAACAGTCATGCAAAAAAAACCCCCCAAAACTTTTGCAAAAAAGAGACAATTTTAATCCTTTCCACTCATTTTTTTAATGTCGATTACGCTCTGATAATACTACTGCTCTATGTATGTCACTTCACCGAAATTGCAATAATAAAATGCAACAAGTAAAGTCTATTTTGTTGTATTTCATGTATGCGTACCGTTGCAGTGCTTCCTCTTATTAGATGATTACTAGCTTCCCTAGTGAAAAGAATAGTGCAATGTTAGAGTTAAATGTATGAGTGAGGATAGCGATATTAACAGCCTAAAGGATTGTGGAGGATATGCAACCGACTAATAAAGCACCAGATGCGTGTGACGGTGGAATGTTGTTGGCAAATGAATTTCGAGTAATTCGCAGTCGACACACACACACACACATCCTTGCATAGTCAACAGGGCATTGCATCTAATGCTATCGATCCCCCTGTGGGGCGTTGTCCGCTTTAGTATTGCAGTGCAGCTTTTCTACCTTCATTTCACTCTCTTACGCTTCACTAACTCTATAGCACTTTCCTAATACACCTTCATTTCGTTCTGACTTCAAGCGCTTTTATTCTATTGCTGCATAGAGAAAGTTGTCACGAAGATGAATTTATCGATATAGTAGAAAAGCAAAACGAACAACTAGAAGCTCATAAAGAATACTTTTGAAAAAAACGTTGAAATAAAACACAACAACATAAACGTAAGCAACACATTCATTCACCTCTAATTTACGTTCATGAGAAGCAAAGATGAAAAATAATGAAATTCTGAGGAATTTGTTCGGAAAAAAAAAAACAATTCATTGACACTAGTTTAGCGGAAGAAATTATAACATATCAATTCTTCTCTTCACTTCTATAAACCATCTCTATTTCTAATAGATCGAGAGAATGGAATCATCTCTGCATCGAACATTTCTTTCTCTAATAGTGACTTATAGATTTATCCACAATTTCATCGATTTTTATCGTTTCTCATCGCAAATAATCATAAATTTCCCATAGAAATTGGAGTAATTTCTTTGCAACTTTATCGAAACGCAACGTTGACATTGAATGGATATCGTCGATTAGTTTAAGAGTCGTCTAAAATTGAATAAAACTCATTGAGCGAATATTATGATTACCGTATTGCGAATAACGAAGAAGCAAATGAGAACCGATGAAAAGCATTTTTCCCTTCATATATTTCTTCACCATGGTTACCAAAAAAAAAAAACCATCTGAAATTTGCGCATTTTGAAATGCAAAAGTTAAACGATAAAATATACATCGAAATTGCTCATAAAAATTCAATAATTTCTATTGACAGCAAATCTCAGCTATGTGTTACGTTCTTTGTCATCTTGCAAGGAATTTTTTTTTTTTTGGTAATCCTGGATTTCGAAATTTGAGTTGAATGATTATGGATTTATGCATATTTGTAAATTTGCATATTCAATGCGCCGCGCTATTAGAAAATGCTATATGCATATGAGAGTAAGTGCAGGTGTGTGTGAGTTTGCTTGTTCGATAGGCTTGCATTTAAAATTGCCTCCAGCTTTATTCAGAAAAATTCGATCATTGTGATAGAAATCGTTAGATGACAACATTTGCCACTTTTGGGATTAATTCATTAAACTCTAGAGAAGTTGATAATATGCAAATATATTTGAAATTTATATGTATTTTTTCAACGATCGGAACAAAACTTGGAACTGGACGTATAGGAAATTAATGGCAAAATGCATCAGATAATCAGCGCAAAATGTGCTTTCGCATTTTCGCCCAGTAAATCAATCAATCACTTAAGCTGCCATCAAGTAATAAGAAGTATGCATCAATTGAAGCATATTCTAATTGATGCGATCGCTCGTAAAAATCTTCTATAAAAGATTGGTCGAACCTTTATAGAGCGAAACAAATGTGAGCATTTCTGAGCGTAATGTATTCGCAACTCTCTTTAGCGTTGTTGGATGATCAGCTTAAATAATGGTATGAAAGGTTACACAACGGTACGCGCAACGCATCAAACAGAAATAATTTTCAAGTACTCACTACTGTGGAAAATTTCAAATCGTTTCGTAGAAAGCATATAACTGCACGGTTGACAGTTCTTTTGCTGAACAAAAAACATTCGAGAAATGCCTCAGAAGAGATGAGAAAATATACGCTTTTATTTTCCGTTTATACCATTAACTAACTGCGTAAAACATAGAATAATGCCCTCAGATTTGCGATGAATTGATCGCCCGCTTGTGAACGTTCTACAAACGGTTTGCAAACGGATAAATTCGTAAAGATTTCTTAGCATCTCTGAGTGCCTAGAAGTCTTTTCGAAGTTAACGAATCAAAACTGCAGGTTTGGCATATGCTTTGGTTAATTTCGACCGAATAAAATTTGTATCTATTGCTCTCGTATTCACGAGCTCCATCTATTCAATAATTGAGTACGCATGAACAATTGAGTATGCATGCGCATACTTTTCTCATATGCACAAATGTAATTTTGCAATGGAGGACTATGCAAATGTAAGTTTGCGAAAAAATTTGCATAAAATGCAAAATATATTCCGTTTTAAGGAATTGAGGTAGAGCTTGTGTAAGCGTAAGCGAAGATAGCATCGAAACACTGCGATAAGTGCCAAATCCAACTGAAATGTATCCACTATTTCCTATTCGATAGATGTGGTTAGTCGAGTGGAAACATTGAATTAGCATAAAGAAATGTTGCAATATTTCTCTATCAACGATATTTACGCTTGAATTTTCTCATTTGGCAGCATTCATTCCGTCGACACTGCAACAAATTCGTTCTATGAAACTCAATTTGCCTCACCGAACAACAAGATGGAAATTTTTCACGCAGTCTTTAACCAGCAACAAATTCAAACGTAGAGGTAAACATATTCGACCAATAATAAACTAATGGTTACCAACTTACAAATAAATTTCTCCAGTACCGGCTTATCAACATGTATCCTATAAAATACGGCTGATGACAAGCAATGTGAACAGTAGGTAAACAAATGGAATTTTCGCATGCGATTTTTATGTGATTGACATACGAATCGCATAGTCCTCGAATATCGCATACTTTACACGAGAGTTTAACTCGTTCATGGAAATTACCGCTTGTTTCCCTCTTTCAAAAAACTGCAGGAGTAAAAGATTCGGCAACTTTTCGTGGAGAATAATTTCCGTCGGACGGAACATTAGAAAGCCACGGGTTTTAGTTGTTTTCAAACAATTGAGAAAGAGAAATCTTATTACAATTACATCTATCACCCTTCAGCAACATTGCCCATTTTATATAGAGATTTACCGTTCTAAAAGCGATCCGAAAGTCTTTATTGGATGACTCAATACGGCTTTCAAGAAACTACTGCAGCCGATATTAGTTTTAGAATTGTATTCTTTGAAGATACTAGTTTAGATTTGCAAAATAAGCGATAATCACTGGGTAATATTTATGGACTCTACGATTGCGCCATTCAACAAAAAGGATCCTTAATAGTGCAAGCCATCTTCAAGGAACCCTGACAAGAAACGAGAATTCTTTCAAACAGATTCAAGGGTTTCAAATCGCGATAAGAGGAACGCATTGAACTTGAAGGATAGAATATTTGATTATGACAAAGTTCAACTGTTCTAGGTTCTATGCAAGCAGTTAATGCCGGAATCTTTTGCACATTACTATTACCGTGCAACCATTCATCTGTATGTATCCTTCGATTTGTCCCATTCATTCAGTTTCCAAATGAGAAAAAAATGTGACTAGGAAATTATTTTTTTTTGAACACAGGATACACATCGCTGTTTGATCGTTAATCTCCTATTCCATCCTAATCTCCCATTTTCTCCGATTTTCTATGAATTGGAGACAGTAGGGGTACCATAACATTAGCGTGTCTAAATTTTCCAGCTACCAGCGATGTGGAGTGAAAAAATGAGCACTTTGTTTGAGGATTTGCATCATATTTGCAGGAAATGAAATATTTGTTTGTTTCTGCATGTTTGCTTGATTGATAGCTGCTGATTGATTAGGAAAGAATAAAATGCAAAGACAAGTGCTGTGGCATCCTATGTGACTAGCATTTAAACTTCGCATGACCTCAGTCGCTCATATCGAGGCAATCGCATATTTTCGCATAGAAAAATGATCCAACTTCAACTTTATTCTGAGCTCTAACTTCAAAAACTTCAACAATATAAAATGATCAAAGTAGTGTACACATTCGATAGATCAGTATTATGGAAGACGAAGACAGCATGAACACTCTTATCGAGGCAGAAAGCGATGGGCATTTAATAAAAAGCATAAAACCCACCAACCATGAAACGAGCGTTAATGCTCTTGAAGAGGTGAAAAAAAAAAGAGCAAATGCCCACCTTGAACATATCTGAATGTCGATGATCGTTTTGCCCCATACTTGGCATATTCCTATTTCTTTGCAGGGTAGAAAATATGAATGCAGCGTTATAGCATAGCTTCACTCAATGGGCTCTTCCTCGTTTAGTGGTTAAACTCTGGCTCGGCAGAGACCATTGACGATAGTAGGGCAATTATCGACAGACAAATCAGCGAAATCCCTTGACGTTTCCTTTCTATTTTCGTAACTTTTTGAAAGGAAAATTCCATAAGTCAAAGAGAATTATTCTCTATGACATATAAAATGAGAAGAGAACAGCTGTAATTCGGCGTTCGGAAGCATTTGAGAACCAATGCTTAAAAAAGAAAGTGAATAGGGCAATTCATTATTTCATTACTATGATCAACGTGCATAGCTAATTTCACTCAATTAGGTCGCGTAATCATGACCATTACTGTGTGGTTATATAATACGAAAGTATGGTAACTAGATCGTACAATTGGCGAAGATAATTATGCGGACAATTGCATAAACTGATGTATAGTAAGATCACAGCGGTCCTATTGAAGCAGAAAATTACAGTCGCTTAAAATGACGACATATGACTTCGATATATGCAAATGTGTGCTGCAATTTCTCATACATTTGAACTTGAGGTCTTCTAAATTGCTTGGGAAATGCGAAGAACTGAGTTGAATTGCAGTGCTCAATTATCAAAACAATATTTGTATTGAAATAAAGAAATTTATGCATCCATGTCATGTATTTATCGTATTCGTTACGAGAAATCATAAAAACCATTCAACCATTTGTCGAAGAGCACTCAAATGGTGGAAAAACTATGCCGAGATATAACAGGTAAGAAAGAAATCGGTGTTTTTTTTGTTCCTCTAATCCATTCTGTGGAATTCAATCGCTATTTATGTTCATATCATTGCACATATTTTAAATTAAAGAAAACGCTCAATGATTACCTTAGGAGAGTTTTTTTTTAAAATAGCTTTAAAGCTATGAATTTATAATTGCTCTCATTGCGTAGAACATTTCGTTGAGAAATATCAACTCGCGTTATCGTCAACATGGAATAAAATGAAAGAAACGAAATAAACTCGCAACTTGAAAATTGTTTTCGTATGCTAACTCTGACAAAAATCATTTCATTGCTGTAGTGGCGCAAGTAAGGGATAAACGGGCTTCAAGTTTTGCCCATTTACTCTTATAAGCTCGAACCGCCATTCGATTGTTCAACCTCCATCTATGCTTCATATGGATTATCATCACACTTCGGAACAAATTTCTGCCAATCGGGAAAGGAATCATTGTATAAGCTTATCCGTATCATTGCTTTAGCGAGTCGAAATAGTTGAAGGAGCTATATGCCTATTTTTATTGAATGCTACTTTCTTAACGAGCGATCTCGGTTTGTGTATGTAAATAAAAGTTTGCGGTGAATATACGGCATACTTAAGTAGGTTCAGCGAGAAGAAACAAAGACTTGTCGAAAACATGTTGACGGTAAAATTCACATTTATAAGCGCTGATTAACATCGCAATTGAGAAAAATTTCCAACTTTGTAATTGCAAAACGGTATCCCAAATTGCAAGATGAGAGATGAATATGTGAGTGCAACGCGTTTGTCAGCATCTTTATTTGTCTATTTGTGATATACTTTTTGTTGGAAATGATGATTGGAAGCATGCAATTTGCAATTTGCAATGCAATTTGCAAAGACATTTCACGCTTGCCAAAATCTATCGACATCATTGAGAATCTTCAAGGCGGTTAAATTCCGCTTCTCAAAAAAAAAAAAAAAAAAAAAGAGAAATCCAGTTGAATTGAATTTAGCAATATCCGAAAAAAAAATCGAATTCATAAAACATTTTAAATATCAACACAAAAAAAAAATCATGTGCAATATCCATAAAGTGCAGAAATTCGAAAGGGAAAAATATTTTCAATGAGGTGAAAATTTTTAAAATCACATCAATTTTTTTTTTCATTCAACTAATCGAATTTTTTTTTTGCTTATATTTTCCAATTCAACGAGGTAAAATAATATAATTTATGACTTTTACATTCGATCAACATATTTTCTAGTTTCTTATGGAAAATTCATCATCTTTCGTTGAATGCCTTAATCTTAACGTTATACTTTAAATCTCTTTTAAAACAAACATAATAGTTGCTTCGAGATCAGCAAAAAATTTTTGAATTTATTGTTTAATTAACGAATTGAACGAGTCGAATCGTTTGTTTAACGTATACTTATAACGCCTTCAACAACATATGACGAATCGGTCTATATAATGTAACTGAATTGAGTAATTGATGATATGATTAAACTGAGTAATATGATTAAAAGGTTAGATGGGTTGAGCAAACTCCATAACTAAAGCGCAACGCGTAAATAGACGTATACTATATCGGCTAGCAATTCATTTCATGGATTACATATTCATGAAGAAAAAAGTGGCCGCATTTTGTGAACGAGATGTCAATAAACATTACGCGTCAGGTGAGTGATTGCACATTGTGCCATCAACGTTGACAAATGAAGATGAGATTCTACATCATAGAGGCTATTGAACATTTTGTTAACAAGAATGAGACCAGTTTAAAGTCTAAGATAAAGCAGATATTATGTGATGAAAGATTAAAGATCGTTAAGAGCAACAATGCTCGCGAATTACTCGCGAATAAACTCGCGAATTAACTCAATGACAGTTATTTTTGTGCCACAAATGAAACGACCCAATATGGATTTTGCAAGCTAAAATGGACTACAGTGAACTGTAGAATATTTATGCATCGCATATCTGAGATCCATCAAATAAAGGAAAATGATCATCAAAGGAATTTCCCACTCTCAACATAGCTATGTTTTAATTCCTTTGAAATATTACATTATCCTCATCTATCAATTTTTATTTCACTCTCATTATCGTTTATTCTTCAAATATTCGTTTAGCTAATATCCTTAAGCTAAAACACAAATTTTCTACGCTGTAAATATTTCCGCTTATTTTATCGTTATGAAAGAATGATTAGTAATTCTATTATATTTCATAGGCAGTGATAATGATAACAGTTAGCTTAGCCGAATTACGCATTTTCGTATGTTAAGAGTGAAACTTTTTTCGTTGATGCTAAATTTGTTCGGCTAACACTTGGAAAATGATGCATGAAAGTTGCTTCATTGCTTGCACTTATGCACCTCTTCTGCGTCAATATTCAGCTTGTCGCTTATTTGGATGACGCCTGAGCATAAACTTCTCTAAACAACGCCATAGGGCAATCGATACTTTTGATGCGACTAATGGGCTCATGCCGATTGCTGAACGAACGACGCCCACCGGATGAGAAACGACGAAATACCATGTCTATATATAGAAGCACTCGGACAACAATTTAATAGTACTACTACTTCTAACTCAACTCAATTACCCTCACGTATTTGCTCAACGAGTATGAGCTCACAAATACATCAACATGCAACGACATCAAAGAGCAATTTACTTAGTTGGAATTTGAGGTGAAAAATATCACATTCTAGATCTAGAAATTGAAAATTTTCTCTATGTTTTTTCAGACGGCCCATTTCAGCGCATAATCGATAAATTTTTTTAGAAGAAAGAGCAGAATTATGAGACAAGCTAAGTAAACCGAAATCGCAATGAAAGCTCTGTGTCTGTGTGTGTCTGTGTGCGCATGTGTGCCTGTGTGTCTTGTGCGTCTGTGTCTGTCTCCGTCTGTGTGTGTCTGTGTGTGTTTGTGTGCGTGTGTTATTCATAGGATGGTGGTGAATGGGGTGGGGCGGATGAAATCCCACATGGCGAGATATCGGTGATTGCATGAGGGAAAAAATATTGTTGAAGTTTCATAGCACGAAAACAACAGACTCGAAAGCCGCAGGAGTTTTATTCCAGAAATGTATATTCCACGAAAACGAAACGATGCCGGTTTTCTGCATTTTTCATTCTTTCTTGATTTTCATTATTCAGGGCTTCGTTTTCAAAAATCTACCCGTTCAAAATCCCTCGTATGCAAGGAGGACGCCTAAGTTCCTTCCTATTTCCGCTGTGGTCTTAAATGTTGTCCATTTTTATTTTTCGACACACATAGCGCTATTGTTCTCATGCGGCTGACTGTTGCTTTTGATTGAATTAGCTATAGCAATTATTCCTGAACTATCCAAGCGATATCTTTTATCTTTATCATAATTTATATTTCGAGGTACATAGGACAGAAATAGAAATATCTGCGGGATTTTACTGACCAAGTTTCTTTTTTTTTGATGGCTTCCAAAAATAAAATTCTCTCTCAAACAAATACCCTTAACACGTAAGTGAGTGGGATTTTAGGAACATATTAGTCTCCACTCGCAATTCGATTTCAACTAAACGTTTCCGGTGGTTAATAAATGAAATTTTCGAAATACATCGGAGTAAAATTTCATCAAAAAAAAACCTACGCTTTTGACTGATTACTCGTTGAAGGAAACTCGACGCTATTGACATCAATTTGCGCCATTAAAATGTCACTTCATTAAGCCTTAATTCAACTGAAGAAACTGCGTTAATTTATTTTTAAAGCGTATGCATTAAAAAAAATGCTACGAATCATCGTGTAGGAAACAATAGTGCTTTACTGCCTTTAGGCCATCCAGCGGATTACAAATGTGCTATGGTCATATCGTATAATTAATCACGCTTCATAGTTAGAATTTTTGACAACTCTGAAGGAGTTGCACTCTATTAGAGCTTTTTCTTATACGCTTCAAAGAGTGCTCAAATTGAAGGCATTATAAAAACTTGATTAGTTAAACTTATCATACTAGCCATAATCGTCGAGATAAAAATGAAGATTCCTTTGAATCTAGTGGATTGATTACCACTTCAAAAGATCCGATATTGATATATATTTGTGAAATTGAAAAAAGAAAATTTAACAACATTGTCATTATTGCAGAATGAAACTAAAGAACCGTTTGAGATATGTAATTTATATGCTACTCATGTAGAATATCGAGAAATCAGGATTCCACAATTCAATAAATGCACAAATCAAGTATGTCAAGAGAGAAGACAACGTAGATAATTGGACGTAGAAAGAAAATGAAATAGTGATGGCGATTTTAAAAGAAAAAACTTTATCTATCCTATTATTGCAAACCATTTCCAAACAGCGATGATGACTTATGAGTTAAAGTAAATCGGATTAAAAAGAAAAAAGAACACTTTACTCAAATAAAAGAAAAAATAAAACAGGTAATAATTGTGTATGACTTTTATGAGTTCGGAAAGGAATATTAATTGATGCAGCTTTTTTTTTGCGTATTGAACGGATATTCTCTGATATTGATGTATCAATTGAAGAAGAAAAAAAAAAGAAGTCGAAAAAACGATAACCAAACTAAGCGTACTTAATGCCGTTTATTTGTGAGGCAAAAAAGCTCCACAAAGGCGCTTGCTCTTAGGCGTGCGGGGCATTTATATGCACACTAGTCTCTTCCTACGATAAATGTTAGTGAAAAAAGAGAAATAGCGCTTGTGGAAATGATGCTCTTGCGCTCAAAAGGAATAACAATTTCAAAAATACACATGAAAGAGATGATCATTTAAAAATTTTGTGGATGTAATGAAATTTTTGTGTATATTCAGATTTAACGAAAAGTACATGCAGGAGTCTTTTTCAGGATAAAGAGAGACGGACAATAGCTAGAGAAGAAAAGAGAAGGTAAATTGTCGATAACAAATAAAAGAAACGAATCCACTTGTGATCTCCGATTTTGAGCATTTTGTCTAGAATAATTGCAAACGTAATCAATGTTCTTTGCTATGTGGGGTGGGGAGAGGGGGGGGGGGGGGGAAATCGAATAATAAACATTGTCGAAGAAAATTTTGCTCTAAATTTCAACAAATATTGCATAATTAAATGCTCTAAATTTAAATGATTAATAATTGACGACTCGGAAGATATTTTGAGAATATTTGCGGTGAAGATTCCATCATTAGAGGTTTTTTCGTTATTGGCCTATTGATTTTGCGATATGATTGCCTAACTATGCAATTTTATGCCGATTATACGTGATAAAGATGAAAACGTAGAAATGAAACAATAATAGAATTCTCTAACGTATAGACTCGTTGAATATTTTCCCATCGGGAAATTATCTCTTCTAGTACCCATTCCTGTGTACAAAAAAAAAATTAAAACCCATCAAGCGGCTATGAATGCAAGATTGCATTCGTGATACTTTCTGAGAGGGAAAAATGATGGAAAGAAGCCAATGACTAGAAGAAAACAGCGTGCGCAATGGCAATTCTTTAAACTAGGCGGCACAACTCATATGAGCAAAAGCCTATAAGGACTAATTGCAAGTGATGTTTGTTTGAAATCGCGTGCGGCAACTGTCATTATTAAATGCCATCGTCGATAACACATCTATAAGGCTAAGTGAACTTCAAAAAATGGCAATTAAATTGCATTCGGATTGGGCAAATACATTCTAACGATTAAAAATTGAGTACTCGAAGATGCTGTTGCCGGAACGCCAATAAATTTCCCATAATTTATTCTGGATAATTAAATGATAGATTGCTTGCCGGAATTCAGCTTTTTTTTCCTGAATTGTCTGAATTCTTTTGAAGTAATATTCCCATTCACCAGACCTATCCGGTTTTACTTGCGAATATATGTTGCCATCGTTCTTGAGGAGAATATTCACTTGAAGTATGCAAAAGTTTTAAGAACCATCGTGGAAGGAAATTCCACACAATCCGAGTTCATTGATTCGTGTTAGCGCGTTCGCTCGCTCAACGACTCTCGCCTACAATAGCCGATTCTCGGCCACTCATTTCAATGTGATCCTTAGCAACATAAACTCTCATGGAGTAGATAAGATCTAAGTATATGAAGGTTTGTTGCATCAATCAAATCATCAATTTTACGGATTGCAAGAAAGTTTTACTGATGAAACTCAAGACACTTAGAGTTTTGAATATAGCGAGTTAGCGATAACAGCAGCAAAATAAACGACCCTAAATGAGAACGGCTTCAGCGCTTCGGAGATCGAATTAGCTCAAATGCTCTTGAGCATTTTTCGGCTCTTAGGCTTTGCGGCCTATGAAACAATATCATGTCAAGCATTTGCCGCGATTTACATGACTTGTGGCGATTTACATGATTTCAACTCTATTGTGCTCATGAAGCAAATCTTTCCGATGCTTTATGAATGGGATGGATAAAAAATTATTAAAAAACTTGCGTTGTTTTGCCGAATGCTCATTCAGCTTATCCTCTTTTGCATGAGCTGCAAATCGCAAATTCAAATTGCTGTATTGTTGTCTATTGTCGCAATCACCGCTGTCTAATTACCGCTTGACCGAATTTCTAGCTTAGAAATAACAGCACATAAACTTGAGTAACGACTATGCAAATTCATTTTTTTCATTACTATCCGCTTATGAAATTTCATCTCGAGTTCCAAGCATCCCACTTTTTGTTCAACTCTTTAGATTTTTTTGTTCGAAATTACTATAATTATATGAGGAACGATATCGCATATTCTCGCAAATTCACATAGTGCAATATGCAAATTAGACTGAAATTAGAAATGAATGTTGGGATCGGCAATATGTACGCGATTATTTGAATTGACGTAAGGGATGCATTTGAGTGTTATTGCATTTTTAAACATATGCCCGACTCATTTTGAAATCACTCACTGAAATTGATAGGAAATAAATTTTCGTCATAGTGGCGCAAATTTTAGCGCTTTTTTTTTTCGTATAACAAATGAATAAAATATTGTCACAATTGAAATTCCAACATAAACTATTCAAATTCATCTCAATAGTTTGTTACGACAAAAATTTTTGCCTTATTCTAATCTTCGGAATTTTTGTTTATCGATATTCTCTATCGTTGATTTCAACTTCTTTTCGCTTATTTAGCGGAATTAGTGATGATTTCTTTATTGACTAAAATGCGATAAAAATATTCATACCTGAAGGTGAAGCATTTTTATTAACGCAATATGAATGCATAATTACTGATGATGATATCAAATTCTCAATAGATCCATCTAAGATCGCAATACAATTCATCGTGCAAATTAAATCATGTATAGAACTTTTATTGTAAAGTATTTATATACGATGATTTTAGGTAATTGCAAAGTAAACAGGCTCAGTTTAAATTAACATTCTTTGGTGAAGAAAATTTGCGATATAAAGTGCTTTTGAGTGAAAAAAAAATAGTTGTAATTTGCTAGCAAAGTAATACATTCGAAAATAGCATGTGCTAAACGCATAGATAGATTGCGGCATATCGTACGTTTAAAGCGATAATCCTAATGGTCGTTGTGCGCAGTTGGGATTCGATTAGCAGTCTAGTGTGATATCCATTTTGTTTTTAGGTGAAACGTCCACTCTATGATGAAATGACAAATAACATTTCGTACGAACCAAAAAAAAAGTGGAATTTGAACTAAAAACTTAAGCGAAAATTAATATCTAACAGCGGAATTGCTATAGTTTGTTGTTTTTTTTTTTTTTTTTTGAGAAGTTTCTTCTATTGAAACTGATATGAATTCGCTAAGAAGTACAATTAGCATACTTCAGTTTATTGGCATACAAATGGACGCATTTGGTCTAATTTAGTTGTCAGTTCGTTCTCTCATAGTAATGATTATAGGGCATTTCGCTGATATTAAATCTTATTTTATCACTAATTAAATAATTCGATGATTGCATCTGATGAATATTATCTGAAAGTTTGAATCATCAGCAATAAGTGGAATATGCGCGAAGATTTCGAGATATATTGCTTGATAAATAAATGAAAAAAAAGTTTAGTAGTTGAGAAGGCAATGATCGTTGAGAAAATATTAAATTGAAAATGTTGAGTAACGTTTTCATCAATATAGGTAAGAATATTGAAATTTGTCGCGTTGATTCTTTATCATTAGCGTCACCTTCTTCTTACTGAGAAAAATACTCGGCATATCCATAAGCATTTCTAAGTTCTTATTATAATTCCTAAGGACAAGCTTAGTTAAATATGGATGAATTCTGCTTCACTACATTTAAAACAACTGCAATAATGTTGACAGCTGCAAGTTCGAGGATAGCGATAGAGGGAAATGAAAACGAAGAACGAAGAGCAATAAGTGACCGTTAAGGCCGCATTGAAGCACATGTTAGTGATCGAGTGATAGAGTTTTACTTTTTTATGATGTTCAACAAACGAAGAAATGCGTAATTATTAATTCTCCTAAAGATTGAATAACTTTCATATTTTGCTAACCATTCCAAGAGTTCCTTCTCGAGACAAAGAAATCTAAATGATCATCCGTTTATTGTTCGATCTGACAGACATCGTCTCAAATGGGGTGTCGAAATGATAAAGGTACGGAAATCTGCCGGGGTCGTGGCGAATGAAGCGTTCAAGTTCTTTTAAGCTGAATTCCATGAAAATTTAACCATTTGGGAATTGGAGATAGACGCCTAAATGGATCGCGAAACGTGCAAGTTTAATTTTCGTTTTGCTTTCGATCGATACGCACAACAGTTAAAGTTTTTCGCCAACAACTTATATATTTAGGTTAGGTGGTGGCTGATAAACATTTATAGTAATTAGGGTATTTTTTGGGGTGAATTTCTCCGCAAGCTGTGGAAAGGAAAGATGAAGTTGGAGAATATGCATTTGTCCTCTGATTGGGCTTCTCTTTTTTCCACGTGTATTGATGCAGGTTTGCTAATTTTGATAGTCGTCTTATGGCGGAAGTATATCTTAACGTACCTGTCGATGTGATTTGTGCGTATATGTTAGATCCTTATGTGTATATATGTCCGTGCTTGTGTGTGTCGATATGTTTGGCACACATAGTATCAACTCACAGACTACACTGGATATAAGTTTCCAGCTTTCGGCTTCCACTCTTCAATTTTTCCGCAATTCGTCATGTTCCGTGAGGGGATGTCAATTCGTCATAAGTTATTGACAGCTGCCACGTAGTTTACAAGTTAATTTTTCTTTCATATATTTTGCTTGGATGAAATCTCTTCTCATATATTCTTATTGAGTTCTCGAGATTCTCGTAAACAAATAACCGTGAAATAATAATTTTGTTAAGCAACCTATAATTCTCCCGAAACCGCAAACATATTACTGGGCTAATTTTGAGTAACTGCCTCATATTTTTCTTTTTGTAAACATTGAAATTGGAATATATCGAAGTTGGAATACAATGATGATCCTTCCATATTTAACCTTTCTTCTGAAGAAGTGATAATCAATGACCAGATATGATGCCTAAACTTCATGCTCTTTGAATAAGTGAATAATATGCGCAATGAACGAGCCAAAAATATAAAGACACCGTCTTTCAAGTTTTATTGATTAACTTGGCTAATTCAGCGCCCATTTAGGAGCTGAAATACAGAATGAGATCAAAAGTCCAAAATGAGCATTCAAAAAAAACGATTTCTCGTTCGTTCTCTACAATTATAAAAATAATGAGTGCTGATGAATGAGTATCTATTGTGGAATCTAAGAAGAAAATTTTGGCTAATAAATATACCATTCAATTCTTTTAATTTAACGTAGAACATCTCCACACAGTTGATGGAGCGAAAAGAATGAAAATAGTGACAAAAGAAGCAAACGTAATGACGATCAGATTTGAGTTGAGGAAATGCAAAATAATATTGTAACCTGAAGCACACCTTAGGTGATATTTCCGAGCAATGTGGTAATTTTCCTATAGCATTTGGCAGAGGAAACCTCATGATCATCGCAATGTCTTTATATCTTTATTCCAGATCCTTCAATATCGACACATCTGTGTTGCAACTGTGCAAATAATCTGCTTCAGAGGAATCACTCAATTCATGCGCCTCTCGTAAATGTGACAATCATCACTCTTAGCAAAATGGAAAAGGGACTTAAGCATGCTCATCCGACTAATAATCTACATCATATAAGTTGAAGCGGTGAGGAATGCAACTGTTTTTTTTCGTAGAAGCTGCGAAGTTTTTTTTTGTGTTTATGCTCAAGAAGAAAATATATCGCCAGAACGGTGTTCATCGGTGTTTTTACCGGTCTGTCTATCCGGATCGCTTATTCCGGACAAGAACAACTGAACCAATGGGAGCGGAATGTGTCATGAAAGCAATAATAAGGAGTGAAGATATTATCAGTGAAATATAGAAATCATTGCAAGCAATCACAATAATCGAACTTAAATACAAAGATTTTTGACTATTTGGTTGTTTATGACTGAGGCATCATAAGTGAACAACTAACCGAACAGTAGTAGTACGCATTAAACGTTCAGCGACGGTGAGTGAGAAACAAGTCAACGTAGTTGATGACATCGAATAGAACGTAAACCGAACATGATCAGTACGGATAGTCCGGTTGAAGACGTTGTTATTTCAACGCACAAGTCTTATTATTCTTTCCGCCCCTAAGCGAAGTTATTGCGACAAGTTGAACGTGACTACAGCACAATCACTGCTGACATGCACAAGCAAAGCTAGTGCTGAAAGATGCGAGCAGAATGCATGCGCATCGCTTCGATGCCACCCTCACTTCCGTTGTTGGCTCGCATCGACGGATAGCGTTGAATAGAAGTTATGCAGTTCACATCATTCAAGCGTTTCGAATTGGCCTCTGTTCGTTGTTGGCTAACAACGTCGGGGTTTATTCAATAGAAGCTTCACATCTCCGGCCATGTATGCCTTTTGGTATTTCTTTTTCCACTATTCAATGATGCAGCTCCTTCGCATTGAATAAAAGATTCAAATATCGTGATACCTTTCGTATCAGTCGATCTGTTACATATGCAGCATCGACGCCAAATTTTTGCTCAAATTATATATGCCCTAATATGTGCTAATATCTTTGTTTTAGTACCCATTATTACGCATCTCTCGTAAATAAAAATAAAAAGAGAAATTTATTACATCGATACATACTATAGTTAATTTAGAACTATAAATGCTTTTAATATTCATAAGAAACCGCAATTGTAGCACAGATAAAGGAATGAATAAAGAAGTAAATTGAATAAATAAGTAAATAAACAAATAACTCATTAATCACTAAGCAAGTAAATAAATAAACGAACAGATCATAATACTCAGATAAACGAAATAAACAAATAGAGAAATATATAAACAAAAATAAATGAGACTCTCAACTCAATGCCTTAAATGAAATAAAAAATTTTCATTTCTCGTTGCCTATCTCTGACAGGACAATAAATTGCCCATAACGTTTTACAACGAATCATATATTAGCGACGACTATGAAAAAATTTCAACTTTTCATTACCTTGCAATGGTTATGGAACTTGTTCTTAAAAAGTAATTCACGGCGAGTTTCTGTGAAGTCTATCAAAGAGAACCCTCTTTTTTTTTAGAACTCTGCACAAAATTTAGAGACATCATAACTCTTCTTACTGCTTCAATAAAAGCAGTGAGACTGAATACTATGCAAATTCAAGATGGTCATTCGTTCATATCATTAAATAGCACCTTTATTTTTGGAATGCTTCATTGAACGTGGCTCGCGGCATCACTTTTATCGTTTGGAAGCAATTTCCACTCCATCTTAACGTACTATATGTGTTTATAACTAATCGACTATGAAAGAGTCAACTGAACTTTGTCATTTAAACTTCTAACGAATTTAGTGATAATAAATCGAATGCCTCATAGTGTTACTAAGCTTTCCTTCAAAAAAAAAAAACAGATTTCTGCATCATTTATGTTGGGCAAAACTTTGGCAAGTGAGTGAATCGAATCACTTAAATAGTCGAAAATATTGTTTATTTCTCATGGCCTCTTTCAAAGAGATAGGAAGTTGCACATAACGTTTTATTAGGAATATCATCTATTATGGATCATTCCGAGACTAACAAATTGCGATTTAAAAAAAGAACAAAATCGCTTAAATATTAAAAAAAAACTTTCGACGAAATTCGAATTATATAAACGATTAAATGACTATAAAATATAGTGCTCTATCTCATAGTGAAATATTTTCATAGAAGAGATTATCGAATCAATAAGACGGCCTCAATCGAATTCATCATGGAGAACAATTGAGTTTCCATAAGAATAATGTGGAAACAATAAGAACAATCGAACACAAAGATCTTGGTATTTATTCTCTTATTGATTAAGGAATATCCGGTTAAGTTGAAATTTGGATTTTTTTTTTGGCTCATTTGATTGATAGTGCCAGTTGATTGGCAATTTTTGACTAAAGATATGACTTGATGTTAGTTGAACAAAAAAAAATCTCACTGAATTTTTCCAATATTCTTGAGGTAAATTTTCTAATGCAAAGAAAATAATTTAAAAACTATTTACCCTAATCATATTAGCAGCATTCATAGCACTCTTTCACTTATTATTTTTCTCAATATTTTTTCATATTTATTCAAATATTTTGAAATAATATAGATTTATTATTTAGAAAGAGAAAATTATTGCTATAATAGTTTACATTCGCCATATTTTAGCCGTTACTCGTTTCATTAGACTTTTAGAGAGTAATAATAAGTGATGAAAAAATATGATAACCATACGATTATGCGTTTATGCAACAATTCATTAGGCTAAACGATTCTATAAATTACAACAAAAACAAAAAAAAAATCGCTGCAGTAACACATTCATATTTCGATTAATCTCATCACTTTTGCATAATTTTTTTTCATTTATCTCTTTTTTTTTAAATTGTAATGTTCTGAATTAGGAGCAGATAAATATGATATATACGTATATTTACGATGGATTACAGGTATTGTGATATAACTATCGATTTTTTAAATATTGATAGGTAATTAAAGCAGATAAATATTGATAGGTAACTTCATGAGAAGTGATGAATCTTAGAATTTCTTAACGCAACGTTTATTGTTGTCGTCTCTTTCTCTCTCTAAAAACATCGATTTATGTTTGTCTCATTTATGCTATCATAGTTATTATCATCTATTCATATTTTAATGAAATTCAAAATTATCAATTTCAAATAAACAGGTTATATTGCTATTCAATGAAAATAATACAATTTATATTTACCTATTTGAGGTAAAATACTATTTGAAAATATTGTAAGAAAAATATCGAATAAAAATTTTTATCATTCATTCTTTTATATAAACAATAAAGCGTAAAAATTTCTAATTTGATTGCATCGAATATTAGTGTGATATTGTTTGAGAAAAATTCTATTCATATTCATATTATCATTTAATATGCATATTCGCTAATTTTTTTTTTTTTTTTGAATTTAAAGTTCTTTTTTTTTGAAAAGAGAAATGTGAATGAATTTCTTTATTATTATTATTTTTTCACTCGGAAATTATTTTTAATATTTGAATTGAATTTTTTTTTTCTCAAGTCAACATTGAAATAAATTTTAAAAAAAAATCAACAACTCCAACTTTTTACAAAATAAAAAAAAATCCACGATTGTTTCTTCCGGGAATTTTTAGCTCTTAAGAACTTTTCATAAGTTAGTTGAATGGAATTGTTGAATTAGTCTTTATGAATGTTGCTGATAATATTGAATTATTATATTAAATCCTTCTATTCCTTCTACGCTTCGTTAAAATTTAAACACCCTTATAATCATTGAGAAAACGGTATTCAGGAACGCATGGAAGTGATCCATTCCCTTGACGAATGTGTATACTTGGGAGGAAGTTTTGAAAGGCACAATATAACTTGTTCAATCGTAAAGGAATTCATAGTAATCCAGCTAAATACCAAAGAATTAGAACAACGATAGATGTGACCAAGAAAAACCGCAAAAAAAAATGCTGCTAACTATACCGCCTTCGATATTGCGAACTCAACTATATTCTAGCGGAAGTAAAATGAAGCATATCGCTCTTTTTTCAACAAGGATGTAGCTCCTCACAAATACCTTAGAGAGTAATAGGGATCTTTGTATTGCGTTTATTTGCTATGATTTTTGAAGACATTCATCAGCGAGCAAATAAAATAATCGGATAATGCCACATCTTCGAATTCCATCGTGAAGAAGAGTTGGCGATGAATCAGCGACTTCTGAAACAATTAACGTATATGGGACTATTCAGATCTGAATATTACTGCGGTCGTATATCTTTTCGATCAAGCTTAAAGGTACTTTTGATCGTTTCATCGAATTTACACCTGGATTGCGACCAATTATATAGCCTCAATCTGGAACATCGTTCTTCATTTCTAATTTATACGTAGATATCTTTCATTTGATGTTTTCAGGAACTATTTAGAATGGTATCACAGAAACACATCTTATATATAAGGCTTATGATTAGCTTAAGCTATAACTGAATTCAAGTGGAAATTGTTACATAAATGTGTCAATTAGTTTCATTCATTCTATTTCGCGATTTCTACACCTCAAGTGACGATATGAAAATGTGGCAATTCACTTATTTGAAAACTTATTCCCTCGAGCAAATCATATTCAGACAGAAAGCAGAAAAAAGCTAATGTGATCATAGAAAAGCAAATAGCCAATTATATCCCGGAATAGGACTCGACCATGTTTTCAGCTATGATCTTTGCCAGTTGCATTATCCTCAAAGGTAAGGGTCGCTTGAATGTTAGCGGTATTCGCTTGGTTTCGTCTGTTTCACTTCATTCATTCACTAATCCCAACTGAACAGCCGGACAGCCACGTTTTCCTCATGCGTCGTTGAGGCTGCGGTTTTTCTTCAAGCGTTACCTGACCACATTTTCCCATGCATGGCTGAATTCCAGTGGGGGGTATCGGCAACGTTTTTCCCGTTACTGCCATATCTGCTAGGTTTATATGTGTTATTTTTTCAGTCTTTATTGTTATTTTTCATGCGTTAATTAACACATGCCTATGTTAGCTTATAGTGTCTTTAGCTATTGCAAACACTAGGATACTAAAGCAAGATTTGTTTTCTTTTGTAATTGTCTATAAGAAATATGAGTTCTCCTTTCATTTGTAGTATAACACATTAGGCAATTTTAATTGTTAGTATAATATAACAGAAGTGCAAGCTAACTTTATTATTGAAATTTACTTGAAATTTACTTCAACCGACAAAGCATTCATTACGAATAAATGTCTCTTCATATCGCTGCCACTTCCGTTTAGCTGAAGTTGTGAGGTAGCGTGAAGGTGAGGGCTTAGGCTCGTCTCCCGCCCATCGGATACTGACGAGTCGATTCATCGTTGTTCCATGCGATTTGCTCCACCGCCCGCGTCCCGACGAGACCACCGGTCGGAATAACTCGGTAGGATAAAGCCAAAGAGTTTGCTCGCAACCCTCTTAAAACCGACCGCGCACTGAGCAAAACTAAACGATGAATGTGAACAAGCAAACTTTATTATTATGTAGATATATGAGTGTAGTATCGGGATAAAGCAGAGATTTGAATAAGAAAAATCTAAACTTTAGAAATATATACAATTTAATTATGGCGCCTGCAAGTGTGTTATAGTTTAATTTAAGAATTGATATTCAAAAATTGAAGAAAAAAACTACTGAGCAATTTTTTTTCGTATTGTCGAAGTCGCTTTTGCCCTCTAGCGTGAAGTTGTCAAGGGGGGGGGGGGCTTTCATCTGGAATCGTTGATCAATTGCCACGTTTCCTCGAATGCATTAGTTTATATCGCATCATCATTTTAGATACAATTCATCCACGGAAACACTCTCGAAATATTACCTAAGAATGCCTATCTATAGACAAACTAAATCTATCACTTTTTCACATAAAGATAGGTAAACATGGAGTTATTTAAATCTCTAAAAGCTGACATAAATATGCAAATTAATTTTGATAAAATCCCTGATCCATATATATATATATATATATATATATATATATATATATATATATATATATATATATATATATATATATATATATATATATATATATATATATATATATATATATATATATATATATATATATATATATATCCATCAAACCCTTAGATCAGTGTTTTTTTGCAAGAATTAATAAATATTTTTGTACACAAGTTGTTTTTTTGGCATTATCCCATTATTTAATATCGTTATTATTGAGGTTTTCCCCTTCTTGCAACAATCCTATCGAAATGTAATCTTATAGTTGGTACAGCTAAACATGATGAAATGGAGGAAATATTTGTTGAACAACTATTAGTGGGTTATGCAAATGAATCAACAATAAACAAAGGCTATTTTACGGCATCCGGTTCGGTCACACTTATTATTGATGGCAACCGGAAGATACTCGTTGATTGTGGTAATCCGTGGAATGGAGAGGCACTATTAAGCGGTAAGCAATTAATCATATATTAATACTAATGAACGGAAGCGGTCGTCTTCGATCTCTCTCTAAGTCTTTCAAATTGAGAATGGTCTACTGGAAATGTTACAGTTGTAGTTGGAAGAATCGGAAGGTTTACATTTTTTTGGCTCTCTGCTTTTTTTTTGCGGGGAAAAAAAACCTCGAAAATTCAAAATTTTCATACTCGTTATTTGAGTATTACATAGACCATCGCTATTCCTTCATCTTTTTCTTACATAAATAGTTGATAGAGATCTTTCATATATTTGTTTTCCAGGTCTTTCGCATATTTTTTTCCCAGGATTCAATCTTCTTTTGATTGCCTTTTTTTTAGCACCATGATCCCCACTAAGTTTTTCATTGAACGATTCAGACTGATTTTTTTTTTCATCTCTCGTGTATCAAAATTCATAGTGAAAGAAATCATCGAGAGTTATGATAAAAGTATGATTTGTTTTAGATTAACTCATAGAGATATTTATTTCGACGATTGTTTCACGTTTTAAACGATATGCAGAAAATTTCAATTCAAATCTAGACCTCTATAAATAGCAGACCCTCCTCTTATCTCGATAGTATGCCGTCCGTCTGTTAAAAGCACTATTTCTGCTTCTTTCTTGCGCTATATTCTCGTATGGATCCTATTTTTTTTTTGCCTTCAATTTCAAGATTTATTCTACATCTACATAAACCACCGCCTGATTATATATAAGAATCTGTAGATGAAGCGTTAAAAAATAACGTTTATTCTAGTGTTAATTAGACTTAATTTGTATTCTTTTGCGAAATATTTTAGTGTAGACGAAAGTTGATGATGAAAATTACCACAAAAGATTTCAATGGTGATCCGATACTGTAAAGTTTTGAACCTTTTAAGAAAATATTTAATTTCTTCATTTTTTGCGAAGGTTTTTATGAAAATTTTGCGGCCACCTAAGTAATTTCAACTACCTTCTCACAGAAACATCAATTACAATTTAGTTTTAAAAGGATTTCAACATTGTATATGAATATCATTTTCTTTATCTAAGCTTTAAAAAAAATCCAGTGTGCAATAAATCCAGTCGTAAGATTTCTTGGCACTTAAAAAACTGAAAGGCTTGATCAACGATTAGATCAAAAAGTGCACTATTCTTTTTGTTTATATGCTATACAACATATAACATTTAATCTTTTCACGTGCAAATAATTCTCAATTATAAATTGTATGACAATTTCGTAAAATACATTTTTGCAAAGGGATTTTTCATATTGTGGGTTTTTTTATTAGAAATTATACCCTTTAAAGAGAATCAATGAGTTTATAATTGATGTTTTCAGCGCTACAGGACAATGCGTTATCGACGAGTGAAATAACGGATTTAATCATAACGCATGGTCATATCGATCATTGTGGTAATATGTGTTTATTCACGACTGCCAACATCTATATGGATCGTGATTTGGCAAGACCATATTCAGAATATACCACTTTTGAAGTAATTGTTTGTATATTTTTCAAAAATAAATCGTTCAGCTAAATTATTTGGAATTTTTTTTTTCGAATATTAGCTAGCTTAATAGTTCTTTATGATCTCATTTCATTGAGATTTTCTTTCTTCCTCTCAATCAGATTTAGATAATAGCAGTCATTTTTTTTTATTGCTAAGTGTCAAACTTTTATTATAATACGAAAAAAAAAAAGAACGCCAAATTAATCGTCGATTCGTTTCTAATTTTCCCGATTAATGTTTATTTTACTTGCGTATTTGATAATGTTGATACTAAACGAATTCTCCAACCATAAATTCCAAAGTTTCATAGTCAAAGTGCTCATTTCCCTCTAACAAATTTCATCTATTATATTATCACTGAAATTATTTTTTAACTATAGGACGGCTTTGAAATAACAAAAAATGTACGTATATTACGAACTCCTGGACATACGGATAACGATCTCAGTGTTATCGTTTATAACACAAAACGTGGTTGTGTTGCGATAACTGGTTTGTTTCTTATTTTGTTTGTCTTTTTTTTTTCAATCTTCGAAAGATTGATTATCACCTCTAGCAACTTTCTCTTGTTAGGTTTACAGTAAAGTTGATTTCAAATATTACTCTGAAGAACTCGCTAATCCTCAATTTAAGAAGACTCCATTTGAAATTTCTCCGAGTTGAAGTATTCCCTTCACTTGAAAATTTCATTCGATTATAAAACGATGAAATTTTACGTTCATATTCTCGAAAATTTCTTAAAAGTGCCCGAGACGTTCGATAAAAGTGGGTAGGGAGGGGCGATATGGGAGAGGAGCTATTTTGGCATTAAGTGATAGGACAAGGACAAGAGAATAATTTGGTGCGATCATGAAAAAGTACTTCGTCTAAGACGAAGGAAGAGGTGCCTGCTATCGTTCTAGCAGTTCAATAGGTAAGCTGATAGTGTTTGTCATTGTTCTGGGTTTAAAATGTGTAAGCTGTTTTATAGGAGATATATTCGAAGACGAAAATCCGGATAACTGGGAGCCGAATAGTCGATACGTATCGGAGCAAAAAAGAAGTCGGAGTCGAATATTGGCGATAGCAGATTGGATCATACCCGGTCATGGAGCAATATTTAGAAACAAATTCAAAACGGTTTCAACGTGAAAAGATTTTATGATTATTATTCTTCCTCTTTGTTATTCTTTTTATTATTCTTCCTCTTAATAAGAACGCCAAGAAAAAGAAAAAGCGTCTAATAATCCCATCGTTCTATTTCTTTAGGATTAGCAATTCGAACCTATTGAAATTCCCTCTAAATAATCGCTTTCATTAATAGGCAGGATGGAAAACAAATGTACGAACATACAACAACAAAATATTGGGGATAAAAGAACAATGTTCCGCTGGATTTACAAGACATTTGGCGAGTAAAACATTTATTTCATCAACATTAACCAACATAAATGATAAACAACGTTCTAGGATAACGAAAAAAATATCATATAAAAATGAAATTACGATACCACACTAGCATAATGTTTTGAGGGACATTTTTGAGGATTTAAGCAAAAGTTTCCCTTTGGATTTTTTTTTGGAAAACTTTTAGGTAAATAAAACGAAGACTTCCATTTTCCTCTAGAGGTCATTCTTCTCTAGCTCCTAGACGGCGATACAAAGACGACGACTTTTCGACAATGTGATTCTCTATCAAAGAACATCCTGTACATATTCTCTATTCACAACAGTCTTACCCGACAATCAGAGTCGCAGATTCGACCTTTCTAATCAAGTACCACGTCCTTTCACTCATGATTATGTTGGTTCTCCTTAGATTCCCACTTATACCGATCGACAAGTCCCTTCCATATTAATGGCAAGAATTACTATTAGGAGGGAGGCATTAATAAACTTCAAGTATGATTATAGAAATCGATACGAATATAAATTATGATATAAGTGATGATCATCATCAGAAATAATGCATAAATGGATGCGCGTTCATAACAGGTAGTATAAATCCTTTCAAGAGAAACAATGATGCAATAGATCTTCAATGAAAAGAGATCATAGTTAGCAGAAAAAGGCGACCTCAAAAATATATGAATTCTCTACTAGAAGAGTAAAACAATAAAAAAAAAATAAAGCAATAAAACGAGCATCAAAATATAGCCAACAAATCGTTCATTCAATATGGATTTATTTAACAAGCCTAAAGAAAACCTTCCTAACCGTCAAACTGCAAAACAGCTATTTCTGATAATACCGCTACGGTTCTGAGAAAGTCCTTCCACAAGAGAATTCAGTTAATGCTCTTCTTTTTGTGACTACTGATATGAATTCCTAGGCGCTGAAAAAAACCTTCACTTATTTATCCGAATCAGCCGAGCAACACGCAAATTATTCCTTTCAGTTATTTTAAAGACCACAACATCGTTGCTGAAGAAAATTCCCTGAAATTTTTTGGAGAGGTTAGAGAGCAATAGCAAGGTAAGGCAAGGATTGCAGATCAAATCATCTGTATGAGTGATCTAGACAATTAAAACATCAAAAACGAATCCCTCAGCTCCTCCATCAACCAATAAGTGGGATCGAAAATTAGATTTATATTGTTTAGGATTTTCGAATTGTTTACCGGGAGTCTCATCAGTTCAGCCATTCAGCTGCTCATGACTACGCCTGACAACCGTGATTATGAACTTCAGGATTCCGGAAAGCTGTCGACTCGTCGATCAACTTTTCCCACTTCCTGAGAGGATGGATCAAAAAGTTCACTGAAACCGTCAAACCACATTTAAATCGAAAATGTCTACTTCCCACTTATTATTGAAGTCAAAATCCTGCAAATCATTTCTCTCACAATAAAAATGTATTAGGTATTGCCGGTAGTTTTGCCGCCTCTCCCCCCATCTCCTATTAAACTAATGAAGATCTGCACACGCGTTTCTTTCAATTTACTACTCCATATTCCTGCATTAAGAGATTTTCTTTAATACGAGATAATCGAAAGCCCCACAAAAAAAACCTCACCGTATAATGCATAATTTCTTCTGTCGGAAAAACTCCCCCTATCAAAAAAAAATCAGTCGAAAGAGCGAAATAAATTTTCGGCAATAAAATAGCGAAGTCCGGAAATAGATCCTCGTTCAAGTAGTTTAGAAATCTCGCACTCTATGAACGGGCACAATAGACTATACGAAAACTGTAGTCGTTGTTATGCAAGCTACTCAAAGCAATAATAATCGAGAATAGCTGAAACGATGTTGAGACCAAGGCCTAGAGAGAGGTAAAGCGTTGCTATGACTTACCTTACAGCTGAGCTAAAATGGACATACAATCCCACATACAATATCTTCAACATCATTGACGATAACAATTTCATATGGAGCAAAAAAAAATTCATTCATTTCATACATTCAAGAATCGCTTTTCGAAGCTCTTCACCTTGTAATGTTTTCAATTTTCCAATTATCCTTTCCTCTTCATCATCGTTATCGATTGTATTCTTTTCCAATTTTTGCAACATAACTTCTGCTTCCTATAAAATTGAATATATCATAAATTGAATTATAATTGAATTAAATTTTCCATTAACTATAACTATGATTTATATTTTCGTTTATGAATTATAATTTTGCATTTTCTTTCATTTTAAATTGAATTCGATGAATTATTATGGATTGAATTCGCAAATGAATCATAAATTATATTCGATTAATGTGCAAAAAAATACTTTTTTTAAAACGACAATTACTCGCTTAAAATACGCTCATTTTAGGAAAAATTACTGGATTAACCAATAGAGTAAATACTTCAATAATACCACAGTTGCAATGTTAAATATTATATGTATGGAATTGTGTATTTACAACTGAAACGAATAGACCAGAGAGAAATCTGAAACGCAAATAGTAAGATACATATCAAGACAATCAAATTTCCTAGCTTCATCCTTTCGAAGTCATGGATGTAAGTATTAAAGATTCACTGTCCGTTAAGATGAAATATTTAGTAGATAATTTCAGTTCTTTTTTTTTTCGCGAAAGATATAAGAGAGGACAATTTTGTCGGTTAACGTTTGTTGGTCACTATATCTAGCGGTCATCGGTCACTCATACAGACGGGTGTCCTTCTGCATCTCTGCTAAATTCCAGTTCGATGTGATAGGCGCAAACGCAAATCCGATTCTGAACTCAGATCGCGGCAGGTCAGAAAGAGTCCCGTCAAAGAGCAACGAGACATTAAAAAATCGAATGAAAAACTCTGCAGAAATTGCGGTCATGGTCAAGGAGTAAATCAACTGAAAGTTGCGGTGTAAAGTTTGTTTTGGTTTAAAACTTGGAAGGAGAATTTTTGAAACTCTCTATCCATACTTATCGTTATTGATACGTAAGTGGGCTATGGTTGCTTACGGGTGGTTATTCGACGATTCCCTAGCGCGCTTTCTTTTCAAATTCGCGAACTAGCCCGACTATCAAGGTGGAATAAGCCGACCTCTGCCCACTATTAAAGCGATTGGCCAACAGGCCTTCACTGGCCTTTCAGACCGCACTTGTAGTGGAATATTGCTCTCTATAAACTTCAAGATTAGCCACTAATTTAAGCAACACGAAGACAGGCACGGTATATAAAAATGCAAATATGCAGGAAACGATTTCGGTAAACGATATGATAGATAGAATTTGTGAACACAATGAAGACATAACAGTCGAAACATAGGTTGATCAAAGCGGGTTAATAATGCCTACCGCTTCATTCAACTCCTTGCAAACGTTTACCTTAACGTTTGTCCTATCGATTATCTGCACCTTATCCATCTTTCCTCTTTGCAAATTTCGCTGAAAGGCGTGAATTCGAATCACCATCTTCACTTGTCGCCTTCTAAGTTTATTGTGTATGTAAACAGACCAAGGTATCATCGTTTCTAAATACCTCATTTAAGTAAAGAGCAATTTAGATCGAAGTTCCAAAAATTATCTGGTTTTAGCCATCTAAAATCGACTATATCCCAAACTTCTGACCTTAAAAACAGCACGCTTCATCTCGCGCTTCCGTTATCATGGATATGGACCACTCATCTTCGCAACACTTTCTATCATGGAGTTTTATCGTCCGACAATGATACCTTGATTAAATTATCAGTTCGATAAGCACAGGTGACGACCGAAGATAGTGCTTGGGAAATTTGCAAAGAGGAAGGATGTAGAAGGCATTAATTCTTGATCGACAAGATATACATCGGGCGATGCATGAAGCGATATGACTTATGGATCACCTTTGATCAATAAACGTTTTGTCTGTTATGCCTTCATTCCCCTCAGGTTGCAACCTCCAAGGCGCTTCCCTAAAGCATTTTATGATAACGCACGTTATGCATATATACTGTTGTTATTATTTCAATCTATATGTTTGTATCAGTAGCCAAAAAATATTCAATGGAATGTTCTATAAAAAAATACCGGAAGGTCCCATATTTCTTCGCCGAAAAAAAAGCAGAAAGTCTTGGCAGACATTAGTCAATGTTGGCTAATATCCGCCGAAACTAAACAACCTACATGGCCTCAAATTTATGTAACCTTTAAAATGAGCATCTTTAAGACTCGTAGAATTCAGAAAGCAATTGCAAAATATTTTATATTTAAGAAATGACGAGTAAAGAGAAGATATTTAGAGAGAATTTTAAAGGAATTTTAATAAATGAAAAAAAAATTTATAAACGAATTTCTCAAAAACTATATAATTGAGCAATAATACAAACCTCAATAATATCATCGGAAATTCCAACAAGTTTTGCGATATTAATACCAAATGAGCGTTCTGCGATTCCAGGCATAACCTTATAGAGTAAAATAAGTTCGCCATTTTCGTCGATTTGAGTTTCGACACGAATATTGCGTAATGCATTTGGATATCGTTCATGAAGTGCACTCATCTCATGAAAATGCGTCGCGAATATACATAAACATTTGATACGCGCAAGGATATCACTATAAAAGAAAACAATATAAAAATATAAAATAAAACAATAAAAATGTTTGCTGAATTAATGGTATTATATCGACATAATGAAGAAATAAACTGAATCCCAAGCATGAGATTTTAGACCGTTTTATTACTCGCATAAAATGGTACTATACTCGCATTCTCCACTTAAAGAACATCACACTTATTCAAACCTTCTCAAGGCTCACAGAAATCTATCTATTCGCATATTCCTCGCAATTCACTCCTCCCCAACCCCCTTCAACCCAAACAAGAAGTGTGCGTATAAAGAAAAACGAAAACTAAGAGTTAGAAAAAGGTAATTCTGCCATTTATAGAAGTTAAAAAAAACTCTCTGTAGTCTCTTTGAAGACAAAAAAACGAACGAACAAATTCATACGACTACACTTGTTTTCCCTCATTAAAGAATAACACTGAGTGAACTTGCTGTAGAAGCGCAATTATTCTTAATAATTATATATGAATTTATCTGCTCAGCTCATGGAAAAAGAGCATCCATGTTGTAAAAAACTTTAAATATAAATTTGCATTCAATATGGTAATTTTCATATAATGATGTACCCACTCTAAGCAATAATGCATATAGGATGACGCAAAGCAGCAATGACAATATCGTAAAACAACCACTAGCATTATAACTTCTTTGACTGCCATTTGAGCTGATATTATTCAACTCAAGAACGGATTACATTACTTGATTAAGTCAAGCATTACCATACATCAGTACCAGGCAAGTGTAATGTTACTTTACATATCGTTGGTGCATACCATTCAGTGAAAGCTCAACCCTTATTTTTCCGTCTCATACGTTTAAACTGTACCTGTAATATAAACGCTCATTTACCTACCTGCATCATAGTACAACACGAAGTCTTCTAATTGTATCAAATGAAAGTATAAGCTATAAAACAAGATTCAGACCATCCCAAACCCTTTGCTGCATTATAGTCGAAGTAAAATCATAGGCTATACAGGAAAATGGTAGGAAAAAAAGAAAGAAATTAGCAACCAAAAGGACCCGTCAACTTACTCGGCGATCGCCCAGGCAAGTCCGAAACCATCATATGTTGAAGTGCCTCTACCAAGCTCATCCACTACCACAAGTGATTTGCTTGTCGCCGCCTTAATTATATCATATTTCAACGACTTTTTCAAGCATATAAACTGATGAAATGAAGCAATAGCAATTCTTCGCAATAGAAATGTTATTCAATCATATATTTCTTACAATTATAAAAATGGTTATGTTATTGATTGCAACAAAAACAGTAAATCACCCATAGCAACTTCAATTATGCGGCATCAGTCACATTTGCATTGAACTCTTCTATACTCCAAAAAATAATATTAAGAAAATAAAACTTTAGATACTATCAAGTAGCAACATTTGCCAGAAAAAGTTTACTATAGATCAAGATAGAGGTATTAAGGAATGACCCGATGAGTTAGCACTAAATCAAGAACTTCCACTTTTTTTTTGCGAAAATCCACCAAAAGTAAAGGGTAGAAACAAATACAGTGGACTAAATTCATCATAAAATTGGAGTAGACGAAAATTATCCACTATTTACTGTATACTGCAACGAACTAACAAGTAAGAAATACGGCAGTACTGATGTTTATTGAAAAGTCTAACTAAGCCCGTAAAATCTACAAACTAGTAACGTTAATTCCAAAACGATCAACCCATAATCTATGAAACGATTGTCGTTCTGCTTGAAAATATTACCGTTTCAAACAAAAAAAAAAAAAAAAACAAAAAACAATGGCATAAATACATTGATAAAGACAGCTCGACATACCACTATAATTTCTTATCACTACAAGCTCATGAAGGTACAAATAATTGTTACAAATAAAAATGACTTATTATTAGTCAAAAAGGCGAACATTCACTCTCCTCATAAATCCAATACCCCTCGATGAAGAATTTCAAAGAATGCAAAAAAAAAAAAAAAAAACAAAAAAACAAAAACAAAAACAAAAAAAAACAACTATGCTACCTCAAGGATCGAAGCACTATCAATCATTTCGGCCATAAAAGTTGAAACACCTTTACACTGATAATCGCAGCTTCCAATCCTGAAATAGTTTTATCACAATAGAAGTAATCATAGCAGAATTATTTACGTCGAAAACGACACTTTCTGAAAGGACTTGTATAGCCGGTCGGATCTATCAGTTAGTATATCGACTTAAATATTCCACATCACATAAAGCTTGAAAGTTAAGAAAACAACTTGTTAAACGATATTTTCAATGAAAGCTAAGAGAGGAATTATTTTTCACTAAAATTTCAAGATGAACCTGCTCGATGAGAGATACGATGGAAGTGGGTGAGGAAGGAGAAGAAAGCGTGAAGCACCTGAGGCAATGACGTATCTGCTCGTGCTCTTTTATCTTCGATTGAGCAGCGATGGAAAATGCTTTAGAACTGCTAAAGCAGGTAAAACTATGAAGATAGGGCGAAATATCAATACAGGTAACCAACCTGACAATAAATACTGATGATTATCGCCATGCAAATTTAATTTCGCAGTAATGCGTTCGCCACTGATTGATAGAAAGTGTTGCTCAGAGAGCACAATCATCTAAATCGAGCTAATACCCTCCAATACAATAGGTGACGTGTTTTCGTTTTTAAACGTCATAAATCACCGAATAAATCATCAAAGGGAAAATGAATGTCAAAAATATACCTTGTATGAATGCCATCGATAAGTGAAAATTTTGCATATTCGCAAGGTACAAAACAACCCATTTGACCCATAAGAACGCAAAGCGCACATGATCGTAAATATGTACTCTTACCACCCATATTCGCACCTGTCAACAATAGGAAACGAGTGCTATCTGCAATTGCAATATTAAGAACAACCATTTGTCGCATTCAATGGTGGAATGAATCTTCACATACAAATGGACTCAATTAGCATCATTTAGAAGCAAACTTCACGAGGAGCTCTCTCTATTCGCAATTAGTTGCAAGAATAGATTTAAAAGAAAAAAGAAAATCGGCGAAATTTAATTATGAATTTGGATGGAAGTATGACGACTATTAATGTGTGAGAAAAAACTTAAAACAATGAAAAGATTTTGTTTGCCGTCCCCGAATAATGGACAATTTGTCGAAAATTTAAAACAAAATGACTTAAATAAGAGCGAATAAGGCATACTTAAACTAGTAAAATTCGTTGATAGAAAATCAATACGATCCTCTATAAACCTCAATTCTCATCGCTCTTAGTAAGAAGACTCAACGTAAGATACGTAAGTCAAAATGTTTTATAAGCAATGGTCCTATAACGACTGCTGATACAACTTTATAATACTTTTATTTGTTTCCATAAGCAAATCCTACTCTCATCATGGTCCTATTAGTTAGTCGGTCATTCGTCACAAGAATTCTACCTTCTGGATTTTCACCCATAAGCACGTCGTTCGGAATAAAAGGTGGAGCTTCAGGAAGTGCTTCCAGAACTGGATGGCGGCAACTCTTTAGCACAAGCACTCGTGATTCTGGAATACGTAATATTTGCATCATTTCATTCTCATATACGCAAAAAAATTGCTTCAAACACCAGGTATATCTCAAGGAAAATCAATCCCCTAATAAAACCGCTTAGAAATTTACGCCAAGAAATCCACATAATCAATGCACCATCCCTGACCTAATAGGAGAAGCTTATAGTGCTATATCACTTATCCATTTCCAATACTGCAAAAGCCGATAAAATATTCAGGAACAGCTAAACTATGGTTAGCAAGAGTTTTTCACTTCTTAGACCCGAATAAATGACCACCCTTGTAAGACTGCAACGATAAAAAGGGAGGATAGGATCCTAGCGATAGGATCCGGTGAAGCAAGTGATTAAATACGGAGTCACTCATGTTGAAAGATAAACGAACACAGATAAGCTAACCTTTATCAATCAACTGTGGTCGCGAATAGGGAAACGGTGAGAGAGTAGCGAGTGTCGCGAATGCAACTAGCACATCTATCACTGCCAAACATTCGGATAACTGTTGAAGTGCTGGTGCATAACCGGCTGTAAATTTTGCGTTTAAAAAAGCAGAAATTCCACATTTAAATTAGCCTCTCAAACAGGTTTTATTGTTCCAATATCCTTCAAGCATTAGTTTTACCTGTTCCCAAAGGTAGTGAGAAATAAGAAACCTAGTACATAAGATCACAGTAAAATCTCCTACAGCATAGAGAAGCTCTACAAATAAGCACATGAACCATCGCATTCCCTTTTTGACATTCCAGAAATGAAGATTTTGGCCAAGCGAATAGTATCTACTATAAACTCAAACGCGACTAACAATCTATTTCTATAATATACCAAACCACGATTAAAAAAAGGCCGAATGCCAACTGCTCAAAATATTCAAGTAGATTTTAATGGGATAAGATATATTCTTGTTCGCAAAAATTTCCTGCGGAAGGATAATAATAAGCTAACTCTCAGAAATGCTGGTCTCCCTCCGATGTTTCTTAAAGAGAACGAACGCTATGAACGAAGGAGGTGAGTGAGGAAAGGAGCAATCATTTCACAAAATATACCAGCATACATATAAAGGACCATTTTCAATCTTCGCCACCAACGAAAAGAACATCCTCTAGTTGCGAAAACAAACGCTTTCTAACTGAGGACTGTTAAACCTATGGCCTAAACGCGAAAAAAAGTTGGTACTTCCAGTTCTCTCAAAAAATTATGCAATGTGGTTTCATTAAGAGGCTAACAGCAGACTGTACCTGAGGTCACGCTACACTTTGGTTCATTCAAAAATCAACCGCACCCTAAACTCGTAGTAATGAACACATCACGGACAAACTATTATTCTGCATTTCGCATGTGTATATTCCATAAAATTTAACTCATCAACCAATATAAAAAAAAGTGAATTGCAGCAATGCTATAGTCCGAGAACATAACCATAATCCTCGCAAATTCTAAGCACTAACAATGGAACAAGCATCATACTACAAGCTGTTACATTAATGACGTACAACCTCATTAGCCGCAATTCATAGCTGAAATATGAACAGACTACCCATCGATAACACTTTTTTAAAAATCGTTAGCTTCAGAAATTCTATTCAATTCCTAACTCATTTATTGCATATAAGAGTGACAGAAATCAATACGCTTATAGGTTATCTATATCCTATCGCAATTTTTTGTTCACAGTTAACATAGCACTCAGAAAAACCGACAAACAAAGAACAACGATATGCTTTCATCTAATTTCTATCTATTTGCACAATTCGATTTATCTGCTCAGAAAGAGAAAAAGAAAAACAAACGCACCACATGTTTCGATGACCATTTTGATAAGTTCCGATTGTGACGAATCATATTGCTTCTGCAGCTCTTTATACTCATTATTTAATGCTTCTAATGCTTTTGAGGTGAATCGTACACCTGAACCTTTTGTTGTCTCCAAAATTTTTAGACCCGCTTGACGAATCGACTTCTCTGCCTATAAGTTATATTTATAGCAAAGATAAATACATCATAAAATCGTCAACATGTGTCGCACAATCAAAACATTGAATTGCCTCACTTCAAAAATCTGTTGAAGCGATAAATATAGATGATTAATCGAAATCCTTTATAATATTCAAGAAATATGGAGCATTAAACGCTTAGAATGCATTATATTATCAAATGCGTCTATTTTGTTGACAATAAAAACATATGATCCCAATCACCATATAAAACGAACATTGACTGCTTGGCTACTTACCTCCAACGATGGACAATTGCTAAAATTGTTAAAGCTATACAAGAATATAAGACTGCACCAAATATCTAATGTGCTTAAATCGTGGATATTTTCCAAGGATGTAAGCTAAGAAACTCCGGCAATATCTATACTTTCGATATACCAAGTAGTGATAAATTGTAGAATAAAAATTATATCAGACAATCATTAAATATGATCGCTAAATACTTAAATAAATTTACTCCAACCTATTATATCACCTTATCCGATCTTAATCTCTTAACAGGAATTTCAACTGTTCATTTCCATTGAGAGGATTTATCAGTATTATGGAAGTCAATGACAAAAGTTTATACTGAAATATTTTACAATTACAACACCAATTCATAACTATCTAAATGAACAATGTTCTTGCAACTATCAGTGTTATCGACGATCATAATTCATATCAAAACAGCTACAGCTTCAATTTTTTTTTTCAATAATCGAGCATTGGATCCTAGGATAAACATATTGTTCGTAAAAGGAACAACAAAATTAGCAGAATATAATGAAAGAAATACCTTTAAAGTAACACGGAAGAAAAATCCATATTGTGGATTTGAATCGAGTTTCGCTGATTCTGTGAAATTTCCACTGATCTGAAAAGTTCAAGTCTTAAAAACATTCAACTCTTCGAGTGAAAAAGAAAAATCACATTTGAAAGCGATATTGTTGAAAACGCAAAATTTCTTTTTTTTTTTTTTTAAAGCAAACAATTGATGAACTACTCGTTATGAATTATTTTCTACATCCAAATATAATAGCAAAAATGTAGATAGATGAGAAAATAAAAAAAGGATGGTAGATGAATCAACAGCGAAAAATTCAAATCAAACAATAAAAGCACTTCAATTTTAACATTTTTTAAAGGCTTTAATTGAAATTTAAAAAAAAAAAACTAATCTTGAAGATAATCAAATAATTTCCCAACAGAATGTTAAAAATTGCAAACCTCCTGCAATTTTGCGCGACCACGCACACAATGTCTTAGTAATTTATATAGTTGTTGACATGAAACTAGGAAATGACCACTACAGTACAAAGTTGCAACGTTAATTTTAAACGCTACTTCCTGTCTTTTTTATTTTTTTTTTTAGCAAGGATGGAAACTTCTACGAGGATAGTGATGTTTTATCTGTGGATTGAACAGGTGTGACGCAGGAAATATTGCAGTAATATAGCATCCATGCGAGTGCTAATTGTGTAAGCAGCCATACACCTTCAAACAGGCTTACTAGACGAGCCTACCGTCGCGTCAGGTGTCTCTTGGAGCGGCGGGAGGAGGGAATTGGTGGATTTCAAGAACCTACTTGGCCAGCGCCGGTTTCCGAGATTTGCGTTCCACCGTCACAGGTGCGGAAATACAGATGCCTTGTCCCGTACGTTTGGGATAGTCAAAAAAGGCCTATTTGGTGAGGCTTTCATCATCTTTAGAGCTTTCCAAATCATTCACGTAGAGTGACAGCGCTATTCTAGGACTTCTATTAAGTTAATCCGATCAAATACCGTCATGACACCTTTGTAGAATTATATGAACTTTTTTATTAACAGGACCGTCAGGACAAATCTGTAAACTTCTCTAAAGAGATTGGAGAGCAATCTCAACTGATTCGCAACTTTTATAGTCAAATTACGAGTACAAAATACCATCGCCTTCCTTGTCTATATCTGGGTGATTCCTCTTCGATAGCTTTAACTCGATATCAATAAAATATTGATAGTTTATATCAAATTCTCGCTCCATGCTTTCCGTCCAAAATCTAAGAGATTTAAAAGGAGTTTTAATTTATAACCTATCCCCTCCAATGGCGTCCCTCATCAGCCATCAGGGATATTAATGAAGAGGTAGACCACCCAGAATTCCAATAAAAATGGCTCTCTTGAATCGCTCAACTTCTTCGACCATGCTGAGAAAAGTAAACCCTCTACGCGTTGCGCTAAACGATTTCTCCTCATTGCAATAAAATAATTCAAAGGCGAAAAATCGACGAGGAATCGGGTCAATAAAGAAGTATTCCCAGATTTTTTTAACATGCAATTTGGCAGTGATTTTCTGGGAAAAATCTAACACATTAAACAAGGACAAAACAAACCTTCCAAATAACTCACATATAGATAATTCATATTTCCATATGGCTGAATTTATTTTGTTTAAAAAAAAATTGTTGTGTGAACGACCGCGCTGCAACTCAACTTTGCTTAGATCGGCCTCGGTGATATCTATTCTTCTCTGCCCCATCATATTTCGCTGTTGCCCTACTTCTGTAGCTGCATATTTCAAACCCGACAGCCATTGTGCGCGCATACTCTGTTATATCTGCGATTTTTGCACTCTACCATTTTTACTCATCCAGTTCGATTGCTTCAGTAAACTTCGCTTCCACTCGCCTCTCCTCGACCACAGGGCAGCAGTGCAACAAAAATAATTATGTATGACGTCTATTCAATGCATTCATTTCTTTTTCACTGACCAACCAGCTACATGAATGAACAGCAAGGAAATAAATTTATGCAATAATGCCTTCACATTTTAACTGATCAAATCATTTGCAAAAGAAATGTCTTGTAAAATTTATTGTAGAAGTGCATATTTTCATCAAAACTATGTTGTTGAGCTGAAGAAACCTAACAAATAGATAGATACAGACAACCACAGGTATACCTATAAACATCACTTTACTCATAATATAGCCTGTGAGTGAAAATTTGCAAAAATGCAAAGGAAATTGCTGGGTATGGCATTGAACGGCCAAACCGAGATATCTACTTGCGCTCTAACATTGCAGTGATCACTTTTACTCGTATATTCGATTCTCGTTCATTGTTCTTCACATAATGCCACTTATCGAATTAAGTGCTCTTGTGCTGCCCCCTGACGATATCTGACGTCTCTATAAGTCGGGCCTCAGCCCGTCAGAGTTAGTCTTCTTCATTCGTCAGTCTTCACTCTTCGGTTGCCCCTATCGGCAGCATTCCTTCGTAACCCCTTTACCCATCCCTGTTCTACTCGTCTTGGGAGCTGTGGTGCTCCCCAACAAACCATTTCTACTATCTCCCTGTGTCTTTACGTTCCACACTGGGCCTCCCTCTTCAATGTCGCCACTGCCAGAATCACAACAGTTGGCGGCAACAGGCATAATGGAAATAGAAGAAAGTAAAGAAAAGTGGAAACACATAATTTCCAATGCTCTATTTAAACTAAATTCAGCATTTAAGCTTACTGCACACATTATAAGCCTACTTAATGCGTTTTAAGCTTATTCTCAAAGTCTGTGATGCAGCAGAATATGAAAGAATCTCAACAAATTGACCAAGTGAAAAAATATTAAAACTAACCACTACTAAAATGCACCAACCTTAGTGAATTCCTTCTGACATTGTTGCTCGATATTTTGCATTGATTCAAATGTTTCAAGTAAACGATCATCAATACTTGGCCGAATCCTATATATTCCATTCTCTTCAAAATATGTCACGTCAACTGTTGTCTCGATAAGCGCTGCGAATTTATCGAATTGAAGGAGTGCTAAACGAATTGGTTCCTGAAAAAAACTCTACCTAAAAAAACCATCGATGCCAATTCACTTACTAGGGTCGTGATAAGATTTTTTTTTTTTTAAAAAAGAATTAACGGTAATGCAATAATGAAACCATCAAACTGGTTGATAAAGACATCAAAAAAGGCAGAAATTTGTTGTGCCAATAAAGTATGCTGATAGCCGCATATAGACATTCGCCATATGAGAATATGTCTGCCTCGGCTGCTTTATTGTCGCTATTTTTTAGTTAAGATTCTGGGCATCCTAGGGAAAAAAACACGTCTCTTTACCGCATTATGCTAAGCAAGATTTCGTCGCAGATGAAATAAGCAGCGGAAGCGGGTAAATTTAGACTGATAGGGCAAGGATTGGATAGGTTGATTGATAGGATAAAGAGATGCTTTGAGGTTCGAAATGAACAGTTCAAAATTAGTAAAGAAACAAGGGCTATCACTAAGCTTAAGGTAAAATTCCACAGGTTGGACCTGAATAAGTGAGTGGTTAGGAAAAATGTCCGGCAACGCTTAATTTGATGTTTGATAAATAGAATTACTTCGTGAATAATAATAAATAATAAAAAAATGATAATAATAAATAATGATAACAATAATAATAACAAAATAATAGCGAAAAGAAATAAATAATTCAAAAAAAAAACAGACCAGACAGAGGTCGTTGACGGAAGGAGCAAAAGAATCGCATGAAGAATGTACTTCATTTATCACTTCTTCAAATCTCTTTAGCAGACGAACCAATTGATAGAGACGATAACAATGCTTAAATAGTTTTCGAATATATAGCTAAATGCGGGAAAACCATTCTAAATGAAGATAAATGGTTCGATAATAAATATACCCAAAAGCAATTTCTTTCAACTCAAAATCGACTTACGAGAGAGAGAAGCGGGTGGCAGGAATGTTGAAAATCAGGCTAGTCGAATAGACCGAATTTTATGGAACGCTAAGCTAATTTTACAAATGCTGCATCAACACAAAATGCCAGAAGCATTAAGTTAATGCTGCAAATTTCGATTTATTAGAAGAAATACAGTGGAGAATTATCGCCGAACAACCTCAATTCAGGAAAACAGTACGAAGAGATCGATAAACAATAGATCATTTCCTTGTAGATTTCGTCCACTTTTTTCTCTTTTTATAATATCTTTTCTAACTGTTTGTGGTCTCAGCTCGAAATTCAACAATAACTCGCAACTATCAGCCTCAATAATGGACGATAATATAACTGCCCAGCATTTCTACGAAAACTTCATGTCCCCCTTTCAAATAACCTGATACGGTACACGCTTCTACTTCTTGCTTACCTCAATAAGCACTTCCGCAGTTTATTCGAGAAAAAAAAAACAGTATGCAAAACGCCTACTTATTTTATCCGATTTAACCATCTATACGAAGTTTCCATAAAAGACTCGCTCATTCACGATTCGATCGATGTGAAATCAAATGTTAAATGCTATATTTCTTTCCCTTCCAAACATCTAACGCTCCCTCTAAAGTTGATAGATCAACATGGAATATGTGATAGGAGGTCATTCCTAGGTTTACGCTATACCCACCAAACTTGGTGACACATGGACTTCGATTATTTTTAGATTAAAACCAACGGACGAACAAAAAAAAAAAGAGAGAAACAATATATGCATAGGTGACGACGCAAAGGTAAAGCAAATCTGTAAAAGTGCATATGACAATTTTACATAAATTTCGAGCATGTCCGATTTTTGCATCGAAAGGAAATTAATGCAGCAAATAAAGGACAAGTTCATTCAAGATGGAATTAGGTTAAAATTAATTACAAGTTTGCTTCGAATTAAATATTTCTCAACCTGAAGTGTAGCTTTTTTATGAAGTAATTTCCTTGAAATTGATGCTACATCCGGTACCCTTCGCAAAAGATCCTCATAGAGGACATCTCGACAAGCGCCCATCTCACATAATGCTTCCACTACATCTAATCTTTCATTGATTCGTCGAAGGTCGAATAATGGGCGTCTCATCCAATCACCTATAAATATACACAAAACATTTATCACACTCATTCACAATAAAAACCTCCACAACATTTAATTCAACCATATTGGACAATTTTCTCAGCCGGCTCACTTCCACTTCTATCGAATATCTTTAGTGGATACGCTAAATTTGCCGCTATCATAGTGATCGGTATCCAGTAGCCTAATGTCATTACTATCATTGCTTTATCGAAGGAAAGAACTCCGTAGAAAGTCATACCATGCAAATGATGGCATTTCTTGGAAGAGATTGAGGGCTCCGATCTTTGGTTTCTTTCAAGAAAAAATCAGAGAAAAGTCAATAATATTTTCTGTTATTTACCGATTATTGGTTAAACAGTTACAAAATAGAAAGCAGTAAGACCCCATATAGACTCCTTATAACCTCGAGCTCCATTTGCACATCCTCAGTGATACTCGTATTAGTTGAAAGAAAGAAATAATGGAAGGATTTCATGAATTCTCTTCTTTTTTCGGTACTCTCGCCCGCCAATAAACTGAGTAAAACTACTCGAGACAAAACCTTCCTCCTCCTCCCCTCTGTCCCTCCCCCTCACCTTTACCTCTTTCGACATCTGCAGAAAGTAAGAGGGAAAAATCTGCTTACGTAACAATCGCTGTCCTTGATGCGTTCGGCATTTGTTGACTAAATCAAACAACGTTCCGGACTGTCCGATCGCCGTATCTAAACAACTCCGGAATAAGTCACCATAAGTGCCAGTTTGAACGACGATAAGAGAAGAAAGAAGAAAAAACCAACGGATAGCATCTATGGTTGGTTGGTCAGATCAGATGACTTAGCAAAATATCAAAGAGCAATTTTATAAAGCCTAGTAAGACAACTCAAAAAAATTGCAATTCAAAATTGCTACAAGCTTCCCCTTCCTCTCTAATCGCTCTAAAAAAGGAAAAAAAAAAGCCTTCTTGCTTGCTAAAAAAAGTTGTAATTTTCTATAAATAAAAGCATATTCGAGTCAATTGATCATATTATATTTTAAATTATCTTCGAAATTTCTTTTTTTTTGCGTCCAACGAGTTAAACACATAGATTTCCATAATTTATGCAAAACATATATGAAGCAAATTTGCATAAAGCACATAATTAAGAATTTTGCAAACTTTCCGATGAGAAAATAAACAAGACAAAAAAAAAAATGAAACAGATAGATCCCCATAAAGGTGTTCAACAATTTATAAATTTTCATTCTGCAATACGATTGCATATTCTCTTATTATCTCTAAGCTGAAACATAAATATACAACGAATATACGACCACCTAATGCGCTTAATATTTCATCGCAAAATGCCATGAACTATTTTCCTGAATTATTCATTTAGAAACAAATTATTAATAAAATTGGTTTAGCACTATTTTCTAAGCGCCTTAAATAGAAGCTCATAAAATTACAAACCTTCATCATAACTTAAAGAGAATAATTCGAGAGCTTTAACGGCTGCCATATCCAGGTACATATAACCAGCCGATTTATAGTCGAGTAATTGGAAATGATCTTCATACATTTGCATATCATCGACGATATGCAAATGCAACGCTAACGCACCCAAACATTTCCTCTGTTGTTCACTTATATGCATCCCTTCAACAAAATTTCCTAATCATTGAGCAACTGCCTAATAATATGATCAACTTTTTATTACTTTATCTGGGACTTATTACCTAATTAAAAACTAATCAAATATTTCAATAAATCATTTTTGCTTTATTTTAGTTGCAAATATTTTTAAGTGCTATACTCTTATGTTAAATATGGCGTTCACCTCACAGGACTGTTTCACTGAATCGAACAAATGAGTATAGCAGCAGCAAAATGGGCAAAATACGCCGACTAACTCAAACCGCCTATCCAAAATCATGAATTATGACTGAATGAGATAAATTAAAAGCCAAGTACTGAAATAAAACGTTCCGAAGCGCATTCCTTTATATACGAATCGAAAAATCGTTCAGATATAAGCAACAATCAACGTTTGGAATGACTCACGATTCGAAATCACCTATTAAACAGATCTTATCTAAATTCAGTAGCCAACAAAAACATAAATTCTTGTAAACACCCCAAACGTCTGTCTAGAATTCGATGAAGAATTTATAATCGCGAAGAATTGAAGCAATTGATTCAGTGACCGCTCTTCTACATATAAATCACTACTTATTACTGCGAAGAAAACAAATCTTATATAGGCGAACCTTTATATTTGATATTTAATAATTTCTCAACGATTTTTGTATCAATTGAATTTAAATCGTTAAATTCGGTAAATGTGATATCCGCCCGTTTCAACGCTGTCTCAAGACTATTCATTCGTTTTCCAATATGCGATGAATCCTCGAATGATTTTGATGATGATGGTAAAATGATACATTCACGAGGTACCATCGATACTATACATTTCTGAAATATCACATAGGGAATTTCAGGTTGGAGGAGGTGAAATCTCTTTATGCAAATAAAGAATTCGAGGAAATTATTGGTCCGCTACGCTATTACGATAATTCGTTGTTTATAAGCAATAAAAAAATATTCTATAAAATTTTATAATTTTTATATACTTCAGTAACAGTGCACAAGGACAACGATAATACCATTAATTTGGAAGTGAAACGAACAACTCCCTTTTATTAAGTGATTATAAAACATATACTGCGTTTGCTTAGTAGTGATACGAGAATCACGAATTTAGGACAACCAAGGATTTGCCTAGTAGAATACGAGAAGCTTGAGAAGGATTTGCCCAATTCTACTATATACAGATAGTCTCTAAAGTATTGCATTAGGACAACCAAAAGTATAAATATCAACAATGATGAGGTATCAACAACAACAATAATATCAACAAACTGCAAAATAAGGTTTGAAAAAAAAAAAAAAGAACAACACATGGAATAAATTTCTTCATAAAACCATAAAGCTTTATGATAAGTTAAACCTCTAAATTCGAGAAATGTTCCGTATCAGCGAATTCAGCAATAGTCATCCGCATATCTCGAAGATTACAGAAAGCAATCGAAAGATGATTCTAAAATTAATGCGATGAAAATTTCATATTAGACTATCATAGAGATATTTTCCTATGCTATATGAAAGCAAACAATACATAAAATCTACGATGAAACCGAATTCTACTAAAGAAGTTTCAAAAAGTTCTTGAAAAATGAAAAAAAAATTTATCAGACAATGCAATGAAAAACTTATAAATTCGAACGTGCTATTTTACGAAAAGAAAATGAGCCGAAAGTTAAATATTCCAGACAGAATGCCTGCGAATATTATCTATCCCTCCCTCACTCATCCCTCCTCCCACCACCTTAATTAAAGTGGTCTTAAGAAGGCTGACTGATTTGTGAGATACTCGTCAAATTATTAGCTGAACAAAAAAATATATAAAGTTTGCTGAAAATTATATGAGATGTGGAACTAGATATTACATCCCATAGTCCAAATGCAAAAAATATGGCAATTTAAATCAAATTAAAAAGATAAAAGGGTGATTCGAGCTCATACTGCAACCGATCAATGTATGTTTTAAAAAAAAACCATTATAGTGAAGATGCGACAATAATAGCAACATCTCAGATAATATTTATTGTACGAATGATCTACTTCATTGAATACTCATAGAAAAATTTGCATAAGCAATTTTACAATGAAAAAAAAAACACCCATCTTGAAATTATTTCATATTAAACTTCATTCATGAAATTTTTCTAGAAAGAAATCGACTTTTCAAAAATTACCCACCTTTACCATTTTTACTCATCTCTTCCAACCTAATTACTATATTACAATTTTACTTCAATACCTCCTCATTTACTAATTTATCAAATTTATCACTATCATTTACCAGAAATTACCACTTAATTATACTATCAATTTTCAAAAAAAATTCAGCAATCCCATTGACCTAATAAAATGTTAGATTATATGGCGATTGTTTAAGTATGATTCTATACGCTTTTTGAGTTTCACTTCTTAAGAAAGCATTAGCCTCCTGATAATTTTCTGAGAGGAACGTTTTCCTCATCGAACGAAGAAAAAAAAAATAGCAAAGCCTTTCTCTCTAATAAAGGAATTTCCTAATATTCTCTTAAAAATTCAAACGTTTCATTCACATATATTCACCTATCATCTAGGGGTTCTACTGCGGGTGATGATTCGGTCGATATTAAATCAACTCAATCCATAATTTTTTTTTATAAATCTGAGCGCATAATATCACCTTCGAATAGTTCAAATACGCATCAATAAATATGTATATTATAAGAAACCTCATTAGATCCATAGTCCATAATATATGAGAGTGCCATAACAGTTGAGAGTTCACTCAATTCGACACTATCACCGATTACATCCTCGAAATCACCAAGGCATCCTAACGAACCCTGAAAGATGCATATCTAATTTGAATCCATTCATTGCTTAATATCATTAAAGCATTAATACTGTAAACTATCACTAATCCATATGAATTCGCTCGAAAAAAAAAAACCTCAAGTATGAATAGGTAATTGAAAGTCGAATTTTCTAAACAGAACGTAACAGTGTCCGTTCAATAAAAAAGAACAACTTCGGCATTATCAAGTCTATCCTGGCCGATTGGAAAGGAATCATCGCATACTCGATACAAACAACTTGTAATTATTTCTTTTATCAAAGTACACGCAAAAAAAAAATTCTTGTGAATGGTTTGGTAAAATCAACAAATAGAAACACAATCTTGGTGCTCAAAATATGAGAAAATAGACATCAGTCGGAAATTTGAGCAATGAAAGAAAAATAAGCGAGTAGTTGTAAAGTCAGTTACTTAGACTAAGTCTATTTAATGAACTAATTGGGACGACAGAAAGAACTCATAAATCCCATACGTTGTTATAAACGAAGGAATAAGAACGAGAAAAAGACTTAAAAAGAGCTGAACGGAGGAAATTCAAAACGATTTATAAAACGCAGCATAGAGTTCGCGGAAATTATATGGCCTCTTTAGAAAAAAATAATGTTAGGTTAGAACTTGATGCCTCATAGATTTATGCAGAAATATGGCGACAAACAGGTTTTCGATTATTTTTTAACTTGTCGTTGAAACTACCCACACGCCCTTCCTCCTAACGAGCCCTCCTCCCCCCTTTCTACCTTACCCCCCTTTCCGGTAGATACCCCCCCCCCCTTATCGATAGCCGCACTTCCATTAATGATTTGATACGAACTACTGCAAAAAATATCGTCATTCAGCAGTGTCTGCATATGCATTTATTTATTTATTCACTTATTTATTTATCCTTCATTTCTAAAGATAAACCACTAACCTTCGCCTTTAATATCCATTCGTTATCGCAAGCAACATAAACCTCCAATCGATAGTGTAGCATAAGAATTACATCACGTACAACACGCGTATATTGACCATTGTTTAGATTGTGATAGGTAAGCTCTGTTAGACCTAAATTGATTGCTATTTATTATTTTCATAGAAGAAATTAATAAACATTTCATTCACTCCTAAAACATATCACTCAAATAAGTGGAATAGGTATAATCTCTGGATTCTCTTATCTTTTTTTTTCTTATCCCTTATCAGTTATCCCTAAAAATTATATTCTCTTATCTTATCTCCTTATCAATTCGTAAGCATGTGGAAAATTTCCTCATGAAAAATGACTGAAACGTTGAAAAAACAAAACTTCGAAGAAGAACAAATGAATAAAACAATTTGTTTACTTGTTTACTTGTTTACTTGAATCGACAAAGCATTCATTACGAATAAATGTCTCTTCATATCACTACCACTTCTTTGAGTGACTAAAATTTAAAAAAAAAAAGTACAGTTGTGTAAACAATAATAAAAAAAGAAACATATTATGAGATTAAAAAATAAAAAATAAAAGAAAATGATCGATAAAAGTGTTGAAAATTGAAAACATTCGGATGAATATCCGATAAAATATGGAAAAAAAAAATGATAGATAACAATAGTCGGCGGTTTTTGAAAAATTCTAATTTTTTAAAAAATAAAATGAGAAAAAAAAAGAAAGCGAAAAAAAAATTGGTCGACGAATTTTCGAAAATTGCATTTCGTTCATCGAATCTTATTAGTACAATTAAGAAGATGATCAGAAAAGATAGACTATTATTATTTCAAAGGCTATTTTTCATTAAAAAAAAAAAAGAGAATAGCCGGTGAAGTTATTCAAAACTCCCGGAAAAAATTTTAAATAAATAGAAAGAAAAGATTGCTGAAATTCCGAGAATTATAAAGACATGAAAAATCTAAATCTTCACAAAAATATAACGAACTGCAATAGGGAGAAACATCCGTTAATGGAATGTTTTTGTTGATAAACTAAACATCAACCACTAAGAATGCTGATCTCAAGGACATAACAATGCATGAATTGGGCAGCAGAAGAATGGGAGGGGGGGGGGGTGGGAGGGAGGGAGGAAGAGGGATGGAAAAAGGGAGGAAGGAAGGAAAGTATTCTATCTGAGGATGGAAATATCCTTTCAAAAAATTTTCACTAGAATAAGCGAATGATGTAGGATAATCTTCAGTGCAAAATATGCACTTACCAATTTGCACACGTCGCAAACCAACTTCACTAAGAAATATTTCATTGGCGATAAGGAATGCATCATCCTCATAGCACGAATAGAATTCCTTAAAAATTTCTTCAAATTAATAAAACAATATTGTATATTTGTAGTAACAGAAAGGTAAAAGCAGTATAAACAAGTAAACGTATACCATTTTCATCTAAATTTGCTGATCAGCATGGTCAAAAAGAGCATCAAATGCGTTTAGTGTATCTGATCGATTTGAGTTAGGCAAAAATCGACCGTTATTAGCATGAAGTAAAATTAGATGAAGTTATCGAAAAGTATCTTTAAAAATATTGAAAAAAAAAATCTAAGGATCCATTCATCTTTACTATCTTTCACTACCATCCTGAATTCTCTAAATAAGGGTATGGCACTAACTATTCCCATAAATGGAATAGATTTGAATGGATTGCAAACTTCGAATACCTCTCATATCTAAACTATCGGCGCAATGAATATTCTTTGGAATCCAAACAGTAAAATTTAGAGCGATTTGCTCACATTACATTCTCTAACACGCAAAACACCACTGAAAACCTGAGTTTAAACCTTTGCAGTATTTCGGGCGTAGCGATCAATTGTATTTACCTCGACAGAGTTCCACAAAACATTTTCTTCTCATCTTTTTGATTCAACAAAATATTGTGCAAAAACGGTGGAATGAATCCTTCGAAAATTCCTGAGGAGATTTACGTGGACTCACCTAAATTATTCCCTATATCGAAAAAAAAAGCATTTTTAATTGAACGATTAGTTGTAACTATCGTTAGATGAGAAATAAATAAATTTCTTATCTGAAAGAAATAAACCTATAGACTAACATTTCGCTCAAATATTGCCACCGTTCCGGAAGCTTTTTTTTGCAGGACTTTCAGAAGGCTTCGATCGATACTCTCCATTATTCAACGCCGATTTCGAAAAAGCTGAAAAAAAAGAAATAATTGCTCTATGAGAATGATGATACGTAAAGAATCTAGAATCATCGATAAAGTGATTATCATTGATAAAGCCTCTGGCGATTAAATTAACTTCATACGCCTAAAAGCAATGAATTTAATTGTGCCCGCATTGACCTAGCTATCTGTCGAGAAGGTGATAAAAAGTCACATTTTGCATCATATATTTGAGTGGACATCTGCTTCATACTTTACAAGTTGCCAAATGTTTCCTCTACAGTCAATTTTGTTAGCTCGTTAACAAGCATTTTTTAGGCTTTTTAGGCTCATATTGAATCAGAATGAAAACAAATTAGTCAAGTTTATCAAGAACCGGAAATAAACTTTGTCTTTTTTAAGTGATCATATAGAAGCTGGAGCTATTACATAGTGACTAATCAATATATTTAGAGCTGCATTTCATAGCACAACGCCAAAATATTTCGTATAAAGGTGTAAAAGCGGAAAAAAGTTTCAAAAAGGTTTCACGAACGAAATAATGCAAAAACGCCTCCATTTTAGAATAAAGAAAGGATGGAATATGTATGTGGGAAAAATAAATATAAAATGAAACAACAAGAACATATTTAACAATAAACATGGCAATCAGCTATAGGTTTAAACCGTCTCTCTCTCCCTCCCCCCCCCCCTCCGCTCGAAAAAAAAAGGCAAAAAATAGCAGAAATCATAAGGAATGGAGATATGCGGGAATACGGGTATAAACATGAGAAAATAATGAAGGTACAATTACATTTACAGCCGCCGAGCTATGGATATTGCAGCCAGGTCGCAGTGTTCAAAGTGTGACTTAAGATAGCACGAGTTGCCGGCTATAACCATATGATATTGATAAAAAAATTCCAAATGGGAACAAAATAAAAGGTAAATTAATTGAGCACACCTGTTCGATTCGCTAACCTCCTTTCAATCAGACGGTGACGCAATTAGCAAGTGCACACATAGAGGAGTCTCATATAAAGTCCTGATAAACACTTAACTACATAACGATCAGAACATCTGAACGCTTCCAATATAAAATATTTCTCGAAGTATTTCTCCATCTTCCTTCTCCCTCCCCCCCCCCCCCCTCCACCGTATTTACAAATACCAAAATAACGAAAAATTTTCTCGTATATCAAAATAACAAAAATATTTTGCAATCTTCATCGTTTAATTTCGGTGGATAAACTTAGCCAATTAGAAAAAACTACAACGATTTTATTAATTCTTTACGCTAATCAACAATTTTGGAATGTAATCGCCAAGTTTTTCACTAAGTTGCAGAAAAAAAAAAACTTTCTTTGAGGAAAATTCATATGCGTCGTTATAGCGCGCCAAACGCAATTCGTTGTTGACAAACTTCAGCTGAACTAAATCACCATCAGCCTGGTTTCTCGGTCCATTTAAGCGCGATTAATACCGGACAATTTTAAATTCCCAGCTATATATCTAGCAGGAAACTTGAGATTCTAACAGCAGAAAATTTTCGGCAAATTTCTGGAGGGCTTGTACCTCAGGATTCCATATACTGAATCCTATAACTTAAATACAATCGTTAATGACCAGCGTTGAAAATCGTCGTAGAAATTAATCCAACCACCATCGTTAATGAATTGAAAAATTATCGATCGCTAGCTACTCCATTTTCTTTTTGCCTGAGACGGTTAGCATACTTCAAAGCTTAGTATAGTATGTCGGGAAAAAATAACTCCGACAATATTTAATGAATATTTCGTCTGAAAGAAATTCAAAGTTCGTTTGATATATGCGGGCGTAAAGGTGTAGCCGGTAAGACATTCGACGAATCCGTCGGGTATTCGAGAAATTTGAAATTTTACAACGCAATTGTTGAATAATTCAAAATTTTTGACTTCAATCAGAAGATTTGAATTTTTTTTTTCGATCTTAATCTGTAATAATATGTGAGATTATTTAAGTAGTTGAGTCAATTTCGTGCTTGAAGAGAGAGGAAATACGGCATGAAAATATTCAAAAATTAACTATAAACGATATGAAAATTGAAGTCATTTAGTAAGACGTTTAGACAATGATTGCAAGTGGATGATGATTATTTTTTGAGTTTTTATCAATTCCCCGGCTATGATTAGAAAAATTTTTGCCACCTCATTCATGCTATTTCCATCATTGCGGAATAGTGGAGTGATTTTATTCGCATATCAATGATTTTGGCTTTTTTTTTTTTAAATCCAAAACTTTACGTTTGCAAAGGTCAGATGCATGTTTGCAAAGGTCATCTTCACTATGATTGCAATGTTTGCAAAGGTCATCTTCACTATGATTGCAATGCTTTTATCCCGAAAACTTTGCTATATGCAATTTAAGGCTTAAAAATTGCATAATTTCACATTGAGACTTGTTCTTATGAATGCAAAGTTACGCTGTCTTACGTAATTGACGCTTTATTATGCTCAATTGCATCGTTCGAAAATGGTTGATCGCTTATGAATAAAAGTTCTTGCTTAGACCATAACACTTGTCTGGACGGTTTCATTTGAATATACCTGTTACTATCAACTTACATTAAATACGTGGCTTACATTAACTACTGAAATTCTTGCATCTGAATCCCCTATGGGTCATTTATTATGATATCAACTTGCAAATTAAATGCCTTGGACGTCAAAGTTGTATATTTCCAGATTTGAAACAGCTTTGAAAGATTTCAAAGAAAAAAAAAAGATTTATTATATGAGTGTATCAAAGTATTTGAATACAACTGCTAATCTTAATGAGAAGAGTAGAATGTGAAAGATTTTAGCGAGAAATAATAGAAACAATCAATTGAGTGTAATTAAATATTCGTCAAAAATTTGCATATTCAGTTAATTCTCAATGAAAAAGAAATGTAAATGTTATTTCACATCATATAAGTGATATTATATGTTTAAGAGGTGTTTCAAAACGAAAATCTATTTTATAATTCATTCATAGTGATTACGATCATAGCGCTTCTTCTCGTAGAAATCGTTGCTGGATTTGAATATCTATCAATTTTGTGGTTGTTTCCGCATAATTGCCATTGATTGATCGACGATCATCATCGACGGATAGTTAAAATTCGTTAGTTGAGCATCATTTATGCAATTAGCGGATGATTTCAATGAAAAATCTTTAAATGGAATCCAAATTTTATTTTTCTTCTTCGATGATATTTTAGATTTTTCTTGAGTTGTTGCAATTATATCGATAAATCTTTTCTTTCCTCTATTTTCTTCGTATTTTCTCTTCAATAATTTAAGACGAGCGATTTCTTGTTGAAGTTCATAGAGTATATGAATTGAATTCCTCGAACAATCATAAAAATTAACTAATGGAAGATTCATAAATTTTCGTAGTGAATTTATCTCGACTATATATTCATTGATTTCAACTCTTAGAGATTCCATCGTATTCCATTCGTTTTCAATTAATTCCTCAATTGTTCGTCGAATTAATTCACGTAATATGTTAATCCATACAATTCGATAATCTTCATTTATATCTATTTCATCCCATCGTTCATTTATGTGTGAAATTAATTTACGCAATAGCGTAATCGTTTCAGTGATAAGCGTATCGGTTGCTATACGTTGCACGGAAATAAGTGATGCAAACGATGATGTTGTTAAAAATCTACCACATTCATATTTACGAGTGGATCCTTCCGACATATTCGACTTTACGATAGAACTTCCACCTTCAAATATTCTTTCGTATGCTCACCGACGATAAATCTTCTCGAAGATTTTCACCGCTTAGTTGTGGAAGAACTGATGACACTAAATTCCAATGCACTTTTCATACGTTTAAATAGTGATTACAATATATAATCGTAAATGGAATGCTAATTTTGACGGGAAATTATAGTTGAAATAGTTAAACGATTATTCATTTCCATTTATTACATTCAAATTCCTTGTAAAATAAAAAAAAAAAAGAAATGCTGTTATATTCATCTGTAATATCTGATGCAGTGAACGCATAAATGAAATGAATTTTATCGCAAAAGTGCATCCTTTCCACTCACATGATTTTTGATAGACTCTTCTTTGAAAGTTTTCATACGAAGAACGATCTAACAAGTGAGTTTTATGCGATAAATTTTGATAATATTCCCGCATATATAAAGTTTTAAAATCCAACGAAGGCACATTAATTTTGCATACTAGCAAAGATATCTTTGACTAGACATGCAAATTTATTATTCCACCGCAGTTAGCTTACATTTACCGTTACTTTGGTTCGAGCTTAGATATCCGAAGCGATTAGGAGGCACAAGAGGAAAGGTCGTTTAGGCGATAAAAACGAGGAAACTTTTAATGCAAGAAAAGAAAATAATTAAATTCTTCATCTCATTTAGGTGAAAACGATGATGTCAACCTTATTCAGAACCAATCAAAAGTGGCGCAAATGTCCAAATACAGTTGACTGCCAACGAGTGGGTGGTTAACCATATATACGCCGACTAATAAACGTATGCAAATAAGTGTACGGAAGGATGAACGTCTAGAATTTTTGTAGGCAATCAAATTTTTTTTCGGTATTTTAACTTTCGCTAAACAATTTGTGTGTTCTTTTAAAGTCGTTGCAACCTGAATTGATTGCCCAGCTTATTGATGCACAGTTCGATCCGTAAACGGCTTAAAGTAAATCGTGATAATTTAATTGAACTTTTTGCGTCGTTGTAATTGAATTTCGTTTTTGCCACTTTTATTTGCTGTCTTATTTTGTGTGTTTATTTAATAATAGGTCATTTGCATAATGCCTACATTTAGTGCCCAACATTGACAACAGAATATATTACTATAACAACTTGAAGGTTTATTCTTCGATTGTTTAATTTTCAATAAATCAATCATATTATCCGCTTCTATTTTAATGAGTGATTCACCTAGTCCAGCATTTCATTACCAAATATCCTAAAAATATAAATAAACTTAAACTTGGCGCATTAAATTAAATAGAAATTAATATTTTTTTATTTATTTCATGGTTACTTGAACTAGTATTCATACTATGCAAAAATTTATTGAATATTTTATTAGTCAGTTAATTAGTCTGAAATAAATTTATGCGATAATTACTAAGATCATCCTCCGTAACGAATTCAACAATCCATAAACGGTGACACTTCCGGAAAAGCTAATCCATAAATTTACGCATCTTACAGCTTTGAAATTTCCCCTAGCATTAACACTCTCTCTTTGAATAATATTAGCAAATAAACGGATATGCAGAGATGTTGTGTTTTACAGATTTCAATGACATGCGCAACACGATTGTATATACACTTCATTCGGTTTTTTTTTCTTTATTTCTCACATAAAAAGTGTTATTAAATAACTCAGTGAATGCACCAATATATGGAGAGTTTTATTTTTGTATACACAATAAATGAGCACTCTTTTAGTAAAATGGACCCGCGTATAATCGAGTCGCGCTCAACGTTTAGAGGTTTAATGAATGAATACATCATGCATAGGTGGTACTCAGAAGCATTTCACCTTCACGGGACCAATCACATAGTAGATAGTGCCTTAATAATAGACGATATTTATCCGAGAAGAGCATATAGATCGCTATATTGCATGATGCATTAACAATCACCTGAAATTCGTTTCTATTATTATTTATATATTTCAATTATAAGGCTAGATGAAAGTCTCCATCCCCCTTCTCTTCCCGCTTCCCTCATTTATCTCTTTCACTGAGATAGCTCCCCCTTTGTAGAGATATTCGGAATGCGAAATCCCTCTTAATTAAGGAAGAGAATTGCATCTTTCAAAAATACCCAGAGATTGTTGAAGTTTAGCGAAAAGGTCTAGATGATAATTAACAAGTGAGTGCTAAAAAACTATCAAGATATATGCGCGTTTTTTTCATTCCGCTTATATCGACCAATTCTAAATTCTCTCAGAAAAATAAACCGACGAATAATAGGTTTATTTGACCCCACATATGTATCCGCTTTAGAAGTTTCGTTTATTTCTCGGCATAATTGCTATGAAGTGCAAATCGAACTTTTATAAAATTCATGTGAGTTTTTCCACACGTTACATATCGATAATTTCTATCGACACTGATGGATTATTGAGAAAGATGGAGGAAGAACCATCATCAAATTTAATATCGCTCATTTCAGTGATTGTCAGGTGGAGTTTGCCGGACAAACAGACAGACACAGACAGACACGGATACTTATATGCATACAGAGACGATTTTGCAGAAATGCTTATTATTAATGCAAATTTACCAAAACGTACAAATTACCAGTGACCATTGATTTCATTGGTGAATATATTCTGATGAATTTCAAGATATTGCAGTTAACATCGAGGCTTTAGAAGAATTGACAACGAGAGAATGAATTTATTTTTCTGCTAGGAAGAAATGATGTTGAGCTCAGAAATCGGAAGCAAACTTGAATGCTTCAGCGTAAATGTGGTCGAACTTGAAGAAGATATTACCCCTTCCTTGCTATCGCTTTACTCTTGCCCTCCCCCACCTCCCCCCCCCCCCCCACTCTCCACAAAAAAAATAAAAACACTAAATAGTAAGCGAAATTTCCAAGGCATAAAGAGATATGTGTTGTGAAAGATAAACACTGACTTCCAAAATCGAAGTAAAAAAGTAATGATATATGAGGTGAAGAGCGTGATAATGATTCAAAGGAATTATAGACTCTCAAAGATGACGATCGCAACGGACTTTTTGGGAATATTAAGTAAATCACACCGGGAAATAGTAGAGCAACATTTTCGTAAAATAAGAAAGCTGTTTAAATGAATTAAAATCATACTAGTATATTTAAAGAAAAAAAAATGAAATACAGTTGATATGTAACATTGACTGACTTTCAAATATATCACTTGAATAGTAATACAAATTTGTTATGGCTTCACGATTGTCTTCTCTTGAATTTATTTTTGCAAGTGAACTTTATAGATCAGAGAGAGATCCACGATTTATACTCAGCATTCCATTATCGTTTGGAAAAATTCACGCATTGAGTTTTTTTTTTTTTTTTGATTGATTGATTTACATGGTCGAAAATATGGAGAAAACTTCTTCTTCAAAAAAAAATGTTACCTATAAAAATATTTATAAGAGGAGAATTTTGAGGGAAAATTGCACAGATTCGTTGGAAGCGTTTTAATGAAATACAACTGTTCGAAGATGATTGCAAAGAAATCGTCCACTTAGAGAATGTTTCAAGTAGAAGCAAAAAAATGAAAATTGATATGTAGGCAAAATAGTGATCTTTTGTAAGATGGATTCGCTATTTGATGCTATTTGTTCTTTTTTTTTTTTATTCCTGAGGCCTCATCTATTGTTAGAGAACGGAAATGCGTATGAAAGTGTTTCGTTCATAGAACATCTCTATGTTGGGAGGCCCCAATTGAACAGGATTGCAACATAGAAACTGCCGAACGAGCAATGAGAAGCCCGAATTTTGTGATGACCAAACTGGGGATGTGGTCACATCAGCTGATGCAACCGCATCCTCCGAGATCCTCGAGATAATGGGTGAAGTTGTTCAAGTACTACTGGAAACTTTCATTCTCATTTCTCGTATGCTTGACGGATAATTTTATCCTTTGCATTCAGCCTCTAAACGACTGAAGAATTCTTCAATCATCGTGGTAACAAATCAACGGAAATCTCATTCGCTCATTATTACGTATAAAAAGAAAAAAAAGACGACTTACAAGGAAGTTGTTATAAGTGACAAGCGATACGTAAAGTTCATTATCATATCCGACATTTTCAAGGATATTGACAACAAACGCAAGCGTATTGCACGAGAGGAAGACAAGTACGATCGCAACAAGCATGATCGATGTTTGCCGTTCTTTCCTCTCCGCTCGTTTTGCCGCTTCATCCTGTGCACCTCTATGATGGAGACGATTTGAACGGCGTACAGCGAATAGCACCTTAAACTATATTGATTGATAAGTGTAGAATAACATCCTAAACATCGATGAGTGCTCTTTGGGAGAATCGATATGTGGAGGATCATATAATCCTCCTTCAAGAGGATAGTTAATTGTCCGCTTTTTGTGATTTAATGAAAATTTTGAAAACTTTTCAAGAAAGGAGAAAACGAAACGACTTTGCAAATTTCGCGTTACAGGCAACCGTTTTAGCAAAAAAAAAAGGCTGCTGGAAGATGCTGTTCAGCAAAGTGTGTGCATGCCATAAGCATGATTTTTTCTAGTACTTAAAAAAAAACCTGATATGTTTGCATTCTAGACATTAGCGCCACGCTACAACCGACCACTTGTCGTTATGATTTTTGAAAGCTGATTATCTTGTAAAAATTCTCGATGGATTTTTAATTCATCGAAGCATTTCAAATAAACTGAGCTAAATAACGCTAGAACTTAGCACTCCGCATTAGTTTCAATTAAAATTTTCATTAAAATTTTCCATCGACCGAGTTATTGCCTTGTGAATTCGATGCAATAACGCTGCTATCTTAATACTCTTCGAAAATTCTCTAAGAATAGGGAATAATATTGAGTTACTATCTTCCATTTTTCATTCAGTAAAAAAAAAAATTTGCAGTATCAAAATTGTAAGCATATTTTCTTTATTTGATGCGCTAACATTGCTAATATTTTTCTATTCCATTACAAATATCACTTTTATTTGAAGAAAAATTACTATGATATTATGTGTTGTGCAGATTATTTTCGAATAGTCAAATTTGAAAAAAAAAGAGGCATATTTCCGGTGTTGTATAGTATTCTTCAAGGGGGTATTAGTATAGTGCAATATATTGTAGAGCAGATCGACCATTCTTTTTTTTTTTTTTTTTGCTATACGATCGAAATGAATGATATACCGTTTCTAAAATAAAACCATTTTGCGATAATATCATCCGAAAATTTTTTTAATAGACCGATATCACTTATTTCCAATATCTATTTTTTAAAAAATTTCTCACTTGAAAACATCTCTAAGCGCTCATAGATTGGCGCTAATTCGAAGCGAAATGCACCAATTTAGCTTTAAAAAATATATGAATATTTTTAGTGATAGAGAGCATTGCTAACTAATTACGATCAAATGGTAATGTTTTCTTCTAAACGAAATTACAAGCTTAAATTTAGGTTTCAACTTACCTCAACCGATGATCTATCACTTTCTTCGTAGTGCGCTTTTCATATTGCATTTTCTACGCAAAAAAATGAAACAAAATAAAATAAAATGCCAAAGCATCGAATATTCGATAAGAATTTCCCCATTAGTAATCTTTTCTATTCTATTGAATTCGATTATTTATTCACAGCAGAAAAAACTTTGAATTTCTTTGAACTTATTTTTGTTTTCAATTAACCGCTAAATTCTCAAATAAATATGTGTGGAACGTAGTAAATGAATCCTTTGATGAGCGTAGATATGTTTAGATTTTTATTGCGATAGGGAATAAGCGAAAAAGGAATACAGATGAAACATACAAACTTTCTAATATTAGGCATAAATAAAATTCAATGATATGATAAGCTGATAGTTTTATTTTGAAAGTTAACCAAAACCTCTTTTTCTTTTTTTTTTTAAACCAAAGTATAGATTGAAACATCTGTAAATTTTCTCTTTCCTATCAAATTTTATTACTTTCTTAAGAGATATTATAACTAAAAGTTAGGAGATTATTAATGAAGAAAACAATAAGGAGTGGAAAAAACACCTTAACAAGCGTACCTGTGTATTAAGGACGATCAATATTGAAAATGGTACGACAAACATAAGGATGGTATATGCCCAACCGAAAAAGATTAATCGATAGGTGGCATTAAGCCGTAAATCGGATGGATTTAGCACCGGAATAAATTCATTAATATTCGATCTAAAGCAATTGTTGACAACACGTACCTAAAAATATGTTTCTTCATCGTAACGGCATTTTTGCAAAGCATTTTTAGACGCTTTTTCTTCGTCAAAATTTATTTCAACGAAACGCCATCATTACAATATCATAGCTTTGTTTTTCGATCACTTTGGATTACTCGCTTTTGAGAGAATTTTGTGACCGCCATTTTTTTTAACGCAATAGCTTTTTATTAAATTGCACGATATGAGCAGACGACAATTCGATGATATTTTTAACGAACGATGCAAATTTTATTAGGATAGACTTTAAGAATGCAAGAGAATTGCACAATGTGATCGAAATGCAATCGAACTGTTTCTATAAATGACCCAAGTTGTGGTACTTCGTGAATATGCGTTTTTTCAAGGACTTACATAACTATTTCAAAGAGAAGAATTCATTGTTGAAAGAGTTTACGCAAATTAAGTAACAGGTGATCTTTCAGACCATATATTAGTACGCCAGGCTATATAGAACATTTACTTGGGGCTTGGGGCACCTCAGGAATGGATACGGACGAGGAATAGTTTTTTGGCACATTCAGTTTCTGTTTTTTTCGATTGCGCCAACTGCCACACAAATATACAGAATTTATCGTTTCAAATGTGAACGTGAAGATGAAATATATGCTAAAGTATAGTGTGGAATGCGTATTGAAAAGAAGTGAGGGTAATTCAGACATTGAGTTGGCTGCAAAATTACGACATTTGCGGGCGGTAATATATTGCTATCTTTATGTGGATGAGTGTGACTGAAGATCTTTAAAATCACTGGCCATTTATCTGGAGGTCTTTATATAATTCGAAGGGGGTGGGGGGAGGGAGGTATTTAAGGGAATAACTTTAAAAAGCAAGTTTGACTAGATTTTTTGAATAAGATCAGCAAAACACATTATCTCCTGGTTTCTTAATATACAGAATAACGTAAATATATTATATATATATATATATATATATATATATATATATATATATATATATATATATATATATATATATATATATATATATATATATATATATATATATATATGGCAGCGAATGGTTTAGGCAAATTAGGTTATATTATATGCCATATATGCATATGCGTATGCTCCATCGGTTCGAGGATACAACATCCATTATATGGATAATATGAACAATAAAAAAGGTGCAAAGTTCACTAGCAAACCTCAAAAAATCGTGTTGTATTGAAGAGAACCGAAAATGCAAGCAGTGATAAGATGAAGATTCGAACTCGATTCTGTTCGAGTAGAGAGGCCGCCTTGAATGGAAGGCACACACCAATATAACGATGTACCGACATCCCTGTTGTCATCCAAACACTGCAATTAAAATTGCTCGTCGAGTAACGAAAATTGATGATCACTTTACACATTGTTTATAATCACTTGCAAACTCAATTATAAATGCAATTATTTTCAACGCAGAATATTTTTGAGGTTTTCAAAAAAAAAAAGTTTTTTATTAAAAATATTGCATCTATGCATTGTCACTGAAAATATTTGATAAACTATTTGATATCTAGCCAAGAATTGCACTGACGAATTCAAATTTGCAATAAGCCATTCTCATATCAGTTTATACTTTTTTCCTTTTTCTTTAAAATAAACTTTGCAATAATTTCCAATAAATTCATTTATGAACACTGTTGAATTAAAATTGGCTCATTGAACTTCATTAAAAATTAGCTCTCGATACTCTGTTCATTTCCATCTCATATTCTTTACAAGCTGAAAAATAAGTTGAAAGTTATAATGAACATGCTGCATACGACTGGCATCAAAAAAAAAAAAAAATGCAATTTACGACCATAATTACCGATCAACCCTTCCCAAAAATAATCAATCAATAATTAAACCCACTCAATAACGAATCGATATTTCACTTGAACTCTCCGCTTTTAAAAATATTCTACGAATGATTCATGCACTTGTAGAAATACACAAATAATTTCATTAAAATATTTGTATTCTTCCTGCTCATCCGGATATATTCAATATCTTTGATATGATTTTATCATATTCGAATATTAATACAGATATTCAAAGGCACATTCATATGTGCATAAAAATTGCAGTTATTTTATGCTAATTTTGTTATGTCTAAGCGACGAATTTATAAATTTTATTTAATTGTAATGCATTGTGTAAATATATAACAAACTTGCTTCATCATGATTTTTCTCTTTAGCTTTATAGGTGATAAATAAAGAAATTCAGCAATTTTCTCAGCGGAACTATTCAAGTAGGAAATACATTCTTTTGATAAACATTTGCAAAATTCGAGCCGATAGAGCTTTTTTTTTTTTCTGTGGTTTTGAGAGCTCAATTAGGAAGTAAAAGTTTTTCCTCAGTAATGACAATCGCTTCCATATGGACAATTGCATTTGTTGAAAGTAACGTCTAGAATTACCAATATATGTGAAAATTTTCCATCTCTTCGAAACCCCATTAAGTTTGAAAATTTTTACGGAATTGCAAAATATAGCATCTAATCGTACATGATAATTCTTGAGCATTAATTTCAACTTATCAAATATTTCTCAATCGACTTATCAACTTATCAACTTAAAAGTATCAAGTACAATAATTAATTTTATTTAATCTTAGATAATGATTCTCTCATTCATATACAATTCGAAGAAAAGCATTTACACTTTATATATCTCATATATTCTCAAGCATTTTTTTTTTTCACTTGTATTTCCTCTTTAATAATTGTACAAAAAAAAAACTTTTTGCTTTCTAATTTTTCCTTTCATTTATTCATTTCTAAATTCACATAAACTTCTAATGAAGTGGAACCATTCAAGACATAAATGTTTCATCGAAATTTTTTTTTAAGCAAAGAGAATCAAAAAAAAAAAATCTATTGCAATCGTTTCAAATTTTTTAAAAATATGCTTATTATGCGTATAAAATGATAGAAATTTGAAAAAATTTCAATATTTTAGTTATTTTTGATATATTCGAATTTCCACTTATATTTAAACGATTTGAGGAAAATTTATTGCTTTGACAAACGTATCAATTCTAATCGTAAAAACGGTTACGAAAATCCACTATCAATTCCAATGAATTTTTTCGATTATCACTGAATTCTCTTTCTCTCGTTAAAATTTTCGAGTACGAATTTCACGCACTAAGGATCTCTAAACGTTTTATTTAGTATCTCAAGTGCAAAATCAATTTGCTCAATTATCGTTTGCAATGCAATTCTCAAGCTTTTAGTGCAAAAATTACAAATATGCACCCTTCGCATTTTATGATTTAATAGAGATGAGAGGTATATTTCAATAATTGAAATAATTTTAACGATAGCATCAAATTTTATAATTGTGCATTTACCTTTCCTTCCTTTAATGAATAATAAGCTAAACGTACATGTCTCATAAACTATTTAACCTATTCGAGACGGAAGTTAGGTTTAGTTTCGTTGAAATTTTAACTTATATTTCAAAAATTTTTTTTTCAATTTTAGAAATAAGAACTGATATTCTTACTTATTACTCTTGACATTATTAGTGTTCGGAATATTTTAGAGCAATTGAAGAAAAATTGGAGGATCTTTGAAATGCCTCAATCGCAACATTTAACCTTCAAATGTTGCAAAAAAAAAAGAAAAGAGAAATTCCCGGCTTGACATTTGAGGAATAAAAAAAAACTTTCAGATATTTCGTACAATGAAATATCGCAAAGGCTTTATAAGAAGAGTGAAATCTTATAGGAGGAATATTTTCATAGAGGAATTCAAACCTCACCACCTTTTTTTTTTTTTGGAATGTCATTAAAAATTTCTTCTTCTTCACAACTTTTTTTTTTTAGTAATCTAACACTGTGATGTAATTTTGGATTTGAATGTAGATGCTTGTTGATTTCGATTCATCGAATTTTCAACAGCATTGCAACTTGAGAACACACTCTCAACGCATTTAGAAATTCATAAATTGTTCCGCTTTCTTATTTTTTTCACTCCATTCATCGGAAAATTCTACTGCTTGCTTTTTCGACTAGAGATGAAGCAGTCTAGTTTCTTGCGCAAAAAAAAAACGGAAATGGCATAATGACGCAAACATAGCACAATTTTTGTTTTTTTTTTTTTTGCAACATAATCGATGAGTGCAAATATGACGCTCGAGACCATACTTGAGATGATATTTCAAGAATAAACGCGTTGTCTCACATCGTCAACAAAATTTTTCTTCGAGAACAATCTCGAGAGAATGAAGCCAATGTCTATCACTGCATTATGATCACAAAACGGTCCACATCCTCCAAATATGCTCAATTAACGAGAAAAAGGGAAGGGAAAGGCGCATGCAAAAATTTTCGGAACTAATTTTGGGAAGTAATACGCAATTAGACAGTGAGAAATAATTTTTAAAAAAAAACATAAAAATTTTATGAATTTCATGGAAAATTCACTGAAAACGCAAATTTCATCGATCAGACCAAATTCGTCGTTCGTATGAAACACAATTGAGAGCCGACCGTTGCAATTTCATTGTTGAATTTCCAATTCTATTTAACAGAAGTGCCCTTTGACGGGTGGCATGACGTTTAGTGATTGTAAATTTTGATGAACTAGTGACTATCGAACTTAAAAAGTAATGAAGCATAAATTTCGCTCAGCAATAATCAACAATAAATTTTGATAAGAAATTATGACTCGCAAATTTTCGCTAAAAATATTTAAATAATAGAATTTTTTTTTTTCAAGAGTCTGACTGAAGGAATGGTTATTTTTATGTACATTTAATATGGAATTTTTTTTTCTACACTTCACTAATTATAGTGCAAATAAAATAAGTGGATTACTTTAATGGATAAACTCTAATTTAATGCGCAAAAAAATTCGAGCGTAATTTTATATTTACCTATTAATTTCGTATTTACCTAATTCACTAAATGTGTGAGATGAGTGCAATCAAGTTGTTGCAAATTAATTTCAAGCATTCGATTCAATGCTAACTATATGGAGAACATACCACAGATCAGACACACGTACAACGATCAGGCAAGCGTACAATTTCAACTAATATAATAAAGAGATATAGGAACATGCACGGTAGCAAAAACGCATGCCGATATGTTTGGTTTATTTGCGGATAAAGCTTAAAACGTTGCCGTTTATTCTCACAAGGACAACTTTTATCGCCAAACAAATAAAATTTAGCCGCTTTTGATGATCGTGAACAGTATATGAAAACTACGACATGTTGCAAATTTAATGCACTTAAGTGAATATATAAATAGTAAGTAAATGGTCTAATTTAGTACGTTTGTGCGAACGCAAAGATACAATAACTCCTCGACGATTATATGTTGTAAATGAAAATCACTACATTTTCCTTTTTTTTGAATGAGTTTTTTTTAAATAATATAGTATTGTGTTCTCTTACATTTGCTGAAATCCACACTCTCAAATCTCAGCAAAAATCTTAGAGGTTCTATTCGAAAGAAACAATACAATATGCAAATTATAAACAATGCAATGGAATATCACTTTCAATAAAAATTTCGTAAGATACTATCTGAAATGTGGCAAAGTTTTCACCTCAAATTTGTGTTTACTTAAAAAGATAAAATATTATTGTTTTTCAGTCTATCATATTGACGAATTATCATAATATTGCGTTACTGCAAGAGAAAATCATGTAAAACTCTTATGAGCGCAATAAACACAATGAAATAATTGAATATTATTGATGAAATTCTATTACTAATATATAATAATTCTTTGAATAAAGCACCAATACAAAGGAAAAAGTTTCAACGATTTTCAAACGTTATATCTGTTAAAGTGAGCACTATTAATGATCAGATTTTCATGGATATATTTTAGGATCTATTAACAACTCTCTAGAAAGTGCTCACTTTGTTTTGACATACGGATATTATCGAATGATGAAAGCAAGGAAAATTGAACTTTTTTTTTAAATTTAGAATTCATTAAATAAAATACTCGTAAATTTTATAGAGTTAGCTTCATATTGTAGATTCATATCATCAGTTATGCTAATGAGCGAATCACATTTAACCTATTGTTTCTTATTTCAATCCAACTCATATTCATGGTGTCAATATAAATAAATTATGAGCGGAAAGCTTTATTTTTATTTTTTTTTCTTGAAAATTAGCTATGTTACAATAGAGATCGTTTAGAAAATAGAATACATATCAATAAATCAATTGCATCGAATAAATGAGAATTTAATTGCAGAAACTAGGATACGAATTTTATGACTCGAAATTTATAACAATATGATGAAATTTATTCGTTTATAAAGAATCAATAATTATCTTCGAGTGGAAATCTCATAATTTATTCTCTTAAATGTACATTTCAAATCAAAATTTATTTCTTCAGCTCCTCATTTCCTCCTACGTTCGCTCCCTCTATCCGCCGCTCCTTCCTCTTGGCTTCGCGAAAGTGAATCCCGGTTATAACTGTGCTCAGGCATGTAAAAATATGCAAAGAAGTGACGCGATCTTCATAAAATGCTATGAAATTTTGGAAAAAAAAGAGAGCAATTATTTCACGCTTCATGGCTCAACTGTTAATATTAAGTACCATCACCACTCATGAATGGTATCCTTATTGAAATGTAAAAACCAATTTTTTTTTTAGTGAATACCTGTGCCATCAATAAATTCTACTTCCAATGAAATCAACGACGATAATGCGTGCAAATGTGCATTCTACTATTAATAGCATCGGTGCGAAGTGTGCAATTTCCAGTCTTCGCTTTTGCACGATAGTTTATTGAAGTGCATGCATCAAGGGGGGGGGGGGGGGACTTAAACTGCTTTCATATTATTTACTCTCATAAAATATAATCCGTATTCCGTATAGAGAATCAATCAGAAGAATGCCTATAGAAACCTCAAAAATCAAGTATATTTTAGATAAAATTAAATATCATTTTATCTTCTATACGTTTAAAACGTGTTGTTTTTATACTATACCTGATTTCCCTTACAAATATTATATAATAATTTCAGATTTTTAAAAATATTTGTAATACACATTCTTTCCTTATCAAAATTATTCTAACGCTTATATTACTAATGTAAATCTTATTAATTAACGTTTTCGTGGAGAATATAAATTCACTATGAAGTTTCTAGAGATATCATGCAGCTATAGAAATGTTTGAATAATTGACTAGGATAGAAAGAGTAGAAAGTATTCAATGTTCATTGATGGTGAGGTGTTTGTAATCACAATATGCTAGAGTAAAATAAATTATTCATGAGGAATAAATCTTTCAATGGAAATCAGCATTGGATTGAATATTTGAAGTTATGGGAGGTGGTTTTTTTCTTCAGACGATCTTTCGAAGTGAAGTTTCTCTCTATTGTATTTCAACGAATATATTCGTTATGCTCACGTTTTATTATGGTCTATCACGAAAAACTGCTCATAAAGTTGGGAAAATATTTGCGCTGTTGGCTCGTTTCTAAAGTTGAAATATTTTAAATTTGCTGAAAAGTTGTCGAAAATTACAAATTTTGCACTCTCCATTGCTTCATAGACAAATGTTTCGAGTATTACCGAAATACCTCCATTGCGCTCTCTATACAATTTACAATACTAAATGCCTATATGGTCTTTTTATTTGATTTTTGATAACGGATTGCTTTAAAAAAATGTCTAAAAATTCGCACTGCTTTAATTGCAGAATTTATCCTCATCCATATATGCAAAGTACACTACCAGACTAAGATAGTTTAAAATGTAATCATTGAAATATCGCATATTCATGTTTGGCTTAATTTTTTTGCGGCAAAATTGCGCTCCAATTTTTCGACATTTCGGTGCCTGAAAGGTTTCACTTTGTCTTCCATGATGTTGCAACTTCCCTTCGATGCTTCATAATGCCATTTCCGTTTTTTCTTTTTTTCCATACGCTTATATAGACGATGTCTGTTGCATTTCGATGAAGTGAAAAAACTTTGAATGAAGCTATATAGATGCTGTATTTTGTGAGCTGAAATAACAATTCTTTTTTCATCTTACTCCTCGTTGCAATTCATATGAGGGTCATCATTTGCAACATTAGTGCATCACACAATCGCATTCCACACTATATCTTTCTATACAGTATTCCCAACTATTTCAAGTACCCAGGTTTTCTTTATTTCAGCAATCTCATCGATCAACGTTGTTACACTTCTCTGCTCATATATGTGTGTTCTGCTCATATATATATATATATATATATATATATATATATATATATATATATATATATATATATATATATATATATATATATATATATATATATATATATATATATATATATATATATATATATATATATAGCGAATATTTTTTAGACTTGGCTGCTATTAAGTCTCAGTTTATATGATGCAGAAGAGCATTCTACATCGGTTGTACCCCATATTTTCATTGCAAATAACAACGAACTTTCCCTCGGGAATCCACGAAAAAGGTCAATCATGTAATGCTGTAATCACTCGTCTCGAAATTTTTGAACTCAAGCGTAGATTGATTTCGAGTGTATTGTGAACAACTGTTTGAGATGCAAAAGCTATTAGTGCTAAAAATAGTACACTAATGATGCCGCAAACGCATTGATAACAAAGTGAGATAGCTGAGAGATTAAAAAAAAAAACATATGATGTGTTGTGCTATATTTGGATATGATCATAGGCCTCGTGTTATATAAGACACTTTATTAATCGTTCAAAAAAAAAAACCATCTTATAGTAAAATAAGGCTAATAAATATGAATTATTATAACGGAAATAGCATGCCACTATTCAATAAACTTATTGAGATTCTTTATCTCTAGTTCATGCAAAAATATTCGTGATTAGAAGTTGAAATATGTTGGTATCTAATAATGAGTGCGAATGCAGGCAGCTATTAAATGGGAATAGATGAGCGGAAAACCATTAGCGGAGATTGAAATAAAAACTTCTAGTTGCACTTTGAAATTTAGCGAAATTATATGAAATTTTTTAACAAAATTTTCTGGAAGCTTTAATCTCACTCAAACGTTTAATTACAAAAGCAGAAAGAACTAGAATAGGATATAAATTTCCACATCTCCTCCCCCCCCCCCCCACCCCTCTCCCTTGCCCGCTCTCCTTCCTCTCATACAGTTATGCTGAAATTAGACGAAAGAATTAGAAGAGATGCCTTTAAGATTGATTAATGCTCTACCCTTTCTTGACCTCTTTCTTTTTCACTTTCACTCTTCTCTCTCCCATTCGCTTGCAATCTATGTGCATTATCCATCGAATATCGTAATGAATAAATTTCCTTCCTGGAATGAAATCTCACTTGAAATTGATATTTAAATTTCGGTGAATTTTGATCTTTCAATAATATATTTTGATGATGTTTTCCAACCATCAAAATGATAAAAAAAAATACTAGAAAATATTGAGGAATTCATAGAAGGCACAAAAAAAAAAAAGAAAATGAAGTCAGTCACTCACCTGATCGTTTGTGACAATGTCATTAATCCGTACATATATGGAGCCACCCAATAGCTGCAAAAACATAATTTGTTGTATCTATAAAAATTGGAAACGTTTGCCTTCTATTGAAAATTTTATTTGCAATCATTATCACTATGCTCGAATTAGAGGTAAATATTGAAAGATCTGAATCTATCATTCTATTTGCTGACGTTAATGAACGTATATGATTTCTGATAGCGTTTTAATGAAATTAATCGGCAATAATTCGTAAATAACGAATTCCAATTTTGTGGGCCAAATTATGAATCAATAGATTTCCGGAAATTAAAAGAAGGTGTTGGTGATGCACCTTCATGTGTGATTGAACTTCGATTTTCAAATGTATCAATTTGACGGCAGTCTATTTAAATCCTCCCGATATATGGTAGAAAAATTATCAGCAGTGCTCAGTAGAATACCCGAAATTGAGCACTATTATAAATAAACCTCATTAGAAATTGAGGATAGTTTGATTGTGCATCGATTAAAATAAACCTTAGATACTCACTTAGGCGTCTATTATATCAGCTTTATATGAATGCAATTTATGGCTATTATGTGGTCAATTTCATTCGATAAAAAAATTTCTTTTGTTTCTTCTTGACAACCTTTATATTACAAAGAGATGAAAACAAGTTGATCTACGAAAAGACTCAAGAAAAGGAAGGAGAAGGCATATTTGATCATATATATGTGTGAAAGATGGTGTCTTCAATAATCTGTGTTTATTGGCACAATTTAATTAAGATGCGCCCAGATATGCAAATATTTACGCAATAATAGGATCGTTTCGCACTCATTTATTAGTGGTTATTGTTGAAAGAACTGCAGCCATATATGACATCATAACTACAGGTGCACAAATATCCAACGAGAAAGAACAGTCCGTCTATAAATTTTAGAGTTCACTATCAATAGACGATAGATTCAACAGGTAATCGTCGTAGTGTTCGAATTGGTAATTACCCACCTAAATTCCACTATAAGTTCAAGACTGCCGAAGAATGACAACATAATTGCATAGAAAAAGAACTTCTCACCGTACTCAACGACTGTGATTCAATGATGATTCAAATGGTCATAAAAAGCAATAAATTAGCGCATTAAAATTTACCTGTAATGGTGCCCCATTCCCCCTTAAAACAGCAAAAAGAACGATTAGATTATAATCGCAAAAGCTCTGAAATTAGAAAATTTCTTCCATAATTTTCTTTTCGTAATAAAATGAGCAAATTAATGACTGTATTATATTTGAACTTTACAAGTGGAATTTTCAAAGCATTTGAGTAGGATTAATTAAATGAATGTGAATGAATGGGAAAATAAGCCAAAAGTATTGTATCGATATCAACATTTACATTTCATCAAAACGAATCAATTTTTTTAAGCAGTTACAAAAAGAAAAATCCAACTAATACATGAATAATATTCGAAATGAAACAAGCATAAATCTTGCAGCTACTTTTTTTTGAAAACGAAAATAGCGTCCATAACAGTTTTCTACTTGACTCGTCACCTAGAAATATGATAATGGGCATTTATTGGCGTCAAATAAGTGATATATATATATATATATATATATATATATATATATATATATATATATATATATATATATATATATACAATATTATATATCACAAAAGAGTATCACAAAGGTTTTCTCGAAAGGAAATTTGCGGAAGCCTATAAAACGTTTATTAACAGCAAATAAAAAATAAGTGGAAATTCGTGCCAAAAAGGTTGATGCACTGATGCTCTAGTGAAGTTTAACTTATCACCCATTGAAAGAGCTTGCCGAATAACCAGAAACTCCTTCAAAACCTTTGATACTTCGTTTTCTTCCATAACTGATTAGAAAATTGCATAAATCTTCCATTGGACAATTCTTTTGAAGGTTGCTTATATTCGAACTTTCGCAGAGAAATTTCTACTGCAAACCCTAGGTGTAATATTACTTTACAACGAATTTAAATATAGATGACGATCACCAATGTTGTGAGAGAAACCCACTAAATGTCATTGCTATGGTTTTCATGATTCGCTTTAGGGATGAGTCGAGAAATAGCTATAAGTAGTGCTGCATTATCCTCGAATAAGGAAGCCATAGTGATGAGGAACAAAAGTGACGAGTGCATATGGTTCTTACAAAGTTCACCTTTCTTGCCAAAAAAAGAGAGAAAATGTGAAAACAGTAGGAATTTTGAGGTTGCTGGCGAAATACCTGAGGTTGTGACAGGTGACGTCTGGTCATAGTACGCCACAATTTCGTCTGCACTTTATCGTTGTAAAGGAGAACATAGCTTGTGAATTTTTGACGTATTTGAATACAATATTGCACATTCGAAGAAAATTATGAAACTGTGCTGCGCTCTAGTGCAATATAGTATAACCTAAGAAATCTCCATAGTCAAGGAATCTCCAAGGTCGCAAAGGATAATAAATTACAACGAAGCAAAGCATGCTACAAAGTATTCGAAAATCCTACATTCCTATTAAACAACATTTCTTTTCAAAGATGAAAGCCAACAGATAGAGACAATGGGAGACTGTTATAGCACCTTGTACGACTTCGACAGCGATGACCTTTCCTCGAATTAATGTGTGACTTTTAGCGATTTACGTTCTATGCTTTATCAGGATGCTCCTTAATAAACCGGAGATGCTTCCGTTCATCCGGAACGTGTTTTCCGTTAGCTGAAGAAGTATATGTAACCTGAAGGTGACGCGAATTTTCTTGATATCTAGCTGAACGTTTTTTTCCTTTGCTAGGTTCATATCGCCAAATGGAAGATTTCTGTGTAAAGAATGCTGTAAAGTAGCATTTTCCTGATTTATTGCAATATAAAGTGGTGAGAAAGCAAGGTTTCAACATGCAAGACATTTGCGATATGCGTCTATAATTTGGAGTATTTTTCGTGCCATCGTTGTCTTTGTGTATGACAGTCACATTCGCAAGTTCCTATTGCTTAAAAAATTTCCCCATCGAAACGGTTCAATTGAAAAAAAGAGAGCACAACTCTGGTATGACTTGATTTCTTTCAATTCAACGTTTTTCTATGATTCTATCAAATCCCGATGTGTTATTTGATAGTGTACAGACGAATATCTAGAGAAAAATATCGGTGAAGAACTTTTGCACCTCCAACCTATCACGTTTTCCGTTATATTTTCTGATCATATCTTGGTATCCCACTTTGCGGTAAATTGTTTCTCCTATGCTAACACCTACGCGTTACGTTCATTTTCAGCGTATCTTCTTCGAATACTACCGACAGAGTTTTTTCATATTCTTGTGATTTTATAGAGAATTTTGTGTCAGCTGGCGGAAGAAACACCTGCTTTTTCAGCTCCCTTCACAGAGGTGAGAAAATCTACTGAAGTCCTCTCCAGGCTCCAATGCGAAGGGTAGCTTGATATAAGGGGGATTTTTTCGAGTGGAAAGCTCCCTTGGTCCAAAATCAATGAATGATTTCTATTCTCTGCCTCCGTAGAGGGTGAGTGACGATGGAGTTGGAATACTAAGTGGTACATCGATACGTTGGAAGTCGGTGAAACGCTAAGATTCCTCGACGATTGAAATAACAAAACATTTCTTCATAGTTTAGCTCTACTCAATCTACCAATAACCGCTATATTTTGCATATGAATTACAAGAAAAAGATAACAGAATGTATGAATGTAAGTAATATGAAATCATTCACACTATGCACAAATTTGCATAATATTAAAGCTTCAGTCATTTGCATATGAACATCTCTCCTAAGGAAAGAACTGTTTAATGAGTGGTTCTCAATTTTTATGCTTTAACTTCAAATAGCATAAAAACTTTTCTTAAAGGAAGATATTGATCGCCATGAATATATTCAGATGGACATATGAATATTGCGCAAATGAGATTTCCATACATAAGAGGACAAATAGAGCATGCAGCTGCTAATTTTTTGCGGACAAAAAATGCAGCAAGATTCCAGAAAAAAAAAAAACTGATGTTACTGCTCATGCATTTTTCAACTTATTTTACGTTTCATTTTCGAATATTTCAGGTTCGATGCAGTCGAAAGTAAAATGCCTCGACTCGAAAAAAGCGATTCATATCGAATGTGAATTTTGTTTTTTTTTTAAAGTTTTCATTGCTCTTAACTATTCGTTGGTGGAACTTTCCCTCCCATAGTTAATACAGCCAGATGTAATTGTATTACAATTTGTTTCAGTGATGTTTTCAGGGAAGAATTCCTGAAAAAAAAATTGATTCTTATGTTGCAAAAAAAAGAACAATAGACTTAATTTAATTATTAAATGGTTTACACGTTTTCATTAGGCATCTTTTCTATCATTGAGAATAAATTAAACGCATAGTGAATGAAATATTTGTTAGTGCAAAATAAACAACGATTCAATTACTCTCACATAATTTGCATATTTTATATCGTAAAATTTTTCATCCATTGAAAATCAAGTTGATAATCTGATATATTCTATTCTAACTTTCATCTTCGAAAAATTCTATCGAAGATCATAAAGCATAAATCCAAAAAAAGCAGGCGAGCTGAATAAAAAGCAAATAGATTTGTGTGGTTGTTAATATAACTCGCCAAGAAGAATACTCTTCACGCCACATGATTTTTTAAGTCGGCAATCTAGAGTCGAAGCCAACGAGATATAGAATTAGATGAACGGCGACGCAATTTTATTAGCTTTGATGGCATTTTCTGACAACTTCATCGCATTCACTTTATAAGCATATTTCAAGATAAATTATTTTATATTTGTGCTCATTTGGCATGACTTTATCAACACTTAAGGATGTCATCGATATGCTATATAATGCATTGCAGCTGGCAGCTACTCTGGAATTGTCCTTTCAAAGCTTACCGATAGAGGAGTCGACTCCTGTATTTCTTTCTCGATCGACTATCCTAATGAATATCTGTGAGCGAAATTTGCTAAACTCGAACAAGAAGCACATTTAAAAACGTCAACTATATATTTGGTATTTCTGACGATATCTATCTTATCAATGCGGTCGACTTAAGATTGATGCCCTCTTGCACACATTGAGTGCGATAAATACCCCCCTCTTAAATTTTTAATACCACTCAACGAATTAAGAATTTCTAATTCTAATATTTCATTTTTATATATTCATAAATTTATTTCCTTTAAATGTAGATTTTCCTTATGGAATTATTATTCGTGAAATTTTTCTTTCTTTTTTTTTTTTTTAAATAACACTACAATTCTCTTGAATCCTTAAATATGAAGTTTCTTCATCAAAATTGGATAATATTGTAGTGACAACAAATGTCAACCATTTTCTTTCCTATGCTAGGAATATTTCAGCATTTTTTTTTTGCATATCGTTTTTTTTTCTTTGAAAAAAAAATCGATAATTAGACGAAATATGAAAATTTGTGAGATTTTCCGTTAGTAGCAGATGAAAGTGAGGCATTTTTTTTTCGAGTATTTCTTGTGATGTCATAATATATCCCATGTGAATTAAAACCCGTCTCGGTGTAATAAATGTACGAAAAAATTACGAAAGAAAAAAAGAGAGTTGAACGGATCTAATGATTGTTTGGTGAATTTCATGTGTTAAATTTTCGCTGAAAGGATTAACGAATATGATAAGTTCGGAAGAAAATACACCAAAGTTACATTTATGTGTAAATTTTATCCTATTCTATTGCTTGAATTGATTTATATATCAGTGATGTTGATCGCTATATGTTAGCGATTAAATATTTCGTTGTTGCTTCTTGGCTATTCGAACGAATAGCCAATATTGGCCGAAATAATGCATGGCCGAAATATCATGGCCGAATATCATGGTCGAAATATCATGGCCGAAATATCATGGCCGAAATTTCATTAATATCATAGCCGAAATAATGCATGTAACAGTAGCATTGTTTTCCGTTAATAGCCAAATAGCAAACAACATCTTTATGCATAAAATAAAACAAATCACTATCGTTCTCTATCATCAAATAATTGTAAGAAAATAATATCTCCATATTATGACTTCTGTTCTTGATTTTTAATCATTCTTCTAATCGCTCTTAAACTGTGATATTTTTACTTCAATTTTTAAAAAGAGGAAAGTTCTTTCACTCAACATTCAGCGTTAATAGTTCGCTAGTTGTTAAGTGTTTTTTTTTTATGCGTTCATATTCTTTTCAATACGACATTTAATGTCCAACACTATTATTTCCTTTCAAATAGTCATTATTGGCGAAAATGTTGTTATTTATAGATTAAGGTTGTTTCCGCCTAATGGAATGTCATTTCAACAGCGAAATCAACTGTGAAATTATCGTTCAACAATTCGTTGTTGTTGTTATCGAATAAACTTAAATAAGTGAGAAAAATTGCCAGACTAAATGGCAAAAAATATCGTCTCTATATTTGTTGAAATATTCTCGCAATAGTTTTTTAACTAGTCAGATATGTTTGTTCCATCGATACTGCTAATTTGTGCTAATTAACATTAGCATATTTGACTTTACATTTTTTTTTTTGATCATTTGCATCATTTGTGATGAAATTTTCACTGCGTCATTTCTTTCGAAAAAAAAAAGCTTTTAAAATTATTTCCTCTTGTAAATTTTAAAAAACAAACGATTCTTTATTAATGTATATACAAAGTTCTAAATCGAAAAAAAATTAAGTAAGCGAAATACACAATAGATTTTCGCATTTATTTGATTCCACAATTTTTTTTTTTTTTTTTTTGCAAAGGCTAAATATGATGATATCATCTACGCATATCCAGACATTTCTTCATCAATCTCGATTTATCTAGCTTGTAATTTCTACATGTGCACAAGAGCAACTATTTTATGAAGCATTCATGTGCAATGGAATTGACGTTCCGCTTCCAAACTTCCCATACTTCATCGCTTTCTTCATGACTGATGGACCCTTAAAGGCGGTGATGTGGAATTTGTTGATAATATTTGCCACTTAGATCCCCGAACGTGGCTTGCTCATCAGTCATATTTAGTTCAAGATTTGTAGGGAATTTTTATTCCGCTTTGAAACATAATCTTAGAGACTTTATGATTTTTTTTTTGGATTTTTGGACAGACTATTAGAGTATTGGAACTGGTTATGAATACATTATTTATTACTGTTGTTATAATTCTTGTTATTAATTATTATTATAAACGTTACTATTACTATGTTTGATATCGTCACCATCATAATTAATACTAATATTGTTTTCTACTAGTATAATGTCGTTATTGCTGTCATTATTGGTCATTTTTCGGGAGTAATATTGGGATATTTGTAGCATTTATTAGATCATCGTCGGGGTGTATGCTAACTAGTCGATGAAAAGGAGATGGGAGGGAATATAGTGAATTCCAAGATGATTAACGCTCTAAGAGCGCTCATTAAAGTTAGTGACCGCTAAATACGCCTCAAACACAAATAAACGTTTCGTTGCAATACAATCAACCCAACCCACACTAATTGTGCCCTCAAGTAAAAACTCTGCACAATCAATAAATAACTATAATAACTTATATACTATAATATATAACTATAATAACTATAACTTATAGAGTAATTTTATATATATATAACTATATAGACTAATTTTATAGCTATAACTTATATAACTATAAAAACTTATATACAAATAACTCAAACTATAATAACTTATATAGACTAATTTTAGTGTATTTATTAAGGCTAAATAAGTTTTGAGAGAAAAAAAGACGAATTCACTAATGCGCAATAAAATTTTTCATAATTTCCTATTTAATAAAAATGCTCAGAATATATAGATTGGCAGCTTTCCAAAAAAAAAAACATTCGAATTTCTATGAGTTCCCGAATGAAATTATAAAAACGAATGCCTCAACATGTTAAAATTTTTTATTCTATTTCTACGATTCATTTACGGCTTAAAGCTGAAGATATTTATTTTAATGTTTTTATTTCCAACAGTTATAAATGAGCATATTTATGAGAAATGACCGCTCTGAGAAGAATTTTCGCATAGTTGTCGAATCTCATAGCTGTAATGAGGGCGAAAAGTTTTTTTTTTTTTAAACTATTAATTCGAATCGATTTTCTTCATTCGAAACTTTTTTTTTCCTTGATTTATGAGAAATTTTTGCAAAGTTTGATTGCCTCATTCTATTTGTTGTTTTTGAGCACTTTTTCTTGCCTTTTAAAATCTTCTTATTGACCAACAATCTAACCGCTTTAACTCGATAATAAATTGTTTCCCGTTATATGGGAAATTACGCGATAAATTTAATTCAATATTGCGAAATTTACTAAAAAAAATACCGACTCAGAAAGTGATCCTGCAATAAAATTGATGTAATGCATTCCTCTCATTCAACGCAAACGCATAATACAAGTAGATGTTCCAATTTTTTCTTCAACCTTTGTTATTCGAGGAGTTTGAATGGAAAGCAGAACTAATATTGTGACCGGTTTTTGCGTGCATCAATTATAAGCGGACTTCAATGTAATAATTTATTGCCCCATTTGGTTGTCTGAATTATCAAAGGAACAGATTTGTCCAAAGTTCCTAGAAATTGTTTAACTCTATGGCCATGTTACATGATTCATTTGGCATAGCTATCCATCCTACTGCGATAACTGGAAGAGTTACTTCGCTTCGATGTGATGATCCCTATTTTAATCAGCAATAAAATCATCTTTGAAATCGATTGTAGTTACATCAATACATTCGTTAACAATGAAACTTTCATAGATATGCCTAAGATTCTTTGTGGAGAAGCTATTCGATATTACAATTGTAACTTAGGTTCAGAGTAGCTTTTTATGCGACTCATAAGGAGTGGATTATTGAAAATTGCGAATCTGCCGAGTGGTTTACAAAAATACCGTAATTGAAATGAGACCGTCCAAAGAGATAACAGACACGCGCCTTCGGCACGAGTCTGTTGCGTATTACTTCCCAACATTTCGGGAAATTTTCAAAAAAGGTGGATTCATTTAAAACTTGAATTTCATTAGTTGTTGAGGGAAAAAGTTGTGCAGTTAGAATTCTTAGCCACAACTTTTGTGTTGCAAACATATTTATTGGTAAATAGTCTAGAGAGCGCTCTTCAATATTGAGACACGCATAAGCCTATCGCATCTCATTAAATATCGAAAAAATCTTACTGCAAACTTCGCTATAAATCGCTATAAAACTCTGATTTATGGGCAGTATTTTTAGGCGGTTTTATTGCGACGCTTCATCGATATTTTTTCGAAAGCGAAAATTTATCAAATTCGATCGTTTTAACTTTTTTTTTTAATGAGCAATCTTTCTTTAGTGAAATTTTCAAAGAATTGCAAGGCTGAACTTTAGGCTTATCGAGAGATATTTAATGATGCAAATACTACGCAAGCCCAAAGTTATTTGAGTGATCGAGGAAGAGATGAGGGGAGATGGATTTTGCGAATTTCTGGATGTTGAATTAACGTACAACACTTTAATTTAGGGCATGTGAGGTGATGAAAGTCGTCAAGGTGAATTGTCCACAAAAAAAAAATCAGCGGTTTAAGGTGCACTTACATATATGAAACACCTTTGCGACAATATTACACCTGCCAACTCGTTGCGAAAACCTGAAGAGCACACAACCTATGCAGATTAACGCAAAAAATAATGCACTTGTTTGAATAGAATAGAAAAACAAGGGAAAATGGCAAAATAGAATAGATATTCAGCATAGGTTTCGCTCAGAATCCAACATTGAATCTTTTTTTATTTATGGAAACTCTGGAAAATTTGTTTCTTCTACGAAAATAAAAAATCCACTAGGAACACTTTACGTATTTTCCAAATTTTCAAGGAGAAACTTGTATACTTAAGATACCTATGTAAAACAAAGGAGAAGTATGAGCGACGAGGGAGGGGATAACAAGAAAAGGAAACGAAACTGGGATGTATATTCGAGAGAAAACTCGCCCATAAGATGAGCTATAATTTCCTGAAGCTTTCGAATGAAGAACATAATCAAAGGTATGATAAACGATTTTCCGACGTTCATTTCCTAAATAAATCAAAGTTGTACTCACATTCATACTAATCCATCAAACATCAACATTAAATATCGGTTCAGCAAAACCGACTGTCAAGCGAGTGACGCTAAGAAAGGATATTTGAGTTGCATAGCCTTGATGCGACACAACAGATAATTGCAAGGAGTGGAGGGGGGGGGGGGGGGGGATGGAGGGAGGAGGGTGGCAGAGGAAAGAGGGCTTTACAATTGAAAGAGATATTATTTCACTTTTGCAATTCATAATAAATGAGTCCCTAAAATTTTAGAATAAATGGCAATGACTTCCTAACAATCTGGATAGATAAGAGTTGAACAATCCGTGCTTATTTTTAGAGACGAAGTTTTGCCGATGATATAGAAGTGTTTATTCCTATATTAAGCTAGTTATGGCAATCTTCTTTTTTTTCCTACGATATAGCGTTTTTACATTTATGCGTAATTAATATCAATTAAAAGAGTACTCATAAGCATTGAATATCAATATCGATATGTGTTAATGCTTTCAGTATGCACTGTTTAATGCTTAATAGTTTTATTCTTGATCTACGTTTAATTGTCACCGTTTGTGAGAAATTGAGAAAAATAAAATAAAGCATATTGTCTCATGAATATTCAAAGATCTTATCTTTAAAAAAAAAACAGTCGAATTTCAATTGCTAAAACTTTCTTCCATACTAAAAAAAAAAGATGCATGCAAATGATATGCGAAAATTATTCATTCAATAAGTGCAAAATTCTCCTTGCAATGGCATTATTATGGTTCACTATCAAATTATTCCAATGAAATTTTGTTCACATTTGCCTCTTTCAAATTTTTCGAATACTTTGTTGATCCTCTCCTATAGCGTTGAAATCGTATAATAGCACTAATCCTAATGTTACTACAAATCTTTTGTATATAATTTAAAATCAATCATCACGTTGCTATATCTAAATGCTTGCATTCATACATAAACGATATCTGACTTCTATTCATTTCTATAAATGGTGTTATCTTTGTATATACAGTGGTTTCCACTCCGAAATTTCTCTGATTGTAATATGAAGTTCAGTGGGTACATTCCAAAAATCGGTTGAACACTACTTCATCAACGACTTTTATTTTAATACGCAACTATGAAAGAACCTCTGACAATTAAAATATACATAGAAATTCCCATATTTTGCAATTGATTTGATCATATTTTAATATCATTCAAGATGCGCCTTTCGGAGCCATTTAGATTGGAAACACGAATCGTTTGCGTTAGATTTATTCCAATTGGGAAATTCGAGCGTGAAACACCGAAGAATAATTGCATATATTTTATTCGTTGTTCATATGTTCTATCCCTTGATTAGTTCACTAAACGTTTGCAAAAGCATATATTGTGCCCCTTTCTTTGGTAAGTTTTTCAACTTGTCGAAAATTTCGATGCTAACGTTCGTTCGCTGTTTTTTTTTCTTTTTTTTTGCGCTAAACTTAGATAAAACGTTTAGGTTCGACAAAAATCAATGCTGTAAATGCGATAACGTTCGCTGAAAATCTAACTGATCGAGAGATGATTGATAGTCGAGAATTTCACTCTTTTATAAATGACGGATTTCTTAGAAACGTTGAAGTCGCTCTTTCTTTTGTTTCCATGATGCTCGAATAGCAGAACTCTCAAAAATGGTCGAAAAATTTCAAAAACGTTGCATTTTTGAGATGAATTCGATAGAATGCTATAAAAAAAAATTTAAACCAAGCGCCATTAAGTTGAATTCTAATGGCACTTTGTAATGATCACTTAACTCTGCGTTCTTTTTTTCTTTTCCAATTTTATCGCTCCTCTACATCTTCATATATGCATAATAATTCAAAGGTATTTGAAAAACTCAAAGATATTTAAATTCATGAATATATTCTTGTAAACAGTTTTGATGCTAGTAACACATCATTAAATTAGTCGAAGAATTGATTATAATTGAGGTGTAATATTCAAATTTAGATTCATATTTAATAAACGTTCACAGCGAAATGTTTACTTTCATCGGAATTATTGAACATAATAATAATATTGTAATTGTTGATTTTATTTACTTCGATCGCTTATATGCAGTAAATTATTTTTATTGCACTCAAATCATGCGATTATTTGAATGTTAGTTGTGTGTAAGTGCTTATCAGTTGAAGTTTAGAAGTGAAAATTGTTCAATTTAGTCATTTGAATAGAACATGATTGACTATATATACCTTTTTAAATAAATACCCTTTGAGATGATATTTAGCGTTGAATATTAACTGAATACTGATTGTTGAATATTAATTGAAATTAAATTTGGGTATTTTTTTTCAAAGATTTTCAAGTTGAGTTAAAAAATGTTACCCGTGAATGTGGGTAATAGTTGATTATACGATTGAGACTTATTTTTCATGTTGTATTTTTTTTGTGGATATAAATTCTCATATTTATTTCATCTTAAGCGAATTGTCTTTTCGTTCATTTCAAAGCGCCGACAATATCAGCGGATATCGAATGACATTTTACAGCAATCATTTATGACAGCCTTAAAAAAAATGTGACAATCGATTATTCTCGTAATAACTCCTCTTTCGTCGCATAAAATTTAACGATATTTTCTCGCCGTATAAACATTTAACACGAAAAAAAAACTATAGCTAAGAAAAGAAATGATTTTATTGCCGTCAAAATTTGTGTCTCATTAGTATGGAAATATTTCTCTTAAGAGTATGTATTCATATCGTCCAAAAGAGAAACGATTATGAATCTTATCAGGACAATTGTCCAGTAATTTACAGATATATAACTCGTCAGAATTATTCAACGAAAAATTGATTAGAATAATCAAATGTTACATGACGGAAATTTGGAGATGAAAGCACATAGAAATTGTGATTGAAGATGGAGGATTTATCGGCCGCACGGAGTTATTATTTTTTCTATTTTTTTTTATTAGGATGTAGCAGAATTACCGCAGGCAAAAATTATTGGGAAAGTCAAGAAAATTAGGCTTAGATGAGCAAAACTCGATGAAGGTTTGAAAACCTCATCGACTATTTCAAAATGAAAAATGCTTACGACACAAAACTGACCACTAAAGAGAACTAAGTTTTTGCAACGATCTCGACTTGCGTCATCGCGGTAACTTAGAGCTGCAGTTAGGATACTTGAGTGGTACTACACTGTGGTTATATATATATATATATATATATATATATATATATATATATATATATATATATATATATATATATATATATATATATATATATATATATATATATATATATATATATATATATATATATATATATATATATATATATATATATATATATATATATATATATATATATCTATAATGATACCTGGTAGTCGTCATTTCCGCACTATCTCGAGTGAATTCGCTGACAACTTTGGGCTGTCAATAAACAATTAGCGGCCTGGGTTTTAAGCAAAGAAAACACGGAAGCCCGAAGTAAACACGCTTTATGGACATGCTCATCCCCTACAAAGACCAAAATCACTACTAATTGCAGCATAAGACTTGCAGTGTTCTCTTCATCGATCCACAAATCTATTTCTTTGTTTAAAATTGAATTCATTATTTTTCCTCTATCTCTCTATCCTATATCAATGAGAACATGCTGTAAAGGAGAAAGTTTTTGAATCTTTGAAGCATTTTACACAATAAGCGGATGTAATCAATGAAAAATTAAGAGATAAAGCAGTTACCGAAACATCCGTCTCCAAGAAAATTTTCATTGAATCAAAGTAAAGACAAACGAATAACCACTCGTACACATTTTTGCCTATATTGTCTTTAATTTCGCTTACTGCGCAGTCGATTTCAGGAGAGCTCCCAGCAGACTCTTTGGCATTGTCCTATTGAGTCACTCCGACCAAAGGCCTCATCGGGACGAGGGTGGTGCAGCATGTCAGAGCTCTCCTCGTCAGCGGAACAACGATGAATCGACTCGTCAGTATCCGAAGGCCAGGAAAGGAGCCTAAGCTCTAACCTTCACGCTACCTTATAACTTCACCTAAGCGGAAGTGAAAGCGATATGAAGAGACATTTATTCGTAATGCTTTGTCGATTAAAGTAAATAAAGTAAATAGAGTAAATAAATTGTCTCTAATATTCTCACAAACATAGAAATACGAGACATACTTTAGCGCAAAAAAAAAGCATGCATCTCCTAGTGAAGCCATTTATTTTTCATTTTTCATTTGTGCGGAAAAGCCATCGTGCAAATGTTTGCCCTAAATCCTCAACGATATTTTAATCCATCCTAAATATTACTGAAATAAATTCCTGTCATTGAAACATTTACAAATTGATTTTAGGATGAATAAAGATTTCCCATTATTGGGATCGATATATGGAACACAGTAATATTAGTGAGTCGGCGATCGAGTATTTTCCACAAGTAACTCTTTGAATTGCTCTCATTTTAGATTGAACGAGCACAATTGTATTTGCTTGTGAGATGTGCATTATTTAAAAGAAGTATGTGATCATTGAATGATGCTCGACCCACGTAGCTGTCACAACTTGTCATCATTAGCTATCGTATAGAATGCGCTAAGCACGCTTATCGATCGACGAGCATCTTTCAAAACTTCACCTATGCGGATCTATAATTTAGATACTGTTGAATAAATTTCATATTTTAATGCTCGACAACAATTTTGAGCATTTTTATTTATAGGCGCAAATATTGTTCGTTCGCCTCGTAACATTTTCGTCTTTAGTATGAACATTACATTACAAATATTAATTCTTCATTGATTGCCTAAATAACTAGACCCGGAAATTAGCGAATAATAAATTGATTATTTGTGGAATTTATGTCAAATTAAAATGTGAAACTTGAAACATTGACAATCGTTTAAGGAATTCGAGCAAAAATAATCCCTTATGATTTTAATTGGTGCTCAGATCGCTAAGCGTTATAAAGCAGAGGTGAAAGTGATCGAATTTCTGAGCGTAATAATCGACAACAGTCGCTGAAATTTTTTTAACTGATGAACGCCTCATGTTTGACGTATAAACGCCTTTGTGAAGAATGCAAAAAAAAAAATTTCTGATATTTGAGACACTCGAAAAGTGTAGCCAACATTCGAAAATTCATTTGCAACAAATAGAAAAACAACTAACCATAAAAATGTGCACCACAATATTGACTTTTATAAATTTGCATATCAATTTCGATCGCTGAGTAAATTGGCAATAAAAATAAAAAAAAAAACTAAACCATATCCGAATGATATATTTTAGCAAATTTTGATTTAAAATTTAAAAAATCGGCTTGCAAAAATTTTTCGAACAAACTTAATCGATTTTGAATTTAGAAAACGTTTAGTATATGTCAAATTTCTAACATATTAGAGCACTATTAAAAAAAAAAAAGATTCATTCTAAATGAATTTTAGCATAATTTTTATTGCTATTGTTTAATTTATCGTTGTAAAACTTTTATAGTTTAAGTTCCATTGATTTCCTAGTTGATCGCAACGAATACATATCCATAAGTCAATAAATGCTAACATCTGTTATGATCTCTTCTTAATGCACTTTGCAAATATAACTATGCAAAAATATGTGGCAAATGTATTCATTAGTTCATATTGGTTATTGCTCAAGCAAACGTCTTTTGCCTAGACAAACGTTTGTTAGTGAGTTCGGATGAGACTGCTTGCCTCTATTCTATCAAGCCACTCCGCCTAGCACACTGATCATGATGAGGATGATGAAGCAAGACCCATTCTGCTCTTAAGCAGAACAACGGTGAACTCGTCAGCACGCGACGAGCCTAAGCCTAACGCTTCACCTTATCACCGAATTTAACCTAAGCAAAATGGAAGCGATATGAGGAGGCATTTATTCATGACGAATGTTTTATTGATTAAAGCGGATAAAGTAAATACACTAAACATGTCATGTGAAAGTATATATTTTTGTGAATACCCACTTTTTGTACTAAGCAGCGTTACCAACCTTCAAAAAGGTCATCGAAAAGATCTCTTAACGGTTGCGTCCAGCTGAATTGAGCAGTAACATAAATCTACAATTAGAATTTTTTTTGAATCGTATCACATATATTTTTGGGTGAAGGTGATTTGTGAATTTGATGGCGCATTCAAATGTGAGAAACTCTTACATAAGATGATTGACTATTTGAAGGGAAATTAGAGGCTATAGTTGAATTGTGGCGATAAAAAATGCTTCTAGAAATTTTCATCGTAATCATTTTTATATTTAATGAATTGAAATTATGCATACATGCATATAGGGAATGAAATCGTTACGAAAAATTGGTATGGAAATTTATAAGTTTTTGTTTTTTTTTTCTTACATGAAAATAAATGCGCTTATATAAATTTTAGTGAAATTATCGAATCATTGAAGAGCGTAATTCGAATTATTTAGTTATGAATATTCATTCAATTCATTTTAATAACGATTTTTTTTAAAATTATAGTTGAAGAAAACCATTATGAAAATTGATATTGAACGTTGAGAAAATTTTAAAATATTATTCGAAGGTTGAGAATTTTTTTTTTTGTTAGCAGTAAAAATAAATGGTAAATTTTTGCTTAGAAAAATTTAATTCAACTACTCATAATAAATTTGCATAAATTGAAATGCTAATATAAATAAGCAAACTAATGAATAGATTATCGCTATTAAAGCAATTAAATTGAGTGATTTTAATTATTGAACAAGTGGAAATCGTTATGCAATTTTAGTGCATTAAACTAAATTCACTTCGCTAATGAAAATGCACTCTAATTGAATATAAATTCGAAGAAAAATGTTGAAATTTTTTTTGAAAAATATTGTTGACTTACTATGATTTGATCATCATTGAAAATTATGGATTAATTTTCTTCGCTTTTTTTTTCTTCGAGAAAAAGAAAAAAAAACGAAGAAAATTTTCAAACAAACGTATTAAAAGTGATTTTCTAAATATTTTCCTACAAAAATCGCTCGTATGTGAAAATTTTTCAAAGAATACTTTCCTCTAAGAAAAAAAGAATATATGAATACATTTAGATGATTAAACGCATTACGAATACATTGAAGACGAAACTACTCAACATATCTAAAAGTAAAACATAAACACATAGACATTCATAACTTAAAATTTCTATGAGAAATTAAATAATATCACAATTCACTATGCATACAATTTATCGCCACTATTAGCTATCTATAGTTAATGAAAGAATTTTTCTCTCTTTTTTTTTTCGCTGACAGTTTGAAAGAAAAAGAAAAAAAAAGATTATAATGCACAAAATTTTCAGCTATTTAAATAATGGTAGTTCATTTAACGATTAGGGCAATACTACTATGCATTTAACAATACTCGCATTGAACAATATTACGAAATATAAAAGTCGCGAATATTAATCAATATTCACGAATTTGAAAGAAATGAAAGATTATTTTGAAAGTAGCTGAAGCGATTTGTGATTTTTTCAATCATGCTCGACCGATGAAAAAGTTCCATGAATTGCTAGTAAATGGTAAAATATGTGCTATAATAATCCAACTCCTTATGCATATCTTCTATAGAAGACTCATCGTCATGTTAGCCAATTGGCATAAAAAGCGCATAAGAAATGGGTAAGTATGGTTAAGCATTAGTAAGTATTTATAAGAGCGGGTAAGATTAGCGAAGCCTATATCCGTATAATTAATGCCAACCGCCTATGCGATTTAAAAAAAAAAACGCATTCTAGAACAAAAATAACAGCACTAAATAATATGCTTTCACAAGGAACAGATAAAATATGCAAGAGATTATCTTTGAGTAATATACAAAACAGCTAATCGAGTAAAATTAACCTCTAAATTTTAATCTGTATTAAGTATTATTATTTATCATTACAAGATGGCTTTTTGAAAAAAAAAGTGTGCATTGTAAAGTAGTTAAAAGTAATGCGCGATCTATGACAAGAAACTCACATATATTAAAGTTCATCTTCCTTGCATATTTTATTCCTCATTTTTATTCCTCATTCATATTTTATTCCTCATCTTCCTTGCATACCATTCCTCATCTTCCTCATTTTTATGATTTGAGATTGAAAAATTTATATACATGCCTATATACAACGAAAATATATACATGCCTATATCCAACGAATATATTAAAGAATAGTATTTCTATACTATTCTTTTCATGAAACCTCATGAAAATTTCACCAACTTTACCAACCTAGTTAGGCAAACTTTACCGCTTAACTTTAATGAAAACAATTAAAAATGATTGCTAACAATAAGGTAATTAAATAATTGTTACATAGGAAGTCATTTTGGTGTACGGTTAGAAAAAAACCAAGCCTCTTTGGTAGATGATTAATTTGCTGAGGGCTATTGCAATGTTATACGGTAAAATCAGCGCGCAACAGTAACATCTAGTGGTGATTGGTTCGTTGCGCAATGACGAACTGCGCAAACACTCAGAAAATATGTAAACAATGCAGCTGCAGACAAACAGCAAGAAGCAATATCGTTTATTCGCAATCACTTCGATTATTGGCTGATGTATTAGCGCGTATAGCTGGTGCTAAGCTCAGTGAATTGAGGTGCGGTATAAATTAGCTTCAACTTTAGCACCAACTTGAGCTCCAATTTTATCTTAACTCCTCTCTTTGACCTGTTTAGGCTTTTACGCTTATTTCGATACGATTAACTGCGTTGAGTGATTTTTCGATAGCGCTGACCATTATCAAACTTCTAAAAAACGTTGGAAAGAGTTTTCAAAATGCGATATTTAATTTTCTGAGATACCCGTCTCACACATGGAAGTTTTAAGTACTGTTACTCTTAAGTATCCTTTTCCGCATAAATGGCGAATATTTTCTTTTGGATTCATCCCTGACAGGCAATATTGCAGATTTAGGTCTAACTTCCATAATTGTCTCGCGAGCATAGCACAGAGGAGCTGTTTCAAGATCTTTTACAGCGTGACCTCCGTTAGATATCTTATGATCTACAATGAAAACATGAATTTAACGAAGATTTCGGCAGTTTTCAAAGAGATATGTTATTATAGATGGTCCATCTTTTTTCTTAATCAAAACTACAAATAAAGGCAAGAGGTTGAAGTAGAAGAAGCCGTTCTTTTCAAAACTTGTACTAGGGCATAATATCAGGAAAAAGAAACGCTACAATTACTTAAAAATAGTTTGATTTTCAAGTTTCAGAGCGAAATATTGAGAAACGATGATAGTGAAGAATGCTACCCATATATATTAATTATGGATTTGTGTGCTATGATTTCTGCAACTACATGAAGGAAGGAAGATGGAAGTCAATGCGTTTATCGGAGAGAATGTAAACCTTATCAAATGGAGTTCTTGAAGTTTTACGATGCTTTGTTTGAAATGATAATAAGTGAAATGCAACATTTAACCTCAAAGAGATTCAATACCTCCTATGAAATCTCAGCATTATCATTTTGTCTTCGCTTTTATCGATTTATTTTTCAGCACATCTTCTCGTTAGAGATATCTGGTGCGATATCTGATGAAGATATCATAATCGACTGTCATAAGCACATGATAAGCTCGAAAATATACCGAACTGAGCTGATTAAAACGAACTAATCTTGAATAGTTTCGATTATAGTCTAAAACCTTAACGAAAGTTATGAGGTGACTATCGTCTCACAAGGCAAACAATTGTGGATTACTGGATGAAGTGTTGCTGAATAAGCAAATTTTGGTTGTCAAAACAGGTAAGCTCAGTTGATGGTTGAACTGTACAGTTCTGCATATGATATATATACGTTGACATAAACTTTAAACGAACTGTAAGTTAAATTAGGGTAGATTCTTTCAGTACTTCACGAAGAGTGAAACAAAATAAAGTTTCCGTTGGGTTTCACATTAATGAGTTCAGACTGTGCATTATATCGGAAGACCTCAGAAATTATAATAAATTAAAGTGCAAATCCTTATATATATCTTACGATATTTTTGCATATATATATATCATGCAACTTTATATATATATATATATATATATATATATATATATATATATATATATATATATATATATATATATATATATATATATATATATATATATATATATATATATATATATATATATATTTAGATGTAAGAGCGGAATGTTCCTTGACGGTATAAGCGAGCATATGAGCAGAAAAAAACGGGAGTTTGCTGGAACCAAATGACAGTCTATGGTTTTGATCCATAGACTTTTTTTCCGAGTCTCAGCTGCTCTTTGCACTCTTTTCTTATCTGTCTTTCTCCTCGCAGTAATGATGTCTTAACACTGCTTAAGCCTATGAACATTGATGCGAGCCACACCAAAAAAAAAACGAAAAAAAAACACGTCTATAACTCAATACACGAAGTTGCAGCATTTCATTTCAAAAGTTAGCTCATTTGTTAGCATTTCAGTGCGAATGTTTCCACTCATTTATTTTGTTGTAGTAATTTACAACAAAATTTATATGTTCGTACTTTATATATATATATATATATATATATATATATATATATATATATATATATATATATATATATATATATATATATATATATATATATATATATATAATATATATATATATATATATATATATATATATATATATATATATATATATATATATATATATATATATATATATATATATAATGTGCATGTACAATTCGTTCCGAACTGGTGAAAAATTCCACCTATAATTTACTAGAATTTCAGTATACGTCGATCGAAATATCCAAAAGGCAAAACATTTGCAAAATACTCATTCAAACGATATAGTAAATTAATAAATAGAGACCGAAATCAATGTTTATAGATTTCATTAGCATATTCATTGATTGTCGAATAGTTTGATGACCAAATGAATTTTGATAACAATTTCAACGTAATAAATAATCAATCTTGAAAGAAAAATCCAATAATATCTGCTCTATGATTGGACGATTGAAAGAAAATCTCTAATAAACTAAATTATGATAACATTTCACATCGAAAGTATCCATACTCAAATGCATATCGAAGTTCATACACTTTAAAAAAAAAGAGTAAACCATTATTTAGAATTGCAATATGAACAGTTGACGGGGATCATAGTTTGTGTAATGAAAGTTTCATTGTGATTCGAGGGGATGATGATCAACGCAATTCGCATTTCATTTTGTCATTTTTCATTCTCGATAAGGAAAAAGCGAATGTGCTTGCTCATGTAAAACGCAGTGATCTTTGATCTTTCCAGAGCAGTCATTAGTTTTCACTCACTATGGCGATCGTCTATGGTTATAATCACGACTGTTTCTAGAGGAAAATTATTCTAATGGTACTATGAATATTTCAATATCAGTACTAAATCTATCGAAATAGATTTTGGAGTTTCTCTTCAATAAACAACGAGAAAAAAAAACACTTCGTCGATTAATTTACCTTTTCGATGAAAGCGATAAAAACCCTTTACCTGAGTTAAAAAACAATAAAATCCCTCCCAAAAGAAGTAATTTAATTTTTCACCTATGCTTTATATTATCACAATATGTCGAAAATAATAACTTCAAAGCTCATATAATTCGTAAAAAAATTAAAGAATAAATTAAGAGGAAATAAATATGGATGTAATATATGCATTGAAACGTAGAAATTTGTAGAGAAAATTCTACTGACGAGAAGATAAGCAAAAAACGTTTGCTATTGTTACTCTCAAGCAAAAAAAAAAAAACTTACCTGAATGTATTATTTGCCTGAATTATCTGAACTTTAAAATTCATATGACTATGGAAGATTAGATGGAAAATTTGTATTTATAGCTGCAATTATCGTTTATCAATTTGAGCTAATCTCCTCTACAATATGTCATAATCTTTCAATTTCTTCTTAAAATATTACCCATAATGTTCAAAAATTTTGAATCGAAGGAAAAATGCATAATGCTGAAACATTTTTTTTTTTTTTGCAATCTAACTAACGTTGTGAAAATATCACTGAGATAGTTTTTCGGCGACACTTAAAAATGTCACTATCGTTTGATTAATATTTTAGTGCACATCTTATTTATCGATAGTATACTTATCGATAGTACCTTTATACAACATCAACCTCTCAATGAAGTTGATGTTGTATAAAGGTAGAAAGAAAAAAAAAGAGAGCAAATATTACTCAATTTTATGAAATCATAATAGATAGTTAAACAATATGATGAGTTATTGCCAATATATTTCATTCGATTGCTGCAAATGGCAATTAACTATTTATCTAAGAGTTCAATGCATATTTTAGCCATGTCACAAATGTTTCCGAAACATGTACATTTTTACGTACACATACTTAATGCATCACTGATTTTATCTCTTTATTGAGTAGCCAATAAAGAGTTCAGTGATAGGAACAGATTCTTAGCTGTCTTCCTGAAAGATATCCAGCGATGAAAATTTTGTGGTGCTCATTTAAGGTGGCGCTTTCGAGTGCTCTAAAAACTTTTTTGCTTCCCTCACCCATCAAAAAAAAACCTTGTTGAGCGCAACCTCTTTATATGCTGCAATATTTATAAAAGTTTGCACACTGAACTCTTCTTAGATTCGAAATTTGGCTATCTCCACATTCAAATAAATCCATCGGAAGTATGAAGCGTGAGCATTAAACGTTGTCCGGCGATAAGGATAGGGATGGCGGCCGCTACCACCCTAATCGTCCGCCCTAAAGGAAACGGATAGAAATAAATTTGCTCAGCGCTAAATATGCAAGCTTTACGTCAATTGACGTAGCGTAGAGGGCAGTAATTCGCCTAATACGCATTTACAACAACTTCAATATACGCCGCGATAAATCATCTCAAAAACTTTCACTTATTCTGCAGTTATCCAAAAAATTTCGGAAGGGTGAGAGAGAGAGAAGGGGAAACGCCCATTTTGCATTTGTTGATTTCGGTGATCATAAATCGATAATGTATTCTCCGATTTTCCAAAAAAAAAAAAAATCATTTCTATCTACTTTGTGATAAACACTTCTATGAGATAAATCAAAAAAAAAGCATTTTTTTAGAGAATTAATTATTTTTATAAAAATATAGAAAATTTTTATTTTTTTTTTTCTACAACAATAGACCAATCAGATTAACGTCTATAAAAATAATCCCTTTATATATTTTTTTCAATTTTCAAAAATTTAATTTTCTTATTGATATTCAAAAATATGTTAATGATGGTGATATTATTGAAAATTTTAAAATTTTTATCAATCTTATCGTAGCGATCATCATTTCTTTGATGATGAATCTTTGGTTTAGAGCGATATCTCCTATTTTGCTCAGAATTTTCTCCACTGAATTGCTAGGCATTTCAGGAATTCTTTTTTTTATTAGCTCGCCGATGATTTAATTCAGATTCACGTCGATAGAGATTGAAAGACTCTTCGATTAAATGGTAGAATATAATGTAAAATTGCTTTCACCGACATCTTTTAAGTAACTAGCTAAAGGATACGGCGATGAATATATATATATATATATATATATATATATATATATATATATATATATATATATATATATATATATATATATATATATATATATATATATATATATATATATATATATATATTTATATATGCACTATAAAGAATTAAGCAACACTTTTAGTGAGATTTTCAAGGAGATCCTTACCAAAACAAATAAATTTTATAAATGGGGAAAAAAAACATTGATGGTTTTAACTTAAGGTAATTAAAATTAATTAAATGAAAACTTCAATCAAAAAGATGACAATTTATGAAGGATGGAAAATGCTCATAGAATTCTTATAAAATTCGCTTTTTTTTTAAAAACTATTAAGAACTCTTTTGAATAAAAAATTAAATAAATAAATAAATAACGAGAAATCGGCATTCAATTTATCAATATATGAGATTATCGACTTTACTCTAAATGAAAGAATATCATATTGTTTGCTTTTCGTTGAGAATTTATTTCGAATGAATTTTATTATGATAATAATGAAGATATAAGGGATTAACGATATCAACGACTCATACCCCATTGCCTATTTTTTTAAATATTTAAAATCGTCTATCAGTTTATAGGTTTCATTTTTTTTTAAAGTCTTAATACGGAGACCGAAGACAATACGGTAAGTGCAAAGCAAAGAAAAACAAAACAAAAAAAAAAAATAAAAAATCGAAACAACAAAATTTGAAGTGATTTCCACTAAAATGAAATCAGTCGTATATGAATTAAGTCGATGTCGTGTCACTAAGCGTTGAACTCCTCATAAGATTCTTTGTCGATATGTGGACAATAATAAGCATTAACATCAGCTTCTAGTCGATCAAAAATGAGGACTCATTCGATAAGATATTGTGATGTGAGGAAAAAAAAAGTTTAGTTTAGCGAGCTTTTTTTTTTGGTTAGTCAAGAGGATTTAAAAAAAAAAGAAGATATTCTTCGTAAGTAACTTATTTGAAATCGAAAAATGCCTCCCCCCCCTCCCCCTCCCCATGTTTATTGCAAAAATTCTAAGCGGACTAACTTGGAGAATTTCTTCTTCACATACATCCATATTTCTTTAATTTAAAATAAAAGAAAGAGGCAATTATGGGAAAAAATCAAGAAACTTTCTTCGAATTTTTCTGTTCAATTCTTTTTAAAAAATATGGCACATATGTAAATAGTAATGACTATTAGTAAAATGACACTAAAATTATCTGAATATTCCGCGTTGAGAGTTATTTGTCGATTTATTGCGAAATTTGGTGTTACTAGAAATACATTCATTAATAAAATCCTATATATATATATATATATATATATATATATATATATATATATATATATATATATATATATATATATATATATATATATATATATATATATATATATATATATATATATATATATATATATATATATATATATATGCTAGATGGAAAACTAAAATTAATGAGTAATCAAGTGAATGCAATCCATTAGGTGGATATCGTAAAAATAAGAAAATGCGTTGATTAACCGCACTAATAAGTCAGCGAACCTCAAGAAAGCGTTATTATTCAAATATGCAAATTTAATTGACAGCGTAATTTAGATGAATGCACCGATATTTCATTAGGCGCAAATGTTTAGAACGATATATTCGAGCATATATAATTTCACAAATTTTTATACTTTGTAAACTGCGTAAATTAATTTATTCTCATTATACTTCAGAATGTGAACGAGAAATATGGAAGAAGAGAAGATGGCTTATGTTGCGTAATTATTTTGGGAAGAATATTCACTCGATGGAAATGATGATGGGAAAGAGTGACGAAGGCATTTTTAAAGAAAATTGGACAAAAACCTTTAGCCGGATAAGCCATTTCAGATGTTCCACCGGCATGGAACAAAAATACAACAGCAAAAGAAAAGATATAATTATAACGAAGCGGAATGTGTCTTACTGGTTTAGTGGACCAATTATACCGCTATGCGGTAAATTCCGATATGCCGATGTGCATATAAAGCGTTTATGTGCTTATACCCTCACATCCGTACATAGCATTTTTGATCATCGTGAAATCAACTATAAGATATTGAGCTTTCGAAGTTCAAACAACATAAATATCTAAGTAACGACAGCCGTTAGTGATTACGCAATGCAACAACGCAAAAGAAGTATGCAATGAAAAGTGTGATTAGCGATCGATGCAAACTTCTTTAGTTGTTTCACGTTTTGCGTTGAGGTTGAAAATAATGCTCGATGCAAGCAAAGTCATGCTCAAATTGGTCAATTTATCCTCAAAACAACTTCTACAAGGCAGTTTTCATAATAACCTCCCCATTCACTAAGGCATGAAAAAAGAACAATAAAGAAATAAACAAAACTACAATACGCGCAGAGATAATTTTAGTTTTAGGAATTTATATTTTAATTGCAATGATCGTAATGAAATGAATAAAACATTCGCCCTATTAGAAATTTTAAACTATGCTAGCCGCTAATTAGTGCCCAACGTCGACTCTCTGAAAATTCGTTTGCCAATCAAAACACCACCATAACAAGGTCTATAAGTATAGACGGCTCAATGTAAGATGAGACTAAGTGAATACCGCAAAAGATCAGTGAGAAGAACCATCGACTTCCACATATGCCTATTTTTTAAAGCTTCAGTTACTAACGTGAATAAATGAACATGATTTATACGCTTTTATCAAATGCAAACGCAGATGGCTATAGGTGATAATAAATGAACAAAACCGATCGCTTAACACATAAAGAATGGATGAAGATACGGTGGCGAAAAACGACATCAGACACAAACATATACAAGAAGATGCACTTGGCTCTCATGAACGTTGGTGTTTCCGCCCATTAAGTCTTGAAATTCTTTCAACCTAAGAAGCAAATGTAGCTGTATGAAAGCTCCGATGGAGCCTTATCGAAAGCAGCTATGCTCGCATAGCATACAATCCGCCTCTAGTGCAAATATCATAAAACATCAGAACATAGATTTCTTGGATACTGATGCAACACATATTGCTACCATCAATTCAAAACAATGATAAAATAAGAGCATATCTAATCTACAAGCATCAAAAAAATTTGAAATGCTCACCTGCAACTAGTTGCTATCCAAATACCTGTATATTCGCCGATTCTAGGCAGTGAGAGGACGAAAAATGCCGAAAAGAGTATAAATGTATCGGAGCACGATAGTACACCAAGGTACCAATTTATTGATGAGCTGATCATTAATCGATGCGTAAAGATACGAATCGAGGTAAGATTTGCACATAAACCAAAAATAATGATCGGTAACGTAACGAGGCCCAATAGTAGTACCTCTTCATAGTCATAAAACTGATAGGAGATATGACATTCGCATTCCAACGATAACACATTACACCATTCTGGCAATTCCTCTTCGTCCACATAAGCAGCTGCATTTGACCTCAAACCATCGACTGGAGTTAACGATGATTCCGGAATTGAAACAGAAGTATGTGGCTCAGTGAAATACGCCAAATACGGTGATGCTGTAGTTGAATAGTTTAGTGAAAGAGAAGAATCATCAGAAACTATTGGCAATCCTTCTGTATCGTCATGCATTTTCATTGGCAAATAGCAGCAAACTTGAGGAGGATATCAGATAAGAGGACCGAAAAATAAATCTATTCGGATTGCAACAACAACGGCATATTCGCTTCGCAGGAAACGCAACAATATAGAAGGGGCGTGAACCGAACAAAATATAGGTGGAGCCTTGAAGTGAGCGGAAAGAAGCTGCGTTTTGTTGCAAGCAATGATGCGAGTGCGGCAGCTTGCGCTCCAAGTGCCGCCCCTCTGGGAGTGGGCCGGACACTCGGCTCCCAACCGCCGTTTAGACGGCTTAGCCTCTATCCTCGCCTTACCCAAATAATTTGCAAAACAGACGCTATCTGAAACTACCTCCTCTACTTTCAGTGCATATAAAGGTCACTTCATGTTAGTCTTAATTCTGCCAACATATAGCAATCGACAAATACATCAGGCGTAAAGTGGACATCAAGTGGACACCAACTCAATGACAACATTGCAAGACGCGAGACAGCAAACACAACACTCAGACACATCCCTGCACAATTCGGTTAACGCTTCAATGAACGATGCAATCACTGACGTCCTGCTGCATGAGGGAAACGTTGCTCGTAGCGTTCATCGCGCAAATATTTCGCTGACACCAACTGGCCTGAAATTTTTTTTCCTACAATGCATTCACCATTTTAAAATTGATCACCCATTTCCTCAAATAAATTCACATGAGCTCACAACTGCCTCACCGGCAGCGATTGTTCCGCGAACATTTCCAGCGAAAAAAAAAAAACAACAAATCGACCTAATCGCTATGTGCTACGAAATATCGTTAACCGCTGAAATTGCTCCTTCCTTCCACATATTACCGTATCAAAAGATTTCGTATCTATAAATCTGCGGAAAACCCTGCAACTAACCTTACTTCAAGTGTACAATTTAAGCTCATATGAAACCCTGAAAACGATGGAATTTAAACAAAAAAAAAAGGTAGACGGGTAGGAAAAGTGCAAAAGTGGGAATTGAATGACTTTACAAAGACATATTAATTAAACTAGCCATTTTACAGGTGGCGCGATATTAGAATATGCTGAATTTATACCGAACAATCGAGTTATAAAGCGATATTGAAAATGGTTATTTATTTTTACAGAGATAAAAATCAACTCGTCCATAGTCGTTCGTAATCGCATAATTTTTTTTTCTTTCTGCCTTTCGAAAACTGCTATAGAAACATTTCTCACTTAACCAATCAAAACATTCGCCTATAGCGAAATCCGATCCATTACAGTAGATTTCGGTTACTGGACGACCGTGTGATACCCCTGCAATCACTTAGCTAAAGATTTCCAAGTCTACCGCTTTCAGTCGAATTTATTTTCTGGGGATATTTAGAAGGAACGAAAATCATGACTACATTCATGATTATGCGGTCTATTCTAGCTCCACGGTATATAAGCAGCCGTGGAAAACTTTTATGCATGTAAGATGTCAAACATATGCTTACGACGAGTATATATATATATAATATATATATATATATATATATATATATATATATATATATATATATATATATTCTCGAGACTATATAAGACCTCGGTATACATCTTGAGACCAAATCAAAAGACCAAATCAAAAGGACGAGTCAGGGAGTGGGTGAAATTATGTAAAACTGAAAATGCTGGGTAGCACTGCAATATAGGAAGTGAGAGAATTCGATGTATAACAGAAAGAAATCACTTCCTGGATGATGGGCAAGCCAAGCAATATCACTACAAAGTAAGCTGCTACACAGCTACCAGCCTCCAGGCTATTAGCAACAAAGTAGCACTGTTAATACATTCAACTGATGGCATACTGCTCTCTATTCAAGCCTCAGGACCGACTGCCAATAGCGATGTTCCTATCCAGCGAACACTCTACGAAATGCAGATCTTGAAGCAAATAACGCCAACTGATGCAACAATCATCACAGATCACTGCTAAGAGTACCAGCGTGGAACTTGCGATTACTCATAAACTTGATCCTGATCTATTTTAGCTGTTGCTAATACCACTGATTCAGGTGCCCGAAGAGTAGGTAGAAAAAAAAAAGAAGACGATTGGCAAATTAATCTCACTACTTACTCAAATATCAAACGAGAAATTACAGGTGCGAACGCTTAATGACAACCGCCAGAAAATATATCATCATATCATACATCACCTTTCCATCGAACAACTGCAACCACTGTCGCATTTTATGCACCAATTTCCGCTATTAACAACTAAACGCCAAGAATATCGCTGTCTGATTTAAAAATCGATTCGATTCTCACAATTACTACGATCTGAGTGCTCAGGTACTCGCCTGCAATAAAATTTTAATTATGCTACAATGCACTACGCACTTTCCACGATTTTTTTTTTCATTTGGAAATCAACATTACCGTTAAAGCAACATTCTCGAATAAAAATTCATTGCCGAAACACACGATTCAAGAAGTTCCGCTCATTTTTTCGGCGTTTTATATTGTTCTTCGCATCAAACGACCCCATATCTCAAAATTTTACAAGCAATTCTGGGCAAACCTCTCCTCAAATCATATCGGACCCTCAATGATACTGTTTTTATTTTTATCATAACATAAATCAGCATGTTTTTTTTCCAAATCCCCTATGAGAATCTTCAAAAAAAACCCCCCCCCCCCCAAAATTCTTATCGGAATTGTTCGCGAAAAAAATGCTGAAATGAAAGTTTTAAAAAAATGCTTCATTAATAATCCCTATACAAACTTCCGATGTGAATGTCTGTACGCGTTTGAATTTCATTGATACTACATGTTCGTGATTTCCTATTGAGCTGAAAATAATTCTCTAAAAGGAGAGGCCATATTATCAAATAATCCCGAGTTCGAAACTTCTCAATTCATTCCTCTATGAAAATCGCAATCTACAATGACTTCGCATAAAATGCGTCACGAATTTATCCTGGCAAGATTCTAAGCAATCAAAGAATATAATCAGAAGGCATTCCAAAGTCATCCCTTATATCCATTCAAAACAATCCTAAGACATACTGTAACAACTACCGTTTCTTCGTTTCCTAAGGCTGCACCCTCCACCTATGAGAATCATATATAAACGATCGTCATGAAATACAGCATCCTCCTCATTAAGAAGAAAAACCATTCCCTTATCAGGTGGATCCTCTCATCACCGCCAAAACGACCACTTACTGATCCCGTAACATCGCCTCCTTTACACATCATTTCAACATGCAGGTGAATAAATAAATATACCACAAGATCCTTTCAGTAAGAAGCACCTTATTAAGCACTCCTCAAATCGTTTCACGGCCTCATAATATAACAGCACAGTTCAACTATTGATAAATTATATTCATAAACAAACTAAACTACACAAACATTTCCGTTAGCCGCTAAACAAAATCGAAATCTCCACTTCACTTTCAGCAAGAATGGCACACGGTGAGGGGCTCTATTGCCTTCTTGACCAATAATTAAAGATAAAAATAAGGGAGAATCCTCTCTCCTCTTCTGTAATACCAAGGAGGTTGCATCTCACTTTCAAGTATGACTCAACGCCAGCAAGTATATTACATAGAAAAATTTTAAAAAAAGGTATGCTCTAATTAATTGGTATGGAACAAATCATTTATTTCGAGGAACAGATGCTCCATCAACACAACGGTATCTCAGTGCAGCTCTGAACCTTATGAACGTGCAGCAAGAAAACAAGAGTTCGCATGTTCATTTCGCTGGCCGTTTATAGCAGAACTCGAGGGTATCCTCGCCTCCTAACGAGCAAACTAAAGACAACTCTTTGAATGGTTACAATCCTGAAACCCCTTCTTCAAAAATAAGGCCTAATTTCAAAATGTTCGTATCTCAGGATGTAAAAAAGTTAAATTCCCATAGCCTATGAAGGAATGCTTTATCGAGGTGGGCAATAACATGGCGATGCCCATTTTATGATGCTATTCAACGCAACGAAAAAAAACCTCACCGTTGAATGCACAAATCAACATGCATATGTTGATGATATAAGTACGCCAAGTGCACTTGATTGTTGCCATAAGCATCTGTGACGTAAACCCATCACATGACAAACTCATACAGCTCAAACTCCCCAACATATTCACATCTTATATGGCTTACGGATCGCGTGAGTTGTTTAAAAGTGCAAAAAATTCCTTAGCTCAACGCTTCATATCGCATTTACTAACTCATATATTACGCAAATATTTAACCACTCGTGGCTCATATGTTTTATAAGACAACTTCTCGAGATGATGTGCTCCAACAATGAAACATTCCCTATCACAATTATCCAAAATGATCACATCATAGACGCAATTGCTGCACCATAAATAGCTCTGCAGCAATTATTGAAAAATACTTGAAAAGTATATCAAAACTGGTACAGATGAATTGCATTTGAAATTATCAACTCTATCGTTAACAATCTCCTTTCATAATGCCTCCTTTGAAATTGACCGTGGTGAGACGAATTCTATTTTTCAGCTGCCTGTGGATCCGAAATTCGAAATCCTATTCGAAAAACCTCACATGAATTTAAAAAGAAAAAATTCCAAAAATTTCTTCTTCATTTTTAATATTTTTTAAATAATTCAAACGAATATCATCAAAAGACCATTAATTCAAAGACTAATTAAAGGCTAAAGAGGGAAAGACATGATGAAAGAGGTGGGGAAGTGGGGGGAAATTGGCAAAAGAAGGAAAAGCCGAAATAGTGAAGCACTCCTTCTCGCAAACAAATACAAAATCACGAATTGAAAATACCTCAATTTTAACCCGACAAAAGATTATACTATGCGATGCAAGATGATATCACATGCATTTTTGCTTGTTTGCCACTCGGAACAAGATAATTTCAAAACTTTTCTCTTAATAAAAATAAATGCTAAAGGCGCTCCTCATGTTATAAATGGACGCACATCCATCGTACCCGAGTACTCATCATTCAAGAAACGATTTCTATGAACTATCAAGGTTCCTTTGTGCAAAGATAACAAAAAAGCAACGGCAATAATTCTAAAATAAATTTACGTCCATCCCACAACTCTGTGAGAATGAGTAAAACCCTACTATGTGGAGGATCGCTAAAAACGCTCACATTTCCAAGAAGGTGGATTAGCACTAAAATCCCTCAGAAGTTAACTTAAAAAACATTTACATTAGAAATACAAGTCTAAAAAATTAAAAAGCAATCAGCAAACCCCCCCCCCCCCCCAGCAATGATGTATTACAAACGCACAGTCTGATTGCTGTGTTTAATAATAGAACCGACTAGACAATCACACATAGAATCGTAAAGAGTGCTGCTAAAGGCTTCGTACCATAACTCACGTTCCACGTCGAAACCGTTGAGTACCTCACTACGAATGCCTATTACTCGATGTCAACAAGTGCTACCTGTTCACATGCTCATACAATATCAAAAACCATTTCCATACAACAAAAAAAAACATACTGGTTGGTGATCATGAAGAGATAATTCGGCGTCATGTTAGCAGTAGAAGAGGAAGAGAGGGGCGAGGAGGAAAAAAGAAGGCGTGAAGATTTTAAGAAAAAAGGGACTGAAGAAGAGCGAAGCGGGCCATACGATTGCTTTGTCTCGACATGAAAAAAAAAAGCTGTGAAGAATAGCAAGAGCATATGACGTTACCATAGACCAGATATGCACAGAAACCCCGCGATGCCTCTCAAGTGTTACAGCCTCGTCGAAACCAAATGTCGACCAGCGAGAAAAAGTGATGAGGGACGCAATAAAGCTTGCATATCTCCACAGACCAATCGGTGAATGACCATAACGTGTAAATGCAAAATTTGCCCATCCTCCCCCCCCCCCCCCCTGCCTTCCCGCTGCTGTAATCCCTAAGCAATATGCATGGTAGGGGGTAAAGAAATACTTAAAAGAAAAAAAACAACATACTTTTTTTTTATTAGCGGTCGAAACGCTGTGGAAAGCAATATTAAAAGAATGTCGCCAATCTTTCCTAAGTGAGCTCATCTCATATAAACTTCATCGTATTTTATTTACATTACTAAAAGCCGAGAAAACTGTTTTATGCAAAAAGACGATCAACCGTTTCTAAGTGATGATCGTTGAAGCGCGGACTTAACGCCGTTACAACGACAACAGTTCCAAAGAAATCGCAACTTTTTACTCGTATGATTCAATAACTCACTACAGGATACATTTGAAAATGGCACTTTAGGCGAATGAAAATCATATAAGACTGGCGCCGCTTATACGGATTTTTGCAGAAGTTCCGCAGTCCAACGAGAGTAAAGACCTTCAATACGACTCCAATGGTCGCAACAATCCGGAGTTCTTTAGAAACCATTAAGACTCTTATAAATACGTTGAGGCGAGATCTCGATTCCGGTTAACCCTAAATATGCTGGCTATGAACGATTGCATCGTTGACATTTTGTAGCAACGTTCTTGCCGCAACAAGCAAAACTGAGATCCTTCGTTACTCTTCGCAATGCAATACAATAAGCTGGGCGTTAAAAACATGTTGCTCCTATACTTAAACATATCCTGTTTCCATAAATGCATTTTATTGCATGCAAATATTTTAAAAATTTTCGACTCAATATTGCAGATTGTTCACGAGAGAAACTACATGCACCGAAGCATAATATATTTGGTGCTATACCACAATAGCACCAAATATATCATGCTATCATATAGGGCTGCATAAGGAAACGGCGACAGCAGAATACTTTTACAAAATAGTGTCACACATGTTGTATTGTTGCTCATAAACGAAAACGATTGTCTATCTAGAGGAAAACGATCACAAAAACAATGAACTATATAATCACATAAAAAGCCACTATTGTCGTAGTACACACACACGCAAAAAAAAAAAAAAAAAAAAAAAAAAACAACCGTCTAATGCCGAACTCTAAAGTATCTGAATTGAACTAGTCGTTAAACAGAACAAGTCTCCCCCTCTCCCCTCTACTTTCTGAGCAAAAGCCTTTCTAAATCCTCTCTTAAATATGCACACATCTTGTAATGTGTGGCGCAATCTGCACTCTTTAATTTAATAAGCTGCAATGCATATTAATGGGTGTAACTCCAATAATCTGTTGCACACGCAATACGATTCCGCTTAATTGAACTAGAAATTACATTCGAAAAAAAAAGAGGGAACGAAGCAAAAATTCCTGAAGATTCGCAAATTTGCCACCTTAGAAACTCCATAAATCATAGAGATTACGCGGCGATGTCGAAAACGGAGGACAAACTGCCAAATATTCCTTGCTCCCTTTTGCAACACTAGATGAAATTCCTTTTTCTATAAGCGCTTCGCTATATCTTTTTGACACCTCCTTTTCTCAGTAAGAAAAGATTACATTCTATAGATATGAGCTGCTAGCACTGCCTCAAAAAAAAAAAAAACTTTGTCTCGGGAGACTCAGATCTCGAAACAGTATGATCGTAGACCCGAAAAGAACATTCATCCATGGGACTCCGAAATAATCAAAGATCGTTTTTTACAGCCGCTTCCCCTCCGCCCCTTACTTCGGAAGTTCTTCGACTACTTCCATTCGAGAAGAAATCCCCAGTTCTACGTGGTGACCATATACCCCCCCCCCCCCCTCATGGCACGTTTTCCTTTGAGATCGAACGAAAACATTCATCTTTCAGGAGGAGTGAGCGAAGAAATAGAAGACAAATCCAACGTTGCGAAAAATTTCATGTAAACTTTGATAAGAAAAAGTTAACAACTGAACTTGATGACAATAGAAAACTTTTCAAACATATTCGAAAGAATATTGCCTTTGACTTATCTATCCATTGCAGCCATTTGGTGAACATAAAGCTTGCTTTGCGCTTTAAGCTTTCGTTCTAATGCTTTATTCATGTATACCTGCCAATATTCTCATATAAGAAAAATCCTTTAACCATTTAAGCTCGAATATTTCAATGTGTGGCATGCTGTTCACACTTGGTTGCCTTCCTATCAATTAATTCCAATGTTTCTTTCGCACTCTCCATAGCATAAAACAGTGATGACCTCACTTTTAGTGTCACCCATCTCCGCATAAAATCACCTAACTCTTACCTCATTTCTCACCTTAGAAACTATTAAAACAAATCTAGCAATTTGCGAAGCACCAAACAGCGTTCGGCACAATATGCGCCTTTGCAAGCGCATAATCGAGAATTTGCCTAGAGAGATGCAGCAATCACTTAAGGTCGTATATTTAAATGATACTATTATCTTGAAATAAAAGTATTTACTGCACTAAAAAAAATATTCGATACCATTATTTACAATACGAAAAAATTCATAAGTTTGAAACATTTGTTGAATTTTAAGGAAATGAAGGTTTTATCTAAGCATAAAAATGAAAATGTCTCCTAATCGTGCATCATCAATTTCCACGAACATCATCAACTCATTACAAAAAAGGTAAAAAAAAAACCTCTGAAGAAAATACTTCGAAAACATAACACTCTTAGCATTCCCATAACGGCATCAACACCATCAAGTTCGCTTAATGAAAGCGATCTCTAAAGGACAACGTGGACATTTACTCAATAAAACCCACTGACCTCTACAAGGAAATCTATTTTACGAGTAAAAAATTTTTAGCTCAGTGCGGTAATCACATCCCCTCGCCCTTTGTTAGTGTCACTAAAACAGATATAGTGCGCAGAAAAATCGACTCTAAGCGACATGCATTTATTTGTTTCAAGCAAAAACCATCCACAATACAGTTTCAACAGAGTGAATACAAGTTGTTTAAACCACTTAATGCGTTAATTACAGAAAAGGGGGCAATTATCCACATGAAAACTCTCATTTCCATTTGCACTGTTTCCGGTTGAAATTTATTCGGCCATAAACGACCGGAATTTCGTTAAAAGCCTCCGGCATTGAACCGACTAATTTTTCTTCAAATTTCATGATGTGAGAAATCCAACGAAATTAACTGCCATTAGATATAGGTAGATATAACCTTGTGGCGCCATAATTCATTATTAAACTGCAGCCCACTTTTAATTACAGATATGTGCTAGACATATATCGGCCATTAACTGACACGTAAAACGCCGCAGCATTTCTCTGATTAATACCGAGAAACGACGCCACAAACAACCCCCTTCAACATAAAACAGCTGCTTCTATGCACATAAAATAACTCATGCGTTCGAACGACTCAATTCTAAGAAATTACTTCTAACTGATTTCGCACTCTTCAAAGCGAATATAACATTTTCCTTCAAGAAAAAAAAAAGATAGAAAGGAAATAAGAAAAAGAGGGGAAAAACACGACTGAAAAAAATCACGAGAAAAAAAATGAAAATGGGAAATTTCAAATTGCACCTTTCTACCCATTAAATTTCCAAAAAATCATTTCATTGATATTTCTATGGAATTTATTTTTACAAACATAACTGTCTAAAAATTCACTATGTGATAAAGTAAATAAATAAATAAATGAAAATGTCGTACATTAAATTCACATTAAACTCTAAAAAAAATATCAGATCAGCGACCTGTAAGCGAATAACTGATGGCTTATCTGTTTCCATACTATGAGCGCAACCACAATGATGCTTATATTACAATTAAACTGCCAATCGTCGACTCTCAGATCATAAATATAATCCCATAGATGATTAATGACCGCAGTGCATAAAGATGGCAAATCTAATGCACAACTTAAATGTGGCATCATAAAATCATATAAATATCGAAAACATTCCTTTTATACGAAGTCGACGCTTAAATATTATTCCAAAATAGTTTCAAATGCATAAAAAAATTTTCTAAGAGGGGACGCATCCGAGCATTATTCCAAGCTGCAACTTCGACGGAATTTCTGCCTTTAAAGTATTATCTCTCAAAAGTTTATGCAAAAACTGATTACTCCAACTTCAAAGGAAACACCTCAAAATTCAAGCCAAGAAATTCAATCCAATTTTGATTCCTTTTTTTTTGCATACACTCAGAAAAAGGGCACTTCATTTTTGCAAATAAATACAACGCAATCACTCTAATCAAATCCCTTGTGACATTACACGCTTGCAACATGACATAGCTAATTTCCCTATTGTTTTCAGTAATAACCACGTTACTTCCACAACTGCTGCACAATTTACTGACTCCTCCCACATCGTAGTAAGCGGGCGGTGATAGTAGAAAGAAGAGGACGAGGAATTATGGAAGGGGAGGGGAGAAGAAAGTGTGCGTGTTTGGAAAGGAATACTTGGCGAAATACCGCCTACATCTGCCTTTCCTGAATGCGGTTTTTGGCAAATAAAATAACAAAACCGCCAAAGAACGCTAAAAATCTCCCGCAAATAAAACTGTTGTGCCGCTGCCGTGTTGTAGAGAAGAGAGGAGGCGAGTGGCACCGACGGAGCAACCAAACTGGGTAATGAACATGACAGTTGGTAAAAACCCCCAATATAACTAAGTATACGCACACAATTGCTCACGGGCTTGAAATACGCAGTTACAGAAGTAGAGAAACAGCGAAATATGATGGGGCAGAGAAGAATAGATATCACCGAGGCCGATCTAAGCAAAGTTGAGTTGCACCGCGTTCCTCCATCACAACAGTACATAAAATTAAGTACGAAGAATAAACAACAGGTTGTGAGGAGTGATGGTTACATTTAAAAGCAAAAGTCGTATAATATAGAGAGCGATCGTTAATCTATTACCTCTAATGCATTTCTACCGCAACAAACAAAACGGCTGCTGTTATGCCGACCACATACAGAACATAACACCTCCCTACTTTGCCTCTGCTTCATTTCGTCCACCACGATCCTGTTCAAATGTACCGCCGGCTTACCCCCCTTACCGGTAGAATATAATTTCCATCCCATTACCCGACGGGACTCTACATGTGACTTGGACTTCACACGTGTTGGACAAAAATTCGATCCCACGGATTGTCGAGTAGATTTGTATACTCCCAGAATATCTGATATTCTTCACTTAGGTGCGAAGTATTTCCAATTGTGCTAGCTAGGCATAATGAACTTATTGCAATGGCATAACTTAATTCCTAGTTATAAGGTCAGCTCATAAATGGATAAGCACTGCCATTCTCATCTCCTCTCCTCCCCCCCCCAAAAAAAGGCAAAAGCGCTCTCGAAATTTGTATCACTCATAGATTTTCAAAACTTTGCAACCTTAGAATATCTAAAGCGAAAGCCGTAAAGAAAACAATAAAATTAAACTCGAGCATTCTAGCATAAATCGCATATAATAGTTTGCTGAAAATTGAGAAAAGTTTCCCTGCAAAAATATTTCCCCTTTTCATGAAACATTCAAAGATCTCCTCTTACGAATCTTTTACTACTACTCCAACACATCGATTCGAAAGCTTTATATCGACACCCTTAAATAGCACAATAATGTTTTCTTGCATTTAAATACAACCTTCGCTGTAACTTCATAATTGTAGAGCAAACTTAATGAATAAATAACATTCATTTGAAAACTAGGGAAGTCACCGGAGCGGAGCGCTTAATCGGTTGGTCGGAGCTAGCAGAAATTCTCACGAATGCGATAGCCAAAGTGGATCGAAAAAAATTTTTTTCCCAGCAAGTGGTCAACGTATTTCCTCAGCAAGACTCTTTGCAATTTTTCTCACATCAAAAAAGTTTTCTTGCTCAACGTTCCCTACTGGATTATTGTCTCACCTTCAACCATACTACAACGTTTCTATAAATTTCAAGCAATCTGCATGGAATACACTCGATTTGAATCCATCCCTCGTGTAATGGATGAATAAGCTCTTGCCATTTCGCTCAATACTTCTAAACCTTAAGCAATTTACTCGAAACTCTAGTTTTACAGACATCTTCTCTTAATTAAACTAGTCTGCAGGTACGCAAGCACTAAACGCACTCAGTTAGATTTTTTACTTGCGCACTCGCCATCTTCTGTATGGTTGAATATGCTTCCGAGAAATCTAGGAAGCAAAAAATTTGAGAATAATTTAGAAGTTCTATTATTTATGTTCTGAGAAAGTTCATCCAAAAATTTACTCTCTATTCAATGCAAATTACTTGAATTACAATAACCGCCAGGCAATTCAAGTGAAAGCAGAGCCACTTTGCTGCAAGTCCCCAGAACAGCTTACACAAGATTAGGTTATTTTATACGACTTTCAAGTAAATGTCGCTTCTTTTGCACCAATTTTAGTAATTCAACGATCAAAAAAACCATGTGTTATAGGTCGCTAACTAGCAGCATTCAATACGCATTCGACGAACGATATGTTGATAAACAAAAAAAAGAACCAACATGCCCACGCACTGTCCGTTCCTCTTCTCTCCATAACCATTCACAAGAGTTTTCTTTTTCATTCTTCCTTCTCTCCCAAATTCCAGCAGAGAACCTTTTCGTCTGCATTTTTATGTTATGTTCTTTGCCAATCACTCCATTTCCAGTCGTTTCCTGCTGAACTCATCAGCAAAAAAAAAGACGAAAACGGGCGAGAGGAGACGGATGACTGGAGGGGGGGGGGGGGGGGCAGCAGAAGGGAAGAGGTTAAGGGAGAAGAGAAAGGTACGATTCAATTGCATTCTCATTTACTAAAAATGGAACTTTGCTGTAATTAAGTAAATATTTCTTGAACTGAAGTAGTTGTAACTAAATTAATTCCTCTATCGACAGAAATCTAAATCACGCTAAAAACTACGAAAGTACTAAATAACCTAATTTATCGCAATATAACGCTCAAGCTAACCGATAAAACTCGTATCTTTTTCTCATTCGCAGTAAATATTCCCCTAAGCCGTCGATTTTATATTCGCTCAAAAATTTTAGAGATTTCCTTGAACAGATTCCCTTCATGTAAAATACAACTACTTCTCCTTAAAAACAACCTCTTTGCAATAGTTTTCGGTCAATGAAAAAAAAAAAGCAAACTTTCAGAAAATTGCAAATCGAACAAAATGAATTCTTGCATAAATATTAGTATAGCTTTCATCAGCTAACCTCTCCCCTAACATTCATCGATCACTGAAAAATAATCAACATTATTCTATTATCCTCTACAAAATACTGATCTAACAATTATCCACCATTCTATAAACAAAAATGCACAATTAGTACTTTTCGCATAAAAAATTTACCGCTGCTCTATATGAAGACAACGATAACAAAAGATCTAAATAAACATCAAATACGCAATACCAGGAAAAAAGAAACAACATGGAGGTATCACTTGTTGCATCTTCACACTATTTACCTTCCACTCAACGATAATATTTTCTTTTCAGTAAGAAATCTATAGCTGTGCCGAATACTTCAGATGTACATAACGGCTACAATTTAGTGACCAATGATCAAAAGTAATTTATTTTCGAAGTTTGCCGGAAAATTTTCTCTCCGTCGTGTAAAGTCGAAATCACAAATGTCCACTTATGTGCACGCATCCTCTAAGATGCATTGGAGAGGATGAAATCAGATTTTCTATCATCACCAAATCGAATGAATTTTTTTTAAAAAGATCAACCGTAAAAACGGCAATAGATCGGAGACTATCGCAGAAATAAGAAAAATTCAAAGCGATAACAATTATATCGCTGCAAAATAAGAAACAATCACAACCAAAAAATACGATGATGGGCGCAAGTCTAGCAGCAAATAAGAGTGAAGTTAATAATGTCGAAAAAAAACCCTCAAACACTCGAGGCAAAAAATTGGACAATGAAAAAAAACGACGAGATTCTTAAACTTTTACTCTACTATCAGCTAAAAACTCATGAATAAATAGAGAGGAATAAATACGTCCTCACAAACTTATTACTAATCTCAGGATAATATCAATAAGAAACAAACCATTGAACCATGTGCCATGAAGGGTCGTAAATGCATCTTTACAATCGGCGAATGATGCAAATCGTGCGAACACAACTCCCTCTTTTGATCCCTCCTCAACGTGTACATGCAATGGACGAATTGGGGCAAGTTTCTGTAGTAATGCACTCTTCACATCCGCACCATCTCGTTCCGATGTCCTACAGGCATAGGTATATATATCTTTAAAAACTTTAAAATGCAACGTCGAACATTCTGCAAAAAGTTCATTCCATTATCCACTTATTGTGGAGGAATATCTTTGCCGCTATCAATTAATAGTTGCTAAAGATTGCTTTAATGAATTCTACCAAGTTCGACAAGAATTGTATGGCTATCAGTAGTGAACTACGGTTTCCCTACATTCATCGAAAAGGAAAGTGAAGTAAATCGAACGTCATCTCTAGAAATGCGTAAATTTTCTCGAAATAAGCGCTGAGTATGGGAACATGCCGACTTCATTGAACATCAACTAAAGCATCCCTCTTCTCTGTTCTTTACCTTCTACTTTCTATCTTCATTTACCACCTCTTTCTAATTTCCACCTTCACTTACCACCTCCTTCAACCTCCGAAAATCTTTTTATGAAACTCCAAAGGTCGAAAGGCGCCAAATAGTGGAAACATTCAAATGCTGATAGAAATCCAGCCCCGTTCAACAACTATTGCTATCAGCTTTAATTAGAGAGTGATTCACCAGCTGGCAGCAAGGCCTTAGTGGCCGAAATTAGACAACTCGAAACGCAAATTGCTGTGCAGCTGTCAACTCCTTTAGATCGATGTTCTATTTGTGAGTCATCTTCACGCACACAAACTGCTGTAATTAAAAAAGTATCCAGTCCAGAGAGTCAACAACTCCATCATGGCATAAACATTCGACGATTCAGCTCCACTTACAATAGATATTATCAGCGGTGATTACTGCAGCAACTCTTAGATCGCTCAGAGAAATACGACCCGAAAATAAGTACTAATTTAGTCATTCCATAATAAACGATCTCGCATCAGCACTCTGCACTACCTAATCTTCGTATCCGCCCCATTAGCATATTTCGTACTGCTTACAGGAGGAAGCTTCCCAAAGAACAGTAGCAGCTGAAGTCGAGAAAAAAACAGTGCATCATCATGAAAACAACGATAAACTCACTGAGTCGACGGAAACATTCCTCGCAATTTCAAGCAGTGAGACAGAGCGTGATCTGGGACGTTCAACTGCGACTGACCTTCAAACGCTGAAACACTTCTTCGCCAGGCTCTCCTCTCCTATTCTAGAGGATACTCAGCTCGTAACTGATGGTATATGCTTCTACCACCCACTACAGCAATAATGCCAAATTATTCGGAGAACAAATCCACCTTACTAAAAGGAAGCTAAAACATTCCTTCAATGCTTTCTACAGTGTACACGATTTGCCATTGAATAAACTCTCCTCCTCACCTCTTAAAAACATTTGCACCCTACCGTTACTTGCACATCTGCCATGTTTCAAAACATTAGAAAATAAGAGTAACTTGCACGAGAAGGAAATAAACGTCGAGGATAGAAACTCAACCATCGATGTGTCGCGAAAGCACTGAGTTATAAAACGTGATGACAAAGAAATCCAGAATGATCAGTGAATTGACGGATCATATAACAAAAAACACAAAATAAAGTCGACGAATTATTCGAAACTATAGCTCTCCTTTATCCTCTCTAATCGTTCAATCAACCATCACAGTTATATCAATAAAAATACCAAAAAATAAAGCACAATAAACAATGACCGTCTTTACTTATATACAAAATCTGTCGATCGCTTTTTGGCCCCCCACTACTCGCTCCCCTTCTCAAACACAAAGTTCCCTTCGATGAAACGATTTTGCGAGATACGGTTACGAATACATCCACAGGAATTTTTCAAAAGACTCACACGAGATATAAGTGATCATAAGGCTAATTTGGAGCTGATCCGTATCCAAACGTTTGATACCAGTAAATTACTAGGGAAACAACGGTTGCTCTCTACCTAGCCAACATATCAAGGTTGTTGATTAGTTCGAATTGTAAATTTCTTTTAAAACAACACCAACAACTGAAATATCAACCCTCAGTCAGAATGCTTATTAAATTAAAAAACGAACCATTTCCTTGCCATCCGGTCTTCTTAGCAGGAAGCCAACGCCACACCGCACACTCCACACCGTTGATGATACGGCTCTCAGTACTCACTCGTGATTCATTGAGATTTATGAAATTGACCGCTTGTTGCCAACGACGCCATTCAGGACTATCGCGGAATCTGAATTTATTAATGAATCGAACACCTTAACCACAACGATTAGGTCATTGGATACAGAATGTGAAGACGAAGAACAGCTGCACGGTCAAGCTTCAACCTGACTAGTACAACTCTGAGAGGCAACCAGCTATCAGCAGAAATAAATTTGACTCAACTGAATTATACGGCGCCACTGGTATGGAAGCATCCCAATTCTTCTTATAGAAAATATTCCACTGGCATCGACTGTGAATATTAACATGCAGTTATAGTGATACATGCTGCTCCAGGGTATTCAATTCCCCACATTCATTTAAAAACCTTTGAACCGTACACAATGCCCCGCCGGATTTACCTGGCATAGCTCCATTCAGTCATACTTTAGTTGCGTAGGTGACACTTAAAAAAACTTGTGCTCTTCTTCCACTACTCTTCTCTTTTCTTCCTTTACCACCTCCTCCTCCTCGCCCCCACATTTACAGCATTCAACCTTCTTAATCCTCAAAGCTTTATTTCTTTAAGAAAATTGCCAGAACTGCTTCAACTAAAAACTATGCATTCATTATTCCCTCATCTCGATTAAGGGGAAATTGATGGATGGGATCCATTTTATCACCGCCATCATCATCAAAAGAAAAACAAGAAACGGGTACATTATAAAATCAACGCACAACGCAATCCACTATCACTGATTTGTCGGTAAAACGAAACAGGAAAATACCTCTTGGAAGGTGGAATAAGCATATCTCGGACATGTGGTTCAGCCACATAGGTTTGCCCCTGTTCACTTGAATCACGAATTATATCTGCAAATAAATAAACAATCCATTAAAAATGTACACTATAGAATGTGAGTTAACTACACAGCTAGAAGTGATGAGTGCATCTCAAAAATTAACCTTACCTCCAACTTAATCGCCGCATAAACGATATTGACCTCACCTGAGATTGTTTTATTCTCTTTCCTTTGATAACCAGCAGCATTATTAATGTTGTGCACAGACGGCTAAGGACTACATTCTTCCTTTTCAATCCCCTTAAATCTAAAGATCACAGTTCTGTATCTTCTACGAATCATTTCAGCGGTTACTGTTCAAGTCTAGATTCTTCGCTTTTTGGACAAAAAAATTTCCTCTTTTCTTATATGCTTCAATTTTTCAACCTCCCCCTCCTCCTATCGTAACAACGACCTAAAAATTCGGAGAATCAACTACTTCCGTAGAACTGAAGTTTGGACGAGAGACTTTGCGCTTTATTAATAGCAATAGTCAATAATATTAAACAATTTGAGGATAAGAAAACAGCTGAGATAGGAAAAAAAAACGAAAGGAATGGAGATAATCCAAACGGTGGATCCGGAAATAACGCACCCGGTGTATCGTTGTTACATAAAAAAACTTTAACTAACGTCTAATGTCTAAGAAAAAAGTACTCGCCACAGAATGTTATTATTGCCTAAGTCCAAATTAAATCCCGATGCATCAATCTGTGGCAATTCTATGGATTTGTTCGTACTTATATTTCCAGTAAATGATAGTAAAAACTATTCTATCATCAATATAACGAAATGTAACGACAATGTAAAAATATAGTCAACTTTTAATGAGTATGTCGCTCGCCTACTTCTTCCTCTTCATTACGCCCGTTTTACTGCTGTGAATAGCAACATCCTATATAATTCACTAAATGCGAATATTTCTTTGAACTACCTGGTGTGATGTGATCCATACAACAATAAACTAGAGCCTCGAGTAGCACCTTCTCATGTTACCTGACGAAATATGGAAGAGTTGTCGCACTTTAAGATTTACAGATTCCTTTCCCACTAATAATTTTAGATTTAGAAGAAAAACAATAACAAAAGAATCACCTGTAATTTTTTCGATAAGATCGAACACCGCTCGCTTCTCCTCTGCTTGCGCCGCCAACCAACGTTGATTGACGAAATAAGCTCCCATACCAATTGCGACTACTAAAAACTTTTGCCTAGCTAACATAACAGTAGAATTTGATCATATGCTTACAATAATATATCTCTTCACGACGTCAAACAACGATTCGAAAAATCATATATTGCGAATGACCTTAACTAAAATTGCTCAATGCTAGAGACAATCTGCTTCGCAGAAAAATTTCATCTACAACACCTATCTATCCAAAACTTTAACATCATCAAGCTATCATATCATAAAACAGCACTTAGACAATGCACCAATATCCTCCCGCCCCCCCCCCCCAACCAAAAAATAATAAGAACTTACGACTTCCTTCTAAACTCCAGAAAATAGGTCTTTTCCCCTCTCATATCACCTAGAAACCCCTCTTCTTAAGTCCAGCCCCTCCTCCCTCCCCCAAAGAAAACGACGGATAGAGGTTTAATTCATCACGATAAATAAAACAATGAGAACTTATTGACTTACTGATGCCAATAATAATTGTCGGCAAGATAGCATATGCATAAAGGAATATCGCCGTTTCCACTGCTGCGTCTAAATAGGGTATACGTTCACTTAAAATGACATTTTCCACAAAAGTAGTGCATTCAAATATTACAGCAACAAATTTAATATCACGGATTAATGAACGATAAGAATTCTGAGATATTTTAATAAATCTTCAGGGACTATCAGCATCGGCCGCAGCGCAAAATCTAATAAGCGCATTTAACTCAAAACTTGACACGAAATATAGAAAAGCATTTTCTAATCAAGTTTTTGAAATGAGAGAACAAAGTTGCATAAAATACACGTACCCCGATGAATAATATCCAAAAAAAAATAGAAGAAAGTTAAACAAAGAATGGCCATTAACAAAATGTTACAAATTTAAATAATTCGATTGCATAGCATTGCATAAAATAATGTCGCATCGTACTTACGTAAAAACAGACTTTAAAACTCTCCATTATAAAATAAAATCACCTGCATCTGTAAATCGTCCATAGAAGCATCTCAAACAGAAGCATTCGACAACAAACTATCTACATACTGCACAATGGAAAAAAGAAACGAATGAGCTCTCACTTGATGCGATTCGACCAGCATTGACGATTAATTGAGTATGGACGGTGGCCAGGTAAGCCATTAGAAGGAAGATGAAGAGCAATGTGAATGAATAAAGGATTAGCCGCGAAACATCGACACCACGCGGCGAAAGTCCACCTCGACCCCTCACAGTCGTGCCACCATAAGTGCCACTGAAGCCGTACGGCTGCCTCCGATCGTAGTAACCAACCGACTGTTAATAATAATTATTTTCATAGAGCGCAATAAAGAACAAAAGGACTTTGCCTTATTTGCAAGCGTGCAATGCAGCATGCGATTATTCGTTGATCTGTCCGTCCTAGAATTTCTTAAACACTTTTCGAACCCAGGCACAATTCATCGACACGGGTACGAACGATTGGGACCAAACACTTTCGAATAACTAAACCTCAAAAAAATTTATAAAATCATTATCGCTAGATTCGGCGTCTCGGAAGGAATACTACGCACTTCTGGAACAGTGAGGAATTTTAGCTCAATCTGTTCAGGAGAGGAATCCCAGGCAAACCTAGAGTTAGAGGGGAGGGATTGCTGTAACGCTGTAACTAACTTTTTTCTTCAAAATTATGGTTGCTAATAACCCCAGTATTTACATAACACTTGATTATTTATACGCGATGAATCAATTTACGCCAATCACCTAGTGCACCTCTTCAATATTTCTTCTCCCTTCCCTCCACTCAAATCATCTCATAACTCGAAAGAATATCTCCACCTTTATCGCTGCATTTGAACTGCAGATATTCTCACAGTTGATGGAATCAAACAATCAGGTATCCTGCTGTACCTATATTAGCAACACTTTTCGATGACAGATATTAGCAAAGTACTCTAAAATTTTTCAATATGCACTAACTTAATAGTGGAAATAAAAAATAGAAAATATAAAAATAAAATAAAAATAAAGTGAAATACAGAAAAGAATTAAAAGTAATACTGAAACAAATTTTCTAAGTGACTTTTCAACGAAAAGATCAACCTTTGGCGATGAGGTGAACGGAGCGGTAATCGCTGCAACGATACGAGACGGGATTTTTGTGACTGTAGCAAACACTGTGCTACGCTTGACCGGTCGTGGTCGAGGTGGTGGGAAATAATGTAACGGGCTCGATGGGCCACTCGACGACAGCTCTCGGGAACTCTCCATATGCCCATCTTCTTCGTCATCCATCTCCTCGTCATCTTCATATTCTTGTTCTTCTTGCTGCACTATTCGTCTACTCGTACCGAACTGTTCGCGTGTGGGAACAAATGCAGGTCGTTCACGAGACTCTCAAATCCCATAAAGGAGACTCATTCATAGACATAAAACTTTCAAATAACTCCATATGTGAATTAGACTAAGCACATCGATGCAGATGTGTTAGCAAATGTGCAACAGTGCACTCAAATGGTGAAAACATAAATGGATAACTATAAGGAAGTAACAACTTATATTATTATCACGTTTTGTGGGGGTTTGAAGCAACCCTAGTTCCGAAAAAAGAAAGTTATAGCAACCGTGCAACCCACAGTTTTGCATAGAGTCCCTCAATTGGACGACTCAAGGTAAAATTCCTCAATAATGCAAAACTAGTGCGTCCTGTTTCATCCTGGGCGCCGACCCTGGCGATAACATACTTAATTATAGTTATTAGTTATATTATAAGTATGTCTTATCGCTTATTATTATAAGAAAACGAGAAAGAGACAAATCGCTGTTGTTGTTTTTTCTTTCATTGAAAAAAAAACCTATAACTGAATTTGCAATGCCCCAAAAAACGCTGACTTGCAAACCGTATGCTACCGAGTTGTATTGCATTGCAATTAAATTTCATCACAACAACAGTGAAGTTTGTGCAATCCGATCAAAGAACCTCACTGTTGACGACTTTCATAATACAACCACTAACAAGTATATACACTTGAAGTGAATATTAATAGGCAATATTGATCAGAGAATCATTTCTTAAATGCCAACAGCATATTCTCATAATAATACTATTATCACTAATTAGTGTCAACCCCACAGATGAACAGTGACCAGTAAATCAAAACGCTAAATAACGTTGAAAAAAAAAAAAAAAAACAGGAAAGACCTACGAGTGAAATAGGAAGAGGTGAGATCGGTATGATTGGTACTTGTAAGTGGGCCTGTTGGGATCGACGTATAAATCGACGATGAGGTGCCATAAGAAGACACTGGCTCAAAGCGTTTGATCGAAGAAAAACGCGGTGGTGTAGGCGTACGCTGTGCCACTTTCGATGGAGCAACCGTCGGTGTTGGAGTTGTTTTTGGAACCACTATCGGCGCACTCGTATTTGACAAACCTGGGTAGATCTCATTTGCACTGAAAAAAATAGAGGGACAGTTATAATTTATAAACAAAAAAATACCGCAAAAATCGAGCGAGCTTTCTTCGAGGTCCCATTCTCCTGTTCCTCTAAGCAGTCTGAGGGAAGACAAACATCAATCCATAAATTGGAGAAGAAAGACCGATGGCATCTATTATGTACAATCGGAAAATACTAACTACATAGGTGAGTACAATAGCTGGAGCTCAATATTTATATGTAAAGTGAAGTATGAACTTCTAATATTCATTTGCTCGTGATATGAAGTTATGAACGACGCACTGCTAATCGTTCACATCTTTTAAATGCAAAAATTATTTACTGTTTTCTGAAGTTGACTGCCAAGAAGAGGGAAATTCTGGGAGGCCCTCAAATGAATTTTTCTGAGCTAACGCTAGTCGCAACCAAATCCCAAGGATGGAAGGTGTAATTTCATCCAGAATCCAAACAGCTAATCCTTAATTTCATCGACTTACTCAAATGATGCTCGGATTAACCAAATACCACGTCGATGTTAGAAGAAGACAATACTTACTAACAGGGAACTCGAATTGTAAATAAACGTGCGTACAATGAATGAACCGGAAGCCTTTTTATGCCGATAGTTGCCAAGAATTTTAGGCGGCGAGGAGAACAACATAAGAATCTATGCTGTGGACGGTATGTTTTCTAGCTGCAACAAATTTTAAGAGTACGTTGCAGTGTACCAACAAATATCTAAAGAAAAGACGGTCAACGGGTGGCGGCTCATGTGGACAATGGATACCTTATATGAATAAAATGAGCTATGCTGTGAGATAATTAGCGGCTTTTACTTAACTAAACCCATCCACCTATATGGGAATGGGGAACCCAGCAAATCAGCTCAGCTGGTAAAAATCTGTGGATCTGAGTCACCTAAGAGCGTTGCATCCGGGTCAAGTTTTTAGAGAGAATACTACTCCCATGAACTTACCTAGTAATTTTACGACTGATTCATCGTCCACCTAGGACCTATTAGAATGGACTGCAATATCAGATCATTCGCTTTCATTCCCTGCCCTTCTCCAACACCCACTTTGATCATGCCAATATCACACTCCCTCTAGCTCACTGGACCAGGTAGGTTCAATGGAAAGTTTCGGGTTTCCGCTCTATCCCAAAAACGCCCGCATACTGGCGCCCATTAAACGTAAAATAACGGCGTACAGGAGGAGTAGTTTCACCAAGACCGTTAGAATAAGGTAAGATGTTGAGATTGGACACAATTTGTTATCGGCCGAGATAGGATTCATACCGTGGCACTGTGACTTCACCTTCGGCAACTGCGCTACTCTTCAAAGACTCACACAGACTATGCGGATCCCACTTAGATAGCCCCAAGGACCCAAAGACGTAACAAGACTCCTCGTGGAAATTCTTTCCACGATAGATCACCTGTAATTATAAACTAGCAGTGTGCATAATACTGCTGTTCGATTTTGCTTTGCTTCTATAATTTTACGCGGTTTTTTTTTCATGACAACATGCAACTTTCAAACGATCATATTTGCTTTATCTCTTCATATTTCCCTGCTTTTTCGGATCCTCTACCTGTCCTACCTCTCTCTTCAAAATTACCTGCGAGGGATGAGCAGTGGTGAGTGCGTTGAGGGGGGGGGGGAGGGAAGGAGGGGGAGAGAAAGATCAGCTTTAATTTTGACCATGACAATGTTACTGTGGACTCATAATACACATAAAATGAGCAAACAATTTCTTACTGAAAGATTTCCTTTAGAGGTGGAATGTAAATAAAGAAAATAACGAACGGTTTTTTCGTTGGTGATGATTGTGGTGTTTTCTTTTGAGGCTGTGAAACACCTGTTGCTCTGCCACGCAAGATTCGCGGTTCAGGAATCGACTCTTCATTTTGAAATGCTCCATCAACAGGCTCTTCTGAATCAGACGTATCTTCTGGCTCCGATCTCGTGCCCTTCTGACGGCCACTACGACGATCGGAAGGTCGGCGTGATATATCCGTCACAAGCTCCTAGAGCAAAGGAAACAATCGAAATGCTGCTAGAGTAGTATAACACACCGATTGGCATCGGAATTTTATTTTTTAAGACAGCCATAACCCTCTGCAATCACTTCACAGAAAATAGTATAGAGAATGTCATAAACAGGGATGCTCCGAATTCCCTCTGTTTCAAGATGAAAAGCATAGGAAAAAAAATGAAACCTGCGAATCACCTCAAAACCTCAATCCCCCCTCCCTTCAACTCAGTTTCCAAGCGGTTATCTCAACTAAGTATAGCAGCTATCTTTTACTCAATAATGAGTATACGATCAATAGATCACATCAAATAAAAATATATAAAATTCAGAACGGGCAATAGATAAAAACAGCTAGATGATCGACCCGTCTCGTGATGGGTGGACAATAGCCTAAATTCTTCCCCACTAATGATCATTGCTTCTTAAACGCATTTTGAATAAATTCATTAATTCACTCATTTATTACACTCAAAAGTACCACACAATATCGCAATACTTATCATAGGTGAATTCTTATCTAATCCTCAAACATCTGTGAATGCTCTCAGAAATACAATGGCACAAAAATATTATGCGGAAGTAAATATTATCTGCGATCATGCAAAAGTGTTAGAATCAGGGAAAGTAAACCAGAGCAAAACTAAACTCCTCATCCGGAAAATATTTGAAAATAAGTTACTGTGCTAGTGATCATCGATTTTCTCTTGATTCGCACCGGTGATTTCGACGGTGAATTTGGCTTGATTGGCGATGATGTTGCAGTTGGAAGTGGTGGCCCCGAACGACGACGCTTCTCTAGTTGTTTCTCATAGACTGAACGTGTCGTTGCGGTGATTGGACCAACGGTTGCACCAAGTGCCGTCAACTCAGCACGTAATTCCGCATCACTTAGACTGCTTGGAGAAGCCATTTCACGCAATCAATCTAATTAAATAACCAATCTTATAGAATACTTGAAACAATCATCTGCCAAATAGTTGCCATTTACATCTAACAAGTAAACTTGATCATACAACACAATGACATATCAGCTAGGTTATAGATGAAACAGCTAGGTTATGAGCTTAATCCCTACCCACCCACCCCCCCCCCCGGGTAAATGCTCAGTGGGGGGCGGTGAGTGGAAAGTACAACCTGACATTCGAATAAAGTTGGAGTTGCCCTAAAAACAACCTGGAAATGAAAGGAAGTGCGAGAGAAAAAGGGGGAGACAAAGGAATGAATAAAACTCCAAAAGAAATGCTTGCCGGTTACTAAAGAAGAGAAGATGCAGGTATCATGGAAGTTGATGAGGGGATGGAGCAGAACTTATGCGCACGGGATGTATGCATGAGAGAGCCAACTAAAGAGACATAAACGACAAATATACAAATCCATGATCATACAACACCGACAAAATACGAAACAGTGAGCACACAGAGTATCACAACAAAGCAACTACTGTACCCAATCAAACATATCCTCCCCCCCCCCCCCCTCCTAGACCTGATAGAAAAATTTAATTATTAATCGGCTACAACAATATTTCCACTATCCACTCTAATAAAAACAGCAAAGGTGCATTTCCGGTCGAGAGTAAGAGAGCGCGAGAACAAATGCTCTCAGTGGAGCTCCTATTCGGAGTTATTTACTATATGACGCTATTGTGGTCAATGATTTGTCATATTTTGATCGACGCAATATGATGCGTACTAGGTAGGAGTTGCGTGGAAGATGCAGCCCAATATTCGAAGAAAGTCATCAGCTGCCCTAAAAACAATATGAAAATAATGAGACAGAAAGAGAGAGAGAGAGAGAGAGAGAGAGAGAGAGAAAGAAAGAAAGAAAGAAAGAAAGAAAAAAAAAAGAAAGAAAGAAAGAAAGAATGAAAAAAAAAAAACCTAGGGAAAAAAAAATTCTCACTAATTCTCCATGTTACTCATTCATCTCATTATATTAATGTATATTTCTCATATATTTGCATAGAATTTTACTCATTATGATTTTTTATATTTTTCTTTTTTCATTTCTCAATAAAAAATTCATTATCATATTTTAATTTCTATCATCAAATTCTTTTTTTTTTCTTCTTCAAAAGATTCAAAACTTCAAATATAGTATCCATATTTTAAAATCATGGAAAAAAAAACTCTATCGAAAAATGCTCAAATTTCAATTTATATAATGAAAAAATTTCAAGAAGAAAAAAAAATTATCACAAAAATTCGAATTTTTGCTATTATTCATTTTTTTTTTTAATAATAGCGTATTTAATTATAAATATTTTCTTTCTCACTTTAGTGAGAAAGAAGTAAAAAAAAAAAAAAAAAAAAACAAGAGGTTCTTTAAAAAAAAAAGATCAACAATTGAACGAAGAAATTCTTCATTCATCTTTTTCTTCGCCTCTATTTTCAACGATTAATTTGTCAACAATAAAACGAGAAACAGTTATAAAACAAATTGAAGCATTAATTAACTTGTCATTCTTCTGTCGAGGCAATAGGCAATAGGCATATCAAAGCAAGACTTATCTATCGATGCAATGGATATACCTCGAACCTAATAATATACCTCAAGTGCTTTCAGTTATATCTGGTGTCTAAAACTTCAAGACGATAGTTTCATCCCTTTGCGGTATAATGTTTCTTTATGGTTTTACAGAGAAAGATAATAGTATAAGAAGCCTAAAATATAAAGACAACATTAAAAGACAGATGTTAGAAGATGAAATATTTAACAATGTAAGCTTTTGACATGAATGAAACAGATATGCGAATAAAAGGTGAACACGTTTCGGGCCCTTATCCGTTGACGCATACACCTGAGTTATGCACCGGCCATCGTCACAACGAAACGCATAACCCTGTTAGTAGACGAAGATAAAATAGACAACATAAACATGTCTAATGAACAGGATAAAGAAGTGAAGTGGCAAATAAATATGTAGATTAGATACAATGTTTGTTATGATTGTGTAATGAACAAGAAATTCTAAATATGGGCCTACCTCGTCAGTGTTATCCGTTTTTCTTCTTTTTTCCCCAATGGTGAGTTGATATCCTAGGCTTTTTAAAGCATCTTTCATATCTGCGTTCAGTTCATTTGAAAAAAAAAAATGTTAGAAAAGCTGGAAGTAGAAAAAGATTTACATTCAAGAACATTATCTTATTAATATATATTTGGTTAAGACTACAATTAAATCTACAATATTCTCCTAAATTTAAACGATATAAAGAGAGTCCAAAATAGATCTCTCATGATAATAAAGGTTTCGACTATACCCTGAGACAGTCTTTTTTGTTAAATTTGCATAAACTCGATCTTTTATCCCATACTACGATGTCATATCTACGACATTCATGTGTATCTATCTCTCAATAAACTTATATCAGAAATTCGACTAAAATATCTGAGATTTACGCAAGCAAATTTGTTCGTATAAATCGAATTTACTCTGTAGCGATATAAGTGTCTATAAGTTTCCACATAAGTCCTTGAGAAGTAGACTATGCAAATAACCATATAGAGATTAACAATTTTCCAATAAAGACGTGGCACGCCATTGATATCGGGCTCGATCACCGTCATGGTCTTGCATGTCAAGGCGGCTTTATAGTCCCATTCAGTAGACAGGTTTCTAACATATTCTTAAAAAATTATAAGGGCATCTAATGACTAACTGCATGAAACGTTGCTATTACTAGCCAGGAGCTTTTGGTGTGTCACAAGGCTTACACCGCTATTATCCCCAATTCCATAATCAGTCATCACATTGTTTATTAACAACTCATTTACAAAAAATGATATAACTTGTAATTAAACTTATTTTACAGATGATCGAATGCAGCCGAGAAAAAAAAAGAATTTTTTTCGCTTACATTTGTGTAACCGGTCGGTCTTCAAAAAAAAAAACGCATTGTAGCTTTTCGTCTATTTGGGCAAATATAATCGATCTAGTGAGTTGAAATGCGAGAGTACATATCGTGCCAGTCGTTTTTTTTTCCCCTTTCTTTTCCACTTGCTATATCGTAATCTTTACATTAACTGTAAATGTCTCAATGCTATGGGTGGAAATTGTTGGCAAAATTTAGCCAAAAAAAAACCCTATCAATGGTTTGGAGAAATCATATCGCTTGAAATATGAAGGTTGGTAGTTCCATGAGGAAGTGAATACTCAGGTGAAGAGTTACCTGTCCGTCTAAATGCAAGCAACTTTAACCTACCCTACCTGAGCGAACATTTATCGCTCAAAATTACATTCAAAAATATGTGCGCTATGAAAAGTCGACATCTCGCTGATGATAGAATCTGCATAAATTCAGCTTATTCAAGTTTTATATGACCTTCTAAATATCATTCAAAAATTTGCCTTTCTGGTCATCCAACGCTTAAAAACATATTCTCTCATACCCTCTTCGATTCTTTGAAAATTCTTTAGAATTTCCCATGAAATCTGCCATCTATACATTGATATACACCATCAAAGATCACCTCTCCTATGGAAAATCCAGCTGTGAGCAATATTCATTCATCCGTATACAAATCATGGGATTTGCATATGCATAACGCATTAGAAATCTCACATTTCCGGATGATTTTGCCGGAATTTCAGGAATTCCCTCTGCTTTTCATCCGGTTGATGTTTCTTCTATTTAGAGGCTGACGAGGTACGTACACGATGTGAGTATAGTTAGAATTATATGCGCATATAAGTATACGATATTACGCAACGTCAAACTCCATAGGAAACAGAGTGCAAGGACAACGCAAATCAATGAGTTCCGTCGCGGAATTTCAGGTAATACGACATCGTTATGAAATGCTCAACCTCCCAGAACAACTTTCGGAAATTGCCTTTCCATAAATTTCTGGATTCATGATAGTCGTTTTTAAAGGACAACCACAGGTGTGGTGGAACACACGAACTTATGAGATAGTAAGCAATGCAAAGCCAATCTGCTCTAGGTTAAATGAATTTAAATGTCACTGGGGTCAATGTGAAGAGCTTGAACTCTCGAATTGTTCTTGTGGTGAGTATGACACCTGCAATCTCCCATAGTCGGGCAAATTATGCCCCCACTAAGATTTTGCTAGTTTATTCTACCATCGTGAAATAAAAAAGACAAGTAGATCGCATTGAAAAGTGGCCAGATTTGACCAAACCAATAAACGGAAGCTAGACTGCATTGAAAAATGGCCAAATCTGGTTAAACCGATAAGTATATATACCTCATAATCGATTAATTAAATTCGTATTATCAATGAAAGCGAATGAGTGCCGCAAGTGTATTCGTATAAAACTACGAAGACAATTGAGAAAGAGATGCGAGCATAAGAATAGGTAATGATCAACGTTAGCGATAATTTCATTCAATATGCTGAGTTGATCGTTGCTTGTTGATAAAAACATCTCTATATAAGTTAAAGAAGTTATGGAATAAGCATCAGGCAAAATAAATATGCAAACCGCCACCCCCCCCCCCCACTCCCGCCTGTAAATAAATATGCAAATATGCCGTGTTCATCTAGAACAATAAAGACGGCATGCAGGAACGCGTTTAACCTATCCCCTGGCTTCCAAAAAAAAAAAAAAAGAATAGCAGAAATCATAAAGAATGGAGATATGTGGGATGCAGGTATGAATATGCGAAAATAATGAAGGTACAATTACAGTTACAGCCGCCGAGCTGCAGATATTGCAGCCAGGCCGCAGTGTTCAAAGTGTCGCTTAAGATACGACAAGCTGCCGAATATAACCATATGATATTGATAAGAAATTCCAAACAGGAACGACATGAAAGGTAAATTGATTGAGCACACCTGTTCGATTCGCTAATTTCCTTTCAACTTGAAGAGAATATTGCCCTGAGCGTAGAGCATACTTAAAAAAAAAAAAAAAAAAAAAAACGAGAAAATACTCTCGAACGGAATCGAAGCAAAGCTTTTAACAATCTCGAAGCATAAATGTAGATCGAAAAGAGTCTAAAAGCCGCCTTAATGAAGCGATGCTGAATTTCCCCTCCCCCCCCCCTATCTCGATATCGTTTTTCATTCATAAACGGGTGTGTATTGATGAATATGGACGATGTTTCAGCTGAAAAAAAGACGCAACAATGGTATGAATTTACAGGTGTCTTAAGTACCTGTAAAATATTTCGAATATATCTCAAAGCTTTCATCGAAAAACAAGAAACTAAGAGAATTTTCATATACTCTCCAAACATAACCATCATCAAAACTTCAAAACACCAATACCGATCAAAAAAAAAAAAAAAACACCACACATGTATCATAAACTGTTTGCTTTACTTAAATTTATAAAGCTTTACTCACTGATTGTAAGAGGTTTTACGCTCTTATTTGAATTCAATACTTGAAATAGAAGAATATCTATTACATATTAATTTACTGTAACTAATAAACTTATAAAATTACCTCATATAAAACCGTATTCATAAATAAATATAAAAAATTCAGCCAAACCTCTCGCCCCACCCCCCCCCCCCTCCCCTCCACCCTTCCCACCTCACACATTAAATTCAACTTCAACTTTCTAGGTTCAAAAATCAACTAAACGAAGCAATAATGAACGCCATCATTGCAACAAAACAATTGACGCTATTTTTCGAAAAGGAAATAAGCGCTATTCGTTTTGAAAACTCATACGAACATATATTGCAGCGCTAAATTATATCATCAATAATACATTTTAATAGTATAATTTCGTTTTTTTTTTTCTTTGAATCGAATTTCTAAATGTGGTGATTTTTTTCTTTTGTTTATTTAACGCTTAAGTATGGTTTTTTTGATTATAGAAAACTCCGGGAATTTTATTGACTCCGAATGATTGAATTAGGATCGAAAAGAGGAAAGCGATTCTTTTTATTGAGAATAATGTTCGTTAGATGTGTCATTTGAAGAGAGATTCGACGTTCTCTAGTAAAATTCATAGCAATAATGGCTTATAATATAATATTTTATAATTAAAGAAAAAAAAATTTCATATGGGAATTATGCGTTAAATACGCATCGTACAATGTGAAGTTTTCCGCTTTCTTTCAAACTAGTTGTTTCCTTCGACCCATCCGGTGGAAAATGCTACCCGACCGCGGTAAAATGTGGCTCGTACGGCGCAAAATTCCATCGCTTCGATGTCAAATCCGGCATGGTCGTTTGTAAAGCATGGCCAGTCGAATTAATTCACTTGTGTAGCTCATGCAAACTTCATATACCTTTGAGCGCCTCGGTATTGTCATCGTCGAGAGGCACATTTTATGGTGCACATTATAGAGTAAGGTGAGACCTGAGCTTCAAATAAGACCTAAGCTTTGAGTAGGGTTTTAGCTCCAAGTAAGAATTAAGCTTCAAATGAGATCCAAGGTTGCAGTAAGGACCGCACTGGTCCTGCTAGTCTTACATGCAGTGATTGTACTACGTTCAAAAATACGATCAGCGAAGTCTCATCGTAAGTATAGATGGGGGAGGAGAGGGGGGTGGGGGTGGTAGGAGAAGGGAAGAAGATGCAAATGATTTTCAAAACAGAAAACCAGAAAGTGCTTTCAAAATTGAATGAATTAAGGCAACTCTTAAATATTGCATCATTTTGAGTCACAACTATATTCTAAGTGAGGTTACTCCAAATATGAAAGATTATTCAGAGTTGAGAATTATTAAAGGCCACTGTTTGTTGGTAGATATTTTAGATCTCGATTAAAATCTATCGTCTCTTAATTTATGCTCCTCAATGAACAAAAAAAAAAAAAAGAATCGAATAATCTATCATTTAAAAAAAATGCGGCATAATTTTAGCGCCTAGAAAAATTCAACTTTTACTAACGATGTTCTAAAGCTTTATTATTAAAGCTGAAAATCTTTAAAAAATAAGCCTAATTGCCCAGGTATGCAAAGGTATGAAAGCTAATATGCTTTCAGAAAAAAAACAACATAATTTTTTATAAATATAGCGATTATCATTTATTATTTCACGCTTATTTATATGCAATTTACAAGCGGAAATTTATTGTAATGCAAATATCGAGTAAAATATGGCAAGTTACCAATTTTAATAATGCGAGATGATAAAGAGTTAATAGGTGGATAACTTCAACTAGTAATTCAAAAAACCATTTCAATGTTCTATTTTTTGTTTATTATTAGTCGAAGTCGATAATTTAATTCCACAATTTCATTCATTTCAATTCAATTACATGTTCTTAAGAAACGTCAATCGATAGCATGTGTATGTAAATTGTGCGTTCATGCGCATCTACCTGAGTGGGTACTATTATTATTCGGCGGTGTTTCGAAGTGACGAATTCAACGTGAACGATTATGTCAATTCGTTTGCTGAGTCCGATACGCATCTTTTATCGTCAATTTGCGTCGATAATGATGCATGAGGGATCATTCTCGAATTTCCGCAATATTGGCACAAAGATTGTCTGTGTCGGTCGGAACTATAGAGTAAGTGCCCTTTACAACCTTTTTTTTTTTCACTGACGCTTCTTTTCTTTTGCATTTAGTTCAAGTGCCGGATCCTTTCAGGACACTTGCCGGTGTGTGTGTCTATATGTGTCTGTCTCTTTTTTCGTCAATTGGCAAGATCCCTAACACCTATCCTAGTAAGTCTAGAATAGATTTTCATGCGCTTTTATAAAGTTGTATAGAAGCCGATTATGTTGGCCTCGTATATTCACGCGCATTTTTTGTCTGTATATTTGTCTGTCGGATTGTTGTAACTCATGAATCGCAAAAGCTACGACGATATGATTTAATGATAGAGGCATATAATTTATATATTTTATAGTTTACTTCCTCCAACTTTGTTGTGATTGTTGATTGATGATTTTATCGGGCGATATTTTTTGATATTTTTATCTTTGTCAGGTGATATCCTTGATATCTATACGTTTATCCAACGATGATTTTTATTCGTCGATGTTTCCACCAAGTTTTGATTTCCTTCCTGTTCATATATTTTCCATCATATTTTAATAGCAATTTTTCTAGCCAATCGATATTTTATGAAAGCACCTGTCTCAGGTAATGCAAATATTTTTTTTCAACACACCTGTGAAACAGGTCAACCGATTAGATTGAATTGTAGAAATGAATGGTAAGTCAATCTTCCTCATGGAATTGCCTAATTAAAATAAGACTTACTTGTAAACCGATATGTGAAGAACTTTGCAATTGATTTTTTAAAAATTGTTTTATTGATTAATAACACATACGAATAAATCGAGGATTTACTAGATCATTAGTTAGAATTCAAAATTTTATTCATTCTCTTCTCTTGCCCTTGCACTCCCTTTTATTTTCAGGAGTATACCTGAGAATACTTCTAAGAGATAGAGTAATAGTTACTGTATTGTCACTTATAGTTACCTGTTATTACCCATCTACTATCCTATAGTAATCTTGCCTTCAATTGAATAGGTTTATCTTCTCACATTTTCAAATCTATTTCAGGATCATGCAATCGAATTATCAAATGCAATTCCTAAGGAACCATTAATTTTCGTTAAAACAACGAATAGCTATGTGATTGAAGGAGAACCAATTATCATACCAGATGGTTGTAAAAATCTTCACGAAGAGGTGGAACTTGGTGTTATAATCGGTAAATTTGCTAAACGCATTAAACGCGAAAATATTTTCGATTATATTGCCGGTTATACGGTTGCACTCGATATGACTGCACGTGATTTTCAGGTATGCATTTTTTTTTTTTTTAATCTTTAGGTATTTTTTCTTCCTATGAGTTTTTTTTTTTTTAAATCTTTAAACGTTGAACTCGTCTTCCTATACTCATCGTAGCTAGATAATTATTAATTGTTATTTATTTGGTTAGGTGTTACTTCTCCGGTATGATTGAGATGAATACCTGGTGGATTGCGATCATAAAGCTTATGAGTTTGATTTCATTGCTATGTGTTTACTTTTTTTTTTTTTTTTTGAGAGATATTAATGCTAATATAGTGTTTATGAGAAGCCCCGGAAATGGAAAATTGTTGTAATGGTATGTGTAAAAGAAAGAAATCCATCAGATCATCATCTTTTTTTTCTTTTTTTTTTTGATAGAGGAGAATTCGTTTCGGCAAATCGTCGGCGAAAGATGAGGATTGCAGTTTTTTTTTTCTAAGTAAAGATTTAGTTACTCGTAACTAAGTTACTTATAAGACTTATGTAGGTAAAATAAGTTATTTTTTTAAAAATGAAAATGTATCGGTTGCCTCTAAAATCTTCATCGATGAAACGATGCAATGATTGAATTATTGGAAAATTTCGCCCATTCTGCATGTTAGCTTTTTCTTTCCTTCAATATTTCAGAGTTTTGGTGATGTCTAATTTGAAAATATCTTCGCTTGATTGTTTGATTCGTTGAACTTTTCAAGGAGATTCGTTGATTAGTACTCCTTCCACTATCCCCCGTCCCCTTCCAATAAAAACTCAACCAAAACCACCCCTCCATTATATTAATTGCTAATGTTGGCATCTGAAGAAAAAAAAGTTTTTTTTTCTTTGTTCGGTTGAAGCTGACGAATTTCCTGCAACGGTGATATCGGATAACGCTGTATTTCATAGGATGCTGGGGCAATGCGGCAAAACTTATTTCTATATATGAAGAAATTGAAGTGGAATACAGGAAATTCATGATTTTTATCACCTGGCAACATGTTATCGACTGCTATAAAATGAAGGCGATTTAAGGAGATTGTAGGCGTATTTGTTGGTGAAATATATCAGTATGACACTTTTTTATGCAAATTTAGTTAATTAGTAACGCAAGAGGCCGAAGATACTATCAGAAATATTTGATAGTATGTTTTATATCAAGCGTTTTTCAACTTTTTAAAAAAAGAGTGAAGGTGAAAGTTTTCTTATTCTTATAGAAAGAATTGATGATCAAGCAATCAATCACCATAGAGGGTGAATTTTTGATTCAAGAGTTGGGGGAGGTGATTGTGATAATAATTTCAGTGTAGTTCCAATTCTTAGCTTGCTGAAAGAGTTCTTTTCTTCTAGCATAGAAGCTGAAAGAGTTCTTTTCTTCTAGCATAGAATGTTGTGATCAGCACAGTTGAGTATCAGTACTGAATTCTTATTTATAATTGCACTAAATATGTCATATTTTTCATTTTATTTTATAAATGCACTAAATATGTTTGATTTTAATCACAAATTATCATCTGCTAATAGGTTGCCGCATTATGGGGAATGGCTATGAAATTCGACATTCCATATTTTGATGGCTTGCGCACGAGTTAGCCATCATCGTACTATAATGTGATGATCTGTTGTTTTCTTTGATTTCTTAGCAGTCGTATAGTTTATGCCCTTGATATAGAGGTTATTTAATGTTGAATGGAATAATAATGTTCATTACTCATACTCGTTTTCATTGAGATGGTTGTTTTAAAGTGTTTTTTGTGTGTGTAAAGTTTGCTTAGTAAATTCTTAACTTTAGTATTCTCGGTTATTTTGAAATATTTCCTTTTTATATATTGCAGTGATTATGAATAGTATCGACATTTCTTCCCAATTATAGTTGAAATGAGGTAGGACTCAGGCTGCAATCCTTAAAGGAGCAATCGGGTTGTACTGAAATGCTTAATAAGGTGCTAAAAGGTATTGCATATTCATAAGAGGATATAAGGAAGCAAGGAGCTTTGTGCTACCTATAGCAGGTAAGGGAATGGTTAATAAGGGAGAAAAAGCCAGAACATTCTTTTCCAGAAAACGTCCCGTAGATGTTAAAGGAGCAAGATATGCTGGATCGTTATCACAGGAGTACCATTCAAGGGAAAAAATTTAAGCAATCTCTTAACTTGAGGAAAGATGCCTCCTTCCCTCCCCCCCCCACCCCCCCCATCAATATCTAACGCTGTTGTTATAGGAGGTTAGGCCGATTGTTGCCGTATTGTTATGTTGTGTGTTTTTGACTCTTCAAAATTGTTTCACAAATTCTTTTGAAGGATGAAGCGAAAGCGACCGGTGCGCCATGGTTTCTAGCAAAATCATTCGATACTTCATGCCCGATCGGAGAATTCATAGAACGTTCACGAATCGCCGATCCACATAATGTGGAGATTTTCTGCCGAATAAATGGTGTGGAAAAACAACGTTGCAAAACAAATGTGATGATATTCGATATTCCTACTCTTATCGAATATATAACGCAATATATAAGTCTTGAACCTGGTGATCTCCTACTTACAGGTACACCGAAAGGAGTTTCCAATGTTCAACATGGTGATAGGATCGAATTTGGTATTGAGGGAAGTACTATTGCAACATTCATGGTTTATTAATAAGTTTTCAAAGTTAGTTAGTTAGTTAGGTTTTTTTCTAATTGTTTATTAAATAGAAAATCCGTTATATAGCATAGTTCCGCTTATGCTCAGCTTGTTAATCATCATTGGAATATTTTTACTTAAAAATATCATCAAAATAATTGTTGCCTTAATTTCTTTTCACTTTTATATAATTTCTTGTGGGGTTTTATGAATCATATTGTTCGTAATTACTCAATGCAAAAGAATGAAATTTCTCATATCGATGATATTATGACTTATTTAGGTTGTAGTTTTACTTCTAGGCAATGATTGCCGAATACTAATGAGTAGCAGTATATAGTCGGATCGTATAAGTCAACGGAACGCTTCATATGATGTAAAGCCGGAATTATAAGACACATCACTTATAAATTATTTCCTTGACAAGAATTTCTGATGGAGAGACGGGGATTATAATTTCTTCGTTTTTAAAGGCTTTAAGAAAAAAGATGTGTAAGTGGGCGGATTTCTTCGATGTCCTCTTAAGGACGAATATGAATAGAAGGAGGGGGGGGGGGGGAAGAGGGATTCCTATAAGGTTTACATTTTATGTGGTACCGCTATTAATGATCGAATTTTTTTGTGGTATTTCTACTCTTGTCTTTTTTTTTTCTTTCGTTTAAGTGCTTATCCAATTCATTTAGAGAGGTTATTGGTTATTGCATACTTCCGATATTATTGTTGTGTTCATCCAATTAAGTTGTTAGTTGATATTCATTCTCTCATTAGATGAATCTATTTGTGCACATTTATTTATTCCATTTAAAACATTCACGTTGATCGATTCGTTTTATTATCTTTTCCTCTCTTTATTAGCGTTCGTTTTCTTCACAGATGAAATATTTATATTTGAGCATTCGCTTCATGGAATATTTTCCCATACCACAGTGTTCTTAGTGCCTCTCATTTATCATCTATCGTTATTATGTCTGCGCCTTTATTAGAAACCACAGTTGTTTGCTCCGATGAAGCATTCGGCTTTCCGATCTCATCATTACTAGATCGCAGCCGATGTCCCTGACTTGTTTGTCTTTGCTAAGGAACTTTTAATCTCTATGGTTATACAGTCGAGTCTGGCCTATGAAGCCGTATCGGTGGAGCAGATAAAACTCGTTTACTACGAGTAGGAGAACTACGCGTCGTTGAGTAATAAACAAACACACTGATTAGCAAGCAAGACCGCAGCCTATTTATATCTTCGTTACGGCCTCGAAGGCATCGGAAGGTTATAATCCAAACGGGGGAAGTGCCACATCAAGTTCAAGTATGAACATACAACCTGTTACACAAATGGAGTTCACCACGATCACTGCGACCGTAAAATTCATTTGATCACAACAGATCACTTGTTGACGTAAATCACTCATTAGCAGGTTATACGCCATGTCCTACGACTTCAGAGAAATATATCCAACCATAGAGGCGCAAATGTCGCGGCGGACTGGATAAAACGAATTTGCTTATCAACTAGTAGTCACCCATCGACGCCCGAGGCATGCACAAGGACGCGCTCACTAGACCTAATTGTTCGCAAATCCCGAATGGCAGACCGAACAGCCTTCATCCTTCCGCGCAGCACGTAACACTTAAGACACTGAGAGGCATACGAACCGACGTAAATTGCTGTGCGCAAACTCCAACATAATTCAATCAATATTGTGCAGTTTTGTAACGGGTGAGAGCACTTCAGCACGATTAGCCTCGATACGAACAACGACAGCATGAAATTTATCTCTGCAAGAAAAGATCCATAGAAGCGGAAAATACACGGTCGAAAAACATGCTACAGGCGGTCAGCACAAAGACACACAAATATGCTACCGGTCCCTTCCCGTACCTTGCATATTGATTACCCATGAAACAAGCGCTAAGCTTTCCGCTCTGATCATCCGGAACCCATCCTAATTTCTTGAGTATGAAACCTGAATCAGATCATTTATTGCCGAAAAGCGCGTAAAATATCATCGTCCTGTCGGGGCAAATCCAACATATAAATGGTATATGCCATAAAAACGGAAGAAATATTCCCTAAGGCATGACATTTGCAAGGTTCAGGTGCGAGAAAAATCGAAAACCTTCCGACAGAAAAAAAAATTAAGGAGACAACTTCAGATCGATTAAAATGAAATAGTTTTTGCAAAAGTGTTAGCAGCAGAACAATATCACCTCTAGTTTTATTTAAACTTTCCCCACTAATCAATAAAATTATATCTTCAAATCGTCACCAAAAAAAAAAAAAAAAATCGCCTAAATCGATTGAGTTGATCGATATAGCAAAATTTGCATATGCAAAAAATAAATCAAAACATATGTATATATCGTATTCAATAATCGAAAAGATAATCGATAATCGATAAGAAAGAAATCGATAAGAAATAAAATTCAATTTCGGAATTTAGACGAAAAGGTCGAAGGATAGAAAAATATATATAGATACAAAAAAAAACCCATTAAATATTAAACAAATTTAATGGGAAATTTTCCATTTAAGAAAAAAGCATATCATTTCTTCTTGAAAAATTGCCCCTTATCAATTATTTCGACATATTTGAGATTCTTCTTTATATCCTCGTTTAGAGTTCTTAAAACGAAAGATCCCACCTATTATTTATCGTATTTTTATCGCAAAATATAACAGTTGAAACAAAGAAACATACAAAGAAGTAATGAAGTAAATAGGGAAAACATTTAAAAAAATATAGTTTTTGTAGAAAGTACTCATATTTTATCAATGAAAGCTATATAATTTTAATTACCGATCATACAATATATGTCGGAAATGATCATTGAAAATTTTTGCAAATAAAATCAAATAAAACGCCTTTGTAGAAATAAATTCCTCCATAATCATATAAAAACATATAGAAAGAATAAGAAATAGATAGAAATTTCTTTACAGCAAGGAAATAATTCGAAAGAACAAATGAAAATTATTCACGAATACAAATATGAGTCAAGAAACTTTCAAATCATAGCTCTAAATAAACGCATTTATATCCAAGTGGATTTAATGATTCAAGTGTTTAGAACATCAGTGTTATTGCTCATGACTTATAGATTAGTGCCTGAAGAGGAGAATCGACGTCAACCATAACACTTTCACGCTTAGCTCATAAAAGGTTCGAAAATGTAAGCAACACATGTTTTTTAATGGGTTTTTAGACCGGTTATCTCTAAAACTCTCAAGCGAATCCGTCTAAACGATATATCACTTGTGAGACTGCCTTCCTGAAATCTTGCTCACAGTCCTGAACGGAAGTACTAACTTGCAAGTTCGCTTAGAAAGTAACATCAGCTAAAAAATATGACGTTACATCCCTTCTTGTTCCAGACGATGATTTCATGAAGCTTTCCAGGTGCTTTATCTACCAGACGATATGTACGCTCAGATCTCTCTCAAACGAGAACAGGATGGTCCAGCTTACTTGTGTGAGTATTTTCACCGAAGAAACCTTGGAGGTGCTTTAAATTCTGGTGTATCGAAACTTGCCAGTGCTGTGGTGAACCTTAGCGAATAGTTCACGTTCATGAAGTGCTAATAAATTTGCACCTATCTTGACAACCTTCTGTGTTCCCTCGATCGCAAAATCCTTATGACTGCTCCTTGCATGTCCTTACTCTCAACGGGGTAACAATCTCATATATTAGTACTCGGATGTAAAAGTTTGCCACATGACTGGCACGAAGTGTGTTTTTTGACAATCGCACATGCCATACATTAATTGCTAACAAATAATAATATAAGCGAAATATTACAAGAACTGACCGACGGAAATTAAAAATCAGCTAGGCCGAGAATGTCCATAAATTTTTGAGGCATTTCAAGTCTCGATAATTACTTCCAAGATGAAGTTGAATGTGCTATAGGAGATTATCCCAGGGTGCATATCATCATCAGTATCATCATCAAATATTACAGCTCTATCTTCAGTGACTTTAATGTGTAACCACCGAAAAAAGGGGCACTGCATATGCAAATTTGTAAAAATGCATAAAAATTCAAACGAACAATACCGATTATCATTCATTCCCGCACTATTCATTGCTGTCTACTGCATATGCAAATTTTTATGTCATTCCATACGTTCAATCCTAGAACACTTTTTGCTTTGGGTCGAAATCAACTTCAACAACGATTGCGTCACCAGACAACTGTCCCAGAAATCGACAAGAGGAGGGAAGGAGGATGAGGGGAAATGGATAACCTTTGAAGTCGTTAGTGCATCGAAGTAGAAATGAGGATATTAGTGAGACTATTTTTTGGCCTCATTCTTTTTGCTCCACACTGGAGACCAGCTCCCCCACATGAGGAAACGAGCGAAACCTCCCTTTTGTGTAGATGAAAAAATAATCCTTTAAACGATTTCTTATTAAATTACAACTACAACAACTGCAAGACTTCGCTTCCCTCCATCATTCAAATTGCTTTCACTTCGAATTCCAATCTAAAACATCCAAATTGCTCCTCAAGATTCTATTAATAAAGAGTTTAATATAGACAAGAAGATCCATGATAGCAATATAGGAAAATATTCGAAAAAAAAGGGAATATATATAAATAAAAAGAGAAATCGGAAATAACAAAATCGTGGAAAACAAATATCATCAGCATTCTTCTAATGCAAACAGCAACATTCACTACGAATGAAGAAATTGTTCGAACGGCGGCATATCAACCAATAAATTAGTGATGGAATTATTTATGCCACCAACTCAATTATTCCCATAATCAAAATTCTCGACGATATTTGCATAAATAGTTAAACTTGCAATCGTTATCGATTCATTTCGAAATTTATTCAAAATTTGCAATGAATACGGCAGAAATGTTGCAATAATTTTTTTTCTGCAATTGCATAAAGAATAATTGCAATTTATCAAAGAAGCATGTAATAATTCACTATGGAAGAAATTCCCCAAATACAGAGCTGCATCGTAGTGGGTATTAAATGAAACAAAAAAGACCATCATTATTCTTAACTAATATCTCTAACAACGAAAACAGATAACTCAGTCCTATTAGAAATCACTTCATGTCCCCAATTGTTTTTTTTTTCTTTAATGAAACTCAAGCCATAGGATAATATCCTTCAAAATAAAGTGTTCTGGTATGCCCACCATAGAAATGGTTCCAGTGGACTTATACCATTGAAATCGTTACATTAATGCCGAGATTGCCATTTTCTGCAAATAGCTGTGCGGTCTGTGTATCGAAAGCCATACAATCGGATAATGAGATGGCATGGGCCACACCTTCATGAATACTTCGTGGCGCTGCTTCCCAGCTAAATCTTCGTCGGTGGGTGGCCAGCTCTAACCTGCAATCAATGTTTCCTGCATACTCGGAGTCTGACTTAGTGAGATGCAATCGATTTTCCAATGATGCCCCTTGATAGTAAACCGTCGATTCAAATGATGGAACTAAATAAAGGAAGACATTATAAATGCAACAGCGGGGTGTGGGGGGGGGGGCAGTGAGGAGCGGCGAAGAAGAGGCAGAACGACGCTCTCCATTTTCCCCCGAGCGATTTGGTAATTGTTACCGTCTTTACGTGAAAGGTGTTATACCTATACTCCCTAAAGAGCAAACACCAACCGTACATTGCACCTGTAGTCCCCTATATCCTCTCATAGCCGAGTTGTAATCTACTTAATGACCTGTGGATCGGAACATATCTACGATAAGCATCATAAAATTAACAAAAGACAGAAAGAGTTCGACAAAGCTTAGGCTTAAAACTTAGGCTGAATGCGAAAGCATACACATCACCGACCATAGCAAACTAAGGACGATTCGTTTTTGCAACCTATATCGCAATTTTTCCATTCCGTCCTACGATAACTTCGACTAACCGCGCTTACGCTTCATCGCACTTACATGTGAACCATATGTCAATCATCATTTTTTAATATATGATGATTGCCACATGGTTTATGCGGAAGTGAGTTGCTTTCTTTATCGTCCATAATAAATTTTTTTCACCGTCTGTTACTAAGTTTGTTTCTTTATCGGTTTCTTTACCATCCATTGCCATTTTGTTTCTTTACCGCCTATCACCAAGTTTGCTTTTTACCGTCCGTTGCCATGTTTTTTTTTCTTTATCGTCTGCTACCTCAAAAGTGATCACATCGAAGTAAAAAATGGCTTCAAAAAAATAAACCTCTTACAATTTTAACTTCCGCTAAAGTCGAATTACGGATGCGACCAAGAAAACGCAATTTTGTCGATGCAATCATGCGAGCAGCTGACATATGCGCCGTGCAATAGGAATCTAGTATCTGTGGATCATCAGCTGCGTTTATACTTATTCACACATTATACTAGTCGTATTGCATACGTGCATGCTTATATACGTTGTCATTCCGGAGGATTACCTGTGAAGTCACACCTGAAGCCATCAAAAAACACTTGCTCACCTGTACATGAAATTTTCCGACTCTTTTTTAGCGCCAATGAGTTGAACAACTGCATAGAACATTTGATTACCGTCTTGGAACTTCTCTTGTTTTTCAAGTACGAGCATGAAATGATAGCCGAAACATGATTGCATCATTACCCAATCCACTGCACCGGGAAGATTGATATCAGTGGCCAGAAAAACGATATCTTCTCCTGCAATCACTACAGTTAATATAAACTTTTTCTATGCTCGCATCCATTTGCTATGCAATTCTCAGATTCAACATCAATGAATCGGAAATCAATCTGCACAGCCTGGACACAGCGCTAATTAAGATCAAGTTGAATCCAAGAAATGAACTCTTCCCTCGATTACGCAAACCTAATCCTATCAATATGCGCATTCAAATCCAGAAAAGTTTTCGAATCCATACCCCTGCACAGAATTCTTACATTTGAAAGAAATTCACATATTTACATATAGAACTTAAAAAGATTTGCCATCTCTACTTATTTTCGTGTGAATTATGTTGAAGCCATCCTCAATGTTCAATGATTATAAACATGTCAGATTTCGATGCTGAACTTCATGGATCAAAGATAAATGATACAAATATGTACATATGTATGTAAATGGAAATAAATGAATGAATAAATGAATAAATAAATAAACAAATAAGCCAATAAATAATAAATGAATAACAAATAAATGAATAAACAGACTTATATTTATTCATTTATTTGCCGATTACATATGAAAAAAAACAACAAGTGCATAAAGATCAGTTCCCATTGTGCAAGAAATAATAAAGATACACAATCGTTGCTGTTGTTTCTTTAAATCTTTCGGCAAAATAAGCGCATTCATTGACGTCTTTTCCTGCAGCGTAAACAATTTTGCATATTCATAGAACCAATTTTCGACGCATAATGCTTTTTAAAATTCCATAAATATTTCCACTTTTTATTTGATGAGCACAGATCAGCTTGATCATGGAGAATAAACTGATGCGGTAAAAGGTCAGCAGTGACCATGCCAAGGTAACCGAATGCCTCACCTTGCAAAGTTGTGATAGATTTATGTACCTTCATGAGATGTCCCATCACCTCCGACAGACTACCCTGCCATTTGCAAGATGCGCCTGGACAAGGACAACAATACGGCCTGAAATAGAATTCTCGTAAGAAATACCTTTCGGTGGACTAGAAGCCATCATGCACTCCCCAAACAACATCTCATAACATTTTACACTGCCTACAAGTTCTAAACAGTTGAAAAAACTTCTAAATTTTAAAAAGTAATGCAATTTAACAACAGTTATCGCCTATAAAAAGTGCCATTTTATGCACCGTTTATTTCTTATATGAAAACGAAGCTCGTCGTCACTCAGCAAGCCTTGACACCTCCTATAACTCTGTTTATTTGGCAGTTTTAGTCAGCGAACAACAAAGCCAAAGCATAAAATTTCCACCATAAATCAACATCACTGTGGATTCATAAAACCAAACTTCTTCCTGAATGACAATTTTCTAACAAGTTCAGGAGGTTAAAGGCAACAAAAACTCATTTCCTCAATCGTTCAGCTATGGATTACAAAACGAATTCATTGCTAAGGATTTCTGGATGCAAGGCGATCGCTGCGGAACAAAACTATGCTAAACCTTGTTATGCTAGCTTTTCGAGCATTATACTAATAACTCGCAACGATGGATCTCAGCACGAAAAAAAATTTTTTTGTAGTCTTTTCTGCTCTTACCCCATAAATATTTGAACCATTCGAACTCTATGCTTACCAATGGTATAAGTGAAAATCCAACTAAACATGGGTTAAATTTTCCATGCGGATACCCGCTGGACTCCGTTTAGTGATAAACAATGCGGAAACAATGTTACCTAAGCATTAATTGAATCAAACACTGCATGAAACAAGAACTGAAGAAGAGGAGCCACATAAAATACCAACCGATATTCACAAACTTCCTCATGCTCCACTTTCTCAACGTGCGAGAATGTTAACGGACATCCCGAACTGGAGAACTTACAAGGGAACATCACCGTATTTGCGATCTTCTCGAGTACTAAATTCCGGACACTAGCTGAAAATATATGAAATATTATGTACTCACAGAATAGAACCGGAATTGATTAGTATGATCGATACAATTTTGATTTTATACGTGCGTTTAAACTTTACATCTAAGCTTATCATTTAACCTTTTTTCATTGAACCTAAAATCGCAGATAACCCTAAATAAACACAATCCTTATATCACTTAAAGAAAAAAGAACAAACAAACAATGGGGGCTTGAGAACGAATCCATACTCTAGAGCAGCATCGCTCTTGTCGCATTTTTTGAAAATAACATTTTTTTTCACCTATTTTTTCTGCTGCTCTGATCTTGGCCTCTTCCCTACCCATCGATAATACAAAGCCGTCAAATTCCTCCCTTGCATACTCTCCCCCGCAACAAAAAAGACCTTCCCATATTAGTTTCCAATTTGCAAACTTTAAAAAACAAATTTCGAATTTGCTGACTTCAAAAATCTCTACCGTCAATAATTATCTCTTAGCTAAAAATATACCTTATCACAGTTACTTCAACCCCCCCCCCAAACCCACTATGAGTATATCTCGATTTAAAAAAAAAGAATAAAATATTAACCTATACTGATCTACCAATTAATCTTCTTTCCGTGAAAAAAGATGAGAAAAGTGAACGTACGGACTGGTCCTCTGCATGTGGGACAACACGTCAGCTTAGGTCGGCAATTGCCACAAACAAGATGACCACTCTGGCATTGCAGATAGGGTGGCATCATATAGTCCATACACACCGGACATTCAAATGCCGATAGCACCTGAAAGGTAATAAATCCTTTTGCTCTTACTGTTGAGTATAAAATATCACACGTATTACTTGGTATGCATCAACACCTACACATAACAACAAGATGCCAGCATCTTTAAGACACACTAATTTATGGTGAACGAAATCTTCAGGTTTTACGCCTTCAACTTTTAAGCATTTTCCGGACTGCAAACAACAAACTTAAGCCGCAAAATCTGCGAAGTAAATGAATTTTATGGACACAATGCAGTAATTATTCAAAATTTTGAATAATATGAGTCAAAATTTTCCTCACTCCCCTTCCGCTCCTTTGCAATTGTCCATACAAATGCAACTGTTCTAAGGCTTTCTGTAAGAAATATATCGCAAGAATAAAAGCCAACAAAACTTGCCACACATAACAGTTGCAATATTTCAATCTTACCTCTGGATTGGCATTGTGGGTGATCGATTGAGGGGTCGCCACTGCAAATTGAGGTGCAACGCTCTGCGTAGTTACCGGACCCGAAACTGAACCTAAACATGAGTATTACTAAAACGATGTCGAACACATTTCCACAGAAGGAGAGGGTTGAAGTGAGATGGAGGGTGACAGGAAAAAGAGGGAGGGATGGGGTGAACAGCAAACCCTTCCATCTAATGAACGTTTCCCATTCCATGTGCTTGCAACGAATAAATTTGGGGGCCGCAAAAATCTGCAAGAATTATACGCAGAGAAATGAAAGAAACAAAAGAACCTAGTTTAAAAAAAAATTTGTGCTGTATCTGTTGTTATACTTTGGTTAGTTAAATAATAAAATAAGAGATTCAAAACTACACCAATAGATCGGTGGAATGGCACTGCTCGGCGTTCACTAAACCAACCAAGCCTAACAGTAAAACTATTTTGCTTTAAAACTTAATTCACCTTCCCATACACAGTTTTCGTTTCTTTCTACGAATTAACAGTGATCTCTTCAACTATTTCATGGATCCATATTGTATGAACAATAGAGGTTGACGAGCGATTTTTTTTTGCAGACTAATCCCAGCGCCATAAAAAAAAATAGCTGGAGCCTCAGGATAATGCGAGAAAATTTCTTTCAAAATAAAATTCGCTGAAAACTAAAACTTGCTGAAAACTATTAAGCATATTTAGCGTAATATTCTTTTCAAAATCTTTTCATTATCAGCTTTCGATGTCATCTGTGGCTCATTGAACGCATCCGACGTTGAAACGTTCAATCTTCTTTTTACTTCCCCTTTTAAGCTTTGTTCACTAATCAACGTTTTCAACACTCAAGTCACAACCATTTCTTTATCGATTGATGAAAAATCGATCCGCAAAAGAATTAGTCGGTGCCATGCATTAACAGAGAAATTCACCACAAATAGACGATGTCATTTATGAATCCTCCCCTTCATTTCTTATAAACGACATTCATAAACAATAACTGATACTTTCACACTAGAACTTCCCACTAATAAATCTTAAGCAACTAAACCATATACTCCTGAAACGATTCGAAATTTCCAAATACACAAAAATCACCCGACATGCATTGTTTCGTCTGTTCCAAGAATCCCACTACTGCTATATATATATATATATATATATATATATATATATATATATATATATATATATATATATATATATATATATATATATATATACAAGTAACCACTTCAAAAATTCCTACACGAAACTAAATTAAACCACCTTACATACTGCAAATGACTCATCTGAAACCTACTTTTTAAAAACCTATGGCAAATCTTACCTCCGACCACTACCTTCTATAGAGACCGCGCTCTAAGCGGGTGCCAGTGAAGATGGAAATTCATTGGTTCTCAATAAAGCTATAAAAATCCAACTTCGTCGATTAATCACACAATTCATGAACATTCACTCGGCTGTCACCTTACTTCGTCATTAAACCAAAGGAAATATTACTTTATTAAGAAGTAAATAAAATTATTGCAGGTAATTCAATTTTTCTAAAGTCCAAAACTATGAAAAACCTTTGAAAGACAAAAAATTTAGACCACCAACGACGCCTAAAACCTCAGCATTTTCAAAGAACGTGATTTCATCACCTACCTATATGAAGACCCAATCTGTGAATATAATATTGAAGATTCCAAAGGAAACAAAAAAGATCTCATTCCGGTCAATGATTTGATCTTACAGGAGATCAATTCCGGCATACTCAAGCCAATGGAATTTAAGCGCGATCAGCGCACTTCCAAAACTTATTTGCCAACAGAGTTAAATCCACCCTCCTCCTCCCCCTCCTCAACCGGTGATCTATTTTACTAATACGTCATATTCAGTGACTCGAGACCATCTGTGCAAGGTTAAGTTCCTGGTTCGTCAAAAACGTTCTTCCCCAGTACTTGGTCCCGCAACTGCACATACAGTCAAAGCAGTGCCCCCCCCCCCCCCTCCTACGTGGTACGATTCCTCCAACATATCGTTGCGGCAAATATTTTTGTTTGCCCCTGCAGAAAGTGTTTCATAAAACATTCATTTTTAACATAACCCTAGTCCGAAGTCCTAAATAAATTTTTTGGTGGTAATAACACAACGATGTCAATGATGATGGATAGATGCTTTCAATTCGAGGTGGCGAATAAACTGAGTGACCGCCTATATGCAGGCAAGTTCGAAGTAATGTGGTCGACATTGAGATTTAAAGATGTGCCATCTTAGGGATTTAACTCCAAAGTAAAAAAAAAAAAATTGACTTTCATGTTGGTTTGTAGAAGTCAAACAGAGAAGGATTCTCTTTGAATATTTCAATGGAATTTATTCTGCCGCTTAGTTATTTGCATAGCAAATCTTACAAAAGCAATTGATCGCTGAGAGTGGTGTCATTTCCGGGAATCTTCGCACAAACACCGCATTTTTATGCGAGATAATAGACTCTGATGCTACAAAAACAACGCAAAGACTAACTGGCTGGAGTAGATCCCTGTACTCGACCGACGGTCTTCGGTTGTGGAGTGGCAACACCTTGCGCTGGGTTCATCTGACCACTGATCGAATTTGGGGTCGAGCTCGCACTGCCGCTCGGTTTAAATTCTCCGCTCATTTCCTCGACCTCCGTTTTGATCAATTCCCCTGAGGGTGCAGGTTATCAGATTCAACACTGCAACGATCATCCGAATGACTTATAAATAAATAAATGCATAAAACACGAGAACGACGAAGTGATAAGCGTATTATGAAACTTTTAAATTGTAAAATGGGGTCAAAACCGGTGGACAGCCTTAACTATCCCCTTCGCCTCTTCTTTATTCTAATGGTCTTATTGATCGGAACAAACAAAGTTAAGGATCCGATCATGCAACAGCATACCGGAGCGTTATCGAACCCATTGACCGCTCTCATCTACACTAACTTTAAGCCTAAGTTTGCAGTAAGTGACAGCCTCCCATAGTAATCCAAAGTGATGCCCTTTCACGCGTCGACAACAGATCTATCGCTCTTCCCACTGTGAGTCAGCTCTTCCAGAATGCACAAAAAGCAGATGACATTTCGGCCGAAAGTGAACAATCAATGAAAAAAAAAATCGATTTGACCGAGTCAGCACTAGACGGCAAAATGAAATATGGCGGTTATATATGAATTATTTTGTCGGCAAATATACAGGTCAATATTTGGCCATTTTACACTCTATGATCCCCACCATGTGGTTGGATGAATATCAAATCGAACCGCTAAACAACTTTCAAACTCATTTTAAACAGCATCTCTAGTATCTTAATTTTTCCCATCCTATCCAAAAAAAAAGCGTATTTGCCACTCCATCGTATTGTACCTTGCATCGACATAACGACAAAGAAGCACATTTCCGACGGGTGCAGTTGACTCTCTTGAAAACGCTATCTAAGCGGTTGCGCAAAGTTTTCCGCATAAAACTTTCCTTATCAAGTCTATAAAATAGCGCATATTTCAGCTACATTAATAAAGGTTTTCAAGCATTTCCGTTCCACTTGAGGCAAATTTTCTAATGTCTAATATGCTAACAACCCAAAGTCAGACTATCTATCTCAACACAACAGGTTTTCTACCAATTCCTTAAGGCTTTAAGAGTCATTCATTGATAATTTAACTGAACTGATGATATCGTACTTTATCATTAACTTTAGCGTCATACTTTATTCTTATGTGATGATTCCATCATACTCATGATGAAATACTATAAAGGTGAGTATATATAGATGGATTTTAATATGCAAATACGGCATATGCAAATATGCAAAATACTTAATTGGATGCAGTTAGAAAAACTTGATACATTATCGTTACTTACTTATTAACTGGACTATCAGTATTTGTGGAAAAAAAAACCTTAAGAACCTCAAAGCATTACTTTTGAGGTGAGTTGGAGTTCAATTCTGAGATGTACGCATGTCACGAATAGGTTTATTCTATGAAGCAAGTTGAGGTGAGTCAAACTCAATCGATCGACTTTCTTTTCCAAGCGGGATGCCATAGGGACCGGATTTACCTGTACTTTTGTGTGTCTACCTTACAGGAAATTTCCTGAATATATTTTCAGGCGAATAAGGTGAACTAAAAGTGCTACAAAAATCTGGAAAAAAAAGAAATGATTAATCGATCATAGTATATTTAGGCATTAATACTAAGAGAGTATTATCACTGAAAGAGTAATGATGTGAGCATATCTGCAATCACTAGAAGCGACACTCTTAGTCGTCTTTCTGGTAGTATGGACGAACATGAGGTCACTCTACCCTCAAGTGACTACCTACAACTGCGACATGAGATCACAGAACATGAGGTCGAACTTAAACTCGAACTACTAACATCAATCCTATAGCGAGTTAAAAGTAAAGCCATATAGACCTAGTGCTAACGTTAACGCAACTGTTATTTCAAGTACGCTGACAAAGCCACTGACGGCAAAATCAATATTAGATGAAGCTGCCATAGCAGTAGTTCAAACATTCCAATGTTTCCTATCATAAACACTAAAGGTGGCGCAAAGGTACATATGCCTTGCTGAAAGAAAAAACGGAGTATTGAAATACACTCAAGCAGTAACTCAGTAAATAAACAGTAAGATAAACAGTAAGACACTGAAACACTCTCATATAAAAGCGTAACGTTGAACACAACGAGCCGATGCTTCGCCGAACGGCGCTTTTGTCATGCAATCGAATTTTCAAGTGAATGCTGTAAAAGTTCTAGAGAAATGGGAGAAGCTATACACATGATCGCAGCTATATAATCCATTCAAGAGTCCATTTAAATTTTTCATTTATAGCAGCTAAAAAACTGCATAATTAACTACACTGAGGGATATGTTTATTGTTGATATGCATTACTAATTGATGCTTATTAAATAGTTATACATACGAGCTGTAGTATTTTGATAAGGTGTATGGCTCTTTTTTTTTTACTTCCGTCTCTCCTCCTCTCCTCTCTCCTCTTGATCCGGACGGAAGTGATGGCTTCGATTTTAGATCACTTTATAAATTTTCACTAGGAAGGTTTCAGTTAGCCCGTAAAACATGCATACTTGATCGGGCCTTGCATGGCTTTCAATTCATGGTTGTTCGAATCGAGAAGATGATTATGACCATGAGCGAATTCAGACAATGACTCAAATGTTCAAATATTTCGACGGCAAAGTTATATGAAACACCGATCGATAATCGTTACTTTTTTTTTTAAAGTAAACTGTTGAATGAATATTTATTTATTCTAATGTAAGTGGATTATCTTTTGATATAAAATTTGATAGGTTATTTCGAGGTTGCTTTTGCATATATACTTCAACCATAATATATATCACAAAAAATGTCGGAAAACTCATTCGTAGGTCGTTTAACTCGTTGCTTTTCCTTGCGTTTCCCTCTTTACCGAAGAAACCTAGAGGTGTCATGATTTGGCGCATTTGGCATGCTCGATCGCTCTATTCAGCCCACTACTTTCCTTTCTCCTCTTCTCTATTTTTATATCATATTTCCACCTTTAAATAACTTATTCATAGAGGGAATTTTTCCCCGGTTTTTTTCCCAATTTCCCAATTTTTCCCAATAGTTTTGGAAGTTTTCCCAATAGTTTTGGAAGTTTAGAGGGAATTTTTTCCCAATTTTTCCCAATAGTTTTGGAAGATAGATCAAGATCAATAAGGTATTGAAGCTTTTACTTGATAGACACCTCCCATTCTACTAATTTCAATGTTTGTTTTAGAAAATTTCCCGAATTATGATTTTCATTGATCGGTTAGATTCAATCGTACAGTTTACATCGACTCTTGCTTAAGTATTTCAGAAAATTGATCATAATATGGTGTTCTATAATGCTAAAACATATGCTATGCTAGCGGAAATACTAGAGGAATTAAATTTTCTCATCAATTTCTCCGCACATATATTTCCTTAGTGAAATTTTGTAATATACATTATGATTGAAGTATCAATTCGTTAGTGAAAAGTATGAAGCCAACAATAATGTGTGATTGAAAAAAAAAAAATCGCATCAGCACTATTGAAATAAGGATTTCTTCTCTAAACAATTATTTGAAATGGTTAATTATATCTTCCGCTCCGTTCAACATTAATGCTTGAAGCATTTTTGTCACTATACATCATGAAAGGTTGCATCGCCGTTCACCACGACAAATTAGAGCGATTATATTTGAATTGCATATAATTGAACCGGATATTGCTCACTGATATACACATCAATTACTACGTAATTATGCATTTATGAACAAGTCATCAGCTTTATGAGTTGTCTAGGCGTTGCGTACTGTATCAGAGTTATTCGATCGCAAAAGACCGTATTATGATGCAAGCATATCTATCGTAATCGTCAAGTAGCCCACGTTCCTATACTGTGATAATGTGCTCCCACGAACAGTATTGTATGATGTTCAGAGTGGCGCGTAAGAGTGCTTCCCGAACATCGCATAGGATCAGCCAAGCAACATGAAATCGCAGTTGATGGCTAGATGATCACAGAAGTATCCAAAGATAAGACTGGCGCATTTTCACCGAGATTGCATATTCGTGTATTGCTTATCACATCCTTTTAGCGAAGGATGCCAGTATTGCTCATCAAATCCTTAACGAGACGATATCGTTTTACCTAGGCGTTATAGGAATGGAGACTTATAGATAATCGCATGCAATATTAACAAAGAATTACTGAATTAAATCATTAAAATTTGAAGAGGAAGCCATCTAGTGTTAACCTGCTCTGCGTTTTGGGATTAGATTCATGATTTATGGAGTTATAATCAGTTTGCTTCTCTCTTATCTTCCATATGAACTTGATAAGGAGCGCTTATCATAAATTTGCTAATAGGATGAAGAGTTGATCTTTTCTAAAAGAATGCCGCATAAGTTGAGAGGAATAATTTAGAAAGAAGTAATTTAACATTAAAAGATGAAAATATTCTTTATATGGGTTATCGTTAAGAAATGCAGATATAATAAAAAGCATCTGCACTTAATAATTTTATTCAAAATGATCCTTGAAATTATTGAATTAAAATGAAACAACGCCACATTTATGTCTATTCTATGAGACATTTTGTTTAGTTATTTTATCCTTACAGTTTTTGGGAACATTTTATAGTCGCCTGTTGAAAAAAAAAGGGCTGACATAACTTTCACTTCTGCAATTTATATATGAATAATGTCCTTTAATATTTTCTAATCAACCATTCGATAAGCTCTTTGAATTCTTTTCTTTCTTTATTGAAATTAAAAAATTGGTAATCTTTTTTTTTGTTTAAGTAGGATTTAACCTGATCATCCCCTTTGTTTAAGCAGAACTTAATCAGTATATATATATATATATATATATATATATATATATATATATATATATATATATATATATATATATATATATATATATATATATATATATATATATATATATATATCAGTATACTTACGAAAGCTCTGTATAAAACCTCTGTGGACCGTCTTAAGAAATTGTATCATTCACTAGGTGAATGCTTACGAGCATATTGAATTCGAATGTTAAACACAAAGAACTTTAAAGTTGCCGAAGAATCGCCTTTACTGAAGACATTGGAAATATGGAGGATCTGCGCCGCAGGCTTAATCCTGGAATCAGATCCTAATATATGTGGACCGACGCCGACATCATTACTAGGTTAAGTCATAGAATAAATTACAAAATATAATATTTTCTACTTTTTTTTTGCGTGATCTGTTATCATACGGATCAATGATCCAAAACGTCAGTCATTTTAATGCACGTATTGATCATTTTTTGCATAATAAATTTCTTTCTTGGAAGTGATCACTGAAGTGATAGTGTTATATCTCGATATCATACGAAAAGTTTGATAGATTTTTAAGAGTTGAACACGTCATACTCATTAAATGCTACATTGCAGCTCTGCTATTATCTTACTTTGCATTAAAGTACCACAGTTTATATATTAGTCATTTATTCAGATGATGTGGTTTTGTTGTTTTTTTAGTGAATCACATTGAGTTGTTTTCCGATACGAATGAAAGCGCTGATAGCTCGATCGATTTGGTCACGAGTATGTGCAGCGGAAATCTGCAAAAGGTTAGAAATTAAGTTCAACGCAAGAGTGGGCAAAAAACTAGCGGAAAAAAAGAGCCAACTTATTTACCTGTACACGAATTCTTGCCTTTCCTTTTGGTACAACCGGATAGCTGAATCCAATAACATAGATTCCTTCTTTGAGCATCTCATCGGCGAAATTCGCTGCCAGTCTAAAGATTATATAAATATCTATGCGAGCTTTAAGCTATTTTACATCGATTAAAATTGCATCTACTTATATTTATGCAAATTTCATGAATTTACTTATTTTACTTGAATCGATAAAGCATTCATTACGAATAAATGTCTCTTCATATCACAACCACTTCTTTTTAGTTGAAGTTGTGAGGTAGCGTGGAGGTGAGCGCTTAGGCTCGTCTCCTGCCTACCGGATACTGCGAGTCGATTCATCGTTGTTCCATGCGACTTGATCCACCGCTCCTATCTCGATATAAATATCATTCATCGTTTAGTTTTGCTTAGGGCGCGGTCGGTTTTAAGAAGACTCCGAGCAAACTGTTTGACTTTGTCCTACCGGGTCATTCCGACCAGTGGTCTCATCGAATAATCGAGAATCTCCTACCGAGAATCTCAAATCTACACTAATATTTCATGAATTATTCTCGCTTATTCCAAAAACGATTGCATTCAGAAAAAAAAAATAAAACTCAAAAAAATTTTAAATTATTTGTTAAAGATATTAAAATCTAGCGGTAATTCACCTCGCATCTCCAAGCATTACAGGACAAATAGGATGATCAGGATTGCCAAGTACATTGAAGCCGGCATTTTTAAGCGATTCACGGAAATGAGTGATATTTGATTTGAGGGAACTAGTGAACTCGTTTGGTTGCATTAATAAATCGAGCACCTGCAAAATTATTGAATCTTAATTCGACGAACAAGTGAAAAAAAATTACTTCATAAAAATATTAGTTATATATGAAAAAATTTCCGATTACGAAATTAATAACTGCTCAGCAAATCAAATGCTTTTAGATTATAAGCGTCTTTCTCTTCTTCAACAATAAAACTAGGAATAAATATCGAAATGTTACTCTACAGCTAGATAAAATAACTAGAAACAGTGCGAATTTGATTGAACGACTCATTCGCCATTGCAATAAGTCTTGATTTACTATTATAGTTATGAGTAATTGAGCATAGGTCTGGGTTAATATTTTGGAATACACATTAACGACATACCTTAAGGGAAGCGCCAACAATAGAAGGCGCAAGAGAGTTCGAGAAAAGGTATGGACGAGAGCGTTGCCTAAGTAAGTCGACGAGTGGTTTTGGACCGGTCGTATAGCCGCCCATCGCACCACCGAGAGCCTTTCCTAATGTTGAGTTGATAATATCGATACGTCCCATCACTCCCAATTGCTCTTCAGTACCACGTCCGGTTGCACCGAAGAAACCTGTGGGAAAGAAACTTATTAAAGCTACTTACAAGGCAGTATCAAGCGAATATGCGAGATTATTTTCAATCATTCGACAGCTTATCCAGCGCGCTTCATACGAAGGGGAACAGTGGCTGGAATTGATTATACTGTTTTTTTTTCTCTAACTCATCCGGAAAAATTCAACCGGAAATGCCAGTTGCTTTGAAGATCGCCCGAATCTCCAATTGAACTGATCGAATCTTCGAGTTTGGTAGGAGAGGGGCAGGAGGTGGATAAATATGCGGGCATACATAAGGATAGACACGACATCGCTAATGCCATTTTATAAGAAGAATGAAATAATGATAAACGTAAAGAAATATTTCGATTGTTTTGCAAATTATTTTTCTTTTAGCTGGCATCAATTTAATATTTTGGAGAAAAATTCAACAATCTTCAAAATTTTTCCTTGTGAATTTTATAATTTTTGAAATAAAATTATAAATTTTCACTTTCATAAATTATGAAAATTTTTTGACTGCAAAAATTTATAAGTGATTATTTCAAATATATATATATATATATATATATATATATATATATATATATATATATATATATATATATATATATATATATATATATATATATATATATATATATATATATATTAAAAGTTGCAAAGTATCAAAATTACGAAAATAAAACTTAAAAGATTAAAAAAACAATTTCATATCAATTTTCACAATTTACCAGTTGCATGACATTCATCCATAAAAGTGATTGCATTATATTTTTCAGCGAGATTACAAATTTCTTTCAAAGGTGCAACATCACCATCCATACTAAATACTCCATCGGTTGCGATAACACGTCGTCGCATTCCTATAAATTTCCGAACAATTATTAATTTCACCTTTGTTCTTTATTCCGGTTCCGGAAAACTAATACATTCCTGAGCGTAGTTAATATTTCGTTTTCAAAATGATAAATGATGATTCAAATCATTTTTTGTAGATCGCAACGATCGATGTTGTAAACTTTGAATGAACTACGAAATATTAAATTGCATATTTGGCGTAGTAATAATATTATTAATTGCTGAAATATTAACTCAATAAACATCACTATTATTTTTACTACTTTCAACATCAACTAAATAATCTTATTTTGTAGTGAAATAAGTAAAATAATTTGCTGTTTGATGATTTTTATCTGAAAATTTACATTTTGTGTTGAAATAATAATTTTTTTTTGAATAAGTCATTATTGAATTATTATTTCGAGTATAAGATTAGAATATATAATTTCAATGATTCACTTTCAATAAGAAAGACTTCATTGTTTTGCATTATTTATCAGTAATTCCATATAATTTAATAGAGAATTCGAAATATACACTTTGATCAATACATTCAATAGTTTGAAAAAAAAAAGCGGAAATATAATTTCTTATATTAAAAAAAAATTTACCTTTAGTTTCAATGAGAATTTTTTCCAAATCAGCCATATCACAATGCTTATAGCGATATCTATTTGCTTTACATAGACGAACACCGTCAATAATCGATGCATGATTGAGCTCATCGGAAATAACCGCGTCATCTTTGTCTATAATTCAGTCTCATCTTTAAACATGGTCAATATATTTATTCGTCACTCCACTGTACTACTATCTATTACTTTTAATTAATACCAGCTTGGTGAATTATGTTTTTTCCCTTTCGGTTGCGATGAAAATGAAATGAGAATTGGAATAAAGAGTTAACAGAATGATTGAAAATTTCTACCGGGAATAAAAAATGATTTATAGAAATGAATAAAAGGCTAGTGAAAACTTTATTTTTGAAAACTTGTTTCATCATGTACTTAACTAAGTTTGACTAAGTTAATTATATATATATATATATATATATATATATATATATATATATATATATATATATATATATATATATATATATATATATATATATATATATATATATATATATATATATATATATATATATATATATGAAAATCTTTCTGATGGATGAGAAATCCTTAAAATCATACTGGTGAGGACATCGAAAACACCGCCATTCGCATCGAAACAAGCAGCATAGAGAATCGAATCCTCGCGACCATGAAACTTTGCAATTTTGAGTTCGAGTTCACGATGAATATCTTGCGTGCCACAAATAAAGCGCACCGAACTCATACCAGCACCATGTGAATCAAGAGCATCCTTTGCAGCTTTGATAACTTCCGGATGACTGCTTAATCCTGTAGTATTGTAAAAGAAAAATAACTATGTTTATTTATTTTAATCAGCAATATTTTAAAAAATTGCTAAAGAAATCGAAAATAATCATTGAATTTGGGGATTTCCTAATTTTATCACATTCAAAGTATATCGACTCCTCTCATAATGTGTTTCATAGGTGCAAAACGGTAATGACTAGATATGGTTAACTGAAAGTTTTAAGTGGTGCTAGTTGTCCTTAATATTGTCATGTGAAAGCATGCAGTTGGGTAGACTGTACTTTTCTTTTTTTGTTTTGGTTGTTTTTGGTTATGTTTTACTTATCCATTTTGAGTATACTTACACAAATTCTTGCTTATATATTTAGGTAAAAACTTGCAATTGAGTATGCTTCTGTTTTTTTTTTTCGCGTACATAGAGAGATGCATATCGCTTACCGAGATAATTATTAGCGCAGAAATTGAGCAATTTTTTATCACTTTTTTGCACATCGATTTCCATTCCTTGCCTACCGATGATAACACGTTCGTTTTTGTAGGTACCCGCATCCTGAAAACGGAAAAAAACGGCTATTCGCATCCTCAAGAAAAAATTATGGAACTTTATTATCACTTCGTTCAATTTCTTCATTGGGCAATGAATTGAAAACTTCGCGCTTTTTTCATTCATTTTTATTATTTACCTATATAAAAATCTTATTTGTAACAGATCTCGTACTTCCCCTCCCTCTCGTAAAATATCCAAACGAGAGATAGGCAGAATGTTGAAGATTTTGGAGAGCGAAAAATCTCATAAATTAATATTGATGAATGAGGACATCGGTGATACGCAGCTGTTAATGACGTCAATAATCGGTTAGCATTATGAATTAAGGTTATTCTTAGCGATGTAAGGAATGACAGGGTTTTAAAATATTTCCAGGATTCTATCGTTTAATTCAAAGTATAAATAAAATATTAGTGCAGATGAAAAACATTCAGAAGAATTTTTCTTTTATAATTAATCATAAATACAGGCAAAGTTGAAATAAATAAGGTTCAATGCTCGATCCTGAATATCCTGAAAGCTAAGAGGGGAGTATTCCAGAATGGATTTTCTTCGTAATTTTCAAAAAGTGAATTGAAAGAAGATGAAGTTATACGATATATGCTCAAAGATTATCAAAGTTACACGAAAAACTAACCCTAATTTCTTGAAGCTCCGATTCGAGAGCATTGCAGAGCTCCGATCTTGCGGCAGATATTCTTCTCAGCGATTGTAGAACGTTACGAGAGAGCATCCCTGCACGATTGCGATTTGCGTTGAATAACGATAGCTAATACGTTGATTCGTCCTTTTTGTTTGTTTCAAGTCACGTGGATTCGGACGTTTCCGCAAAGGCCACACCTCCAAACGCAACAATAAATCGCTTTTTTTCCACTCAATGAGATTCCTATGCGATGAAGTTTAGCATAAATTAGCGGTAAAATAAATAGCTTCTCGTTCTCGTATACATCACTAGTAATGCGTCATGTGCATTTGCAATTGCATTATTGCATTGCAATGAAAAAAAATTCTCTTGCAATATTTTCGGATTATTTATTGCAATATTCGTTGGAGTTGATTTTAATTGAAATCTTTTCGATCGTTTAATATTATTCATAGATATTGTATCATCTTGTTTCCTTTTATAATATCTATTTTTAAGAAAATAGAAATTCTTATCGACTTCCCTCTTCATCACCTATATAGTTTATGCTGATCATGGAACAGTCACGAACAGAAGCAATACAAATGTTGAAATACATATCTAAGGAAAAAGTACTATACATGAGAAAAAGTATGGCTTATTTCAAAGGACCAATAATAGTTCATGATCGCCAATAATCTAGCATTCTGGTCATAAGTAAGGAAGATACCCCAGGAAGATATTCAACAAAAATTTTCTATAGATATTCAAATCTATTTAATGAATAGATAATTTGATGACTATTTCATAAATCTTCATGACTGATGGTTCAAAAAAGTAAGAATGCATTGAATTTTTGAAATTAAGATACCATAGATAAATTCATTACAACAAACCTATTTATCGTAAAAAGGATTTCACTGAAAGACTTAGCTTTCGACGTTTAATTTAATGATCGGCTAACCGGAACGATGGAATATTTATGCAAAATAGTCTTGTAAAAGAAAAGTGGGATTCTCGTCAGAAAATGCAAGTGATAAAGACCTTGGCAGGTTATATTCTTTTGTGCTTCGACTAAGGTCGATTCTACCTGTTTTGGCCAAAACAACCCTTTCACGCTCACTAGTTGTCTGACAAAATTGGCTTGCAAGTTTTCCAGGTAATAAGGGGCGTATCCTAACGTTGCTTCAGAGGCTCCGAGCAAGGCGCTCTCGTCGTCCTCTCCGTTTCTTCTGCCCTTCTTCCTCTCCACCTCTCCCATATTTGGATTCTACAATGAATTTCCTGTCGGTGTATCAATGCTGATGCCTATCAGAGCAATGATGGCAACAAAAGGTTCGCGCATACATCACCGTGTCGAATAAGTGTGTAAGCACTAAATCAGCTTGCGCCAAGTGCGCTTCTATTCCGATCATCCGCAATCCGTGTGTTGTATTATTACGAACAAGTGCGTCGCATAGTAACGCTAATGCAAACAACATTAAATACATATCGCACCTATTTACTACTACCTGCTCTATTGAGCCAATCTGTGAAAACTTAGTTATTACTCTGAAAGAATTCAATGTTGTTCTTATGTATTGAAATTTAATTGCTTTTATATTGTCGTTGAGTGGAAACGAATACTTCAAGAGGATTGGAGAGGCACTATTTTGGCTTTTTCTTATTATTCCAGCTCTTCAAACTGCTAGTCGTTAAATATTTGAAAAGGACTATCGTCGGATAGCTTCATCCTTTAACTCGCGATTTGGCTCACCTTTTTCCGGGAACATTTAGTCCGGAATCTTCATGGTTCTTATTATTCTATCAACGTTATTGTCTTAGGACAAATTTCTACCGCAATAAATAACTACAATTCTTGCTTTTCAGCTTTAGGCTCCGCCTTTCTGATTGCTGCCTCAAAAATGTCTAACCCGTTGTTTCTTGCTCCGGCTTTTCTTCCGCCTGCGGGAAAATTTGCAAAAAAATGCTGCATTGAAGTGAAACAGTTATTAACCACAGCGGTTAAATAAAATCATTTCTATACTTCTTTCATGTTATAAGAGAAAGATTGAAAATTGACAGCTTCAAAGTGTAGGAGTCTCTATTTGATGGTAGAATCTCCATTTTCCACAAAGTGTAGGAGAGGTAATAAATCGAAGCTTATTGTGATGGAGGCGGATCATTTTTTGATCTATTTGGTCAATTTCTTCGGTGTTTTCAGTTGAAAAATATTCAAAACGGTGATTACATTGTTGAACATGAGCGTCGCCTAGGGCAATTAAAGTTTTGTTGCCCTCGGCGATGCTCAAGTGTGCTAATTCTAGCAGTTGGCTGACCTCAGGCTCAGCAATAACCACAAAAAAATCTGCATCGGAGAATTCATCAAGATTCTTTAACACATCCGACCCATAAAATTGTCAATTGCATTTTGCGTAAAATGCAATGCAATTGTAACAATGATTGCGGAGGCGAATTTGTTACATATTGCCGATCGCAGTCATCGACTATGCTCATTGTACATATCATAAGACTAATAACAAAAGCGTGAGACGTTTCTTTTAAGGTAGGAAATGAGAAAGAAAAACGCGAAACGTGCAGTGTCAGAAGCAGATTTGAGCCACATATGTGCCCTGTAGAATACAGATTTCATATCTGTCTTGCAACAGTCGGTGCGGAAATTATGTCGATTTGGAAATTATTCGCGGTTTGCTTGAAATTTGTCTTAGAAAGTGGATGACGGTATTCGCATCCTTATAACAATAGATTTGTGAGGGCATGGAGGAGGAGTGTTTATAGAGGACCTTGCTGCACTAGTGGAATGAAGCACTCAGGGTTTCTCAAATGGCTGCCAAGCTTTCCCAATGAGTTTTTGTAAAAATGCTGACGCCGCAACTACCAAAATTTGAAATAACAGAAGTTCTTTTCGCTGAGAAAAAAGGGATAGGATGGGCGAAAGGCGGAGCGAAAATGGGAGTGGGGAGGGGGGGGGAAGGGGAGGAGAGTCTCGGAAACCCTCATTAGTAAAGTTTTTGCGACGATCAGAATACTTTTTTTGAGTGGATAATTTTTTGCCGCTTCTAAAATTTGCAATAAAATCTTCTCACAAACGTATTCCACAAGAAAAGGGCAGCTACATAGGGCAACTAAAGTGCAGTTGTCTGGTTTAAAAAAAATAGATTGATCTAAGTGCCGTACGCGTAAAAAACATTGATTTCGTTTTTTATACCAGTTGGGTGGAAAAAATTTTTTTTTTTGGAAAAAGAGAATGACCTTCAATTCTTCAAGCAATTTAACTATCGAAGCTAAATCCTTACGTTACTATAATTAGTTTTTTGAAGCAAATATTGGATAGCCTTTAATAGTGTAATGAATAGATTCACTAAGAAAACCTATAGATTCACTATGAAATCTATGAATCTATAGACTCACTATAGATTCATAGATTCACAAAGATTCCAGTATCGAAATCTGAAGCCTTTAAAGGGTTCATTAAATCGATAGCCCCATCTTCCATGTGGACACAGCAAGAAATTTTTGTTTTTTCCGAGATAATTTTTATGCTCTTCGACATCTTCAGATCAGAAGCTAGCAACCGAAGAAATTTGACAGCGATTTGAATGCTTCTACTAATTAAGAATGGGCAAATTTACTTGTAAAACAATACTAAATTCTCTATCAAATGAAAGTGAAATCGTTTATTTGTTGTCGTTGCAAAAAATTTTTATGCCAAAAGATTACTTTTCTTTTAAGCGATATTATTTTTTATATGAGTAAAGGATCGGCGAAAATCGCTAAGAATATCATCTTAGTGCAATATGGAATGATGCATTAATAAATAATTTGTTTCTTTATCAGCAAGAATATAAAAATAGCGGCGCAATGTAAAGATGAAGAAACATATGCTTATGTAACACATCATTTTGTTGTAAAATTAGTAGTTCAGAAATCAACGAATATTCATCAACAATAGCGCAGTGTAATTGCATTGCATTATATCTATATTCACCGAGCACAAACACTACTTTTTTTTGAGATGCTTAACACAGAGATTAACTGGAAAATTTCTTCGATCACAATGAATTACCCACATTTGATCCTTGGAACTATAGAGAGCAGCATACTGATTTGTTGAAAATTTGCTCAGTGATATTGGATTTGCTTTACAATATCCATTTTTTATTTGGTACTGTTTTTTTCATTTTTTTAAAGTAATACAAATCAATATAGATAGAAGAATATTAAAAATGAAGGTATAAATTCAGCTCGAAGTGATAGCCGAATAGAAACAGAATTGATTGAACGAAGCGCTTATTTCGCTAAAAGCATAATGGTGATGCTAACAGTTGAGATAACGTTAATGGGTAAGTTATTAGTGATGCGCATAACATGATAATGAAGCAATCAAACTTAAAGGCATCATATGATTGTTGGCACATTTTGACATTGAAGAATGGTGGTGCCAAATGAAATCTGACGTGGAGTCGAAAACGTCATCCATATTCATTAAGATATAAACTTCAAACCATGAATGCTATTAATATCTTTTAAGAAGCGACACATCCATTTGTAGGGCCCTCCCCTCCATGCATAATCGTTCAAACAATCGCAGATAAAAATCCCTCACAAATCATTGTTAAGAGGGATAATTTTTTTTGCTATGCTTAAACTTGTCCAAGTTGCATTTTCTTATAGCGATACGTTGTATAGGTTTTACGCATTTTTCGAAATCTTATAGCATTTTGAAAAAGTTATATTCTAACTGCACTGTGCACATTATTCCTCTCTTTGACGGTCACCTTCAACTCACCAATGAGAAAAATCATAGGAATTGAAATTAATCTTTATGTTATTTATAAACGTGTAAAATAGCTATTTACCATAAATTCCGCTATGATTCGTCGTCTTTTCTATCGATTATTATCACTAAAAAAAAATTCTAAATCAAATCTCTTCTTTTGCTGATATGATTGGTCTTAAATAATTCATTGATCAAACAGCTAAAAAATTGATTCGTTGGGAAAAACAACAAAATATTGGTTAATGTTTTAGTAGATTATGGAGATCGTTTAAACGAGCAAGTCGAAATGCAAAATCGCTTATCCCACCAGCATCACTTATTTATCGAAATTCTCTCTTTTCTTTTGAAAGCCTATTTGCCAAAAATGCTTTTTTTTCTTTGCTCCGCTTAGCCGATTTTAACATTAAATCATTTGAGACTTTCAAAATAATCATCAAGCTTTCACAAATTTTTCTCTCATAAATATCGTTGAAGTAATTTATAAAAGTTAGATGAATAAATCCAGGTGCCTTTGATTTTTATCACTTTTTTTAATGGTCTTTTCTTTTCGTTGAATAGCGTCATCGATTAGTGAAGACAATACATTTATCTATTGGCGAGGAATACTTCATTATTTTTAGCAAGCTTCGCAACGCGATGCTATCGTTTTCATAGTGGAGAACTATGAACCATTGTGCAAAAATGTAGTGAGGGCGTCCTCAACGTGCTATTCCCATTTGCTTGAGCTCAGTCATTCTCTAGTGCCCACGTGTGTTCAACTTGTTGTGCTTTTTGTGGTCAAGGCACAAACTCAACACGTTGCAAACCTCAAGATTTCGGACGTCACATCAGCGTTTTCACCGTCATTTTTAAGTGGTGAACTGTGAACCGTTGTGCGAAAATATGACAACGACGTGCTAAACGTGTTAATCCCACTTGCGTCAGCTTAGTCGTTCTCTCTTGTCGACGTGTGTTAATAACCTCGTCCACTTCGAACAGTTTTCGTGGTCAAGGCAGAGGCTCATCACAGCTCAAAGCTCGAGCTGCAGTTGTTTCGCGATAGAAGTTTATTGCATCACGTAGGCAGATGAACAGAGATGATCTTTAGGTGAAGTGCTCTTAGCCGTCTTCACTGGCAATAATGAATGAAGTATCGATAAATCTTTTGCGAAACTAATGAATAAGTTTGATACAAACTTTGAAGTCCAAAGTACTAACTACTAGTCCGGCTGGTATGTTATACCTATCCAAGATGTATTATATACCTATCAAAATTTTCACCATTAGCCCATTCAGTTCACGAGTTAAAATTATCTGGCAAACGGTTTAAATTCACCTGTATACGCAAATACGTGTGTCTTTTCCACATCTGTGCCCATAGCTACGTCCTTTTTAACATATGAAGTACGCATCATTATTGCGCGGAAGTTTACTAGATGTCTGAGGATTATATGAAATGTTGCTGGATAGTATTCATGCTTGGTGACATTTACTGATGCTCGATAGTTTTTATGAATTGTTTGATCATCCCGAAATAAAGTTCGAAGATTTAAGAGTACTTTTTTTGCATGGCACCTTCCTCTCGCCCCCCCCCCCCCCCACTTCCCCTCCAACTCCTTTCAAAATGTATTTTTTCTTTTCTTGAATGAAAGGTTGCCCATAAAATATAACGTGTTTAGATCAGTTGAAATGGAAAAATTTTTGCTTGTGAATTCGTTACATTTCAATTTCAATATACTTTCTTTTCTCATAATCGATACCAATTTTTCTCAAAAATTTCACAATCCATGTTCTCGTGGATGTTCCCAGTGATTTTCTACTATAATTTCTGAGCATGTACTATTTCAAAAAAAAAAAAATTGTCAAGACGCTATTAAATGATTGACGTGTTTTAGCATAATTATCGTATAAAACTTAAACCGCTCTATTCCATGCAAAGATTATACGTTTGTCTTGTATCTCTAGCAGCGACAGCGTTGAGAGGAGACCGAGTGGGGCGCGAGGAGACACGGAGATAGTCGAAGTCGTTTACAGAGATGCGCCACATCCCATAAAGATCAGCTGGGGAAAGCGAAGCTTCCAAATATAGCTTCAGGTCAGAGAGCCGTCCATGGAGCAGACTGATTCCGACGAGCTGAGGCCAGCCTTATATAGGCTCCAGGCAGATCAAAAGCACACAAGTCGATCAGTGACATGGCGCGAATACGAACAATGACATGGCGCGAAAAATAATGCTATAAAAGCAAAATGGTCACTGTTACATCACAAATAGATGTCATGGGTTGGCTCTTTAGCGCCACACTCAACAGTCTTGTTAACGTTACGATAGGTGAGTGAGTGGTTCTCTTGTTCCATGCAAACGTATGTCTTAATAAAAGCATCCAGGTGTACGAAACTTTTTTTTTGCTTTTTTCATGGGATATTTTTTTCTTGTTTCTTATAAGTTTCTAAAACTTTTACAAGGGCGTATTACACTAATTTTGATGGGAGTTCAAGCTCGAAAACGATAAAGTCATCATGGTCGTTTAATTCATATAAGAGTCAAATCTCTATTACTCAATTTTATTCATCTTTTCTATAAGCTATGAAAACCATAAAATTTGCAAATCAAATAAGAATTGCCAAGAAAGATAAAGAGCCGTTGAATTTCTCAGTTTTTCAATAAGAACAACACTCACACATATTACTAGAGATATATATATATTTTTAAACTTTGTTCCTTTCTGTTATTGAGAGTTCTTGGCATGATTGAGCAACCTCAGTTAGCCACTGCTATGTTGTTTCTCATAAAGTCATATATTGAGAAAATTGATTTATTATAAGGAGTAATAAAAATAAAATTCACTTAAATATTAAACCACTGTAGTAATGACGCATTTATTCATAAGAAATCGTTTAAATATGAAAGTCCCTCAACAAAAACTAGAGCATAATGTGGACGATTAAAAGTAAATAACGCATTAATCGAAACGATCGCAATTTTAGGATAACGATTCGATTCGTTAATGAGGTATGTATATTCGGTTATGCCAGAGTCCATTAATGAAAATCCATTTCAATTAGAGATCAGAGAGAGCCGATTCGCTTCTCTTGTGCTTCCATTTCAGAGCGTATTGCTGCTGGAAGATCAGGTCCAATCTGAAAAAAGTTTTCATCGTTAGTTTAATTGTTGAAGCGCAAAGTTTCTTTATTTCTCATAATTAAATGCAACAACGAAATAACTTTCGTAACAAGATTAGCATCTTCGTCGTAATGGGTCATTCACGGACATATTCGATCTTTTTATACTCTTCTGATACTAACTACTTGGAAAGCGGTGGCCTATAAGCGCTCTTCTTTGAAAAACCAATATATTGAAGATGGTTATATCTTTCGTACGAGTCTTATAAGAAACGAGGAAGAAAGAAGTTACTGATGAGGTTTTCACGTTTATTTTGAACATTTTGATGGATTTCTTCTTCAGCAAGTTTCCTTCATACCTCCGTCTATGATGAGTGTTTAAGTGGGGGGGGGGGGGGGGGGGGGGAGGGGATGAGGAAAACCTAATTTTCCTTTTAATAAAATTATGTGGACCTGTAAACGCTCTCGATAACGTTCAGTCTGTAACAATTCCACTGGTGTATAGCATGAATATTTTGCAAGAGGATTATTACGAATTACCTGCTCGTCGATGAAGTGACGCACTTCTTTAGCATCCTCCAACCAATAATCACGAGGAACACTCATTAGCTCACTCATGTTTACACCTTCCAATCCATTCAGATTTATCGATCCTTCAGTGGGAACGATTCCAATGGGAGTTTCCTTCCCGATTCCTGGCTCGCCTTCAAGTCGACGAATGATCCAATCAATGACACGAATGTTTTCACCATATCCAGGCCATAAGAACTTGCCATCAGCATTCTTGCGGAACCAATTCACATGGTAAATCTTTGGTACCTGTAAGCATGACTCGAATTTCGGTCGGAAATAATTTTTACTGGCACGGTAGAACATGCAAGTATCTCACCAACATATTAGGCGTTATAAATCATTATCACATTACACCTATGCGATTGTTCTAAAAATTAGTTCAAATGAGGTAATGACCAGCAATTATACTGTACCCGAAGTATATTGTTACCGTAAACTGTACCGTATACTGTAAATTAATCATTAGTAATAAATCTTAAAAATGCAAGTTAATCAAGAGGAAATATCTTAAAATCACATTCGTTATTCAACTGTATTTTATAACAAGAATAAATTATGACTAGATATTACAGCCGAATGAAAATTTATTTCTGCAATAGAAAACAATCACCTTCTTTAGAGACAAAAAACACGTGGATGTATAGCGTCAGAGAGGAAAATAATTCTATATGTGTATAGCAAATGCAGAGGAGTGTCAAGGAAACTGGTATAAAATGCGTTTTTTATGCATTTATTCCATCAAATAAACAAGTTTTATAATTTATTACCAAACGATGAAGTTACATAATAAATCGTCTATGTTTCAGAATAATCCAAAATTTTGTGCAATTTTCCCACTAAAGACTTATTTTTTCATAGTTGGGCAGGTATAAAATGCGTAAAAGATCAATAAAACTGCATCCCACATCTTCTCTCATCTTTAAATACTCGCAAATTCTTTCAGAATTTATGAACTGATATACGATGTGGGAACTGAGCATATTATTTGCCCTGTAGCATTGATTACGCTAATGCAGCTTCATTGGTTCCCGAGTTGAAGTTTCAAGAGTTTCTAGACCAGCGAACGGGCACAAGAACAAATAAAGCACACATACGTACTCACAGACACGATGAAACAATAGTGAAAAAAAAAAGAACAAAACATGAAATAAGTGATGAATGGGATTAAGCAACAAAAACTTTCACCTAGACTTTAGTAGACTAATCTATAGATTGCATATAAGGACAGGTAATTTAACAATATAAACTTTTTCAAATTAAAGGATTTCTTTTCGAATTTTATTTAAATGCGTAAGTGACTCTTCAAAAATATTTTAAAATGCAATTTTGAAATATATTCATTGAACCGTTTTGCTATTATTGTTAGTATGATGTGTTATGTAAAAGTATCGCTTTGCATAGAAGCTCTTACCTTGTGTGGTGGTTTATCAAGATTTATCCAATGCTGTAGATATTTGCCGAAATTATAACCCATGAATGGACGCATAGCCATTGGATCGTGCATAACCGTTTTACCTTTGAATTCGGCAGCAGCGGTCGCCTCAGATTTAAGACAAGCACCAACAAAGATTCCATGCAGCCAAGATAGTGTTTCGAATACGAGTGGTACTCCTTCGGGTCTATAATTAATAAAATTAATGAGTATGGAAGGATATCCAAAAAGAATATTATATTACTTACTGATTTAAGCAAAAATCGATTTATGTTCTTTAAAATTTGCATTTCTAAGCGGCACGTATTTCAGTTTCTCTTTTCTATTTATCATTATTCATTTGGTGCAAAAAAATTGCATATTAGATTTCTTGAAAGGGTTCACCCCTAAAACTATGATGGTTTTTTGAATTTCCGAAAGAAAGGATATTGAGTACGACAAAAGGTGTATTTAAGAAAACTATGTAATGCACACCTCCGTCCACCAAAAATGAACGCCTCAATAGGAACACCAGCAGGCGATTCCCAATCCGGATGAATGATAGGACATTGGCCGGCCGGTGCGGCAAATCGTGAATTTGGATGCGCCGCAGGACCACCGGTTCGCCAATGTGCCATTTTTGGCCGAGCCAAGTCGTGATTTCACACTTCTTATCCTTAAAGTAGATAACCTTTAACTTCAGCAAAAAACTCTGTATGTATATATGCAGGCATAAATGTATATGTTCACATAAGCCGTTGTTCGAAAAAAAAAAGAATACTCGGAGAAAGAGAAAAAATTCATGAGGAAATTTGTAAATCACTTCGCACACATAACAACATATTCCATCGAAACGAATTTAGGATACCCATTCATAGTGTTGATGATATTTGAAATGCACTTAGCTATGTGGGATTTTTTTTTGATACGTATTAAAAAAATTTAAATTTTTTTCGGAAGAGAAAAAACGGCCGAGTAAAAACTCTGAAATTTGGAATGAACTAAAGAAAAGATAGGATTAACCTTGATTTCATCTTCCAGTCCCTCCCAAAAGTATTCTCCATGTTCGGTTTCAGCAACATTCGTAAAAATGCTGTTTTTCTGAAAGGTGAGCACAGCCATTGGATTCGTTTTCATCGATGTGCCTGGTGCAACACCGAAAAAGCCGCACTCCGGATTGATTCCATAAAGACGACCATCAGGACCAAATCTCATCCATGCGATATCATCACCTTAAGTTCATCTTTTTGAAGCACTTACTTCTTGAATGAGCTTCATGTATTTCACTCTATCGATATTACAACAGCTAATTGCCTTTTCAGGGTGTCAAGAGAATTGAACAGAGAAAAAAGATCCGATTTTTGCATATAGATTAAATTAAAAAGGGTCAGTGGATCACAAAATTTGCAAGCATTTTGCTCGGCAATAAACTTACGTCAATAGTAACGGAAAGGTGAAGCGTAAAATATAACGCTAAAGAAGCTTTTGAGAGTGCCGGAAATAAAAGGGTGCATTAAGTACGGATATAAGTATATGAATGAAAGCTTGCACGAGATGAAAGTGATTTCAGCACACGAGAAGGAAGAAAGTGCAAAAAAAAAATTTAAACGTGTTCGAAAATTGGATTCAATTTTTAATGGAATAAGGCGGAGATGATACTCATTCGTGTGCGCAAATTAACCACTATTCATATGAGCTTTGTGAGTGGCCTTACTTATTGAACATTATTCGTAAGGAATACCCATGAGGTTATTGTACGCATGAATCGATTTCAACAACGATTTATTTAATTTTAAATGCCACTTTTTTGTGAATAACCAAATTGGTGCATAGAATTTCAACCTCAAAAGTAGTTGAAAGCCTTCAGAATCTATGCAAATTCTTATCCCTTTGTTACACTTGAACACTTCATTGCCAAGGTTTGTAAAAAAAAGTTACAGCTGAGTCTGCTAATTTCTTTCACGTAATGAAAACCATTTGAATTTTTCATGAAACTCTTATATTCTGCCACTCTCACATGAGTCGTTTTTAGATGCGCATTTGGCCACAAACACTCCCGTAGATATAAAGTAAGGTATTCACTGTTGTTGTTTAAATATCCCTCTATTTCGAGATTTTCATCTCAGCATCGAGCTCTGGGCACGTTGCGCTGTTCCATCAAGCTGTCGAAATCCTTCAAACACGGTTCATACGCGAAATATCAATGTTTGTATTGATGAATCCTTAGTTACAATCATCGCTTCTCTTCTCTAAATTTGAAGATTTCTTCTGTATCGTTTTGTAATGGTGAAGAGAGTAACATAAAACCAACCGACGCATCGCACCTTCCAACCAGGAAGCGTCGGCTCGAGCATTGCGAGATTCGTTTTGCCACATGCTGATGGGAACGCAGCAGCAATGAAACGTTCTCGTCCATTTGGGGGTGTGACACCTTTAAAAGATCATCTTGTAGTATTCTAATATTTTAGGAAATCATTCAAAATATTTCTTATGAATAGAACTTTCAAGACCATTTCCTAAATGAGAGAAATCGTTCAAAATTATATATATATATATATATATATATATATATATATATATATATATATATATATATATATATATATATATATATATATATATATATATATATATATATATATATATATATATATATATATATATATATATATATATATATATATTCTGCAAAACGAAAAAGCATTGAAACTATTTTCACTTTCCAACTACGCTGCACGTTTTCTTACCATGGATAAGCGCGAGATACACTTTCAGCTGTAAATTCTTCGCCGTTTGTCATAATGGTAAAAGATGCTTGATTTTATATTCTCGTTTAAAGGATGTGCGCGTTCAAGTGTTATAAATATCAATTCCGAATTTGCAAGCAATCTTCACATTCCATTCACCTTGATAAAATATGTGTTACCTGATCATTCATATATTAGGATTTTCATGGGCGACGTTATTCAGTCATTCGCTATTTATTCGATTGTCGATTGCTCATATAGCTAAATTAATCGCTCTTAATTAACCACAAATATGGTACTAAAAATTCGTTCGCTTTTGAAAATATTTACGCTCGGAGAGTTATAAAAAGCTTGAGAGTTTCGAAGAATCACGATTTGAATGAACCATTGCAACGAAGCCTGCATGTGGAATTTTCTTAACAGAAATTTTATACAGTTCTGGATGCTGGTTTAGTGGAGCAAGTATCTTACCTTCATAGGAATCTAGGTCAGCCACACGAATTTATCAGTTTCCTATGATGTTTTTTTTTAATGGAAGAGTCGAGGACATAATTCCTTGCATCATATTGAGAGGTGGATAATATATACCCATGATAAGCATGTGCTCAGCCAACCACCCTTCGTCACGTGCAATATTGCAAGCAATACGCAAGGCGAAACACTTCTTGCCAAGCAGCGAGTTACCACCATATCCCGACCCGAAAGACCAAACCTCGCGTTCATCAGGCCGATGTGCGATCAACACTTTTTCCGGATTGCAAGGCCAATGATTGATGACACGAGCTGAAAGTGAAAAAATCGTCAAGAAGCCGTCCATTGAAACTACGAGCGTATCGAAATAGCGTAAGGTGCAATATAGGGTGGCATGGATCAGGGGTTCTACACCATAGAAGTGCCATGCTGATGTTAATACTTGCATTTATACCCAGTGGAATGAACGACCCAATCTTCATGGCATACTGAATCTAATATATGAAAAAAAAAAACTCAAATATAATATCATATATGAAGGATCGAAAGATGGAGCTCACTTTTGACAGGTCGAGGTAAACCGACTGAATGAATACAACGTACGAACTCGCCATCACCGAGCGCATCCCATACTTTTGGAGAGACACGTGTCATAATTCGCATCGAGAGAACAACGTAATTAGAGTCTGTTAACTGAAAAAAAAACGATTTCTGATTCGTATGTCTTTAATAAAACGTCCTTATTTGCCGTCGTATAACCTCCGAGAGATATTTGCATATATAGGATACGTCCAATAAAACACTATGTGTTGTTATAACCTCCGAGAGATATTTGCATATATAGGATTGGCATTCAAATGACATCGGTTTGTTTTGCTTTCTTTATTACTGCTTGTAAAAGTTCGATGTCTTATGTCCAAATGTACTTCCGTTTTTTTTTTAAAGAACCGTTTTTATTTGAAAAAATAGAAATACTATTTCAACAATCTTTATTAGATATCACTTGTAATTATGCCTTAAGTTGACTTGTACTTTGAGATGAAATCACTCCGCTCAATAATCATTGAATTGCTATGGAGTAAATACATACCTCAATGCCAATTTTTGAAAGTGGTCCACCAATAGGTCCCATCGAGAACGGTATTACATACATTATTCGGCCTGAAAATTCTCTCGTCTTGTTTTAATGTGAAAGTAATCGCTGATAATCACATATTCTTGGATAAAAACATAAGAATTTCGTTTATATCGCACACTGTTGATTAATTCTGCTAGTATATACATCAATTCCTGAGAAGTCTGGCGTTTTTCATTTTTCTATGATGAAGCAACGATCCATTTAGCGATTGCAGCAAAAAAAGTTATCAATTATTGATGAGAGAAGAACATTCGATATAATTGACAAGTTAGTTTTCTTTATTTTTATTGTCGAATGTAGTAGAAAAATTGCATCCTGATAAGTTGAATAGATGTAGAATGCGATAAATTCGACTTACCAGCCATGCATCCAGGAAATCTTGCATCAAGTTCTCGACCCAATGTCTCCGGAGACATCCATTGTCCCATGATTGGTTTAACGCCTTCAGGCGTATGGCAAACCGATTGATACTTATCCGGAGTGATCATCCATGTTTTGCTTTCCACTCTCGCTACATCCTGAAAATGCTGCTCATGACACCGGAAGTAGACGGCAATGCAAAACTTCCTGAACTGGCTACGAAAACTATTTTTGATAGTGACGTAAATCAAAAAGATGTATAAGTCCATAACCAAAAAAAAAAAAACTATCATCCCTATTCAGAAGTCATCCATAAAGGATACTGTAGATTGGTCGTCTAAAATGAAATTCTGAAGGAATGCATTTTCCGCTTTTCCATAATTCTCTCGATATTTTACGTCAATTCAACGACATCATCACTTAACGTGAGGCAAAAAGTTACCTAGAGTGTTTATCTCATCATTTCATTAAATTATGTTACCGTATTTAGATTTATGGATGTGTGTACACACCTATACGCATGTGCATATCGGTCAATTCATGGATAAGAAAAGCTAGAATCTGGGATTCTTGAATATAATCAGAAATAAGACTGGTTTCTCAAATCACATTTCACTTCTACTGATAGTCTAGATTCATGATGGAATCTACAATTCGAATCATACTCTATGATCCGAAGAGATTTAAAAAAAAAACTTTAGCCCGAAGATGTCTACAAACAACCATTAGCATAAGAAAATCATCATTACTATTTTGTTCTTCTTTGTGTCATTATTCCGCTTTTAATCACCATCTATATAGAATTCCATCTATAAAAAATTATGTTCGATCAACTTTCAATTGCTTGTTGACTTCTCTTCATGTAAACGTGAAAAATAAATTTAGGTAACTAGCTTATCTGATGGCCGGAAATACACTCTAGTTTCTTCTTTAGGTTTTTCTCTTGCTAATTTTGTATTTTCATGAACCACTTTTGCCTTATAAATGAGATAAGAGGACTAATTTTACTCGAAATTAATGATGAAAAGTGGCTGCAACATCAAATTTATTAGATAAAACGGAAACGTTCAATACTGAAATGTGATTAACCTTTCCTCTTAATATTTCAAGATATATTTTTCATCTATTTGTCTCGATCCTAACGTTGCAAATTCATCTCATCATATAAATTTTAGCATGCAACGCTCTTCATTCCCACTCTCAACAATTGATATTCTTTTGATGTCGTCGAGATATATATCGCTCTCGAGAGCGTAGAAAATAGCAGCTGTACGTTTTTCTAGCAGACGAAGTATGCAAGATATTGGAAAATCCACTGGAAAATAAAATGTTGCCGGCAAAGTTCTGAGTGAAATCTTATATCGCGCTGCACAACAGTTGTCGATGATGGGCTCAAGTCAGTTTGATGCAATTAACGAATCGCAACAATGCTAATGTGCTGTGGGATAATCTGCATTTATCAAATGCAAATGCTCAAAGGAAAAAGGGACCTTCAAGGAAGCTCAGACATATACTTACTTCTCTCTTTTTGCAGAATAAATTTATTGCTCAACAAGCGATATCATGAAAAGATGGAATATTTGAAATTTTTGAATTAATGTTAGAAATTCGATGAGAAAATTTGAATTCGTTGGGCGTTTTTACCTATTGTCGTGATGAACGACAGCGCTGCAATTCAATTTTGCACAGATCGACCTTGGTGATATCCATTCTTCTCTGCCCCATCATATTTCGCTGTTTCTCTACTTCTGTAGCCGAGTATTTCAAACCCGTCAACCATTGTGTGCATACATTCATATTTATATTTTTTTAAGCCTGTAATCTTCAGTTACCTAGTTCATTGCTCCAGCAAACTTTACTTCTGCTCGCCCCGTCTCTTCTCAATCACGCGGAAGCAGCGCAACACATATATAGGGTGAATTTAGGGGAGCTGAGCGGGCTCCGACCAAGGTTAGGAAATGTGAAGGAGGTATGGAGCGAGATCGTAAGAGTTAGATAAAATCACGAAAATTCCAAACTTGTGCCAGACTTTTTCCGCTTTTCATAACTCTCACGAATTCCCAAGTCCCAATTCACCTCCTAAAGGTCACACGCTCCATGGAAGTGGTCGGTGGAATGACCAAAGTTTTTGAGACCAAGGTTGAAAATTTTATAATTTCAACCCCACCGCAATGCTCAGCCTTACGGTGTGATGGTCACTCGAACCTAAACAACAGACTGACGGAGAACGGAAAAGCTGTTGTGCTATGTGGCGAGCGGCACGTGACTACTGCAAAAGGTCATTAAGGTTGGTCACAACAGAAAATCCAGTTGAAAATGCGCATACACTCTAACATTCAGGCATGCTTCTCGTTGATCAATTTTTGAGGGCTCTTTCTGCTTAAATCACTGTTTATCACTACTTGAGGCACCCGTTTCCAACTTTTTTAAAAATCTTTTTATCACTGTTGCAAAAGTGTTGTCCAAAATGTGCATATTTGGTGCACCTTCATTATTAGTCACCCGTTATGTTTTCTGGATGCTCACGTCCGCCCTGCTCTAGAGGTGAACTTTAACTCTTCCTACTGCAAAATAGCCTCACTTTTATGGATCATACATCCAAAACTCTTTATTAATATTTGGTAGCTTCACTATTGTCAGCGTTTTCACCCTAAAGTTTACGCATAAAACATATCGTATTTTATAAAATTCTACATCAACTATTTTTTAGTTTCATATTTTGCCATTTCAATGAGATTACGATTCTTATCGCCTAACTTCCTTTTTGGCGTTCGGAGGTTACTTCATAGAGATCAACTTCTCAACATTTCTGTTCATCTAAGCGATTTTAGCAGATATCAACTATATTGGTTTCATTTAAGAGAGTGAAGAATACTAAGCTCCAGCTAGTGTGCATGTTCAGAAAGCTTAGTCGTGCCTAAGTTCCAAGTTGAAGTCAGTCTAGATATAGGCGTGTAGTGGAATTCAAAAAGATGAATCCGACTTCCGCTAGAGAAAATTGCAAACTTTGGGATCTGTTCTGCAGATATAGTTGTTTTCATAGGCGGTGAGGGGTGCAAGCATGCCTCGTTCGATTAGCTTATGTATGATCTCATCGGCTTCCTGTTGTGATCCATCGCAAATGAATATACCGCGTGGTTGCATCAACGCGGCCTTCTCGGCGATAAAATGTTGCACCTTCACAGGAAGTGTATGCAGGTCACCCTAAAAAGCAAATGAAATTCTTTTCGGGATTATAAGTCCTCATGAGGATTCAGTACTAACTCAATGTTGTCTTGCGACTTCTAAAACATAGAAGTGCCCGCTCTTTATAGAATGAGAAGGCAGCAACGCGAAAAAAGTTGGAGGACATCAAAGTTTATCCAAGTTTTTGTAAATTCTAAACAATGGAATTAAAACTTCGATTGACTTTTGCGGTAAAATATCCGCATCATTAATGGATTGTCGTATGAAAAGCGTTGGGATGTCTATCCAGGTTTTTATCTCTACGTTAAGGACGACGTGATATCATGAACTGAATGCTCAAGCCTATGTTTACCATGATGCTTCAATAAGTAATAGGCGCATACTGACAAAATATCCGCCGAACTTTTTCCTCTTAAAGTCAGGATGTGGATGTAAAACACTTAAGAAAACCCGAAACAAGTTTCATAAAAACTTAACGAAAATGTAACTGTTACTATCTATTCTTTTTTTGGCAACACATCCACCACTTCTAAACGTTGTTTGATGTTGAAAGATCAAAATGCGCTTTAAATGTTTTACACACCGTTTATGATGCAAAAAGAATGCATAAATGCGGAGTGGTAAACATTGAAAAGGGCTAACAAAAATCAAGCAAATCATACGGCGTATAAGGAACTTTTGCATAAACCGAGAAAATATCCGTGAAAAAAATTCGTCCAGTCAGTTAATTAACGTATTGTAAAATCATCCGTCAAAAAATACCGATATCAAAAGTACAAAGGTGACCTACTCGATAACAAAATAATAAATGTAAAAAACTTTGCAATCTCATTTGCCAACTTTAAGTAATCTTCATAATTTCCGCCACTCTCTTACTCGCATGCTCTCTCCGAACAAAGAAAGGGCATGCCAAATGCTTGTACCTATCTGCCTATTCTTTGCATAGTTAATGAACTTGATGATAATGATGTTCATACGTCCTGAAAAAAATCTTCACACATTGAAGCGAATTAAAAACTTTTTTCTTCGCATCTAACCAAATTCTTTATAATTGCACCCAAGCGTGTTTGGGCCTACGTGCTATGAAGGAAGCAGTTGGTATGAAATTTTCAAACTTGAGGTGAAAATACACCTCATATTGTTGCATTTGAAGTGGAATACATCGGAGGTTTTTCTAGCTAAGCTTAGTACCTCGTGAACGATCTAGAAGAAGGGTGAAACACTATTAAATCATGACAATGCTACTGGCCGCAGCATTTAAGCACTCTCTCTTCACATTTATGATTAACTCGACAGTCGACTTTTCTTTATTGATATGTTCATGTCATGCGAAGGTGGAAATTTTTATGAGACAATAGACGAAAATTTTTGTCATTTATGAATGGAAATAGCAATGTAAAGATATTGAAATTACGTAGAAAATTATCGCGCAAATCTTCACATAATTTATTGTCAATTTTCAAAAAATACTCAAAAATACGTCAGTATCGGATGGGCAGGAGACGAGCCTAAGCCCTCACCTTCACGCTAACTCACAACTTCAGCTAAACGGAAGTGGTAGTGATATGAAGAGACATTTATTCGTAATGAATGCTTTGTCGATTCAAGTAAACAAGTAAACAAGTAAACAAGTAAACAAGTAAACAAGTAAACAAGGGAAGAAATAATTCAACCAATATGCCCAATTTTGTAATTTTTTACTCAAATACGCACAAAATCAGTGAAATGAAAAAAATTATTTAAAATATTTTCAAAAAATAAATTCATTGTAGGTATGTAAATAGTACGAACCTTGAAAATTGGCACATGTCCAACTTTTTTCAACACCATTTCATTGAGAATATAGAACGAGTTATCTTGAAGTGGTTGAAGGCTTTTACTGACATAATGAACAGATTCAGCCATACTCTGAAAAATAAAGAATTTTCATGAAATTTTTCGAAACGAAAAATACGACGGAAAAATTCGACAATTTCAGGAGAAAGATAAATTTCAGCATCACAAAATAATACTCGTATTTATTATCCAACAATCACTGTAATGGATAGTGAATTCATATTGAGCGAAGCGTGACGCGAAGATGCGTTCGATGTTGAGTGTAAATAAATAACATTCGATCAAATTCCATAACCGGATTTCATGAATTGTATAGTAAATTCAATAATATTTATATATATATAACAACAGCCAATATTCCATCAAAAACACTTCACCGACGAAGTTAATCATTTTTTCATTAAGTTTTTTTGCTAGGAAAAATTCACTACCAAGTTGAAGATGTGAATTGTCTAATAATATACTCAATTTTTCATGAAAATACTATAAAAATATAAAAAATAACGTCAAAGTCGTAAACTATTGCTATAATGGTGGAAAAATAATGAAAAAAAAGCTATCATTTCAAATGCAATTTGAATAAGTGGATTATTTGTTCATTGAATATCGACATTTGATGAAAATTTATTTTCCAACTGTATAAGTATACCGGAAATCATTTTTAAAGGAATAAACCTTAAGAAAGAAACGCATCGAATCAAAGAAATAAATGCAGAAACATTTTCAAACTACCTAGTGACCAATTATACCTAGTGACCAATTATAACTAAGAGTGACCAATTATAACGTTTCCCTAAATGCATATGAAAATGAACTGTTGAAAAGCTAACAAAATAGCAATCGTTATTGATGCGAATATATCGAAATCTCTTTAAGAAAAAAAGTCATCAAAACTTTCTATTGATTTTTAGATCATAAAATATTGCACATTCGGACGAGATTTTTTAAGAGATTTTGATCAATCTAATCGAAAAATGAAACTCAAGAATACCACTAAAGTTTAAAACTCAGCAATATCTCTAAAATTAATTGGAAGTATGGAGTATTTTTCAAATATCTCGAAAACAAGACACCTAACCAAAGAAATTATTTATTTGAAAGGTGAAAACTATAAAAGATCATCGTAAGGATTTCAGTGAAGAAAGGCGCATTGAGCACACTTTAAAAAATGAGCAAAATCTAAGCATTCAGCAAAAGTAAAAGTAAGTACTTCAACAAGTATTCAAAAAAAAGATGAGAATGAAATTTTTTTGAATATATCTGCGATTTGGCGATCAACGCAATAATTATTTCGCTAGCAGAAGGAAATACGATGGAAAAATATTCATAATGGAGAGTACTACACTGAATCACTATCGAAATGTTACTCGACATATATCACGTTGGCTATCATATTTATCTTTTATGCGTATCACTGATAATCAATCATTATTTTAAACCCAACGCTCATAAAAGTATTTTCTTCATTTTTTATGAACTGAAAACTGGAATCGCTCGTTATAGGGACATCAGGTCTGCGCATATGTGCTTTATATGCGCTTCACCGATAGTTTCAACGCAGCAATCATTGTGGCCATGATTGTCAAACTTGGTGAACACAGATCAACAAATTTCACTATAAGACGATTCCTATATCACCATTTAAGCTGATCATTCGACTTCAATAGTAGTCGAATTTCTAACTTCAAGCGATCATTTCAACAAGCTAAAAATTTCACATGCGTTATGTAAACAATCGAATTTTCATCTTACAGTGGTCATTAAACAAAATGACCAATCCCTTGAAAGATATTTGTATGAACGATTGGATCACTTTACGTTTAGAGATGTAGTGCGTAGGTTTTAATAGTTATTTATGATTTATAAAAGTGATTCCCCCCCTGATATGCAGAATAGGAAAGCGCATATCGTGCCTGTATTTTTGATGCGCATTTCCATTTGTTTTTACCTTAATAATGCAAAATGCGACTTCATTGGTCATCGAATATCCCTCATTCATCGGTTAAGTTTGTAAATGCAACTTTAGTTATTGAGAAGTTGAAACGAACTAGATAAAAGGAGAGACGTAAATCGCATATACTTGCACAGATACAATCAAAGCACAATGCATTTTGCATAAATCTGAACAAATATCGATAAACGAAAACCTATGCGAATGGCTCTGTTATTCAAAATATGAATGCATCACTAAACAAGTTTCATTAGTTGTTGACAATTTAATGAAAATGGTTACCTTACGAGCGCAATTCAAAAAGCGTGTTTCTGACAGCTCGTGTAGCGCCCTTCTCCACTCCTAATGCAAGTATGCAAAGATTTCTTTCTCATTCGCATATTTATGCAAATGTGTTTGTCTGCTTATTCGATAGTTTCTATGAGGAACAAATAAAGTTGGAACTATGATACTTTCTAGGGAATGGTTCGTATGAAGTAAGATAACATTTTATATAGGATCAATCAAGTTTTATTCTTGTTTAATGTTCGTTTCGATACCCCAATATGGGAAAAGATACAAATGCATAATTCACTAGCAGTTTATTACTGATCTATTAACAGGACTATATAAATTTTGAGTAAAATTATTACATTTTATGAGTGGGAAATATTTTAATGCAATTGTAGAGCAGTTACTTTTCATCTAACAACGATTAACTTCTAAAAGACGAATATTTTGAGAAAAATTTTCGCAAGATTTAATTATTGAAAATATTAATGCATTATTTCACATATTTATAAAATATCGCTAATTTATGAAATTGATATATCAGATGAGAGAAATGCATAAGGGTATATTATGCAAATTTTTCAAATATACTAGCAAACATGATTATATTGAGAAAATTTCTATTTATTCAACGAGTAATTAATTAGTATTCTATTCGTAAAGTTATATAAATGTTTAGAAATGTTAAGTATGAAATGCTCAAAAGACGTGGATTATTTAATATATAAATCCTCCTATTATTAATTTGTTTTGATAGAAATTAAATTTAAAAGTTATATTTTAATAGTGTAATCCCTCAAATATCATAAAACATTATAGATTTGATTCAATGCCCGTGAAAAAAATATTCGATAGTTGTTTACGTTATTCGTTCAACGCACAAATGCATATCGTATTTAGCGTACATTAAAGCGAAAACGTTACATATCCAAAGTGAATGGCCAGCTATGTAAGCGACTGCCAGCTTACATAAAGCGGCTCAGATGACCAGCCGCCTAAGCAGCTTAAGGCTAGATCATCGATCGTTTGCCGTGAAAATGCCAATTCCAACGAGAGCCACTCGCATTGTTATTACTGCTCCGTAAAACGGCACTATTCATTCCCATCAATGATGGCTGGCATATCATATGTTTATAGGCATCACATATAAAGCATTTTCGAAAGGTGATCGAAAAAAAGGGAAAGCGGGAGGCGAGAGAAGAAACCGAAGTAAATAGGCAGCTCAGAGAAGGCAATAGCCTAATGGGAAGAGCTTGAATGAGAAAGTAAAATTTGAAACGATGCGCAGAGAAGCAAAGCTCAGCAGCTTCAATACAATTGTTTGAAGTCTATATAGTCAAGTTTTAATATTTATTTTCTCTGCCAAGATAGCGAAGAAAAATATCCTACTGCAGTTTAAAAAAAAAAATTTTACTAGTAGGCTTATGCTTGGAATGTGACATGACGATACGAAAATTTGACAGCAAAAAATGATTACTTTCAACTATTGGAAAGTTCTATTTATTATTTAGTTTTCATTTTTGAAAACTACAATAGAATTAATGATTAGTCATTTAACAATTTTTCTTTTCAAAGATTTTCTGCATCCAAAACATTTGAAAGAACCTATTTGAAGAAGCAAATAAAAACCTGTCGCAATAGTGGCTCGATTTTTCTCAATTAAACACGATTGCGGCCCGAAATATATTATGTGAGGGCTATAAACGTGAGCCGCATTTCATTCACTTTTTGTCTCAGAGGCAAGAAATAATGTTTTAGTAGTTTATTTTTTTTCGTCATTTTATTTGTCCAGGAGTAACCTCATCAATTGAATAAGGCTAAACTTAAATGTAATAGAACGAGTTTTAACTAATTAATTTGTGGGATTGTCAAGTTCATTATATTGCAGAAGATCGCCCATTTACAGAAAGTTGAGCAATTTAATTACATTTAATTGAGTAATTGATACACAGTAATATATGTCTAATTCCTTCTCTTAAAAACCTTAAGGCTCTATCGAAAGAGTTTTCTATAAAACGCCTGTATTTTTGAATCAATGACGGATTGATAGGATGCACATATAATGAAATTTTTTAAAAAAATCAGCTGAGTGAAATGACGAAGAATATAAGCGTTGGAGTGAGCATCGGAGGAGTGGGAGCAAAATATGAGCGCCGAAGTGGAGAGGGCGTGCCTCATCCACATTTCGACTAAAGATCATTGCTTGCATTATAGGCAACTAGTTAGGATTGCTTTCATGACTCAATAGTATATGAAAAGTGATTGCGAGAAAAATCTATAAAAAGCGCTTTTTTTTTTCTTGAAATAAACGAAAATATATTCGCATGTTATATTTGTTGATTACTTTAGGTAATTATATTTGTAAATATTAAAAAAAAAACACATCTATAAAATTAGCCTATTCGAATTTGTTGAGAAATCGTTAAGCCGAAATTTATAAAAACCAATGAATTATAGAAAATATATTACTTCTTTGCAGGCTATTTGCAACTGATGTGAAATGAAACGATTTCTAATATAGAGGAAAGATATATCAGAATTAAGGAAGGTCTAACAAGAAAATTCACTAGTATGACCATTAAGCCTATCTATGAGAATAATTTATAGAATTTTGATAGAGTTACTGTATACGGATGTCAATTGTTTACCAAATTGTATTATTCGTCACTTCAAAGACTTAAAAAATTACAGAATTACTTCAGTGATTCTCAAAAAAATGGCCTATTAAGCGCCTAACGATGCAGTAAACTTCTATCGAAATTCTTCAATGCCTTCGTATGATTCAATTTAAGCAGCTCACTTATTCAATTCACGAAAAAGTGGGATTTTAGAAGTATTTCTTGTCATCATTTAGGATCGACTTTTTTTTTCTTCAGTCCAAGGCTAACGTACCAAATTTATGTGAAGTCAACTAATACTTCATAGAATTTCGACCAATATGACAAAATTATATTTTATAGACTGCTTAGTAGATCTTCATTTTATCAATGAAGCCACAATGAATAGATGTGGAACAATTCAGAAAGTATTTCATTCAAATGTTTCCACATATAATTCTAATACTAAAAATACATGCAAAAATAGGCACATACAAGGCAATCCAATGTGTTGAGATATGTTGCGATCATTGGTATTGCATTGCATATTGCAATTGAGCGAATTTTTCCATTGCAAAATTAGCTATATGAAGCTATAAACTGCTCTAATGTATCCACTCAATTCGATCATAAAATAAATCTCTGCATAAAGATAAAAGTAACTATTTTTTGAGCATTTCCTTCTAATAATTCTTAATTTGAAATTTAGTTGAAAAACAATTATTCTTTTTTTTCAAGAAATCGAAATTTTTGAAAAAACAATCAAAGAATATCGACAAAAAAAAACAGCCAAGAAAAATAAAATTTCTAAATCGATCTTTTCTTGAAGAAAAACAAAAAAAGAATAAAACTGCAATCATTTCACATAGATATCAAAGCATTAGTAATAAATAGTGACAGGATTGCAATAGTGGATCTCCTACGGCACCATACATTCATCAAGTGGACGAAAGAACACTGTTACGTCGATTCGGAAAATGACGATATTTATGATGTACGTTTCGATGTGTTCTCTGATTGATGAACGCAATAAAGATCAAATTTTGATGGGTATGGCATATGAAATATATAAACAAATTTATTACACTTAAAATATTGAGAAATATTAATACTAAGGGTATGTTTTCGAGAAGTAATTAAGACAACACCAAAACATAAAGGTATTTGATAAGAACTCATAATAGTGCCATCATAAATTTTACTGATAATTTCAATTATTTATCTACTTAGAAACATATAAGAGTGGTTGAGCATAAATGGCAAAAAAGAGCAAAACTCTCAGCAATTTTGATGTTCTCTGCAAACATGAGATGAAAAAAAAATAATTTGACCTGTGAAAATAAATATACATGATAAATCAGTGCTGAACTCTACTTTTTAAAGAAATTTGCCTATATATATATATATATATATATATATATATATATATATATATATATATATATATATATATATATATATATATATATATATATATATATATATATATATATATATATATATATATATATATATATTAACAAATAGAATAATAGTTAGTGCAAAGTACGAACTAGTAAAATCACTGATCTCTACCGATCATCTTGTGGGATTCCGTCGGAGTCGGATGTTTGTAAATTGCCCATCTATTTTTTTTAGTACAGATTAGCGATTGTTTTCTCCTTACATCTTTTTTTTTTCTTGATATTTTAATTATTGTTAAAAAGCTTGCTTATTTTTACAGTATAGAAAAAGTGTGTTAAAAAGCTTATTTTAGAATATCCGAAGGTCTGCATTAAAAAATTTCAGCTCTAAAAGACCAAACTACCCCTTAATAACTAATAGAATAATAGAAAGAACTATGTGCTTAAATTAGTTTATCTCTTTCATTCGAATTATACTGTATGTGAGAGACGTTTCGAGTTCCTCAGTGGCTATTCAACGACTATATAATTAAAAGCTCTGCTAAACATATTGAGGAAGACTATAAATCGAAAAGAGATAAGTATATTGCATGCCTTGGTTACCTGAAAGGCTCTGATTCTTTTTGACACCTCAAATGCCTTTCAATATTACAGAATATCGGGATCACATGTGATCTTAAAAAGTAGTCCAAGAACTTCTAATCCGTAAATTATGCATCCTTCTCCGGAAGTGTCGTAATATCTGAAGTACCGCAAAACTTTTTTGTGGGCGACCGTTCTGAATGTTCGATGGTGTTGTCTAGTAAATGCAATCGATCAATATTGCTCCAGATGTATTACAGCACTCTGTTGTACTTTTATTACTTCCTCTATCAAAACTATATGTTCCCATTTCGTTGATAACCAAAATGGCGCCTCTTGCGCTGAAAACAGTCATAATTTCCCTTTTTTTCTGAAATAAAGTCAGGAAAGGTTTTACATCAAAATGCAATGCTATTTAGTCCAATTTCAATCAAATTACACATTTATCTGCACGAAAAGAAAGCATATAATTGTTTCAAAAAACAAAAAAATTCAATAACCGAGTCCAATTTTTTTAAGGAGAGAAATCTTCTTCGATGGGGTAATGATAACGACGAACGAGTGACATAGTGCATTATAAGAAATCTACGTTACCGTCGATTATGCTAAAATACGTTATCTGAGTTGTGCTAACATTATTTCGATTAATTTAAACTAGTAACAAAGGAGATTAATCATTAATATAAGTTTAAAAAAATCAAGGATAAAAAAATAAATTAGAGAGAAAGATAAAAACTCCTTCGATTACGTTTTGGGGAAAATCTCTTCAGCGCCATATCCTATAAAATTTGCCTCGAAAAAATAGCATTTTTATTTCGAAAATAAAAAAAATTTTAATGAGAAATTAGCAAAATTTACATTTGCGCGAAATTTGAATTTTAACTCAACGAAAATATTTTTATGTTAGCCGACCAAAGAACCTTTATCAATCAAACATGACGAAATGATCGAATCTAAACTTCAATTTGGTAGTCTTATTTTTCTTTTTTCAGTTTCTGGCAAAGTCTCATTTTAGTCTCATTTTCAGTTTTTCATTTTTCAGGTCATACAGGTAAAACTATCAAATTTTCTGGATTTAATCTGTCTTCCACATACCCCCCCCCCTTTTAATTATTTAAAAATAACCCATTGGCTTTGAAAAAATTTTCAATTAATTAAAGAAATCTGGAAATTTGTTCGTATTTTAGATTTGTCCACTTTTTGATTGTAGATCGATTTGGTTGCAAATAAACGATCTTTTCATTCAAGAGGCTTGTATCAATGATCAAGCTCAGTTAATATATGATGAGTTGTTGTGCATGCTTTTATTATTGAAATTGCTTTACATGACGAGTGAAACTACAAAAAGAAAATATCATAGCAGCTAATTTGGCTTGTTGCCGAATTTTTAACAACGAAGATAAAACGCAAGCAAATGAGGGAATAAGTTAAAAGAAAATTTTTTTTTATTATCCTCTAAGAATTTATTACTAATTTAAATATTTTTTGTAAGGACTAACGAAAGCCGTGATCAATTAATAAAAGGCGCATAGAGTATTTATAAGGGTATTACTTTCTTGATGCAGCAGCTCATATTATACATAAATTTGCATATTGTTTGCTGATGAAGTTGAAATTTTGAATGAATGAAATAATCAATCTTCATGTGCATGATATAATTAAATAAATAATTTTTATATATAAGTTCATGCGCATAAATAAATAAACAAATAAATAAATAAACAAATAAATAAATAAACAAACTTCTGTTCCTCCGTTTATTTTTTTATTTTTGTTTAAGTTAAAATTCAATAACACTATAAATTAAAGCGAAACTTCGAAGGAGGAAAAATACTCCTCACTCTATCAAGTATGCGAAAGGAAAAGATAAAGCGAGATAGAGATTATTAACATTCATTCATGTTTGTGCGTATAAGTCGACTTTTTGGGTCATTTATTTATTTATTTATTTGTTTATTTATTTATTTATTTATTTATTTATTTACTTATTCGTTTATTTTTTCCTTTATTTATTTATTTATTCAACGCTTTATTTAAGGAAGATATATATGATTCCATTAACAGTTTTCTCAAATCCAGTCACCTTTGGGAATTTAATTTCAGACATTCCTTAAAATTAAACCATTAGATGAACAATCGGATTGAAGTATCAACTTGAACATCGGTGAAGAAATTAATAACCCACCCATTAAAAGTACTTCTAAATACTTGCAGCCATTTCTTTATATTTATTAGCTGAGCATTGATATCACAGAAATAAAATATAATGCTGCAATATTCGGGAATGGTGTGAGAATTGAAAATCTTATGTCTTACAATTCGTTGCACATTTGCCGTTGAATTTTATCAATTTTTCCTGGCTTTTTTTGTTGTATTTGGATTCTGTTTCATTGTATTTAAATTTCTGTATGGAAATAGTTTTCAAATTGCCCATATGATATGATAAGTGAGTGATTACGATTATTAATAATACAGCTTCATAGATATATCTATTGCCAACTTCATTCTGCTATATAGTATGAATGTTTGATTATTATCTTATATTTGAATCATTGAAGTGAATGTTTTCTTCATCGTTCATTCGCCATTATTTCGCTCACTTTTTTCGCCTTGCTAAATTATCGAAAAATGAAACGCGAAATTTCACTCACCTTTATTCTATGGGTGTTAACTCTCTTCACATACGTCAATCGGTTCTATATAATCCTCAGTTTCGTAGTTTGGTAAGTAATTATACCTTTTATAAGTTTATGGTATTTGGCTGTTTCGTTTTTTGGGATTTATTTTTTATTCAGAAACACCCTGTATGACTAGTCATTGTTAGATTCTGAGCGAGGAGTGGAACTGCGAGAGAAGTCGTCAAAAATTTTGCAAAAATTGACTGCTTCAGGTGGTTGAAAACTTTTCTTATATATATATATATATATATATATATATATATATATATATATATATATATATATATATATATATATATATATATATATATATATATATATATATATATATATATATATATATATATATATATATATATATATATATATATATGCATCCAGGATTTACACATATCAGGCTTCCACGGTTTAGACATATCAACATTTCAGTGGGATGAAATTGAGATGTTGAAGAGTGTTCTTGAAAGAAATATGCGGCGCTCTAAAGGTGGTCTAAAGTAATGGTTGATAGGAAAACAAGACTACCGGTCGCCTATATTTTCTGAATTAATGCGACACATCTCTGGAAATAGTCACTAAAATTTGGAAAATGTTTTAATTCTGCTCAATTAATTCGAAGTTATTTCACGTCTATTTCTTAGTAAAATCGTTCCTTTTTTTTGCTATTCAAACTTTGTTTACGTCTGAATGAAAAAGATTAGGTATCGAAGGGTTAATACTCATCAAAAGCATGACAGCCTAAAGCACTGGATGATTCGATAAGGCTTTCAAGTTTCTTTTAAGCAGTTTTAGAGGTAGATTGGGACACCTATATGTTGGCAGACTGGGTTTGCGAGGCTTCTTACATATGAGGATCTAGTTCACATCACTCCCACCAAGGTTAGGTTGTAAAAGTCATTTAACTCATAGAGGTATTAACAACTATAGTAGCAGAACAATTAGAAAAAAAAAACACTTACTATTTATCGTCTGAAGATTTTTTTGATGGAAGTATTAACGAAATAGAAAAGATAATTGCAGAAAAAGATCGATAAGAGAGGGGAAATGAGGAAACAAACTCACGTGATGGACGAATCGACTAGTGAAATAAAAGGTTTGGACGGTCGCGAGGAAAGTAATCAACATAGGCATCAAGTAAAGAGCCTTGCAGATTTCGGTTATCATTTCGATAAAGATGGCGTTATGAGAGATAAGGTAATGCATCTTTTTGAGCATACAGCAAACTACTAGTAGAAGGCTATGAGGATGGGGGAAGACAATACTCTATGTCCTGTGGGATTCAATATCCTACAGGGCTCGGTCGTTTTCGAGGTTCTTTTTCTTTCTTCTATAAGGTTCTTTTTCTTTCTTGTTGTCGCATTTTACATTGGTGCCAAAGCGAATACTTTAAGCTGTATTATGGTAACTAGGTCAGCGTTTTTTGGCAATCATTATAGTTGTTTTCCACTTCTAGTTCACGATCTGTGTAAAGATGGAGTTGGCAATGTGCAATCATCCACTCATCTGTACTATCTATGGTTAATCCATCCATTTGACCTGCTTCCTCACTTGCCGTGCAACGGCTTCTTGCATACTGCAGAACGAAAAGCAGCTCAAAGAGTTTCGTTGCGAAAGTTTGTTGGGAGGCACATCGTTTTCCCATAATATACTTACCCTTTTTTGCCTGTGTGGATAGGAAGGTGAAGTATGATCTTCCCTCAATTTTAAGCTTCCTTCCCCAACTGTTCGATCAGTAAGAACACTTCCAGTGAAAGTTTCGAAAATGGAAGCCCACTCGTCATTATAGTAAGGAAACCATTTGAAGTCATTATTCAACTATGGGATAGGGAAGATGAGATTATATGAAAAGGGATGATAAAAAACATTTCCGTTCCACTCCTTTGGCAATCACAAATTATGTAATTTGAAAGTAAAGATGAACCGCCGTACGTTCTTCTTTCCCCTTTTTTTCCTCAAACGACCTGAGGAAGAAATTTGGCTGAATAATCGTTTTAATTCTTCGTTAGTTGATACGTTTGGACAATATTGTGATTGGAAATTTCAACAGCTACATAATATATCCTAAAGACACTGTAAACTTCGTTGCATGAAGTTAACGTATCATTTGTAAAAGATGTAGATGATAGACTTTGAGCTTGTCTTTCGATCTGATAGATGTCAATAGACGCAAATGTATTTTTATTTTTTTTTTGACAGGCATAAAGATCGGAGTCTTAAATAGGAACAATTTTCGGACGCAAATCTTCTGCTTGTAAAGACTTGTAAAGATTAGAAATCGTCCCCTCTTGAAAAGAAGTTCTCCAATACGGTCCACCTGTCGAATTAGCCAATCTTCTCAATGAAGCTTAAGTGAGAGGTTTCTTCAGACGCATCGAAAATCTCATAACGTAGCATGTTCAGGCCACAAAATCGGACATTAATCTCGTTCAGAAATTTTAAACAACAACGCGAGAGTGTTCTGCGTGAAGAAAAGATAGAATATGAATATTTGGAGTCTCACTTATCGCATCAAGGAATTCGATAGATTTTCAATAAAGAATCGAATAATTTCTAATATATTCTAATGTTGGTCGAAACGAACGCACATATAAATTCTCCTATAAAAGATTCATTTTTAATTGCAATATACTATCCGATAGCTAGTGTAAAACGCAACTTGATCCCTCATGAAGAAAATTCAACTCATTAAGCAAACTCAATTGCCTATAACTCGCTTGCTTATCAGTGGATCAAGTTGAAAATCGGTTATCTCGTATTGTGAATAATGCCTGTTATGTTAGATAATTCTAGTTTCCCGATTTTTATCATCCGCAATATCAGTCCACTCAGCAGATACCGCTTCCAACACTCATAGATAGTACCTACTTCCTTATCCCTCCCCTTCCACGCTGATGCGAATTTATGAAAACACATGAAAGCGTTAATATGCATGCTTCGCCTTGATTGTAGGCATTCGTTTCGAGGATCATGATGCATTTTCCCCGTCCGCCCAATTTTTAGTTCCTGTGCATGTTTCTTTTCTCGAGAGAGTCGGGTAGAGTTCTCAAGCGAGCATAATCTATGATGCACCAAAATAATTCAGCTAGATAATCTTAGTTTTAGCATCCGTTATGTCAATCCACTCGGCAGATTTGCTAAATCATGAGGAAATTTTCTCATTCTCACTAATCAGTAGGACGGGACCGAAGTGATGCGAATGCATAAGCGCAGTGGTTTACATTTAAGCATCCTCAGACTACAGTGTACCATATAAGCGCTATTTGTGTTCCTGATGATACGTATAAAACCATTATGTGTTTGTATGTTTTTTTTTCCAATTATGTACCTATACACCTTCATAATTAATAAAAAATATCCTACTACATATTGCATTTTGGAAAAAGAAAACTCGGTTGATCTTATCGAGTTTGCGGGTGTTCTGTCTCTTTCTTTTTTATCGTCTTTCTTCCCAGTTTTGCTTCAGTAGCTTACTTTCAAGTTGCATTATTCGGCTGTGCGTAGTGCGTTTTATCTTTCAACGGGAGAAAGGATGGAACTACTGCAGGAAATTTTCGCATCCATGATTGCCGAAAAATAAGATTCTTGTCGTCATATGGTATTTATCAAAGAGGGTATTTCGATGCAAATTGCTACTTCCGGTTTTCCGGGATATACTTATAATATGCCTTAAAACATCGAACAACAAGCACTTTTAAAAAGTGTATACGTGTGTCTCTAGAAAAAATTTAAAAACATCGGAATTTATGAAGCTAATAAAACGAAAGGAATAAACCTCTAAAGATTTATTATGTACATAATTGCAGGATGGTAAGCAATTTGTATTTACCGATCAACAAACCTACGAGGCAATTGGTGAAGCAGTAACGGAAGAGATATACAATATACTCGAACGAGCACCATATAATCTTTGCAAAACTCATGTAACCAACTTTCCTTTCATTCAAAACGTTAAGTTGTGGGTTTTTTTTTTTTTTTTTTTTTTTTATTTTCAGCGGAAAGAGGGAGAAAGTGATCAAAGAAACGACCACAGTTCTTTTGCTTAAATCGGACCGCAATCCCTTATCGAGAATGGCTTGGTTATACTTCCTCAGAGATAGTGAGTTAGCATGAAACCATCTGTTCACCATAATTTTTACACAACTATGTGTGAAGCATCCAGTATCTTCAGTACATCGCAGAAGTTTTCAAAGCGTATTGGAGTGGTTTTTGATCGATGTAATGGCGCTTAAAAAGTTACCTACCAGGTGTATCTGTAGTGTTATGCCAGTAGCCTTATAACCAATATAATGTGATTCCAATCTCGAACCGTGCTCTTAACAAAGTAAGTTTGGAGTTCCCATCCACTTTAAACTAATGGACATAGTAGCGCGCCTTTCCGCTTTGATTCCAAATCGCAGCACTGTTTCGCTTCGATAGCTTAACGAACAGCTCGATTAGCGTATTAGCCGCTAGATATTGAGGTAAAAGAAACGCATATCCCACAAGTCACTCACCTTACTATGATCCGTTGTTTTGTTTTTTTTTTCCTCAGTTAAGCAGTGGGTAAGAACTGGAACTGTTCCTGCACGGATCTTTTCGAGAACTGAAGAGCCGAATATAAGGCTCAGAAAATATAAGGGGAAGAAGGCTGTTTTGACTTGGATCGTTTTGGAGTTCTCAAAAAACCATCTGAAGTTTCATTGCTTGTATCAGTCTTGCAGTTTCGATCCTTTTTTCTAGTCCTTCGACGAATCAGTGTTATTTATGAGATTGCTTCACCATTTACTTTACTTTCACAATCTCAGTTGGCTTACTGTTCGATTGTTTATGAAGTAATTTCGTCCTTTTCAATAGTTATAGTAGAAACAATAGTAGAAGTACTTGTTATGTGAAACGGAATATCTTTAAAGGAATTTTTATTGTAAGAATTTCATATTTTAGTCGATCATATTTCATATTATATGCATTTTTCTGATCAACAATTTCTCCGGAGAAAAAATACGATGGGTATAAACATAAATCGAGGTAATAGCTGACGCATTTTTGTGTAGGCCCGCATAGACATAAACAATTACAAAATCAGACACAACATTTCCGACTGTCATATAAGTTTGCAATTGCATTTTAACTGTAAGCAGCCATTTTTTTAATAAACTTAAATCACAGTATATCAGTCATAGCTAACGATCATCAAACGTTTTTCATGATATGAGAAAAGAAATATTTCATCAAAAAAATTGTTTTATGCAAATAACCATGGGAATGCTTATTTCATTCCGTTGGTTATTTTAAATAGCTTATTTGATTCTGTTATTCTTATTAAATTTCATTCGCTATTTTTGGTTGTTACGAAAATTTCTTGCTAACTTTAAGTCTTCATTGAATAATGCTCGCTCACTTATTTGCATAATTTTGCTATGCATTGTGAGCATGATAAGTTGTAGATGAAGCATAAGTGAAGGAGTACGATCTACTCTTGCGATTATTATGTCCTTGTTTCATTGACGAGTATATTGCCATCCGTGTTATGCGAATGCCTTAGTTGCATTGGCTGACGGTCGTAATTTTATCTATATATATATATATATATATATATATATATATATATATACTCACATGTGTCAGTAATACGCATTTTTTTAGTTTGGTACCGCATGCAACGATGACGAGAACAGCTTCATATTTCATACGAAAGATTTCGATAAAAAGGAGTATATGGTGGTTTTGATACATGGTCGAGGAGTTGTTCGAGCTGGACAGTGGGCAAGGAGATTGATCATGAATGAAAGTCTAGATCGTGGCTCACAGTTGCCATATTTACGTGAATGCAGCAAACGCGGATGGGGGGTATTGGTGATGAATACAAATCACAATACGTTCATCGATAGGGATGGACGTCAGCGAACTTTCGAGGTTGGCACCTCATATTGCAAAGTTTTGTTTTATTTAACGAACCTTTTGCCAAAAAAAAAATTTTAATATGATTTTTCTATAGGCTTCTAATGAAGTAAATGGAATAAAGGAAAGAAAAAGTATTAAGCTGTTGAACTAAACGAGATCTTTTCATTAAACCATATTTATGGCGTTGGGGGAGGGGGGGGGGGGAAGGAGGAAGTGGAGGAAGAGCACTTTCTTGGATATGAACAGGCACTTGTTTGCTTTCTTCCAGTCTTGTCAGGAACCCTTGTGTATGTGGTAGAATCGGATGTAATTGACTTTCACGTTGAACATAACATTCAAAGAGGGTAGGGCAATTGCTGGTATCATTCCGCCACAGTGAGTCGACCTGTCTCCGGAGTTGAAATTGATTCATGAACTGTGTCGTTTGATAGTAGGTATTTATGTTTACATAATTATCTTTACGATAGCCAATATTGAGGAAGTTTGTTGACTGTTATGTGTTTTTCATTGTTCGTCTGATCTCATTCTTTTAAAGCATCAATTCCAATTTTCTGATTTCACTAGCAATCAATAGGCATTTTTTCTAGTCAATTTGTTCTCTCTCTCTCTCTCTCTCTCTCTCTCTCTCTTTCATAAAGAAAATTCAATTCCCGCATGCAGTTTTATGTCAAATTTGCATGATAAGATTAACCTTAATTTTTTTTGTTTTTTATTTGCGTTGTCAGTACTTACATAGGTGGGGCATTTAAGTGGATTCTTGTATGCTGCTGAAAATACTGCGAAAAGCTCATTATGATGACGTTACCTCACTGAATATGTATATATATACATCAATATATAGATGTATATAAGCATCCATTCCATTAACTGTCAAGCAACGAAACCCACTACGATGCAATTGGTAAATGCACTCAGCACCTAAAAAAATTCGTCTGCCAGTTTTCACTCGTAGTGGTCATATGCCAAAGTGCTATAGAATTTACACATTGGCGTTATTCTGCATTCTGGCTTACGCCTTCCTTCCAAGTATGTTGTGATGAATGACCGCACTGCAACTCAATTTTGCATAGATCGACCTCGGTGGTATCTATTCTTCCCTGCCCCATCATATTTCGCTGTTTTTCTACTTCTGTAGATGCGTATTTCAAACCCTTCAGCCATTGTGCGCATTTACTCAGTTATACTGATGGTTTTAATCCTGTCATGTTCAGTTGCCTAGTTCGTTTTGGTCCAGTAAACTTTGCTGCCACTCGCCTCGCCTCTCTTCGACCACATAGCAGCAGTACAACAAAGTACAAATCCTTGTTCGAGCATTTGTAGAACATCCATTTTCATGGAAAAGCATTCTGTTTGGAGAAAGATGCCATTGTTTTTGCATAAAGGGCAGCCGATTGGATCTTTTGCGGGCTGGGATGGGAAAGTACATGTTTGCCAACCGCCTAGACATCAACTTTCGCTCCTTTTCACCTGTGCTCTACAAGGTAGGATTTGAAGAGTCGTCGTTCAATGGTCATTTTTACGGTATTGTTAGTGCTGCAAAAGAGTTATGACTCAGATGAATAGCTGTAGAGCTTTAAGCTTTAAGAGAACAGAAATTTTCATTAGTTATGTTAAGATGAGATTGATCTCATGCCTGCTGAATATAAAAGATGTCTTTTCTAAAATCTCATGGCAACGAGAAAAGCCTCTCTAGAAGTAAATCCTCAAAAGCGAAGAAGGACTGCTTCTGTTCTTAGTGATTGATAAACCGATCGATAATGTGATTTTGCAGGGAAGTGGTTCAGCAGTTGAGCACGGCATTAATGTATGGAAGCAATTCGTGATGCCATCGAAAGCTCGATGCATAGCTGTTGTGGCGCATAGTGCTGGTGGTATTGTTATTTCGAATATTGTAAGTGGAGTTCTTTGATAATTTCCATTTGAGAGCCATGAGCTCGGTTCGATAGGATTCCCGAGTTGAATCACCTTCCAAGTGAATATTTTCCATAGTAGAAATGTAAGCCCAAGCACTCACGTCGAACGACTCGGGATGTAAATATTCATTTCTCACTAGCACTCGGGATAAAGGAATGTTTTTTTTAATGAGGAGACGGCAGTTGAGAGGAGGGGAGGGGTAGAAAGAAAAGTACGTAGTGACGAGAAGTGCTGAGAGAGAGACCAGGTGAAAAGGGAAGTAGCTGAGCAGCGTAACATTGCAAAATGATGTGAGCATAACGCAGCACAGTATTATTATTTTCTAATGGTCATGAGAGAAGGCAGCATTTTTTAATGCTTACTGTGATTGGCATGATATCTATTACAGATCGAAGAGCCAAGCTGTTGGATGGGAGATGAAGGGAGAACGCGTGTCGGTTGTATTTGTCTGACAGATTCATTTTTCAAGGCACCATCACTCGAGAAAATGGGCGAAGGTGCACGTCCTTGTATTCGCCATTGGGTCGCTCACCCTTGTAAAGAAATTGGTGTACCACTTCCGCCGTTAGATGACCATGATGTTTATGTTGAACGTGTAACAGCTGGCACGAATGTGCATGAGGAAACATCTCCAGTTGCTATTGATGATATATTTAGGTTTATCGAAACTATATTCAAGAAATTCAACGGCTGATGAGGGATTCGTCTTTCTCTCACAGTATCCGCCTGTTAAGTTTTAGTTGCGAAGGTGCTGGCCTCAGTCATGTTTATTTAAATTATTGTATTCCTGGAAAACGCGTTTTTGTTTGAGTATATATGCTTGTTATTAAATTGAGCAATTTTGATCAGTGAATCAATGACTCAAATACAGTGTTATGTTTACGTTTTAGATCACATCAAATTGTAGCTTGCAACTGGATTTCTGGACCGAGCTCGGATGAAAGCGAATCAAGTCCATAACATCCCATGAAACCATCAAGCTCGATCGAAAATCTAAACCTAACGTATTGCAAAATTTCGTTGCGCAGTGAGTAAATGCATATGCATTGATTAGGCAATAGAGAGAAGGAAGAGGGGAGGGTGGGACGATAGACAAAGGTATCAGCTTCATCGAGTTTGATCAGGTAAATATGATGAGGAAGTTTTGCTCGCCGTTTGACAGAGTTTTCTCTACTCTGGAGCAAGTAGCGGTAATTTAAATGCCATGAGCTTTATTTCGTTAATATCCTTAGTTGTTCAATTTTCCAATGAATTTCACAACTCATCGTAGGTATTATTGTAGCAATTATGATAAATTAAAGTATGCAATCTAAACAGTGTTTTTTTTTTGGAAAGAAAAAAACGTTTGAAAAAACCTTAAAATAAGTTTGAAATAAACTTACCGGATTGCTCATCTATGTGACGCAAGTGATATTTCCGGATATTGGATTTGGTGGGGGGTTTTTTTTTTAAACTATTGTTTTGAACTCAATTAAAACGAAAGCTTTTTTGTGTCATTGAAACGGTAGAGAAAAATTTGACAATATTTGCAAATGTGCTATTCGTTAATATTCAACCTTAGCCATTATTTTATTATGTTAAACTGTAAAAGTATATCGATGTTGTAAAATTGATCATAATTTTCGGGCAAGTTTGCCAAAATATGTGGGAAATGAAGCAGTTGATAAACGAGCGTTTAACAAAATTCACAGAGATGAGCAGGCATTGCTCAGATGCACCAATCGAAGAAAAGAAGCCAAAGAAGAAATTAGGAGGAATATCAGCGGTGATAATCAATAAAGAATGAATCAACGCCGAAACGTCAAGTATAAACGGCAATGAAGCAGCTTATGAGCATAGAATTCCCAGTAAAAAAATCCACTGCTAAGTGCCTATAACTCGTAGAAACAGTAATCAATTGGCCACCATTGCTCAAGATCGGTGCGCATAGAAGCATACATATGTGATAAGCTCAACTTCGCATAATCCATGTTTACAAAAAATTCATTTAGTGCATATAAATTAAATGAAATCGGAGGTATATTGAATGGGACGGAAAAATTAAGCCTCCAGAAATGAGATCTACGTATCGAAAACATTTTAACTACCGTGATTAAATTTCTTCGCTTCGAACAGCTATAAAATAATCAGTAGGAGATAGATCATATTTTTGGGCTCATTGTATAAGGAAGTACGAGCGCGATATATATTTCAATAGGACTCTATTTTTGCAATTCCTATTGTAAGCTGTCTATGAGATATCTTTAAAGAAGTTTCCTTATCACATATTTGAAAGAATTTATTCGAATTTTTCAACAATTTCGGAGGAAAATTTTTCCAAGCTTAATTGTTTTGAAAGTTATGATTAAATTATTCCAAATATTTTGCAATTTGCTACGATTATTATCGATATTGGACGATTCGAATACTCTTTGTGATAATAGTGATATAATAAATTCACAATGACAACCATAAGCGAATATGTGACAATTATATGTCCAAGCGTCCGGAAGAAATTCGTTAAGAGACGAATAAATAACGTCGGTGCAGAGATGTTACCTGAAGCGCTCATATTTATCAATCTGGTGATTATATGCTCCCTCAGTGGGGCGGTACTCAACGCTGACGAAACGGAGAACTGAATTTTGCAAACGAGTTCCATCATTACATGTTACATCTATGATATAATTGACGCCTCCACATTATGTAACACAAAGCATACAGTCAATCTACGCTTACAACAGTAATTGATTCACCGTTCGAGGGAATAACAAATTGCCACTATGTTTCTAAACTGTAACTCAACTGACCAATGGTCTGTTTTTCGTCAAGCAATGTGCTGGAGCGTATTTTATTGTTGTTTTGAGCGCAAATTGGGAGAGCTATATTAGTATTTTGCATAGCACTTTGAATCTAGCTAAATATTCAACAAGAATTGAAATGAAGAAAGTGTTATAACTTCTTTGGAAATACTTTTACTCGTTCATGAATTGTCCAAGTTTATTTAAATTTGAACAAATATGAAACGATTTCATTCAATGAAAATAGTTGGACGAATTTTTAAATTACGAAAGCTTTCCTCTATATGATCACTTCATCGGAATTTTTGAAATTAGCATTTTGATGACTAGTTGCACACGTATGCCATGATTTGCTAATATTGACAAATTAATTAGCTGTATTCTATTAGTCATTGTTTTTCAAGACACATAATATCAAGCATATTTTATAGATTATAATGCTCTCAATCATCATCATACTGAATGAAATGCACAATGGAACTATTGCAGTCAGCAAATGGCGAAATTATATTCAGCAGACACATAACAAGGAATGAACAGCAATGAAATTCAAAACTGTAAGCTTTATCGGAGTCGTCGAAAAGTTTTCAGCTTCGGCGATCCATCTCGACAACATTTTTGTTTGTTGCACTCGGCACTCTTGCATAACACATCACTCGTGCATAGCCGTTAAGGGTAAGTGCTCTGGAATTATGGATCTTTTCACTTAGCATTTCAAAATTTTCTGGAATAGTAGACCACGGATCATTGTCTGAACGAAGCTTTTCAAGTCTGAAAGGAAATATAGCCATAAGATATTGGACGATAAAGTATGCAAAATGACTGAGCAAATCTCATCTATATTCACATTCGACAGCATAAACAATTCTTTACTGATGGTCGTTGGGGCTGTTGAACAACCTCAGAAACGAAAGAACCTCTTTTGTGTGAAGTTGCTCAGGTAGAAGTTGTCGTAAAATGAGAGTGCTAATGCTATCAAATAAACTATCAGTCTCATCGGTCATGTGAATAATTGCATTACAATAAAATACCATTATTAGTTCTTCAATATCTTCGACATTCATCTCAGGTTGTTAACGAAGTCGAGCGTTACCATCAAATGACACAACTTTAACCGTGTTGCAAATTTGCATGCTGTTGCTCTCGAGCACCCTGCACCTCATCTTTATTTTTATTCCTCATTTTCGACCATAGTGACTTTTTGAATTTTCTCGAATCTAATCACAGTTTGATACTCATGTTGTTCGATTTGACGACAAAGTAAGCATCGTAAGCAGTTTTTTTTTTTTAAATCTGCTTCTGCACCAGTTGTGCACATATTTTTTTTTGCTTGGTTTGAAGACATTTTCTCCTATAGGATTAGCATAGAAGGCGTAAGATAAACTATAGAAGGCTCAGGTGTATTAACCACAATACATGTGGAGTATTGGTGAGCATTATAAGTCGCGAAATTTCTGTCTATTTGCAAATTCTTTGTTGCGTATGAAGCTGCTCTCGATGTGAACGAAGCATTTTATTATAGAAGCCACGATGCAAACGACGACGTTAGTGATTTCCATTTGAAAGCGTTTATTTGCGTTGCTTTAGCTCTTAAAGTGCAAAAAATTTGAAATTCATGAATTTTTATGCCCGTTAAAAATCACCTTTGAAATGCATTCTTTACAAACTCAAATTGCTGATTTTTATTTGCATCATCATCTCTCATTCGTATCGTTTAATTGCGCGCTTCATGATATTTGCGATGAGCACATATAATTTCTATCATCATCATCATCATCTCGCATTTATTCATTTTAATTTTGATATTAAAAATTATTTGCCGAATATTTTTTGAAATGCTACATAATATTCCTATTGTAATAAGTAAATTTCTATACAATATCGATGGTTTATCTATTTCGGAAATAATACAACAACGTCAAACGAATCAATTCAAATTTCTTAATAATATCGAAATTAGAAATTTTACGATGAGAATTAATTTCCTTCCGCTTGAAAATATTATATGTCATTTTATCAAAATTGACTAAACTGTATACAATGCTGCATTAAAATTTCATCATGAGCAATTAGTAATATGGTTTGATTCACTACAAGCATTAGCCGTTTAAAAATGAGTCATTAGCAAATCATGTTTTCAATAGCGCCACCTGTATAAAAGATGAGATCGTCTTAACTAAAAGATAGAACATTTTGCGTTGATGTCGTTCATTGCTATATGAAATTTAATTTGCATTCGTTTCTTAACTTGATTTTCTCATTCGTTTATTTTCGACACATTTCAAGCACTAATAGTTGAAATATTTGCATTTGAGATATGCGTGATTCTCATATTTAAGAAAAAAAAATAATACTCATAGGATTATTGTGAATTAAAATTTATAGCACTTAAATTTACTATGAACTTTATACTCGCACTGAAGTGCAGTCGTTAACTTTCGATGGATTTAGAGAACGATTAAAGATTCACGAAAATATCAAGTGATCATCTCTCTCTCTATCTAAAAAAAAACTGCTGTTTTTTGTAAAGCTCTCCATAACAATCCGATGAACCTTAGAAGAGAAAATGAGGGCTTCATTTCTTTTATTGGACTTCACATGAAGAGGAAATAGTTTTTCCCGACTGCATGGCTTTCCGCCTATTTGATATTGAGGCCGTTCTCTATACTTTCCACATAGTGAACACTTTCAATGTGCATATATTACGGTAGCTGATTTCTCGCAAATGTGGATAGCGAAAAGAAAAAAGTTCTTGAAGTATTGATGATAAACAAAGTTCTTCATACCACCAGCATCATGAAGAACAGTGACGTCATTTTTACATACGCGAAACGACATACTTCATAATGCACTGCGAGCGTTGAATCTGGAAGGAAAAATGGCTAATTTTTTCTTCGCCTTTCTTCAATTGTCGAAAATATTTTGAAAATATTGAAGAATTTATAGCAACGATAATTCAACGGGGGAGAATATTGCCGTTGCGTTATTGCATGCGAAAATTCGAGTAAATCACACAGTAAACTGATGATCAGCGGTAGAAGAAAATACTACACGGGAGTGCAAACGCTTTTCCTCTATCGGATAGGGAAAATTTGGTGTCGTTGTTGAAATCAGAACATATCTAAGGAAATCTTATTTGTTAAATAGCTGCAGGCTGAAAAATGCGCCCAATTTTAGATTCACCGACCCATTTGCACGACATCTCGAGGCCTAGAATTTTCCGAGTTCATCGCATTATTTTAGCCTAGTCAGAGAACCCAACCGCTACCATTTTTCTCCATAGCTGTCTTGGCAGTGCGCGGGCCCAGAAGATTTGCACAACGATTTGGATAAATTTTTCACTCTTATCCTGGATTTTTCTGAAATCATGATTGCAAAACTAAATGCGCAGTTTCACCGACCAAAGTAAGACAAGGTGAGTTTTCAATTCCGCTTATGAACGTGGGTATTCATAAGAAATAGGTCCAAGTTATTCATTAAAAAGTAGGTTCAAGTTTATATCCGACTGAAAATATTCATTTGCAGCTTTAAAAAAGTCTATGCAAGAAGCGATGCGACTAACTGTTCTTCTATTTGGCTTGGTGGTATTTGCCGCAAGATTTTGTTACTCTGCAGATGACCTAACGAGCGGTGAGATTTTTCTGTAATGTGAATCGGTCGTTCGAGATTTTCTATTCATATTTCATCTGCATTTTTCTAGAATATACTGAGTAGCCACTTGCAGCAGTAGAATGTTTAGTTTGATGAGGGGATATGAAGGAAAGGGGAGGGGAGGGTTGTTTTGTGGGTCCAAAGACGCGAGATCACTTTATCAACATACAACACATAAATGAGATATGAATAAAAGGATTGCAATTTGACAAGAAATTAATTTCTCACTGTATGTTGGACAAAATATTGCATAAAAATTGCAAGAAATGAAATATTCTCCCTATACAATTTTCTATGTTTTCTATGTGGGCAAACTTGATTGAGAGTTGCATTTGCCATCGAACAGTTTTGCATGCTTTCCTCCTCAAATTTTCATCTATCTCCATCGCATGAGTTTACTTGCTTGCATTATTTCATTCGCTTCAACTGCAATTAGCAAAAATCTGTTTTTTTTGCAACATGAACGTTGCATTCGCATAATTGTTTAAGCAATTGGTTTTTTTTCTAAATTCAGGTGAATGCTTCGCATGGATAATAATGTACACAATTCTTTTACTGCAAATTGATTGGTTCAGCTAAAAAGTCTACTGTTCTTTGGTTTTTCGAAGCATCCAAAGCTGTTGAAATCGCAATATGTTAACAGATTCCTCTCTAATGAATTCTGATGAAGATGAATAATAAATGCAAGCAAAGAAATTTTCGGTTCTTTCGTTGCGTCGACCTAAACACAGGTTTTTTGTGATATTTCATCATGAGTATTTCTGCTTTAGGCATTTCACGTAATCTATATTTGGACTACTACAAAGGTTTCAATGAAGTTTTGGATGAGTATGAAGCAGAGAATTAGTTATATGCGCATGAATAATATCGTTTTAAGTCTGATGGAGTTTTTCATTCAATTTTGATGGAATTGAAGCAAGCTTTACTGATCTGCTAATTTTATCGGATGGATTACTTTACTCAATGAATGTTTTGTTAAAATTATCGAAATAATGAACTATACTGAAAGGCAAATTCCATTTATAAAATGATTCGCTAGGATTATATGTGATGAAATCGGACGATTATTATTTATGGATGAAAAGTATAATTCTGAGGAAAAATTTCAAATTATTTTAATATAAATATTCACCAATGGACGGAGTAAGGCAACAAATAACTGCACGAAAATTTAGATTATGCGATTAGTGAAAAGAAATCAAACCGCGAATATTTTTGCCGGGGCCCCAATGTGGCGAAGGAAAAGAAGAAGGATGGGACTTAAGGCATAGAAAGAGGGCAAAAATTATCGCAAACATTATAGAGCAATGAGCGCAAAAACACTCTCAGTCTATGAAAACTGCACAACATGTGCATTGTATATATTTAGTAATAGTATGAAAACGAATAAAAAATTATGCTTCAAGATTTTAAAGTCAATGACACATATTGATTTGTTCGAGGAAGAGGATTTAATTATAAGAAATAAACATATGAAAAGAACAAGGAAGGCATGTTATTTGAAAGCAAACGTAATGGTTCAGAAAATTATGTGAATTGAACTAGCACATACAGCCATCTTCAGTATTTCCTCTGTAAGAGTGTTTCCTAAGCTGTAGGCACGAATGGCATGGAATTTGGAAGAGCAGATGTTCCCATTTAATTGCAAGATATCAGTGAAAAGATGAAAGAAAGACAGCATAGTGGACTTGGTAACGCTTCCTCTAACTCACTTTACACACTTCACTATCATCGTAGCTATCAGTTTCATCTTTTTAAGGAGAGCAATAGCGGGTAGCACTTATTTTGCTTTGCAGAAGCATTTCGTGCTAATGCGTACCCAAAATTTAATAATAGAAGACTCCAAAATGCTCAATTGCTTTACGTGAGGCAAAGAAAACGTTTTCTGATTGAGTTATTGGCGGAATGTATCAGTAGGCAGCAGTGGCAAGTACTTTTACCCAGAAAGTTCTATTGGCCAAGGAGCACTTTATTGGCCACTGTTGTCTACTAAGCACACGATCCCCCTGACGTGTTCAATTAGAAAGCAGTTCAGTGCATGCGAGGTTACAGGAAAATCTGCACCCGTCTTCTTTATGCTGTCGCCACGTTCCTCTGAATATCGTCACCATCCGGTTAAACTTTCGAGTAATTTCACCATAATACTTGCAAAATGTGATATAGGCAACATTTAAAAAGCGAATAGAGAACACTTTAATTTTTTTTCATTAATTCATCAACGAAACAATCACTTATTTCAGATGGAACGACAATGAATATAACGCCAAAAGCACCGAAAGCTGAAACGAATACGACAAGCGGAACGGCTGCCGAGAAACTATCTGGAACAATGCTATTCACATGTTCCACACTTTTCATTAGTGGAGTAATTAATGCACGATTTCTCTAATCTATGATTGTGATAATGGATATAGCCTTCATTATCATTTTAATTTAAGTATTCATTTCTAATCGATGATTTAATTGTCGAAATCATATTATAATGTAGCGAATGATCGAAAATTTGTGGTGAAACGCATCGTCAATATGCGTATCTAATTCCTATATGAAATCCTCAAAAAGTTGTTTCAAGCTTCAAAAATTAGTTTTCAACTTCTCACATTGCAAACACTTGTTTTTCAAGTTTCAAAAAGATCTCTTTACTACAGCACAAAAGAAAATTATAGACAGGTAAGTTGAAGCGTTGGGATAGAGCAAAGCTTAGATATTGAAATATTTTCGCAAGAAATAGAATCGGAAGAAATGTTTTCTACCAGAAAATCAACTAAATGCACTCGTTGGAATTTTTCTTACCACCTTAAAAAATTATTTGCAGCCTAATTTTCACAACGGGCATCTTGAAGCAACAAGACGATGCGATTCGATTATTTCGTTTTATTCTCATAGTGAAATATTTCAATGGCAGATTACTGCCGCGTATTGTTTTATTCCTATGCTTTATTTAGATAATTGTCTGCCCGATTTATATATGTTTTGTTATCGTTATCAGTAAATATCATGTTGATTTATTATAGTGTTCAACAATCATTACCGATTGATTTTTTGGGTATTCAACCAAAGCACATATACATGGAAATAATTCTTTTTCAATGAACTTCAAAGTTAGCAATGCTTTTTAATATGAACGGCCGCTTTTGTATTGTTTTGTAGTTCATCTTCCATTCGCTATCCAACTGACTGTTTCGTTCAAGTATTAAAATTTTCAAGCATCAGTGATAGGCGAAAGATATATTTGAGCTTTTCGATATTCTGGTCATCAATCAGGTCGATTATGAAAATACTACAAGAACGCCCGGAAATTGTCAAAGCTACACGCATTATGTTTAGTAACCGGAATGACCAATGAAAGCGATGAGGTATCAGGTAACTAGCGGCGCACCCCGTCTAAACTTGGCTAGTTCATTCGACATGCTTAGTGTGCTCGCCGATTCCTAAAGAGTCGACAGTAGAAGAAGACTTCCATATGATCGCTAAGTTGATCCTATTGGTATGAATCTGAAGGGAACGATCGTGCTAGGGAATTTTGTGATAACCGCTCATTACTGCTAAACATTAGTACAATGAGTTCACAAAACAAATTAATTGAATTATGCTTTTAGAAATGTTGTTACTTCTAAGGTTCCTGATCTGCTTTCTACCTCTACTGTGCCATCTTTCGTTGCAGATGATATACACTATGCAGATAAGTTGCAGAGTGAAAAACCTTAGTAGATAATATTTTTAAAAAATTCCACCTCTTCTTATGCTATTGCTTCGATATAACGATTTACTTCTTTTTTTTGCTCCATGCGTTCTTGCTGATAGTCAGTTCTTTATGCGTACCTTCGCCTGATCTCAGAATGTCTATATATGAGCATTCGTTTTTAAAGCACAGAACATCTCCGCGTGAAAAAGAACCTCGGCAGAATTCTGAGAGTTTAGAGATAATCTTGTTGCATTCAATACGGCAATGGCCTCATGCGTTTCTTTATATGTTCCGAACTTCAAAGTTCGCTGTTTATCAAGCTGTGTCTGAAAGCGCTTTACGAGGCATGCATTTCTACACTTCCCCCCAGCGCTAAGAGACAATGAATCACCCCCGTAGGACGCAAAGCTGCCTCAGGTAAGGATATATAGACAGGAAATCTGCACCTCAAGGGATCGCGATAGCGCCTTTTTCGAGGATTGAAGGTTTCCTGCATATTTTACGCAATTTTCCAGAAGCTTGTGGGGAATTTATTTTAGCATTTTCTATGCGAGAATGTCGCCAGACTGAAGTGTAGCGTTCACGTAGCAGTGGCTTCAATTTTGTCAAGTGAGGCAATGACAAGAGCTGAAACGGCGCTTTTGATCCTTAGTCGACGAGACTGGTGTTGTCCTGATTTTAATGCATGGTGCTTAAATTTTGAGATAGTCACTTTTCAGTTTACATTTGTTTCAGTGCAAACCGATTTTGCGTTGACGATACTGGCAGGCTATTAGATGGACGACATTATGCCTAATAAAATTATGAAATAAATTAATATGCTATGCAGATCAATGTCACTGACATTGATGAAGTTCGTTTATAAGGGCTAAATGGGCAATGGCAAAACAATTTTTATTGATCAGTACGCACAATTTAATTACCTCGATAGCGAAATTACACTTGATTCCTAGAGGAAGGAGAAAAAAAAAAAGCAATTTTAATACCAAATTCATAGTGGATCATTTCTCGACAAAGCGTCATAGCATTTCAAATTTCATTTGCTGATATCCGTACCAAAAGTTCGGTCACTGACATTCAGACTCTTCCTTCACGGGTGACATTTAAGTTGAGTAGCTTCCTTCCTTAGCATTTGTTGTGCAAGTGGTGGGCCTCGGAGCGGTGTATTTTTCCACTGCAAAAAAATGCATTATGGGGGCAATTGTATATCTATTGGTGAATGCCTGTGTTGTATTCCTGTTTATCCGATGGATTCGATTTATGGGATAGAAAGGAAACTTATAAAGTTAATAAGTGGCATTATATAGAAATAACCATGTCTATTCACTGGTAAATGTCATTCAAAAATAAATTCATATCTGTTCAATAGTGAATATCATTCAAACGAATCTCTTCTCTTTTCAATCTCTCTTTGAGTGAGTCGTGGAGCGGCAAAAAGTTCTGAGAAATTTTCCAATAATGATCTGAGCATATCGTCACTCATTTCACTCATATGTGTGTGATAATGTTGGTGTCTCTTCCATCACTGTTCAATCCACTGCAACGTATCTTTGGCCTTTTCAGGTTAGCTCGCTTTTGTATGGCCTCTCCCCTTTAGCCCAACCATTTTGTCCCGTCGTCTTTTGTTTTATCCGCACCGTTGCTGGTCCAAACCTACTGCGTTGCAATGTGCTGCACCTCAGCTTTGCAAAAACCTGCGCTAGAGAAAAGTTGTGGACAGTTGCACCATTCTCGGCTAACCTCACTCACTGGTCATCGCCAAACTTCACAGCAAGACATTTTGCTTTATCCAACTCAAAATGTGCTACTCTTGAAACTGGTGTTTCGGACAAGCGGGTGAAGACGTTTGGCTAAGACCAAGGATAGGATAAATATTCTGGACAAAATCATTTCGGATCCAAATGCGTCACTGGTTGAATTTGTCGTCTATCTTGATTCTATTCGAAAAGGGTATTTAATTGTAAGTGAGTGCAAGCCTTTTACTCTAGCTTGATCGGAGTGTTTCTAAATGGACAGTATAGCAGATTCAAAAACCGTACTCAAGACGGCAATTGCAATAAAATTCCTCAAATGCAAACTTAAACATCTGCTCCGTTCACAGCGAAATGCGAATTTTATGCTTTTCTGAAAGCAAAATTTATGAGAGGAGTCACAGTTGTTAGCACTTGTAACTGCCTCTTCAAGCCATTCTCCAAGCCTACTGACTTGCTCTCCAAACCATCCCCTAAACCCTGAACATTTTCTTAGCTTTTACAGCAACGGTCGTGATTCACTTAATTTCAAAGATTTTAATCCATCTTTCAGGCCCTTATACTCTATTCCTTTAAATAACACATCTTTTTTTTTTTGAATTGCTGCTACTGCGTTGGATAAAATTCATCCTTCATAATGTAAAGTAATTTCATTCGGGAGCTGAGTATGTTGGCTCAAAAATGTTTCTGAAAGTACTTTTGGTACAAGCCAGAATTAAAGGCAATATTTGGTTCTATTAAAAGATCCCACAAGGACGACTGAAATATGAGCCAAAATTTCGACAACATGGCTGTTGTTTTTCCGAAAGCTTTCGAATATATCGTCAAGAATCGCAATTATAGAGAGAAACTCGAATAACATTTTCAGGTGAGTTGCTTATTTAGAAAAGAAAATTTTTCTAAATGACGATATTGTATTATCTTTAATAGTATCATTCTTCTTTCAACTACAAGCTTATTGATGAATGAACGCAACGAGATCGAAATCATTCAGTTCTAAGTAAAAAAAAATTTTTTTCGAATATAAACCCTCTTAAAGAAGCTTACATTTAAGAAAATTTCCAAGCGTATGATAGAAAATAAAGGCTCTTTAAGATGACTTCATCCTTCTATTAGAAGTACGTATAAAAATTGTGGAAGAATTATCAATGACAGCTATGTTTGCTACTTATAGATCCTTTCCTGATTAGCTGTTTCAATCTCATCAGAATCTGAAAAAAAAAGAGGAAACAATTTGATCGCATTTATGAGAATCATCAATATTTCAATCCAGAGCAATGAGATTGAATTCACGATTAATGGAATATGTCTTATAGAAACGAATATTTAACTGAATTTGGCTGCAAATTTCAACGATCAGATTCAAAAATACAGAACGATATAGGAACGAGCTCTTCTGATGTGTATCGGCAAATCAAGCGGTTTATGTCGATCAAATTGATCGCCAAGCTCAATAGGTATTTCGCATTTCAAAAGATGAACAATGAAAACGTTTTCATCGTTCATTTAGCAAGTTTTATATGTCATTTCATGCGTGGCGAAGAAAATTTCTCGATGAAATACAAGGAGGTTATCTAGTTCGAGGAGTTTATCGCATGATCAGAGCTAATGAATCCACCACTTAACACTACATTGTGAAATAAAAAAAAGCCACAATCAAATTTGCATATCAAAACTCTAATCATTTACGAAAACGACTGTTTCTTAAGTCAGGCTTCGACATTATTGTTTCGATGGTCAGTTCTACGCTCTTCTAGGAGCTACCGAAATTCGACTTCTACATTTTTTCACTACCAATAGTTCACTGCCACATTTGAGGCTACTAGAGAGGCAAATGAAACGATTATACCAACCGTTTGGCGCTCCCTCTTGCCGCCAACAGCGAAGTTCTCAAAACTTGCGTAGGTATTGCCCACAATTGCACAAATAAATAGCAAAGCGAAAATATATTCTAGAGAGCACAAATGAATGGGTCCTAAAGTATTCTTCGAATTATATTCACTTTGCTGAATCGTTCAGAAACGATGGACTTTTCCTAGAATGTTCAAATGGATTTGTTTAAACAGTCTAGTGCTGACATGATTTTATTTTCATAGTGATAAAATTATGAAACGTTTCTGCAAGATTATTCGCTTAAAATTATCTAGTGTTTTGCCATCATATATAGAAGACGAAACTATAGAAAAAGTTTCGAAGTTGAAAATTTCCCAGAGCAAAGTCCTTAAATTCCTAACTATTGTAAAGGGCCCGGGGAGGGAGGGGGAAGGATTATTAACAATAATCCATTTTGCGGGACGTGTTTGAGATTAGGAATTGATGCTTACGCTTGAAAAGCTCCACCCGTCAATTGCGTCTCCGACGAATGTGCTCCTAGAAATGCATTTGCAACTTCTTCTCTTCGCGCAATAGTACCTTGCGCTACAGCACTACAGTTTTGAGCAAATATCGTTAACAATCCAGATATTCTATTGCTGCAACTTTTTGTTATTTGTGCATCAAATTGTATGTTATTCACGTGAGAACTGTTTATAGAGATCGCGGTACGTTTTTCAAATTATTCTTGGTGCTCAATAAATATTCTTATTAAATCAATTTTTAATAAGCTCATAAAATCGCTGAAATCGCATAATTTAGAACAATATCTGTGGGAATGCTAGCGTTAGATGCCAGGTGACCTACAATAGCTCAGAAACCTCTACTTCTTCCTTAGTTCGATTTCAATGTCTCACATTGAGAATCTAATTTATTTCGCGTCAATGAGAATATTCCAGTATATTTGAAATTATTCATTCAGCAACTCTACCCTCGATGATTGAAACATTTGGAAACTGCAATTCCAACCCTTCGCGATTTCCCGATAGAAAAAAATCTTCATACTGTGATATGAAAACTGATATGAAAATCAAACTGGTGTTTATGTCGATGTTTAAAGAACTTTGTGACGGGACTATAGTTGCGCATGAGATTTACTACTTATTTTCTCATCACAAAGACTTTAACGTGGAGCGACAACGATGAACGGATGCAGGAGTCGATAACGCATTCATTGGAGGTATTATAGCGTCAATAAGGCTCACGATGCAGCAATACATATGCCGAAATTTGGGGGAACGATGAAAAGAAGACAAACGTTACTTCTAATTAGGGAAATTGGCGCCGAATTAAAGTAGCCCTCAAAAAAAGGTGAAATCCCTCATAGGCTATTCGCCATCCATAATGCCAGCTATCGATTGACTTACCAGTAAGACGTACTCCGCTTTATTGCCTTATTCATATTAGCATCAATGAGGGAAAAATTGTTAGTATTAAACTAACGCTTTCGCACACAGCAATACGCTTCTAATGAAACAAAGTCGCGTTTAATGTTGGATTTCATTCGCGAGAAGCTCGTTACTCGAACATTGTTGCATCTATCTATTATCACATCGCGTGAAATCTATAAAACAATACACTTCACTTTGCAGTAAATTTCATCTCATTTAACTGTTAGAAACTCGATGATGTGATGATGTATAGTTGAAATTCGCAATTATAACTCTCAAAAAACATCGGATTGCATCCAGTTGAAATCGACATATGTCAGCAAATTGTGAATACTTTATCAGGGAGAGTATGAGGGAAATAATCACTGCGGCAAGCATAAAGAACGGAAAATATATTTATGCAAGGAGAATTGAAGACTATTCCAAAGCATTAATCTCGCTTAACTAGACCAATATATTCAGAAATACTTAAAATTCTATCTAAAGACCTCTAGAATATTCTCGTGTTCACTTTAGCCTTGCCATGGCATATATTAACATCCCCCCTCCTCCTCGACTAGTTCATTTCTTAATATATATCTAAGTAGCAGTTCCAGAAGACAGCAGCACAAATGCGAGCTCTTTCAAGTCATGTTCAGGAAGGGAATCCCAAAATATATTTTCGCAAAGGGATTCATTATTTCGTTGAACAGCTTCACACTACTAAGGTTTTCGACAGGAAATTGGCAGATGTTTTTACAGCACTTTTCGAACTCAGTTTCATTATTCTCATCATCTGATTGTCGTTCTTTCTCTTCCTTTTTTTTTCACCTCTCACGCTGCTTTGAAGTACAATATGTCTTCGATGATGTGTTATTTGGACATAGGAGTTATTTTTTTTCTCATGCCTTAAATCATTCTTCCTTAAAACATTTGTTTATCAGTCTATATTCGGTGGCGTAATCGTAATTCATCATCCTCATATCGTAGGCGTCAAAAATTAAGCCAGTTTGAATTTTTTAAAATCGTCAGCAAATTTTCTATAATCATTTTCAGGAACGTTGGGAAAAGAAAGTTTAGTTCGTTCTGAAAATTTATTCTTATGAAGTGGATCACTTTTCTTTTCTCGTTTTTCCTTACAAAATGCATTAAAATTTTTTTTTTATCGCTGATGGCCTATGAAAGATAATTTCCCTAAATTGCTTCGATAAGATGTGAGTAACGAGGCACTCAACGTTGAGTGTATGAGAAGAGCCGAATCGCGTGAGGCTTTCTATGAATAAAAAGATGTTAAAAGATATAGGATGAGACTGTTGTAACATTTACTATCAGGTTTTTTTTTTTTGGAAATTTTGCTCTTGTTTTCCCTGAGCTAGTGAATACGTTGTTTTCTTTTGTCAGCTTTGATACATCCGAAAATATGTCTAGATGAACGAAACAATTTTATTCTTTCCTTCCTTTTATCCAGCAATCATGGCACAACATTCGCGAATAGGATAGGCAGACCTCGAGTGAAAGTAAAGGCGTCTTGGAAGTAAACCTCGGGCAATATTTATTTCAAAGGATTTTTACCCTCAAAAACCCTTGAGTTTTACTTTATAAAGGCGACTGTGACCTCTTGGCAATGGTATAAATGAGTTTTGGCGTTTTTTTTTTTCATAGAATGACTTCCGCTCTCGTAGTATTCCCACAAAGCTCTGAATGATCTCCTTCATGTTGTAGAATTATTGAGATCCCTGCACCAACACCATGAGTGAATAAGTGCCCCTTTATGCCTGAATGTGGGATCGGCAGCCCTTCGGAAAAGTGAAGAAACCTATCGGACTTTCAAATGCAAATAATATTTAAAATAATTAGTTTTGAAAGGTGTTGTGAACAACACTTATGTAAGGGCGAAAATGTCGGCAGAAACGCTTACACTTACGGAGATAGCAACTAGTTAAAGCTGGTCAAATGCACCGTAAAATGAGGACAACTCGAGAACAGCCGTCTTATCTTGAGGAGTAGGAGCGGACAATCTGGCACAAACTGTTGAACAAAATCGTACCTGATGACCGTAACTCTTTCCAAATGAGCCATCTTTCTTGAGGCTTTCAAGTATACGAAAACACTGCCCTCCACTGATGTCATGATAGTGCTTTCTTCTGGTGGAGATAACAAGCGTTTTCGAATCGTCACGATTGTTTAATAAAAGCTCCAAGGGGCACAAGGAAGGTTGCGTTATCGGATGCCCGCTGATCTAAAATCTATGACGAATGTAGCCATATTCTTGAGAGCTGTTCTAGAACGCCTAAATATGCGTACTTATGCGTACACCGATGTCGAAATCTTTCCCATTTTAACACGCTTCAGATCTACGAATATAGTTGTAGTCTTCTTCCTCGTACCTCATGCTTATACCACGGGCGTCGCTTTCTCAGCATCACCATTTTCTGCCGACCATATCGGCACATTCTTGAAACTGATATAAATTAAAAAAGTGTTATGCTTTCTCAGTACCTAATCACATAATCTCTCTTCAATAGCTACTATGGGCAAGTGAAATATGAGAAAATATACAAGGTGCGATTTAATTGTGCTTTGTATAAAGAACGAAGTGCATATCAAGATTAAGCCAACCTCAGAACCATTAAATTGATAGACGAAGCGCTTCACTTCTACACGGTTAATTTGCAGGGCAAAGGTTAACTGTATACAAGCGATCGCAATCGTCATGTCAAGAGTCGACCACATCGTAAAACAATTACGCGAGCATAAAGCAGACACTCCTTGCTGTGTCCATTGAGAGAATGCTGACGTATGCAAATTTACAGCAGACGTTCAAAAATTTCGATATATTTTGCGCATCAGAAAAGTCTGCACGATACGTAATATTGGAACAGCGCGCACCGAATCGACTGGATTTGTCGCAAAAGTGAAGAAAGAAATTGTTGAGCTGAACAAGATGACCTGCAGCGAACGATTAATGGGCAGGTGAGCGACGAAAGGTTATGTGATCCGAAGTTACAGATGAGTGGACGGGTGTATGCCTACAACCGATGAATGGTCAAAGAAATGGACGCCGAGTGAATGGACGTCGGAATGTGAAAAGCTTGCACTTTCTATCTCTATTCAACGGATGTTCAAATGAGAAAAGCTTTCATTTGCATCCCATTGAAGAATTGTCTCAAATGTGAAAAACTTGCACACATGTCTCTATACCGTCATTTACTTCACCTTCCATACATAAGCATGTGCTTGACAGTTGTCTTCATTCATTCTGTGTAGTTTCTTTGGTCATTTCGCACGCACCCATCATGCTCCCGAAGCCACTCTTTTTCGCCATGACAGGCATGATGAAGAAAGGGCTCATTAATGGGCAAAAAAATACCAAATCCATGCGTAGTTAATAATGCGTTCAATATAAAGCGCATATTCAATGCACACTTCTTAAAACCGTTTCTTTCTTGGCACATACGACAATAACGCAGTGCTCCTTGTGTAACCTGTCATTGCATTTTCGTGTAGATTTTTTCTTTTTCTTTTTTTGAAGGTTTTTGAAAGATGATGCAAGAGAGAGAGCAAGAAAAGAACAAATGAAACGCTTAATTTTTTGTGAGATACAATTTGAGCTTAGAGTAGAGAAGCGAATCTTGCATGATGCTAAAAAAATATTTTATTTGTTTAAAAAATTTAATAATTGATTAATGACAAATGTAAATTTGAATTGCTCACTGCTGTAACCATCACTCTAGGAAACCAATCGAAACAATTAAATGACGGCGTTCGTTATTTCCTTCCTTTTTGACTATTTGTAGCCGATGTCCCCTACCATAATGACAGTGGTGTTTCGTCGCAGTTTTCTTACAAAAATGATATCTAAAAATTCATATCAGCATTCGAAAATCAGTGATTTTAAATGGTTACAGTCGAAAAAAGTAGAGGTGAATTACCCAGCCATTACAGCCTGGAATGGATGTCATCAGCTAATTTTGATGTCTTTACTTCGGCATATCTATCCGCCTGTCTGTTATCCGTGTGCTCTAATCATGGATCCGTTATCACTGGAGATTGGGAGCGCATTATTTGTCAGGTTAGGAGTAAGCGTCACATTCCCTCACTCTGTCCTATTGTTCTTCACAACTCCCTTTGCCGTGATGTCATGAGATTGAATAAATTTCATTGCAAGAAAGCAACTATTGGAAGATATGGTTATAGGAGAAATTCATTTATTCCATATTGATCTTCATTATACTCTTCATTTTGATCTACCTTCATTTTGATCAGTCTCCATTTTGATCTATCTTCATTTTGATCAATTTTCCCTTTGATCTATCTTCACTTTGATCTGTTTTCACTTTGTCCGATTTCCATTCTGATCAATTTTCATTTTGATCTTAACTTTAGTCCTCATTTTCATCTTCATCTTGATCTTGTCCTTCACCTCCATTATGATGTTCGTTTTGATCTACCACCATTTTGATCTATCTTCGTTTTGATCTATTTTTGTCTTGATCTATCTTTCTTCTGGCCTATTTTTATTTTTATCTATTTTTCGTTTTGATCTGCCTTATTTTGATCTATTTTAGTTTTGATCTCTTTTCATTTTGACCAGTGTGCATTCGGTCAGTCTTTGTTTTGACAAATTTCCGTTTTGGTCTACTTTCACTTAGGTCTACCTTAATTTTGATCTATCTTTGTTTGGATCTATTTTCATCTTGATCTGTTTTCATCTTGATGTATCTTCATTTTGATATGCCTCCATTTTGATCTTCCCCACTTCAATCTATGTTAATTTCATCCACCTTCATTTCCATTTGTCTCAGTTAAGATCTATCTTCATTGTGATCAGTTTTCATTTTGATCTGTGTTCATTTTGATCTGTCTGCATCCTGATCTACCCTCTGTCTGACTTTCGTCCGGTCAGTTTTCAGTTTGGGCTGTCTTCAGTTTCATCTATATTCGGTTTGATCCATTTTTTTAATTTCCTTTCATTCTGATCTTCATTGCGATTCCTACTTTGGTCCCTGTTTCGATCCTCACCTTGACCCTCATTATGTTCATCATTTTGATCTACTTTCACCCTCATCTATCTTCATTTTGATCGATTTCCATTTTGATCTATTTTCATTTTGATCTGATTTCTGCTTTGATCTATGTTCATTTTGATCCATTTTCATTATGATATGTGTCCATTCTGATCTATCTTTATTCTGGTTTATCTTGATTGTGATCAGTTTCCATTTTGATCTATCTTCGATCATTTTAATCATCATTTTTTTTCATTTTGTCTCCATTATGATCTTCATTTTGATCTACTTTCGTTTTGATCTATTTTCATTCTGATCCACTTTTATTTTTGTCTATCTTCCTTAAGACCTACCTTCATTTTGATCTTCAATTTGGTCTATTTCCACTTTGATCTATCTTCGTCTTCATGGCTCTTTATTTCGAAATATCTCCATTTTGATCTATTTTCGTTTTGATCTTCATTTCGATGCTCATTTTGAGTGCGTGTGTTCGCGTACGTGCACATGCGTGCGTGTGTGTGTCTGCTGGTGTACGTGTGTTGTGTGTGCGTGTGTGAGTGATGTGTGTGGTGTGTGGTGTATGTATGTGTTATAATTGTTGTGCACTACTTCGCCTGCTGTCTCTCCTAGCGCCAAATTCGCGAGTCTCTTGTCCCTTACGTGTCTCTTTGAAGGGCCTCGTTTGAACAGAATTTTTTTCTAACCCTTTCGGCACGATTACATGTTTTGAATAATCTACTCCGTGTGAGTCGCATAAAAAGCTATTTTATATCACAGAGGATAGGGGCCAAATATGACGGTGGTATAAATTTTCTCCTCATTTGAACAGTCGAAACCGACCATCGTTCACTTGATGAGTGCATTTGTTAGTTGTCTTTGTTAGCGCTTGTTTCTGTATAAAGGGGTGTGAATGAAATTGCTTTTCACTAGAATCTTGTCCTGCTCAATGTTTAGAGGTTATTTTCTTTCTACACTAGATGCACGAATGCATTTGGAGGCCAACCGCGGTCTTCGTTCTAACTCGGTTGTGCATGTGGAAGCAAAGCTTTCCAGTGCTTCGCTGCGCGAAGCTATGTCCCTCCCGTTCCCTGGTCGTGGCTGAGGCATACTCTGCTTCAGGAATAGCACTGTTGAATTTCCTCGGGTTTAGCAGGACGAATAGGAGCAGGATAGCAGTGATCATGCATTGCATTTCGTCCATCCACTTGATCAATTCCTTCGAAAGGCTTAGGAAGGCTTTCTTACTGGTCCAGCCACTTGCGTTACAGCCGCAATAGTCCAACACTGTGATCGCCGAACTGTTTTTCTTTTTCCATGCCGGATACTCCAATTCTTCCGCTATATTTCGCGGCGGTTTTGATATGTGCCTGTTTTATACTTTACTGGTCGTCATGTGTGAAACCAGACCACCCTCATTCAGTTAAATTCTTTTTTTTTTTGATGCCACAAGTGAGGAACTTCTGTCCGAAAAAAAAGGAGAAACCTCAATCTCTTAAGTTCAAGCGTTGTCACAGGAAGGTGCGCTTCAATTCTGCATCTGAGCGAGGACACTGTGAAGGCGTCTGTGAGCGCGAGGACACACACACATCCGCAATTGTGTCACTTCCGCTATAAAAGAAGAGGAGACGCCACAGAGGTGAACAAAAATATCTCCATAAATCGTAGAATATGCACCAATAGATGGCAAGACCGTGGTAGCCAAGTTTTTTGACAGTTCGTGCCCAATCGTCGCTGATTTCATTCAGAAAGTGGAAATCCTAGCATGATTGCAAGTTAGTTGTGCCGCAGTCACATCAGAGAGGAAAACATCAAGAAGGTGGATTTTGGATTTTTCCTGCCTGCTTATGCATTATAAAGAAATAATATCGATGATCGAAAGTGCATTTCAATTAAGACCATAGTCGGAACCAACTCTCACTGTGAAACAAGAGAGTTAGAAGATTTATTGACCGTATGAGACAAGTGAAAAGCAAGGAATTACTCATATGATGGAGTGGAAGAATTATTAGGGCCACTTGAATCTGTCCCCTCTGGATCGGGTTTCTGGCTGGCTGTTGTACTCCTAGCTCCAACCTGGAAACAGTTAACCACATATGAAAAAAATAATCTAACAATGCGGTACAATTTCAGTGCAATAAGAATAAATTCAATTTAGCGAAATATTCATCAAACAAATGAATTTCTACAAGATTTCGCAACAGTAAAATTTGCCACAATCTGTAGCAACTGAATTCGACTCGTGGGGCATAATGCTGGAAGTTGATTTCGTTTCCAGAACAGGCTGTAAATCAAACTTTTCAGCTCGACTGGCTATACGATCAAGCCAAACAGAAACTCTCGCGAAGTTTTCTTTTTCCATAATATCGAAATGTTTTCAAGCTTGATTTAGCAAGTTTTATATGGCTTTTTAGCATGTCAGCCAAAGCAAGCTTCTCGATTAAATAGATGAAGATTTTCGAAACTAGGTAAATCCAATAGTTTAACGCCCCATCAGAGCTAATAAATCTGCACTTAACGCTATATGATTTAAAAACTTGGGACGCTATTTAAAAAAAACAATCTTCAATCAACGAAACTGATCTTTCCTCAAATTCGATTGCATGACGAATGTTTTCGTCTCTAACGAAGCTCTTGCAACAACTGTAAAAACATGTTTTCTGCTCTTTTTATAAGCAACATTCCTTATGTTTTTCGCTCAACAAGCTCCAGGCGATATTTTTTGCAAAGGAAAGAAAACAAAAAAAAATCACACACTAACCGTTTGACTCTTTTTGTCATTGCCGCAACAGAAATGCATAGCGATCGTCATGAATGTACCTAATGCTGCACAAGCAAAGATCAGAACGAAAAGATATTCCAAAAAGCGGAGCTCAATGCTTCCTAAATTAGCGTTTAAATCATATTCATTTCATTGAACGATTCTTTGAGAATTGAAGGAGTAGAAACTTTTAGAGGATCCATCAAATATATTTAATTGTTTTAACAATTCGCTGATATTAGCTGAATCTCATGAGAACAAGAATATAAAATATTTCGCGATAAAACTGTTCATTAAGAATTGTTTGTTGTTCCAGAAAGACGAGTGGAATAGAAAAAATTCTGTTCCTCTTGATGAAGGAAACCTCCAGGAAACTCTATGGTTTCGAAATTCCCGATGGAAAGTCTTTGATAAGGTAAGCTTGCCATACAACAATTAAATCATCTCTGAAATATGTTTGTTCACTGCAACCAGTAAGGAATGGAATATACCGCTTCCTTTGATACGAAGGAAGAAATGAAGCAATAATTAGTGAAGGATTTAGTCCAATTATGATTTATTCTTATTTAATAATACCATTTTCTACTTTTTTGAAATTCTTTCGTGATGAAAGCAATCATCCATAATTGCAAAGACTTCGATTTTAAAATACTGATAGTTCAGCAACAAGGCGTATCAAAGTATCTTCGTTTTTATGAATGAAGTGAACGGATACGAGAGCAGACACAGTGATACTAATGCACTAAAAGTGCTGCCGGCAAATGAGCATGGAATAATTCCATCTTGCGATGGAATTTTATGCAACTTCAGTTTACAGCTCTAACTCTGTAGGCTTCTCATGTGGTCCACTTAAAAAATTACTACTGTCTTCTATTGTAAAAAGAATTGGGGGGCCCTTTTCACGTTTTTGAGAAAATGTTAGGCGCATTCAATTTATTGTTTACAAAAATTGCAAAGTTATGAGTCTCTCCCGTATTCTTGAGAAACAATCTACTATTGTGATTGAGCAGTCGGCGACGAGGTGACGGGAAAATGGGAACGCGTTTTATCGACAGATAATAAGAAAATAAGTTTCATCAGAAATTGAATTGTGTTGTCTTCAGAGGGAGGGAGGTTCTTTGTTTCTCTACTACAGCTGCGGTATCTTTGGCATGAAATGAAATGTTACATGAGATTTTCTGATGTAATGAGTTCTATCAGTATTCGGGCTGTGGACTACTGGTATTGTTAAATTAATAAGTTTCATGGCAAATTTGCTCTTCAATAATATCTTTTAATAAAAATCACTGCTATAGCAATCGACCGCTGGCTGCCGGATGTTTTTGCTCTGGAGCAAATCATCTGCCATCTTCTGATCACATGATTGTTTCATCTTGTTTCATTTCAACGTTTCTGGTTTGCAATTTAAGTCTATCCCTTATTGATGCGAATATTCCAGTGCAGCAGCATTCGTTTTTTTTTTCTAACCAGATCCTCAATGTTCAAAATGTGCTGATGTTGAATTTCAAATTTTTCACTATCTTCAAAAATCTCTTCGCTATGTTAGGGTAATCAGACTCGCGATTTCACTGTTTTAAGTTCTATGCGCAATTTTTAGCTTATTCCACCAACGCTTTCCTCTTACTCGTTCACCACAAAGGAAGTAACCTGAAGATCAATAAGTGAAGGGAGCACAATTGATGGCGGCGTAAGCGCATTTGTCAAAACGCAACTGTAAGCGGCACATTAATAGCGATCAAAAGGCTCATGGTTCAGCGATACATTATGGAAGTTTCTAGCATAATGAAATGACGCCAAACGTTAAAAACATTCTGCGATATTAAGCCGAATGAAACCACATCCCATGAAGATGCCTTCACGCAGAGGCTTTTGCACCTATCACTAACCATTCACTAGTTCTAGTGTTACCTATCTGTTGGCTCATAAATAAAGGACCGACCGTTACTCAAATGCTGATATAGCATAAAATCAATGAAAATTACTAGCAATAACTAACGATCTTTCTCTTCGCAGCGGAAATTTAATGTCATAAAATAGCCCTTTCTGTCTGGTTTTTTTGCTGAGTAGGTATTGAAATCGGAAAGATTGCAATGCTCGACTATCACTTCGCTTGAAATCTATAAATCAGTAATCTTCATTTTTCAATAAATTTCACCTGAATTAGTTGTTAGAAATTCTAGCGGTGATGTATAGGATGAATCCACAATTATAAATCTCAAAAACATCGGATTGTATCCAGATGAAATGAAAATATGTCAACGAATAGTGAACGTTTAGTAGAGAGTTCAAGAAGAAAAGGCTCACTGCAGCACGGGAAGAAGGAGAGAAAGTAGATTTGTATATCGAGAACTGAACATTGTTCAAGTCGAACATTATTTAAAATTCTTTTATGCCTTTTCTATCAGACTTGTGCACTTGCCAGAGTGTTCTCTCAGAATTGTTCTCGAGAGCATTTCTATATTTATTGAGCTTCATTTATGAAAAATGTGTCACATTTTATCCTAACATGCGGATGACTGCCCAGACCTGATCATTCCTCTGCTTATATTTGTTTGTTATGTTATGGAGTTGCTAGTTATTCCAGTCGGGTTTCAATAGTCATCGGAAGCTTACTTATTGACGGCATCTCATGAATACGGATCAGAATTATCTGTGGAGTTAGAGTACAACCGTATGGGAATAGAGATTACTATAGGAAAGGTGACTGGCGAAAATGTGATCAGAAAAAATGCGGCGTCGTCTGTCTTTAAATGACATTTCTTGACAAATTCCTTGATACCCTGTTTTATTACCACCAACATTGACGGCTATAACTATGAGGCTTTCGAATTTCTGGTAGCATCCAGAAACCTCGATAATGTTGACTCCTTGAACGAAGCACATAGCTATTTTACTCTGAAGGTCCATTTCTACTAGAAATCCCAGCTTCCGATAAAAGTTATGAACTCTTGAAATTTTCGGAGGCAATCCGAAAATGGTAAAGCCGGCTGACCGCATGAGCGAATACATGAATTGTGTTTTCTGAGAACAGTTTCGTGAGTGATCCTATAAGGCAATGAAATTATTGAAATTTAGAACTCATCAGCCGAATTCCACGAAGGGAAAACCTTTAAATACGCGAAGTCAGGATTATGTTCATTGGGGAAATCGGAACGATATCTCCCAAGTTTTGGACAGCGATCATTCATGTGCCAAAAGTGAGCAGGCGATAATACCCGCTTGACTTAATTCTTTTCAGCACTTGTTGGCATCCACCTAAAATTTGAAGACAACTGTCGATCTTTTGAGTGTACACGACAACCAGTGAAGCGATTACTGTGGAGACTGTTGAAAGCAAGTGAAACATCTCTGTAGGTTTGGAGCCGGATTTCATGTTTGTCTAAAGAAAACTAGGAAATTTTGAGGAGCAACGAAGTGATGTGAATCTAGCAAACAAATAAGCGGATGATATTGGCATACAAATTTGAAAAAAAAAAGAACCTGGCGTCCATAATGGATTTCAAAGGTTCTTTTGCCGAAAAGATTGCGAAGTGTTTCGATGCACTGTGGGCGAGCACCTGTACCGTCTTCCCCATTCGTAGAGTCCATCAAAATAAACGTTTTTGAATCATTTCGAACATCAAAGCGAACCGGAGTGGAGCACTGCATAGAGCCTTCAAGCTAAAAACCACACTGGTCTTTATTCGTTGGAGAAAAGAAAGACGATATTGTGAGATTTTATAGAAGAGCAACGCATCTGCATTCATGAGTCGATCGATGCTGAAATTTTTTCAACTCTTCAGACTTCATTGTAGGACAATAAATGGTCCTCGATTATGCATAGCGCTCGCTATGAATTGTTGATCTTCAAGTTCCAGCATCTTTGAACTGTGCTTTTCAAAATTTATGAATGTGCATGTTTTGCCGTGGGGTGATTGAGTATGGAATAAAATAGAGGCAACACTTAGGTAGTAGAGCAGGTTTGCTGAGCATCCAAGAACGACTCAAGTCGAAATGAAGAAGTATAAACCTGATAAGGGAAGTGCCATCCGATAAGAAATCTTCATCGCAGGACAAAGGACTCCGAATTCTCCAGCGATTCAAATGTTCTGTTTCGATCACTATGAAGCATTGGCATATACGAAAAACTACGGTTAAAAAGACGATCTACAATCAGATTGCGAATATTACCGACGAAATTTTAGCGATGAGACCACGGAACAGGTTGACGCCGAGAGCCGAAAGCCAACCATATGAAATAGAACAACAAAAATTCTGATGCAGAAGCTGAGGTTCATAGATATTTATGCCGAATTTTGTGGCCTTCCCAAATGGCAATAAAACTGGAGAGACAATGATTATGGGGCGTCGAAATGGAAAGAAGCGTTGGTGCATCTGGCATAAATTCGCTTTAAATATAGAGGAAACAGTGAACTTTTTGATAGAATTTTGAAAAAGTCGTAAAATTCTAAACATTGCTTATAACCGAACTGATAAAATGATCAAACAATCCATTGAAAATTTGTAGATGGAATGTTGTGCCGATTTTCTTCCAAATTTCGGGAAAAATACTTTCGAAATATGATGATTTTATTGTTTTGTTCGCAAACTGCTCGAAGAAAACGTTTGCAAAATAGGATTCCTCGAAAGCAATGAAAAGCTGCAGTGGTATTACGGATATCTATTATGCCACTGAATGGTCTAGGCGACACCTTTGCTCGGAAAAGGCCACCTTAAAGGTGTTTCAGATAACGATTATTTGTGCCTCTTAGTACCCCGTTCGGAAAATCATACTTCAGTGTTCATTGCTGGAGGTGGCTATGCTTCACTGGAGGAGGCTCAACTCCACCAGGCTTTCAGCGCAACAAAATAAGGCAACCTTGGTGCGCATAATGTGTGCGAAAGTTATGTTAACTTCCAAAGGAAACGTTTCGTGCCAAAAGCAGAATATGAAGTGCGAGTGTAGCTCTTGCTTTAGTAAATGAGGAAGATGAATATCTCCTCCCTGCATGTGTCACGCTGATCTCAGCAGCACAGGAGGACAGCCCAGCATTACTATCTTCCGTCAGCCCTACTGATACATTCTCGAAAATGCTGGCGGTAAAAAGGACCGATACGTCAATAGCACCTAAGCATGAGCTCTCTACTGCTTAGCGTATAGGACAGAAGTTATTCGGCCGCAGAGAGACTTCTATGAGAACATGCACGAGGTATCATCTTATCCTGCTTCCAATAAAGTGCAAAAATCGCACCGAATTTGAACGGGTCTTGCCCGCTTTAATCTCCACAACGACGCGCTCCGATTTTTGATAAGTACACCCCACAGCCAGGGCTAAGTGAAGCAATATCGTCAAAAGGAAATACGACCACATCGCGAAAGAACCATGCGAACATAAAACCAATACGCACTGTTGTGCACATAGAGAGAATGCTGTAGTATGCAAATTCAGAGTGAACTTTCAAAAATTTCGGTTAATTTTGCTCATAATTGTCCGTCGGAATTTTGAATGCTCAATTTAGCTAAATTTTTGAATGAAGTTACAAAATGAAGCCTCCCATTTGCGTCATATGCACAAATTCCTTGACACCATAAAGATTTGCATAGGTCCATAGCATTTCGAGAAGCGTGTAGAAGGTGCTGTGATATAATGTGAGCGTTAGGGATTGTATTTGCCTCTAAGCTCAGGTTTAAAGTTATAAGGATTTCAATTCACCAAGTTCAATTAATTTTGCCAATAGGTTATATGTAAGTTAATAATTGAAGAGTATGGTTAAATTTAACATATATACTAAAAAATATGCATACTTTTTATAGCTCAATGTGCTAGAGTAGCGAATATGATTGATGGCCAAAGAACGGTTGAGTAATTTACGGTAATAGGCATTTTACTTTGAAGAAATTGTTTACCAAAATATTGTTTTATTGTATGTGTAAATATTTTCATATGAATTTGAGAGCACAAGTTTCATCGCATATTCATGCAGTATAGCCCATAAGGAACATGTCGAATAGAAAGGAGATCGTTTTGCCAGATAAAGCTAAACTCAAAATTTTTGTTGTCGTCGTTCAAATTAATTCCTGAATTTAAACCAACAAGCGACAGACAATCGCATAATTGCATTTATTGCCAACGTAACTTTATCGTGATGCTGTATTGTTGAAACTGTGAGACGTGCATCCGAAAAAAAAAACAACAACAACAAAAAGTCATACGGGTATTTAAATAATCTATGAGAAAAATGTGGGACGCAACAGCCAGGAAATTATGCGCCAACTACTGAGGAATTTCTGGTTTTCCATGTTTTTCAATTTTTATATTCATTATTTTTCAATTTTAGTATTCATTCCTTTTCAAGTTCTCTATTCATTAGATTTCCATTTATTCATTATTTCTCGAATGGCATGCAAATAGGTGTTAAAACGCGGTGTAACGATTTTCACAGCGATAGATATTCAAGTAATAGGTCAACACAACGGATCGTCGGCGCTCGCATAAAACGACAGAGACAAATTGTATTGCAGAACCCTAATCGACAGACAACCTACACATGTCCTCGTTTCATTCTCTTTCCATTTCGTCGAATGTACAACTTGACCGCGACCCAATTCCATAGCGTTATTGCCCATGGGCATTATTTCTTCCTGATATAATCCGTGATGATGTGTTTGTCTTGTTCATAGCAATGATTTCGTTATTCAGTTTCACTGATTGGTTAAATGTTTATGAAGAGATTACCCTTGCAGCGTTGATTATCTTCTCAACTCGTATATATATTAATGTATCTTTAATATGTTTTTTTTTGCATAATAAATTATTTTTGCCACTGATAATCTATAAGTTTTACTTTTTTTTACTAGTATAAAAATTCAAATATGTAATAAAATCACAGATAGGATTTTCACTAAATCATGACATTATTTTTTTTTCTGCTTGATTATTCTCATATCAAAATTGATTCGTTTCAATGTCTATTATATAGTGGACAGTGTCGATGGCAGAAGATCAATTGCTGGTAGTCATAATGACTTCACATTTCTCTTATGTTAGATAAATATTCGTCATAAAAATAAATGAGTAACATCTGCAGACGGTTCAAGCGCCGCTGACTAATAAATGTAGTCATAATACAATTTCATAATGAATCAAGGAACGACGGAAGATGAGCGCGGAGAGAGAGAAAAGGAAATCATAAGACGCAAAGTGGGATTTCCTTTATCTTTCTAGGTGGTCCAAAGCTTTAACTCCACAAAGGTGTCGTTGTTTCTATCATCAAGAAACTATTCTATGCGAAATGAATTGTGCATTAAGAATCAGTTGTGAACGTGATGAAAATTGTTGTGATTGGTGCTGCGCCTACCGGACTTGGTGCTGCCTATCGACTTAACGAGCTACAACAGAACAACAGTGTCGCAGACAATGTCGAATTGATCGTTCTCGAGCAGGTGAACAAATTCAACCAAGCTATTCAAGCATTTTTTTTGGGAATGTCTCAACGCATAATATGTTATTTTCATGGATTCTTGATAACTGTGGGATCTGAGCAAGTAAAACATTGCAGCGTCCAGCATTCGTTTCATCTGTAAGAGGCTATCTATTGTTGCATAAATTTGAATCATTATGTCAAAATTATGGGAAAGGACCGATGAGAAACATTTAAGTGTCAAGTAAAGAGAGGACATAAAGTCCTGTTTCTTTCTCGTGCTCCCGCTCAAAAACTTCCGTATCATTGTCTTCAATTTATCAGTTCCATCAAATCTGCCAGTTAAATTGGCGGCTTCTAAAAGAAACGCTTGAATATTTCGCACAAATTTTACTTATTCATAAAAACTTAATCAATTCATTTAAATTATGTAATCTAGTTCGTAGGTGTATTTTCCAACTTCCTGTATTTTTACTGACAGCTTAATGATGAAGAAAATCCTTTGAACTCAACAGCGAACCTCTCAGTTTCTTAAAACTGCACAGTGCTTTAATGAATTTTGATGCGCTTAAGTGTGTTTTCTCTAGCTTTCTTTTTCGATTCATGAACACAGGTGAAAGCGCATTCAATTCATATCCACTAACAGGGCGTCTTTCTCGCATTAAATTTTTCTAACATAAACTAGAGCTTGAAAACCACCGTATCCGAAGGCAGCTATGAAGCCACATTCTTCGAATAAATGCAGAATGTACCCTGTTTCTCAGCATCCCTTAACCTTTGAAGAGCATTTCAAACATTTCAAACCTTACCGTTTAAATTGCATACCTCGTAACGTGTTGGAAGCGCAATGATTTAAATGGTTTATCATATAATGCTTTACGATCTAAAGGCATTAAGCGGACTAACAAATTCTCACAATCTCTTGTTCTGTTTCTTTGCCGCAACGGTTAAAAACACTCTTAAATCTGTATCCTTCCACTACTACAATCGTAGATGATAACGGTTTCCATCTTTATTTTGTAATCTAATTCAAAATATTCCGATGTAATATCTCAAAGTGGCCGAAAACGCCTTAAGATACGAATTAGAAAGCAGTAAAAAAATTCATAAATAAGCACGATAAGTATCAATTTGAAAACAAAGCAACCATGCATATAGGAAAGAAAACAAAGTGCACTAGATGAGATCAGTGGAGCGTGTTGATTGCGATCCAAGAGATGGTGTAATAAAAATTCAAAGGCGGATACAGTAACCACACCAATAAATTTTTAATTAATGAAATCATAATTTAGTCGAAATAGTTTCTTTTATCGAAATATTTTCACATTTGTCGTATCATATTTGCCATATTCATATCGTATTCAAATGCTTTTAATTCGCCTTTTATTCATATTTAAATAGAGGTCATTTGAATAATTTGAAAGAGTTGATTTCGAATAACAAAAGAGATAAAGAAAAAATTCCAACATGGCGATATATCAATGATAACGGAACAATCGCTCAATCATTCGCAAGTATTCTAGGGAAAGTGAACGTGAAAGGAGCGGATCTGCTCAGAAAAGTGCAACAGAAATTGCTCGCTAAAATATATCACTTCATTTGTGAACTAGACCTCTTGCCCGATATTTGTCGACACAAAATAGTTTCCGCCTATTTTTGCGGAATTTTTTCTTCCCAATTCATTTCATAATCACCGGATCTTCCACATAATCTATAATATATCAGCTTAATTTCGATTGCCGTTCTTTTCGTTTTCTGGTTAATAGGCTTTCGTAAACATGAATCATGATTCATGATTTTCATAGAGCTTATGAATTCCAGTGATAAAAAACATTCAAATCGGTGGGTAATCGGGGTAGGAGCAGGATGGAGAACAAAAATGAGTTTCCATGAAATTCAGAAATTCCATTATCATTTTTTCTTTTCAAAATCAAATTCAACGTGAAAAAAATAAGGTTTCCCTCAGAATTGGAAGCTTTCTTCAATTCCATTGAGGGTAAAATTCATGATTTATATCGAGCGATTGAATTCAATAAATTCCCCACCACGAGAAGCTTTCACTAGTCAACTACTTTGTCACATTCATTTCTCAACTGAATCACACACACACACACAAAAAAACCTATTGATTACCACCAGATTTAATCTCAAAAGTGGATGTATGCGAACCATCTACGATGATTTGTTCTTTTGAAACGGAATACTATTTGAGCACTATAAGCCCATATTCATTATTTGAGAGTAAAGCGATCGTTAAGCTACATTTTTTCGTCATGTAAGACTTTTCGAAACGTTCGAACGAGTTGAAGCTTTCAAAATGCATAACATATTTCACTTTCAAATCCTTAAGTAACGAGTACTCTTACAAGGCTAAATTTTCGAAAAAACTTCATTCTTTACGAATTTTCCGGTTCAATCCTTGGAAATTTGCGCCGTTGAAAAACTTCTTCAATCATTGTGGTACTATTATTTCCAATCCTCACTCACTGCTATTATTCAAAAAATATCTGAACGTCACTGAAAATTCGACTGACACAGCAAACGGCCTGTTGAGCCGCCTCATGATAAATTCAAAGAAACATATGCGAATTTAGGACCTTCTTATGTGATCAAAGCAATGAAAATTTTTTCCATACGTTGCTTCAAGTTGGCAGTCAGCTGTCGGTGATGCAGCAACTACAATAATGTTAGTAAAATTTGTTTCTAATTCGTTCAGGAATCATATCCAGGTGGACTATCGTGCACAGTGGTCGACGACAAAGGTTTCTTATGGGATATGGGAGGTCATATCACATTCAACCACAATTTCCCTTATTATGAGCATGCTGTGAAATGGGCCATTGACGAATGGAACAATCTGAATAGAAATTGCCAGGTAATATGCTTCGTTGATTTCGCCGAGGTTTTACTAGCGTCAACTGAACAAAGTGAATTTTTCATTCTGTACTATGTACCTTGAGTAACGCAATTTCTCGTCGCCAGTTTCGTATACCTTTCAAACTCTCATCAATTCGCTTGTTTTCAGGTCGATGTGAATTATATGTTCGGTGAGAAGGGAATACATTTAGTCCCTTATCCGGCGCAATACGCAATTCCACTCTTCCCTGAGGATATAAAAATGAATTGCTTAAACGATCTTAGAAAGCGATATAAGCAGGTGGGAGCTAATCTCATTTTATGAAGCTTTACTTTTCATATCATAATTTTTATTCACTTTTTAAATGCGATCTGTTCGCTCTGAAAATTTTGTCATTTATCTAATTGCTTTTTATGTTTTGTATTGGTCCGGTCAACTACTGTTGCGGTAATCATTCATGTTTAACCACAACAGCTTCACAGATCTTAGCTGATTGAAGAGTTGGAAAGCAACGATGCAATGAATGTTACTATGCCTAATGGAGTCTTCATTTTTGTACTTCAAGTATACAAAAATTCCCTTTGCAATGCGTAGCCATACACCACTATTATATGCAAAGCCGTTAGAAAGGAGATTAAATGCGGAAACAGGGAGGCAAAATCACGAATTCTCCCTCATGAAATAAAAAGCGAGGAAAATAGAGGAATTTCTTTCATAGAACTATTTGACGAGTGAATGCTGCTTCATGGGTAGAATTTTCCACCTTGTTCGCTTTTCACAGCTAATTAAAGCAACCGAATTAATGAGTTTCTCATATTCAATCAGCAATATATCCGAAAAGCAAATCGACATGAATTATATAGGTTCAATGCATTGTAAGTAAGAAGAGGAAGACGCAAAATCAAAGTGAAATGAAGCACATTTTTCTGATCGCTAAAGTTGGAACCATTTTGTAGAATTTTTGTGCTTTGAAACGAATGGTTCAACAGAAAAAAAATTCGTTTTTTTTAAGATGAAGATGTGGCTACGGCTTAGTCTTATATACATTATAACCTTCGACTCTACAACTTATACCGTTTAAACCCTTCATGCATACAGCTGATTCTATCTAAGTTACCATTTGACAAAGGGGAGGGTAAAAAGCGAAAATACTCAGCATTTCTCATGGAACTGAGTTTCAACTTAACCGCTGCTTAGTTGCAATTTTGAGTGACATCGCAACACAGCAAAAGGTTTTAGGTAAGGAAAACGGTGGTACCTTGAAAGGTTAACGATAAAATTGACGAAACTTTTAAGGAAACTACTCATGTGCCAAAAAACTTTGATGAATGGATCATGCATCACTTTGGACCAACGATCAGGAATTACTTCTTTCGGCCATATTCACGAAAGGTGCGTGCACACTAAGAGGTTAACATCGCTTTCGACGAGGAGTAAACAAAACAAAATTTCCCACATTGTTAAAACGATGCAGTGAATCGTATAGGAGATATCCTTCCTAAGCTAACATGTTTTAACTGGAAATTTCAAATTGCGATATGTGCAGTGATCATGGCATTGGTAACGGTTATAAGTTTGAAAGTGATAAGCAGTATGATGCCATTTCTGCTAGGAAGTCCTTGAAACAAATTCAGCCAACCTTAGAATATTTGCATATTGCTGCACCTATGCATTCAGCATGAAATTATGAGAGATGTGAAACGATATACCGAGATTTAGGACTGGACAGTTTACATGCTCGAGTTTCAGTTCCGCCTAGTTTAAAGGATATATGATTAGTTGTATAAGAATGAATGCCAAGATAGCACAGCGAAAACAGACAACTTGGCATGAATAAAACGGATTATTCCATTACGCGCAAACTTAAAGGTTTTTTTCTTTGTTCTCAAAGAATTTCCTTTCATCTCATTCTTCATATTTGTTGCTTAAGCTTTCCGCCAATCTCTAAATTTTTCTTAAATCAGTTTAAGCGTTGCTTTAGGTATGGACTATTGAACCAGAGAGGATGAATCCAGCTTGGGTTGGAACTCGGGTCGCAAAACTTCCTCAAGCGAAATTGGAAGAGCTTTGTGGGATGAGCACTGAAGAGCTGGAGGTATTTTTTTGACTTTCGCATCATTTTTTTTTCTACTTTTGCGGTCATCTTGAGCAAAATAAAATTCTCTCATGCATTTTTTTGAGCGCAATGGACAGCGAAGAGGAAGCAAAGAGCTCTTTATGACGGATTTTTAATAGGCCTTTCTACTCAGCTGCTTGCTACCAGCATGCGTTAATTTGAGATGTGCCATGCTTACTCTAATGAGCCTTATACGATGTTCTAATACTAAGCGCCATATTCACTTTGTCGCGAGATCGAGTACCCCTTCATTCTTGTAGTAATACGAAGAATTTTAACGTCTCATGATTCTTTGCTGCAGTGCAACAAATATTCTAGATCTCAACGAATATAGCAATAAGCAGCACGATACAGGTTATCGATGACACAACCGAATACCAATCTCATCAAAAACCTGAAACCTTTTATATATCGGCTTATTCCACGACCACTTTGCCACCATAAAATGGATCCCAGCCATGGGAAGGATAAAGGTCCGACGCAGTTTGATCGCTTTTCTTCGTTCGATCTGTTACGCGTTTTGTATGATCACGCTTGGTCTCTCGTTTCGACCTATCTGTGTTTGTAGGCGAATGACGAATTCTTCTAAAAACAACAACGGGATACAGTGAATATAATTAGAAAACACAACGAAGACCGGGACAGATTGGAGCTGGATGAGGTGAACATCGATATTTCATAAAGAAATTCACCCATAAGCAGTTAAATAAAGTATCAGAGTTTGACAGAATTACAAATAAGACGCTGGAGCTGAGAGAATGTCATATTGAGCCACAAGTGCAGTTGCTTCCTTTACACTTGCCCCCTTTCCGCGGCAAAACTCCGAAAAATGGAAACGTGCACATTCGACCATCATACGTAATGACAACCGGGAGGCAAAAATGCATCAAAGCATAAGCCTATATCGCAACTGCCTTTTATGTCAAAATTCTTCTAGTTCAGCGTTTGCATACATCTTCATGTTGCAGTACGGTTGAAAATGTCACATTTTCACTTGCTTCACGGAAAAGTGCCCGAACTACCTAATTATTCCGCAAAAGATCCGTCAGCGAATTCAAACAAAACTTTTTTAACACCGAACTGGTTTGGGTGCAAGTGTCAGTCCTTAAGCGTATAACGCCTATGATTTGAGTAACAGTGAAACGTTGACGGCGCAATTATCAGCCCACGAATTTTCCACGTTAAGGTTTATTTAGTACTAGGGTACCCACGGCGCAACTGTCCACCAGCAAAGCTACCCTCACATTGCTCGCAATGCAACCGTTCGTACACAAAAATGCCCTTATCGTAGATTGCGCCTTTATACACACTTTAATACTTAATGGCCATGTTGAGGATTCACATTTCCACGAATTATGCATCCATGCTGAGCAACACACGATAAAATTCTGCGCGATTGAAATGTGCTCCGATTATGCTCTTCCAATTATATCGCAATTACGAGCTGAAAAGATTGCACCATGTTGGGTGTGGCGCTAAAGAGCCAACCCCTTATATCTTTTTGTGATGTGATAGTGAACATTTTGCTTTTATAGCATTGTTTTTCCCGCCATATCATTGATCGACTTGTGTGCTTTTGATCTGCCTGAAGGCTATATAAGGCGGGCCTCAGCCGGCTGGAGACAGTCTTCTACACCGACGGCTCTCAGACCGGCAGCTCTCTTCGGACTCCTCGCCTTCCCCAATTTGCTCTTTATGAGGTGTGGCGCCCCTCGATAAGCGGCTTCGCCTACCCTCGTGTCTCCTCGAGTCCCATTCGGTCTCCTCTCAACGTTGTCGCTGCTAGAGATACAACACACCACTTATACGCTCTCTTGGTTTCCATCAACAGTGAGCGTTGGCTTCACAAACTAGCTGCAGCCGCAACTCAGCATAACAGTTCCTCTTCGCCCAATCTTATTGGAGTATTTTCTACGTTTTCGAAGAAGTGTTCTTGTTATCTTGCTACAGCTCTTTCGGAAAGTAATCATGGACGATAGTAATATAAGTCGACATGACCTTGATCTGGTTGCTCGCTTGGTCCGGTGCACTGAGAGGATTTTTTCCTCATCTAATAAGTCTGTGAAAGAGTATGCGTTAGGTCTATCCTGAAAGGCGCTTCAGAGCTTGTTTATTTCTTCTCTCATTAGACCATTAACACCATTTTTGCCGATAAATCACTCCTTCGATCAATAAACTGATGAAGCGAACACTGATGAGATATTCGAAAGTAATTAATTTACAGAAAGCTGATTTTGGATGGGGACCCAACGCCGTATTCACGTTCCCTAAGTACGGTGGCACTGGAGCCGTATGGAAAGCAATGACCGATAAACTGCCGCAGAAATGGTTCCACTTTAACTGCAAGGTTAAAAAAAACCTTTTTATCTTCGCTGGTTCCACGTACTGATCCAATTTGAAAATCGCCAATAACTGCTTTTGTGATAAGCCATTGTTTCGCAGAAATGTTATCACAAAGACCAAATGTTGCCGATTACACTGATTCATATTTTATTTATAGGTAGAAAGTGGAAAAAGAATTTAAGATTGTCATATTCCATTCTACACGGAAGGCAAGAAATTTTTAACAAATCAGTAAACTACCACAAAAAGCCGTTTTCCTCACGAAAATACGGCAGAGCATTTTTAATCTTCATGCAGCGGGGAAGGGGGAGGGGGAAAGTGTACATAAACGAACACTACAGATTCAGTTACAGCAGTAGCTCAAGCGCTGATGAGTCAGAACCACTAATAAATGAAAATCACCAGGTAACGAAAGTGAATGCGAAAGAGAAGAGTTTGACGTATGTAGAAAAGGTGGATGGTGAAGAATGTACCAGAGAGATCTGTTACGATGTGCTAGTGAACTCTTCACCTATCGATCTATTTATCAAGAACACAAAACTCTGCCCAGAACTCAACATTGAGCATAATAAGGTAAGAATTACATACCTCAATGGTAGATTTTCTTCTCTCTTAATTTAGCCGAAAATGCAATAGTGCGTATGGGTGTGTCACTTTCAATGCGACAGTGGTCATCACGTGCTTACCTAACTGCTCAAAAACGAGATTACAATACGGAATTAATGAATAAACTTGCTGCTTGCTGTTCGTTTTCGAGCGTTCATCTGGAAATACTTCACTTTAAATATGATATGAAAATCTACGCATCATTTCTCATGCATGAGCCTTCTAGCAGGTGGATCAAAAGCTGCCTCTTTCCGATAATTTTACAACTCTTTGTTTAGGAATTTTAGAAGAAGGTGGATGTGCAAAAAATATTCTTAATCGAAAGCAAAATTTTCGAAGGGCGTCTTCAGCTAATATTGTGATGAACTGTTATTATGCCTCCAAAAACACTGAGTAAGCATTTGCGGCATGATATCACAGTAGAGCGGCCAGCGGAATGCTTTGCTTCATTTGTGGAAAATTTTCATGGTATTTTCTCCACGAAATGATTGCGTATTTGTACGGTACATATTGATGGAACTCTAAACGAAATGAATAGCGACATGTAAGGGACAAGTTTTTCCTTTGTGTGAAGGCTATGATTTTCTGCATAATTTTTTTACAAGAAAATAAAGAGATGCGGGTGATCACCACAGACATGCAACACCATGCGAACCTCATCCTATCAAATTTTCAAACACTGTCCACAAATAAATGGATAGAAAATTTTCTATCGGTTCGTCAGGAAATTCCATCGGCAGCTTTAAACAGGCAGGAATTCAACGAAACTCGACTTCTGCTTTCCTTGTTCTGGCGTTTTTCCAAGAGGCTGTTGAGTCAAGATTGATGTAATCAGCCATACATTGTGGTTTAATAGACAGTGGATTGTAACACATTATTAAAAAGACTACTGAACATCAACGTTCATAATAAAGAAGGGGGAAAAAAGGAGAAAAATCTGAACTCGTGGTAATACGGAAATTGAAGGTTGATATGAGACTGGCAATGGTGGCACGTGAAGTTGAAGCGCGATCAACGAATGAATAAAATCGTTGTCACTGCATGAAGCTCACTATCACGATGTCTTGAGCGGCTGTCATGAGACGCATTTCAAATTCTACATTTCCAGTAGCTCAATAGACACTCATATGTGCAAGCATGAATCTGGTCATTGAGCGCGGCACGACGTAACCAAGACAATACGGTCAAACTACATCCGGTTACCCGAAAATCCGCTGCAAGAACAGTGGCATTCCATCTTTAGAATTTCTTCAGCGAGGTCTTATGGGTTTTTAAAAAACAGATATTCTCGACGTCTTAGGCTTTTTATTCATTTTATTCACTCTTTTTTTTCGTAGATAAAAATAGTAGGTATATGTAAAACACGTGAAATTAATAATCTTTTGTAACTTTCACGCAAAAAAAAACATCCAACAGTGCATGCCTTTTGTTCTTTCTTTTTCACTACTAAACTTTTCGTTGTACGTTGATTTTTTAGCATTTGCAAATCTGCAACAAGCTACACATCTTCTTTGGCGAGTTATTCAGAGAGATTGCACTTTAAAGATATTGAATGTTGATCGCATCATCTACAGGTTTGGATTATTGGCGTCGGTTTGAAGCTGCCGATGACTGAATTTGTCAAGAAGTTTACATGGTTGTATTTTCCTGATAGTGCGGTACCATTCTATCGTGTGACAATACTCTCTCGCTATGGTGAAGTAACGCCAGACAGTAGCAAGTATTGGTCAGTGATGTGCGAATGCGCCAGGGACATAGAGGATCCGGTGAGCTTTTGAGAATCCTATCGAGTTGTATTTCATTGTGGGTGTTCGACATACATGACACAGCAAAGCTTTCACTCGAAGTATTTGTCACAACTAGAATGTAAGCAGCGATATGGTTCAAAGTTCGAAGAGAGGAGTTGATGGAAAAAAGAAAGAGATGGAGGGAAATATAGACGAAGGGGTAAACGAAAAGAAGAAAGAGGGAAAAAACAAGGAATGTCTGGAGTCCGCCGAAATTATTCAGCCAATATTCTGACGATATCCGCACGGTTTAATTTCAACAGTGGAAATGGAAAGCAAAGCTTTCAAGCTAAGTACAATCCATACGTTTCTGGACGTTTCATGAGTGGGGACTTCTGACAGTGGGGGAATAAATGTTCAGCAACATATGAAGTCAATGAAACAAATAGAACCGAAATTCTTATTGCCAACCAGGATTCTCGGACTTTCTGTTCATAGTATATTTTGTGTATTATGGTCTACTCAGAAAAACTTTTAAAGCATGCTTAAGTTTGATTAAACGTTAAACAAAGAGTGCGGCTTGCATGAAGTAATCAAGAGAACTGATTGCTATCGAAAACTGTCCCGTTCGCTTCTTCGTAGGCGATTTTGAATATTTTAAATCATTATATAGCAATGATCGCATAAGTAACACGAATATTTCTTATATATATTTTTTGACGAAGAAATGAAACACGAACCCTGTGGAAAATAATACGCCATAACACCCTAAACTCATTGATTTTTCTTCGTTTTCTTTTGCAGAACGAGTGTGAACCATTTTGATGGACCTAATTTCTATGATTTCTTGAATAAGAAGAAGAAAGGATTTAAGGCAAGAAGAATGTTGAAGCCGCTCTTGATGAAAATAAATTCAAAAGTGCATTATATGAATGTTTAAAGACAAACGAGGAAGAAATGAGGAAAATGGCGATCGATGGCCTAATAATAAAATCGATCATAAAACGTGATCAGATCGTCAGTATTTATTCCACTCTTCTGGAATATGGATATCCAATTCCCACTATAAAGGTAACTGAATGTATTGCAATCTTTTGCTTTTTTTGAAAAACATGTCTGAAAACCTTGAAGCGTCCGCGATTTCTTGGCAGTGATAATGTAGATAGTATAGATGAGTTCCAGAAGGATTAAAATGGTGCAGACGAACTTACCGATTTTTCATTTTGATCCATGAGGAAATCACCTCTTTTTGGCGCTTTTATAACACAATTAACCGCGATGACGGAAAAACTTTTACGTGTTTTTGCAAATACGCATTTGCCTCACTAGTATTTCCAACTGCAAATTGCTTTCACTCTTCGGTAGCTCTAGCTTGGATACGGTGAAAATGGCCGACATTCTGCTATATCTGCCTCTATGGTGATTCTACCACGGAAACTACCCCGACATTTTACTCCTTTGCCTTTCCCATAGTTCTAACATGAAAAGCGCCGCGATTTGTTCTCTTCGCTTGCGGTACTTTTAAACACTAAATCCAATGCAGCCACATTTGCGAAATGTAGTCGACGTAAAACGATGACGTCTCGTACTATCCTTCAACTTCATTGGCTACCTTCGAAAAATTCCAGACTTGCTTAAATTTGTTTCAGAATTTGCGCGCATTTTACGGTGAGGTCGGATTTTCGTTTTGCGCTCGTTGATGTCGCAAAAAAACAAACAAACAAACGAACCTTTTCTTAAAGATCTTTGCGAGTAGTCGAACTGATCGAACTTCTGAGTGCATTATCTGCGCTTCCACAAAAAGATTATCAATGCGCAGATGCTCATACCTCTTTGCTCAATATCTATGATGCATTTTGGAAAGAAACGCTAGTATCAGGAAGTAATTTTATTACTTCATTCAGTCAATATGGCAACAAGTGAATTCAATACTACCGTTTTGCGGGAACTTCGAAAGTTTAAGCGAAATATGTTCGCAGTTATTGCCATTAACTCATAAATTTTTTACAGCGAGATAGTGAATTGGCACGAGCACATAAGGTTCTTGAAGAGCATAGTATCTATTCGCGTGGTCGTTTCGGTGGTTGGAAATATGAAGCGTCGAACCAAGACCATTGCTTCATTCAAGGCAAAGAACTCATCGACCGATTACTTCTCAACGAACCTGAACGATTATATAAGACCGGATTGCCTACAAAACGGGGTTGATATCCCGATTTCACGGTCTATATCGATTTATTATTTTATCAGAAAGATTTTCATTACCTCCAGGATTGCGTTCCCTCTATCTATCGAAAGAAGTCAACCAAACTAATTCTCAAAGATCCGAAGAAGATTGCTAACTCAGAGAAAAATAATATAAAAAGGGAAGTGAATTTAGATGACTGAAACATCAGAACTCAATTAAAGATGCTCCAACGAGCTTTGAAGACTTCCCTTGTTTCTGTTCTCAATCGATTCCCAATATTCATGTTCCACTTCAACATTCAATTATTTTAAGGAGCTTTGCAAAACTTTGCAATTTTTTATTCGCAAACTGCAAGCCGGTGAAATTACAGCTACAGGCCTCAGGAGTGTAATGCACGCGGTTACATAACTTCTTCGATAGAACTTAAAATACTCCATTCTAATTCTTTCGAAAACTGGTTCTTTAAATTACTGAAAAATTTTTGAAGAATTTTATAAAATGGTTCTTTCGCTTCACAGAAACTAACAGAAAGAACGCATAAAAAGGAGCGTTTTTCGAAAGGTTTCTGCCAGTCATCTGTTCAGTGTTCATAAATGTATTGCACACCCCGTCACTATGTATTGCCAGTTTATGAAACCGGTGAGTGAAACGAGCAGAATTCTGCAGGTAGATATCGCTCCCGCCATTCTACCTCTTTTCTTCCTGAAGGACGTCTAGGCTTTGTTTTCGTTTTCTTTAACTGTTACGCTTTTCCTTCCTAGTTTATCGTAGTGCCTTTCTAAAAAGTTACGATACAGCTGATAGCATCGACTTGGTCTTTCTAGAAACACGGACGCATCGAAGCATTGACATCTTTCATACGTATAGGAATCGCGGCAGTTAGATGTTTCACTTCCATTAAAACTTCGAAAATGAATGAGAGAAAATAAAAAATATGGGAACTAGTGAAGAAGCGAGTCATGAAGCTTAACACGACATGTGTTTTGGAGCTTGTGAACACAGAGTTGTTGCCTTCCGTAAACGACCTTCAAGAATGACAACGCTGTTTCCAAATTCTTCAAGTCTCCAGGATTATCGACTGCAGAAGATATCCGGGTACGATGAACTAGTAGGTGGTCATCTGATAAGCGACATCGCATATATCCTGATATACCACTGTTCCCGATAAAAAAGGTATCGGGATATTTAAATGCTTAATCGAAAAGCAAGTTTTAAAAGTTGTCTCCCAGGGCGTTCACGGTGAAGTGACATGACATGACAGTTCAGTAAGCTTTTACAATGTCTGGCTAATAAGTCCGGATTGAATCATATCAAATACATATGTATGGGATATGCGAGCAAATCACGAGGACTAAACTCATGCAAAACATTTCGCGATTCAACCATATGCCTAGCTGAATTTGATTTCGAATACTTCAGAGGGTACAACAACATAAAGCGCTGGCGTAGTCGTACTTCCCTCCCTAATCTTGATAGACCTTTCGGTTACCGTTTATGAAAGTTGCGAGAATCTGGGCGATTAGGTGCTTGGTTACTCCCACACCTCTCTACAGGGTTACTGGCCGGTATCTCCGCCCGTTTTTTTTCGTTCTAGGTCTTCTAATATCATTCAGTAGCAAGTTAGCCTCGAATTAACTTCCTTTGTCGACTTATTTTTTATATTTCGTTTTTTTTTTCATTTTGCTGCGCAATTTATGTTTAAGTTTTTAATTAATGTCAATGCTTAATATTCAAAACGTTACATTCAATGCGTTAATTATGCTACTAACTCTTTCATAATCTCCTAACACTCATAAACCGGATATTCTATTCAAAAATAAATACATACTTAAATATGTGCGAAGTATTCATCTTTTTCTGCCTGTTAAATTGAGGTGAATAGCAGGGAAAATTTCAGTGGAATAATTGGTGATAACTACAGATTTGTGCTTTCGATAAGCAGTGGTGGATAAACGTCTTGTAATGCAATGGAAGCTACTCTGAGATGTGATTTACGATAGATTTGTCCTCAACGTGCAAAGTTCTGAAAGTTTTTTCCGATAGGGTTTGACGTTCAGATTGGATAAGATAGATTCTAAAGAACTGGATAAGTATGCGCATCAGGGCTGTCAAAAATGAACAAAAACGAATTAAAATCTGCTTGGGTGCGATTACGGAATGAAACATCATTCCCTTCATCTGAATTCGAAGTGACCACTGACCGACGAACAGGCGCGTCGAATAGAATCGCCTTGCTCACTTTCTTGATTGCAACAACTTTTTTGTACATATCCACAATCGCATTATCCATACCTGCATCACTCATTGCGACGGATTTAAATGACGTTACAGTGGTCATATGTGGCGAGCCAAGATTGACACCACTAAAAGCATTATAGAGTTTTACCTCATAGAAGCACATCAAACTTCTGCCATAGATAACCTCAAAGATATTGCATATGATGAAATTTTAGAAATGAAAAATTGATATGTTCATCCGCAAAAACAATTCCGATTGCTTTTCTTTAATGATTATGCTGCTTTGAATTCCCTCTAAGCAACTTAAGTGTGCTTGTTTTTGAAATGGCTGTGGAATTCAGATCCTTTGAAATTAATCAAAGCTATGCTCTGGGAGGTTTCTATAGGATATTGCCCGTTTCAGCGATGTTCAGCTTCTCTGATTTCCTCTGTTTCATATCAATAATTGATAGCGTCTTTCGTCCATATTCGAATAGTTAACAAAATGAAGGCGAATAACCTCTCCTCTAAAACTATAATGTAAGGTTGTTTAAGCGTTTGATAATACTGATATGACGTCTTCGCTACCGTTTTATTCTGTCCACGTTCTAAACCCCCGTGTGGTGGAAACCTCAGCAGCAGCACCACAAAAGAGCAGTCGAAATCGCATTTTGCGTGATACGTGACTATCGATATGGGCGTGTTAAAAACGAGAGGTTCAATATATGAACAAGAAAAGGTTTTGAGAAAGACCAGCTAGAGCATACTGAGTTAAGCGAACAGTGAGCGATGAATTACTTGGCGCTACCTGACCTGTTATTGACAATTTAAACTTTAAATTGCAACGTGTTTTTCCTCGCCTCGAGCATTCGCCGATGGATCAACACGACATCGATTACACCCAGTAGGTACTCGGAAATACGCACCACATACTGTGTCGAATGAAATGTACATGAGATGTGATACATTGGGAATAATAAACGCAACAGGTTTGGCAAGAAATGATGATTGAATATGCAATTTACGTTTCGTTGTCGCCAACCGTAGCGGAAATTTCTAATATGCAAGTTGCCGAAGTGCAAATGTTCGCATGCTTGAAATTACCCTATAACGCTGGTGAGTGGAAAATCATAAAGTCCTTCAAATGTTTCCCTAACTTTAGCAATCACTCGCCAAGAATGTTGTGGCCACGAGGGATACAAGCTGGAAGAGGATTCGTTAAACCGATTTCAAGGTTAAAAAAAATTATTTCCGTTATTTTGCATGCTTCACATTTGCGATCGTATCATTTTTCTTTCTCGACCTCCCTTGTTTATTTGATGGGATGCTTTGGCTTGAATACCGCCCTACCATAAATTGATTCATTGGTGCCATTGCATAGAATGAACTGCTTCTTTGAAAGTCGAGGTGAGGGAAAATCTCAACTTTTTTCGCTTGATCCATTTTATCGCCGCAAAAAGAACTTTAACTTATTCTATTGCAGCGATTAAATGATTCCACCGAAATAAATGACAAATTCAAGAAAGACCTGTGCTTGCGGACCTTTGAGATGTCTCATACAAAGTAATCGTTTTGGTGATACGAGATGCATTATCCTGCATCAGGAAGAATAAATCATACAATTTTTTGACGCAGTGGACGGATAAAGGTGCTAAAAAGTCCATAAAAACGACTGATGGGTTAACTCTCTGTTCAATCAAACGATCACTGATTTTGATATCGACATCAAAATTGGTACAAATCATTTGTGGAATGCCAGAAATGTGATGATTAAAAAAATCAGCCGATATTTTTATATATTTTCTAAATTTGTATCTCCATTCATTCATCTTTTAAATATAATCTATCATGGTGACTTCTCGCCTATTTAGATGTTATCCTTTAGGAAATAAGTGTTAAGCCAAATAAAAATATACGTTGTTGTAGCATATTCCTTTACACTAATGTATAATTCTATTTCATTTGTGTTTTCTTTTACATCTAATGGCGATAACCAGGAAACTAATATATCATAATGACGCATTTGTTTCCTCAGATAAAACTTGCTAGTGGTCGCGATTTCTCATCATCTTTCAATCGGAACGAACAATACGAAAACAATTTAATCACTTCAATCGTATATTGTCAATCATTTACTTCGATCGCTATATATTAGCAGAAATCACAAATAAATGTTTATTGAAGCATTATGGTGAAATATGATGCAAAGTAAATCAATTTGAGTAAAACAATTGAAGCAAATGTAGAATAATAGTTCGCACAATAATTACGTCAGGTAAACGGTATCTTGAAGAAGATGTTCGTATTTCAAACACTCAACGAACAGATAAACTTTGTTGAGAAATCAATGCATTCGATGTTGAAATTTGAAAAATTGAATGAAAAATTAGCGAATACATGAAAAAAGATGATAGCATAAAAATTCAGACACAAAATCCCGTCGAAATGTTTCATGATATTATGCGGCACTTTAAATAAATATTTCCAGCATCGTAATGGATTAGTATAGAATTGCACATTTCAACGGAATTTTGCACATTTGCATACAAAACCAACGGCTTATTTTTTTTTTTTTCTCGTATTCCTATAGCAATAATAAGGACAAAGAGACTTGATTATTGGTCAAAGAAAAGAGGAAACGTGGTTCGTTGGGTATAAACGGGTGGCTCTAATTTACATTCATTTTGTAACCATTTGATTTAAGTATTATTCCTCAGTGTGATTCATTTATGTAATATGCGAGCATTTACATGAATCTTTTTTTTTTGCTTTCAAACTAGTAATTATGGTGACGATGATTTATCCCTATTATATCATGACTCATTGGTTGTTAATAGGCTGGAACTCTTTTTTTTTTTTGCGAACGATAGCCACTACTATGAGAGTAATCACAATTGCGAGTATGAAAATATTCAAAAGAAATCCACATTGAGGAAAATTCCAACTTATAAATCAAATATTCCAACTTATCTTTAAAATTGTTCTACTTCAAACCAAGAAAATAGATGAGGTAAAAAACGATGGGCGATTTATAAAGAAACAAGTAAAATTATGAGGCATGAAATTCAGGTGAAACTCAGTTGTTGTTTAACGAAGAAACAGTTTTTTTTTCGTGAATTATAAAACTTGTTTGTACCAAATATCCTAGAAAATAGTTGCACAAGATATTTAATAGTAACAGATAAATATAGAAAATATGAGAGGAAAAAACCTCGAAGAAAGAAATGAGACTTTATGAACCTCATTACAACTATGAGGGAATAAAATTCTGAGGAAATTGTTGGAAAAAAGTGATTAGCGAGTATTTTGTGCATTGATTTCATCGTTTGTAAATGTGTTCGTATTAGCGTTAGCAGTAGCATCATCTCCACGATTCGAACTACCACGACGCTCGTTAAGTTTATTCTTTTTGTGTGAACTTCCCGCACGTGAGAGTCGTTTTACCCGAATCACTGCAAAAATAAACGCTCTTTCGGCTTTAAAACGAAAGCAATGTGAGAAGTGCTAATTGAGAAATTATACGCAAAAATTTATAAAATATTCCGTTAAAATCACAATCATTTTCGAGACAACTATTCATGAATACAAATGAACGAAATTATTAGACGATTATTTCGTCTGTCCTTTTTTCAGTTCGTTATTACCAACTGAAATTATTTTCCGCTCTTTCATATAATCGAAATGCCAACTTATATTGATATCATTGATTTTATTGCAATCATCAAAAACAATAGTGTGGATGCCGTTAACTTATCAATTTATTATTGATAATCAATCGCTCTAATGTGCGTTTCTCTAAGAGGTCAAAGTAAAACATCGCTATGGCAACTTCATAATCTTTTTTTTTTTCAAATGCAAATAATCAAAAAGACCTTTTATATCTGCAGGGTCTAAACCGTAAAAATGTACTCGGAATAGGAGAAAAATCTTGTAAAGTTTTGCGCATCGATCGTGAAGGAATAAAATAAAAATGTAGGCATTGCAAAATGATTGCTGAACGACCCATCTATCCAGTTTAAAAAAATTTTAGCTATTATTTCATAAGATCTTTTCCTGGTCATAATGGTCATGAAATCGAGTTTTTTAGGCAACTTTAGGGTGAAGTTGGTGCCGTGGATGACCCTGGATAGCTTTCATTTTAGTCCCTGGATTAAGTTTTGATCGATTGTTGGAGAATTTTTTAATCATCACAAATAGCGCATAGTTCTTAGGAAGTGGTATATTCTATGAAGTCAGTACATGTTCTCCGCCCCTTCCCTGCTAGCACCCACAAAGTTAGATGGATTCCATCAGTTAGGTGAACAATTTCAACTTGAGGTACGATGTTAAACTGCTTCGTTAGAATCAAATGAGGTAAATAGTTGATCAGAGCAAATAAACAAGTGATGCGGTGAAAAAAAAAAGTGCAGAAAAAGAAAATGTGCTGTGCATACATAAAAAATTGCTAAGTGTTTACCAATAAAAGTCTACCGACTGCATCCGCTAAATTTACTTGGCGTTGTGGTCTGACACGATGCATTCCGTTCATCCATTCATCGTTATTGTCATTCGTGATTCCTATTCCTGTCATTTGTTTCGCGAAACGTTTCTCACGTTTGCCGACATCATTCGGTCGCACAACGCGTTTCGTCTGTGATTCTTCATTCGGTACGTCAAAATCAGCTTCATAGTTCTCTACCTTCAAAAAGAAAACATCTTCGAATTAAATGCCGAATATGAAGTCTGTGTGCTAAAAAAAATCTCGTAATCACTGTACACAATATCCTTGAGGCATTGACAAACAGCTGTTACCAGAAATCTCTATCCGTGAGTCATTGACATATCCTAATCCACCCAGCAACTTCATTCAGTGTCCGGCCAACTAGGACCAATAATTGCGTTGTCAATTTTCCGCTTCTGCCAACCAGTGAACACGGATTTAAATGCAAATTCTTTTGTGCACACCATTATACTTTCTTCCATTTATCAGCATAGTTGAAAACAATTCAAGCAAACATTCATATGCCGAACGAACTTAGAAAAGATGAAGTCGCTCTTGAAAGTGCGCTCTTGAAAGTCTGTCACAAAAGTATCCTGCCTGGATCTATGTATCTATTTTTTGTCGTTCCACTTGTTTCATCTCGAGCGTCAATAAAGCCGGAGCTCCAAAAATTGGTGTACATGATGGCATGATTTCCGGTAGCAGTATTCAAGTCCACCTGCATCGAACAGAAACATATATACCTACAGGTGGTCAAAAATCGATGTATTTTACGTTTGTTCGGCAAGATGAAAGAGTAGATTTTTATCTGAGGGCTGCGAGAATAGCGCAAGAGTATAGAAGCACTACCGGAGGCGCTTCTTCATTTGTTGGCAATTAAAACAGCCCGCTGATGTGATGACGAGGACGAAAACATTATATATCCTGCCATCATGCTTATATACTGACTGAATGTTTATTTTCTATTATTATTAACGCCTGCTTGTTCTCTATTCATTGTAAAATTGATTAGGTGAGCGAAAATATAAATTAGTTGGAGCAAAATAGTTACAAAATTTGTTCTTCGAATCATCAAATTACATCAAATAGAAGTATGATAAAACAATCGAACAACGCCAATTAATGATGCAACGAAATGCAAACAATGGGATTATTTTTCTCCGGAAGTCTCATTACCATGATCTTAAAACTATATCCTGTGAGGATAATCCAAAAAGAGTTTCAATCGGAAATAATTAAACTCTTTTTTTTGCAAATATTTGGATTTTTTTTCAACAGGTGCAAGGCAATTTCGCAAGAGTTCTATCATAAGATCAACATATTATACCGCACAGAAATGGATGCGCTCATGCGTGTTGCATAAATCTCAAAATTTTTGCTTTATTTCAATCATACCATATTGTCTTTAGTTTTTCTTTGTTTCTTAATTCATTACAGATGTTTTCCTCGCAAGCAACTGTTATTCCTCTACTCTTATCAAAATATTATTCGTTCCTCTGGCACATTTCCGACACCTTTGTAAGATTCTTCGGAGGCGCACCAGGGCTTCGCTTTAGATCGCAACCACTACAGTATGACAGTGGGCTGGAAATTTGCCTAAGAATCTGCACTCTTTCTTCTTTCGTCATGTTCCGAAGACAATGTTTCTTCATGGTAAAGCTTTCGGATAATCAAAAAGTACTTAGCGCCTAAAGTTGAGTAGTACATGCAAAATATCGTATATATATATATATATATATATATATATATATATATATATATATATATATATATATATATATATATATATATATATATATATATATATATATATATATATATATATATATATAATGATATTTTAAATCTTCCTTCTAACATATGAGCTCAAGCAAACTTTCGGGCGTTGCAGTTTTCTCCTTTAAAAAAACTTCTAGATTTTCATTTGAGTGGCGAGTCACGCAAGAGTATATTCTAACCAATTATTGCCTTCATTCACACAACCTCAATTCATCACCTCGCTTTGTGATTTATCCGTGACGTTATCGCTATCATCCTCATTCTGATCTTCACTGGTTTGCTCGGATGTTTGTCCATCATAATCACTGTTAGCATCGGTATCATCTTTGTCATTTTCCGCTTCATTTTCGCCGTCATCGGTGGTCTCGTTGATTATTTCAGTCGTTGAAGTAATATCATTCACTGAAGTCTCAATCCCTGCATTCCCTTCTTGCGCCGATTTGCGTTTGTGACCTCCTGGTGAACGCTTATCAATATCGCGCAATGTCGCCTAAAAAGCATAAGTGACAGCATTAGTGCATTAAAGGTTTTCTTTTGATAATGAAGATGGAGACCGTGGAGCAACGAGCAACCACAGGGAATGAGTTGGAGGAAGCGGCCCGAGACTTTATCACTGGATGGCAGGTAATTTTAGAGAGCAGTTTCGATATGCCGTTATCTCCGGCTGATTTTCATGCAATGTTATTCGTGAATCAAAGAATTTTATGTTGAATTTTACCCCAGGGTTGTTAGAAATGCTGATGATTTACGAAGAACGAACATTTGCGGAACTTGCTTCCGCCAAAATAATCCTATGGGAGAGCAAAATCTTCATTCGATAAACAGCATTAGGGAGTGGCTGCAGCAGTGCAGTAAGCTTAACCCCAGCGGTTCAAATCATTGCATCTGCATGAGTTTATAGCATCGCCGTCTTCATCTGTAGGAGTTTTTTTGGCAATTTCATATTTGAACGCGACTTTTTGGCAATTCCACTGAAGTAGTCCAAACTGCTAGCCATTTCCAGGGTTGAAGTTCTATTTCAAGCTGTTTTCATGGACTCCCTATGAATGCAAAACCTGAACTTATGAGGTCGATTAGAACGCCTATAAATGTACAAGTGAATGAATGTACCCACATCGTCATAGTCATTTTCTTCATCTTCTTCCTTTCCGAAAATCAGTCTTTCTTCAGTTGCATCCGGTTCCTCAGTGGTCGTTTTCTCCAACTCATTCTCAACTTCCATTTGAGTTTGGCGTTTTTCACGTCCTTTCACTGAAATACCTCTTCCATAATTCCTTCGAACATTACTTTAAGTCAATAAAACTTGTATGAGAACTCCAGCTAACATTTTTGATTGGAATTTTTTCACTGAATGGAGAGGCGAAGCGCTTTTGCACAGCCTAAAAGGCTTCCTTCAAAGCGTATTCGTTTCTTGCATAAGGACATCTTATTTGGGGGGGGGGGGGGGGAAAAAAAGATCATTGCCAATGTTTTCTTTATACCGTTTTAGATGAAACTTCCATAATTTATTTCCCGTCCTTAATATAAAGAAAACACTGAGAAAATGCTCCGACTTTATAAAGATTTCATAGCTTAATGAAAATTAGGAATTTTCACGCGACCTTCGAAGAAATATCTCAACTTTTATTAATTGCTTTATATGACTTTTTTCAACACATTATATATTATGCTAAATTTTTCTTAAATAAGCGAAAGAAATAGTTATTTCAAATGAAAGATCGTGTGTTCAGTGTTGGTATGGTTTGATTTTATAATCAGATCTCACAACCGAATCAATAAAAGAATGTTTTCAACGGTACAGAATGAGTTTGTTGTCGTCGGTGTACTGAAATAAATTTCTTGCAATCAGCACCTATATCCTGAAAGTATTACTAAATCGTTAAGGAACTTAATAAAACTTACGTTGTAGCTCCGTATGAACTGTGATAATCAACAGTATGAATAGGGGAATTGTTGCGATGTGGAAAGCAATCATCTGCTGCAATCAATGAGAATATTTCATCACTCGATTGATAGAAATTCTGCGCAGTTTAACTGATGCTCAAAAAACAATAGAATAAATGATATCAAAATGTAAATAAATTTCAAATAGATCAACAATAAAAAGATATCCAAACTATTTTTTATACGTTTAAGTCGAATGAACACCAAAAAATGTGAATCTCTCGATTTTATGTCACAAAAGTTTCCGAATAAATATCGAAAAAAATTTCGCGAATCGAAGCCACTTTTTTAGAGGAAACGCCGGAAAAAAAAAATTCAAGCGTTACAGAAGATGCGAAAATACGACGGAATATAAACAATTCCTCGTCGCATTTCAACGCACTACTTAGAGATTCCACTTAAGGAAATACTCAAAAGTGCCAAATCAGATTTGGCAATGTGCTTGATGGCTAGTTTGATAGATGAATACAGTGTGAGAATATCTTGAAAAAATTCTTATGATCACTTGGGTAGTTCATGCATCAACAAAAGGTAGAAACATAGAGAAAGAGAGAGAGAGAGAGAGAGAGAGAGAGAGAGAGAGAGAGAGAGAGAGAGAGAGAACTAACAAACGATCGTAGCACAGATGAACAACATTGAGCTACAGTACAGCGTTACAGTTAACTATCTAACCAATTCAAGATATTCCATTGAATTTCCATAATGAAGCAATCTCGTGTTCCAACTTTTTTGAACGAAGCAATAGCAAAAAAAAAGAACAATCGAATTGAAAAACTGTAAGAAAAGACTTATAAAGGAGAAATCTGATATGTATAGAGATGAGAAAAATGGAAAATTATAAATGACGCCTAATATAAGCCAATTTCTTCATAAACAATTCGGACATAGTATAGAGATTTGCATACGATACAATAGGGAAGGTGAAACTGCAGCAAGAGAATCGTTTACGTAGGTATACTGTACCGAGCGAAAAAATAGTGTTCTTAGGATGAGAGATTAATTATTCAATGAGACTTATGATGAAAAGCTCCGCGCGAAACCTTGCGAGAAACTACTTAAAGCTCTAGAAGGAAGAAAATCTCAAATAAGAAAAGAGCAGAAAGACTAGGAAACTGGAGAAAGTTTTTCAAAAATTCTCTCATATTAAATATTTTCTCCTCACTTTCTCAGACTTCCGTTCATAGGCTTTTCATATAATTCAGCTCATATATGAAGTGGTTTCTGAGGATGGAAGGTGGGTTGCATGCGATCGCTGAAAAGTACAAACGAGCAATGCGAGGATGCAGATGAAAACTGAAACAGTGGATTGACAGTGACGTGACGGTTCACCGAATGCGGCACAATACAATACTGTAAGTCAGTCATAGATGCATGAAAGCAACGACGATAAATGCCGTTATACGTGAAAAGAGAACCGGATTATCAAATTACATTCGAGGATTATTCAATAACGATGACGTGAAAATTACCCAATCTGCCAACGATCGAATTCATATGATGATGAATTAAAATTGCGAAATGGACTTTCACAATAACAAAAAAAAACATCCACTTTAATACCGGATTGCTTTCCACAATGAATGGCATCGCATAATTTTGAAAACACATGAGACAATGTTTAGAAATACCAATAATAAAAGATTACCGTATGCTCCATTTCGTTAACTTGCTGATTCATCAACCTTCTAGAAAAAATTATTTCGACTGTCATAAATAAGCATTCGAACGGAAATGTCCTCCTTTTAAATTATCAATATGGTTTCCTTAATTGATGATCGATATCTGTTCTTCTCTAGTGAAGGTACACAGTTGGGTGAAAGAAGACGAGAAAATAGGATATATCGACTTATTCAGCTCGGTTTTCGCAAAGCACTTGATTCAGTTTTCTTGCACCATTTTGCCTATGAAACCGCCACCTTCACAGAGAATGAAAGTCCATATTCGAAATGGCTTTGCAGCTTAACAGTAGATGTATACAATTAAAGTTACAATTTTCCTTCTTGTGAGTTGGACTACTGGTAGTGAAATTGTTTAAGCCTTAATATATAGTTCGATTTAATTTTTGGTTTAAGTAAATGAACCTCTCAGCTGCTACCAACCCATTGAAACCTTATGCTCATATGCAAACGTCGTTAAGGTCTTTGCGGATAAGATTACTGATTACGCTCAACAAGAAGTGCGTTCTTTCAATTGCACCTGAAAAATCAGCGCTTGACGATCGAAAAAAAACCAACGGAATTCTCTCTTACGGAATTAGCCTTAGATTTGACTAAATTCAAATGGTTAGCAGCAGCTATTGCGAAGTCTCGTTCAAACTCATGAACCTATTAGCTCCACAACCGTTAAGTGCTTTTCAAAGTTAATCGCCTTAATTAGCCCTCCTCTTTAACGACTGCCCGTTGCCGAATGCTTTTTATCGTTTGTTCATTGTGCAAATTTTAGCAATAATGAAGTATGCTTCGCACACTTGCTTGTCCAGCTGTGGGCAGGTGGACATATTTTAGGTCAATTTCGGTGAAGATGCTTAACGGCACCTCAGCAACTGAGTATTTCACAATCGAAGAAAAACATGCTCGGGATACGATATAAAATGCGTTATCGTGAAGCGTAGACTTTCATGAGAAAATTTTCCGTAGCGATCGTATTTTTTTCAGTGCCCTTAATTAACCTTTAGAAAGGCCTACCTTTCCTTGATGGATTATTTTTTTTTACTTTTTCCGCCATTATTGGTTGTTCTCATTCGAAATACCCGTATTAAGAAATTTATGCAGTTAACATAATTGGAACTCTTCATACACTTGTTGAGGAACAAAAGCGCCAATATATGGAATTTTCAAGGGAGGTTCCATACAAGTTTAGGAGAAATCATATAACGCTTCAACAGTTTGAAAGATCCAGTCTTATGAACCGTAAAGCTAAAATTTCTTGGAAGAACTCCTATTTGGCAAGGAATTGGGGAAAGGTTTAATATGGCCGCAATGCCATTAGCAAGTAAGTAAAAAGTTAGACTAGAATTTTGTCCGAAGGCATTCAAAAGCTCAAGATGCTATGGAAATCTGCGCCATTTGCCCCATAAGACGAAATTTCGCGGCAAATTTCGATGAGAAATGCATTCGTGAAATTGCTAAATGTATGGGAAAATATATGTGAAGATTATATATGGAAGTGCGTAAAGCGCGTATTTAACTCAAGATCACGCAACAATCAAAGGTATTGGATGTTTCGACGGTATAATGATGCTCGGATGGCGATGGCGATGAGAGATGATAATGGTAACACAGTGGGCAATGTTGCCGACACGTGACAACATAGCAATTATCTCCATTTTGGGGACAATTCCAGCTGAGGTTGCGCCAGCCTACAATGTTGCATATAGGTCGAATTCGCCAAAAAAAAACGGAATTCAACTTCAGCGATGATTGCAAAATATCCGCTGCTATTATGAAACGTGTCCTCGGAATGTCGTTTCGTTACGGCGTTATGAGTAGGCGCTCATGGGGGAATACTCAATGATAAATGAAGTTATCATTGTGCATTCGTATAATAAATGAAGTAATCAAATTATACAGTTCGCATCTATCCCACTTATTTGGGATCTTTTCGTTTTACTGTTTTTCCACAAATGGTGAATCTTTTTCCATTTCCTATGATGTATTGGTCAGTGTATTCAAAGAGAATCCTCTCTGTATTCTGCCATCTATGGTGTATGAGTTTGCAGCAATAGACAAATATTGTCACCTTGAATACTCTAGCACCACAAACTTTTTTTACACTTAAATGACTAGCTAGAAAGTTGCAGTAAGGTTTTTAGGAGCCGATTCTTTATTTTGTGCTCGTGACTGCACTTTATTGTGGGTGAGCATCGCCATAGTTTTTTATAGCAGTATTTATAGCCGTTTATAGCAGTATATGATATTGAGTATGAGTAGATTTTAGAGGTTTTCATGAACATGACCACATAAAACAGCGTGGATAATATGCTGCAATGCATAGGAGGCATAGTGCTGAACGCTGCGGATGTATCACATCGTCGTAAAGCGCGATGGATTACGATGCTTGCGTGTCACATAGTTCTTATGATGGCAAGCAGAGCATTGTTGGCAATTGACGTTGTTATCCACTTTAACAAAAGTCACACTTCCATTGTGGCCGGGAAAATGCTCACTTTTGTCCATGAGTGCACATTTATGGTGTTGATTTGACATGTAAGGTTTAAATGAATGTGATAGAATCGATAAAGATGAGAACATCTTCTTAAGTGATAGCTAGAAGACGAGTGATGAAATTCTCCTTGCGGACATCTGTGCCAATTGGAGAATTTCCCACCTCAAAATTGCGTACTTTCTTGTGATGTGGATTTTAGCTTGCTTGATTTGATTTCTTGGGCAAGCACTATAAAAATTTGAAAAAATTTTGAAAATTGCATATTAAGTGCACTTTCGAGAAGAAATTACTTGAATAGTTTTTCGTATAAATTGCTAATGAGTGATGGAAAAATGTAACACATTTAATAACATTCATTTCAGTGGCACATCCCGAGTGCATTTGTTTAGATGCTTATTGCCATAGAATGGATACATTCTTTGTGATGTTTGTGTTTTTGTTGACATTATTCATGGGATTTTCACGACCGACTATATCCTGCGCTTCTTTTTCCTTCCAAAAAAAATTTTCCCTCATTTCAAGTGGAGAGTTGTCACTTTATTTAACTAAATAAAACGAAATATTTTCATATCTTTGAATTTCGTACTATGTTTTTAAAAAAAATTGACTAATCTGACAAGAAAGTTTGCGAAATTTTTTAAATTTATATTTTTTCGTGGTATATTTTCGCTAATTCTTTCTCATAAATTAAGAACCTTGTAAATTCCGCACATTTTTTTCTCCAAAAATTTTCCTCACTATCTCAGGCTATTTTACGGCTTATGAAAGAAAACCATTTTAAAGAAATTTCTACCTATACGGTGATTAAAATCTATGAGCAGCAAAAATTCTAACAAATTGATTGAGCAACAAATTCGTAAATGTTTTCATCTATCGCATTGCACATGAATGAGATTACGACTATTCATGAAAAAAAAAACTAGCATAAATATAGCATATTCGGATGCCATTTTTTGCGAATTTCCACTTTCGGCTTGAGCATTTCCGATTTCAAAAGAATGTGAACATCAAAAAATTGCGATAACTTCACAAAATAAATCATTCGAACAATATGATGTAACATGGTTGTTGCTATCATAAATTCGATTCCCATTGATTCCTATAAATTCTCATTAATTTCCCAAAACCTATAACCTTATAGTTTCCCACAAACATAAGTAAAAATTTTTCATCAATATAATAGCACAAATAAATTCAAAAATTGACATGTTTTGATGATAGACTATGTTTGTATAAATGATTCGAATACGCAAAGCATTACATATGAATTATTATTCTTTTAGCTAGAAAATTAATGCATACTATATTCTCTAAATAGCATATTTTCATAATAAATTTCATCAACAATTTTTGACGTATGCTTTAATTGCTCTCATATAAGCAGGTGACATTTCACAAGCAATTAACCGTATTTTAAATGAAAACAATACATGCTTACCTTCAGTGAATTCACATGCATTCGGCTGATAAACTACATGCAATTATCGATAATTCTTTTTTTCATTTATTCAACTAGGCTAGTATTACTTCTCCAGTATTACTTGTCTTTTTAACCTCCACCCAATGTGGTCCAGTTAGATGTTTGAATTTCTTTCGCACTTCCGACTTTTCTGATAAGATGCGCATGGAGTAGATGCGCTTGTACGCTTTTAATACATCACGCTTCCTTGTCTTGAATGAGCTTCGAGGATCGCTGAGCCTATTGTCAGAGGTTGATTTCTTTATTAATAGATCTATCTTGCTGTCACAAATAATTCGCATCCACAAATGTACCCCATGTAAAAGCTCCTTTAGCGCACTTTGCGTAGGTCTACAAATTCATTCACATTGGGTTAGTGAACGCCATTTTTGAACCAAATTGCGCTCAAACCTTATGTCTTAAAAATGAGCTAAGATGATAGCTCTTGTTTAGAGTCAGCTTCAGCTGTTCGATCACTCAGTAAAATCTCTGGATTGTCTTTATAGCTCTTTGCCTGAATAAGAAAGTATCTGATACTAAACCACCGTTCCGATGCATGCATCAAGTCTACGTCCACTAAGCGAACTGACTCTTAGTCAAGTGAATTGCAGAGAAGTGACGTTCCAGACCCCGCTATCTCGCTTTGCTTCTCGAAGAAATATCTGAAGTTTGGACATGCCGGATCCTGAACTCTCCTTAATCGTCCCACTGAAACTTTGCAATCATCACGTACCTCAATAAAATTTTCTGCTCAAGTTATTCGCTTTGGTTTGCAAATTACCAGTTCTCTTTGATCATCTTAACAATAAGCAGTGGTTGCTTAGATCGTAGGACTTAATGTTTTTAAGAGTTGTTAAAGTACTGCGGCGATCTTGTGGTTTGCCCTGCCAGCCGTTCTAAAATCGCATTCGAGAATCCCACTCTCCTGTGGCATTCCTTTGAACACTAGAAGAATCGTTTTATTTTCAACTCCACTGGGAGACATTTAGTCGTTAAGATATAGCAAGCTTCAGAGATCACTTTTCGCAATAATTTAATTGTAAACTATCAGGAAGTTTAAGACGTCTAAATTCTCTATGAATGAATTGAGTTAACGAGGTGTTTCAGATTATTTCCGGGCCTCATAGATAATTTCCGCTGACAGCCATAATGGACACTAGGTGAACTGCTGACCACTTCTTGACCATTCGATGGTGCAAAAATTTGCATCAACAGTTATTGTTCTGAAATTTAGCAACTTGTAGATGGCATCATTACGAAACAAACGAATTTTCCTGACAGCTGAGAGCAAATTTTTCTCTGTCGACTTAGTATTGTTGGATCCAGCGAGGAGAATTCTTCAAACAGCATACACAAGTAGTCAAATGCTTTTTCCTATATAATTACAGTGTAGCCATAATTCATCCTTTTCTGTTGGCAGCCAATCGATTATGGCGACTTGCATCCGGTCATTCATCAACTGATTGCATTTATACAGCATACAAGGAAATCCGTAATCAATCAGAGAGCAATAAGAGAGAGAATTCAGTATCCCATTATCAGTAGATAATGTGGGAAATATTTTATGCTTTTCTTCGTTGTTTTTGGCTATGTTGTTTTATGTTGGAAATTTTAGTGGCTCAGCAGCGCTCGCTCTATTCTATGAAATGTTTATATACGACATACGGGAATGATTTTGAAAATTGGCTCTAAAGGTTGCAGTTAAACTCATTAAGTCAAATTGTGGGCTCCATTTTTTGACAGAATATTGATTGTGATGATTCGGCTCATACTTTACCTAATCAGCTTAGAGCATTTAAAAATACAACTGAGAAAAAGAACCTAGAAAATTGACTTGGGAAAAAAAAAGAACTAGATTCATGGTAGCCATGAGGGTGACTTGGATGCTGAAGCACTTTACAGCATACGGTTATCGTTCATGCAAGGTTCTGCTTCCGGCTGAATGATTAAAATGCTTTTCCATTCCTATGGTCTTTTCGTTGATTGGCATGTCATATGGTACGAACATTACACTACTAAAAAATAGACAAAATATCTTCCATAGTCTCACCCGCTTCAGTGGGCAGTCCACGAAAAAATGAAGGAGATCACTTTTGCTCTGTGCGAAAAACGTCTCGGAGTCAAATAGTCTAACTAATCTCATTTTTTCCAGATACTGTTTGAAGATAACGAAAAAAACATAGATACCGTAAGGAATTTTATATGCCATAAAATTTTGAATACACTACAAGATCTAATTCTTATTCGACTAAAAAGTGCACATTCCGCAAATTTAATTACCCGCGACGTAATAATACGAATATTTCATTGAAGATGTTCTATTTGAAAAGTAAAATATGAAAAAAGAAACAAAAGCACAAATTGAGAAGCTCAAAACGAAGAAGCAGAACAACGAAAGAGATTAAAGTTGTGTAATCTGTTTCAGTGCTTTTTTTTCGATGCAATCTTCACGTCATTCAAATACTCTTGCACTAAGGTGCGCAAAATATTCGCAAAATTCTAAATGAGGGTTGTGTGTTTATTGAATTCGAAAACGAACAAACTCTATATTAACGATTCAGAAAATTTCTAACATCGAGTTTATTTTTTGAATAATGATCGCTTTTTTTTGTGCGAAGAGACTATATGAGTGTAGTAAGAGACTATATTACAGTAGCAATAAAATAAGCTATAAACTTTTGTACCTTGATTTGAAAGCTTTGAAGAATTGTATTGATATGATAGGAATTCATTTTCTCTAGTTGAATAATATAATAATATCGACGCATTGATAATGATATTCGTTTTTCCTTCTTATTGGCATTTCATAATTCACACTGTATTATGTAGTTGTTTATGAGGATATATTCTAAATGTGGTCGCATTATCGGCATCGAAGGATTTCTGGAAATGAATAAATATTTACAATGTGTAATCTCTGTCGAGTTTAATTGCCGATTAAAATAGAAAAACAACATTGCTCGTTAAAACGCATAGGTGTCACCTGAAAGATATGCATATTCCCATATGTTCAATTAAATATAATGAGCTTTTGCCGTATGCCTTACGAATAATGCGTAAAATGTTTAACACCTTATTAAACTTTTTACGCATTATTGATGGCCGTACGCAGAAACTTATGACATTGCCACAAGAAATGCGTATTACGGCAATATTACATAGATATTAAATATAATGAGTTTTCTATACGATGTCACCTTTATTTCAAAACGAACTAATGATGAATTATGTATAGAGGTTTTTAAAATATGACGCTTGCGCCAACCTAATCGATGTCTCTAATTTTGGAGAAAGGATTTAGTTATTCACTCAATAATGAAGCCAGTACTGGCATTGATACGAATGTGAAAAAAAATTGGCTGGCGCTATTGGCGGACCGCAGGCAAGCGCAGGAAGAGAGCACCTGTGGAAGCGGACCACTGCTGGGTTTGGCCGGAGGTGTAGCCATGTGATGAAGAATCGCGTCCTCGTGAGGGCTGCCGGCAAGGGGAGCGAGTTTTATGTTGCAAAAATCCCCCGCTGAATTGGACATCCCTGAAGAATGCCTTTTTCCATTGGGAGACCGTCTTTAAATTACATGTGCTATTGCTTATATCGTTGTCGGATAGAACTGCGGTCGATGAGCAATTTGTAGGAGCTGCGGTGTTGTGGTACCATTGCGTTTTAATGACGTTTGCTTGATACAACAGCGCTGGCCTATCTGCAAAGGCGTTTTGGCATCAAACACAATTGCATGATTCCTCCGACGCAGAAGGGAAGGGCCACAATCTCTTTTGTGGGTTGTGGATTTTACTGCAAATGAAAATCTGAGAGGTGTTTACGGAAGGAATACCATCTAATTACACAAGAAATCTCCCATACTGGATATGTGGAAATTTTCCCGGGCGAATGGAGAATCCCGCTATGAATCTTGGGATTCTCCCTTCACCTTCATGGACAAGCAGAGACTGCGCTGATTACTTAAGATCGGGAATTGAAGTCTCCACTATATCTACTACATAGTTGTACGAGGTTATGTCAAAAGAAAAAGTTCGGATATTATTGGAAGACGCTATTCCAAGTGGATATATAGTTCGCTTGCTATAGCTTGCAGAGTAGTTGCTAAGTCAACAATAATAGACACACTCTTTCGAGGTAAATATATGCCATCCATTCTCAACACAAGTAAAAAATCTTTCAAAAACCGATTTTCGTTGAAATAGGCGAGCAGCTAATCGACGGGCTGAGAAACATCATGCTTTACGTAGTGAATTTGAAATTTTAGCTGGAAAAGCGCATGAAATAGTGTTGTATTCTTTGGCGTTGAATTTTTTCGCAAGCTTCTAAATAAGGCGATATTTTATTCATTCTTAATGCACCTCAATCCTTGCTAACAACGCTTCCGCATGTTTTAGCTTTTAAATTTTATTAATGTTGTGCAGTATATCGTACAATATGCATTCTTGCTGCACATCGTCCTCACTAATGTCGCCATTAATTCCATCGATTTGCCTATTGAACGATGCCAGTGAATGCTTCAGCATTTTAATCCTCTCGATGAACGACACCACAGTGAGATTCCTCAGATTCTTTGATGCCTATGAGGAACTGTCGTCCATCCATCATCGCCACTCAGTTGCTCTATCGAATTTTCACACATTGGCGCGTATGATTCTTATTCTTAGCTTCCAATTTCTCTATGCGTCGTTCGCGTATCGCTTCAGTTCCTCATTTTTACGTTTCTTCCATGTTCTCTCGACCTGCTGATGACAAAAAATTTTGACACTCTCTAATCGTTTAGCTAGTTTTTTTTCAGGTTTAACAGGTGCTTCTTTCAAAATATATATTCCTTTTTGCTCACTTCATTCTTCCAAAGGACAGATGTTTCTGATGCTTTTTCCTTCGGAAGGTAATGGGGATGATATTGTTAAAAAATTGATGACATCCTCATAGAGAATGTTATTCGCTTCTTTGATCGCTTCTTAAAAAAATGTTGAGACTGAGCTTCTTTTGCTATGCTTTATGCAGCTGAATTTTAAATTTTTGTCTAAATGGCATCGATCATGTTCTTCTTGAATCTAAATTTCTTTCAGTCTTCTCCACTTTGGAACATGGTTTTTGAAGCGCAATAGATCATATACCTGTAAACATTTTCCCATAGGACATGCAGCACGGATTGTTCACGAGAACCTTGCTGATATTATCCAAAATCTTGATTTGTTCTAGGAAAGCAGATGGTCGCAAAGCGGCAAGCCTTCAACGTCAGCATTAACATTGACGATGCATCATGATTTGCGGTCCAGAACAATATATAAGTAGACTCTTTTAAGAACAAGTTGCACATATTGTGATCTAACTAGTTTAACCGTTTTCTGCTGCAATTTTGCTTTTTCTGCAGCATTTTCTCGTCTAGACGACGATAATACCTTTGCTATGAGCGTCCATCGGGTCCACAGTTCAAGAACATGTCGTAAATTCTTATTGCAATAGTCAGAGAGCAAAGTTTTTGACGAACGACTTTGAAAACCTGCAAAGAAATCGGAGCTTTTTTCAAGTCAAATCAATTTCTATTGCTGTACTTCTCGTGTTTTCAAGATCCCTCTTTTGTTTTTTTTTCTCCTTACTGCTCTATCACAGATTTTTTGTCCTCTTAAGAACAAAAGTTTTGCAGCAAAACATCAGCAATTGCTAATCGTGTTTCCTTTTATGATTATCAAATGGTTTAATTGTCTAGTTCACTCAAAGTATTCTTTTTAAAACTTTATTTCATTGTTTTTCAATATTATTCTCTTTCGAAAGGACAGAAATCCTGCTTACATAGATGTATTTAATTTACATCTGTCCATGTTTTCTATCTTCGTTTAATTGGGACATAAATATAAACTTGAGAGAGCATATTAGAGGTGAACGATCACATATATTTACCCAATATTCAACGCATAATGAATAATTTATTTGGTGTTTAGGATATTGGCTTAATTTCATTCATTTCAACGTCGCGTTCAATCGTGACGTTTCTTTTGAAGCTGATAAGAGTCATTAAAAAGTGAGGATTTCGATCATGCACTTCGAAAGCAACATGCTCATCTATACTCTACGACGATCACATAATAAGTGAACATTTTCATAAGAGTGGGTCGCTTTAACTAGAAGAAACAAAGGAAATTGAAGCTTAAAGATCCTTCTCGTTCCATTTACAGTGCTTTCAGAAGTTCGTTATCATTCACACGCTAAATGTTTCCATAAATAATGCAGCTTCTGTCACACTCGCTTGCAACTTCTTCATGATGTTCATATTGAATTCATGTTGAGTGCAACATTTTCTTCAATATCCTTCTATCGGTCCATTGTCTATTTGTGATTAATATGATGCAAAAAAAAGCTGTTTAAAATTAAATGCGCTCATCTGCGGGGCGATATTCGGTCGTGCAAAAACAGCGCACGCCTCTTTTGAAAAGCATTTACGTTTATGTCTGGAGGAATTTTCTCCGAGTTCTCCCTGTGATAATCCTCTTATTGCCGCTAACTTGCGCCACACTGTTCCACACATAACAAAATGATATTTGTTTGCGATATGACATGCACATGATGAGTACCCCAACTGCATTTCACCTTTTGCTTGTGCACATCACTCGTCGATTCTGTTGTTTTTAAATGTGGTGCAGTGAGCATGTTGAATGCTAGCGGTCTTAGCTAACGCGTGGTTGATGATTTCGCTGGGTTGTCTTCAGAAGCAGCGCACAATGAAAGGCGTACGTGACACTGGAAGCTTCAAAGGATAGAGGTAGAGCCGGAAGCGCCCGAGTTCGACGACCGCTCTGAAAGCTCGATATGGCGTCATCGAGAATTTCAATCGCTACAGTGTTGTCGTCATGTCTCGCACTTCTAAGAACGGCAGCGTGCTCTCAGAAGCGCGGGCAGAGGCGAACCTCTGACTGAGAAGGTGTTTTCCCGAGGCCCAAGGCTGCCAGTCCTGTTAGCTAGGAATTCCGAGCAAGTATTAGCCGACCTGCTCAGGCTCTGCATATTATGCGTACGAAAACCTAGGTCTCAAATTTGGTTCAACGGGCGATTTTCTAGTGTCCATTATGATCATACCTTAGAAACCATTGCTTTTGCACTTCCAGAGTTTGACACAGTTAGGTAGGTTGAATTTTTTTATATTAGGAATTTCATAGAAATTTTTTATTGTTACATTGCGTATCGCCTGCTGAGGTATTTGAACATAATGAAACGCCTCATTTACAGTTGTGACAATGCCGATAATGGCGATGAACTCAACGGCGCTTGAACAACTCTGCGCTGTTCATGGAGCAACAATTGGAGAGCAAAATGTGACACTTGGTACTATGTATATCTTCTCTGGCGTTATATACATTGTAAGCAAGCTATATATATTTAGTAGAAGCGAAAACAACTCATTTTGAAAGAACTTTTAAAGCATCTATGACTTTATCCCGCCGATGCATATTTTGATGTTTGCTCAACACAAAAATGATTCAATTTTTCAATGCAAGCGGAGTTAATATCACTTAGTAATTGCACCTTTCTGTTTGCAATCGTTCAAAATGAACAAAAAAGCCGGAAGAAACAATCGCCTGAATATATTGTAGAAATAATTGATTCGTTAAAATATTGTAACCAGCTGCTGTTGGTGATCGATAACTCAGCTTTGGCCAGTACATGGAAGTCTCAAACAATCGTCAAAACTGACTATGTTCTCCTATTTTCCATCCCATCTGCCGTTTGGCTATGAGGTCTAAAATGTTTTCTTTAAACGATGCAAATATGAAGGTCAAAATGGATGCTTTCGCATGGGTCTGATTTTTAAATCCCATTTATTCGACTGCATCCCAGTTCATTGATTGTAGCGATCAGTTTTTCGTTTTACTCAGTCATACTCATTTCCTCGCGAGTTCTGTAGGTTTCATGAGGCGTTGATGGGGTTACAATGGGGATAACATATTGCAGCTTTCTGATTGCTCAACTTTAATTTGTGTGCAAACAGACGTGTGCTTGATATGCTCGTTGTGCCGACTAATTATGTTATTTTTAACAAACGCTATGGCCAGAATGTTCAGACAAGATCTTTTTGAGCAGTTTCAAGCGTAAACTCTTGTAGTTCCGGTGTACCGCTTAAGAGATGATTTTGATGAAATGAGGTTATCTCAATTCCTCAAAACCCTGCCTCCTATCTAGTGCAAATATGCAAAAATCCTTTTGGCTCTTTACTATAAAGGTGGTGAAGGCGAATATATCACCGGTTGAAGCGTTCACTGATATCCCTCTCCTCTGTTCCTGTATGGTAACCGCCTTTATGCCAACAGGACGAGAATCTTGCCGGATCGAGCTAGCTGAAAGAGTCCAAACTTACTTCATTAAAAACATTGTTTGTTTCATTATTACACAGTCAGTTTTTGTTCTTATTCAAGAAAAAAAAAGAGACGTTGAGATCCATGAAATAACTAATTTACATCCTCTGATAGTTCAGTTAACTTGTTGCAATTGTCAGTCGCGCAATTCCGCGTTGTGCTTCATGAGCTCCACAGTAGAAGGAATTTATGAGGCTTTTGCATTGTTTTGCTACCATCGCTCTGTGATGGTAGCAAAAACAATGCAAAAGCCTCATAAATTGGGAAATGCGGATATTATACTCATTCTATGATAAGCTTCACTGTCGAGTGTAAAATGAAGCTGCTAGCCAGTTGTTGATCTCCTATGCGATTCTAAATATAGCCGGAGTCGCGAAAACAAGTAAAAATTTTTTTTCTATCTCACCAAAAGTGAACAACTCAGGGATATATGCTAGAGAGGTTTGAGCTTAGAACCCATGTTTATACATTTTGCAGCCGTCTACAGTTGGTTCGAAAGTAATCAAGAGCATTGCCCGTAAACATGTTTGTCTGCGTGAGCGATGGCAACTTTTTTCAAATGGCCCTGTTAAGCTCAGGAACTTTACACTTTATCATTAGATCATGAATAATAATTAAGATTTGAACGTTACCTGCTGCTCAGACTACTTGGTGCATAGATTATGCCAATCATAATTTCAACAATGTCGCTGCTCCAACTTTTCGGCTTATCAATTTGTAGTTGCCTAGAAGGCGAATTTCCACACGTCAACATAATTGCGCCAATATTTATAAACAGCGAAAAATCTATGTTTACGCCTCAAAATTATTGTCACATTTATTAACGTTGCAGTCTTCTTGCAACGATTCATTTTGCAATGGCAAAAAAGCAATGTTTCAAAATCTCCAATACAATTCATTTTTTGAAATATGATTGAGGAGTTTTATCGGTTTTCTTTGGAGAGTGTGCGATATTTTATTGCAATAATTGCAACAATATCACTTTGCAGTAATACAAGATTTGTGAACAATTTTAGATTCTTCAACTCGTCTGCCTACTTGCGATCACACAAAAAGATTTAATCGTCAATTCATGCTTCAAGATTATGCTCGTAATGTGTATTGTTGATGTGCTTACATTAATGTTCAACGCTATTTTCACGGGTATTCTTTCGATAATCGGTGCTAGTATTTGCACATATCCTATTACGTTGTCGATTGGTGGTCACATCGGTTACGGTAATTAATAGTTATACTTTCAAATATAGTAAATGAATTGAGTTTTTTCTTTTTGGTGGGGAGGAGGGGGGGGGGGGAAAAAAAGAGAGAGGGATGATGATTTTATTGAAGGGATGTGAACTATTTTTACCCTATATTTTAATAAGAAGTGATGAAAGAGAAGAATGCAGAAAATCGCATATTTTTATGCTCTTTGAAGTTACTCCAAATGAGCACTTCTCTTTTTTAAATAAATTAGCTGCGGAGTTTTTGGTGGAAATCGTTAATTGAAGAATTCCATGTGGTCTTTGTGGAAAAAGTTATTTATGAGAAATCCTTAGATATGGCCGATTACTTCTCATCAAAATCTAAACATTAAAGTTGACTTCCTACGCTTAGCGTCCACTTTCGATTTGGGGAGATGTAAGTGGTCAGTGGATTTTAAATGCTCATAATACATTATGAAATCGTACTTTAAACGGGAATTTTCTTAACGTTGAGTATTGATATGGTCAATCTTCTTTTTTTTTTTTTTTTTTTTTTTTGAATTAAACATTTCGTTAAAGAATCGGCGCAATCCTCCTTATGACTATTTCCCCTTGTTTTCTTCCTTTTTGTAAAATTTCTCATGGAAGCAATCGATATGAATTTTTCAGTTGCGCATTTGACCTTTCGTCTTTCCAATGCATTAAGCGTTTGAACAAACCTAAGCTTTCTCGGCTTTAATCTTTACTCTCTTTAGTTCCCTCTCTTGAAGAAACTCAATCGTCCTTTTCAATTGGCAATTCCCATTAGTCGAGCGGGGATTTTATGTTCAGTGGGCTCCCTCTTTATTCCTAGTGCAATAGCATGGTGAATAATGACAACAACAAATCTCCTATTATTATTCTCCTCTTTTCACTTTCTTTCTCAGACAGAAATTATCTAGCATTCTTTCGAGATTTTAACGAAAGAAATAAATTTTTTTCAGGTTTATGGTGTTGTTATGCGACTCTTTGTATAATACTTGCTTTCAATAGATATCTTAATCTTTTATATCCAATGTTCTATCGGGTTAGTATGAATTGAATGTGACGATCACAAACTTTAATGCTTAATTAATCAAGTAAACCTATTTCTTAGAAATAATTTTCTGTATGGTGGCATCGTTCAATAATAGAGTATGCTAAGACTTAATTAGCATCTTCCCCCTGATGTACTACTAAATGTATGATCAAGTAAATGAAGCAGATCACTTCGGCTTTAGATAAAGAAGCATAAAGGGTTGTAATGAGAAAGTGAGAGCAAACCTGACGAATGAATAAAATGATGAATAAATTTCCCTAAAGTTTAATATTCACTATAGAGTTATCATTTTCTTTTTGAAATAGAAATTTAAATTCCGAATTAACCTTTAAATAGGGTTGTATGAATACCTTTCGACGATATGTCATTTGAATCGATGAGCATTTCCGAGCATTTTAGGTTTCTTCACTTGTTTATATCCTTCGTAGAAATCCAATCCCTACGCGAGTGCTATTGCACTATGAAACCCCAACAGTTCATTGCACTATGAAACCCCATCGAAACAGTTCATTTTAAAGTTGACGAATTAGAAAGGCAATAATGCAGAGAATTAACGACTATGAACAATTTCTGCTGCTGTTCGAATCTCTTTCGATGGAATTAGTGCATTCGTCAAAATGGCGGATAATTCTAATCCATATGCAAGCATGCAAGCAATTTCTTCTATACGACAATTGTTATCATATGGTTGAAATCCTACTGTTCAGCATGTGTACTCGAAAATAATATCACATGCTTGAAATTCTAGTCAAATTGTTAGAAATAATAACAAAACAAGTGGCACTGCTGTTAAGATGACAACACAGGTTGATAGGTACGTAAAACAAATCGTTTTCATACGAGCGTGAAAAAGTAGCTTTCAGCGAATATTTGTTGGCCGACGAACGTGGTACTGGCTTTCGTTGCCCGTTATATACGCTCTCTTAATCGCTTCACCTCTTGAGCGGCCTTTCATTTATAACTCAAGACTTGGCTCTTGGTTCATCAGTCCGCTACCTGGAGTACCAAATACCGGATACACTGTTAGTTAAATTTAGCAAATGATTGCTTATAACCGCCAGCGCTTTAACGCTCCTTATACCCGGGCTTAAATTTGTACTGGCAAACTGCAAGGAATCAATTTTTGCACAGTGATACTAGAGCTTGGTAGTAAACTCACTAGAAATTTTCTTACCTTGGGAAATGGCGAAGGCCATTCAGCAATCTGAGAGATAAACGAGATGATATTGTCACCTTGACAGGTGGTAAGCACTATTTTGAGCAAAATTGACGCATGAAAACTCCACCTTTTTGGGATTATTGACATATATATGTGGCCACAGTCGTTTCGTAGACCACCTCCTCATTGTTTCAGCATTGTTAACATACCCAATAAAATATTCCCTATATGCATTCAGACAAGGTTACCGGGTCTTATAAAATATTTATATGTGACTAATACTCTCGCAGTGACCCTTTTTCGAGAAATGTTATAGTCGTAAATATGTAGTTTTTTTTCACTTCCTTATACACTCTCACTGTTTATTGCAATGCACATCAGTGAGAATGTATTTGTACGATGGGGGGGGGGGGGGGGTGGAGAGGAAGACCTTGGAGAGAAAAATGGAGGAGGAGAGGAAGGGCTGGGACAATAAAAAGACTTGGAAATTCCTAGTGGTACCCGTTTTCAGTCAAAATCGAATTTATGCACAGAAATCTCTTGTGAAAAAAATTGACGTCTAGAATTCTCTCTGGCAATAGAAATAATCATCCGCAAGAAATTCTCTAGAAATTATATGTTTGCCTATTTCAAGCAACGTGATGTTGAATGAATGTAACGTTTTTGATGAAATATTTGTAACGTAAAAAAAATGCTATTGAAACGATGTTGCATTGAATGCAATATGACGCATAAGAAAGTGGCTGATTTCGCGTCATGTTCAATCTCTCACGAGATGTGTTCCCCCTCCTTTTGAACATATTTGTCATGACAGATCGATATTACCTCTAAGGATATTCCTTCGCAAATATTTTTTTCAAATTAGTTGTAATCCAAATCACAATGATGACCTAGTGCATCATTTCATAAAATTAAGATTCCTCTTCTTCGCCCGTTCACTCATAGTAGAATTCGATTGCGAAAAAGCTTTCGATCTTCAACGTGAATTGGGAGTTTCCTTTTTTAAAGAATATTCTATAACCACTTAACAAAGATTCGGCGAATGAGGAATACAAATGCAAAGGTGAAAAACTTTCTTGGTTTCTTTCCTCTCAAATAATGGGGGAAATATCGTGATGACTAGATGATGTTTTATGAGTGGGCAATGATTTATGAGTGAAAAAAGAGTAGAAACGAGCACATTTAATTGATTCGCTATGGATTGCTTATATATTTACATTGCTTACAGTGATGAAGAAAAACCACGTGAAAAGTGTTAGGCGAGATAAATACCCCGCTGAAGAGGGCAGAAACGAATAAAGAAATACAACAGCAAAAAAAGCAGTTTTCGTTGTTCTCCTCTCCCACGCAATAAAAACAGCCATTAGAAGGAATGAAGCTCATTTTTTTGTGTGCTTGGCTGTCTCGTATTTGGGAACAAAATGTGCATCGAATACGCTTATCTGCCATATTAGAGTTCCAAAAAAATTCCGGATGACCACTCGCATTTCTTCATCCGCCTTAATCACAGTGTCAAATGATGCGATGACAGGAAACATCAACTGGTTTGCGTAATATGCATATTTCAAGATGAATTAAATCAAAGCGAACCCTCGTAAAAGCCATAGACCTCTTTCTGCTCATTGATTAAGGGTTGATGAACTTTTATCTTCTAAATTAATAAATAAGAGCGGTAAATTAGCGCCTTCAGTACGTCTTCAATTCCAGAGAACAGTCGTATCGCACACTGTCACAAACCTACTCGTGACTATCACGAACACTTTATTTTATATCTTGATATATGTGCATTTGCGCCGTCAAACCAAGCGCGCAGGGATGCGTACACATATTAAAATACCAAGTGCTACAATTGGGGTATGCTTTAATCACTTCATTCTCAATTCTAAATTTCACATATCTTGCGAGTGTCAACTGGATATCGCTGCGAATGTGTTTAAAGAACTAAATAGTATATCCTTTCGAAGATTTTGCATTTTCGTATGGCGAGTTCGATCAGCGTCTTAGGCATCCTATGGAAAAATCATCGAATCACTTTGGTAAATTCCTTGTTAATATGAAATGAATCTTCCACAGTCTTCAGTATACCGACGTTATGATCTATCTTTCCATTTTATTCTAACATTGTATTTTCGTCAGCACGACATACTAATTTTGAGCAGTTGTCACAATAAACCTCAGAAACATTAAGCAATAAACCCCACAATCGTAGCCACTTTTTTTTTCTATCATTTGATCAACTTCTGGGGTAAGGTTGAAGGTACTGAATTATTTTGCACAGTGTTAGCAGAAAATCATGCAGTGTAAACATAAAGATAAGGAAGGAAAAGTGCAAGGCAGTGTGCGATATCGTACATGGAATTATCTCTAGGCAAAATTTCGTAAAGTGCAGATGACTTTACTAGTTCAAATTTCCGCTTTTGTCCGACATCGCAGCCGCCTCTAATTTTGTTAGCAAAATTCTCCATATGTTATCTACCGATGAATACTATAGGTAGACTTAAGTGATATGCTAGAATCGGAAGTTAATAAAATAAATATAGCTCCGAAAGCAAACAAAAAACATAAAAGCGAACGTTTTTGAAATACTCATATTAGAGATGCGAGATTCTGTTAGTTATTGCTCCAAATGTGTCCAAGGAAACGGAGGTATTTTCATATGCGTTAATGATGGCATTTTATGATAGAAATTTTCACTGGAACTCAAAAACACTCTCACATCATTTATACGCTAGAAATATATGTGAATAATGAATAGTTATTATTTCAAAGTCATAATCATGTAAAACATCGAGGAAGTTAAAAACATCTTTTACAATGCTTGCCGCAGACTAGATAAGAAGAACTTCTCAAAAATTATTGGTGTTGGTAAATAAAACTTAACTGCAGAAAAATCCTCAAAGGATATCTTATTCAATCAACTTTGCCGTTTTATCTCAAACTTCTTCGATGGTGATCACCGATTTATTATTAAATAAGCTTCCAACGGCTCCATTAGTTACAATGAAATGCGGAAAATGTGACCGGAATTATTCAGAAGTCCTTTTTGTGATTATACTTTCGATACAATCAAACGTAATACTCAATTAAACATTTGGATTATTCGACAGAGTTTACTAATTGCTTGAATTGCTGAGAGAAAAAGATGCATAAGTGTAAAGATATTGCATATTTCAGATACTTATGCAAACGTGCGTCACTTGTCTTGTACTTGGTATAGCAACGATCTCCTATATTGCAATGCAACTATGGCCTCTACCCGATTTCATGTATGTATTGTCACAAGTCACATGGCAGGCTATTAATGGTATATACTGCAGTAACTATTACTTTCCACTTTCGCAATGCTATCATCTGTCTAAGAAACAACTATCAATGACTGAACGAGATGTTTGGGAGGAAGGAAGAGGGAGGCGAAGGAGGGATAGAAAGGCACAGATTATCCCCCGTCGTGAACAAAACAATGTTGCAGGTAGTATGTAGAGATGACAGAAAAGAAAACAGCAAGCTCATCACTAGTTAATTAGAACAAAGAATAACAGAGTAAAGGCTCACGATGCACGTGGAATAAAATTTACAAGCAATGCAGGCCTGTCGCAACATCAACAATATGTAAGCAGTAAATAAAGCAGAGAAATTTATAACAAAACGACACGAAGTTGGAGGCAGGTTTGTGCGACTTGAATGATATACGATACACCATGGGCGCTATAAAGCTGCTCTAAAATGAAGTTCCTGCAACAATTATGGCAGTGTTTGAAATACGAAATTCCATACACTTATTTTACGAGAAATGAGATGTCAGACGATCGCGTTTGTGCCGACCGCCGGTTATCTGAAGAAGATCAAATCACTACTGCCTAGCAGTGCTGTTTACCGATGGTTACCGCAATTTGGTTTTCTTGGGCCGTGATATTTGCTTCTTTATGCCCTTCACCTTCTCTGCTGGATTCGAAACTGCTCGAACTCTTCAGCAGTGAGTGAGATATGGCTGTGCTTAACAAACAAGCTGGTCTGATCTGAACAGGGCTCGTCACTTGCCCCCTCCTTTTCTCAACCAATGTGTATCAACCTCGTCGTTGGTTCGTGCCAAGTTTGCTTGCAAGCATGGGGGATACTTCTCAGTTCTGCGATCACCCGACACCTCAAACTTGGACAACTAAACTTTTAATGTACTCTCAAACAATATGCAGACGCGACGTAACTAAAAGAGGAATACAAAAACATCATAGGGCATGACATGAGATAGCTGTGGTGGCTTTTTATCGATGCATTAATTAACGAGATGCGAATATATAATAAAGAGACCGCCAAGCGTCAATAATATTGACAACCAGCAATGATGAGCAAGCTGAGAAAAAGGAATTCAGTAATACAACACGGAAGATGAAAGCATGCCGACAAAGCGCAAAAGGCTTGCACGTCCATACGAACCGCAACGCGATTTTATTGAAACGATATACTCGCTATGGCAAGAGGTTAAATTGCACAGTTTCGTGAGTTGCTCCGTTGAGACACACCACTTCAATTTCTTGTCTCTAGCAGCTAGATAACTCACTCGCTGTTTTTGCGGCGCCCCTTGTCCCAATAGTCCTCTTCTCTCGGCTTTACGCAAATGTCTTTATTAGCATATCAAAAAAAAAAAAAAAAATCTTGATTTGCTGCCTTCCAAAGTACTACATTTTAACACACAACATCTATACGATTAGCGAAAACAACAAGCGATTGCTTCCATTCGAAATTTATGCGCAATTAAGGTTTGATGCATTCCGTTTTCTTTACTTAACTCTAAAATGTTAGCAGGAAAAACATCATGTTGCATGTTTATTGTAATAGTTTGCGCTTACTTAGCTGCCTATTCTCTATGCTGCAGTATGGTTCACTATGCGCTATCGATAGCTGTAGCAAGAAATTGAAGAGTGTAAAAGGACGATATGTGTTAGCATCTATGCATATAATCCTTTTTTGCCCCATGCGGCATGGTTCATCCAGATGTGCGTTCATAATTCTCTCCTTTTTTTTTCAAGTCTAATTGAAATATTTGAATGCTGCTCTTTGAACATGCTCATCATAACATAATGAAAAAAAAACCTGCAAAAATCTAAATTTAAATCGGAGAATAAAAAATCTTCGAATTCTTCGTGTGGATACTCCACCTGCGCACCTTTCCATAACAGTAGCGGTATGATAAAGTTTCCTTCTCCTCACAAGTAATAGTGGTGAAACAAACGATAACTTGTTTCGCGAATTGGACGTGATGAAACATATGGCGAATAACATTTTCAAGAGAAAGAAAAGCCACTGTGCATAATAGCTAAATGCTGCTCATCTCGTCTCCCTCCCACCCTCCCTCCTCATCCTCCCATATATTTTAAGTCTGGTCATAAGCGCCATTAGTTGTGTCAAATCGGAGAAAGATTTGAAAACGCTATTCCTAGCAAGCACCTCACCTTGTCACGGACATGGAATAAAAGTCAAGAGGGGAGGGGGGGGGGGGGGAGGGAAGGAGGAGTGTCAATGTCGTAATCGCTGCCGACTAATTAGGAACGTGATCGAACGCTAGATTTTCATAGTTTAGGTTCCAAACTCCTCAACATAGCGAGTGGTGCATTAAAGCGCAATCCATTTACAGGTGGTAATTCAATTATATATATTTGTTTGAATCGGACTATTCGACATCGCGTAAAATCGAAATTATGCCGTCGATATGGCAACAGAAGTTATGGTTTCTCGCTAAAGTAGATAGGAAACGCAACAAAGAAACAAAAAACGAGAGAACTTCGCAATCTCAGGAAGATGGCAATTGAATACTAAACAAACGAGAGGAGCATAGATTTCACGCCATAAAAGCTTCCGAGTGAAAGACGAACCCAGAAATTCATTGTTCACGTTCCAGGTAAGGTTAAAGCGTAAGTTGTTGAACATATAGAACAACTGCAAGTGCCACATGTATTGAAAAGACATTCTTGATCTTTTCACTGTTGTCAAAAATGTTTTATGAAAGCATATAAATCATTAGCTATTTGTTCAAATACACTAGTTTCCTCTTAAGAGAAAATGGATTACTTGACCTCTAGTTGACTCATGTTTGAAATAGCTGCTCGAAATATTAGAGCATCTGCGGCCACCGTTGAGGCGATTTCCACTGCTGCATCCCGTTTTTGTTTAGAACGCTTTTCGATTGTCGAGAGGACTGCCAATTTATTTCGAACATTTTGACTGTTAGTCCTGTTGATGTATTTTTTAATCACATTTGTGACCAACAATCCCACTGATTCATTAGTTCATGCTCATCTATTTACTTCATTGCCTTATTGCTGTTGACATCGCGCAATTTTCGGTTTCCTATTTTTTGCGTTAACTTGCCAAACGAGCTAAACATCTTTGAGAGATGATATTTACCTATCTAATTTAACGAGCTCGTTAATCTTCTCAGGAACTACCCTCTTAGTTGTTTCTTTGTTCGTTTTTTTGTTTCGAGAAAAATAATTGTGCATCCGAATTGTTCAATTTGTTGCATCTATTGTTCCGGCGTTTACACTTGTAAAAATTTTCATTTGTACTATGGATACGATTGTTAATATTGTTGTATTCCGTATTTAAATGTGTCGAAATTCTTATGATATTGTGTATAAAGTGCTTTAATATCATATTTCTATATAATGTATGCAATGATTAACTCGTCCTTCTCATGAACTACGATGAAGTGCAAATGAAGTGCCACGACTAAACGCAAAGTAACTCATTTAAATGTGTAACATCATCCAGAAAGAATGCATTAAAAATTTAGAGGAAAGAAAGGATATAAGCTACTGCATGCGAAGTGATATTTTCTAAACACTTCCAATCCTTAAAAAAAAACAAAACAAACGCTTTCAATTGATCGTTTTGTTGATATTTCTCGCTCAATCTTTCCATGATCTCGCCTGAGCAAAAAAAAAGTGAAAAAAAAACAACCAAAGTCGTTGGAAGAATATACGCTTTTTGCAATTCTAATTGTAACATCAATAGCACACGTTAACTCTCAACATCTAATGACGCATTTGCAGTTCCACTTAGTCATATTCTAGTCGAAACAGTGAGAAAGACTTTTTAGTCATTTTAATATTCAATCCGATTCTCTATGAAAAAAATTTAAAGTGCATTTGAATATCGCTAACTAACGCCGAAGACGATCCAGCAGGTGAAAAGTAAGCGATGGCGATAAACTTATGATGTTTAAAATAAATACATACATCACATTTTGCCCATATAATGCTATGCTACTGACTTTTGTATAATACATGTAGCTTTAAGCTTAAGATTGTAAAAATTTGTTTGCTTTTAGAACGCAAGCTTGCCAAATGTCTAAGAGGGATCAGATGCATTCCAGGAAATTTCCGATTTGATGGACCGTTACGGTCATGCCACGTATGTTAATGCCTACATATGCATTTATGCTTGTAAAAATGGACGGTGTCTCTGAAATTGGAGGTAAGAAATTCATCGGTTACACATAGTTCGTGATATAAGGGACCCTCCATATCAATTTCAAGTTGACTATTTAATGATGAATGAAATGCAGTTTACGGCCGACTAACCCGGAACAGGTGGAAACGTATGCCACAAGGTCACATACAATCTACACTGTTGTAAGCACTCTTTTCAGATAAATAACGCCATCAACTGCAGATGAACATTCACAATTACGCAGCAATGTATTCATCTTTGACTGAACCTTATGCATAAAAAAGAAGACGGAAAATTAAAGCTAAAGCTGACCATTGTAATATGGTTGATCTCTACGGCGTAAAAATTTTGATGAGAACGACTGAAATCAATCGTTCCACGATTGTACTCTTCCTTCTGTACACTTTAGTAACGATCATTTACTTGCCCATATGGTTTCCAATTTGCTTTTAAAATTTTCCGCATTTCATCTCCTTCGATACTAAAGACGATCAACATTCGTGATCTCGTGCTGCTTTCTATGCCTGGAAAGTTTAGTCGTAATTTAGCCTCTTCCTTATACCACTATCACATATGAAACACATGTTTCACTGTTCTCGCTGCTTCCTCTCATCAAATGAAGCTTCCAGCTTGTGATAAAGAGCTTCGCTTTTAAAAGAGTTGGTCTGGTCATTTCTGGAACAACTATCCTCAATTCCAATAAGTGGCTGGATTTTTCTTTGCACTCTTTCATCGCTTCCTCTCTATTCGTGCGTACGAACTGGTATCTGAATTCGAGCGGCGGTAAAAAGTTTGCCCTTCACCCCGACAGATGCTTGCAGCATAAGTTTCATTCCTTAATTTTCTTCTATAACTCTTAGTGTATCCCACCTAATTATGGCTAAACTTCATCACGTAATTAAAATACAGTTACGCAACATCAATAAAGTGATCTCCGCTCATACGTGGTAGGAATTTAAGCGTCAGGAAAGCGCAAGTTTATTTTATTCAAAACCTACAAGTTTTATTTTTTTAATGATTAACTGCAAGTGACGACGCATGTATTCCAACAATCTAAGAAATTCCAAAGATTTTGCGAAGGAGAAAAATACCACAATAGACGGATAGTCTTTTTTTTCAGTCCAGAGGAAATATTCGCTGTTTAAAACATTAGGCTTAGTATGTATTCATTAAAATTCGGTTGTTGTTTCTTGCGTTATTGGCAAGCTCAATCTAACATACTTTCACATACGAAAACAAATAAGCAGACGGGGGAAACAAACGTGCACTTAAGCACACACACAAACACACATGAGCATGACTCCTCATATTGTGCATGCTGCAGCAAGTTGTAAGGCAAAAAACTAGCTTCAAAATCAGTTTCAAAAACGGTATGTGATGTTTAAAAACCCATAAAAATGGATTAAGCGCGCAAATTATTTGCATCCGAAATTTATACTACTAGTTTTTCGTTTTCAGCGTTCTTCCCACAATGAAATAAGAGAGCGCTCGTTATATTTAAGTATCGATACCAGGGAGATATTAAATCGATTGATATTCTTGAAAAAAGAAAGAAATTTGGCTGCATGGGCGTATCATTTCCACTCAATAATAATCCTTCCGTTATAATCCGCTTCTCGATGCGCATAGATTTTCATGCAATCATGCAATCCAATCGATGCAAATGAAATTGCCAATGAATTCATTGCGTCTAGCTTTTGTTTTCAGTAAACGTTAGCATGGGCAATGAACCTCTGTAGCTTACAAAACTCCAAGCAAGCTCAGCGATCGTTTGGTGAAAAATTCGTTTTCTGTGAAATAGGAACGATCTTTCCCTCTATTTTTCAAAAATTCTGGCTCAGAGTCGATTATGCGCCTTTAAATTTATATTCTTCTAATCATCAACCATTCCGGTCGTTCGTAATATTCTACTTCGATTGAATTTCTGAGTGCTCTATACGTAAAAGTTGTAAGGATGGAGTACTTACCCACTAATTGGTCATAGAGATTTCCTCCTTTCATAATATGATCGCTCAATGTTTATTACAACGTGCAGTTTTGGCAGATCTCTTGTTGGGTTTTTGCAAAATTTAGCCATCAAATAATGAATGAAAGAATCGGCTGATTTACATTTTTTTCGCCTATGATGGCTTAAAATTGAGTGAGGCGTTAAGTCGAGTAATCGCACCAGAAGGTTGCATTTTTTAATGAGCGGTAAGGTAACTAGGCTTACTTTAGTTTTGGCGCATTTCACGGTCGTTTCGATTTGGTGGCATTTTGCAACGTGAACAGACACGCGAAAATAATTCAACTTCCCACGAGAAGTTCAGAGCATCAGATTTAACTTCGTATTTCTGTAAACGTTTCTCGATTTTCTCGTATGTTATTGAAACTCAAAAGCATCTCAGAATTTGCAAGTCAAATGTCGATTTTTTTTTTGATTCTCCAATAGAATGTTTCCCAGAGAGCTTTGCTTCGTTTTCTTATGCATTTGCTAAAACTTTTTTTTTTCCAAAATTGCATTATTACTATATAGTGCTCGTGCATACTCACCTACTCGTCTGTTTCCCCAGTTGTTTACGAACTCCGAGCATGGGCTTAGGAAATTTGTTAGTTGCAAAGCGCATCACATATAGAATTTTTAACCTCTAAATAACGATGAATTAAGAGGATGCCGAAAAGTTTTTGAAAAAAAATATCAAAATTTTCGAAGAAATTATCATGCAATTTTTAATTTTCATTTCACATTATTTTGGTGAGCCATATTCCCGATATTAATGCAGGCAATCGCTGTAGCTGAAATAGAAGCCATTTTCTTTCTAATAGCATTATTTTCTATAACTTATCACATTGGTCACATGAGTGAAATATGAAAAACGCACATTGTATTAGCTAGTCTGAGATAATTCTCCTTTTGTTGCATACAGCAGAATAAGTCCAAATATATCAATTCTCTTGATGCGCTTTTCTAGCCATTTGCGCGCAAGGAGCACTTCACGACGATCGCCTTTAACAAACCAATTATTGCTTCATCGATCAACTAACCCTCAATTATGATAATATTAGAATGAATTTCATCAAAATTTCAAATTTCATTGATATTTTGATAAAAATTCCTATTGTTATGCCTATAGTTGCACTAACACCAACAAATAAACAACCATCTCTATTGTTTTTGCGGTCACCATCACCGACGTCTTAATTTCTTCCCAACCAGTCTATTTTTCTGTTCTATTGACCAAAGGTGACAATGCGATGCTGGTTTAAGACCGCAATTCGTCTCTTCTGTGTAGTGTTTGCGCAAATGCCTTTTATATTGATCGTGTTTTTTTTTGGAGCGAATAACGCACGCACTGATCGTTTTTAGCAGTAAAGCTTTACAGTTCCTGTTATGAAAATGATGTTTAGAACTTCATTTGTATTCTATGGCACATAGTCCCCTCCTCTACCTAATCCGCGGCGCTGTCAGACGTATGAATTGATCAGAACTTATTGGTAAAGTTGTATGTGCATATTACATGAATAGTTGCTGAGCAAGTCTAATTTACCTTAAAATAAAGCGTTTGGTATAACAAGTGTTGTGCTAATCACAGTAAGTTGTGAAGTGACGCGAGCAAATGCACGGTATTACCTCATCACATTATAACAGATTTTTCATCTTTGCCGCATTACATCAAGTGAAATACCTGTTCAATGTGTTCGTTGAAGGTTGTTTCCTATTCAGGAGTTACGAATGAAGAGACGCGTTGTGCGTCGACTGTGCGTGAACAATTTATTGCTCGTTCTAACAATATCGTCCGTTTTTATCGGTCTTATTCTTGGCTTTATTCTTCGTCCGTTTAATCTTTCCGATGAAGCATGTCTTCTCATCAATTTCCCCGGTGAAATCTTCTTACAAGTTCTAAAAATGATGATTCTACCGCTGATTTTCTCATCCCTTATTTCTGGTAAGTTACCTTGTTTTCCTATTTAAACAAATGCCTTATGGTTATCGCTACGATTTCAGTAGAACAGCGCATCTATTTGATCAAATGCGATTGTGTGTGTGTGTGTCTGTGTGCGTGTGTGTGTGTGTATGTGTGTGTCGTGTGCGTGTATGTATGTGTGTGCGTGTGTGTGTGTGTATGTGTGTGTGTATGTTGTGTATGTGTGTGTGCTTGCGCGCATATATGCGTGTGCGCGCTTGTATGTGTTTGTGCTCTTTAAAGGCATTTGAAAGATGAACAAAATTTTCAGCGCTTGCACAAATGGACGCAAGTGAATCCGGACAAATGGGTATCACGACAGTTGTATATTACATTGTTACAGCAGCATTATCGACGATTGTGAGCCTGTTCTCTTCTTTAAATAGCTCTTAGTAGTTGTTTTGCTTATTTGAATGAATTCTGGTTGTCAACTATCCCTTGATGCATCTGAAGAAAAATTTAACGGATTGCTGAGTGCAGTTAGTCTTCCTTCCAATTGGACGAGTGCGAGCAACTGCCAAATCACAAATGTGCTAAAACTATCAAAAAATTTATAGGTATTGCTCCTTTATCTAGGAGGACATAAAGAACGCAAGAAGATCTGGCGGAGAAGGAGGCGGTGGAAAGGGGGGGGGGGTTGGAGGGTGAGACACAAAAAAACTGGGTTAAAAAGCAAAAAACATGAAAATTCAATGTCCGATTTTCTGCCAGATCTTGCTATTGCTGTTTCATGCATGCAAGCTGTTCTAAACATACAATTTCTCAGTCAGTGGACGAATGCTTTGTTTAACTGGTCAGATCTTGCGCAAGATATGCCATGAAAATGAAGCAATTGCAGACCTAAGTGCTTCAGACTTAGCTTTACCCACAGTGTACGAAGTTTTCATAAAATTCAACAGGAAACTGATTCCCTTGATGGCATGGTGGTCGTGTGTACATCTACCTTCAACAAATGCCAAATTGATTTTTCAAGGTAGGGGGTAAACTTTGAAATCAATAAGTGATTGGAGAGAGCGTAGCGAAAAAAATAGTATTAAGGTGAACAAAGAAAAGCGGCGATTCACGAAATGTCATCCATAAGCTGTTCAAGTCAAACGATCCTTAAGCAATCCGAAAAATTTTGCTCGCGATTTATTATACAACCACCATAAAACTTACGTTATACAACCACCAACTCATCAAATCGTTCTTCCTACCACCAAAATCATTTCGTTTTGCCGTCTGTGCAAACTTTATACAACCAGACGATAAAATTAAACGGAGGAATTTAAACATCAGACTACGACGGATCAAGTATTTTCTCGCGCGATAGCTCACGCCAGTAGTAAACGTTCTAAGTCAAAATCTGTGCATTACTGACGGCATTCTATTTGCAGGTTTGAAAATAAACCAAAAACAAATGGAGAAGTCTGCTAAACGCCTGACATGATACGCGAATTTGCATTCTTTTTATTTGACTAGCCAATTTCACATTTTCTCAGTTGGCAGGAAATTTTTCCAAGAACCAGTACATTTTTGTTACATTTGAATCGACAGCTCTCTCAAATTTCTCATAGAAAGTTTTTTTTTTTTTGCGATCGGAAAAATGAGAAATGAAAATCAACCGATTTAAGATGAAAGCAAATATTTTTCTCGCCTTCAGTACCTATATCGCATACTAATTTTGATGAATTTGTGGAAAATATGATGGAGAAAGTCACTGTATTATAGAAATTATACCGAAGCTTCATAACTCCTGCTTTTATGACCCCCTTGTATGGCCTTTTGTAACCCACAGGCAGGACGTCGCCATATGCGCCTTTGCAAAATAGGCTGATCAATGTGCATGAAGAAAGAGCACTAATATATTTTGCGCATTTTCCTTCGCTAAGGAGGAATTAATTTTGCGCTCAAAGAGTTCAATCATTCTCTGTACTAGTAAGTTTCCAAACATGAATCAGAGAGACTTTTGGTAGGTTGGAATCGCATTGGTGCTGTCAATTCATCCTGGAGATCCAACGATAAAGAGTGGTTGGTTGGACGCACTTCCCGAAGAAGCAGAAGTTTCTGCGCTGGATACATTTCTGGATATGGTCAGGTAGCACTTTTGCGCCTTGAGGAAAAGGAAAAAAGTTGCGGAAACTGTTGGCGTCATGCTACAATAGAGTTCGATCATAGTACGGAGCATAATTTTGGGGGCACACAGAAATGGACACTCTAGAACGTCCTTGATCACTGAGTGTTAACTTGAGGCACAGGGAGGCAAGCCTGACCGTTCAAAATATCCGGTAGAATCTTTATTCGTGCATGGGGTCGTGAGCAGCAAAAGGAGGTCATCAATGGTGTATGTCGACCCTGCTGAACGTCTTACGAGGCGATTTTGCGCTTTCGAAGATGGATTTTGCAATTTCCCAAGGTGCTCTGCTTAGCTCAGGAGGATCTCCGTTTCAGGAATATGTTCCCGGAAAACATCCTCCAAGCAAGCTTTCAACGTGTACAGACGTCTTATACTCTTGTTAAGCCAACCTTCAAAAAGATCTCAAAAAATACGACAGTGGAGATGATTCCAAAGGTTGTAAAAACGATCGAATCTGCAAGAGGCACCAATGTACTCGGTAAGCAAGAACGGCTTCTATTAAGGACTGAAGCCAGCGCTAGATGCGCAATTTTTTTTGGAGAACAAATTTTTTCAAACACTAGACTAGTAATTTATAGGTTTTGTTATGTATATAGCTCACGACCACCTCACTGTGAGCCTTCGCTCACTCCAAACCGTTCACTAGTTTTCCGCTAATGTTTGCATCACTTGAGAGCAATACCCATTCACTTTCTCCGTCTCCATGCTCGTCAGAATAATCCATCAAGGCTGTGACGTCTACGTTGCCATTGGTCGTCTTCATGCATGAGGGAATAATATTCTCTTATGCGATGGATGTATTGATGCATTAAATAAAACAGCACTGAGTCCTTTTTTCAAATCACCCTTGACACCGCAGTAAGGCAATGAAATTTCTTGGCAGCGTCAGGAAATTTTGTATAACCAAATCCTCTCCCCCGCACTTCTCTAATGATAACCTTGACAGGATGACATCTGTCGCACCTCTCTACATTGATTCTGAATTCGTCTATTGCCTCATGACAAATATCTAATGTGTTCAAAATCCAACTGCCGTGTTGCGAGAACAGCAGGAGGCTTTTAATCAGGAAAATTCATAGCTTCCTCTGTTCCTATGAGGGTGAGCGAACATTTCCGCCTGTCCTCCTCGATTTCGCTCTCTTATTACGCTGTAGTAAACATATCAGGCACGATCGATCCTTTTTCGCTAAGCGTTCAGAAGGATTGAGCAACGAGCCCCGAAAACCTTCCTCAAAGCCGGTCACCGTATTGGCGATTGCTGGTGGCATTTCGGTAATCAGCTAAGAAATCACCATTGCATTCTAAGCTGTTCTGAAGCATTGGAGCAGAATTTGTTGCTTTATCAAATATGAAGGTGCTTGTTGTAACCCTGACAGCCGTGACGTGCAGAGGGAGCCCGAGTTGAACGTGAAGGGACACAGGGATAGTCGAAGTGATCTATTGGGGAGCACCACAGCTCCCAATAACGAGTAGAAACGTCGAGATGCGAAAGGTAACCAAGAAGAGCTGCCGATCCGAGAGCTGTCGAATGGAGAAGACTGAATCCGAAGGGCTGAAGTCCGACTTATATAGACCTCAGATATCGTCAGGGGCAGCATAAGAGCGCAAAGTCCATCAGTGACGTTATGTGAAGAATAATGAAGGAGAACCGCCTATATGAGCAAAATGATCATTGCAATGTTAGAGCACACACAGATTTAGATCACAAGTAGATATCTTGGATTGGCTCTCCAGCGTCATACCCAAAAGAGCTACAATCGCCGTTCCACTATTATGGCATAACGAGTGGTAACAGCGGATTGGGGATGTTTTCTTTCAAGTAAAATTGCCCTCATCAGTCGACAGAGCGCATAAAAGATTAACTTTAGAGCGCAAATAGTTCCGAATTCATCATAACTTCTAAAAATAAACGTTATATCGAGTTATTCGCATGACATGAACTGCTTTCAAGTGGATTTTATGCGCATATTCCCTTATCTGTGGTCGTTCTTTCCCTAACACTTACTGTTGAGTTTATATATATAATATCCTTTTGCACCTCAACGTAACGGTATTTCCACCCATGCAACAGTTATTTTCACATCGCGTTTTCAGTTTTCAATTCCTCCATCATAATGGGTCTTACGCTAAACATGATGCGTAGCAAAACTGATCACAGACGCAATTCTTTATATCTTGAAAGTTTAATAAGAAATCCAGATGTGGTAGGAAGATGGCACTCTACAACCAGGTGAAAGCAATAAGGTTTCCAACAGTTTGACGTTTTGCTTTGCGGCCGAAATTCGATCCACTGGCCACTGCCATTAGTTGAGACGGGACTCAAAGGGTGTCGCGAACAAAAAAAAAGGGGAGAGAGATATAAATGAAAATTTCACCGCAAGTGAGGACGTAATCCTAGAAGGGAAGTGAAGCCGTCGTAGCGAAAGGAAGTGCCGCCGTCGTAGCGAAGAGAAGTGCCGTCGTCGTAGCGAAGAGAAGTGCCGTTGTCGTAGCGGAGCGAAGTCGTCGTAGCGCAGCGAAGTACCGTCGTCGGAGCGTAGGGACGGGCCGTGAAGTCAAGTCATGCCCCCTCTGTAGATCTGTTGCAAGCTTTTATCCAGTCGATTGCTCCGCCTTGTCGGCTATTCAGTCCATTCGTTTGAATGGCGCATTTTTTGCTAAGAGATAAGGCACCATTCATTTGAATGGCACATTTTTTGCTAAGGTGTGAGGCAGTGTGTCGTTTCGGAGGTGTGAGAGTTACAGTCGGTGACGCCATGTTGACCAGAGATGGATCAGCGGAAGCGTCATGAATGGAGATTCCGATGATACGCATCTCAATGGCGCCTTCGTTCTTTCCTTGCGCCATCATGAATCACCGATACTTCGCGATGATTCGCGACAAAGGGAAAGTGATTTGCTTCATAGATGACGAGAGAGAGGGAGCACAAGGGCACCAGATTCAGAAGACTTGGAGAGGTCCGGTGAAGGTGTAGAGAGCCGAGGCAATAGTTTCAATGACGTTTTGATATTCTGTGCTTTATTTAGAGTTCCAGCAATGGTATCTGCATGGCTCTTTCAGCAGAATTCTCCGCCAATCAAAAGATGACTTCAAAGGGGAAGGGTCCTGACGAGAACCTGCTAAGAGGTTTTGGAAAGTCCCGTCAGAGATTCATTCAAAGAATGCAGTCACAGCAGTCCTCTACACATAACTTCTATAAAAGATCGAGTTTATTGCAGGCATAATTGTGTTTTGTACTGGCTTTGGCATCGTGATCTCGAAATTAGGCGAACGCGCCAGAATCCTCGTCGACTTTTTCGTCATCCTCGATGCTGTTATCATGCGATGGGTGGAAGCGCTCATGTGGTTCGCATTTCTGTTACTTGCATTTTACTCTGAGAAGTAAAGAATAACTGCGGCCACGGTTCGTTGTATGGTCTGTGCAGTATTTTGTCCTCAGAGCGATCAGCTGTTGCAGATTTTACCATAAGTGCATCCACTCCGACATGAATGAAGTATGGCTAGAATGGTGAAATTCCATCATCTGAATTAGTTAATATTAAAACTTAGGAGTCATATTTTGTTTTTTGTCACATTCTTCATAGCGGAAGCTTTCCTTTTATGAGGACGTGGTTTTTGCTTTTCGCAACTTCACAAACCTACCTTTTTCGGATGAAATAGAGCATGGGTGGATGCGAGGCGTAGGTGATTCGTGAACTGATGTAAAGGAGACATAAATGCAATACCGAAATAAGAAGAAGGGTGTACGACCGAGAAAAATGAATATATAGGTGGTAGTACGAAGAGGACATTATAAGTGCCTTCCTTTCTTTATTAGCCGTAACTTATTCCTGCATCTCAAACAGGAATGTAGACAAGACCTGGGCTTCCGATAGTTCCTCGCCAGATAGCGATCGATTGAAAATCTCACACTAGGGGTAATACTGCGCTGTGCGAGGACTTCTGGGAGAATGTTCTGTTCACACAGCGTCTAGCAAATGCAATTTACGCCTTGAGTGCATGAAAATTTTTCTTCTGCAATAGAGCATCGTCGTGACGTTACGTCTGTTTTTATGGATATATGAGATCTCTTGTGCTCAGAATGAAGATCATAGAATCACTACGGTGACAGGTGATGGATATAACGTAAACAGTGGATTGAGTTCCTATTATCAGTTCCACTGATACTCATCTCCCGCATAACTTAATAGAAATAGAAACGGTTATGTGCGGCTGAAGAAAAAAAACATTTTGTTGGAGTTGTTTTTGGTTGGCTAGTTCCTCATGAAAACACATAACCACGCATTCCATCGTTCGATGTGTTGAGGTTAGTCAGTTTTAAAGTTACCACGCCTAATTCCCTGATGCAGGTGACAGGGAAACAGTCGTAAATGATATGTGCTGAGGGTGGCTCTACCTCGCTATTGGGAAAAATACCTCAACGTTTTATAGACTGGTGCGTCAGATATACCTTCATGGTGAGCTTAGGTATACCCTGAGAAAGGAGGCCTGAGCGGCATGATGCTCTTAGACTTTGGCAAACTTTTCTGTTCCTAGTTTATGCATTCTTTCTTGTTTATTAAGCTCAGCCCTATGTTATAGTGGTGATGAACGTCAGTGCAGAGCTTCCGAAATGAAGAAATGGTTTTGTAATATCAAATTCAACGTCCCATTATTGTCTATTTCATTCCATTGTTTTCTCCAACCTAATATCACATGACGTACACCGAATACATTAAGCATTATCATTGAACAGGTTTGCTCCTCTGGGTATAGTTTGCCTCATTACGGGCAACCTCCTTGAGCTGGAAGACTTGAGCGACACGGCACAGGTACTACTGATGTATGCAATCACAGTTATCGGAGGTCTCGTCGTACACACGGTACTCGTTATGCCTGGACTATATTTTTTCATCACGAGAAAGAATCCCTTGCGAGTGGCAGAAGGCATGCTTCATGCTCTTGTCACCGCATTTGGTACAGGATCAAGGTACGTCTCTCATTCGTAATTCAAGGACCATGTACTTGTCAACACGCATGGTGGCTGTCTTATAATCTAGGCTCGGATTGTAATCCAGGTCCATTAGAGGTAAAGTTGGAATTTCCTATGAAGAGAATATTTTAATATTATTCGTTTCATTCAAAATGAAGGCAGGTTTCGTTCAAAACTATCACAGACGATATACTCGACGATGGAAAAGATTAATTATATTTCCATCCAGTGGAACAAAATCATAGGTTTCGTAAACGTGAGATTTATTTGTCGCACAAATGGAAAAGCTGTTAATCTTTTTCAGTGGTGCAGCATTACCGATTTCAATGCAATGTCTTGAAGAGAAATTGAAAGTTGATCGACGTGTAACGCGATTTGTACTTCCGCTTGGAACTACTATTAATATGGTGAGCATAAAATGTACAATATTCGGTATAATGACAAATCTCAAACATTGTTTTTTTGACATTCATATGCCTAGGAGGAAAGACGTATGTTAAAGTAGATTCAGTTGTACTTTATTAGCGAGAGCGATTCGAAGAAAAGTACCAAATAATTAGCGGAGAAAAATTGTCTTCGAGAAATCCAAAATTTCGAGAAGCATTCGAAAAAAAACAATCCAGCAAATTTCGAAATATCCAAATTCTGCTTGCCCCAAACGCATCCGAAATTTCATGGAAATAAAAATCACTAATTTTTCCCCATCTCGTGATCTTCCTTTCGAATAGCGAAAATTATATTGTCATTCTGTCACCGACCACAGAAGAAAGCGAACATCAGCGTACCATCAGAGAGTCTTATATGTTCAAAACGCATTCTACGATGAAGCTAACGCTATGGAAACTCATAGTGCATCACGCTATGGAAACTCATAGTGCCTTAACGAGCAACGCTCATAATTTAACGTGATTCAGGTAGAGTCACCTGCATCGTTAGCGTTACTGAAGGTTACCCAAATGTCGTAGTGCCTGTATAAAATGAAAAAGTTCCTTGAATTATTACCGCTCAGTTGGATATAGTCGTTGCTCATCATAATTTGCGAGTATTGACCAATCTTCTCTGAGCACCTGTTGTGTTTTGGAATTGCCACTGACCAATCTAGCCAATGTGACGTTTTTTTAGCGAATGTGTTAGAAAATTAACGAGTGGACAGAACAGTTTAGAGCAGGATGCTGTAGACAAGGAATGTGAGGAAAAGACAATATGGATTTTGCTCTGGACAGGTTATGGTTGATTAAGTCCATATGAGCCTGCCAATTCACACTGGCAATGAAAACAAATAGGCAACCAATACGCACGGCTTTTTTAAATTTTGCATGTCTGTGGGTTCATCTTACCATGGTCCAGCTCACGGTTTACTTCAGCAAAGAGTTTACAACGAGTTTGTTCGGATAACGTTGTTCGAGTCACACACTGAAACAAGATGGGTACATTTGCCCAGAACCTACATAGCATCCTAAAGTGAAGACCACAGTATAGAAGTGTCTTAGTTGCTTATCTTTGTCCACAATACCGTTTGAACGTGAACGCGAAATTCAGCAGCGACTCTAACCATCCCTTGAAAGGATCCTCTGGTTTATGCATCATACATTTTTTTAAATCATGATTTCATCAACTGAAGTGCAGAAAGGAAAAAATGCGATCGACTGGTATGGGGAACCTTAGGGCTTACCGTCAACGGCAAGGTTCTCGCTATAGTGCCATCACTTATATTGCGATTCCAAAACAACGTCTTAAGGGAATCGTTCGTAACTGTTGTACTTTTTGCAACTCCTGCGCAGAAATAGGCATAAGTTCCATTGCACATCTTGTGCACATGGTGAGAAGGTTTTAGCCGCCGTTTTTATTATAAATCAGCAGAGCTTCTGAGTTACCGCATCGCTTTAAATGGCTTTGAACTGTGTGTTGGCACAACGACGGTCAGGTTGATTGCGATGTGTTCTCATGATGAAACCTTTTGTTTTCTCAAACTGAGGCTGGAAAGCTCCTTGTGAGAGAAAGAAGATTTGTGCCTGGCAAGCGCCTTAAAAAGTACAGATGTAGTCACACCAGTCTTGATGAGGCATGTGTCGTCAACAAAACGATATTGCAGGTAGTATGCAGATGACAGAAAAGGAAACAGCAAGATCGCTGGTTTATCAGAACAAAGAATAACACAATAAAGACTCACGATACACGTGGAATAAAACTTACAAGTAATGCAGGCCTGTCGCAACATCAACAATATGTAAGCAGTAAATAAAGCAGAGAAATTTATAACAAAACGACACGAAGTTGGAGGCAGGTTGTGCGACTTGAATGATATACGATACACCATGGGCGCTATAAAGCTGCTCTAAAATGAAGTTCCTGCAACAATTATGGCAGTGTTTGAAATACGAAATTCCATACACTTATTTTACGAGAAATGAGATGTCAGACGATCGCGTTTGTGCCGACCGCCAGGTTATCTGAAGAAGATCAAATCACTACTGCCTAGCACTGCTGTTTACCGATGGTTACCGCAATTTGGTTTTCTTGAGCCGTTGATATTTGCTTCCTTATGCCCTTCACCTTCTCTGCTGGATTCGAAACTGCTCGAACTCTTCAGCAGTGAGTGAGATATGGCTGTGCTTAACAAACAAGCTGGTCTGATCTGAACAGGGCTCGTCACTTGCCCCCTCCTTTTCTCAACCAATGTGTATCAACCTCGTCGTTGGTTCGTGCCAAGTTTGCTTGCAAGCATGGGGGATACTTCTGAGCTTTGCGATCGCCCGACACCTCAAACTTGGGTAACTAAACTTTTAATGTTCTCTCAAGCAACATGCAAACGCGACGTAACTAAAAGGGAATACAAAAACATCATAAGACATGACGGAGATGGCTGAGGTGGCTTTTTATCGATGCATTAATTAACGAGATGCGAATATATAATAAAGAGACCGCCAAGCGTCAATAATATTGACAACCAGCAATGATGAGCAAGCTGAGAAAAAGGAATTCAGTAATACAACACGGAAGATGAAAGCATGCCGACAAAGCGCAAAAGTCTTGCACCTCCATACGAACAGCAACGCCGTTTTATTGAAACGATATAGTCGCTATGGCAAGAGGTCAAATTACACAGTTTCGTGAGTTGCTGCGTTGAGACACATTTCACTTTCACGTTTCTAGCAGCTGGATAATTCCCTCGCGTGTCTTCGCGACAGCATGAACGTTTAAGTTTGCGAGACATATATGCGATGCGCTGGAATTATAATCAAACGATGAGATTAGGGCTGACTGATGAGCCACAGCCAAATAGAAGAAGTCATGCTGAAGACAAGGGAAGACTGGTATGAAGCACTGAGACACGCGCAACATTCAGGGTGCTTAGGTAGTACAGTTGGTGCTCAAAGCACTATGTGACATGGCAACGAATAAATCGACGTTGGCCAAGTTTTAGCCAGTGGAGGAACTTATTGGTGAGTATAGGTGGCCGTGACGTTGGAGATGCTGGATGAAAATGAAAACGATGGAACACTACTGTATCTCTAGCCGTGATAACGTTGAGAGGAGACCGAGTGGGACGCGAGGAGACACGGAGATAGTCGAAGTCGTTTATCGAGGGGCACCACAGCTCAAAAGACCAAACTGGAGAGGGCCGACGAACCAAGAAAGCTGCAGGTAGAGAGCCGTCGATGGAGAAGACTGAATCCGAGGGCTGAGGCCCGCCTTATATAGGTTTCAGGCAGATCAAAAGCACACAAGTCGATCGATGACATGGCGCGAAAGATAATGCTATAAAAGCAAAATGGTCACCGTTACATCACGAAAGATATCTTGGGTTGGCTCTTTAACGCCACACCCAACAAACACTTTAATCGAGTCAAGTGTGTAAATCAGGGCTCTCAAATCAGTGTCGTCAATAACTTGTACTATTCCTTTAGTGAGGGAGGAATCGCCATGAATTCGCCCTAGGCGATACGTCGGACGCTTTTTTTCGATAGTATTTCATTTGTTGAAAGCATTAAAGGGATAGAAACGGAAATGAGAAAAGTATGTGAAAGTTAACGGAAGATTTTACAGGATGGGAAAAATCATCGCAACCCTTTAGCCGGCAGAGTTTAAAAAATGCCTATTTGAAGGATGGCAACGCGCTCTACGAGGCAGTCGCAGTAATTTTCATCGCTCAACTCAACAATGTCTCACTTTCCATGGCAGAAGTTATCACAGTAAGGTAAGTTGTCATATACCTAGTCCCCAAAACCCTTATCTTTAACCCAGGTATAGAATGCTAAACAACGCATAGCGGAGGGCGTCAACTAAAACGTCAGCGAGAGAGTATGTTGAAACACACCTGGCGACCCGTTCCGAAATTGCGGCTGTAGGCGAAACGGCGGCTATCATAGACTTCCGTTTTTTGAAAGCAGAACCAGCAAATAGCGGTGAATAAATGCTGAGATATCTCTTAACTTAGGTAATTATATTAGGCAAATTTAGATTGAAGTCTGGAAAAAACTGATAAAGACGCAAAATTGCAACTCTTGTGATGCCTCCTCATCGTAAATTTACGCTAATTTTTCGTTGTTGATCATTCATCAGAAGCCAAGCATGGTGTCGGAAATGAGGAAACGTTGGCTTTTTGTTTGCAAAAACATCGAAATTTGTCAGCAAAAACCTCGCTATATGTGCTTTTGGTGATACTCGTTTGCGCAATGTGACAGCAAAGTGCTTGCAGTTTGACTGCTACTATAGCATCGATAGGAATGGGCTCAGTACCAGCCGGATTGGTCAGCATTCTTCTAATTTTGAACACAATCGGACTTCCTGCTACCGACGTTCCGCTTTTGATCACTGTTGATTGGCTCATGTGAGTCTTACGCTATCTCTTAAGTTTTCTTCCATTCAAAATATTCCCGAGGAGATGCAAAATGGTGATGATTATTACTGCTTTTCGAATTCATCGTACATGCTGGATTTGCTTCCATGTTTCTGAAGACCTCGAGATCACAAAGAGGGTAAACGAGCGATTCTGAAGTTCCCATTTGCTGATACTTCTTGCCGCCACTGTTCACTGCCCATTCGTTCGTCCCACCCAAGTTTAACCGTACTTCCAAACATAGATAACAATACCTCGTGCTTTATAGCTGCCGAACTCAGACGACGATATCTTTTAACTCGAATACCCTACGATATCTACAGCAGCAGCTTCCTCCGCATTTGAGAACAGAGGCCGTTGGACCTCGACTCAGACGACGATTTAAATAGTTTCCCTCCCCAGGGGAACAAATTTGAACTGGAATTATGTTAACAATATTTCTCGACTTTCATGTTTCCTGAGCTATCAAAGAGCGCAGTACTGCATTTTGCTCGTCCATTATTACCGCTGCTAGTTATAGATAAATAATGAATGAGTTGTTGTATTAATGGCTTGTATTGCTGGACGAGATTTATGCAACATTTTCGTCTTTTACAGCGATCGTATACGAACATCGGTTAATGTACTCGGTGACGGTTATGTAGCCGGAGCCGTCGCCCATTTATTGAAAGAACGATTAGAAAAATCGGATAAAATGAACGAATATCGCGCTGAAGTAAAAGAAGAGATTGGTAAGCAGTAGTTCACCCTATAATCAACAGGATATGGAGCCTCTTGACGAAAGCTTATAAATGCAAGCAATAAGGCAGATAAATAGAATACGACGCGCTTCCTGTCTAAATCATTTGGCTTATCCTTGGATTTGTATCTTTGAATCCAAGCCTTTCCTGGTGTGTGCATAAATGCAGTCAGCTGAAGAATGAATAGGTGCAAGCAGCCGCAGCCGACTAATTGCCAACAGAAAAGGATGAATTATGGATCATGGTGAATCACTTGGCTTACTCCTGAACGCATTTTCAAGATATAGCTTGTAAACCCATCGTCCTTCTTGTCACAACAACTTCCCATCACAAAGCGATTCTATTAAGTATTGTCGTTGCTTACGCTTGCCTAGGCGTCTTAACTGTGGGAACCGCTAAGTAAGGTCGCAGGAATTTGCCATTAAAATTCTGCTTTTTTTTCTTGTTCTTCAAATGGCTCTTGTAACGAAGACGAACAGTCGCTTGAATCAACACTCAAATCCGTCCGGTTCACGTGATACACACCATTTTGTTTTACCGATGCGAATTTGAAACTCTGCTGCTTGTAATAAAAATGGAAGCAGCATAGAGTATACGTTCCATGAATTGAAGTTTAGCTGAGATCAGCAAAACGCAAGAAATTCTCCCATGACCATCGGGAGGAACCACTGTCGAAAAAGAGGTCACTTAGAAACGTTAACACAGAAGAAGTCCTATTAAGGCTACGAAAAACAGCGTGTGTAGTACCCCCGTTCTAAATGCGGCTGTTGAAGCATTGCTTAATCATATACTCGCTCACGATTTGTCTTCAGTAGGTCAACGATTTGCCCAATAATTCCCAAGCGTTATTTACGGGTATTTCGTTTGTATATAGTCATCCGCATCCTTTCTCCTTCACATAATGAAACCTTGGTAGTCGGATGATCGAATGTATGCGGCTCCTAGATTCGTATTCAGCAAACTATTCAAAAAGGGATTGGGTTCTCACTACTACTATATCAATGTGTGAATTTGGGAAGGATCCATCGAATTCTGTAGGTTGTGGATGGAAAGATCGAACAGTAGAGTTTGAAGCAAAAGCCGGTCGATGTTTAGAGCGTTCCCTTGAATTACCCGTCACATTCGCACCTTTCGCAACCTCTCATAGAATACCGACCACGAGTATTCTCCCTCCTCAATGGCTGAAACTTTCTTCTATCTGCTCTCAATGTGTCTTTAAAAAATGACCGAACCACCTTCGTGAACTGAAATTTTTCTAGAGTTAGGCATTTGAGTGAGTGAACGAACAAGAACGTAGAGGACAGTCTAGGATTCTGTAGAAAAAAGATTGCAATATTCATTCTATTTCTTTTACTTAATCAGATATCCTATCTAAAACATATGTGATAATATTGATGAGAATAAAAAAGCGCTATTTAGAGCTTCTGAAATCAGCTGCAACAAGCCGACGATCTTCATTGAATTGGGTCGACGTAACATCACAAGCCGTATCTCCGAATAGATCGCGTATGAATTCAATCACCGTATTCAGTGATAATAAATTATCATGGCGGACCGCCTATAATTCGCCGAAACAAAAACTAAATGTTCCATTGAACAGAGTACAAAATATATAATGCGAAAAGTAGTTCATTTCTTCCGAAAATTCTTTTTTTCAAATATTCCTATTAAATATTGCAAGTGAGCCTTTTCTCTTTTGTTAAATAAATGCTCTTTCTTTTATACGCCCCATCATTAAATGTATTTCTGGATGAGGCGCACAGCTAAGATTTTGAAATTGTGAACAAGTGTTCATCCTTGAATTCAACGAATATTGCGATGATTTAGCAATAGCATTTTCATATTAGTAGACGATGAAAAATCCATGATTAGTGATATTATCCGTTAATGGGATTGAAAACGATTGTGCGAAAGAGCTTGTGCATCTTTAATGAACGAGTCGGAATACACATCACATTAATATAAAAGGTAATCTACAAAGAGGAGAGATGGTTAAGCTCACAAAGGTAAAAATAAATCGATAAACGAAATTTCTGCATGTTTTTTCTTAGAGTTTTCTTTTAAAAAAATTCTTGAGTTTTGGAAAGAACTTGTTAATGGGTGGGTGCAATTTATTTCCTCAAAAAGAAATATTTGCAAGTAAACGTATGTGAAGAATAGTGCCAGAGCAGATTTGAACAGTTCTCGAGTGAGATGCATTTTTGCATAATGTCTATGTGACAGCTAGTTTCATAAATTATCAATGAACAATGAACATAGAAAATTATTACCTTCAGATGCTAATAGACGAGATCGTTTGTATAAGCCTCCTACAAAGGAATCTTTTGCACTCCGGTCTGAAGGGTATAAATGAAAGCTAACTTATTTCAAAATGCAAGTAAATTCTTTCACACTTTCATATTTCTATAATTCTTTGCAGAAGTCATAGACCAACGACAAAAAAACCATATAGGCCACCTCGCTATGAGCTCAGTTACACATAAACATTATGCAAATCTAGCGTCAATGATTGACGAATTGAAACTATCAGCTAGAATTCGCATACCTGACCAGGTGGACACACACACAAATGTGGCGCTGCGATACTGCGCATGTACAAGAAAGTTTGCGTAAAATATGTTGAAATATACGTAAATAACAAAAAAAAGAGTCGTCATAGTGAGATAATTTCGATTTCAGCACTTTTTTCTTCACGCTGTTGATGTTTGAAGAATGCGGCATTAATTTTTTGCTATGCAACGATAGTCAAGTCAATTCGAATTTCCTGTACTCGAACATTGAATATATCTAATATACTGTTAAAGTAATCCAACTCTTGCATTTACAAGTATTCTCTCTGCATGAAACCATTATCCGATATATCTAATCCTCTAGACAAGCACATAAATTTCATCAGAACAAAGCGACTGACATTTTTCTTGCATTTTAGGTGTTTCTAAATCTATAGCAACTGAAACGAATGTGATAAAATTCGACGGAAATGAATAGTTGTGTTTAAAGAGATAAAACGTCGAAAATCCTAGGCGTTTCAACATTTCCATGGAAAGTCTGAAAAGCGAATGGCATAGTGACTATATAATGCGATTCTTTGATCTTTTCCCTCTACGTGTTGTACACGATACCATCACATTTATTAATCTCTCATCTTTACTGTTCGCTGAAAATTTCATGAATGCAAATGTCAGCACGACAAATAAACCTTTTTTTTTTTGCTCTTAGTCAGTATTCGTAACACCAATAACAACATCAAAAGCAGGCGTAAATATTGGTGGAATCGGCGCTTCCACTGATATATTATCCTATCGTTCTATGTTTTTGAATCTCCTGAATGCTGCACGTACTGAAATCTCGATTATGCTATCCTGATGAGAAATTGTGCTTCTTTTCTTTCTTTTCTCGCTCTTATATTTCAAGTACTGCAGAATAGAGATAGGACAAAAAAGAGACAAATTTTGACTATTAAGTCATTTTCAAATGTGATATACAAATAAAAATCGCTTTATACTAAATTGATTGTATCAATGAGATGCGTATTCACTAACCTATGCTATAGGTTTAGTTAGTGTGCACATCTCTCCTTGTCTAAAGTATTCGAAGTAATTTTTGATGATGGATTCGCGGATGAACTGAAATATTTATATATAACGGTGTGCATATTGTAGCCAGACAAAGAAAACTTTTATAGGCATAAATCTTAAGACGAACATAAAGGAAAAAGCGGTGAAATCCATTAAACCAATTTCCAACTTCGTACCGTTGTGTGGATTCTTGGATGTTTATACATAAGCACACATGAGGGAATTTCAATATGCTAAAAACCTCTCTCTGAACATCTTTATCAACTATCTGCAGCTTATCTCTGGATTGTCATGCGTTAGGTTGTTAAATTGGCCAAAAAAACCAGAACATATTTTGTAATCAATCCGGCTATATTTTAAAGCAATTTCATCACAAGGATGAGAATCTCCTGACGATCTGCATGAGCTCTCGAATCAGTGAATATATGAACGTACCATTTCATATGTTTTGTCACATTTGATTTATTAGTGTCATATTAAACTGGTTCTGTTTTTTCCTGAGGGAAGTGTAAAGTTGCGTCTCGTCACAGCTTCGACCTGCTTTTCCACTTCTAATGCACTAGCAAGGTTAAAACGTTAATAAGGCTAACATTTTTCTTCGTCACATCGACTGCCGTAATTCTGATGAAAATTTTTAGAGGAAGATAGGTGTTATCACATATATCGGAAAGGTGGGATTTTTATAGCTTTCAAAAATAGCAAGAAAACACTCGGTTGGAACATTGTTTCACTGATTCATCAACTTTTCAATCCATAATTCATTGAAAGATTTTCTATAACTTTCTAGGTGTTCTCATCTAGAAGAAAGCATGGGGTTTTTAAGGATCTTTTGGGGAGGATGCGCTGATATGTGTTCGAGAAAGAGTTGCATATTAAAAATTATCTCCTACCTAACAAGTGGTTTTGCGGGCTAGTATTTTGGACTGATTCGGTCTGACTACGCAGTTGCAGGAACCGTTTGAAGAACTCCATGAAATCGTGTTCTCTATAGGCATAAACTGTGTAATAATTTTGTCTGAACTCATGAGAAATCCTTCTTAATTCATAAGTAATAAAATTCAATACTCATAGGACACTCTTTATGGCAGAAATGGAGATATTCAGCAGAGGTATACGCCACATGAAATATCACTGTACCTGTTGAACTAGCCAATTCCTTGCAATAATCCGATGATTGTAGACTATAACAAGTTCATAAACAAGCAATATGATACAGTAGATCCTATGTGGCGGTACCAATGAAAGTAGCGTTGAAACCTTTGAAACGATGAAGCAAAAAGTTGGCAGTCCTTTGAACTTTTCTGTTCTCACCAATAAAGTCTAGTTCATGCCCACCACATTCAATATTTTTGAGTCATAGGGCTTGAATAACAACTCAAAACTTATGCTTATCATATCAATTAACAATGAATTATAGTTGAGGTGATAAAGCGATCCGATTTCCTAGTTGTTGGCTGTAGTTAATAGTTAATGCAACAAATTTCCACTGCTAATAGAAATGAAAATTGTTGATGCAGTTTTGACGTTTTATTACTTTTTTCTTGTTACTTTTATTACTTGGTCAATGAAATATAATTTATAAAATCTTATGGCTTTATGCGCATTACTATAGGTTATTTTGATCTTCTTCGTTCGAAATTCTGCACCTTAAGATAGTTGTTCGATGATGTGACATATGCAGTATAACACTTGATGCGACACCTATAAAATAACAAACACTACAAACACCTAAATTGAACGGCTCTATCATTCCATTGGTTCCTTTATGTTCAAGGCCGAATTCCGCCCAATCGATTATTGAGATGCCGTACAGATAAGTGATATGGAATTGGTTTCTAATATAAGAGTTTGACATAATTTCTGCCTAATCATCTATATTCGATAAAATATTAGTTGCTTTTGATGCTACAAAAGCACATGAATTTTATATTCTACGGTTTGAAGAATTGTTTGTTCACGTTGCTCTCAATATTATATTTGTATTCAGTCGATTTTTAGTTGGTTTTTTTTTTAAATTTCGTGTGAACGTTTCAGATTCGGCGTAAACAAGCCGTATTGTGTTGAGCACAATCATTTCACCTCTAACATCGTGGAAACTAGAAAATAAAAATTGTAACCTCGATCATTTATCAAAGATAAACGATTATCATTTCAAAACGCAAATCGTTCATCAATAAAACGTCAAAGTCTTCGCTCGTCGTTATTTTATCCTACTTCATAAATACTCACTTATTTAATGTTGTTTTTTTTTCGGATATCCATTTCACTGTTTTTCCGACAAGTTTATTATATCGTGATGAAGTTTTCTAGTCGCAACGCCTCCAATTTCTGGAATCTTTCTCTTATCAACAATTCTGACCTTTGTCGGCGATTGAGAGTACTGATCTCAATGACAAGTAGCCGTTTTTGATGATCGCGCAAGTGCACTCTACGACAACAAGCAGTTGGCTACATAGAGATGATGAAGCTTCATTACACTGCTTGCATTGACCGGAAAACATTGCCCGTCGTATTACTCTCCTATTAACATCAATGCTTTCTATGCTCTAGTTCTATATAAATAACCGACCGAATATTCAACTATGAAATCGTTTCTATTTCAGAGATACTTTTTTTCGTAAATTAAGGAATTTGATAGCGATATTTTCGCCGTTGTATTCCCTATTATATGTTGTAATTATTCATTAGTGCATGGAAAAGAATGTTTTAAATATTTATCTCAAGAATAGATTACAGAAGAGAGCATTCAAATATAATAAATATTATATGACATTGTTGAATTTCTCATTGAAATCATTTCAAAGCGCTGAACCTTCATAGGCTATCACTCAGATTGGAAACAGTAGTTCCGTTTGCACAATATTCAATTTGCATATTCGAATATAACTTATAGCTGTTAATTTCCTCTCATCCACTTTTACAGTTTTACATTAATAGGTTGTTTTTCGCCTATTTAGCCTACATTTATCGCCCAATTACATTTCCAATATGCTTTAATTTTCTTTGCTTGATTTTTTTTTCATTTTACCTTATGCTAGTCTACTTCAAGAGTTCGACAACTCCTGTTCGAGATTTGGTAGCTAGCGTCATTTGCATAGATGGAATGCTATGCACTCACAGTTTATATTCCTAGTAGTTCGCGCAGGTGACCACAAATAAAATTTCTTTCTGCATATGGATTTTTTTAGATCGTGCTGCATAATGGCAAGAATGGATTTTTTTTAATGCGGGAAATTTATGCGAAATGGGAGGGAAGGAAGGATGCGTGTGAGAGGATGACGAGACAAGTGCATGTGCCCAGCTGGACCCATCGGCTGGATTTCTCAAATGGCAAGGGGCAATGGTAAGGGGGACGAGCTTTGAAAGCGGTTTTTTCCCACTTGTCCATAGGGCAAGATTAAAGTAAGCTTTTCAGTATAAGGTCAGTTAAACTAGAATCGTCTAAACTAAGGTGAGCCGTACGAATTAACTGAACTTGTTTGAATTGCAGTGGGGATTGTCCTAATCGACTTCAGAAATTGAAGTGAGATGGAGTATAGATGAGAGACGAGGTTGCTACTGCTTTGTTAGCGTGCACACTATAGATGTTGGACGTAGTAAGGTGAGGGGCTGGAGAGGGGGTTGTGGAATTTCACATTTCATTTTGTGCTTGTTTCAGAAGGGCGGTTTCTCCTTCTAAACCTTTGCTTTCGCCTATCTGCTTCTCATCGGTGACTTACGCTACCGTCTAGATAGATGGTAAAAGGTTTGACTGATAGCGTACGAATGATGGTTGCTCGAAAAAAAAAACTCGCTTTTTGCATCATTTGCATGCATATTTTTCGTCCGATTTCTACCTCTTCGCGTTTTTTAACGACGAATATTGAACACTGCATTTGCAGAATCGTATGGCAGAACATGGCAGGCAGCAATCGTTCACATTGAGACACCCTGATTGTGAAAAAGAAACGTGAAGGCTATAGGCATATTGTGAGGAAATTATCAAAAAATTCCAGGAAGCCTCTAGATTTCGTACCATAACTTTAAATACTTTTTTTGTAATGACAGTTTGCTGTGAAGTTTTCCAGGACTTCTTGATGCAATTATAAATATTCTTTAGACGATAATCAATTTCATCGAATTTGTTCCATTTAATTGCTGTATTCATGGAATTCATCAACAATATGAAAACTTCACTTAAAACTTATGTCAATAAAAATGTTTTTGACTAATTGAATGTGCTGATTTCCATTCCAAGGTTTCTTTGAATAACTATGTCGTTGGGTGAGATGATAGGAAACCGGTTTCCCATTTCGCGTCTCTCATTCTGCACTTGAAGTAGTGGTATTCACTTTGCTTTCACCATTTGTCTCGATAGGGATAAACATCATGCAATTACAATTTGTTATCAATCACACCTATAGATTACTTCTGACAAGCCGGCTACCCCGTACCACTTCATAACTTTTACTGTCTAGTCTTCATTCTCACAGTATTGTGCCCTTCCTTTCAAGTTCCTATAGATTACCAGATATAATGTAATGCAATTTTTTTAAACGTTATTTTCCACTTCTTCATATCTGTCGTTTACATCAGACCACCATCGAATGCGTTTGTCTGAAGTACTTCAGTGAAATTTCTAGTGGAGAAGATCTTATGCAAGTATAACGGCTGAAATTTCACATGCTCACTTGAGAAGATATCATCAGCCGTATTCAGTTCCATTCCCACAATATCTTTGAGATGATATGAGGATTTTCCATGTATTTGCTATGCATTGACGAAACTATCATTTTATTCGATATAGATTTTATTTCTTCGTTAAAAAAATTATACAATACTCTCATTTTCATATGATTCTCGGCCTTCATCATATATTTTGTAATTTTATCTTTGTTTCGTCATGTCTTGAGAATTTAATTTTTACTCATACAATCATTTCAATAGCAATGATTTTTTACATAAATATGAAGAACTTGTCTTTTGCTTCACTCTCGGCTTATTCTTCAACAATCATATCGAAAAAATTTTGAAATATAATTCGAAAAAATCCTAAAAATTTACTCCCATACAGAAATAATCAAAATTTTCAGCGCAACATATTTTTCCACCATTATCCTGAAACTCACTGCTCGTGTGAAATAGGCGCCTGATCACACTATCTATTTCCATTGTAGGCAGTATGAGTTCCCGTCGCGCTAAGCGGCATATATATATATATATATATATATATATATATATATATATATATATATATATATATATATATATATATATATATATATATATATATATATATATATATATATATATATATACTGCAAGGGGGGGGGGGGGGGAGGGTGGGAGTAATGGGAAATGCGGAACGCTGCAAAAGGAAATGGTCTCTGTATTTTCCGCTGCATAGTGCATTTGCGCCAATAGTTGCCAGACCCTAGTTATCCACATTTTAACATGATAGTGAAAGATCTCCTATTACTATTAAAATAACTGTTAAAAAGTATGCAAATAAATCTCGTAAAGATTGCTCAGCGTTTCATTTGTATACCGAACGAATAATGCTGCTGATTTCTGCCCTTATGTGGGTGAATATCTAAAGAATGCTGTGTGAAATTTTGAGTGACCGGAGATTCCTTGAAAGTGCTATGGATATCATCGATGAATCGCGTGCAATTTCGACAGTTGATTATGCGGTTTTTGTGTCGAGTTTATTCCTCTCGGTTGGAACAGGTATTTATCACGCTATCAGGTAATCGCTTTTTTGTTTGGCTGCTTAATATCCGCGCTTATAAATTCATCGTTTCGAGGTTTGGTCTACAGGCTTCCAGCACATTGCGACCGCTTTGTGCCTATCATATATTTTAATTATAAGCCAATTCTAGTTAGAAATAATGCCGAGAGGAGCTATATTCAGCCAAAGAATGCGTTTTCCTTCGTTTCCAAAGGGCAATACATTTGTTAAGTTCTGTGAAAAACTACCACTCTATACAAACTGCAACGCCAATCGTAATTAATAAAATCTACACTTGGGCAGTTGCGACTGTTTTGTTTGAGTACTAAATTCCATATTACCGCTTTTTCTGCTATTCCACGCCTCATATCATGTCTCTAGTAAATGCATTTCAACTGTATTTACCTTACAAACGAATTTCGCACGTGATATATAATATTATATTTTGGTAGAAATAGTTTATGAACGCATATCTTCCAAGAACATAGCAGAATTATAAAAGACACTTTTTCTTCGCCACCAAACTATCCCAATTCCTCCCATACAAAATCCCTTATTTTATTATATAAAAAATAAAAAGAATCTTATTTTTGACGATAGAGTTTTTCCAAAAGATTTTGCAAATGTACACTTTGAGATTTGTGCTATTTGAAAGTGAAGAGCTAATAGCATTCGTTTGTTTTTTTTTTCATATGCACTGAATTGGCTCTCATTTAGAAGTCGACTACTATTAAAAGAGTCTGGAGTGAAAACATCACAAAAAGATGAATACATGATGGGTGGTCGAAAGATGCCACCAATTCCAGTTGCACTCAGCCTTCTAACAACATTTCTTTCTGGAATTCTAATGCTTGGAGTACCTGCCGAAATGTTCGAACGAGGTAAGTGTTGAATTAATCTTCACTTTTAACTGCGATAAAAATTTCTCTAAAAAACCGAACTTATCAGAGAATCTTCGTATCATACTAGCGAAAATTTTTTTTCTAGGTGCCTCGTATCTAATGCGGCTCATAAATATCTAGCTCACTAAAATTGTTGTTACATTCTCACATGCCACTTAATTGTTAGCGCAGAAATGATTCGCATAAATAGGCACTTACTCCTAATAATACTAGAGAATTCAACTTGGACAATGCTGAGAAAAAAAAGCCTGATGATGAGCGTTGCAGCGTTCATTGCTTCTACTACATTTTTTTAACGGGTATAATCGCAGTCATATATTTGTTGTTGCATGGATAGCATTCAAATGAAGATAGCAAAAAAAAAACGTTGCAGGATTTAGTCCTGAAGGTGAAAGAATTGTTTTGGCTGAAAATGATAAGCAGTGATATTGATAATCTCCGTGATATTAAAGCCAAGAGCTTGAATATACCTCGATTTTATTCAGGTGCACAAATATGGTTGAACTTCGTGATCGGGGCCGCTTCATCCGTTCTCACTGCGTTAATTTTTCTACCAATATTCTACCGAATGAAGAGTACCTGTCTTCACGAATATTTCATTTATAGGTATGAAATTCTAAGTCGACTATAAATTCTAAATAACACAAGCATCTTCTTATTCTTTCTTGACAGCAAAATATACGCATTAAATTTTTTACTATTTGCATAAAAAATTGTACAGTTGTTCCTCTATTAGAAATTCCGTTTATGCTGATTCGCATGCCGTTATTGAGAATATGAACTGGTGTGATTTTTCTTGAATGATATAAGAGAAGTTAGCAGGAGCTTTATTGCAATTAAAGGTAGTACAGCTTCTGCAGCAGGTGAGATTACATTTGAAAAAGGCTACGAAACCATAACTGCGCAATTTCTTGGCGTGCTCATATTTCCAGTTGTTCACTCAACTTCTTTATTAGCCACTGCCCAATTTTATCATTTCGATTTCGTAAAGAACTGATATGTAGTTACTTTAGAGCGTTTTCGTTCAAATATGATCGGGAAATCCATTGCATTGCATTTCTATTGCATATTGCATTACATTTGCGCTGATATTTATTAATTAAGGTTCGATTCGAAAATAATTCGACAGATGTTCTCGGCTTTATTTCTTCTCTTCACAATTTCTTATATGTCAACTGTTATATACGCACCATCGGTCGCTTTATCACCTGTTCTCCATATCGATAAATGGATACTCATTCTTGTGAGGATTTTAAATTGGAATTCAGTTGGATGGTTTTGCCTAGGCTTCAGCAAATTCAGCTATACAATTCTTTCAGCACTAAATTACACCATTTTATCGGATTTAATCTTGTCTAAGGTGCCATGGTGGAGAATTCAAATGGAAGCGATTGCTTGATTTTTCCAAAAATTGTTGATTTTCACTCGCGAACTACCTTTTCGATAGCAGTAATTAGGATGCTAATATCAGTAAGGACTTGCTTGTTGAATACGTTACTGCATAATTTGCAAAAATATCGCTTTTGAATTCTATCTGACGATCTGCTCGATATGTTCTAAATCTATCAATTTTTCTTTGCCAAACCTTTAACCATCATTTCAGTCTGTTCTCCCGCCGTGCATTTGGCACTTCAAAATAAGCCGTCAGAAAATATTGGAAAATCAAGCTCAAGCATTTGAAGAAGGAGAGTGGCATTTTCCATTTTTAGGTTTTTGGATTGACCACGACTCTCTATACGACAATTGGAGGTTTGAAAGCAGTTGTATGGACTGATTCGTTGCAGGTTCCTTAGTTGAATATTTCATGACTGCTTAACTTCGGTATTCTCTTTTCGTAATTTTCCTAGACGCAAGCTCAAGCTTGCTGCTTACAAATTATAAGCAATAAAAAAAGGTCACATACAAGAACCTTAGCTATATTATTGCCCAGAAGGGTGGATATCAATTGTAGCATCACACAAGAACGTTTCCGTTTTCCTTGGAAAATGAATGTTGGCTCGCTTAAGAGACAGAATGCGTTAATTTGCATTTAATAGTGATCAGTATGCGAAAATCTTCGGCAACAAATATATGTCGTCTTATCTCATTTCACGATCGAATATTTTAGCATTCGTTTCCTATTTAGCATTGTTTTCGAGAAATTTCCATCGGTTGTTCAGTTTTCTTCTCATGCAAAGCGTTAATTTCGGTTCAGAAACTTTATAACGACCGTCCAACGGGTTATTACGGTGCATTCAATCTTCTCATAATAGCGCTGACAATTGAAAATTGCAGCCAAGTGTTTTACTAGGCTTGCCATTGGCAATCTCCGATTAAACAAGTTGCCTCATGTCCGCTATAATCCTTTTCCGGATTGCACAGGAAGGTATCATTTTCCAATGCGATGCATGCATAATTTTCTAGGCCATAATGATGTATGGAGGAGTATTTGCGTTAATTTACAAAGGACTCTCTCATCCGCGTGTTGGTGGTTTTTGGCCAGTCTGGAATCTCGCCTATGATACCGGTAGGGTAAGCGAACTGTGGAGGATGGATCCGAGTCCGGCACAGGTTCCCTAATTACTAATCTAATAACTACACTTCTTTCAACTGTTTTTGCATTTTTCACTACGTCAACAATTTATTCACGTCAAATTAGACAATAGATACATCAATTATCGATTTGTTGCTATATCAGATGATCTTTGCCCTTTCACTTTCTACAAAAATGACCACATTTTTTCTTTGACGTCTTTGATGAGCGAAAACAAACTGTTATATGAATTCCTGCATGAGCACTACAACAGAATTCTTTCAAATTATGCATTCAAACGAATATGTGAAACTCTTTTCCCTTCGTTACCTTGTGCCCGAATATGAGCAAAAATCTAATGACAGTCGGCTGACACAAAAAGCTCTATCATTAGCACCAATATATTAGAGTGAATGGTACAATTATTTTAGTACAATAGCCTATGGATCAACATCTTCAGTGGTATAGTAACATGGCTTGCATCATTTGGAGTTAATCAACTCGCCGTACAACGCTATTGCTCATTACCGAGTATCGATGATGCAAATCATATCATTTATTGTACATTAGTGCCATTTATATGCCTCTGTAGTATTGTCTCATTCGTTGGTTTCATCGCTCTCAGATATTTTTACAATTGTAATCCACTCGAAACTGGTCAACTAAAGGATATGGATCATCTCATTATTATATTCGCCAAGGAAGTGCTTTGTTCGTTTTTAATTTCTCATTTCTATAATTTCCGTCCTGATAAATATTCACCGAAAAATAATGGGATTGAAAAGGTGCATCATGATATCGCCTAGAGCCGTACTAAGGAATTATTGACTAAAATGCTCAAACTTGAGCTCAACCTGCTATTTTGATCTATAGAAAGTTACCGATTTGATGAGAGATATGAGAGCAAAATTCCTCACTCGATAAGAATAAATTCCTCAGTGATTGAGTGATATTTAAGGCCACTAGCAATAATTTTCGTTTATTATGGCAAATTTGTTCAGTAAGCATATTTTCTTGTTTAGCAATCTTTTTTTCCTGCAGCAATTCTTTTAAGATGTCGATATGAACATTGAAGTAATGCTGCGATGACTTGATTGATTATTATTATAGTGGGTTGTCGGAGAACTATCTTCAAAACTCACGTCACAATCCTAGAGTTATTCGCCAACTTAGGTCAAATGAAATATAGATTATGTATCAGATCTTCTTGTGTATTCGTCATTCAGTTGGGTACAAGCTCTTGCTTCAAGTTGGCATCTGACTTATTCATATATCGAATAGCGCTTTTTGTTAGTAAACTTGAAATTTGAGAAAATGATATCAAGAGCAACAAAAATATTCTCAATCACAAACCGGACACCACTTTTCTTTGTTTGTGTTCCCATGCTGCTATTTTTTCACTTATATATGTTCTATTTGCAACGTCATAAAAGTAATGATCGATGTTCCCGATTCCGTTATGGCCACTAATATGTACCGTATTCACAGCATTATTTGATGAAATAGTTTGCAGATTTATAAACAGTGGAATACAAAGGTTGAAATCGTTTCATTTTCCGCCTGCTCATAGAAAAAAATTACTAATAAGAGGCGATTGTTGGCAGATTTCATTATTGCAGCATCAACGCCTGGATTGTTCGGATTATACGTTTCATGTATAATGTCGGCGACGTTAAGTACACTATCTTCGGGAATGAATAGTATGGCGGCAGCGGTTTATGAGGATTTCCTTAGACATCGAGTACATGGCAAAATAACTGATGCACAAGCAACGACAATCAATAAGGCATTATTTTTATTAATAGAGTATCGTTTGCTAGCAATAGTTTCACATCTACTCCGATCAGTTTTTTTCCTTTCATATTTTTCTATGCTTTCGAGTTTTACAAAACTCTATATTGGTTATGCCTGAGATGCATTATTAATGAAGTGCACTAAGATGAAGCGTATCGCTTGAGATATAAGTTCTGTTAGCGGAAAAATTCATCTCTTCTGTTGCAACGTCTGTTACCTGAGAAAACTCTGGTAGGTTTTCCCCGCATAATTTATACTTTACTGCATACTCGTTATGCTTGTTTTTGGAGCATCATGTCATGAACGCCGTCATATATTTTTATATGATTGGATGAACTTTTAAATAGCTTTATGCTCTTTGACTAATTAAATCGCCTTTAGATAGCCTCGTGCCCGTTGTTTTCAATGAACGGAAACAATATGTTACTATCAATTTCTTACACAACATTACTATTATAGTTTTATTTACTGATTGCTGCACTACACTATGCATATATGCACATACTTGTATTCATCGCTATTCCAGAGTTTCGTTCTCTTCTTTGGACTTCTTTCAACGGCACTCGCCTTTACCGCCGAACCGCTTGGAGGAATCCTAAGAGTTTGTTATTTCGCAAATTCTTTATCCTTATTCAAGAGTGTGTTGTTTCCCTCTAATTCGCTAACCTTAAACTTATTTTCTTGTAAGTATCAAAAGAGTTTATCGACGTCTTAGACGCATGATACTAATAACACTTTATTGCGATCTTATCGCTATTGAATATTAGTTATCAGTGTAGGCGAGATACAAAATCGACGACGTAAAACAAATTCCTTAAATTTTTGAGCATACTGATAGATATATTTTCAAATGTTCGATAGAAAACTTCGACATATTAGGCAAATGAAACTTACTTATGGATTGGAATGTTTCCTATTCTTGCGTTTCCCATGTCTCCTCTTCATATACCGTGCTTCCATGTAATTTTTTCTTTAAAGTGATTCCAAGCAATTGTTATACTATGAATAATATTCTTCGCTTGAACTTTCCTCTATTATCAATAAGGTTTATCCTATTCTTTCCGATCCTTCGCTTCAGGTATGTATAAGCGTAATGGGTGCAATGTCAGGCCCATTTGTTGGCATATTTGTATTGGCAATGTTTTGGCCACGTGCCGGATTTATGGCCACATTCATTTCATTTATTATATCAAATATTGCAATGGTTGTGATATGTTTTATGAACTATTTCGAAGATCCATTCAGGGAAAATTTTATCAGCACTAATTCGACGTGAGTTTATTTATATAACAAATCGTCGTATCTCTAGCAGCGATAACGTTGAGAGTGAGATCGAGTGGGGCGCGAGGAGACACGGAGATAGTGGAAGTCGTTCATCGAGGTGCACCACAGCTCAAAAGAGCAAACTGGAGAAGGCCGACGTCCCAAGAAATCTGCCAGTCTGAGAGCAGTCGATGAAGAAGACTGGCTCCGCGGGCTGAGGCCCGCCTTATATAGGCTTCAGGCAGATCAAAAGCACATAAGTCGAACAATGGCATGGCGCGAAAAATAACGCTATAAAAGCAAAATGGTCACTGTTGCATCACAAATAGATATTTTGGGTTGGCTGTTTAGCGCCACACCCAACACAAATATTTTCAACTTGTTAAATAACTGAATGCAATCGCGATGAAATTTCGAATGAACCAGTTCAATTTTTCATATTCATTCAGCCGCCGATTACTGAACTTTACGTTAACAATGGATAAAAATAGATTTTTTTTTCATCGCTCATTGAGGAATGGGGTGAAAAGCTATTAAAAACAAGCCAACAAACTACTTAAGACTTACTTCTCCTAGCTTATATATTCGGCGGTTGAAATATTTTGTTATGCATTGGAAGCTTTTATTATATACACTCTAAGCACAGATCTAAAAGATGTTATGTGACAAATAGGTAAAGACGGTAAAACCACAAAATTAGTTTCTTCATTCTCGAAAAATAGGTCTTGTTTTGCTCGGCGAATTCCTGTTCGGTTCCAATGAAGAAGCATTCTTCTAACTGGTGCATAAATTATGCCTTATTACTTTGCTGTCGCCTCAAAAATATAGTGCTTATTTTTGTTAAGCCTCGAAGGTTGTAACGGGTTAAACGTGACGATACGACAACAACCATCATACGATGCTCATTTCGGTAATCCGAATACAACATACATTGCGAGGTTGGTGAATAACACATTTTGAATGACATCTTTCCTAAAGTGTGGAATTTATTAGCACGGACAAATCTGTCATGGATTTTATTAAACGGTATCGATGGGGGGATTTATTCCGATAATGCTTCAAGCGTTTATAAAGATACGCCTTTAATTTATTATCGAAGCAAAAGTTTTTTCTTGTGATACCTTGTTACAGAATAGGTTCATTGCACTAGCATGCGCATACCTTGTGAAAATTGGCTGATTCCGAGTTCAACGGGAAAAATTTTGGATCTAGTAAAACTGTAAGTGAGATAAAGCGAAAATCTTCTAGAAAACCTCAGTACACCGTCAATAACCGTGCATAAATGGAGAAACCAGTGAAATGAAAATTTTGCCGATCTGGGATTTTGCCAGCCTGCTTGGATGCTCACGTTCGATACTACTTCAAGTAGTTATTTATTCCATTTCTATCTAATGGGAAGAGGGAAGATTTTTTTTACTCGACAATGCGCATTTAAATAAATATCTACCTTGCACAACATGCACTTTGCATATCACGAAGCTTTTCAGGTTATCAACGTATGCTTACTCTGGTATCGGTATGCTGATCATGCTCGCAATTGGCGTGCCTATTACATTTTTTTACTGTGACGTGGACCCCAGTAGAATTATGCATCTAACATACTATGGGCGCCAGTAAGTTCCAATATTTCATTTTTTATGTGCGGTCATCTAATAAAATATCAAATGCTTCGAAATATTTCAGTGAAATTTGTATGTTTCAACTACACTGTGCGTTCTAAGTGGGTCAGTATTGGCCAATGATCATAAATCGAGATCATATCTGTAGTACAAAACTTTGAGCCGTTCAGTGATAATCGAAAATGGAATTGAACGATTTACATAGGAAGCCTATCTCAACAAACAAAATTAAAACAGATCGATGAATTAGCATATTCTATAATATTTTTAACGAATTCAATATAATGAAGGAAAAGTGTTAATAATACAACAAAGTTCATACAATACTAAATAATAGTGCAAGTATTGCAAAATTATAATATTTGTGGAAACATTTTAGATAGGTAATTTATTGGATAGATAAGATTGGTGGGAAAGAAATTTTTGTTATACAAGGATCGCCTCTGCCATAGTCAATGAATTTGTAAATAGAACATTGCATCCTTATCGTAAGGGAAATACACCTATACTTCATTCTTCGTTCTAAGATTTATTTTCATTGAAAATACACTTTTTGCAAGAGTTTCATGCAATCCTAGCCTCTATTATGTGATTGAATGTTTTTATTTAAAAAGAAAACTTTTCCATAGACTGCAAGTTGAATAGAATTTGAAGGAATATTTCGAATATTTCGTTTGCTGATGGCAATAAATTCCAAGAAAAATTCTTAACATGATGGATTCACTATAATAAATTCAAAAAGATTTTTTCAGTTTACCTTGGCCACAAGATTCGCCTAATGATAAGTCGCAAATCGTAGATGGTATTTCGAGGACACCTGATGCAGAAGAGTTTTTGCCAAAGAAGAGATCTTCAGATCGAGTTTAATATACAGGTCGAATCGGACGTTCTCATGCGATTTAGCTAATAGTTCCGTTCGCGATAATTAGGGCATCACTTTCTCATTATCTGAGTATGTAGGTAAAACGTAGTTGTAACCTTCTTGGGCGCACAAAAGTATACAAAAGCATTTTTACTAAAAGTTGTACCAAAGCTATTGAAATGATCATAATCTGTATTATAAGACTCGCGCGAATTAACTTGATACTACTCCGATCTGGTGAGAATAAATTTTGTGCTCGTTATACACATTTCAAGGAATTGGAAAAAGAAATAAACTTTATTTCACCTCCAGTCGTGACGATGGCTCGAAAAAAATCGCGATGTATGTATAATGTGTGGACTGAAAGAACATTTTCGACGTGATTGGAAATAGGCGCAGCTGTATTGCAAATCTTATGAGGAAAAAGACATCGATCATTCTTACCACAAAAAAAGAACCACCAACTGTTCAAGGTGAATCATGAAGCGCCACGAAGAACAACAATGTGGCCAACTACATACAAGGACGCCGCCCACGTCGCCGTTGCAAAGAATGCGAAACCGGAAGTTAACGGGAACAACTATAAAAATTGGAAGTGGACACTGGTTCAAGGAGCGCATCGTGTCACCGAATGACTGGCATAGTCTAGGCCAAGCAAATTTGAGTCCACCATGCGTCATGATGACGTCATATGATGGGTAGGCGTATCAATTCTGCAGTTAGTTGTGAGAATTAAACGTAGAAATTTTCAACGCTTGTGGCCAACTGCAGCGGATCAGCGCTCGCCGTTCGATAATGATATTGGACTTGCATGCCGACATCAATCAGATGTTTCTCGGAAAAGTAAACAGCTGTCGTCACATATCACAGAACCCCGACTTCAACAATAAGGATGGTGTGCAGCGTAAATATAACTTCAGTACTGACGGAGTCGTATGGATTGGGGAAGCACGAGAAAATTGATCCCCGCGACGGATAAAAAGCAGGCTGTCAGACATATCGAAATTTTTATATCGTTCAAGTTTTGACTCTGAAATATGGATCTGTGTGAGAAATGTCAGCGTGTAAAGAGGAATCGACGTGTGTCAGCTGCACATATTTTAAAGTAAAGCGAGTACTTCAAAAAAACCATGACATAAAAAATTCAGTGCCACGAGCAGGATTGATTACGATAGTTCAGTTCGCGACAAGTTGAAGAGGTAGATAAAAGGTGTTGTGAATTTGCATGAAACGGAACATTGGCGAAATGTCAACATGAAAACCATAATGAGATTATATTGGAACACCTTATTTAGTAAGAAATTCGCTTGAGGAGGACTAATGTTAACCTCAGCTATTTATCACTTATGATAGCTGAAGAGAATACATAATTATGAATAATGCATGCTCGTTAAGATTTTGCAAATCATAGGAAATAAAAGATCTGCATTGCGCCAAGAATATTTCACAGGATTCGAATTAATATCTTTCATGATTTCACAAGACGGTTCATTATTAGCTTGCCACATGCAGAAAGTTTTTTCATCTGCATGAATGCAGGAATGTTGCATACATAGCAATGTGCAACTTTCAGCTGCTCGTTATAACTGACCGAAAGAATGGTCTGTGAATTTCCCCTATGAAGATGCTAATGCCATGCAATAGTGTAGCGACATTCTTCCATGAAGACGGCTTGTGCCAGGTGCACTCGTTCTCGTGCACTTGATGACTTATTCACAAAATCATGAGAGTGCATGTAGTGTTCGTGTTCAGTCTCTTATACTATCTCCGTGAGTAACATTTCCATTCAAAATGTGTTGCCTCAGCTGAGGAAATTGCAGCTGAGTGAGTGAGATGGAGCAAGAATGATGCCAATCTCAATAAGCGGCTTGCGCAGTCACCGAACATCATAGGACCGTCGTTCGTGTATTATTTTTTAACTGAAGAACGAAAAAATCGCATTATTTAGACATCACCTACATAAGTGCACTTTTCCATTCTACAGTACTCCATGTGAAGTTTTTTTTTCCTGAATATAAGCCACTGAAGGATTGCCCATTTAATTAAAATTTATATTAAGGAATCATTTTATTTACAATCTATGTACAATTGAAATGTTGCACTTTTCTTCGAAAAATTCTTTAACGCCAGAGGAATTCACCTATATGATTGTGGATATATTGTGTTCACTTTTAAATATAGGTTCTCAATAGCATTGTATACTTTGCAATAGGATTTTATCATTGAATACTTTGTAAAAGGATTTTAAACGATTTTCGAGCAATTTCGTTCCGATATTCAATCACTTCTGGATACTTAGATGGCGTTTTTCGATTTATCAAGAAGTTCCATTTTGCTTGAGAATTTATTTATTGAAGAATTCTCAAATTTTGCAATGAGCAATTTTATGAGGCAATTTGATGAAATTCATTTTTCTAATAGCGATCTCATTTGGTTTCTTTTGTCTCGTTATTATTTATCAGTCTACATTGGTGCTTTACATCCAATATAAAATTGAACACGCACATTTACACGTTCAACGACTGTCTGATTTTTTGTTACTGTCGAATGAATGCCGCATAACCCGATGATTCCCATGAACAGCTAACGTTCGAGGTGATGGTGGCGAACAGTCAACGTAACGACATTGACCGACGTATGCCGTAAAACATGACCTCTACCTCATATGGGATCTATCTGAGGTTCATATATGAGTATCAGGCTGGTCGAATTCTCTTGTCCTCTTGCAGCCTAAAAACCCTGCGATGCTTCAACTGTCAACTCTGATTTGAGAAATTAGTTTTTCAATGCATGTTTTATCATCCATAAGGATCATCCATAATGTGGCTCAAGACTGCTTTCTTTTCATATCCTTTCATAGCAGATGTGAATAAGTAATTTAACGGTCTACGCCAATCAACACATAGTGTTCTGGAGTCGAATCCAAATTGATTCAACGCGGTTCGTTGTGAATCATTTCGAATTCCGGAATAATCTGCTAGAGCGTTCAGAACCAAAATATTTCTATCATTGATTCAGAGGCAACTTCGACGGAGGGTGCTAACGAATCAAAACGACACATAATTGACTTCCTAGATCGATATTAACTGATGCTTGTGGATCCGTATTCGTCTTCCGGAAAGATGCTTGTCGACTCATATTCTCCGGAAAAATCTGCTACATCTACGAAATTTATTCACCGATTTTATAAATAAATAACTCTAATCTTCAGATTGCTATTTTTTTTTCAAAAGCGATGTGTTATATAAGCGCGAAGAATATTTAAAGATCAAGGAATAATAATGAATCATTTCAATGGGATTTTTGCGTCCTATCAAATACTATCAATGAATTGTTAGGATTTGAGAAAACAAATAAAATAAATCATCGAACAATATTTGAATTAATATACTAAGGGTTAATTTTTGATTATAATTTGGCGTAAAACATAAAAGGAATTTTTTTTTAAAGAAAAATGCACTTCACTCGTCCTCTCGCATTACTGTACGATATACGATTTCTATCCTATGGCATTACCCTATAAAATTTTCATTTATACCCGTGAAAAGTAATGATTTTTCCAACAGAAGAGGCAATTAGTCGGCGGAATTGTAAAAATTTTTCGGCGGTTCCTCTTTTCAGAGGTCTCACTTTTGGTGTTAAATTTTATCGATTTCAACGGCAAGTGTTATCACCGGGGGAGCATTTGAGAAAATCCAATGTGCATATAGAAAAAAAAAAGCAACATTAGCACTAAGCAACACATGATGAGCGGAAACAGCCATATTTTTAGCTTTATTGTCCTGCCTGAGAAACCATAACCAACGAAGAGTTCTAGTACTTAGGATAAATAGTTCTTTGAAACGTTTCTGTGAAAAAATATGTATAACTTTGTACAAATGTCATTAGAACTTCAAAAATTTTCTTTCATCCAGCATCCAGGTGAATTTCCCTCTGTGCTCAAAATTGCCCTCTAAGATGCATCGTATTCAATCCTCTCCCACTTAGCGTCCATTTTTCTGTGGTACGAAATATTGGTCTTTGAGACAATTTCGACATTCATTTCGTATGGTCCTCTTTACTATAACTCTTTGTCGTAAATGGTGACCTACAACCATTTGATTTTCATGATCAATAAGTAAATCCACATATTATCGCTCGCTTTTTTATACTGCGGCAGTATGACCAAAAAATGAAGGAGTGAAGATATAGGTCATTCATTTCATCTAATCTGAAAAATAGCAACGACATGAAGACGGTATAATACTAAAAGACTTGTAACTCAAAGATCGTCGGAAAAGTTTTCAACTGCTCTTCGACTGATAATTTTTTCCACTATCTATTTTCTAACATATGCATAAGAAAACCTTGCTTTCCGCAATTAAAAAAAAAATTCTTTCGACCTTTTTTTTTCGTCGTTGGAGCAAAAACGCAGAAATTTACTTACACTTTAGTTTTTTAATGATAAAATTTTCCTCTATTATAGAATCGCAAACATTTTCAATGAAAAAAAAAATTTTTTTTTCTAATTTAATAAACTTTTATATCATTTGTAAATTCTGTGCTTTTTCGTCGAATATTAAATAGACAAAAAATTGAATTCCGTGGAGAAGAATAGCCATCTTCCATGATGAACTAAAAAAAACACTAAAAATTAGGGACTTAAAAATAGACGGTTAGGCAGATTACATTGAATGCTTCATTATTTTATACAATAGGGAGAGCGGCTAGATATTTGCAGCCATTAGTCTTCCCATGCAAAGGCAAGCGCAAAAGAACCCGATTCTAATGTAGAGTACTGCAATAAGGCGTCAAATTTCGATCATTTGCTCACGATTATCACCATTACTGCTTTCTGTTTTATTATCCTCTCGATGGACGATACCCACTCTATTCTCAAGATCCACAACATCGGCTTCCATCTCCGACTGCTCTGAAACAATATCATAATATGAATCGTTATTTCCTATTTCGTTGGAAAATTTGCATTATTAAAGGTATTCAAGCAAAAAAAATGTAAAGACATATATGTAGGATGTATGTGTTCAACTGTTCTTCCGTTTGTCATCATTCACTCGCAATCCACTACGGCTAGAACTGCGAACTTTTATTGTGGAAATGTTACCTGTAGTATCATTCAAGCTGATTGATGAGCTCCGGGTGGAGTTTCTCATTTTTGACGTTTCCGAAATCCTTCATTCACAATCGGTCAAGAATTAATTTTACAACCATCCGATCACAACGAAGACCAAAATTTATTAGAATATTTACGCGAACAAAATGGTCAATGAAAATTTGTTGGCAATATTTGCGCATTCTTTAAATTCATTAATGACTAATAAAAATAGCTGATCAGGCGAACGCTATATAAAATCGCATATGATGCGATTTCCTTCTATTAGGCGTTTTTTTTTTCCAATTTGTAAAACGATGTTGTGATCATATTCCTATGATTTCTATACGTAAAATATCAGAAGTTTGCAATAAAGAGAATTCCTCGAAATGGAAGGTAACAAAAATAAATCAAAATTTTTTCAAAATCAAATTTGCATTTACGCATCCTCATCTTCTTTATGAACGGCTAATTCCTTCTATCTATCTTAATATGTATTTATATTTTCTTTCGATAATATTCTATCAAAAATTTTGTTTCACGTTTGAAAACACTCTGCAACTAAACCATCGGATTATTTAGGGAGGAGCAGGAGAGGTAAATTTACAAAGTCTATTATATAACCAAAAACCTACGCGTTAGACTTATAGAGTATCAAAATATCAATTTATTCTATCCGAGGTTGTTCATTGGAGTTCGACGAACACAGAAAGATGGACTGATGGGTATCTGAAGGAAGGAAAAATCATTATTTGCCCAGGAAAAGTCTTAAAGAAGCCAAAAGATTATGGGAATTCTCGATGAAGTAAAGATGGATTATTGGAACATGGTGGAAAAAGGTGGCCGACTTCAAAGGAATAGTTGTTTTGAAATCTACGGTTTTATAATAAATGGCCTGTGGACCGATGGGAAAGAAGCCGATTTCACTTGCACGCTTCGATTGGATCTAAATGATGGGGCATCCCCCTATCACTTCAATCGGTAAGACGTCATAATTTGTAAAATGAGACGAGCATCAATCTTTAATAAACCTTAAGAGGAACTTGTATCTTTCAAGCATTCGACATATGCATTTGAGTTTATCTGGAAGGAATAATCCGAAACTTTCGAATTATTTCATCGTTATCCACAAATCCCAGATGTGACTATGGCATATATAGATATCGGCATAGTAAAATAGAACGAATTTCGCCTTTTTATTGGCGCGCCAGTATATGCTGTAAAATTCAAACTATGGACGGAAATATATTTATTAATATATCCATCATTTTTAACGCAACTATTGCTTAGAAGCTTAGCGTAGCACCTTCATCCACCTCAAGTTTGGTTGGGGGGTTCTTGAATCTCTTTGAACAACCTCAATTATATACCTTTTAATAAGGAAAAATGGGATGATGTGCTCGTGTATTATTAAAGTGATAAATAAACTTACGTGTAAGGAGCTCGATTTGTTTATATTGGCGACGTATTTTCATTTTGAGACAAGCATTTTCGTCACGTAACGATTCAAGCTCGGCTAACGCAAGTCGATATTGGTTCTCCCACGTTTCACCGTATGCTCCTTGCGATTTGCTAAGACTCTCCAAATGCGAGACCTTAAAGAAATTTTTCTCCTCTCCAAAATAGTATATTACCGATCTTCTCTATTGTAATACTATCTTCCCTTCTTCCTGCCCCCCCCCCTCCCTCTCTTGAAGTATATTAGGATCTTCCTCCCTTCCCATCTCTTTTGGAGTATAATACGATCTCCCTCCTCTCCCTCCTCCTCCTGACAATTGTGGGAACTCGTATAATGAATTTTGCAGAATAAAATTCATCGCTGTATGAAAACTATGAAGGATTTGCGAGGATTAGCCAACAAAAAATAAAAATTAAAGGCATAGGAATGAAAGAAAAAATGCTGAATGGAAATTCACCGAAAATAAGAACTTCAAAGATTATATACAAACATTAAAAAAAGAGTGACCTGTGCGACAGCGCGATCAAGTTGTGCACGTGTTTCTGAAAGCTGTTGTTGTGTTTCTTCAAGCGTTTTTTCGAGGTGTGAATTTCGTGGTGCTTTTAGTGCTTCTTGTTCTTTTATTAATTCGTCCATTTTCTGCCTCATTCTTCTCCTAAACTTCTTTTTTTTTAGCCGACATTCTTCACGAATTGAATTAAACTTCAACAAAAAAAAAATGATGCTCAGAATCTTAGAAACATCCAAAGATAAACTTAGACTACTGGACAACGTTTTTTTTTTTAATTTCAACATAAAATCTTCACTAAGCAAAGTATAAAATTATTCATCGTTTATTATTGAAATTCTCTGAGTAGTAAAAATTATTCATGAAAACTTTTATTTTGCAATAGAAATTGACTAACTATTCATGAAAAAAACTAGAGATTCCATGACTAATTATTCAAAAAAATAGAGACATCAGATATTGGAGCTGATATTACGAGGGTAACTGCTAAAACTGTCCCTTATAATTTGAAACATGATCGTAAAATTCCCACTAGAGATTTGTCGCATATGTAATGAACATTTGATGTTAAATAAATTTGAAAAGCAATTAAACTTTCATAACGGATGCTCATTTTTTAGTGTAACATATCTACAACAATGATTATATCAATAGAGTTATAGAGAAATGTATGCGCATCATAGATATTATTATAACCAACCTTCTAAAGGTTTAAGAACCACTATAAATAACGCTAATGAAAAGCGTTTATACTTTATAAATGAGAAAAGCGGAAAATATTGATGAATTTATTCGCAATTTGATTGCAAAAAAAAAAAGTATTAGCTTTCGAGAAAATTTAACACCAAAAGAGCCCCACGCTTCATATTTTCGATGTTTTATATAACAATGAAATGAACACGTTCTATATATAAATTAATAAATGTATAAATGCTATTAATCTAACTTTTCTTCGAGCAATTCAATTTGGCTATCCTTAATGCTTTTCTCATATTTCGCTCTTAATGCGGCCAACTCGTCCTGTGTTTTTTTTAAACGATGTTCATATTCTTCGCGTTTTCTTTCCTCATCCGAGATTGATCTTTCCAACGATTTCGCCTCAGCGGTTAATGTTCGTACTTTTTGCGACAATGAATCACGTTCCTGAAACCACTTTTGAACAGTTTGAAATTTGTGTCTTTAAAGGGATATGCATGATTATATTAGCGAGAAAGATGATGGTCAGAGCTAGATGGTTCGTCATAATTTTGATTTCAAGCCAGCGTAAAATTCATTGTCAGCCGCCTAGGAATCCTCCAATCGCATTCCTTAGTCGATTGAAATCTTTCTTCTCTTCCGCGGAGTTCCTGAAGAATCGGTCTATATAAACGGCTACTTGAACAAAGAAAAACTCAATAATATAAAAGATCCTTCCTTGACCTAGTCTACATAGACCTGAAACAGTCAAAATAAAATTCATGCTAATGGTGGAGTTCTACAAACTGTTTTCAGGCAGTGCACTATGCATATGAACTTTTAGCTAAATTTAACAACGAATGCGCAGAACCTTTTCGTTCTCGGCGAGCGATGCCTTGTATACATCGATCTCACGCTTCTGAATTTCGATATCAGTGTGTGCATTCAGAATCTGACGTTCCAACTGAGCGATTCGACGTTCGTTGGCAATCTGCGATTGTGAATTACTTCGTGATAGTGCGTAAGAGTCGACCTTAAAATATCTTCTATACTCGCTAGTTCAACGATATTACGAAGTCATAGGTGTAGTAATATTTGTTCCACAAGCATCGGTGAGTGGGAAGCTGTGAAGTTAGCAGAATTGCCAAAGTCGAGCTGTTAAAATTGCCATATGTCACGAAGGGAAAGCCTTGACGGATGGTAAACGTGCAACCCCAACTGTAACCTGACCCCAATTTTCAGGTGCACTTTCTCTTTTTCTGCTTCCCGAAGTGTGGCTTCGAAACCATCATTTCGAAAGCAAATAGATCTTTCGAATGAAAACTTTTGGGCATCAAGTCCATTGCCGCAATAAGCAGATAATTTTCTTTTTCAATAGTGCTGATCTTACGAAATGCTGATGTGGTTACTGCTTTTATCCGTACCGCTTTCTTCCGTCCCTTTAAAACAAAGGCCACCAATACTAATTATCCTCTTCGTCACCCTCTCCCTCCCAATATTCACATGCAACATTCGGAAGTGATTATGGCCTCAGCTGATGATCAGAGGGAAGGAAACTGTTGGCCGATAACCTACGACAAGACAAGATTCTATTGCAGCCGGAGATTTAAATTCTGTTATTCCTCTCAATCCAAAAAAAACAAGGCTCATTTAGAAGATGTCAAATATTGTCAGTTCCGGTCACGTCCTCAAACTTAATCTGGAAGTAGTCGAGCGATTTTATCACGCTTTCGGATGCAGACCCAATCATCACCCGAAATTTGAATAGAAACACCTTTTACAAGCATGATTTCAGTTGTCAATTGATTTGTGACATAAGTTTCCACAAAGTTTTTCTTCAGTTTTCCTCTCTGATTCTATCCCTTCTTACACTAATTCCTTCAAGCTGATCAACATCGGCCTTCGTCTTGCGACGCTTCTCCAGGTGAAAGTGAAGAGTGGAAGCAGGTAAACTTAGTAATGCTTACAAGGCAGAGATAAAATTGTTAGTAAGACATGCCGCATTTAAATTACAGTGACGAAAATATAAAAAGCTAACGATTTACTTAAGAGAATAAAAGCAAACGTGAGTGATGTCCGGCAAGAGGTCCAACACGGAATGCTCTCATAATCTCAAGACGAAAATGCGATCAACTTGTCGTGTTCTGTGGTTTACAATGCAAAATTAGCCTAAAATCTATGCAACAGAGAAAAGTGGAACTTCACTTATTTCAGAGAATTACGAAAATAAGAGAAGATATTCCCCAATGTGAAACAATCACAATCATCCAACGTCGATATCACAATAGAGAAGTTTCCTTGGTTTTTTTCAGTAATAAGAAACGTCTGTGGATTGAACTACACGATATTCTCGTCAGACACTCAAATAACAAGAGCATCTTTCATATATCTAGGAATCGTATGTGTTCATTTATAAACCTTTTTCCACTAATATAAATAGAATTTGAGAAGTTGGAAGTGGCCACACACACACACTCCCTCCCGATACACACATCTTTATTTTGAGCACATCGGTGTTCCTTTCATCGTTCACTTGAATGTACCTTTATTTTTGAATTTTGTGATCGATATGACCCTCTCTTTCTCAATGAGCCCCTTTCATCATGAATATGAATTAGATGTGAAAGGTCTCGAAAAGACAAGCATTCTTATAAACTTATAAATGCGGAATCAGAACAGACGCGTTTTGCTATACGCATGCAAAATAGTCTGAAGCATGAGGTCAGGCTCACAGCGGAAGCCGTTATGCGACAGATATTTCTGGCATGCAATAGCTTCCGAGAATTCGCTTACGGGTCTTTGATACGTCATTGAAAAAGCTGAGGGACTGCGCCACCCAGATGAGGGCACCTTGATATCCGGTTCGGTTGTACGCCTGCTTAGTGTGCGCACCGAACTGAACGAGCTCATAGAAGTTAGCGAATATTGTCGGCTTCCAAGACGGCTTTGTCGTCCTGACACTGAAATGCATCCTCAACGTTGAGTCATTCGGGTAGCTGTTTCAGAAAATGGGGTCGGAAGCAATGAAAGGATAGAAAACTATCTTTTCGAAGTCTCTCAATGAACCATCATGGATCCCGGCTTCCGTTCCTAGAAAGGTTTTTGATGACGCAATACTTAGTGATGAAAATTCACGCAGCTATGGATTAATGCAAATGAGCTCATCGTAGGCAATAGTTGTACGTACGTCATCAACCAAATTTCATCACCAAAACATCGCTATAGGAAGTCGCTCACCCGTTCAAACCGAAATAATGTAAGAATAACGTACTCTATACTAATGACCTTCTAACGGATAAACGTTGTCGCATTGTACATACAAGAGCCGTTCGCAAGGTGAGTTTAAGTTGTCACTACTGGGATCAACAGACTGCAGCCCAGAAGAGCGAAGCCTGCCCTTGGAGGAGTTCTTTACTGGCGACCTCCATTTCAGATGGCATGATATTAAGCAGAAGGTGCATTTGGGAAAGCAGAACCTCCCAGTTGGTGATCTTCATTTCAGACTACTGCTTAGTGCATACATCTAACACCTCAAATTGACCACTTATACTCACTGTTCATTTTTGAAAACGTCAAAAAGTCTTCAAGATTGCCCGTCTAAGCTGCTTACCGTAATCGGATTCAACAGAGGATTCCCGTTCAGAAGAATCGATTCTCATCTTCTGTGCACGATTCTCACTTTCCAACCTAGAAGCAAAATGACAAGACATCATATGACATCATCCGTCACCATAAAGAATTCAAGCAACAATTTCCAGAATAAATTTCATCATTCCATAATTGGGACTTAAGGGCGTTGAATACGGTACAATAAAATTTTCTTCTTTACCAGCTGCGAAGACAAAGAACGATCGACAGATTACCTCTGCAACAGTTCAAGTGATGGTAAGGAGAGGCATATGAAAGCCGAAGGAAAGAATGATAATGTTGAGTATAAGGCGCTATGCAGAAATATAAAGATAAATATAAAAGAGAATTGTGAAGGCTACAGCCAGAAGAAACTCAGAGAAGCAGTGATAAAGAAGGCAGGCGTGAAGAAAGCGGAAAGAGACGTCAGCTTGAAGCAATATTTACTAATGGCATTCAAGGATGTAACAGACATCTGTACAACAGACTGAGCAGGCATGATCGAAATCATTTCAGGAAGTAAAAGCATCCATTCCATTGTTGACAGGCAACCCAGACTAGTTATCATGTGGGGTGTAGCGCAGTCAGCAGTTAGGCGACTTACGTGTGTAAGTGCTCACGAGATGATGACATCTGCAACGAACATTCAGCAGTCGGCGGACCCGACCTTTTTGGGTATCAGCAGCTCAGTTTTAGAGATAGATAGACCCCTGCAGCGTGAAAGAAGTCAACAGCGATACTGCTAATGAAGAAAGAGGACCCTGAGCATCTCAGCAGCCATAGGCTCACGATGATGTCAGATATATGAGATGTTCAAGCGTATCATTCTGAACCGCCACAAAAAAAAAACACTTGGATCTGCTCATAAGTAGATAGCAAGCTGTATTGGCAAAGGCTACTCAAGGACTGACCACGTACAATTGGTTCATCAGTTACTAAAAGAGTGCAACGAGTTCCAGATTCCTCTCTGTTTCGTGTTCGTAGATCACAAGAAAGTCTATATGCGCTCTGCAGTTCCTTTGCTCTTTGCAATAATTCTATGTGCGCTCTGCAGTTCCTTTGATAGCCTGCAGCACAAAGAATGAGCGACAGATTACTTGAATGTGCGTACATTTGCGTGCGTTCTACGAGAAGTGAGTTGGAAAAAACGAGACTTTTGTTGAATAATTGTTTCTTTAATCTTCGATTTGCCTTACCAATGTCTCCGACCAATTTTTCCCATGGGTTGGGGGTGGTAGTCTTAGCTCCGCAGCTGCCGAGTCAAAGCTGGAGCCCGAAACTACTGTTCGTCGTGCCATAATGCTACCTCCTTTTTTGAGATTTCAACTCTAATATCAGCACATCATTTCTTCGAGTTTTTGTTGCAGTCTTCGAAGAGTGCAGTTGGCTTTTGATCTTTTGTAACGAATTTTAATAGCGGCATAGCGGCATCAAAGAAAATTACATGACTCACTTTTGCACCGTTTTCTTCAGTTCATCGACTCGATCCTGTAGTTCAGATTTCGACTGCTTATGGATTTTCTTCATTTCGTTGATGTTCACCTCGGCTTTCTCGACTGTATCATCCAATTTTTCTTGCAGTTTTTTAATCTGCCTATCTTTGTCGCGACACAGTTCCTTCTGCAAGACGCTATGTTTTCATTTAATCAAGAAAGCTCATCAAAATTTAGTTGGAATCCATCCAGAACTCGAGCGTCAATCGACTATGCTGCTTAAATGATGCAGTTTCTTCCGATCTATGGGTTTATGGTGAAAACTGAAACATCGACACTCGCCACAATATATTTCTTTTTAAAATTGCACGTTGCCAAATCTTTCTCATGACTTCCGATTGTTCAATATGCATGTAGCTCTTGGACCTGTATTTGTTCGCTAACTGTAGTGGAAAAAACCACTCCCGAGAGCAATAAAAACCTTATTTTCCTGATAAACATCAACTCTCACTGATGCTTCCCTGTTCAGTGCTAAACAGCTGTTGGAAATCCTCTAAATTCAAGGAAAACGATGCAGAGTTTTGAGCAAAAGTAATTATCACTTCTATCGTAACTAGGGGACCGCAAAAATCACTGAAGATGACAGAAATCGTATTCGAACGCATTATAAGTCGTTCATGCAATACGGTGTATTTTGCAACTCGTTAAGGAAATGGAATAAATCAAAATATTGCAAGCAATAAAAAAAAGAGCTGACAGAATGGAATTTCAAACCGCTTTCGAAAACTTGCAAATATCTTTAAGTAAAATGTAACAAAACGATAAGTTTTTTTTTCATCTTTATGTGCCATCGTTACTTTTAAGTGTTTTTATGAGGAAAACATAGAAATAAACGACCTTGAAGCACAGGTTAACAAAAATAAAGCCCACTTGGTCAAAAATAATAAGCGTCGGCTAATGAAAACACTCAGCTGGTAGGAAAGGCAGTAGGATGGTTTTTTGGGGGAGGAAATTGACGCTAAGAAATTGCACTAATGCATAATCAAGCACTGTTTTATTTCCATATCGTGATTAAATAGGCGAGTAGGCGATTCTCAAAAAATATACGGACATATATGTTTTCATCCTATAAATACTTATGCATTTGAGCACATCCTATCAGAAAAATATTAGGAAATCTGTTGAAGACATTGAAAAATATTGACATTCCTGGTTGAATTTGATTTTCCACCTTCGCAGATCATGCTAGTCACTCTGTACATTTCCACTAAACACATAGTGATGCTTAATTGTGCTTATTTGAAGACAGGTGCCGACTTGACTTATATGAGAGATCTGCAGCAGCATAGCGGCAAAAAAAAACGCCTCCTCCACATTATGAACACATATTCTACTGCAGGTTTAGGTGAATAACCCTTCTATTGAGGATATCGACAGCCCTCCTACCGTCAGCGTAAGGCGTAATGAGTGGACAAGGAACTTTCCCCATGAATAGTCAAAATTTTAGTAGATGTTTCCTCTATAAGTAAGATAACGAAACTTAAAGTATCTATTTTACACTAGAAAATATTATCATATATAAATCGAACCAGATTTTCGATTTTGATATCGCTTTTTTGTATTTGTTCACGAGCAGTTTCCAATTCGGATTCCTTATCGTCTCTCTCTATTTCAGCTCTTCTTCGTGCCTTTTTCTCACCCGACACTAATGAATCACAATCACGACATTTCTCCTGAAATTTCCTACAACATTGTCTATATTTGTGAATATCTCTAACACTAAACTATGTACTTAATATTTCAACAATAGCTACTCAGTGTTATTAAATGATCACAAAAAAGAACGATATTTAGCAGTAAATATATCATGATAGTCAATCATCGAGACGAGTAAATGGATATCGTGAAATTTTCTTAATTTCTATAATATTTGTTCTACATAATAATAAGGTGTTTCGCATCGCATTTCAATATGTGCGAAGCAGGTGAACAGCTCGTCGTCTTTTCAAATCGACTCAATTTTTCAAGCATTGAAACAAATTAGAATGTTACATTCATCATTAGAATTGTGCACGAGAAAAAAAAAGTTATGAATGTTCTAAAGAAATGAATTTCCCGAGAAAGAATTTTTTTTTTGAGAATTTCAGAAATTTTCAATCACGAGGGAAAATCTCGTTGCAATAAATCAACTATTTCAGTGCTCCGAATTGTATTTTTTTAAAATAAATTGAAAAATTTACTTCTTGTATTTGTTTCATTTCATATAATTAATTTCTTTTCGATAATCACATTTTTTTTTTCATTTCCTAGAAAAAAGGCCGAGAAAATTCAACTAGTTTAATGTATGATCACATATCTTTTAGCTAAATACATAGTATTTGTTTTGGGATGAAAATTAACGTGAAATTGTAAACGGACTCAATAGTAATAGAAAAACGTACGTTGAGTTCGCAGATTCGTTTTTGCAGATCATTGATTGTATCGAGGTGTTGCGCGTTTTTCCCACTGATCGTTGCAAGTTCGGCCTCCAATCTTTAAAAAAAAAAGACCGCAATCGCAAAAGCTCGTTGATATTTAAATGAAAAATATGACTATATAAATCGTCGGCGTAAAAAGAAATAAAGAAAAAGAATTGAAGTATATTATAAAAAGCATATATTGCATTCATAAGGAAATATCGTTTTTATTTTACCTCAGCGGAAGTTTGGATAATATTAATAATTTTTATGAGGTGAGCTGTAGTGGCTCCCCATGTCCAATGATTGACCAATAATGACCTTATAGAAAGAATTTAATAAAAATGAAATTCACAATGGATGATCGAACGTACTGTTGAACTTGAGAGCCCTCCCTTTCGCGTTCTTCACTCATAGCGTCCACTTTCTTCTGTAGTGCTTCAACGAGGCTTTCGTGTTTTGTGCATTCTTCCTCGAGATCTCTTCGATGGACACTCTCTCGTTCATACTTTTCTTTCCACTACAATCAAATCGTTTACGCTGTTTTTCTTGCCTTCCAATCAGCTTTATAGTCAACCGAATATCTATTCACGCGTAGTGCGGTGCTTATGAAAAGAATTTCAACAATCTTTTCAGGTCAATTGAAATTAACAAACAAATAGAGGGGTTCTATTGCTTCACCTCCCCCGCTGAAGATATTTTGTAGTGAAGCTGGGCTGCGAAGAATACGTAATCGAATGGAGTAAAGAAAGAGACAGCCAGCTCTCTCGGGTTTTTGTCACTGAAGACAGGAAGAAATGATTGATTCATCGACGACTGCATTCATTCAAGTGAGATGAGCGGCAAAATAGAATAAACGAAAGAGAGCGACATGTGCATTTTTAAATATCGAGTTCAAGTCGGCGCCCACCTTACACAGCTGACTCTGAAGTTCGACCTTTTCGGCTTCGATTTGTTCGATCTTCTTCTCGTTCTCACGCAAACAACCATGGATTTTCTATGATCAGACATCATATTATTTATGTCGCATAGTATAGGTTATTAGAGAGTAGTAGCAACAACAATTAGAGACACACTGGATGCGATAGCTGTCAAATAAGCAAACAACGGGAGGCTAAAATTGACCCATTTGATATTAAAACGCATCAGTGAAATATCTCGACTACAGTTGTGATAGATACACGGTAAACCACTTCCATCTTCTATACCATTTCAATGAATCCTGCAGACCATAAGAGGGTCTACGCACAGTGAGAGAAAAGACGGTGCCACATTAAAAATGAACTTTAGTTTCATCGAAGAAATTTTGAAAATCTACTCTTGCACAACCATCTGGAGATGATGCGACGTCCTTCGCACAACAAACCGCAAAAACCGATAAAAAACCTGAAGGCTTAGAAATGCTCATAAAAGACTGACGATCCCAGATAATAGAACAGAAATACGCTTTGAACTGCAAAGGGAAGCGCTTCACCGACTATTGATGCTACAGCAAATTGGTTGGTATTTCGAGGTATATCTTGCCTAAGCGCAGAGATATAAGCACAGATATCTTATCTAAGGGTAGACGCAAGCACACGTTCCTTGCCTAAGCGCAGATATAGATAACATGGACACACAGTGCAGACAAATTCACATTAACATACACAGCATAGCACATAGTGTACAAACATTTGCTCAGTTATATGTATAATGCATCTTCACACTCGATAAGGGCAGTCTCACATGACATTACTGAGAGACATTACGTAACACAAACTTACCATAACTTTAGAGTGTTGCTCGTCAAAACGTTTCTCCATAATTGCCATCACTTCCTCGTTTCGAAGCATTTCCGCTCGCATCTCTCGCTTTTCATCCTCACGATCGTTTTTTTCGTTTTCCAACTGCAGAATATTTTTCCCTATCGCTTTTCCCCCCATTATGAAATTAAATATGAAAGCGAATAGCAGATTTGTGGCCATCATTGCTTAACCGCTCCTTCATAAGAATGCGAATGGAAGTTCCGATTTTTTTTTTTGAGCGTCAATCAATGAAGTCAGAGAGCTCAATGTGAACCAACTAATTATGACATGAATAATGCCGTAACCGAAACGGCAGGCTTTCTAGATTAAGGGGAACTTCCGCAGAGCCTCTCAAAGAGCGACCGTTAGTATGCTAATGCGATATCGGGTTACGAACATGTTGCAAAGGGTCGCACTTCACAAGCTCGAACCTGAATTCTTTGGTTTCATTTTTAAGTTTGCAAATAAACTGTCGAAATGTCGAACTCTGTTATAGAAGCTGAAATGTTGGACCTCCAGATCGTTAGAAGAAAACGGGTTCATAAATGTTATAGCAAATGACTTAAATGACTTACTTCGATGATCTTTTTACGCGCTTCTTTTAGCAAAGCTTCGATCCTCTCGTATTGCGCTTGCGTTTCACTGAGCTCCTCAAACAGCAATATTGATTGTTTTCAATGAATAAAAAGAGGATTCTTTATTTTGCGAAATGATTTTGTTAACTTAATAGTTCAATAAATTCAAGTGGGTTGTTTTAAGGGACACTGGGAAAAAAATGGAGAAGAAGAGGATTAGGGAAAGGATGAACAGGATTTTTGTGAGGTTCTAATTGCAGTGATCACAATAGTAACAGTACTATACGAATAGATCATGAAAGCATGTAAATTTGATTTATACGCTTATGTAAATTTGATTTATACGGCACACTACGTTTATACGGCATTTTATGGTTACGCGTATCTAAATATTGCTTAAAATATGCGATCATTTCTCATACTATAATCACTTTACTGGTAAATCTCTTATCAGTAGAATTATATTGATCGGTGAAATTGGCAAAAAAAAAAACTCACATTAAGAAGTTGTTCGTTCTCTTTTTCGAGCTCTTCGATGCGCTCCTTGTCTTTATTCATTGGAATCATCTGTTTTACGAGACCAAACAATCGGTACCAATTCCATGACGAAAGCTCCGCATAATTTCGCACATTCGTTTGTATGATAACCAATGCTTCTCTATAAATACAAATTTCATTAATGCAACTAAACGTTCAACGATGATCGAAGAGGATTGTTTTTATGGCTAAGAGGATTGAAAAATCCAAATTAGAGAGAAGCCGATAAGATTAGACTCCTCGAAAGTTGGACGCATCGAGGCAAATGTTGCAGTCTTGAAAACTATATGCTGTTTTCTTACAGCGGAAAGGCAGGATTTTCTGAAATCTAAAAAGTAAGAAAACTTCTAAGGTGGCATCAAAATTTCGGTGCCCCTGAAAGGGTTTATATCGATGACGGTGAGAAGGTTTGCCGAAATTTCTGCTCTTGCTGTACAACATCTGTAATGAGTTTAATCCGACGTTCAAGCAAGGCAGCCGTAACGACTTCATGATCCTTAACGCACAATAAATTTTTTCGAGTTTAATTCTTTTCCTGCCAATAGCACGACAAGCTAAACGGTCATAGGAGTATGAACCGCAACTAAATTTTATCTAGCTGCTCGGTGACACTTATCCGTTCATATTCCCATTGGAAAATATCATATTCTCACCTTTTGCTTTTGGCTTACTTCCCCCATTCACCACAGCAATAAATAAATAACACTAAAGCAAGTTTTGCTATTTCAGTGACTATTTCCTAACCTTTCTTTTAATCTGCGATGATATTCTTTTTGCTCGTTGTACCATCGTATACTTGCTTGAATACCACAAACAACAGCGCTAAGTTTTGCACGACGGCGTCTTTCCAGCTGCAATAGGTGAGTGAAGTCTTTAAAAAGCTTTCTAGATAGCATTATTGATATATTACCTAGGCGAATATAAACTCTCACCAATGGAAATTAGGCTATAGAATAATTACAGCTTGAAGTTCTATGTGATTAGCAACTGAAACCTAGAACGCATAATCGAAAGAGTGCAATTCTTTGGAAACAACTTTTAAAGCAGAAATAGCGTTTCAAAGTGAAATCAGTCTATGGTGTCCTTTCGGACATTCTAGCACTTGTTTCTCCATTACCTCGTCAAATCATTCATGGCCTTTCCGTTGCCGACTGCATCGCTCATATGCAACGTTTATGGAATGTGATTTCTCTCCTCGTAATTTCAAACTTTATCAGGATTACTGCTGGACTAGCCATATTGAATTATACTTTCTTTTTTTTGCAACTCAAGGTTTTCAACATATGATTGCTTCAAAAATCGTTTTCTTCTCATTGGAAAACAATTCAAAATATTATACAACCGATTAGAGAAGGAAAAATCATGACGCCTTTAAGAACGAATTCGCTTTTCACCAGAAAATAAACATCACTTCAAAAACTGATTCGAATCCCAGCGGAAAGTTATGATCACTTTAAAAGCTGGCTCTTTTTGTGCTGAAATAATATGATCACCTTCAAAACTTAGTCCCTTCCCATTGGAAAATCCTGATCGCTCTGAAGAACAGTTCTTTTCCTTCCGAGAATCTTCTTCACATTAGAAGCTGACTGCTTTCCAGCAACAGGAAGTTTCTTTCCACTAATTCTCGGAAGTATATAGCAGCATTTACAGAAGAGTACTGCACATAATTTGCATAGTAACTGTTGTCGTTCTTTTGTTTACATGTCACTTTATTTGCAAATATAATCAGAGTCCACATAGTTGTTCACTCATGCAAGTGTCAGCTAATCGATTTTGTTTTGTGTATTTAACCGTCCTCACCCTCACGACAATTTCAATACTTCTGTCTGAACCCGTCGTTTTTTATGCACTCCCATTAGCGATGCATGTACTCCATGGTGGCCACATGTATAACGTTTCGATGATTCGTGCCCTCCTAAATATAGTTGCAACCAATGTTCTGCATACAACTGGCAAAGACTTAAAGCTATTCACCCTGGCTGAAAATTCCAAAGTCGATGAAACATGCAAAGATATTTTACCTCCTGTTCAAGAAGCAAAAAGAACAAACCTCGGAGATGACGCCAACTTTGCAAAATACTTTCGTGGTCCCGATTTGTATGAGAGAGGGATCGAGATCTAGATGTTGACACAATTCCATTGCACCATCGCGATCCTCTTTACATTCGTAATCACATGAGAGAAGCTTGTATCTACTAACAAATTCGTCGAATGGAAGTCGGTTAGGGTATCCTTGTCGGCAGATTCGAACGCCCTCCAACACACCATTGCATCTGAAGCAACATCAGAATAGGCTCGATAAGCGAGAAGTGTCACTTAAGGAGAAAGGTTTCAACTACCAAAGAAAACAGCGTAAGCGCTTTCTGGAGAGTTTGGTATCACAAAAGAGTTGGAGGAAAGGAAGAGGTTTCAGTGCAATCGGACGATCATCTCCTGAGAGATAGACAGAAAGAAAATATGAAATTATAAATGGAACAAAATAAATATCAATTAGGTGAGTAAAATATTTTATATTATTGTTACGGAAAGCGCAAGAAATTTTCTCAAGAAAAAATAGTACTTGGGAAAGAAAACTCGCAACGATATCCCAGAACGGAACGATACTTACTATACGAACTTCAGTATAGATTGCACTAGAGAAAAAAAATAAGGATAGCATAGACACTGATACGAGAACGCGACAATGCAATTATAAAAAGGTTCGATACTGCATCAAAAAGATCATTTTAAGATCAAGCAAGTTAGCACTGCTGATCTTAGATGGTAGGGCAAGGTGGAGTGAAGTGGAGATGAGGAGACTATAGGAGGAGCGGATCTAACATATTAGGAAACCCGAGAAGGTTACAGGATGACCTTCAAAAACAAACTTTGCTGTCTTGCCTGCAATACTCTGGAGCATGAATGCTGAAAAAGTATCGAAAACGATAATAGCGCATTCGCTTTAGCATAACTGCTTGCCGAGTGATGTTCCTGGGGAATTTAAGGTATTTCTAAGTTGCAGTGGCAGGTTTCAAGCTCGAATAGCTATAGAACTTCAGAAGTTGTTGAGTCGACAAAAAAACTCAACATAAAAGAGATAACTTTTAAAAATTTTTAGCATCCCATCGTCCTTCGTGCAAGTAAATCTCCACTTCCTGGCAAATAACATGTACGGTGATTTATCCATCGTTCCTCCAGGTATCCTTATAAGGATACCACAAGGAAACGAATTCACTAAAATATAAATGTGCGTGCTTTACATTGGACTGTGGCTAAAACTCGGAGAAAGTTCGCAAGTAATGCGTCATTTCCTCTGAGGAGAGCAGGAGAAACCACCATACCTGCCAGTTTCACCACGTTAACACCATCCTGTTACGTTTTTCCTGTTTGTTGTGTTGAAGGCACATGGCAAATACATTGAGAAATTAAGAAGTGCCCGAATAGGTATGTGCACTCATTGAAGGCTTTTCCATGACATATGTGGCAAATATGTTTCTCTAATAAATACATTTCAGTCTAACAAACTCTTGCTATCACTCCGGTTGTTCATGAAAAATTTTGCGTGCTTTTATTTGTTCGGCGAAAATCGATAAAATTGAATTAACTCAATGAAACCTTAGCTGATGGAGCACAAGATGAGGGTCAATAACACCCGGTTGACGATGATCATTCGGTGATATACAACGAATGAACTGCGCTCGCGTGGTGTTCAATGTTTCGAGCAGGTTCAGCAGTTGTTCCTTGAAAGAGAACTTTACTATTTACATTTATAGAAGCAAAATATTCTACTTTGGAAGAAATTCTGAAGTGTTGACTACATTATAAAAACGAAACCAGTTGAAGTCTTATTTTAAACGGTCAATTAAAGAAACCAGTTTTCTATTATACGAATGAGGGAAAACAAAATTTCGTGTCATATAAAAAGACCTCTTAAGAACCATGAAAACGGAATAAAGTACGAAAGATAATTTTTCATGGAAATTACCGCAGGAAAAAAAAAACGAGAGAAGAGCTTAAATAACGGTATAGAATGAGGAAATCGCTTTTGTTTTCGTGTGAAAAACTGTGATTAAGAGGTAAGCTAAAAAAAAAAAAAGGCAAAGCGAACCTTATACACATGGGAAACTGTACTCGCGCATAACGACTGCCTTCTTGATCTTGTCATCTCGTCGCTCACTAAAATATCTTATTGAATGAAGGTTATATAGTTTTAACTAATTCTAAAAATAAATTTTGAGAATTCCTTCTCAATGACTTCATTTGCGCCTCCATAACGATGCGAACGGACGGAATTCAAAGACCCTTCTGTTTTTTTTTGGAAGAAAAATTCTAATAGAAGCGATTAAAAACGCAATCGGGCCATTTCATTAGCAACATCATAAGAAAGTAAGTGAAGTTTTTATATCTTTTTTAAAAACATTACTGCTTTGTTAAGAGGGCAAGTGAGAGATTTCACGGATTTACCAATCGGACCCATTCCTTCCACTTTTTGAAATCATGACATCATTTCGCCCTTTTCGCTCTATCAGGATTTACATTTCTAGCCAGAATAATTGGGAATGGTTGGAAGTTATTACTTTTGAAAATTGGGCTATCGATCTAAAAACTTGGCCATAACTTATTATAAGTGAAGAAAAACCGAAGCTATGGAGAGTATTCATGACTGGCGCACTTCTTCGAGTAGATTTACTGTTTATATTGTTCATTTTATAACAAATCTATAATTTCCATACTTTTTGGGAAGAGTGCTTTCATGATGGGTTTAGTACTCTCGCTGAGTACCTCAAGTCCACTCCTTTCGACGGCATCTTTATTCTTCTCCACCCATCCATCAATGTTGTATTGAACTATGCCCGCATAATGCACCACACAAAAATGTGAAACCGTCGTATTTCTGCAAATAATGTGCTCATAGTTGTGATTCAACAATACAACTTGAGGTGCTTCTATAAATTTCATTTGCTTGAGTTCGAAATATGTGATGAAAAACAACGAATGAGCAATAATTCGAGAGGCGATAAAATTTCGAAAATTTTCCGAAGAATTTCCAAAATTTTATAAACAATCATATTGGTATACCGATTTATTTAGAAAGAGGAAAAAAATTGCTTTTTGTTTAATATATTTGTGTTTGCATTGTATGTATGTTCGATTACATTTACCTGGCCGATTGTTTTGAACGTGCGAATATTGGATTTGATGAGTGTGTTGTGATAAGCTTTTCAAGAAGAGAGGTATCACTTCCATTCGGGACCACACATTCTTCTTGTAACAATGAAAGTAGTCCCAATGGCTGCAAGTTTACCAATTGTCAAGGTTGCAATTTCACCATCGACTAACATAAGCGGTAACTATTTGTGATGACGGTTAATTCTCGTTAAGTCCACGAATATATAAAGAAATATTCCTTTACGGAATATGATGAAAATAGCAATACAACAATATACGCTTCAATATTGCTGCTTACTATAACAGGTTTTACAATATGAAGTTTGATTTAATGAAAAGCAGTTTTCTCAACGAACAACTGCAAAATCGGAATCCAAATCTTCATCGGTGCTTGTATGTTTGTTTCTTGTCTGCTGAACGGTAGATAGATTGAGCAATAACGGAAAAAGCAAATAAAAACTAAAATCTAATCTTATAGCTGGAGGAGTGCATTAAGGTGGTTGCTGAGGAATCTTATTCAAGCGATTCGCTTTAGGTACTTTTATTCTTTGAGAAAATCTTTCCAAACATTACGTGATTTATTGTGGATGTTGTAAAAAAAATCCTTTAAAATGTATAACTGAAAAGCTGTAAAATTAGTAAAAACTTTAACGAGATTTACTTACCTTCTCGATAAGTTCGATAGTATTTTGCATATCGGTACCATAGTTGACCTCTTTCCAATTGATACCTTCACGCATATATTCTTGTTGCTCACGAATAAACATGAAGTCATTGAAGAATTGTTGTAGCTTCTCGTTCGTATAATTTATGCAGAATTGTTCAAAACTATTCTTCTGCAAATTTTTAGTACGGCGCATTCTTCATTGCCTTATAATTTAAAAAAAAAAAACCTCCTCTTTCCCAATAAAATGCTCTTCTTAAATTTCCTCTGAGTTCAGCATATCAAGCACGGCGTGCTAAATATCTGTTCGAAATAAATCAAATCAAACATTATAGATTTGAGTTAGAGCTGAATAGATTTAATGATAACTGATAAGAAGTACGTCATAAAAATCGGGTAAACACTGTTTTTTTTTTTTTTTTTTGAAAGAACTTCCTTAGCACTTTAGGTATAGCTTAATGCTTAAATTTCGCTTTTTTTCATATTTCGGTACATCCTTGTAAAAGAAAATGAATAAAAGAAAAACCTTAATGATTTCGAATCCGGCCATATCCAAAACACCGATATAATTCGTTTTCGCTGAAGAATCAACTAAAATTCCACAAGTGAAAACGAGACGTTTCAGTTACAGATTATTATTGCTGAGAAGAGAACGATGCATAGATATATTTACTTCTAACACTAACCAAAGCAAATGCGGTCGGCATTGCCTAGCACTAAATGCGCATTGATATAGACGATGTCTGATGTAAATTACATTCAAGTAAGGTGCAGGCCAGGAGTTTGAGAGATTACGTGGTATTATATTAACCTCGAAACGATTGTGCTTCAATGGTGTACAGCAGTGCGTTCTGCTATGCAAACCAACCTGCCAAAAAGCGACATGACGAGTTCAGTCGACTGCATTTTGAAAATCTTCTTGCAATTTTTTTCTCTAGTTTATCAAATTTTCCTGGCAGAATGCCTTTCTTGAACTTGTGATGAAGATTGATGAAGAATAAACAAAGATTAGGGTGGTCGATTACGATCGGCGGTAATTACTACGCTTCCGAATGTGAAATAATGGTGCGGGATCAGTGTGCTGTTGGTGGATGAATTTAATGTTAGTTTTCTTTATATTTCACTGTTTAAACAAAATTCGTTGACATTTGCCCTCAGCAACTAGATGATATTGCAAACCTTGTGAAGTATTTACTTTTCTGGACTCATGAGTTCTGCGAGGGGGCACTTTTCGATGAACAAGAAAAGATGAGAGAAGGTACTCTGTTTGGCAAGTACCTGCTGTAAGAAGACTGCGATAGGAAAACCATGAGGCAGTTCAGCGAAAGGTGGAAGAATCCCTTAGACCCTCATTGTAAATTGTAGAAGAGTGGGACATCGAGAAATAGTCAAAAAAAAAGTTTATAAGTCAATTGACGATCAGATCTGCGTCAGGTTCGACGTTTCGCTCGCAATCTAGAATTCCTTGCTGTTTTCACTTTATATCATTTTTTTTAAAACGAAAAAGCGAGCCCCGCGAATATCTCGCGCCTTTCGCACTACTATTCCACATCATTACACTTTACTTGTTCAAAAACAATGCAATATTACGATAGTGATTTCTCGCATAAGCCCTAAAACGAATCGCCTTTATCAGCAATCAGTGCCTAAAAACTTATAACATCTGCACTAAGCCGTACATGCTGACGGGTCCAACTGAAATACACCTTTTGGATGCTAGATGCAGGTAATGAATCGAGCCAGCTCCATCCACAACGTAATGATCCTTTAAAAATGCAGTATTCTCGTAAATTGCTAATCCACCATTGCTGTGTGCTAACACTGCCTAACGCTATAGCATGAGCAGTTCAAAAGCGGATGCCAAAAAATCAAACACTTTCGAAGCCTCCATCCCCCGCTGGGTCTTCAAATATTCCCCGCGACGTAGGACATTTTCGGAACGCAAAAATGACCCGTGGGCCGGTGAAGGAGAAAAGCTTCCCCGTCTTGGCGGAATATATGATTCATCATATCGCACGGAGGCCGCTTTCCCCTTTATTGCGAAAACGGATGAAATAATTTAAAAGTGAAGATTGTTTTGAGACGGCGAAAGTTGAAGCTACTATAACCGAAAAGAGGAAATGAAAGAATATTGATAGAAAGCAGTACATTTTCACCTGTGGCGTTGACGGATGTCGTAGATGTGTTGAGGATTAAGCTTATGATTCGTAGATTTAATAATGTGGAATTTTTTAGGCTGTAGATTTTTAGATAGAAGAGAAGAATGTAAGATGGATTTAAATATATGCGAAACTTACGCGTGAATGATCGTCCGAGAGCTTCATTGCAACGTGCAAGGATAAAATTAAACAAACGCTCGTAGATGCATTTGCAAAGTGCCGATAATGAACTTAAAGTCTGAAAATTTGCATTAAAATTCGAGAAATATTATTTTCATATCGTCGCATTGATTGTAACAAATCGTCTAAATAATCACAATTTATGAGAACATTTCATGTGGTTTCATAATACCACACATATAAGGAAATTAAACAATCAGTTTGAATAACAAGGGAAAGGTTTGAATCGTTTCGAGAAAAGTGCAGTGGCAGCTGTTAATAAAAGAGCGGAAAATAAAATTCAAACAATCCAAACGCAACATACTTTGCGTAGATTTTGACTTTTCTTTATGAGAGTATCACCGACTTTCATCGATGGTGCTGTTAATGCATCGATGAGGCGATTCGTTTTCACTCCAAGTATGCGACATGCTGCTTCAATTTCTAGAAAATTTTACTAATTAATAAACAAATCCAATATATTTGAAACATTCACAAATTAAAACAATAGTCTATGATAAAAGGAAAGATTTTCATGGAATTGCACAAGTCATCAATTAAATTGATACAACTTTTTGTTGACCATTTGAAGCTCGTAAAATGAAGCTCGAAGTTCGGTTGCCAAATGACTTGCTGAATTCATTTCCATAAGCGTTTGAAGCATTTTGTTAAAGCATTGCTGTCTCTGAGACTAGTGCAATATTCCTTAGAAATAAATCAGATAATGGTGAAGTGAATTAACAATAACGTCAAATAGCTAAAGACTATGTGTCAATAGCTAAAGACTATGTCAATCACCGATCATGGAGTTCCTCCCATATGAAGTCGCTTTTATCTATACATAATATTATTAGTGTTCTCACAAAGCACCGACGAAATGTGCAACTGCAAAGAAATAAATCGGCTTGAATTCGACTCTTTGCTTATGTTTTAAACTTTATTAAAGCCAAACAAATTGGCATCTCGATAAACGTCTCAAACTGAAAAAATTCATCGCGTTTCAACCCGGCGTCATCCATCAGTGTTGATTTCATCGATTGCCGTGATATTCTCAAAAAAATCGCAGAAAATTTGCAAGATAGAGCCAATTTATACCGAAACTGAACGACTGTTACCCCTACCATATTCAGCATTATAAATCAGAAAAACACAGAAAATGTAATGTTGAGGTCAATTCTCTTTGGAATCCCCTCAAAGGGTTGAGGCAATATGGCAACGAAAATCCTCTGCAGTTCAAACAGTGTAGTGAATTTCAGCCGAAGCCATAATCGGCTCAAAAGGTATTGTGCACATTCAGTAAGACCGGTGAACACTTCGAAAGCAAGGATTCAATTCTTTTGTTTAATCTTTTTTGTAAATTAATCTCTAAAAGTATAATGTAGAACCACTGAAGTCACCAAAAAAAAGTTGCAAATACTAGTAACCAACCTTGTACCTTTAAGTCATCCATTTATGCCGTCTATGCAATTCTCTTTGTGCCATTCAACAGGCAAGACGAAAATATTCACAATGTTGCCATATCAGGTATGTAATCGATGGGGAAATATTTATAAAGGTTTATCAAGGATCAAAAAAAAACAAATCTGTTACCTTTATTACCATCAACATATGTGATGTCAAGACCCGATCTCTCGCTGAATTTAATTTCTCCGAGTAAAACACACGATGCGACTGTCTCGTATATTTGTAACTTTTCCTCGTCGGTGAAACCAATCATATTCAATGCACGCTGAAGTTTACTGCTGAATTGATTTATGAAAAAGAGGAAAGAAATAAATAAAAGAGAGGCCTAATAAACGAATTTCTGGTTGCCGAATATGTCCCTAAAACTCGGGAGACCTCACATCCGTTAAGCAATTTCTAGAGCTTAGTCATGTTCAGTTGTCACCTGAAGCCTGACGTAACACATATTCTAATTAAATAATATTTGAGCACAATTGGCACCAGAGACTTATAGTAACTTGCAAATAGAAAAAATTTTTTGTGCTTGTTAAAAATAGATCGAGAACTCTCTTTCTTACTCTTTTTTTTTCTATTTTTCGATAACTAAGATGTTGGGTGTGGCGCTAAAGAGCCAACCCAAGACATCTATTTGTGATATAACAGTGAACATTTTGCTTTTATAGCATTATTTTTCGCGCCATGTCATTGTTCCTATTCGCGCCATGTCATTGATCGGCTTATGTGCTTTTGATCTGCCTTAAGCCTATATAAGGCGGGCCTCAGCCCATCAGAGTCAGTCTTCTCCATCGACGGGTCTCCGACCGGCAGCTGTCTTGCTTCGTCTAGCCCTCTCCAGTTTGCTCTTTATGAGCTGTGGTGCCCCTCCTATAAACGACTTCGACTACCCTCGTGTCTCTTCGAGCTATAACTTGGTCTCACTCTCAACATTGTCGCTGCTAGAGTTACAACATAAAATTTAGAAAATTTTTAGAATTTCTTCTCACATTTTTGTTTTTAATGCATTATGAAAATGTCGCGACTCTTATGAATCGGGCTGCTGAAAAAATTGCAGGATAACAGTGAAAAAACTACACATAGATTGACACTAAACTGACGGATGTATGCATTTCAATGAAGAGAAATCAATGGTTGGCTAAACCAACCGTTCAGATAAACTTTTGGATCGCAATCTCATCATCGAAATTTTACTGCTAAGTATTAACATGAATTTGGCGTCATTTTATGTAAGGCATTAAATAAAGCATTAATCAGGCCAAAATGATGTATACATTAGGCATAAATTATTGAAAGCAAATATGGGAATACCCCAGTTTCGTAGGCACTTTTGACGTCATCAATATCACGATCCACCGTTTTACCACCTCGGTTAAGGAATCGATAAGCATCAGCACTTTGCCCAAATCCCATACCATAACGTAGTTCCTCATCGAAACCTTCCGACAGAAGTTGATAGAAAATATGAAAATTACGATCACCTTCGTTTTGACTCACAACACGAGATTTTTCAAGTAGATCTGAAATGACATTGCATATTTGCCCTATTTATTCGCGATTATATTAAGTTTCTATTGACCTACGCTGTTTTTTTGTTATATAAGCTCTTCTCTATTCCCTTATTAGGTAAGCTTATGGTCACCTTTCCTATGTCGACTCCCTAGTAGCTGAGGTCAATTTATGCTCACTAATCCCCATCTTATTTTCGCAACTTTTCTCGCTTTCTAACTTTACTTTATAGACTTTCTCAATAGCTGATGCATTATTATGAGATCCAGTCCATTTCTACAAATGTTTTTTCACTGCGTGAACGATCTGTTGTGTGAATACATTTTCTCCTCTATTATGTCTTATTTAAACAATAAAGTCCTACTTTCATAAGGAACATTTTTGCGCTGAATAACGAAAAAATTTAAAATGCAGAATTACAAATTAAATTGAATTCTTGGCAAGTCTCTGAACGCACTGTTTTCGTCAAAGTAAACAATCGTTATCAATGAACTGACAGTATGTTTCTTAGCGAATTATTATCGCAACCGTATGATGTTACATTTACCGCATGCTGCAGCATAATCCAATTTAAAAAGGAGACGCCATTTATAAAAGCTTATGCAATTTTAAGCCAATATCCATAAACCGTTTGATATTGAAGGTGAGGTTTGCTCGAAATTCCCGGAGCAGCCATGTGCAGTTCATGTCATTTTTGCAGTGCTTCTTTCATTAGACCGATCCCTAATAAGGTGTTGAAAGTGACATTGCATTGTCGACGTGCATTCTAGCGTTTTTGCGGGTTTTTTGATGTAGCGGGAGGAATTACTGAGTCTCGGGAATCACTGAGTGATGTGGTGCTCGAACTCCTCAAGTCACCGCGCGATCAAGGACCGCGTTTACACCGCCATTATGGAATCGTCTTCGCTGCTGAAAACTTGAAGCAGCATCAGCACTATGCCAGTTATTAACATGTTTCATATTGTAAGTGAACTGCTTTTGGAATAGGCGACATAGTCTTATCTAGTAGGGCACACATTTATAGTTCCGGAAAGGATCAACTAAGACGAAAGCATTGCTTACAGCATTGTATTTGAGCTCCTTTCAGTTGCATATCCTCACCGAAATCAATTCGAATGAATTTACCCTGAAATATGCTAACTTAAAAAACATTGCAAATTCGGCGTCGAATTAATATGCTAATTCCAATAGCAATGCTTTCAGCAGACAAATGCATTCATAATGGTTTATTGTCGATGAAGGCATAATTTGAGGTGAAGAAAAGTATATGTCCGCTGTAATCCTCATGGAATACCCAAAGTTGGTGATTGCATCTTCGAGAAAGCAGTTTAGAAAAAGAAGAAACCAACTTATGACAGAGCTAGCCTTTTTCAATGCTCAGAAAATCACCGCTGCGTTTTCTACTAACGCGAACACTATTTCCAACAGTTGGAAAAACAATACTATTTTTAATATCGGTTTTCAGTAGGAAAAAAAAAGAATATTTTCAGCATAAATTTTGCCAAGAAAATCTATTTCAAAACGATTTTCTCAATTAAATTGGAATTATTTTCTTTAAAAAAGTGAATAAATTTTCACAGAGAAAAAAAGGTGGATTCGGCATATGATAAACAGGAGAGATATTTTTTAAAAAAAGAACCGTTGAAAAATTTTTGCATTTGTTCAGGCGATATTAAAGTATGAAAAAATTTTCTACGAATTTCAAAACAATTCATACCACTCTTGAGCTATTGCTATTGTGAATGGTTGATGCATTTGCGAATGATTCAATGATAAGATTTGCAGCTGCAAGACGTTTATCGGCACCGTTACCATTTTTCTCAACTCCACTTCTACGATATGCTTCAGCACCCAAATAATCGATTATTTTTTTCGTATTTTCTGTTTTACCGGCTCCACTTTCGCCTCTAAAACATTTTCTATTGATTTCACTAAAATATTTTCGACTAATTTCTCTTAACTTTTCTTACACCAATGAAATAACGATCATGTTAGATGGAAGAGTGTGAAAAAATTAGTTTCATTATTCAATTTCATAGATCTTAAACTCTAAGCAATGTCCATTGCTAAAAAAACAGACAAAAGATCACTAATGAATTAAACATAATGAGAATGTTTTGAAATGTTCAAATGAGGTAAAATATAATATAGGTGGTATATTTCAACCTGCGATCTGAAGCATTTGCTTCAGATCGCATGTTGAATTATACCACCTATACTATATAAAATTGTAACGATAATATCATTGTTAAATTTCCTTGGAAAATGCTGTTCCAATATCGAGAGTAGTCATAATAAGAAAAGTAGACTAACGTGATCAAGATGGACTGATTGGCGCCACTAAAAAGTCCATCATAAGCAGACTGTGCGACTGCGTAAACATGTGGTGGTAAACTTGTACCCTTATCGAGGGCATTCGCATATTCGAGCATAATTTCCTCCGAATAAATCGACAAATTACGCCATGGATTCACCACAAGACAGAATAGACCCGAATAGGTCTATAAATAGCATCAATAATGAAGAATATTTTCAAGTCTCAATAAATGTTTGGAAATGTCTTATTTCTTCTCACTAATTAATGAGCTCTCCAAAATATTTGCAAGAGGACAAATTCAATGATATTTATTGATGGTATAGTTTCTTAGATATTTCTGAATGAATTTTGCAACAAGTTGCTGCAACATTTAGTCGGATAGCAGCTCCCTATCATCTCCAATTAATACCACCGATACCGCCCGCTCATAACTGAAGAGAAGGATGACTTAGAAAGGATACGCATCAAACTACAGTAGGTTATCATCGAGCATTACTTTGCCATACACGGTTGTTGAATTACCAAAAGGCTAATGGAAAGAAACGGTGCCTATGCACACTTCTTTTAGCCCTCTTCCCCTTGCTCTTCCCCTCTATTTGGAACAACGTGTTTTCGGAGAAATTAGTCCACTAAACCAAATGCATCACAGAGGAAATGATGGCGGTTTTAAAAAACATGATTCGTTGCATATCGCCGATGATAGTGGTTCCTTCCAAGAGGTGAAATTATCCGATAGGTTGTATATGTCGAATTATATTCTAAATAATCGACATAGGAACAACGGTAAAGGCAGAAAGCAAGGGAATGGTCGCTGAAAACAATAAATGGAGTAGACCACGGGAACAATGCGAGAAATCGTCCCCTTGATAGGTTTTTCACCTTCGATATTCTCGATAGTGATCCTCATGTTCATCCTAATCAAATTTTATTTCTACTATAATTGGACCAATATTTTATACGAAGTGACTAAATCGTTTGTAGTGAAAAAAAAAACATTCGATTGTGATATTATAACATTAAAATATCTAAAATTTACATGAATAAGTTCAGTTTCATATCTGCAGCGAATTGCGTGAAGTACATTGGCATCGGTGAGTTCGCTAAGGGTACAAAGGTCCTCACAATAGTAGGATAGACTCGGCGCCTGGGTGTCCTCAATGGACACTGTTCTCTGAAAATAACGAATGAGCGAAATATTTGATCATTTGAAAATAAAATAGCGATTTAGAGAGCGAAATATCGCATTACATGGCTCCTTTTCTATTCAGCCCAAGCTATATGCCTGTCGAATTATTTATGTGTTGAATTTTTTTCTCTGCGTTCTGAAATGATTAAAGTGGATATATTCCGCATATTTGTGAGCGATTAAATATTGATGATTTTTATTCATACTAATTTTAGAATTGATCGAATTTATAAAAATCCTACAAATTACACACATTTATTTCTTTTAGTGCGCTATTTTGTAAACTCACTCAAAACCGCGATTTGCGTTTGATTACTGCAAAGCGCAACGATGAATTTTTTAGTGGAGAATTTCCACACCTTATCGTTGGTGGCTTAAAATGCGTTCATATGAACGCATCCACTTGTTTTCAAATGATTTTGCGACTAATATGATAGGCTAAACTTCATTTTTTGGTCTTAAAAAAGGAAAGAAGAAGGGACGGAAGAGGTTCTTTAGGTAAGAATTTCGTCGTTCTACTACTTTCAGTCTGCATTCCGAAATTATTGGAAAAGATCTGTGCAGAAATGACTCTTTGTGAAAGAAAAAACCTCAATAAGCGAAAGTATAAGAAGTGATGGAAAATAAGCGGTCTTAGTGAAGCTAATAAAAATATTAAATGCGTGAAGACAACATGGAAGCAGGGCACTAACGAATCAAATGACATGCTTTCTCGTTATTTTGCACTCAATATTGGCTTCCCTCTCCCCACTCCACCTCCTCCTCCTCCAGAGTTAATTTTTCATCCAAGTAGGAGTTGGGCAAAGTGGGAAGGAAAAGAAATCATATAACGGTTCGCTGCAGATAGCACAGTCAAAGAAATGTTGACTCTTTTTCAATGTCTTTTCGATTGCGCTTGGAAACACAGTTGTGTTTTGAGCTTCAATGATGCAGCAGCTGCTTAATATTGTCTGCAACTTATGCTCCATGAAATTTTTGAAAAGAAGCAAGTCAGCACCAAAATCTGCACTCTTCGAAGCATTTTTTTTTCAAGGCATGGGGAACGATGAGAGCGTCCTTATAATCTGTCAAGAAGAAACGTATGGACAGAATTGCTAGAAAAACATGTAACTACTATTTTATAAGGAAATTTTGGTGACAGACGAAATACAACACACATCCTTCATTATTGAGCACTGAACTTAACAAACTTATCACAAAGGCTTATCTGCACGAAATAATGCAAGAGTCTAATTGTTCAAGTGTCATAGTGTTACAAGAAACTTTTCCTGCTTAAATCGATATTACAAATCAACATCAAGAAATGGTACAAATATTACACATTAACTGGAACTAAGATGGGCTGAACATTGCTTTTCCTGTTCCCTTTCTTTCCCTTCCCTTCGTCCTCATGTTTTTCACTCAAAAAAAGCTGTTTTTCAAGTTTATTAACTTCTTCAGGTAGATGATGAGTTTGAATATTGTAGGAGATGAGCAAATGTGGACAAAAAAAACGGTCAGGTAGAAAATGCACTTTTGAAATTGTGTATACACGAACGTCAAAAAAAGCACGGAAAGGAAACTTCAAGATAGTAGGTTTTTCACTATATACATGCTCTGAAGAAGATTGTGGAGGAAATACTTCTGCACTATATCATATATTGCGCCCGACTAAAGAATATTTCTACTGCATTCAGATGCCAGTTCTGCTTAGTGGTCTTATCTCATTGTATTATACAGTAATGGCGCTCGTGAACAACTCTTTCTACCTTTTCATAGAAACCGTTTTCATCTCTGAATCCAACGACAAGTTTGTCGCCTCGTTGTTCGACGACCTTCGCTAATCGAAAGGCAGTATCGGCGTCGCTGATCCATACGCTTGATTCGAGTTCGTCGCGTGGTGCTCGAAGTGATGGCGGAACTTCCAAACACCTGAAGAGGTAATATTTCCTAACGACCACTTCGCATACCTTAGCTGATGAGCCAAACAGGTGATCAACAATTGTGGAGATACGAATTTTTGGATGAGAATATCAGACCTATTTCATTTCCGTTTAGGATTCGAGCTGCCTTCTGATTTATCCAAGAGTGAGCTCTATTCCGGCACCAAAGCTGTGTACGGATATTGATTATCTCACAATAATTCCCAATGATGACCTCTAATTGCTATCTGCTTGGTCAAAGAAGTTTTTCATCTCATCTGGCAGTCTCCCATATGTTTTTCTATGACACTGTCTAACATCCATTGCAGCTATCTCTAGTTTATGGTAGAGTACCTCTTATCTAGAAGAGAGTTATATAAAGCCTACATTAACGAAGAGCAGTAAATCTTATTGCAGCAGTTGCTATCCTCTGTCATTCATTCGTAGTTTATCACTAGCATGCGAACGAGTGGCAACTCAGAAAAAAAACTTTACGTTCATTTTGACTAAAACGATATTTTTGTGTCGAGGCAACTCGAATTTCTGTGAAAGCAATCGGCTGACATTTTTTAATTAAAACTTTTCCAGCAGTTTCCTAATCGCCTAAGCAATGAAGGCTCTGCTGTATGTGCACAAGTTGATTAGTTTCCATTAGGAGTCGGTTTCCTGAGGTTGCATTATTATGGTATGCGCAACCCCGTCCGGGAACTAATGAGAATCTTACTTGGCCGTGAGCAGGTTATTAGAACCGATGACGGATTACCTGAATGAGCATTTAACCATTGGTTAAAAAGAACGCAAATCTATATCAGGACGCCATGAACAGTTCGATGTTTTAAATTAATTGAAAATGTTCACTATCAGTTTATCTCTTAATGAGTGCTCCTACTGGCCATGAACTTATCCACGATCGAATGAGAAAGACAAGATTGTCATAGAGAAAAGAAAACGTAAGTTATCAAAGAAATAAATAGCTTTATTTAAGATTGAATTTGCAATCCTCAGAAAAAAAAATTCGACAATTGCAAAATCGTTGAAATCTATATTTTATCTTTTTGCACTGCAGTGATATGTATGTGTATGACTATGTGTTTTTATTGTTTGTGCGTGTATGCGTGTAAGCGCGCCATAGTTAAGAACATATGCAAAAGATAAATGTGAAGCGTAGTGTAGGTTAATGATGTCTTGAAAATATGTGATTAATGGCGGACATATCGCGCTATGCTACTTAAAATATCTTAACGTTCATTTGTAAAGTGGTGGGTGTTGATACGCTTTACCGTGAATGTTTATTAGTTTAACATATTATGCACATTTCAAGCTTTGAATAAATATTTTTATATTTTTATCACTCATTAATTTATTCACAAGTTTTAAATTCAATTTCGATAATGAATTCGTTTATATATGATGCGATATTTTTGCAGAGTTTTTGCATCAGCTGATAAGAAGGAATGAGAGCATAAAAATTGAAATCTATAAGAGGAATTGATCTATTCCATCGTATTCATTCTTTTCCATTTTCTACCACTTTATTTTTTTCCATCTTTCCTCTCTCTCCCCTTCCCCTCTATTGCGCGACTTCTTCCATAAAATATGGATCTACACCGCTGCTCTGGAACAGCTAGAAAAAACTGCTAAATTAAACCGATACAATGAACGTTTTTGAGATGGCTGTAAGAATTCCGTCTACTCCTTTATTTTGATGATTTCAAGTTAGCCAATTCAAAGGCACAAAATTTCATAAGATGTCAATAAAATATTTTCATTCATTAGCTATAATTCTACCTTTGTCAATCAGCGGAAAAAAAAACTTTTTGAGAAAACTATTCAAATTTAATTGAAGCGTCTTCAAATCATCGTATCATCAACGACAAATTAGCATTTACTTAGCGAAATTTTCGTAGGGAAAAATTTGATAAGAAAACTTTGTCGTAAAACTTTGAAATAACAAAACAGTTACATTAGTAAAAATTTTCTAAATATTTCAACAAAGTTGTCGAATCGTTCTTCCAAAAATCTTTTTTTTCTTCTCAAAACGAAACCTTTGTTTCCTCAACCATAAATTACATCGTATCGAAAAAGGCATGACGGAAAAAAAAAAACATTCATCGTTTAGTTTTGCATAGTGCGCGGTCGGTTTTAAGAGAGCTGTGAGCAAACTCTTTGGTTTTGTACTACCGAGGCATTCCGACCAGTGGTCTCGTCGGGACGCGGGCGGTGGAACGAGTCGCATGGAACAGCGATAAATCGACTAGTCAGTATCCGACGGGCAGGATACGAGCCTAAGCCCTCACCTTCACGCTACCCCAAAACTTCAGTAAAAGGAAGTGATAGTGATATGAAGGGACATTTATTCGTAATGAATGCTTTGTCGATTCAAGAAAAAAAACGTTGATATACGAGAAGTGCATGATGACTTTATGGTAGCGATATAAAATCCACCATCCTTATTATACAAATACGTCCCTCGGGTGGTTTACAATAATTTCTGAAATACTTTTCGTTCATTGGAATATCTAAAAACGAATAAGAAGGAGGTTTTTGTTAGGAGCTTTTTGAAGGATATATAGGTGAAGTTATCTCGAGTATATTTTCCACTAAAAGAGTTGTAAGTGGATTGTACCAGATGCAAGAGGATGCCTCATTTCCTTTTTTCTTCTAACATTATTTTCGTATTCGTGGCTTACAATTCGTTACCCTCCTTTAGCGTTGTGCTGAATGAAAAATGAGACATGAAAGGATGAAAAAAAATACAAACTAACAAAGCAAACAATTAATCAATAGGTAACTTACATCGGCCCCATTATTTTCGTGGCATTTTTTTTCAATCCTACATATAGTCATTAAATTAAGCGTAGAAAATTCATCGGAAAATCCTCATATGAATTTGTGCAAACTTCTTCATTTTTTATATTCAACTCAGTTGAAATCATTAACTATGAATTTACTGAATTATTCAAGTGATGAGTTTTTTTCTTTGATGAAAATTTTTCAACTAGAGAATGTCGGAAATATTTATAACATAAGAAAAGAGAAGAAATTACAAATATATTTCTCAATCTTGCATTTGCATATGGTAATAACATCTTGAATTGAATATACTGCTTCATAATCATACCTTATATTCTACATATATTATCGCAAATTGTGGCATATACGAAAAATGCAGAAATTAATTACTCTAATAATAGTTAGGTAAAGCCATTTCGATTAAACTAACTTCATGCAACTTAATAAATTTTATGCGAAATAAAATGCATTTATAATATTCGGCATTGAGGAGCTGTTGTTTTTTTCCCAGAGTTCTACTCTATGAGATTTCTTCTTCTATAGGATAATACAATGTGAGTTTTTATCTTAAATTTTCAAAGTGGTTGTTCAACAGAAGCAAATAGTTCATTGATCATAAACGACTAACTGATGATGCATTGTTATTAGTTCAATTACCCCTACCCCGCGAATATGTCAAATGAATCCTGACGCTCAACAATCTCCAGAATTTCTCGAAGATAGGATCAAAAGCGGGAAGGATTTCAAGAAAAGGGATATTTGCCGAGTATTTTGAGAAGCGACGTCTGATTGAAGATATTATACGAGTGATGAGTTTTTTTTTAGTGAAAGTTTTTGATCACATTTTGAGATACATAAAATATTTATTTTTGAAATTGGCCAAATCTTGAAAGTAGTTGCTTGTTGATGCGTGAAGAGAGAGAGGGAAGATAAAGTTTTTTCTCTTCCTTCAAATCGGACAGTGCAAAGTGGGTCGGGTCGAAAATGATGCTAGACTTTACGTATAATAAGTGATATGGAAAACCCGAAAAATAATTGCAGTTCTTTGGCAAAGTGATTTTCTCGCTAGAACGAATATGCGTGTATAATCGAAGAGATATTATAGCGGACGGAAATTCTTGACCCGGAAGAGAGCTACAAAAGAGTGAACGTTTCAGAAGGACGAATAATTGAAGGGAGAGGAGGTACATCAAGTTTCAACGGTAAATGATTATAGCAAACGGTACTTTTAAATCTGGGTAGTAGATTTAGGTATATCTAGTGATGTAGAAATCTAGATGTTAAAGGGCTGAGTATACTTGACTGTCGGTGAACTTCAACCGAGGAAACATTCTGTTTGCTGCTGCGTTGGCTTGTTTATGCGCGTGAGGCTAACAACATTTATATTCACCGCTATGCAAAATACCTGCCTCTTATTGGAGAGTGAACAGGAAAGGAAGGAGGAAGAGGCTCATCCATCAGTATGCGAGGATTTTCAACCGTGAGGCAGAAGATAAATACCTCGCCTATAGCGAGCACTCGCGCTGATATATATCATACGGTTTCCATACGCATCTAATCCTAAATAAAAGGGATATATTTTAGCCAGTGTGAAATTGTTTTCAGACGAAATAACGTGTACGATTTTCCATCGAAAGTTCGTTAGATCCAGTACATTGTGGATGGGATTTAGGTACATTCTAATCTCCCGCGATCACTACGATCATAAATAATTTTTTCTGTAGGGATATAGATGAGTTGATCGACGATCTGTGAAAGAAATCTCTACGTTGATAATCTTTCAAGTGTTTCTTCTCGCATAAAACAAGTTTGAAATATAAAATCAAATTGATTTTGCCAACGGAAATAGAGATTCATCTCTACAATTACTCTATAGATCCTAAATCATATCCATATTTCGTCGCCTCTCTAACCGACTTCCTGTTTCACATGACGATTTGGCTATCCGTTTTATTAGGGATGATGATCCATTCGTCGAAGATTGATACCAGCGGCCGCTCCGATAGAACGACCGCATATTCGTTGCTATCATCGCATGAATTTTTCCTTACGACAAATCTTCATAGTTCTGACATGACTCTTGCAACGTGTTGTTTTCTTGGAAGATACATAATTCATATTGTTTCGTATCATGGAAGTTGCAATTTCTCATTGCTGCACTGAGTTGCTTAATGAAAAGTCTTTTGCATGGGCACACTTTCGCTGCTTTACCTTATTTTTCACTCACCTTTAATATATCAATTACTGTTTAGCTAAATTTTATCATCTTAACGGTAACAAAAGCAACAATAGGTAATCCTTTATTTGAAACAATAGTTAATGAATAAGGAAATCTTTTCTATCAACGAGTCGATTTGTCGACCAATGGTACAATCATATGAATGATATGAAACGAGTATGAAGTAAATAAAATACAGGAAAACTAAAAATAAAATATAGGAACATAAAATTGTGAGGAACTTTTCTCTACTTTTATTATTGTGATTTCTCGATGATATACTTGAACTTTCTTTCAGAGAAGAGCAAATGCCCTCTTGCTTCTCATTTAGTTAACCTGCAATCATCAACCCATCTCTACATTATCTGTCAAAAATCTGGTTCTTATGACATATGCCAAGAGAAGAAAAAAAAATCTATGCGAAGAGCTCAGTTTTAAAAGGAACAATATGAGGATTTTCTTGAACAATTTGATGTAGTCAAGAAGAGAGATCATTCTAAAAATCGAACTTTTCAGTACAAATAAAATTTCTTCACGACGAAAGAATATTTCTGCGTACGAAAATTTCCTAAACCGACAATGAAAAGTACTACGTCCATTAGAACGAAAATCTGATTGCTTAGAAGAAGAGCCAAGAGTCAAGCGCTCTAATAAGTTTGAAATCGCTGAAAGATGATTGATATTTCAGCAAATTCTGCGTGATTTTTTACACAGGAGAGGATACAAGCGAAGACTTGTGTAAATTCAGATGGTCAGGAGTAATATATGCTTACAACATCTTTCAAGCCTATGAAAGTTTTAAAGACTTAGTGGTCATATAGATTTCAAGTTGAAACAACACTAAACGGGAAGTATTACCATCCGGTCATACTTTATGAAAGTGCCGAAAAATTTCCATTCAGTTTGAATTTATTCAGCTGGATGGCAACGCATTCGAAAAACGACTTCCTTATGGAAGATATTTACTAATGATCGGTAGGACCGGCGAGAAGCTCAAACGCCATCCAGTTTCGAGCCTGGAGGTGAATGTGAAATGCGCGTTTAATAGAAGAAAAAGACGAAGAAATTCAAACCTACCATGCGAAATAGTAGAGAAAGCACAACGCACATTTGGTAAATGACTGAAGATGCGTCAATTTCATTTCCGGAGCCTTATGTTGTGGCGTTAGAATGAGGACTTAGTTATTCAAAGAAATATGTATTTCATGTTTCATCATCTATTATTGAATAATATACGATCATTTAAACCTTTCTTAAACACCGTTTCTCAAAATGTACTCGCAAGGTCGGTAGAATAGTCTTCAGTGAAATATCCACTCGAGATGATGGTCCAGTGGAGGTAAGAAAGAGTGAGCAGAGGTCAGAAAAATGACCGAAGGTGCATTCATTTGCTTCCAGATTTGTGAAACTCATCCTCATTTGATTGCACTAAACGTAGAAAAGGCATCCTGATGAATTGATTAGATATCCTTTCAAATTAAATGGCTACATCTGTCATTTGCAAAAACCATGTGAAAAGTCATGTCATCTAAACATTGCAATGTTGCAAATTGAATGATTATTTGTGCAAAATCTTTTTTAACTACTGATTAACGCCGTTCAAAAGAATAACTTTTGAGTTAAACTCGTTCGTGTTGTTTGAAACGAAACCAAGAATAGATGGCAGATTTTTGTAATTGATATGGCTCTACTACTCGAATCTGATGTGGATATTGATCGACTTCCAAATAAAGTGCCAACACTTTATGACTGCCTATTTAGAGACAAACATTTGCCTCCTCGCCGAACGCGTATACTCTCGGTAAATATTTCATCAAGCATTGACTGCCGATCATTGTCGCTATTTTCCTATTATCGTTATAAAACAAAAGAACCATTCCACTAATATAGGTGGTTATTTGAAAAAACTAATTTTTTTTTCTTACCTATAAATCATTCACTAAGAAGAAACAACGACATTAACTGCTAATCGAAGCGAAACTTTGAAATAAAAAATCTCTACGTACACATCGACAACATTCGATAAACTGAAATAACGAGCTAAAGAGGTGTAAAAATAGAACAAAAGATTCACTTTGCACAAATCATCATTAAATGCTCCGTTCCGATCCCGACAAAAAACATTACAATGATTTGCAGTATAAATGTACTGAGCAAGGCAAAGAAGAGAAAATTGCCATACTGATGAGAATGTTTTGATGGGTTCAACAAAGTTCCATGCTCAATGCCCTTTATAGAAAAGTTTAGTGAGTATTAGGCAAACTTAGGTTCATATCCATGTGCTTTGATTAATTTGCTTGATGAGTTATGGCCAAGTAGTGTCTCCGCATTGGCATGCAAATGCGTATATGTATGTATAGCTTCTCGACACTCTTAAATAAGAAATTATCGAAGCAAAGAGCTGCGAAATTTGGCGAAATTTTTTTACCTGCATCTTTAGATAATCCAAAGCGTTAAGTTTGATATTCATTTATCGATGTTAAAGAAAATAATAGATAACATAAGATCGCTGAAAGATAACTGAAATTCTAGAAAATTCGATATCTTTTTCTTTACGGTGATAAGGATGCAAACGAGGATTTCGGTAAATTGAGTAGGTCATGAAAATTTTGCAGATTCATGGTCGCATAGATTTCAAATTTAAACAAACCAATCGGGAAAATATCATCGTGCCATCATATTCTATGAAACCTGCTTAAAAGGTCATATTTAATATGTAGCCAGTTGGATGGTGGCGCCCACGAAAAACGAATCTTTTGCGGGAGGATTTTTACGGATAATTCCTCAAATCAACATATCGGTCTTTGATAATTAAAAAAATAGATTGCATAAATTACACTCCAAGAGAGTCCACATTGTTTAATTATCTCTAAAGTTCTTAATCGCATGTCATCACTTGCAATACAGCTATGTTGCCAATTAATTAGATGCTATTATCGCATACGTGATCGAAATGCTTCGCTAAACATTTTTCGCCGAATGATTTCAAACATTGCGAGGGATTATTTTTAGAGCTAACAACCACTTATTGAACCTTTAAAATAATATTCCTTTTTTTTTCATTGCAAGTTGAACAATTTCTGCAAAAGTTTTCATGGTAGAAATGCCTATGGCAATCGCTTTTAAGTTAAAATATCGAAAAGTTCCATAAAGTCTTCTTCATATACAAATATAAGGAAGCAGCTAATGCTCTCAGCTTAAGCTGTTTATCGTTGCTTATTCAAAACTTATTCCATTTGAAAGTGATAGATGGATGCAAAAATTTCATAACTATTAGCGAAATATTAGATGTATATGATCGCTATCAATGAAAAGTTGAAAATTGTTGAATGCCTATAAAATTTTGTGCATTATTGTCTACATTAGCCTTGTAAATAGTTAAAAAATTTGAAATGCATACAATAAGGAAAATAAACAATCATCCATTCGACATCTGCACGAAATAAAATTTCTCGGCAAAAGTAATAAATGTTTAAAAATAAATTAAATCGGAGTGAAGAAATTCCATTATTTGCATCTTTGATGCCAAATTGTTAGCTAAAACAATGATCACCATCCTTTTTTTCACAGGCATATTTTTGATTATGCTGAATGAATTTTCATCGATCTTGAATTTATTGATATAGCAAGTAAGTTTCATTATGCGTCGCTTTTTATAAAATGAATACGTCTTATTTATCTTATTTGGAGTTTAGAATTTGATTTACTATTTATACAAAAATTCCAACAAAATAATTTCTTGTTTTGAAAAACGAATAACTAAGAAAACTTCCTAAATTATTACTCAATCATATTTTATAACTACTTATAATCAAAAAATATCTTATTTCAACTTATTGCTGCAAAAGATAGAATTCTAGCTTAGCTAATTAACAGAGAATGAATTTTTTTTTTCTTTGCATTCAACGCAACAAAGCGCTAAAAACGATTCAGCAGGTGACGTTCATTACGACGTGCAATGAATTTACGCTTTTTCATCATTTGAATACTTTCTCTTCTTAAGTCGTCAGCTCAACTAAACACTTGCTACATAATCAACAATTGCATTAAATGCAATGAGCTAACAATAGCACAAATGATTTGCAAATTGCAATCTATCGAATTGATGCTCTATTTCGACAGATTGTAATTCACAAATCTGCAAAATAAATTGTAAAAAAAAATTTTCAGCGAAATTAATTTTATCGTTGTGAAGAATTGTTGCTTCTAACATTTCTGCTGCTCATATTTTAAGCATAGAATATTATCTTATGAAAATTATGCAAATTTTCTATTAGTAAACGTTCATAATTATTCATTAATTAATTCATTTCATATGCCAAAAGTAATAACCAATATGAACGTCAAGAAGAATAAAGCAATACCCTTTAATAAATTTATGATATAAATGCGTAGAGGATTGGAATATTTACGATGTGATGCCTATTTCTTTAATTGCTTAAAAATAACTTCAATAATTAATTATATCCGAGAAATCACCAAAATGAAGCATATGTTATACTCATCCTGAATTCTATAAGAATTCGATGATCCGTTTTAAAAAAAAATTTCATTGATGAATTTTTCTTCGCTCATATGCCGTTTGATTTAACAATAGCATGCGTCACTGAGGAAATTTCGACTGCATTTCAAGATGAGAAAGCGAGAGGAAACACAAGTGCGTCTTCATTACGCTATCGAAAATTAGCATTTATAATTAATATTAAATCAGTGTTGCTCTATTCGTATGCAAATATTTGTCGATTTTTTCCGTAGTTTCAATTTCAGCGATCACGGAATATAGAGCGAGAAAAAATTGGTTATTTCCACGAACGTAGGGTTATGCTTAGACAATGCCAGATTTTCTCCTTTCTTGCAGTAATTTGGCCTGCCAGTGAGGCCAAATGCATGAAAACTCATAAAACGCCCACACTGCCTAATGAAAGAATTTCTTGAGAAGCGGCCACTGGTCCATGTCCTTAGCCCATGTTCGTTTTCTTTTCTTCACAAGAACCAGGACAAGCGAAAAACTATTGAAACAAAGTCTTCTCAGTTAAGATGAAAGCGCTGATGAGACTGAGGATTCAATGGTGAAACGAAGTATACTAACAAACATGTGCATAGGTATATATATATATATATATATATATATATATATATATATATATATATATATATATATATATATATATATATATATATATATATATATATATATATATATATATATATATATATATATATATATATATATATATATAGATTCACAATAAGTAGACGGCGCTCAAATTCCGATGATAATCACTTCTTGAAAGTTTTCATTGATTAGATATTGCCATTAGGTAAGAAGTGAACTGTATAGATTGATAACTTAGATTGACTGCAAACGAATAAACTATGACAAAGGATTTAAATACTTATTGCAGAATCACTACGACAAGTAATTTCATTGCGTTTAGTATAGAAATCGTCACTGAACAGCAAATAATACGATAAAGAAATGGCAATAACTGCCTGCTGAACAGCTGATGGTGAATTCAACATTGCTATCTCATTTGCTTAACTACCGCTTAGATAACGATCCGCACAATAAATAAAAGACAGAAGAGATTAGGATCTTCAATTATCTTCTCTAAACTTAAGGCAACTTTAAAAACGGATGAATTTCGATGAATAATAGAGAGCATTTAGGCTACATTAGGCAATATTCTATGAATGATCTCAATTGTCGATGAGAACTTAACAAAGCTTTACTACTGCGCATTTTCCAACAAGAAAAAAGAACAGGGAAAAAGAACAGCAAAAATGGATTGGCTGACTGAGGTGCGAGAAAATTTTCGTTAACAGAATACCGAAAACTTACAGAATTTCGTAGAATAAGATCCTGTGGAGACTTATCGATACCTCATAATAGTACACACATTACTACTCACTAAAATACTGCAATCGATCAAGTGATCAATCTGTGAAGAAATAAATGTAACGAATGGAGCAAGCTAACGGATCTGAATAGAGATAAGTAAGTAATAATGGATAATTTTTGCAAACGAACTGGTTAATTCCTGTCTAGACGTAATAATGTATTCATTCCACCATTGCACGCCGTAATACCATGGTTCTTTCATATGGTGACAATAGCGCCGTAGATTATTACGGTATTCATTAACGCTTCTTCCGAGTTTTACTAGGTCAGTAATCAGTAGAGATGATTACCTGAGGACAGCGGATCGGACGCTAGAAGATTCGTCGAAGTTTTCAGCAGTTCGCATTTTAAGGATTGGGTAGTTGCAGCTCGCGCCTCTGCGGGGAAGCGCTCTGCCTCGGCGCGCTTTGCCTATGGAATGAAACGAATCGTCAGCTCATCGCCCGCCTTAATAGCTCAGCGCTGCTGCAATATCGAGATCTTCAGCTTCAGCAACTCTTCTTTGAATTTATCTTAGCTGAGGTCATGATCTGACTGCCACTTCTTCTACAGCCGCACACTTCTCTTGACCATATGAAAGCTGCTGAGCTTGACAAAATGGCAACGACTGTGACCTTATCTCCTGGCATGACTAGAACGAACAAAGTTCAAGAGGCAGTCCCACCTGATATTCCCGTCCGTTTGCCTTTATTAGAAGGAAATTGCTCAGACAATATAAATGTACATATTTATGTTTGTGCTTATTAGTCAGGTAGTCTCTCTTGGAATGCCGTCGAAGCTAAGTCACGGAATTCTTAAATACGATCTTTATGGATTGTAGTGCAGAAAAATCGTTTCTGTTAAAGAAGGATTCATCAATTCTCACACAAATGTTTGAACATGCTAGAAATTACGCCTCGTTTATATTGTTGCGGATCATAGTTTATACGGAACGGAAATAAAATACTTTGCAAGCGGTTGCATCACAGAAAGAACCTCTGTTTTAAAAAAACATTGCACCAGCAATTGAAGAGGAGATGAAACAGTTGTGTCACTGCAAATGCATCATCATTTTTCCTGCATTTATAATACTTTATAGTACTTGATGCGAAGAGTAGATTTGCAATGGCGGAATTCGCTTCAAGAACACCTTTTATTGCATTTCTAAGTTTGGCTTCTCAATTTGAAATTTCATTTAACGTGTACAGTTCGAGGAATAATTTTATCGGCTTTATTCACTGGCTCCTATTTAGTGTACCATGAAGAGATGTGATGTATTATGTGCGATAAATACTAAACGCTTAATGAATAAAATAGTATTTTTACAGATGTGGATAATCCCCGTGAACAGTCCACAGTTCTATAAGGCACTATTTTCCTTACCATTCTATTGTTTTTTTTGTAACTTTTCTATGTGATTCTCGCTTGTCCCTCCATTACTGCGTTTTCTTGCGTGCTATTGCATGCTTCTACAAGCGGCACCTCGCTAGATAAATAATAGCAGTTCGCATTTAAAAATACCATATGATGAAGTTGTTTGAGCTCTTTCCAACATAGACCACACATTTTTCGTTTGTTTTTCTCTGAAGGTTTGTGATTCAATCTGACTCAGCCTGAAATTTCATTCAGATGTGGTCGCCAGTGCCGAATATTTCGGTTGGTTGGTCATTTAGAATTTCCAATTGTGCTGAAATGTGCTTTGTTCTGATGTTTAAAAAGCGTTGCGCAGTTTCACCGCAAACGTTCATTTTACGGGATATTTTTCTGAACCTTGCAAGTCGTTGAACCCGATACCATTGTTCACCTTTGCTAAGCATCCAACGTTGACATTTTTCTACTAGTGGTGAAAAGTCGATGACAAGGACGATGATATTTTTTCGCTGACGGGTCATATCATATGTGTATTGTGTCCAACCGTTGGTCGATTCGTAGAATTAGCCAACTCTTGGTGCCGTTGTAACATACGGCTAAAAAAATCGTAGCAATAGCAAATCTTCACACACTAGCTATATTGATGTAGGTGAGTGCAACCGCCGGCTGGCGGCATTCCAAAAACATATAAGTTAACATAAAACACATAAAACAATTCAGAAGGAAAATGTATCAAAAAAAGAAATTGGATCTGTCTGATTTGTCTGTTGGTGATTTGGCTTCATTCATCTCTAAGCAATCGGCGATAATCAAAAAAAGAGTGAAACAATGGATGATATTGCCGAAACTCGAGAGTGCCTAAGATAATCCATTTCCATCGAAGCTTCCGGAAACTTATATCGTATCACAACGATTATCTCTTGTATCGCCTTCTCTGTCTCATTGCATTGCTTGCGATTTTTTGCCTGTAGGCGAGCATTGTGATGATATCGTAGCCGATATTTTACTAACAAATGTATGAATTTCTATGTGTGTGATCATCCGGTAATTTCAGTTCGCAAATACGAATGTAATTTTCAGCTGTCACAATTACGCGATTTGTAAACGGCGTATTTTAAAAAAATCATATCAATCGCTGTTTCTTTTTCTTTCACGCAGCATATATATATATATATATATATATATATATATATATATATATATATATATATATATATATATATATATATATATATATATATATATATATATATATATATATATATATATATATATATATATATATATATATATATATATATATATATATAAACTTTTGAAGGCAATGTTATGAAATTCAGTGGGCACTGAGAATATGAAATGTGCTCTCTCACACAATTTTTCACTCTGATCCATTCTCCGAACACAGTCATAGACAAATATACAATTAGATCGCGACAAAACAAGCCTTTCTTTATGATCTGCACGGACGGCATGAACAATAATTGATATGTTTGTATTATTAGATACATATTACCTCATAGAGCGGGTGATCAGCAGAATGTGTAAGAAGCATTTTATGTCGACTTCCTTTGTTATTTTTTCATGTTTTTATCTTTTTTTAAAGATGAATGCTTTTTGTGGAAATAAGAAAGATATACGTTTCCTGCAAATTGTGCCAATGCAATTGATTTTTTAAAGCGCATGAAACTGCCAAATATGTTTCCAACAATGTAAACGATCATTTCCACGATATTATGAACTTGAATTTCGCTAATCGACAAAATATGATCCATCGTTGCAAGAAACTGTCTTACGAGTTTCGAGCGATTATGAACAACTGAACCGAGATTGAAGGTCGACGAATATTACATGATATGCAATAACCAACAAAATTTTATTGCCTTAAATTTCTGAATTCAATCTTTGAATTTAAAAAACACAGAGAGACGCCGATAGTCAAACGGATAGAGAAGCCAGTCGGTAGACGATTGGGCAGACAAGTAAAGAAATGCATACATGCACGTAAGAAAATAACGCCGCAAAAATGCGCTTTTGCAGAAATTCGAAAAAAAAGCGAGCTCAAACGGAGGCGGAGTACTATGCTCGATGATCCGAGAATAGGTTCTGAAATTTTTTTTATCTGTTTTCAGGAAATAATTCAAGAGGGCAATTTTTATGCAAAGATAATCGTATCGCTATCCTTGCCGAGTGTAAATAAAGCTATCAATTATGTCTCAAAAAACCTGCAATTCCCTCTTCAAAAAACCAAAAATTTTTAGTGATTCAAAATTCCATCTATAGTTAAAATAAAGAATTCGTTATTCGGGAAACGATATGCATAAAGTTCGATGAAAATTTTCATCAACTGAGCACCTCTATCTCTTCTAGAAAGTATTTTTAGGTGAAAAAAGAAATACGGCGTTCTCGTCACTTTTGCACGATTTATTAAACTCATTTTATGGTTGTCATCTCTGATCACTACGAAAATACTTCTTTCTCTATGCTATCTACATTTCTATGATGTTGATTTTGTTCTTGTTTGCAGTTGTTATTATGCAAAGGAACGCTTATATATATATATATATATATATATATATATATATATATATATATATATATATATATATATATATATATATATATATATATATATATATATATATATATATATATATATATATATATATATATAACAGATTAATTAATATGATAGCTGATATATTTCCAGAAGAAATTTGCATAGTAGTATAGATTATTCTCCCATCGCTTTTAACATTTGAGAAAAGCAAGCAATCACTTCTGAATATTTTGTACAATTTTTTAAGTTGCAAAAACAAACCCAACAAATGTGGAGTTCTTTGTGAAATTTGGCCAATGCGGTCGGCGCATTTTCCTTCCGCTGATTGATTCAACTCATAAATCTTCACATCATTGATGGTCTACAATAAAATAAGTGGGCTGACAGTGTGATAGAGATCTGAGTGTTATTTCCAGGATGTGAAAAAAATATGCGAGCGTTGAATTGTACGTTTTTCTGCTACGCCGACAGCTAAAGAACTATGCATGAACTACCACCGCAACAATCAATGCAATAAAGATACCTAAAAATACAATTTTTCTTTTTTAAGCAACAGTAATTTTTTTTTCCTCTGAGATTATTTTTCTACTTTCTCAGTCTTTTCTGCAACTTTTTTTTCTCTAAAGCAATCTCTCAATGACTTATTTATACGTTACGTTTGCTTTTATGCTATTATAACTTTCCTTTACGCTTATATTTGTTTGCCTATTTTAATGCTTTTCTCAATCGCATGGCTTCAGCCGTTCTAGCATATTGTTCATTTCAGACCAATTTTTTTTATTACTACTTGCATTTAAATGTCAATGCATAATGAGGTGAAAATATCTACACATTTCAAAAAGTAACATCACATGTATCAAAAAGATGCGTCCCCCCATACCAACCCCCTCCCCCCATCCACCTCAACCAAAAAGCAAGAGATACAAAGTTCAAATGATGCTGCTGTTGAATTTTGCAATCTTTTCAACCTCAGCTTCTCAGCATTATATATTCATTTATGCCGAAAAGTTGTGAAATATTTAAATCGCACTGCATTCAATAGTGCAACACTCCTGCAATTTTCGAACATATTTTCCGCTTTAGTTTGCAGAAATTCTCCCCTTCTTTGCACACCTACTCTCGTATGACATCTTCAAATTTGCATCACTAGCAAGCAAGAACTACTCCCATTCTCACTCCCACTTCGTTTCATCGTGAATATTGTGTGTGCAAGTTTCCTGATGTTGGTGGTAAAACTAAGAGCTACGGGAAATAAACTCTCATATTTTCATACTCTCATAGTGAATGTTCATTAGCAATAATATACCTCATTCCCTATGAAGAAAATATTCCCACTCTATTTATGCAAAAAAAAAAAAAAAACTTTTCATCATTACGTATTTGTGTATTTATCTTTCAAACAAATCTGCTCCTTGAATAATATTTTACAAAGAATTCATTCCTCTATTGCGACAAGTGTAAAATTTGCAGTAACCAATTTGCAAAATGCATGCAAATTTCTTCGCGCATTTAAAAGACTAGAACTCTTCAACACAAAAATTGACTAATTTTGTGACTAATATAGGGATGAGCTTACGATATAGATTAAGTTCATCAAATTCCATAATTTCAGCTTCAATGTTTCTCCAGCTGAAACTAGGAAAACACGAATATCCACGAATACATATAGGCATATGCGTAAAGACGATTAGCCATAAAACGCTTTGCAAATGTAAATCTACAAAAGCATATCAAGGACGAATAAAGAGATAGGCGATTAGAATACTCGATGTGCAAATTGTTGCCGATATATCATTGCCAACTTTGTCTATTTTATTTGAGAATATTTTATATGTTGAATATGACTGATACCGATCTGCTCTTCCGATCCTCTTCCAGATTATTTTCACAGATTATTTTCCATCAATCGTCTATCAATCTGTACTCGTTGCTTTAAATTTTTAGTGGCTACAGTCTCTAACAACGAAAAACTTAACATCCAGCTCAGAGTAATGGTGAAAATTTACGTAAAGAGATATTACCATGCTTTGAGCTATTTGTTTTTCAACGTCGATGCAATCGATTGTTTTCAACGTGGAATTACAAAAATATCATAACCATAGTAATTTGTTTAATGTATATCATCATTGATTAATTATTAGTGATCCCATATTTCCCGTTAAAATATAAATAAGAAATATTGACTACATAATCAAAGAATGCTAAAGATTTCAGCAATATTTTTTTGCATACTTCCACGACCATGTGCCATCACTCTTTGCCGTCGTAAACGAACGAACTCCATAAAAAATCATGAAGCAGCCAATACTCGTTAACACCTACGTCATTATGAGAATATTTCTGGTCATAAAATCTTTTTCTGACCGTTCTAGATCTTTCGGCCGTCATTTCTTCCAATAAAAATGACTGCTAACGGAAAAAAAACATTGAGATTCCACAAAAAAATATATTTAACTATTGTCTCAGTGTTATTGGTAATCGGCGAAGATTTTGCCATGTAACTGTTTTCATCGAGAAACATAGAATGGACGAAATTTAGCAAACTGATCTCAGTGGGATTTGCACGAATCGTGGAATGATTCGCTTGTGGGATGGCGATACCCCAGTCGGTTATTAATGTTGCTCCAATATAACAAAACAAGACGATGTTTGTTTGTTATACAGCCGCACAGAACGACTTAGCATAGAAATTGTCAAATTTCACCTGATCACTAAATTCAATAGCCATGCAATTTCAACGACGACGATATTCGAGTGCCAAAAAGTTTTAAAGTCGAATATTGCTAGAGATAGTTCAAGAAACCGGTAATTCAACCCAATTGCCCAACTACCTTGCGAGGCGTCGTATAAAAACGATTTCTACCTGTTATAAGAAGTACTTGCATTGAAGGAAATGAAAAATTTTGCCGTATTATTTCATTACAATCAATTTCCAGTGCAGCGAAAAATTTACTTAGTGAAGTCGGACTTGCGGTAGTGTGTTGTCAAGCACTTTCCATTACATCTCACTCTAAGCTATGAGATGACGTTGCACCGGAAATGAGTGAACAGCGGTTAGGCACTCTCGAGCAAACAGCCTCCTCTGCTATTGCTTTCTTCTCTTCTTTTCATTTTTACACTTTTCGAGCACTGAAAACTTACTAATCGGCACTCAATGAGCTTTTTCGCAAAATCACTTCAACAATCTGCACTCATCTAAAAACTAAATGCCTTTACGGCTAGCTTTAACTACATTTTCAAATTGTTCACATTTTAACAAGCAGAAAATAAGCAATATGCAATCCCTGCGATTCCATTCGTGACATATTGGCTGCAATTTCGCAGCTCTACCATTAAAGGTGGATTATCATTTTCTGGCGGATGTAATTCGAGTTCGAGACATCCTAGGCAATACACAGCGATCATTCGAAGTGAAATTATTTAAGCTGAAAGTTGTCGACATAGATAACATGCAAGAACAACGAAATTGGATGCTTGTGAGTAAAGAATATTCAAATTTATTCGATTAATCTAAACAAACCAAATTGTGAATCATTTCCTTCTCGACAAGATATTCAGAGAAAGTGCTGTCACATTTCATCATATTTTTTATACATTAAGAGATGATACCTTCTTTGAGCACTATAATTGATACACGCGTATTCGCAATCACTCTTATATTGAAGGAAAATGATTTAGCTTATAACTGCTTATACAGTGAAAATTTTTCAAAACGAGCGCCTTACGCTATAGAAATTCATAATCAATCACCATCGTTAATCATTCAATAATCGGTTGTTTTCACTTCACGAAATGATGCGAGAATCTTTACTCAGGTTGCTTTATTTTGCACTAACTATTATTTAATCATGATGAAGTTCCGAAGATTTTATTTAATATTAAACATTTCTAGTGACGAACGTAAAATTCAGATTATTAAAATACCAACGAGCAATAAAATGTATTCATAATTTATGTCACAGTGGGGGTTCAATTGTATTTTAAATTCTTTTTAATAATTTATAAGCAATATATTCATGTCTGCGTTTGGTTCGGCTGTTATGCGTTCAATGCTGATCGTTTTATTGATGTTTACTCCCTACCTAATTTGTTGCATAACTTTCAGATGGTAGTTTAATCGCTCGAATTGGTTATTCTTTCAACTCTGTAGGTCTTCTGCGATAGGATCGTATCTTCGATGTAGCACTTCAGATCGCAAACGGTCTGCCTCATACGCTCGTAGTATATGGGAGTTGAATCAGCCGGAGAACTGAGGATTTTCACGAAATGAGTTGTGGTTAAATGCTAAGAGGCGATAAAAAAAGAAGAGCACTCTGCAGATAGGTGCATGGAAAAAAAGCATACTCAACGAAATGGCTATAACAGAAATAGTACGGAAGAAGTACTCTCAAACGCAAAAAGAGTGGTTTCTTTGGTGCCTCATTCAGTCCAATCATTGTGATTTATTATTTGCGGTCCGCTGGAATAAATCATATCAGATGATCATAACCTTCATATTTCAAATTGTTCATACAACCCCGGAACGGTTGGCTCAGTGAATCCGAAACAAACAGCAAAGTATGCGCAATGATGTACCTATAAATTTCAATAATTCAATAAATCTATATATTTCTTGCACTTAGGATTTCTTTCCCATTTAAATGACCTCTACAAGTGGGAGTCTCACCGGTCACGATATGGAAGCATACTCTTATGCGTGCCTGAGCGACTTCGTTCCCTTCCAAAATTGTGGGGATCGATTCTGCATGTGGATGTACGAGTTTATCCTTGGCTCTTCACTGAACTCAAATTTTATAGCTTTAGACCTAATGAGTCACATAAAGGAAGTAAAGGATAGGTGGATATGCACAAGCTCATGCATACACGTAGATAATACGAAAGAACACATTAACGTGGAAACGCAATTTGAAGATACAAAATTTGCATAGGCATATTGAACGATTAGCTGAGCAATAAATTTTGGCCAAAAATGAGTGCCTGATTTTAGCAAGAAGCAAATGGCCATCAAATTTCCAGAATATTAGAAGCACTGGGATGGAGAAGGAGAAAGTATGGGCAAAGCTGTGCGTACTTCACGTTTTACGAGCAAACTCCGACTTATCAAAACGCGCAGAGGAACAAGTAGTTACACAAATGAGGACGCTCACCGTTGCTTTTTAAAAGGCATGAGAACCTATGATTGAGTGCAGCTGCCTTGCCCCATGCATCCCTTTGAACAGGATCATCCCGCTTTTGAGAATTATTCCGGAATTTCCCTCTTTATTCGATGAATATAAACTATACCCTCTTCTACGTTCGCCGCTTCTTCAAATTTATCGCAAGATTGTTCCTTTCCCATTAAACTGTGTAGTGGGTAATGGGAATTATGCCTTTCCCATCAAATTGTGTAACATACAATACATCACCTCATATGATATCTTTTTCTATCGGACCAAGTATTCAGGAAATGCAATACGGGGATTTTAGGATGCTAGGACGCCACGAGATTCGAACGATTACTAGCGAGCACTGAATATGTCTCAGTCGCTATTCCCCCATCACAGATGAGTTTATGCGACATTTGAAAGTTTCCCGTTGTATCTCTAGCAGCGATAGCGTTGAGAGGAAGCCGAGTGCAACGCGAGTGGGACGCAAGGAGACCGGAGATCGTGGAAGTCGTTTATCGAGGGGGGACCACAGCTCATAGAGATCAAACTGGGGAAGCCGAAGCGATCCAGTAGAGCTGCCGGTCTGAGAGCCGCCGATGGAGAAGACTGATCCGACGGGCTGAGGCCCACCTTATATAGGCTCGAGGCAGATCAAAAGCACGTAAGCCGATCAATGACATGGCACGAATACGAACAATGACATGGCGCGAAAAATAACGCTATAAAAGCAAAATGTTCACTGTTATATCACAAGTAGATATCTTGTGTTGGCTCTTTAGCGCCACACCCAACATTTTCTGATGTGTAATCCACCGAGATCATTTCACTCGAAGGAAGTTTTTAACTTAAATTGTGACTCAGATGATGTTGCGATTATCTAATTCTGCATATGCGCGTTCCATTTTCACTTGCCTAAAAAAAACTGCGCCTCCCGCTTAGAATGGATACAACTTCCACTCAACGGTTCCTTGAAAATGGTTCACCTGGAGTATTATGGGGCTCCGTTCGAGTGGTCAGTAATAACTCCCGTTTGAAGAAACCAAATTTGCTAGATGAAGTTAATTTCTGACAATTCTATTTCTTAATCGCTTAAGAAAGATGAGGCAAGCTGTGAAACATTGTCGTGAATTTTCATGAGCAACAGTGCAAATTATCAATTGAAATTTCAGGTCAGGTGGAAATAATTCACGAATGAATAAACACCTCAAATCTCTGATATAGCATATGCAATGACGACCATGATATGTGATCTCTAGGCTCATCTCATAGAAAGGCGGTGTGTCGGATCCGTCTCGAGGCTAGCTAGGAGCTCTCTGAAGAAGTGAACTGTTGTATGACTAATTGAAAACTCCACATGGAAGTTTAAAGCTTTTCCTCGCAACAATATGGCATCTTCCAGTAGCACTCGATCCTGGTCCAATTTTAAACATTTATAACTTCCGATTAGTTGAAAATAATGGTTAGATTTCGAGGTTTCCCTAAACGTTCTTCTCAAGAACTCGGCCCGGATTTCTGGAAATAAGCTTAACTCACTGCCTAAATTTCAACGCACAACTTTTAGATCTTGTACTGTTTTCAAGAATATTTTTACAAGCGTAACAACTCCCATTGGCATTTCAAGACAGGCCTTAGTATATCTGGCTCAACAACTTTGGACGAGGAAGAGCCTTTTCCAGAGAAAATTTTTCAACGCGATCAACTTGGAACCTCATTTGCCTCCCATGCAAAAAATCGAAAAAAAAATTAAACGCTGGTGTGCCTTAGCTTGCTGGAGATTGAGAGCATGTCCCTTCTTATAACTCCCCGCCCCCCTATGAAGAAATCCCACTGGTTGAAGGACATCGCGTAAATATGTAAGACAACAGGTTTCTGGAATATCCGTCTTGCATTTATTATACGATGGCATGTGAAAACTTCAACTCGGCTAAATCCACTGAAGAATTGGCTTCGTAAACTAATGAATACTAATTTCAAGAAATTGAAATCGTTTGCGTTAGTGGCCTTTCCCCCTTCCGAACCCTTCCGAAAGAATCACGGTGAATGTATACCTGAAAATTGTACCTATAAACAAGCATATCTTTATAAAGTGAACCGACGAAAGTATGATTTGGTTATAATCACAAAAAGGGAAATGCAATTCTAGATGAAGACATGTAATGCGAATCGTATTTTGTTGCCGAGTAAAATATTTGGCTCGAATTTCATGTAATGCACTCGAAACACGATCGAAAGATGCGATTAATTTGGACGACGAAAGAATTCAGCGCACTGAGAGGGGTATGAGACTCAAAAGAACGATGGTGGTGCCGTGCAAATAAGGTGCACTATAGTGAGATGAGTCATGCATTGATTGATTTGTGCAGCCAGTATACAAATGTACCAATTTCTGGACGGTCATTTCCACTCAGCAAGACCTCTTTTCTTAGCAAAGGGATTCATGCTTCCCAAGGAACGTAGCTTGATTTTGTTCTAGTCCCCCAAGGGCAAAATGATGTTGTGATGGTGCTCAAACATGGATTGCTCGAACATCATATTCTTCTTTATTGAGCTGTACGTAACGAGTGTCACTTTTGCGAAATCCTTAGTCATTTTGAGCCCAAAATTGTTGGTCAGGCTGAAATTCGGGATTATATTTCAGTATTCCGGACTTCCCTATATGAACAGCAAAATTCTCATGGGAGAATTCCAAGTTACATAATAAAATACAATCATTTTCATTGATATTTTTGTATTGGAATATGGTGGACAAATAAATTGTATCAAAAGAAGAATAGAACATGATGGAGCACTAATATTGGTGGTGCCAAAAAGCTACAGGGAAGTATTATGATTTCCATATCATCGTTCTATTTTGTAATTCTCTTGGTTTGTTTAAAAACTTTCAAAACGGAAGCAATTGTCCCTAAATTAAAAGGATAAAACTAATTTGAATGTTGAATCCTTCTTCATTAATGATCGCGTGACTCTTTTTACATTGTCGTAGAGGCAACTATTCCCATAATCTGGAAGCGATGTGTTTAATCCGATTCAACAGATTCGTTATGAATGCACTTTTGTCATTTTATGAATTTTTATGCAGAAATTTAAGAAACATTACTCTTTATGTAAATATTTCCAAATATTCCCAATTTTTGAGATTCTTAAATATGCAAATTTTTTGTGTTCTTTGCACACTATATACTCCTCATAATTCATTCAGAAACGAATAGCAATATCATATTTTCAAAAAAAAATGAATGTTTTATTGGAAAATGCATCGAATTTCTCGATATCATTCAAGAAATAAACGAATTCTAGAAAATAAACGAATTCTAGAAATCTGTCATAATAAAACTACCAACAAATGAAGTTCACATTTGCTCCGTATTCGATGTTTTATTTAAATGAGCTTTTCCCTTCATTTTCATGGATTACTAGACGATAATATTCTTATCATTGATGGATTATCACCGAATGTGATTTACTCATCATTTTGTTGTTCATCATTTTACGCTCTTATACTGAAGATTACCATCGTTCTAATAAAGTTATTTAAGGTGACCGTTTGTATTAGACTGAATAATAACTGAGCTAAATTTAGTGCCCATTGAATACTGTTAAGGAATTTTCTATCGAAGAAAACTCAAAGAACTAAAAATGCAGACTAATAAAACACTGAAACAATAGATGAATCTAGGCGTATTTGTCCTCTATAATTTTAACCACATCTTAATGGCTCTCCTAAATATGAGAATACGTTGGTCCTTTCGATCCTCAATTTATCGACTTATTTTTAAATGGGAGTTATATTTATTCGACATTCGCAAAAGAAAAAAGACAGGTTGAGAAGATTTGTTCCCAGTCCATCCCAATTATTAACCGGAAGTATTTTAGAGGTATCTTCATGGAGGATAAGAAACTCAGTGAAACTAGGTAAGGAGAATAAAAAAAACACATTTTTAAAGGCAAGTTATATATTTGCAGTCTCAAGTATAGATATGAATGTATCGGGAACTACCATTAAAGTTAATCGATAATAATGAAAGAAGAGTGAGAAAGACGAGAAATGACCATGAGGAAACAGGAATAAACATCAGTCGGTATACTGTGGATAATGGAATAGGATAAGAGTGTAAGAGGAACGCAACGTGAAGTTTTAACGTTTTCCGCCAACACTCACCGCTCTAACAGCACATTCTACTAATGCCCTGAACTGAAAGGAAATCTTCCTCCCCTTCTCTCCGTGAAGTAATGATTTCAACTAGGTTTCTTTAATCATTCATAGTCGGTGAAGAGCAAAAAATGAAACCTGTGGTTGAGGTTTGACCATTGGGGAGCGGCAATCATACGTGGTCCGCTTATAAGTCGTTGTCGTAGTTTTGATATCGTTGATACAAAATATGGCGACCCTCGGTCTATGATCTTCTTGCCGCTGGGCGTGGAAGAAGGCAAACGGGTGGCGACAGGTGTTTATGCGCGTCATTGCCATATCTGACTTCGAAGGCGATCTCCGAAATCGGTTTTTGGCGTACCCGTCGTGTCACCAATTTGTCACGCATTCGCTGCATGAAGTGCATCGCTGAACTCACCCTCATCTGCTTATTACTACATAGAGTTAAATGCCGGATTCTATTTGAAGAACCACTCAGGTGGAATCGCAGTCCAGGTTTGATTTTACTATGTAGATCACAGCTGTAACATCACTTACATGTCGGTCACAACCACTCACTCCAGTTGGGTGTTATATCGCTCCAAAATGAGATAGAAAATACGAATTATATATATATATATATATATATATATATATATATATATATATATATATATATATATATATATATATATATATATATATATATATATATATATATATATATATATATATATATATATATATATATATATATATATATATATATATATATATATGGTCCTGACTCATTTTCGGCATTAAACATGCGTTTGGTGAAGTCATGAAGTCACTGCTTCAAAATATATGAAATACCGCAGTTTAAGTGAAATATGTTAAAATATCGTAGTACTAGGACGCAACGCTATCAGGAGTTATGAATCCAAGGAGTCTCTCACTTAATCCATGTGGCAGAATCTTTTTTTTTAATTTCTAAATAAATTTTTTCGAAGTCTTCACCCGAAACTCCACCTCCTCGCGCAGTTCCTTTCTTCATCTTGGCGTTTCTCTGCTCTGAAGTGTTTCTTCCTTCAAATAATTTTATGTTGCAAAAATCCACTTTCTACATCTCTGTGCGATTGTATTGCCTCGATATGAGGGAGATTTCTGAATCGAGAGCCTAGGCTCATTTTGAACCGGTTATAAACATCAAATTCATATCCTCCTACTGCGGCTTGATGATCTCTCAAATTTCCTCATTTATTGTAGTCTTTAGACCTTTATGTCAAAATTGGCTAACGTCCGCTGCATGAAAATTAGCAATCCATAACGATGATGCATTTTATTTCAGGGATCAATTCACCAGTGAAGAGAGATGAAAGCTATTTTCAACTCCTTCGTAAATCTAATTTCTATAGTTGAAATTACTGAAGCAAAATAATGTTGAAAATGCTGTGCATATGAAAAAATATCTTTCGATATCATCAAGTCTTTATTATCTCAAAAAAAAAAAAAAAAAAAAAACGAAAACACATCAAACATGTAAGATTCAACTACGCCATTGATATGTGTTCAATGAAATGGTGAATTGAATAATGGTGAGATTATAAGGGAAAAATGTAAATTATAAGGGAAGATTATAAGGGAAAAGTATAAGGGAAAAATGTAAATACAGCAATTCATAAAAACTCACCAACAAGAACGAGTGCAAAAATAACCTGAAATATATGCGGAGGAAATTAAACAAATGGTGTTGGTTTTATTCACACCAATATCCACTCGCTCCTCGCGATGGCCCAATCTGAAAGAAGTATTTTGTTTTAGAGATTTCTTTATAGCGTTGAATCGACGAGATTTTCGTGATCGACTTGCTTCAAACGAAAATTTTTCATCGAAGTTAAACTTTGAGAGACCAGTTTACTATTTTGTGGCGAAATATTAAATCGTTAAGCATTCATCGTTATTTCAGTAACTGCAATGAAAAACATTTTTCTAACGATACTGTAATCAAGAAATTTTATCTCACTTGTTAGCGCATTTGTGCTGTCAAAGTCATACCTGGCTGCCATTTTATGTGCAGTAACTTTCACTGTCGCATGACTATAATTTGCATCTCAATTTCTTTGATATATTCGCGTCTACTCGGCAGCGATCACACTGCATGAATTCGAAGTTTGCGACTAAATAATCTCTTCTTTTTTTTTTTAATGAGTAAGGTGAATGGTGGATAGGATACGTATAAATACTGCAAATAATATTTATCCACTGCAAAAGAATATTTTGCTATATAATTTACCTGTCCAATTTTTGTTAAAATACCTGTGAAAAATTATACATCACCTGTGGTGTTTTTTAAAGCGAATTATCAACTCAGAATGCTCAATGATTGAGACAACTTTACGCTGATAAAATTCATAATCTCAAATATAATTGTTTCGTTGAATATTCAATTTAACGAAACGTTACGACAGAACTATGAATTCGTTTTTTTTTACTACCTGTAAAAACGATGTACATAGCTCACATATTTGATTCGAGAAGAATCATTCAAGAAAAAAATTTTTTCTCGAATTTTCCATACGTAAATCTTGGTGTTAAATTTTCCAGTTAAAAGCATCAAATTGTTACTGAATATAGATGAATGAAATCATATTTAAGAGAAAGTTATTGTTGTTGTTGTTTTTTTTTTTTTTTTTTTTTTTTGCAAAATGTGATCCTCTATGGATGATCATTCGATGTGATACACTCTTCACGTGAAACCGGTTTTTTCAACTCGTCATTAGTGCATCGTCTAAATCGCATGTAATACGCCTAGAGAATTTGCTGCAAATGTGGTTGATCAAGTTTGCTACGGCAATCTCATATCCGGGAAAGTTTTTCATTAAGAAAAAAATCTTGCAACTTTTTTTTTCACCTCTTCAGATTATTTGTAGCATCTTTTTTGATTGTCTACCTATATGAGCGATTGACATGAAGTAATGAAAGGCACATCTGAAAGCAAAATCGTGTTTTCTGATGGAGTTAAAGGTGGAAACAAACTGTGAAGGGACGGGGACGGGAATTTAGGTAAGACATGAAACAAGCAGATCTTTTTTACGAAATGAGAAAAGACGAGGAATCTATAGTTTCTTTCTAAAGAAGTAGCCGTCCAAGCAGCTAATGCTATTATATTGGGAGATTCTGGAACAACGGAAAAAATCCTCTCGTTTCTTTTATCTACGCTTGTCCAGCCTGCGCATTAGTCAAGTTAATGTCATAATTCTGTTTTAACTGCGTAATCTTTCCCGTTTTAATTTCCTTTTTTAACTAACAGAGGATTGTTTTAGAGTCAAATCGTTTTAGAGTCTATATATATATATATATATATATATATATATATATATATATATATATATATATATATATATATATATATATATATATATATATATATATATATATATATATATATATATATATATATATATATATATATATATATATATATATATATATATATATATATATATATATATATATATCGCAGTTTGCTGAAGTGGGTGTGATGTTCGGCGACCCATGCAACGTGGTGCTAAATTGTCGTTCCCTAAAATGCCTACACTCATGGCATCTTAAAAATTCCCATTAGACTGGAACAGCGTCCTCAATTGAATAGAGCATTGTTTTTACCAGAATGGATACTTTTTTAACTGCCGTATGAAGTTCCATCAAAACTCTTTAATCATAGAGAGGAAAAGGCACTAGCCATCACCGGCTGGCGTTTCCCTTCAGCACCTGCTTAGAAGCAAAGTTTAAAAGTTTCAAAAGATGCCTCAAAGTTAGTATCTGGCCAGTATCTGATGCAAGCGTAACTGAGCAACAGTGAACAGTCAATTCTTCAATATTATGAACTTGAGTTTTTCCTCCGGAAACCCCATTTTTTGTTGCAATTAGATAAACTCGCAATGGGCAAAACGTTAAATAGCAAAATTTATATGCGAGCTCCCTTGATTACAGCCACGAGTTGAAAACTTAGATCCTCTGTTGGCACCACCCTCCTTCATTTATATGCCACTTTTGATTATTTTCATGCCTAAGCGATCGACATCATCGCTCATCCGTAAAGAGAGTCCTACAGTTTTTAGTTGTCTAATTTTCCCTTTTATCAGAAATTTTCTATCATGCGTTGGCAATTTTACGCACTTCACTTGTTGGCAAGCCAATTAGTGATAAAGCTTATGCCTATGTATTTTTAGTTAATTATTGATGAGTGCTTGTGTCAGAGAATGAAACTTTCCAGTAATTGCAATGAAAATTTTCAGGATGGCCGGGTGTAAAAATTCGACTCACAAGGAAAGGTGCCGAACATGTAAAAAATGTAGGCGTAAAAATACTGAATGAGGAAATTCCTCGTTTGAAAGGTTTCAACGCGGAACACTCATTCTCTCAACCAGGTCAATTTCTTTTTTTTTCACCTTGTTCAATCCTAACTGCCGGATACAATGTGTTTTTTTTTTGCACAGTAGCTTAGCGAAGAAAAAATATTTCTTAGAACTATCTCTGAGAGATATTCCAGAAATATACATATCGCCTAAGGCTACGTGCAAAATTTTTGCATATCTCTACTCTTCAGCGATACCCGCATTGTTTTTCAGTGTGTTGGAATGAAATTTATGAGGCTTTGAGAGTCCTGGCGTCATTACGGGAATAACGATTCGGCTTTAACCCTGAGCGAATGCAGCGTTATTGCCAATTCGATATCAAAATTTCACGAACGCATTGTTTCGTTGTAATAAAAACTAAGAAACTTTGAAGTTCTTATTGCAGTCCAATAACGAGTTGCTTTTAACCACATCAATGAGAGCATTCTATGATGAATCCCTCACAAATAAGCTCCATAACCATTGTTTCAATGCCATAAATATTACGATTACTTGTAATCTCTGGCATTGTTCTTTAAAAAAAGAGGATGATAGCACAATAGCGGTAAATTCGACCGCTTTCAGGTAATTTTTAGGAGAAGAACCAACAGAATAGCACCAAGTTATGTTGGCTAACCCATTTATCTCTTTGATGTAATACGTTTTATCCAAAAAAAAGCTTTTTTTTTTCTTTGAGCGATTTCTTCTAAGGAGCTGAAATAAAAAAGAGGGATTTTGAACGTTTATGGAATAGCAATTCCGATGAATTGAGCTGATTTCTGGAAGTGCCGCTCAAAAGAGGCTTGATGCCTCGACTGAAAATTTCTTTCGAACCATCATACTGGGTCTCAAATTGAAAAAAACGTGCGAACGTAAGACCACTCATATACCTAAACATGGGATTTCCTTTACATCTACAAAGTCGAAAACTTATTCAACATTCGTTATATATAATAATTTATAACTCCTCTATGCCCGGAATATAGGCTTTTATCATATTTCTTTTAAATCTTTACCTTCGATGTTCATAGTAGTTTTTTTGAATGAAATTTATAATTTTTTTCCGTACTATTTATAAAAGCTTTTATCATATCTTTAAGGAGCTTCGATCTTCATAGTAGAGCTCCAGCAGTCTCCACTCCGATAACGAAATGCTCTTATTCTGCAGAGCACAACTCATGCAGCGAAAATTTCTGCCCGTTTAGCTACAGGAAAAGGAAGCAGACCTCTTGGGATGTGGTCTGAAATTATTGAGATTTTAATACTGAAATGACGTCGGGAATTTATTTCGACTGGTAAAAATCTGCGAATCCAGTAGAATAGAACTATTTTGTATACTTCCAAATCCAAATGCATAAATAGTCTCTAAAAAAAAATTTTTTTTTGCGGTTAGTCTTTTTCCACCTCATTGCAATTCCATAAATAAAAACAGTGATTCTTAATCCATGACCATTTTCTCTTTCCGTTTACAGTACCAATATTGCATAATTAATTCGCAACGGTATTTTCAGGTGAAAGTAAACCTTACATTGGAAGAACAATTTTTATAAAGCAGTAGTGGAACGAGCGCAAATAGATAAAGAATAAATTTGCATATTGAGTGATTTGTACTTTCTAATATCTCGAAGTGATGATATGATAACAACTGATAGCAAAGAAAGAATTGTCTTAGAAATTGAAATGATTTCGTTGATGCCGAAAGGGATCGTCTATCTACCGATATTCGTAACACAAATCTCCAATTAATTGTGTTTCTAATTAATATATTTCCATGATTTTAAACGAGAGAAAGCCGTTATTGAATTAAAATCTCCTTACAGGTATTGAAGGAAAAGTGCTGTTATCGGAAGTACAAGTTTTACGTTATTTGCCACCTCGATTCACATCACTGAGTTTTTTACCACCATCCTATATTCTCTTACAACTCGATGGTATCGATATCGCGTAAATTTTTCGTCGATTATTATTTTTTCATCGATGTCGTGGTTTTTTTCCATATAATTGCAACCTAAAAATCTGAGAAAAAATTAACCATTTATTTAACGGATTCGCCACTATGGCATACGGTAGGCGAATATTGAAAATACCAACCATGATAATATTTTCAATATTCTTTTTGATGAATTCCTTTAAAATTCCAACAATATGGAAATAAAGTTTTATATTTAGACTCACTGGCCGTTTCCTGGGATTGATCGGTTTAATATCAATACAGGGTGCTGTAACTGGTGATATACGTCAAATGGGAGTTGCAATACAGACTCAATTTAAAACAACACCAGATGGTCTCATGCAAGTGAAGGTAAGTTTTAATTCATTTTGAAACGATTTAGTTTCCCTCATCATTCTGCATCATTTTGTTGAAAGTGACAAAGAATTTATCAATTTTCATGTTGCAAATGCTGGAATTATTCCTTTTTATTATTGTTCACTTTGAACTCTGAGACAACGCTTGTGGATAGCAATCCTTCAGGATTAATGATTAGATGTTCGGGATTTTCCGCGACAGATTTTGCAACACAGATCGGTCAATATTTGATAGTCCATATGAACTAAAAAGTTTTTCAATATTAAGCGCGCTTCAGGTGGTTGATTGCTCGACAACGGTGCTTTACAGTCAATTCTTCATCGATGCGGAAGGTCCATTCAGTGGTTTCGTTAAAACATTTGAGGTAAAATTTTTCAGCTTTACGAAAAACCTTAAGCGCTCTAGGCTCTTCTATGCAGTGACGCTTTAGTAGCGTTGAATCTATTTGTGACTCATTAACTCAACAATGTATAAGCCTAGGAAATTTCATTTTCTTTTTACGCTTGATTAGTAATGGGGATCGCCACAAAATGGAGCGAATCCCATTCCAACTCTTATTAAGACTCCCACTCCGACTCCGTAAAAAAAGCCGAGATCTGTTTATGCCGACCACGGTGTAAAAAGGAGCCAGCTTCTTGGCTTAGAGCCCTCCCGGAGTAAGGGATCGGCGGAGTCGATTCTGGAGCGTGTGTTTTCTCACTATGCTCCAGAGAATTCACCATAGCAGATGCTATAAACGTTATACATCAAAGAATACGGGAAGACATGTCGCACAACATTCTCGACACGAATCATTCGCACATCAGAATACATGATCGAAGCAAGCATAACTCATTTTCATAGCTCCCATTTACTATCCTTTACACTCTTTGAAAAGTGCAATCTCACTTACATGAAGGATGCGTAAAGTTTCAACGATATGCAGAATAATTTTCGCCACGAAAAAATTCACCATGTAAACGAGCTTATGTTAATATTTCTTCAAATACTTGCATTTTTTTGAATAGTTATATATAATAAGCAAATTCATGAAATGGTATAGAACGAGAAAAAAAATTGTGAGAGATTCAGTGAGCATTCAATGAACGTATATAGTTGCTTAATTAAACGTGTCGCAATCATCATTATAACTGTTATGTATAATTTAGAATTTGATAGATGACCGCTCTCTAAGACATTTAATATGTTTTTGCTAAAGGATCTCTCGGATTTTTTTTCCTGAATTTTTCAAAGTAGATCGCGTTTAAAAGCGCTGCACCGATTTTACAGCTATGCTGTGCTGATCTGATTTGTTTTATTAGACGGTGATCTCCTAAATTTTCTTTGCACTTCATGTAAATACTCATTGAGATGAGTTTTTTTCCCTGTAAAAATTATCTATTATGCAGATTTTCTTAAGAAAAAAGCCAATTTTTTATAGCTTTGCTAATATCTTTATTAAAGAATTTATAATATACATGTTCGATTGCAGGTACAAATCAACGATATGATACGATATCGTATACCAAGTGTTTTCTGCAATAGTCTTCAAAAATTTATCGAAGATGCTTCACCAGCGCTATTCAAGGTTCTCTTATTTTTATAAATTTCCTTTCTCCTTATTATTGAGGAGGATATAACCTCAGATCAAAAAATACGCAGCAGGTATTTAAACAGATAATTAAGCGTTCAACATGCTTTAATTATTTATTTATATGTTTATTTATTTATTTATTTATTTATTTATTTATTATTTATTTATTCATTCATTCATTCATTTCAACCAACAGAGCACTCATTATACGAATAAATTACGGTTTAATTTATATTCGTTTACAAATCGAATTTAAGACACTCACTCGCGCCGATCTCAGCGATCCGTTCAAAACTCTTGGGCCTGTCGATAATCCAGTAGTGGAACGTCTTGTTCGTCGTTTCACCAAAGGACTCTTTATTGACAATCGAAATATTGCCGATCCAACAATACATTATGAATTTTTTGAAACTCAACAACGCGGTAATCTCCATCATCTAATTTCTCATTAATCATTATGAATTCATATTTGCATATTAAAATATTTTTCGAAGCATAGCTGATATGCGCTTTCGGATTTCTCTGATACAATCATCAAATATTATTAAGTTAGCAATAAACCATAGATATGCGAAATTAATTCCGTTATAGTTTGATTAATCCGCCTACTCGAATGAAGTTTCTATAAAAGATTCACCCGTTTTCCTTTGCGGGCTCATTAATGTTCCATTTAAAAAATCGAACAGTATGAAAATATATTTAGACTTTTTCTCACATTTCAATATTGGCAATAATATTGGCTGTCACTCTGTTGTGATGAACGACCGCGCTGCAACTCAATTTTGCATAGATCGGCCTCAGTGATATCTATTCTTCTCTGCCCCATCATATTTCGCTGCTTCTCTACTTCTGCAGCTGCGTATTTCAAACCCAGCAGCCATTGTGCGCGTATACACAGTTATATTGATGGTTTTTTACCATCTGTCAGTTTGAGCTGTCTAGCTTGGTTGCTCCGGTAAGCTTCGCTTCCACTCGCTCTGTTTCTTCTCGACCGCACGGCAGGACCACAACACACTGTGATATAGTAGAAGCTTTCAATTACAGCTGGTTGATCTGTATTGCTAACATGATACTGTACAAAATTTCGTATGCCTTCAGCCTTTTTTAAACTTGGAAGTACGTACTAAAAGGGAAATGCGTTGCGTGCTTTCCAACTTTTAGGAAATTGTTAAGTAGAATATTCGTTGATTAAAGGTGAAATTCGTTATGAGGACGATATTCGAGATACGCCATTTTTCCCACCTCCAATGCGTACAACGAATGATTCGGATCGAATGCTCTATCTATATGGATCGGAATACCTATTTAATTCGCTTCTATTTCATGCTTATGAGGGTAATCGTCTATTACTTGAGGTGGGTGTGTTGCATTGCAATATCTGTTGCGCAAAATTAACAAAAAATTCTCTAAGAATCATAGTGGGGATATGAAGGAATCGGAAGGAAGAAGAAGGGCGACGGAAGATGCGGCAAGTATGAATTTTAGTTCTAGAGAATATTCAAAAGCAGCAAATTGCACATAGGCAGAGAAAGAAAAACAAAAAGTTTGCTGCACCTTGAAAGAAAAATTTTCGCACTGTCTGAAAAGATTTCTTCATGCGAGAGGGAATTTACATCAAAGAATCAGGAATTTTCGCTGATGGTTACGATGGTATTATAACAATTGAAAAAAAAAACAATGTTTAATATGTGGCGTAAGGTGAATAAGTTTATCGGTAAGCCGTGGAAAGTAAACGGACGATATTGCCAAACGACTGGATCAAAGCTTTTGAACTTATTCGGAGTGAAAGGAAGAACGAATATGGCGATATCAGATGTTGCTTTAGACTATGCTATTATTGTAATTCAGTTATAATTTGAAACCGAGTTTTTCTTTTTTTTTAGCTTTTATCTTAACTAATGAGCATTACTGAAATATGAATTCATTCGTATTTAATTTATTTCAGCTTTATCGTTTGCAATTTATAGCAACAATAGTTGCAAGGTTGCGATCTTTTAGCTGAAGTCGATCGCTCATATGTTTTTTTTTCTCAAGTAAGATAGAGGAAATGTTGCGATTGAATGCATGATATCAATGACAAAGCAAACATATCCCTCATTAGCCGAAAGCAGGATTTATCCGTGAGAATGAAAAAATCCAAATTCCGACGGTCAACCTCCAGAATGCGAATGATTTGAATTTTTAAACGCCCAGTCAGCCAGCCTTAATTTCCGATCTGTAAAGTCGGACGAAAGACAGTCAAGCTGAAAATGTTGAGAAATGCGGGAGGATTTATGCTTGCAACGATTGCGGAAGTTAGGCTACCGCACAAATCATCCTCAGCCAGAACTCAGTGACAGTCGTATGCGATGGAGAGCGAAAACTATACCCACATATAAGACGCTATTACTTCCAAACCAAGTATGTTGTAAGAAGTAGTAGTTAGAGCACCTGTGAAAGTCGATGGCTTGAGACCGTCTTGTTATAAAAGTTTTTTTTTTCTTAAATAAAATAACCACTTAACGCCGTTAAAAATTCATATTATTGCTTGCTCGAGAAAATTTTCACTCTTTCCGTTCCATCAAAGATTTTATAATTTCTTTGAACTCAGATAGATGAAGCATCTCTTCCTGCACAATATAAAGGACTCGTTCGCACGACATGTGCGAATGCATCGAATGGTGATTTCATTGCTTCACTATGTCTTGGCAAACTAATTCCTGAAGTCGCGAGACAGTTCCCGAATACTACCTCATCGTTTATGTTGCTACCACATGAGTTGCCCGAATTTCAATTGGCCGATGGAGTGGGTACAATCGATCTCAAAAGTTTGTTCAATTGTTCTCTATTCTCCATTGCTTTGAATATCTTTTAAGCAAAATAGGTGTCGTATTTTCCATGGCAATTCTAACTCAGGTCCCTCTTGATGTTTTATTGATTTTAGCTGAAATCTCATCGCCTTAAAAGACCCATTATTTCCTCTTCATGCCTCAAATACGAAATGAGTATTTCTCATATACGGCGCACCATTGCTTCTAGTTCTCATTTGTCCTTTGCTTGTTTTTCTTCACGTGATATAAAGAAAAATTTCCCAACGTTAATTAACGCACATAAAAGAGGTATTTATATTCTTCATTGCACCGGAAGAGGTTCATCAAAAACCGGAGTTGGAGCCGTAAAAAGTTTAAAGTTCCAGAATATGGATAGACTTTGCTTGTTTGATTTTTTTAATGAAAAAAAAATTTCCGCTAGTTTTCAGCTCGAGTCATAACTTATATAAAGGAGGGCCTTCGAAGGCGTCAAGTTTTGGTTAGTTCTGCCGATACGATTGCTGATGTTCGGCTTCTCGTCGAAGATCACAAATTTGCGGCAGCTTTCAAGCTACATAAATTAGCCGTCAGGTTAACTATTTTTATAAAACAATCTAAATGCGAATTTGTTAGGCACCTCAGAGAAGAAAACATGGAAGAGGTTTATATAAATATTACGAAAAATTAGAGGAGTTTATTGCAAACTTATAATCATGAAAAAATGAATGAAAATTTGAATATAAATTTTATTATTTCATGAGAATTTGCAAAATTGGTTGAATTACTTCATCGAATTAAATCCTACATTGTGCTAGCCAACCTTTGCATAATTTCTTATTTATTTTTCTAACTCATAGCAAGCAGAACAATGATATCACCATTAATTTACTGTGTTAAATATCGTTTAATAAAGTAGCAATTGAAGAAATTGCGTTTAAAAAAAAAAAAAACTTGATATAGTAAATGCTTTTGAATTTTCTCTGATGAGAATAATCGATTCTTTAAATAATCAAAAATAAGATGAAAATACGTCATGCATTTTCATATGCAAATTCGATTATATCTTTGAATTCTCAACTAAAATTCCTTTTTCTCTTTCCAACTCTTTTTTGTTCATTCTGGAAAATGAATTGATTGCTCAAGCTATAGTTAGAAATGTTTGAGATATCGATTACTAGGCGATTTGCTAATCCATTTTTCTTAACGTTTACCAAACAACTTAGTGGGTGAACCCAACCAATCGTATTTCACAGGACTCAAGAGACTCACTATTTTAATGGACCACTCATTTAATTGGTCCATTTTAGCCAGCAGATGTCTTTCACTTTATCAACTGGTCACCTACATAGCTTCAACCAATTTTAAAAATTTTAAGCAATTTTCATGCACCACACAGTCCGCAGCTTTGCTTCAAATGAGAAAAATATGAAAACTAGAAATAGGTCTTTGGGAGGGGAGGGGAGGGGGAGGGAGGGGAGAGGGGTAGAGCAATGGTAAAAATGAATATAACAGCTTTTATGGAAATGATAGTGCAGATTTCAAAAATGGCTCCCAAAGCTATAAATATGAATTTTCGTGAAATATTCTTATGCTAGAGAAATATATTTCCTAAAAATGCAACTTTTCTACCAAGACTGCATTTGCTCGAGCTCCCCGACTGAGAAAATTTCAGTGCAATATTTAGAAAGTATGTCATAACTAGTCTATAGGTCCACCATCGCACAATGGGCAATCTCAATTTCCGAGGCTCTATGCCATCAGAGCTATTAGATTTTGGAGATCTCACATTTCGTTCAAGTGGCTCAGATTCCTCGGCTCCGAGATAGAAATTTTTGCTGCACAATAATTTTCAGACATTAACAAACAAAAGCGCTGTTCACATCATCATTGACCAATCATGTAGCTTGTATTGTTTCTCAAAAAAAGAGCTGAATCTATGGCATCATGACTCAAGAATCGTGTATTAAATATGGCAGCTTTATTTTTTTCGAAATCTTTACTGGTGTTATTTTTGATTCAGTTTTCTATTAAGCAATATTTTACGTATATGCTACTAACAATACACTATGCTGACAACAATAAAATATCCTACCAAAAATACAGTATGCAGCTAACAATATACTATGCTAGCAATATTACTCGGTAGTATAGTGTAAAATGTGAACATTCTTAGCAGAATTCCAATTTTTTTAAAATTTTTCGCACATAGAGCGATACATTTTTCAATTTGAGTGGATTTCCTCTTAGCCGAAAAAGGTGAACTTAGGCAAAACTCACTTTGCGGATATCGATGAGGATAGGGGCAAAGTTCAACACAAAATGGTCAACGAAAAGACTGAAACAATATGCTCTTAGATTCATCGCTGCATCAGAGTAGATGAAACGCCACATGAAATGATGGTGTTTAATTACTAGCATCGTCTATCAAAGATTCGGAACGGTGAGATTCGAATCTATGCTCAAATGCTCATATTTATGCTGATATTTCAGTTTCGAATCTATGCTCATATTTCACTTTCTTAGAATCCGAAAAACACATAATATCCCATGGCGAATACTCTCGTCGTCTACGCCCATGTTTTTCCCAAACGAGTAACCGTCGTTTAGAACGAAAAATTTAGCAATTCGATTGTTGAACTTCACATTAGAAACCATCGAGAAGAAACGTAATCATGTCATAAAAATAATGTGTTATTAATTTCAGTTTACATCGGAGTGCAATAGGTGGTGTCGGCAGTGATGACATTTCACAATTGGCACCGCTTGCAAAAACTTTTCTTGGTCCACAAATATCGAAAGCACTACGTCAAGGTGTTCCATTTCCTCTACAGGTGAGATATGTTGTGCAATTTGCGACGTTCTTATCGCTCAGCTTGCGTCAGTTGTTTGTGCTTGCAAAGACAAAGAGTATAGGGGACTACACTTTACGCATAACGTCAATTGAGGTTTTCTTTAAAAATGCCACTAAGAGTATTCAATACCTTAATTTAATTTCATGCTAATTGAGCTGAAATTTTGCGCCCTTAGAAATTTGCATTTACTACGATGGAGTAAATAATCGGTTTACATTGCTTCTTCCATGATATGTTTTGCATGATATGTCAATAGGGGGTTGTCAGAAGTGGGAACATTTTTCCTACGTAAATAAACGTTTCACCCTGATGGGTACTCCTAATGTCGATTGGGTGATAGTTTTGTAAAGAATAAAAATAGACGATTTGTGGTGACCGACGAAAGTTCATTTCTTTCAGGATTCATTGGAATTCATCAATCCACAGCTGACGATACACGATGGATTCGTTGAATTAGCCACCGATTTTCGGTTAGGTGAGACGAAGTTACGCAAAGAAGTGAAGCAAGCATTCGGATTGAATTTTTTTAGTGATGAATCACCCTAAAATGCACTAATAATTAAAAAGTTTTTTCAATTATGCACACTGTAACTATGATGCAATCAGCAGATTTTACTTCTTCTTTTAGTAGGTGAATAAGAGCACTACCATACATTAGCTGCAACTCGAGAAGTGGACTTCGGAAAGCCAATCCTAGAATCTACTTCTTATTTGTCTCTGGAATTGAATCCAGAAGTCTCTATCGGGAAAGAGCAGCGGTCTGGAAGCCGGCATCTTGTTTTTCCGGAGTTGGAGTCACTAGGAACTGGCATATTTCCTCTTTGAGTATGTGGAGTGCACTTTCACTATTTCGACTCCTTAGCGTCTTTCTCCACTATCAAATTCACGAGCCTAGGTAATAAAAATATTTACTGGTCTTTGTTCGGATATCTCCGATTGGGTGAGAAGGAGAGATTCCAATGCATCGATTACTTCAATTTTCTCAGCTAACAACTATATATCACCAATTACTTCAAGTTTCTTGTCACAGTCCCTAAACGAAAGCTCCGCATTATTAATGTAATCATCTAATACTGCTAATAACTATATATCACCAACATATGCGATACTTGTATCACTCGGGAGCACTATTATGTATGGCACAACATCCGGTAGTTAATTATAGTATGATAACTTTTTATATTAGGTTTTTATTCGTAAACGTTGCAACAATTGATAATTATTCGTATTTAATTTGAATGAGCCCTACAAATTCAGAGCATCCGCACCATCGATAAGCCATCTAACTTCCGCTTGACAATTCTTGTTGAGTTATATTCATAATTAAAAAATAAATTTGCATTTCCAAATCTGTTTCATATTATCGGCGCCTCACATGGCCTTCTCGTTGAGCATTCGATTAGGCCTTCTGGCTCCTCAACGATCAAATCAAATGCCTCCAATATTGTGCACACCAAAATCACTATGCACGATAGCAGAAATAGCAGCAGCTCAAATGCTGCACTGCCATCCGCTTGTGTAATAAGAGTGTAAAGGTGAGACTGCTTGCAGTGACTGATGATCTGTGCATTTTGGTTTTTCATCTCTCAAGCAACAAGTCACATCAGTTCGCCATCCGATCACGAAAATGCTTAGGCTAAAATCTGCTTTTGTCGCAAAAATGCTAATTTTTTGATGGCTTAGCGTCGACAATGTTCCACTTCCTTGTTTGCCACTCGTAATGCAACATCCCGAAAAAATGTTTGGGTTATTTCCCTATCCATTTAACAAAATACATGATTCGCACTTGAATTCGCACCAAAATTCGCATTCGAGCTCTTAGCACAAACCGATGCGTTTTAGACGATTTCAGTAACAAGGTTTGTTAGGTTGCTAATGCGAAGTAGTGCGATGAAGATCCACCAATGAGGAGCTCTCACCTTACAAGAAATAAAGAGGGGATATGATAGGATAATTGCTGCAGTTGCGATGACTTTAATTCGCCATTTCGTTCTGCCAATGCGCTTGCTGTATATGTCGAGTATGTCATATAATATTACGTCTTGTGTTCGCTAGTGAAAAACGAACGTTGGCAGTTGTTCTATCGAAATCGCAGGAGTAAAGTCAAAAAACGTTGAAGAGTTAGCTCTGAAAACCGACTCCTTGAAATGAATAGGAATAAAATCAGGCATGTGGTTTTGTTTCTTTTCGAAGTCAGAATTAGCAAAAATAGGCGGACTTTTTTTGTGAAATCGGAGTTGCATTCTCTGCCTTAGTTGCGTATTGATGTCTGATTGCGGACTGAAACAGTTTGGTGGCGCTTTCAAACTATTTGCACCTATTAAATACGATATTATGAAGTTGTGCTATAGGAACGCTTCATCTTGTTCTCATTGAAACTTCATTTACTTGAAGGTATTTTTTTTACAACGTCGAAACGCATCTCTCTCATGAAGAATTAAAGAAATAAAATGTAATGAATCAATGATAGCAGTATTGCATAGAAAGAATAGAAATATGTAAAATGCAAATCTTAGCGCTCAGAAATATGTTGAGTAGTGCAGAAATGAAATCTTTCGGCGAAGAGAGAAAAGAAGATCGCATGGGAAAAAAATGGCGAAGAAAAAAGGAGCAAAAGAAAAGGGGAATAGAGGAAACGAAGAAATTGCATTGAGAGCATTTTTCTCATCACACAATATCTTCTATGCGTCTATATTGGTGTAATGCCTCAATCCTGATTTTTGTCAAATCAGCTTAAAAATATGACAAAACGACATAACCAGAGTTCGCCGTATGAATGCCGAAATATTTTGCAAGTGTTCAGTAGAAGTAAGAAGCTGGGAGGTTTTTGCCGTTTCCTTCAAGCTTTCTCGGAAGCTTGGCGGAAAAATCGGCCGTTTGTGTTATCTAACCATCTTCAACTTTGTCTGTTATGCATCTATATCTAACCATTATTTAACGAATAAACGGTAGATACTAAAAATGTCATATTATCTTTTTTATATTATTTTCATTCGCTTTATATCTAACACACTGGTTTGTTATTTACTGAGGGTGTCGCTCAACAAGATCTTCATTGGAAAATATTCTATAAACGAAGTAAATTCACTCAGACACGAACGTGAAGAAGTATATTCAATCGTGATACGAAGTGAAATGCACACCTAAGTTTGTTTCAATAATATGTTGCTTCAAACTTTATTAAGCTTCATTGCGTGATTTTGCCATCGCTTTACATTCATGTCGAGACGATTTCCTTGAAGCTGTATAACTGAGTTTCTTATTAAATTTGTCTTTCAGAAATATTCCACAACGAAAATATGATTGAAGTAATAATCGCAGAAATATTCTGAAGCCATTAAGAATATGTTTTTTTTACCAGAGATGATCGAACATAGAAAATCCCCATACGCGAAGAGTGGACTCAAGAAAGCAAAAGTTAGTGACATGTACAAGAGTGAAATTTGAAAATCATCGAGGTGATTTCAGTAATATCGGAGGTATCAGAAGCTCTTCTCTTTCTCGGAATAACCTAGACTGCATTTACGATCGGAGATCTTTTCCAACGTCCGGTCTCATGGAATTTGAAAATTTTTTTTGCGGAACATTTTAAGGCTCGAGACGCATAAGTATGTTATTTTCTCGGAGTGGTAAGTATATATTAGGACCATTTACAAAAAACAATTTAAACTCGATTCAATCGGAGAATAGAGAATTCTACTAAAAAATAGCTTGTATTATGTTATGTTACATAAAGAATTGAACGAAACTCCAGAACTTGAATAATATTCTCGAATTTGAATGATTCGCTTGAGTTGAATAATTTTTTGACGAGAGACAGTCGAGAGAAAATTTATTGAAGAGATAATCACTCTTGTTCGCCGAATTCTACAAAATGCAACAAGAGCATAAAACACTTGAGGTATATGAAAATATATCAATTTGTCGATTATCGCAATAAAAGCGGAAAGGCTTGTGAAGATTTTTTTTTTTGGAAAATACGGGCTGCTCTCTCTTAAATTTGAAATACTAATAAAACTTACTGATATAGGCTATGCTTCGTTTGAGATTTTACAATATACATTCAAATATATTAATTCCCTCATTGCGAATTTTGCCATCTTATCACTCTATACCAATTTTTTGCTTCCCGATTTCTAAATATTTTAGCCTTTAAAAAAACAAAGAGATCTTAAATAAAGTACCACTTTTTGAGTCACTAAGAAACTTTATACCTGAATATCAGTACATTAGTAGTCTAGAAGTTATGGTTGCCTTTATTGCCAACTATTTAAACTTTTCGTTGAGAAATATGTGAAATGAAAGTGTTTCTCATTGAGTGCGAATAAAAGAATGAAAAGACACTTTGAAAAACTAAGGTTGGCGAATAGCCTATAGCAATATTTCAGCATTTGCTCGGTTAGTAGGGCAGACGGCTAGTGAGTGGAGTTAAATCATTGAAGTTATTTTTGCTCACATTGCTGCAATGTGGTTCGTTGAAACCGACGCAAATGCATTGCACCACATCGAAAGAAAATACGGATATATTGCTCGTCGTCTTTTTAGATACATACGCTCTCTGTTCTATTCATTTTTTTTTTTTTGAGTTGATTTTTCTTCATCTGTATTTGATGATAGACGAACAAAATTCTTAGAATAAGGTAGTACAAAAAAGTTTAATGAAGTTTTGTTGTTATATATGAAGAATTATAAAATGCAAAAGTGGAAATTTTGACGCATTTATTTGTGAACAACTAGAAGATCGTTGCAAAAAAGATGCTGGTAAATATTGAAGCAGCCGCCCGCATGAGTAAATAGATGATTTGCTGTGTTTTAGTTTGGCAAGAGAAAATGATTGCATGAATATTAGAAAATAATGAATAGAAATTATGCCCTAAATATGCCTACTTAGGAAAGTCACCGGTTCCGTAAATCATCAAGCGGAAGTTCGTTTTCCGGTTGCATCCTACTGATCGAAGAAGAATGCTGTCTTACAGTTAAGACTTTGTCAATTCTTTTGTGGATTTAATCAATCCATCTAAGAGATCTGATTGAAGGTTTTCAACTGGTTTCACTAGAACACTGCCAAAGGTATATCTAAGAAGCATCTTACAACAATGAAACACAACAACAACGAGTTTGTTGTTGTGTTTCATTGTTGTAAGATGCTTCTTAGATATACCTTTTGAAGATACTGAAGGCGACTGTCCCCAAAGAAATGTTACCTATAAATCCGGCTTTGATAAGAGGGACGTATATCTACTCTATTTTGCCTAGTAATTTTTAATCTACAATTATACGTGTCACGGACAAGTTACCTGTGTAAGTGGTAGAGGCTGTCAATATCTGTTCTCGCCTATTGTCTAGAAGCACTACTGTATATATCTTATTCACTGAAGTACGTGCACTATGAACGTAAATATTTTAGTGTTTATTTCCTCGTATGTTAACATCGCTTTAATCTTTCAAAATTTATATGATGTGCAATTTATGCAAATTATTTCGAATATTTTGACGTTTGCTGAGACCAATCCTTTGCATTTTAAGCATTTTTCATTGTTTCGTTTATTTATTTGTTTTTTTTTGGAAAGAATATTTAAGCACATTAAAAGAAAAACTTTATAACATACTTAAGTTATACAGAAAATGAAATGTTGGTATCAAATAGGAAGTGAGAATGAAATCTGTTTTAGGGAGATTATACGTGCTAAAGATCTTCATAGAGATTCTATCGTTGATAAGTTGTTGAAACGATCAAATGAGTGGATGGTTGGATGCAAATAAACGGATATATATATATGCATAAACGAATGCGTACACCTACACATATGCACGTACATAAATATGCAAATTATAGAAAAGCGCATTTATATCGAAATTAAACAACTCATGATGATAACGATATATTTGAATACCGCTATATACTTCAGATAAAATGGCAAACTATAACGAATGTTTTAGTGTAATTCGATATGAATTTAAATGAAATTGATTTAATATTTTCTATTATTATGCAATAAAAATTACATATTCGAAATAATCAATTTACTACTTATAGGCTAATGTTAATTTTGTATTTCTTTTTTTTTCTGCTCTTGAGATGCTAATTTATAAAAAGCAGATAAACGCATTTAAAATTTCTTAGTTGATTTTATATGGAATAAAACGTTTGATACGATGTAAAGCTTAATTTTATGCAAATTTTTAATCCATCTAAAAGTCGATCCCAAGTAGACGATAGCCGAAATAGGATGAGATCCCTTGATCTATCTAAAATATTTTCATTTATGATCATTCAATTTTTCAGCAACTTTTTTAACTTCATTTCATAATTGTGTGTAAAATATGGAGGGGGGAGGGGGAGGGGGTATGAATAAACCAGAATCGACAGTATGGCTACAACGATAACACAATGCGGTCGATGTTTTCATAATCTCACCTCCAACCTAATAATCAACATTTGTATTATTCGGCATCTGGACTATTTCGTCTACGTTCTCGTTCTAGGGGGGGGGGGGGGGGGAGGGGAGGGGAGGGGAGGGGTAGATGGTTATACAAACGGTTGTTTTGAAGAAACTGACCTAAATTTCATCTCTGAATCACTTTCATGTATAAAATAAAATTCGATGGACGATTCGAAAATAAACGTAAAATTTGCAAAGTGTGATGGATTGAACGAGAAATTGAAGCTGTTTCGCTCATTGCAATCGACGGAAATCAGCGAATCGGTCAAGGTTGCCCACATAAGATCGTTGTTTTTGACGTGTCAATAAAAGAGCAAAAACTAACTGAGATATGCTCGAATATAATGAGAGGGTGCATAGATGTTAGTTCAATAGTCATATCGATATGTTGACGTTGCACAAGACTGTTTATTGTTGTTCCATCGCAAATATCGATCAGCCAACGCCAATTGTATTCGCGTCTCTATCCACAAGTGGTATTGAGAATGATGCATTTTATCGTTGAAATTTCTTTTCGTTTGCGTTTATTCTCTATTTTTGTTAATAGTTCTACGAATTCTAACAAGTGGATCGTTTTTTTCGTCATTCTTGTCTCCTGCTATTTCGTCTACGTTCTCGGTTCTAAGGGGGGGGGGGGGAGGGGAGGGGAGAGGTAGATGATTATCCATTTGAAATGAGAGGAGAGACAATTTGGCATTTTTTTCATGCCACGTATCTTCATTTTTTTCACTCTATTATGTTCGCTTGCAAGAGCAACTCTAATGCTGATCGCATTTTTTCTTTCACACCCATGACTTCCCCGGCTAATTTTTCGGTACAGACTAGATGAAATCCATCAGTGACATTTGTTCGTGCTCAAATTTGCTGAGTTTATGGAGCTTCTTCTGCAAACAATAAGCAGATAATTGTGAATATTTGCATTGTTATTCATATGTAAAAATAAAGCGAAAGGGTGGACAATGGCCGGTACGCCTACTCCATTTTGTCCACATTTGATCGTCAGCCTTCTTTTAGATTCATGCTTAGCTCTACGCTGATCCATCAATGTAAGTGAGATCACCCACCATCCGACATTCATCGATGCAGTCAATTGGCTTAAGGAAAATGAAGTAATCGTAGCGGTCATATTTTATCGAATCCCCGGAGGAAATGCAATTTTGAGGATTGATGAAATGAGTCGACTCCGGCTTTGATTTTTGTACATCCTCTTTTCTTGATGATTTGAGATATTCATGTTGCTAGTGCCAACATTCATTCTTTCATAGTGTAAGCGAAATTCGGCTGGAATATTTTCGCTTTTTTTTGCAAACTTCCCCAAACATTTTTGTTTGTACCTCGATTTGTCGAGTTCTTCGAATATTTTCAGCCCGTAGCCTTTGTGAGTCACTCTAATCTTCATACATTATTATGCATCGAAAAGGATATGCAAATTATTTTAAAATACGAATTCTTTAAAGGACAAACGAATAATTTTAAATTAATGCATCAATAAGTCTTTCATCCTAATCTCTGATTTCCGCGTTTAGTCAATATTATTCAAATTTTTTTCATGCAAATAGAATGTGCAATTATAAAGTTGTCGCTAATAGAAGGAATTAAGCGAGATAATTAGGTTGTCAATAAAACCTTTGAAGGATTCGTAAAAATATACAAAGAAACAATCGTCTCAGCAATTTGCTAGCCGCACATCGATACCCAAATAAAATACCAACAATATCGAAAGTAGAAATACAAAAATTAAACTCATTAAAAAAATGTGTCATAACGCAAAAAAATGCTCATAAGCTTTATCTGCTCGATTTTTATAATCATCGCCTTCTTTGCCTCTCTGCATTTATGTGTTCATTTTGAGCAAAATAAACCATAAAAGTATTTTAATCAATATGTTCACTCTTTTCGAAAATTGATGAATTAATCAGCTCGCTATTTATGCATGCAGGAATCGGAAATAGAAAGTGAATAATTTTCAAAAGTGCTTCCTTAAAAACACATTAGGGTGCTATTTTAAAGAGGTATTCTAATTACTTACAGGTAGAGCGCCACTCCTTTTCAAGTTCACCCATACCCCCCCCCACCTCCTTCTTTCTATGTGTTAACCGCATTTTTTACAGCAAAAACTTTGCTTGTGAATTACTTCAGCTATGACTGCTAACGTTTGCAGCGATTTTTCTTTCGTCGTCGCTGACCATCATATGTTTTAAAACAGAGTGGCGCTCACCTGGTGACAGGTTTTTTTTATAGAGTGTCTCTATGCGTGACAAATTTGTTACCTGTAACTATATTCTTCCAATCGCTCATTAATTCAAAATGAGTGCATTAATATTTTTTCCTAGTCAAATTTCTGCAATTTTCAGAAGGATTGCTGATCACTCATAATTAAAAACTTATGCAAATTTCCTTTTGCGTGTATGTTTATGCTCGTCTACTCAATAATTTCCTCTGGAAAACCACTAAGGCCAGAGTTAAGAAATTCGGTGAATACAATATGTACCATAGAATTCCAAATGGAGCTAGCTTCATTAAAAAGATTGAAGAATTTGCTTGTATTTAAAATCGGTTGAACGGTGACCACCTCTCCAATTTTTAGAAATCTTTTAACTCACTATGTTTAATCGAACTCTATGCGAATCATTATAATCGGTTAGAAAGCGTTCTCAAACTGCTATATTTAAGGTGCATTTTTTGTTGAAAATCTACGAAGCTTTTAATTCGTTTTTCATAGATTTTCAATTGCTGATTTTTTCTGAGGGATCTAGAAATCATAGGTCAATGCGCTGATGGCAACTGATGCAATCAGCGTTGAATGTGATCATAGCATGAATTTTATGCTCTCAAATTCCGATTTAAATCGTTGCTGTTAATCTATGAAGCAAAATCTTTGCTAAAGTTATATATATATATATATATATATATATATATATATATATATATATATATATATATATATATATATATATATATATAGATAAGATTACTTCCATTCGGCGAAAGAACGTTTCAAAATACAAATGGCTATGTTGCCCACTCTGGACGAAAGTGCCCACGTTATGCAATATTCTATTCTGTTTATCTGTATTTTGCACAGTATGTCATCATGCTGTTGATGAACGCTTTGAAGTATTCTTGAAAGAAATAACATTAAAATATAGGTAGAATCTGACCCAATGACTTCATGAGTAACTAACTCACCTCACCATTGATCGATAATTGAAATTTTCAAATACGATGTAGCTGTTGTTGCATTTTTGTGCACGTATTTTGTCACAAATGGATGCTATTCAGATGACATCGTCGGAGATGACACGAAAAGAATGGGATACATTAGGTGAGGTGGACGTACCTTCGAATCGTTATTATGGTGCACAAACAGCACGTGCACTAATGTACTTTCGAATTGGTGGTATCGAAGAGCGAATGCCGGTGGCAATAATTCGTGCTTTTGGAATACTAAAAAAGGCATCAGCTGAAGTGAACTGTCTCTATGGGCTTGATCGGGAATTAGCAGATATCATTTCTCAGGTGGCCGATGAGATTATCGCTGGTAATTTTGACGAGGATTTTCCATTGGTGATATGGCAAACAGGTTCCGGTACACAATCGAATATGAATGTTAATGAGGTGATCGCAAATCGTGCTATTGAATTGCTAGGTGGTGAAATTGGGTCGAAACAACCTGTGCACCCGAACGATCATGTGAATATGTCACAATCATCGAATGATGCATATCCTACGGCTATGCATATCGCAGTTGCATGTGAATTAAATTCACGTTTAATTCCAGCGGTGAAAGAACTATGCGATTCGTTCGCTATGAAATCGAAAGAATTCAAAGCAATTTTTCTTATCAGGAATAAACAAATGCCACTTAACCTTCACGATGTTTTCAATGGTTATAAGAACCTTTTGGATACCGAACTCAGCTGTCTAGACGACGCTATGCCTCGACTATATATGTTGGCAGCTGGTGGCACAGCCGTTGGGACCGGTCTAAATGCACCTTCGGGATTCGCGGAAAAAGTTGCAGAACGTATCGCCGCCCTTACAGGACTTCCTTTTGTAACTGCACCGAATAAATTCGAATCACTTGCCGCACATGATGTTATGGTTGAAATCCATGGAGTACTAAATACACTTGCGACAAGTCTTATGAAAATCGCCAACGAAATACGCCTTATAAGCGATTCTCTGGAGAATGCCTTTGAAATTCATGAACGAATAATGAATGCCGATGGATATCCTGAAAGGGATGCGGAATTATCCAGAAAATCTATCGTGATGAACGCCGAACAATGTGATATTCTTGCAATGATAACGGCACAAGTTTTCGGTAATCATACAGCAATAACGGTTGGCGCATCAAATGGACATTTCGAATTGAATGTTTTCAAACCCATGATCGTCAGTAATGTACTGCATTCGATACGTCTTATTGCCGATTCTTGTTATTCGTTCGCTGCAAATTGCGTGCAAAGTATCCAAATCCTGGAACAATCCGAAGTGAATAGTTGTGATATCAACGTCCAACAAATAAATAGCCCTAATGGTGATACTTGAATTTGCTGAGAAAAATTATTACAATTTAACAATTTTAGAGAGCGATAATATGAAATGCTGCTCGACAAGATTGCTTGATGGTATTTTTAAAATATTCATATTGATGAATTTGCATAGAATGGATCATGTATATTTGTTGCGGCAATCGTTGGCATAAATTTGTACTACATCAACGCAAATTGAGAGCTCTTATGTGTATAGCAAAATCGTTTATGAAGCTGAGTGCATCGAGTTAATGAAAACTTTTAAAGTACGGCTTGAAAAAAAAACGGAAAGAAATAAAAATATGCATATTTTATTAGAGAATATAAAATATTCATGAAACATAATTTTGAAATAATTTTTTTTTTACTTTTATGAATTTTCCACGAGTTTTTTTTGCAATATTTTTTTACAACGCAATATTATGTGGAAATTTTTTCGATTTTAGTAAAAATACATCCATTGCATTTCTATGAATACTATGCTCAAAGGTGGAAACTTAGAAAAAATATATGGATAAGTACGATAAGAAAATCGAAACGTTACAATCGATATGCTATTTGCTTATAAAATAAAATCTGTATATATTCCTTTGTGATTCGATCACTTAACTAGACTAGTTGGTTGTTTAGAATTTATTTCAAAACGCTATGAAGTGATATCTAGAAATTCACCATCTTATATAACTAATGATCTTATGAAAGCAATTTGCCAATAAAAGAATCCTCTTTTTTTTGCATTGCATAAAAATGAGTATGAGAGAGATCTTATTTGTGAATTCGATTGCACATTTAAATTCACACTAAATTATTTATAAAGAAAGCATTTCGAGCATAGATTTTCAAATTTGATCGCTAAAATCATCCTTTTTTTTTTATTAGCGAATTCCAAAAGTGACCAGTAGTTGAAAAACGCTAAAGAATATTTGAAACCGTATCATATATTGAACACTCTTCTTGACCAATAAATAACAAACTTATTGATTTCTTTTCTGGATCGGTACACACAAAGAACGTAATGATTGAATACGTATTCACTAGGGAGATTTGTGGGCGCGCCCACGGTTTAGGCATTCGATCTTAAACAGCGATTAGAACGTCAGCTGAAGCTCTCTCCGCCCCCGTTTAGCTATTCACCTCAACAAAATCTCTATTGAAATGAGCGCAGGTGTTGTAGTGCGCTTCATCCTCAAAATGTATGATGAAGTTAGCATCGCAAAATCTTTTCGGCATATAATTATCGTTGGTATTATTTTTAACAAACAAATGTATTATTGTAACAGATCTTCTTTGTTAAAATATGCAAATTTTTTCTTTATTAAAATACGCAAATTTTTTTTTAGTATTTTATGCTTCAAGCTTCAATTTTCATATTCTTTCGCTTGCTTTATCAACGTAAATTGAATGTTTGAAGTGATATTCTCTTCTTAGCAATTATTTATTTCCTTGCTTTTTGCTGCGATTGGATCCTATCAGTTTATTTTTGCATTTATTTTATATTATTGTACGTTGATGTGTACTATGGTACTGTCGGTTCCGTTTCTTATGCTCACGTTTGATTGTTGGAAAATTCGATGAAACGCGTTCTTACTATCAGTTGCAACGATCCATAAACTTTAGAAGAGGCCTCCGGATTTAAAAGTGCAAAAAAAATTGAACGCCTTTTCCACCGGTTAATCTTTAACTTTGCGTCGACGGAATCATTAAAAAATGGTTCTTTTATGGAAAATTTTTGCAAGCGATCAGATTACCTTAAATATGAAGAGATATTGTTATTTTCTATACTTATTGCTTGTTGGCAACTCATGAAACTGGTTAGTTAAAGTGAACGGAGATTGCAAGAGCGCTATTCATGACAGCCGCTTCTCTCTTCTCAACTTTTCTTCTCTCTTCCGACCACTTCCTTCTCTCTCAACCTATGTTGCTAATCTTTTTATTCACAGTTGTGACGTAAATAAAATTACCGATGTTTGGATTCAGATCCCATATTTTCGTGAAGCAGATGTTAGTTAGGAGAAAAACAAACGCAACGCTCGCATCCCCCACTGACAGCTATATGATTCATCGAAACTAAAACATCTCTCTGGAACAGTTATCATCTTATTGCCACAATAAACTCATTTTTTGATTGCGACGAGATTATAATATAGGATCGCCCATTTCGAATATCACAAATGCTTAGTAAATTTTCGAGTATTGATTTCTATAGGTTGCAGTTGATAGTACTGGCGATGATACAAAAATGTGAATATTACTGCGGAATTGGCACTGATTTATTTCCATTCAAATTTTTGGATAGTTTATTAATTTATTGGCGAAAATAATTTCTTTTTTAAATTATTTTAATTATTACCATTCGACGTTTAAAAAAAAAATTTTTTTTTGATAGTGATGAAAAAGATTAGCCGATTTATTGAAAAGATGTCTGAAATGTGATCCACTGCAATGCAATTTTTTAAACTTCCATACGTGCAAGTTTTCATTTCAGTTCATGTCACTGATCGACCTTGATTGTGGCAATAGAAGCTGGAGGAGGAGGAAGAAAGGGGTACTAGCCTAGTTAGACATCCATGGTCATTTCTTTCAGCGATGCAGTAATTGTTTCTATTTTTGCTGAATTCTGTTTCCCCCTCCCCCCTCCCACCTTTCACCTCCTTTTGTTTTTGTTTTCACTCAGTTTTTTGTTTATTCAAGCCATGCTCGTCAGCTTTGCTCACAGACCACTTCCTCATCGCTCTCTATGATCATGCCTTCATTTATTTTCGGCTTATTATTTGTGTATCTATCTCAATTTTATTGTTGATTTTTTAAACGAAAATTTCCTACACTTTAATTGCATTATTTTATTTGTCATCGTTGTATTATTTAAAAACGAGAAATATTGTCAATAAACAATAAAAAAAAAATTTAGGAGTGAGGAATATTCGAGATGGGTCCAACGGTAGGAAGCATAGGTATGATGTCACGTGCACAGGCAACTGCCGATGAGGTGGATGTGGCTACGAAATGGTGGAATGACTATCCAACATCGTAAGTGAAACACTCAAATTTTCCATTTCAATTTTTTTTATAGATATAATATCGCTAGGTAGATTTCAGTGGGACGACGAATTGTAAACGAATATTCTGATTTAGATACATCGGAGAATTCGTTATCATAAACAACGATGAAGAATATGCAGCGTTGCTAACAGATCGGAAAATAAGATAATATTCGATGGAATTACCGTTATGGAATTACCTTTAGTGTAGCGCTATAAGTCTAACTATAGTTATAATCTCCAACAAATGCTTTGATGCACTTTTGTGAATATATACCAGCGAAACGCGTGATGATAATATCTGTGTATGTCCTTGCATTCGCCTGTCGATTTGTTGAGCAATTTTAGCTCGGACTGGAGCTAAATTCAAGCTAACCTCACGAACCGTAAGTGATAGCATCTATACACTAGGAGGCCCTTGTTATTCTAATTAAATCAGCAATTCTGGATTAAGTTTCGGATATGAACGATGGGGTTGTAATTTACAAGACGGATGAGTTTTTACTGAAGATTTGAACGCAGCGAAAATACAAACATATTTTTGCACATGTTTAATTTAATGAGTGCAGTCGAAATGTGTATGGCGCGCCGCTTCTTTTGGCAAGCACTTCTAATTGTTGCTTTAATTACTACTTGACTTAAGTACTCCACTACTTAACACTTGAAAAGATGCCATATTTTATGCACTTTTGTGGTTTGCAAGAGACACGTCACACCGAGCATCTTGTGAATGCGTTTGCATGCATCCGTTTGTGTGCATACGTCTGTGTGCATATCTGCACGTGTATATAAATAAGTACGTGTATGCGCATGTCTGTGTTTAGGTGCACCTGTGCGCGAATTCATGCTTCTGCTTATGCGCGTATGTGTACATCCTCGTATTTGTCTCCGTGCGCAATTGTCCGTGTTTGTACATGCTATACATATTCACTATTTGTGCCCGTATGTGTACATACGTGATTGCGCGTATTTACATGCGTATGTGTAAATGCGTATATTTATGCGCGTCTGCGTGTGGCTGTGTCTGTGCGCTTCTATGCGCATATTTGTGAGTGTATGCATTTACGTGTGTATATAAGTCTGTGTTAGCATCTATGTATATATGCGCGCCTATATACATGTGCGCGCACACGTACAGCATGTCTTTGCAAAGCTTCAAAAAAAAAACTCTGTTGTCTAGTCATTTTCGAAAGGTGTTGCATTCAGTTTGCAGCATACAAAGATAAAAATCAGGAAGACGAAACATTAGAAATTTCACTTCCATTTTAATATCCCTCTAGCATTATATTTCGTTGAATAATTGACATTTTATGGATTAATTTATACATCCTGCTGATAATAGTGAAAACACTTGAAAAGGAGAAAAGAATTCATCATTGAATGATTTTCTATGGGAAAAAAAAAGTGGAAAAACCATTTCTTTTCGGGTTAAGTTGAATGAAAAATCTTTTGTGGTATTCTTCCCACTTATGAATACAATGCGATAGTAAACAAACAGGAATAAAATGATCGTTTTACATTACGAAGAAAAGAAGCGGCAATTGATAGCGTTTACATTTACTTATTATTCATACGAATTGGTAGCTAATAAAAAAAGTCATCAATTACTAAGCAATGGCTCAATATTTTGGTTGTTAATTACTGTAGAGAAATTAAAAGTACCATAAATTACAAGACATTTACAAGAATTTCGAGAAATTCATAGAGAAGAGTCGCATCTGTTTGATCTTGAGGTTTTTTCAAAACGGTGAAATAATTTCAAAAATTTCTTTGTAATTTCGCTTATTTGCAGTTCCGATTTCTAACCACAAATATACAACAGTTACCAAAAAAACAATGAAAGTTTCGCACATGATCAAATTGCCCCAAATAAATACCAAATTGGGAAACGTTAGCTGTGATGGGAAATAGCGAACTTAATTTTTCGTATAGTTTCATGAAAAAAATTAAAGAATTAATTACCCACTGCATTAAATTTCATTAAGCATTCAAAGGATTGAATTTATTCACAAAAGGTTCACTCAATCACAAAAAAAAAATGTATATATATTTAAATGATGCGTTTTACAGGAAATATATGGAAAAGGCTCGTCCACAGGCAACTTTTAGTTCATATTTATCGAATGTTTGGAGCAAGCCAAAACGTCTCGCACGATCTGCCTCATATACGAATCTTACGTATATAAGGGTAAGCAATTGATGAAATTTCTTACCAGTCAATTTGTCGTCATATCAAAGAAAATTCCATAAAATTTCCTCACTTAATAGCTTAGAGCCGGCTATGCAAACGTTACAGCCAATTTGATTTCCGAACCAACAAGAAACGAGTTTTAATTCACTTTTTTTTTCAACTCATCATATCATGAAATGAGCTAATTTTAATTTAGCTGATAAATATTCAATGAAATTCGACGTTTCCATCTTCACGAACTTTTTCTCAAAAATGCAAGGAGAAGAAAGTGTAATACATAAAGTGTTTGCGGCACAGACCAATAGTAACGGCAGTTGATGATGCTCATGAAGTTCATATAAATCGTACTCATTGGTATGTGGAAGGGATGGTTCGTAGAATGAGACTGCAAACTTTCATTTTGAGGCCTGGCTGTTGTAGAAAAAATTCTCGGAAATTTGTTATTATCATTAAAAGTCATTAAAACAGATCAGATTATGTACTGTATAATGTATACACAATACCATTAAACTGAAAGATACTATATATATATATATATATATATATATATATATATATATATATATATATATATATATATATATATATATATATATATATATATATATATATATATATATATATATATATATATATATATATATATATATATATATATATATATATATATAAATCATGATGAACGTTATACAGGCTCAGTCATCATTTAAGGTGTCGTAATTTGTATAACATAAATATAATAGATGAACCCACCGAACTTTACAACTACCGCGAAAACCTGCTCTAAAGCGATCATAGGAACATGATACTCGCGTAGAACGACGTCGCTCTCTGGTTCAAAAACTTATTATACCTGCAGTTTTGGCAATTTGCGCGCACAAGTTATCCAAGTTTTTGTTGTTCCATAGGAACAAATTAGCTCATATTGATCATTTTCAAAGAATTTTCCATCATCAAGTTTCATCTTCACAATCTGGGCAATAATGTAGAGGAAGATTTTCTTTTACAGGAGGCAGAGCACGATTATCCAATTCGTCGATCGGCTTCCGTCTCCTCATTGGCACCATCACTAGCACTTCCACAACACTATAGACAAGCCGAACGAATTGTTCATACGGTTCCCGTCTATAAACCTCACATATATGACTGGTATTCAAAGTCATATTGTCCCGCTAAATGGATAGTAAGCTCCACTTGTTTTTGGTTTCTTTTTTTTTCTTGTTGAACAAAGTGTTCATATTTTGATATACGTTTTTAAAAATTTGATTGGAGACAATTTGACTTTCCGACTTCTCTACACTGATAGTTTTGTAATTAAGACAACTAATACATTGAAAGGTAATGAACAAATATTTTGCATAGTAGACCTAACGATGCGACTGCAAATACGAAGCATAATATTTGCATTTCGAACTTATCAAACATATGAGATTAAGAAGTACTAGAACGAACAGAATATCTACGATATATTTGACTTTTTCTTCTCATAAATTTCTAATCATTACAACGAAATCTAAAGATGAGAGAGCGATAAATGATGGAGTCGTTTCCTCTAACATATTTTAGGACACTCATGAAGCGATTACAAGACCACTATTACGTAGATCGGCATTCGAGCCATTCCCATACACCTCTCATGTACCTTATTATACGCTTGAGACGCAAAGGATTTTCGCAAATAAGGTTTGTTCGACTTGTAATTTTAGAGATCTTATATAATATAACATAGAGAATAATATAACATAGACTGGGCAACACTATTTGAATTTATTTCGCTGTTGAGTGCAAGATTGTTTGCATCACCTCGCCGGGAATTTCAAAAAAAAAAAATTTTTTTTTTGAACCTCAATCCCTCCTCAATCTTGCGCCTCATTGAAAAATTGATAAAGGATATCAATTTATCGCAGCAAATTTTGTACGGAGAGTATAGCAAGAGAGATGTATATTTTGTAGGCGATACATGCGGAAAGCTGTTGTATATTTTATTACAGAAAGATTTTTTTATTGTTCTGAAGGAGAAAAGAGTATTCGTTATTGAAAAAAAAAAGCGGAAATTACCGCTTAATTTGCATTTATGACTCTTTTTTTTGTTTCCTGCGATTAGAAAACCATGAAATTTTTGAAAAGGTGACAAAACAAGGCTTTATTGCTTGTCTTTTTTTCAATCTTCATGCTGTAATTATGACAACGAGAGTGATTTCCGCAAAGAATTTCATAGTATCGTTCAAAAAACGCAATAAAAACTCTCGATAGCGACAATCGTAGCGACATAAGTCACAACCGAATAAGCGCAAAAGTCATTGATGTAGTTTTGTGTACGTTTGCAGTCCCGCATACTTTCATAAGTTATGCATAAATGAAGAGTTATGCACAAAAATGCACCTCAACATTCTGGTCGAATTGGCTGCGTGGACAGACTCTTTACAAAACATCGACTTTTTGCATGTAGTCGAAATGGATAACCCAATCTAAACGCTCCTAGAGGTCAAAGTACTATTGAAACATTTAGCTGCATATAACTCCCTTCCAAATTGCTGGATTAAGTTCATAGTTGATGAACACATCGGATGAAAATGTCGGACAGACAGGCAAATAGACGCACATGTAAATCCAATTACCTGTCGTAGTACCTAGAAGCATGAAGCATTCATTTAGTTAGATGTCTTACCTATGGAGCACTCGTTAGTATAATAACAAGAATCGATGCGTTATGTGTTTTTTCAGCTGTTTGAGTAGATGGAATGATTTCTTGTTTACAGCGTTTAGAAAATCAGGTCTCGTATGTGCAAGGTTCACAAAGATACCTCGACAAATACGTATCGGCTAGATTGAAGGCTGATGACTTCGCTCAACATTATGCCTATACTGCCTACGAATGGAGAACTCCTCAGGTTAGTCCACGTCGCATATACGTCTTGAAAACTTTCGCGGTACGAAACATAGAATCTTAAAATCGAGTTGCGTATAGCTCTATTTAGATATATTCCACAGTTAGAGGAAATCTTTATTTGAAGCCTTGGTTAGAAGCCATCGCTTTCATCGCAATAGTAGATCTTGTGATTGTTCGCTACCTAGTTTTGCAATTAATATAAATTAATATACCCCCAGATGTCAACTCTGTCATTGGGTTCCACTACGATAGTTGATTATTTCTGATGATTTCCGATACAGGAATATGATAAATTACAACTATGAGCGTATGAGCGAATAAGTTATGCATAAACCAACGTTCCCACTTACTTCATACCTCACCATCCTATTGTCTGCATGAAAAATGCTTCATTGATCAGGTTGTTCAAGTGGAATTGCGCATACTTACAATTTTTTTGGGGGGGGCTTTACTGTGACAACCATGTAATTGATCAGCAATAGCAAATTCGCATAAGCTTAAAACATTTTTATCAGCATTGTGAGGTACCGTCACTCTTCCTGGAATAAAGTTGTCTTCTTAAAACCTCGAAATTAACTAATGTAAGAAATTAGATATTATACTGCTAGGAAACATAATCAAGGGTATGCATCATAGTACTTGCTGACTGAGCTATATTTTTATCGTATTCGCACTTTTTTTGTAGATTTCTTTGCACCATCCACAACATTTCAAGGAATCCTCACATTCGAAAAAAACGGGACTCATACCAAAGAGTTTGCTCGGCGCCCTCTTAAAACCGACCGCGCACTAAGCAATACTAAACGATGAATGAAAGATTACCACACCCAATTTCGGCCATAAGACCACATCAAAAAAGTGACCATCTACCTTGTGCATAAATTCCACCACCGTATTCGCAAGCAGCTGATCATCATCTTTTTGTTGAATCGGCTCACTAAGCCTATAGAAGAAACATTTAAAACGGATTTTATTGTGTCTCGATTCGTTTGAAAAACTATCTAGGGCCAACTTTTGCCCAGAGATTCGCTTTCATAGGATAGACTGCCTATATTCTCCCTTCATGAGATTTCTTTTCAAGCCCAACTGCATTATTGATGCGTTATACTTGTTTCCGCCTTTCCACTCCGCTGACCGGGGATCAGCCTCTTCATGATTTACTCGCCATTCTCCGTTTTTATGTAATCTTTTAAAACTTGATATGAGAGCCCTCACTCAATAAATTCACCATATTATGACAGTAGATAAAAAGCAAGCGGCAGTAAACAGTGCGATAAACATGGATAAGATAGAAGAATATCATATCTCCAGGTATACCGTCATAAATGTTAGTTTTGTTCCGGCACCATGTGTGAAAAAAATTGAAAATAGTAAAGTTAATTAGGAGATTTTAACTAGTGGTCAACAGTTCGAACAACGCGTTTTTTTGACCAATGGTCAACAGTCGAAATAATATATCGATTTTCTGACCAATGGTAACTACTTGAAACAATGCACTGATTCTACGATACAATCTCTGAAGGTTATAACCTTCAGGATCATGCGTTCAACCGGCACTTTATGTACGGTGAGAGAGTGTTCATACCGCATGCACCACGAAATCCACACTCCTATGCCGAAGCAGAGGCGTTGCGACGACTTTATGTCACAACTGGACGATTCCGCTTTGCGTAGATTTATGCTTTTGAAAAAGATTTATAATTTGCTGCTATTATACGCCGATTTTATTCTCTATACTGCCCGATGCGTTTTTTCGGCAAACGAATTAAAGCTGTGTTCTTGAATGGTTTTTAAATGATTCGCGATTCGCCGACCAATCGTCGTCAAAAAATAACTCGCCATAAAATTCTTCGGAATCCGCCAAATTACCGGAAGCAACAATTGTCGTCGCAAACACTAATTCATCTTCGGAATTACTCACCAAATTAGATCACAATCAATCAAAACATCACAAATTGTTCTCCTGACGTACAAAAAAACATTCAGAAAGTTCTATCATTACGAATAATTCGATGACTCTATTCAACTCCAAAAATGATAGCATGGACTGGCCCTGCCAACCAAGTTGCATATTGCTGTGCCCCTAACAGCCTCGAGAACGCATTTCTTCTGAAATGTAACGTAAACCCATCTGTAGCATTGTCTAATGGGGAAAGGAGACACCCCCCCCCCCCCATCCACCCTTCAAAGCATCAGTCTCTAATCCGAAGCTATATATTATCAACCACCGTCACCTTTCTCCCAGAAGAAAATAATAGAGAGAAAACTCACCCTCAAATACAATGCACATAGAGAATTCAACAAAAATAAGCGTTGAAGTAAAAGAAACATCATTAGCGTGCCAAGTAATAGATGATAAGAAAGACAAGTAACGAGAACAGTACTAAATAACATAGTAAATTTTTACCACCTGCCCTTGCCACTCTAGCTAATTTACCCATCGTAGCACCCAACATACTCTTCGATCTATCAAAATCAGAATCCATCTCATTGAGGAGTCGATTCTGTTCCCTAACATCATCACCGATCGCAATTGTGATCTTCTTTAATGTCGCCACTTTACCCGATAATTGCTCCACTAATGAATCGTTTTGTCGTTCCATAAATGAATTACTCTCCGCGTACATATTTGACGTCGATCCGTGTTGGTTTCCACGAAATGACATTGCACTCTATACGCCGTCAAAAATGACGCGAAAAAAGACAGTTTCCTTCGCCCTTAACACAACAATTCAAATCGTAAAACCGATAATGAGAGAACTGAAATAGGAAATATCAATGATCTCAATTCAAGGATGACAACCTCAATTCAAAGATACCCCATGCATTGTGAAACCGAAATTAGAATATATCTGTTTCTTTGCTTTCTTATTTCTTTTTTTGAAAATATGATCGACTTGCATTTATTCGGCACTATTTTCTGAGAAATTCTTCACTATGGACTCATTAATTTTCAATACTGACTAGGCATCACGCAATGATATTCGTCGTTCTAATTACTCTGGACCGAAGAAGTATAAGCTGATAAAAAATACGGATTATGTGGATCGCAAATGTTTTTACTACGGACCGTTGAATTACTAAACTACTGCTTTAGACAATAAAACAAACTAAACGAAGAAAACTGCAGATACTCTTCCAGAAACGACAAACCACAAAGACCATCATGCTTAGACGGTTCTGGCTGGAAAGAAAGGAAAATTTCCATCTAATTTCCAATGTTTCGAACTATGCAAAAAATGGCAAATTCCACGGTATGCTGATATAATACGCATTTATCGACAACCAGATATGAGCTTGTAAATTAACACGCTTTCCGATGTCTACATCCGCCTATTTAAAGCTCGATATCAAGCAGCATTCTTATATAAGAGATGAGCATTAATATACTTCCCCATCTGATCACTCCATATGTAAATTACAGCCCTAACACAAATATAAGAAATAAAAAAAATCAACAAATGAATCTCAACATGGACTTCAATTGATCTCAATAAAAAAGAAAGATTCCTAAGTGGATCAAACAACATACTTTCAATCAACAGAAGAGTACTGCTGGTCGGCTACCGTTTGTCGAACGTAACTGCAATAAAAAGTCACCATACAAGGTACAAAATAAAGTCTTCAACACACAATGTAGCGTAGATGTTAGCGATGATGATTCGAGCAACAAATAAAATTTCTCCAAACATCCGTCCGTTGATAACAACTGTTCATATAACGTTTATCTTTGACAGATGGTTGATTAGTGGTTCACGGTGATTGTGGTCGATATTGATGGCTTGCTTATTCGTTGAGATATGAATGCGAAAGAAAAGAACTTTACGAGGAATATCACCGGATTATGGAAAGAAATTACAGTCATTATCATGACCTCATTACATCCCAAACGAATTAGCCAACCACAATCAGCTAACCTATTCTTTTCCTTTAAGAAGCACCGTTTTTATTCGCCCATCTCATAAAAGCATAAACACTTTCCAGAAATGCCAACGAATTTTGAAACCGTGAAGATAGCGGTTGCTTCAGCAAAGCAATGAAAATTTCCGCCAAAATCTCCAATCCCTTCAAACCCATTTAAAAACATTCCCTTACAATAATTTAGACATTCCCTTATATTAATTTAAATGCAACAGTTTCACTCATCAGTAACATCAGAAGGTCATCAACTCTAACTATACTAGCAACTCAAACATTGTCCTTGAAACGACCGCTTCCAATTCTCGAAGTGTACCCACTCGTGCATTAATTAAGAAAATCTTCCTAGCCTCCACTTCGCATTATAAATATCCATACTGCAGATCGGGAATTTGTATAACTGCAAAGTTATCACTGCAAAATCAATGCACCTTACAAAACTGTTTGTTGGCAAACAGGGTAGTTCACCTCTGCGTGCTGTAATTGCGGCCATACTATATGCCCTCATATCTTTCTTCTCTCTTCATATCACTTCATCCCTTCCTCTCCCCCGTCCCTCTCTGCCTCTTTCCTGGATGTCAACACAAAACTACTTCGATATCAAGTATTCTATAGGCAAGGGTGGACCAAATTTAGAAATAACGAGAATGAGACCTCAACGAATCGTCTGCTCCTAATTTTTTCCTTCCCATCTGCTAAAACTGCATTGAGCATAGCACGAATATAAAAGACATCAGGGAGATCAATTGAGGTAAAATTAAAATGAAACGTTAATCAACTCGGCCATTTTAGAGAAAAATGTGCTCATGACGTGAAACAAACGAGGATATCTGACCCTAATAAGCGCAAAGCTTCTGGAAATGAAACTCCTCTTCCTTCCTCCTACTCTAAAAAAAAACCAAAAAGTGTAAACATCGCTCCTATGTTCATCTACCATTAATATAATCTAAGATATCGTCGTAAATTACATAAACGCACAACGATGCCATAAAGAATGCAAAGCGATGCAAACACTTCAAGATTAATGAAAACACTCAGCAATAACAAAACAACATTTATTAGAGACTAAAGTTGAACTGCAAGCGCCCAAAAATATTCGTGAAGAAGGCAAATAAATTAAACAAATCAAAGCGAATCAACATAATCCGCACAACAGGTATAACAACAAACGATGTGAAACGTTTCCCGTACACGTATAAATGATCTACATTCCCCAATGAGAACCCATAAAATTCTAAATTAACCATTATTATCATATCTGCTAAACAATAGCATCGATGTGCCCTAAGAATAATGACCAATGCCAGCCTGATTTTTGACCATTCAATAATGATATTCTTTGAGAAGTGCCATCCAACTTAGAGAACAAGTCTTCACGAAATTATCCCAAATTTCTGGATTCTTTCAGCTACTAAAATTTCCCTAACCGCAAAAAAATGAAATTTTGAAGAATTTCATCTGTTAAATTGCATCCGTCTCTCGTTTTATTGCCTTTTTCTTTCCCCTCTCCTCAAATATAATTTAAAATCAAAAATTCCACAAATGAAGTCATCAAATTATGTAAACCAAAAAGAAGAAACCATAGAAAAAAACTCTGATATAGCAGTCAACTTGGTGCTCGCCTAAGCTTACACCCACGCAGAAAAAACCTAAAGTGCATAAATAATAGCGTCCATTTTCTCTTTGATTTCATTCAATTTCTGGTTGAAAGTCTTCTCCGCTTCCGTGAAGACTCCTTTCTGAACCTGTCCTTTTAGCAGACGTTCCACCTGCAATTGTCATATACATTCACTTCAACGCCACAATATTATTCAATCGATTATATGGCAGAAAACGACTTCTTCCATAAATATTCCACACATAAAACACAGACTTTCCTATATAAACCTAAAAATTCACATTTTCCCGTTATTAGACTCTTCCTCGAAAAATTTCGTCCAATGAGTGCCCATATTCGAACACAGCAAACTCAGTACACAAATAAGGGCATTCACCCTTAATATAAGCCCCCTTCTCCAGCATTTCTTAGCAATAAATTAGCCAAGAAAAACAATCACATACATATCTAAACATTCACAAACAATTTTAGAGAAAAATTCCTGCCTTCTTGCGAAAACATTCAAGCTTTATGGCCAGAGAAAAAACTATCAAATCTCCCAGAGGCATTGGGTCGAAAACGCCGATCATTACGAATAAAACAGACGCACTGAAGGAAATGAGGCCAACAAGATTATTTGACCATCGGCAAAACGCTACTTCCAATGCTTTACTCGTCTCACCGTAACTGACAACTTTTAAAAACTCGTCTTCACAAGGTAACTCAAAATAAACAGCAAACCTGGGTCATATAGTTAGTGATTAGCTCCATCGCTGTCTTGTTCATCTTGTTCACTTCGTTCAGCTGCAATCAATGCCAACATATTTGAATAACAAAAAAAGGTAACACAAGAAACAATGGCTCCTAAGCAAACGTCTTGTTTCGCGTCACAGATTAGTTACATGTGTTGTCGACTCTTTCACTGCCATAAAATCACCTCTCTCGCAGCACACATAACCGCGCTTCTAAATTAAATGCTTGCTAAAACATCATCTATAATATGATCTGAATAAATGAAAGGTGAATAGGATTAATAAAGTGGAAGGGGTGAGGGGGTAGCAGGAAATATACACCTGAGAATGTCTCAGCTCCATCCTCTATGAAATTCATCTCTGCATCGAAGAGGTAAGCGAATACTTCGTTATAAACTTCAAGCGTCCAACTCATAAAAATAATATTCCAACACTCATCAAGCTTAGATAACGTAACAAAAGTTTCACACGAACCTTTTCAGAAATCTCCGCATTGTTCGCCTTCAATTCAGCTTGAATATCCATCATTGCCTGAGTGGTATTTTTCACGTCGCTCTCAGCCTTCTTTTTCGCACTAGCGAATGCCGCTGCATCCTTTAACGAGCAAATAATCAATAAACACTATTAGCGACCACTAAAATTCCATACTAAACGATAAGCACGTCCGTAACAACTTAGTAGTAACAACATACGAGAAAAAAATGGGCAAAAAGTTAGATTATGGGAACAAATGGGCAAAAAGATTTTTCGGCTTCGTTGGTATGCATCATACCACTACCTTGAAGTTCGCGTTTCAAACACTATCCACCTGCGTCCATGACAGTCAACAAGATAAGCTAAGATATATAGTCGCTTGAAGAAATGGGACGACGGCGAGGTGGGGAGGGCGTCGAAGCCACGATGTTTTGTAAACAATCACAAAAATTTCATGTATACTTACTTTATTGCTTCTATACTTGTTACCAGCGTCAATGAAATGGTCGTAGGACCTAAGACGATCGGCATGCAGATCGGTTAGTTGCTCTATTTGGCCTTGCGCTTGCAATCGGCTCTCCGTCGCAACATCCTTTAACGTTCACATAAACACATAATTTGCCATCTTCACAACAGCAATCCAGATTGCCGTCGACCTCTATGGCCTTTAAGCCTAGGCTTGACTTACTCAACAGAATAACCCAAATCTCCAATTTATCAGCATAGTCGCTAAACCTCAATGGCTAATCTCCCATTTCTATATAGATGAAAAACACGAAATTTTAGTTCCTTGTTCACTGCGTCAACTCGAAGCTTAGAGATTGAAATGGTTGAACGGTACCAACTCCTCTTAGCATAAAAATGTAATAAATACATAACGCATGAGACAATGCCAGATAGAAGCATGCACAGAATAAGTGAAGCATGCCGCCAAAAGAAAAATGAGCCCTGTGAAGTTTTCCCGGTTGACAAATACGAGCACAGGACAAGCAGACAAATTGAACTTATCTGCATTCAGTAAACAACTAATAAAAACATGAACTCTTCAGAATATCATCAATAATCCACATAACACCTCTTCCAGTAGCAACACCTCACTAGCGTAGTTCACATAAATACCATACTGCTGAGCAAAGACTCTGCTGAATTCAGAAACATCAAAACTCTTCATTCTACCTAAAAAACACCCTTAGTTTTCCACTCTCAGACTAAATATAACCTGATCTCTAGCAAAGATGTCGTCTAGCTACTACCAACTATTGCCACCTGGCTCTACTGTACCCTCTTTTTCCTGCCTCCTAGTTCTCCTATCTCATATTTGATGGATTCTTCTTTATCAAAGCTTAAACTAGATAATAAGCATAGAAATAATGAGCACTCCTTTTGACCAACCGATGCAATAGTGAAGTCGAATCGTACATAAATAATGACAATAAGGAACAGCACGCCGAACCCAGCACAAGCCAGTAGGGGTTCTCGCCACAATTGAATACGGTCGAATTCGTAATGAAGCTGCAGCAATACACAAGCTCTCATTGCCCCATAAGCAAACTTATTCATTTAGATGCAAAGTTCCTGATTGTAAGCTGCCATACTACCTCGGCATATCAAAGTAGGCCATTTAAATAAAATAAAAATAAAACAGCTGCAGAAGGAATATTCAAAAGAAGAACTTAGAACGGGCAACCTTCAGAAGGAATACTCGTAAACACTCATGCAAGTGAAACGTGAATGATACATCAACAACTTGCTCTCCATCAAATGTGATCGATGGGAAACGAATTAGAAAACTAAGAACCGTGAGTTATTTCTTGACGCATATCAACACCAATGCAGCTAAAGGTTATCGTGATGGAAAAATATATTGCATAAGCGCCCGCAGCAGCACCCAGTATCAAAAGATAATCAAACTGGTGTATTTTATCGTTGCGATGCGTACATTTATAAAATGAGAGACGACATCTTCGCTTTCGAAAGAATTCAGAAAATGTAAATGTGTCTCACATCCAGTGCTCTAAAAAAATGAATGAAAAATTACGGTGAATGGCTGAATATGTGCATCAACAAGATTGTCCTTTTCCACTGTGATCACTGGTCGTCCTGTCGTATCGAGATAAGTGAAATGAAGTTCATCCGGATTGCGTTTCACCGAATATGGAGTTATCAGTTTGAAATTCCTTAAATAGTGGAATATTTCTCACCTATCCAACGCTTAATATTTGCAACAAATCTGTTCACTCAAATGTTTCGAGAAAGTCTAAAGTTAGAAGTCCCGTAGATGCCGCCGCTAAAACATATGTGGCTCTAATGCTGCTCTGATCACTGAGGAATCAGCGCAAATATCCAATATATGCAGTGCATATATGTCACAGAATCAGTGCATATATCCGGTACAACTCGCTTAATAGTTTAATCGTAATCTGATGTCTAAAAATTCAACGCGGTATTCACTAAACACGGGAGAAGTGATATGACAGCATATATCACGCAAACCTCAAAAACATTTTCAATCTCTATAAGAAACATCAACGCCTAGCCGGAAAGGCTGTACTCTGTGCTCTCTCCATTTATGCCTCCTTACATCTTTTTTTTCAAGTTTGCACCGTTTTTTCGCCCATAAGCTATCACACTGATATGCTTGTGGCGTTACGCAGTTACGACCTATTTTTCCATTGAATTTCATATATTTATCTATATTGGCGATCATACGCATTAAATTTCACATATGCAGTAAAAAAAAATGCCATTATACTATAATAATCGCTCAAAATGTGCCGTTTGATTCCGCTGCCGCATCAAAAGTCCAGGAGTTTCTGGCTTACTTCTCGATGAGCTATCGCGCAGTCACTCGTATAAGAAGTGGGATGAAACTCAACTATTGACATGCTTATTTCTTTACTTCAACCTTACCGTTCGTTGAAATTGGTGCTTCATTTCTTTAAACGTTCCTTGTTCGAAATACTTGACAAATAAATTGATAACCTATTCATAAAATATACAACATTTATTTAAACATAAAGCTCTTTTAGCCGTTTGGCCACTGGTTATAAGGAACAACGTATAACGCGTCTAAGCATTGATCCCAGTACCAAGCAAGCGCTATCTTCAATGATTCATTCCATCTTGCCGATCACAAACAACAAAAACAACTTACCTGCTGCCCTCAGGAAGGATGACCCTTAGCTTGAAGTGCTCCACCACTGAGTTATCGAACACGTGATCCACAAGTCTCATCTTCAGCGCAAACGAGTTGCCGGTCGCATAGAGATATTGATACGCAGGAACGTTGTAGCCGAGCACATAGTCTGTCCGCCAACCACCAAAAAGTGGGAAACGTGGCTGGATGGTTAATTCGACTGCGTCAGTCATCCTTCGCACCGACGATGTCGATATATTGCCGATCTCATCACGATAATATATATCTTTTGAAGAGGCCGGTAGAAGAGTCTCAAAAAAGTGAATAATAAATAAATCATCGCATTATCTCAATTTAATATGATCAACGCTGATGAAAAATGCAACATTTCTCGGCTGCTCATCGTTATTCAACTCCATTAGCTGGTCAAGGCTGTCTTGCATTGTGAGGCTTTTTCAACATCCTAAGCCAAGAAGTACTGGCTCCGCTTTTGGTCGCCAACAACACCTCCTTTCTCACAGGCCATCCTATTATGACCTTTATAGGGTTTTAGACTTCCACGACAATTTATTCAGGAAAGTCTTCGAAAAAGATAAACAGGAAAATTAACTTCATATTTCAATACAATCGCCATCACGTTCCCAATTCTCAAGTACTATCCAAGGAATTCAATAAAACTATCTCGGACTATAGATACGTTTTCATACTGATCCAAATTTGATCCAATAATCACAACACTTCCAGTTTCCGATCCAAAACTACCCGGAGGGTCAATCGATTCGAAACCCCTCAAATAACTATTAACGCAAAGAAATTAAAATCACTCGAGTCCGACGAGCAGCACCTGAGGATTTGAGGGTCCTAAAACTAGTTGTCGAAAAAGAGTGAATCCTACAAGCGACCTTCAACGAAAACAGGCTCAAAAAATTCTAGCCACTACGGCGGGTCCACTTACCACATCAACCCTCGCCTCTATGCAAACCTATATTTGAATCATTCAACAAACGATAACCTCTTTGACTTCAAAATATTGGAAACGAAGGTAGCAAGGGCTGCCATTTATCAAAACATCTCTTAACGCTTGCAGTGAATAAAACGCAAATCGCATATCTAAACGCTCAAGATATCCAAGAAAATGCTAATGCAATATTATAAAGCCTACAAAATCATAAGAACAATATTATCTTGCACAATTGATGGAAAACTCCCTCTTCCTCCCCCCCCCCCCCCCAACCTTAAAAAAACAACCTTCTTTATCGTGAAATGACGAAAAGCAACCTTATAGGAAGTAACCACCGGTCTCCTTGTACGGTGATCAAGTTGATGGTCGAGCCGCGAGAATGGTCCCTGCAAATTCGCTATCACCTTTTCCTCTCTCATTGCTCCCCCATCATTAAACGTTCACTTAGAAGGCTAAAAAATCCACATGAAGCCCAATGTATTGCGAAATACGAAGATCTTCTCAACATTTATGAAATCAGATAAAATCGCAATTCAGTGAGCAAGAGAACTACTTCATGGCATAAATTAGTCAAAAGAATCTAAAGCAAGAAAGCCAAAAACCGCTAAAAATTACAACCAACACCGTAGAGATTTAACTTCTCTCGGTTCCAATTTCTCCGAACTTAGCTCCTCTTTATTGCAAAATAATCTTTGTGCATATATTACCGTGAAAATCTAACATCCTTATGACGATTTGATATCGTTTAAACTAAAATATTCACCAATAATGCTGATTTTATCCTGAAGCATCCTCAAGAAGTGGTAAGTTTTCCACATTGATCCTACGGTGCTCACAGAAAAGATGTAACGACTACGAAGCTAGAGTTACATGCAATTTTCAATGATTCGGGAATTCTGGTTGTGGGCTCTGGCGACTTTTCTTTCAAGAACGATTGGAGTGGGGAAACCTCAATTAATTTCAAGTCTCAAAATTCAGCTTTTCCTCCCGAGAGTAAACTCTGGTCTGCTCAATCCTTAAGGAATGCCAAAAAATTTCAGCCACATATAAGATGCTTCACTAGAAAAACTTTCAATTTCAAGGAGCCTATTCACCATCTCCACCTGTTTTCTCGCCATCCAAAACGTTCTACAAGAAAATTTCAAAAATATATTTCATTAATCTTGTTCCAATCGACGAGAATTCTTCCAACATCACCGAAATGGGGAAATTACGGTTAACAGAGCTAACTCCCCTCTTCGATCGTCGGCTCAGAAATTTTTTCAACAACACAAGTGATAAATTATGCTAACCGTTAATTCGGCACCCTTATGAACGATCTTAATGAATTCCTCGACGGCGATGTTGCCCCAATGCGAGATCTCAATCGTACGCTCCAGATCCGTCACCACAACAAACGGTGAATTATTCTCCGAGTGCACTTTTATTTCCGACTGCAATTCAATTTCCATCCTGTTGAATAAAATGTATTGATAAAAATACGAAGTAAAATTTTTTAAAGCTAAAATATAATGCAAAAATTTTGAAATAAAATCAGTGCAAATAAAAATATGCCCCTCGCCCCTCCCAGTCCCTCCTTCCCTTCTCCTTCCCCCGATTAAACCAGCTCTTTCGCTCCGTGGCCATGTCATCAACTCTCTCGTGACAAAAGTCGTTCATGACTATAATTTCTAAGCAACACTTGCAGCAATCGAAAAACCAATAAATATAAGCCAATATGAAGTTTTCTCTTCGGCTATTGTCCCACGCAGCACTTCCCCATTATTCCAATTCTCCACTCAATTGTAGTATTAGCATTAAAACGAGAAATCACAGTCATAAAATCATCTCAGATCACATCGACTTACAAAACGATTATGAAAACGATGTCATTTCTCGACTTGTAATCTTTTCATAGTGTATAAGCGTAACTTGTAAGAAAAAGAAGAAAGGAAAATCTTTAAAATAAAACTAAAAAACTCCAAAACATTTTCTCATATGTTTGGAACATTGAAAACGGAATAAAAGGTGAAACAAAAAAAAAGTGGTGTGCAACTAACAACAGTGAATGGCTTTTGATCCGTGTACGGTCCATAAGTGATTTTTCCGGAATCGGTTTTCGTCGGCGTAACAGTGGTATGTGAGAGCAATTTACCCGGCGCCAGCTGAATCACAGTCGTCTCCTTTGTTACAACGTATGGACTTGCCACATGAGCGCTACCTTTATAGAGCATAAATCTAAAATAAAAGTGAAAAATAATAATCCGCATTTTTTGAACAATATTTCAAGCAAAGTGGAATGCAAAAAAAAAAAAAAAACAGCAACAACAAACAACCTAGATTTACCGCCTACGCAAATAGGTAGCAGTGCATAGTGATCGCCGAGAAGAGATGACGTTTCCTTAATCAGCTTTTACCTGATAGTTATCAAACAACACTAAAATTCAGCCTATATAACTCTCGTAAAATCGTAAATTGAGGTGGGGTATATGGTACGAATTTTGTTTTTTGTACGAAGATCAATATACAACGCAATTTAAACTAATAACATAAAAAAGAACAGATATTTCAAAATCCCCCTCCTCGCTCACCAAAAAAAAAAAAAAAAAAAAAGAATGGATGAATGGGTTTTGGCCAAGTCGGAAAAAACTTCCCTCTACGAACTCATTCCCCTAATTTCCAGCTAAGTTTCATTTTCGAAAAGAGAAGAACGCCATCCAAGTTGAGAAAAAATCCAACTAAAAGAGAGAATCCGAAAATCAAACAATACTGAATAAAAAGCATTTTATCCACAATATAAGCGTACAAATTAAAATGATCAGCTTACTGTGCTTCAGATTGTGTTATCTTCGCCGGATAGGGTAGAAGATATTGCGCTAAATGATATTCAACTGTAACGCCAACTTTCGCTCCAGGTGTGACCGCAGTCAACAATTCTACCTGCAAAAAAAAGATAAACGCAATTATCAGTCACTTACAAACGCTGCAAACGTTGTTCTCCATTCTCTACTATAATTTGACAAATGTGCACAGGTATGATTTGATAGAGAATACTACTTCAGACGCCCACTTGTCTTGTTGCTCAACGATTTCTGAAATGGGCATGACGCGATTCACCTCCAAAATGACAGCTACACCATGGCTTCGATTCGCCCAAATCATTTTTAAGAGGATTTCCGCTAAACGGTTTCACCGTAATAAAAGTCAACTATGCCATATCAATTAGCACAATTTGTATTTTCGCTATTCTACGCACTATATAAATCTGCACCATTAAATACCGATAAATAATAAATCTGCAATAAAACAAAACCTTTCGAGAAAAATAAAATCAAAAAGCAAAAGTGGTCGTCGTAAAAGTTAAATCCTTAATGGGTCGTTTCTTTGCAATTCAGCCAATATAAAGCTAAAACTTGGTCCGCTGCAAAATGAGACCATTTTTTTTTTGCATCTTCAACTTATCAACTTCTTTTTTTTTTTTAATTTTTTGCATCAAATCAAGCGTCATCCTACGACACACACTACAGATGTCCAATTTCATAGCTTTAACTTCAGCTCCACAAAAAAAATCGAGCAGACCGTCATGCACTTACACATATACATAAATAAAAGATCCCCAAATTATGCTCGTCAAGCCAAAATCTGCAGGCGTATATAATAATAGACCACTGAGTTTATCCATACTTCAGTACCTCAAAATTACTTTCACCCTAAGAAGTTTTTTGTCTTTTGGAGCGCAATTCCATGCCCGAGGAAGTTGGATGCCTATGAAAAAATCCTTGCTCTCAACTGCTTCTTATTTTTTAAAGACCTATTGCAGTATGAACTGCCTGATTCAAAATGACTGCTTCGCCGCAGTCTATACTTGTACGAGGTATAGCTACGTTCTTCATGATCGCGAAAAATTACCTGAAATAGTCACAGCCCATAGTAAACAGCAATAAAGTCCAAAAAACAAAGTATTTTTTGCCTGAGTAATAAACAATTATTATTTATATGTCAGAATGTGAGAGATGTTCAAAGCAGGCAATAAAAAAGTACAGAAGAGGTATATAGCACCAAACGAGTGCAGGTATACGGATAAGGTGTATAGCACCTACTCTGCGTCTCAGTAGAGAACCAAATAATTGAAAGTAAAATCGCGTTTCTCAACGTCTGAGAAAATGCGGTCTGATTCTATAGAATAAATTAGCGGCTTGTCAGGATTAATAAAAGCCCATTTTCCAGGCTCTCTAATCACTGCCGAATTTCACAGTAAAGGGCTCCGAAATTACTGTCTCCAAAAAGACACCTTAAAAAACTAAATATTTCGATTCAATAACGACCGAAAGGCGAAACAACCCGAGACCTGTTTAGTCTCCAGCGTGTGAAAAAAAAAGAACCTGATTTCGAACGGGCATTGGTTTGATTCTTCATGCTGCAAATCGCTGCCTAACTTTCTCCTCCATTACTTCAAATAGTAACGACTAAACCACAAGTGACCTTTAAACATCGTCATCTCAAATTCAACAAGTTTCGGGTATGCCCCAAGGATGTCCGGTGACTAGCTAAAATGTTAGGATAATAGATACAACCTCTAATCGTTCATACCTTATAGGCAGTGAATCCTTGTTTTATGCCTGCAATATTCGCCTTTACAATATGTAATTTTCCATCTTTCTTCTCCTCTGCGGCCATAATATATGAGAGTTTCGACTGCTCGGCATCGCTCACCAAATGTACGAATGTGTTGATATCGGTTTTACCACCGTTAGTGACTTGATATTTCACCGTCACTTTCACCACCTTCAATGTACCATTTAAACCGTCATTACAACTATATGACGATATTGAATGAGATATTATGCAAGGCACTGAATGACTGTCAATTACTCAAGTTTGATATCATGGTACAAGAGATAAAGAAATACGGTCATGCTGCAACGGATATGCGCGTTGCAATGCACTTCAGTACAAGCTGTACTAATAATGACGAGGGGGTATATGCTAGAAATGAATATTAATCGAAATATTTTTGGTTCGACAAACATTTATTCACGTAAGGAGTGATATACCTCATGTGCGAGGAGCTTAAACACATACTCCGATTACCTTGTAAGGCACACATACGCAGATACACAGACATATTACTTGAAACGACAAGGCATTCATTACGAATAAATGTCTCTTCATATACTACCACTTCCGTTTAGCTGAAGTTGTGAGGTAGCGTGAAGGTTAGGGCTTAGGCTCGTCTCCTGCCCATCGGATACTGACGAGTCGATTCATCGTTGTTCCATGCGACTTGCTCCCACGGACATATTACATGACAAAAAATGTTCCTCACATCCACGTCAATCCATCAAACCATAAAGCATTCTGCGGTAGCTCTTGAAAATAACGGACAAAACGGAGACCTCACAGTAATATATATTTCGTTTATGAATGGGATCACAAGTATGCCACTTCAATCACACGTGATTACATCATGACTGCTGGTTATTTTACTGAATAATCTTCAATCTGAATGTCATCGTATATGTGAATTCCGTTGCACTAGCACAAACCATTTCACTGCGAATGTGATCATCTAGGCTTTCATGAATAAATAAACAATAGGCTATCACGAAGTATATTGCCTGACCTGTGATAGGTCAGGTAATAAATGCCATGACAGCCTACCTTACTGTTCAGATCAGAGTGCAGCATGCGGTCAATACCTCGACATTAAAATGCAGTAAAATGCAGTAAAGCGATACAATTGATCTTTTTTTAAAGTTTTTATAAGTTCTATGGTAATAGTATTTCTAACCTGATATAATATGAAACAAAATAACGAAATGACCTGTGAGGAGATGTCGACATGCCTTTCCGCCTCAATGGAGATCCCTTCGAATTGCGCAATGCAAAACGCGGCATAATAACACAACAATAACAATCCTATCCGCAACATTTTGGTCCAAAATGACCACAGCATACAACCTTAATCCTTCTCCTAAAACTGCGTATAATTAATCATATATCCCCCATAGGAAAATGACTACAAAGTAACGTCTGAATAGTGTACATGAAATAATACGCTTACTATTAGAAGATGGCAAAAAATACATAAAAACAGACCTACAAGAGAATAGGCACAATTCGAAACGAGAGGAGGAGATAATGAAGATGCGTCTCCTACTCATTTGGTAACTCATGAACGGCAAGCATTTGGCTTTATACTAATGACTTCAGAAAATTTAAAAAAAAAAATCATTTCATGAGAAGATTTTCCTTGAAAAAAAAATCTCTTCTTTTTCTCAAATTTTGGAAAATGCTTATATAAGAGATTATTTTTCGAGTACGTTGATCATCGCATTAAAAATATTTTATGAGTAATCTTTTCGTAAATTAATGTAACCAATTTGAAAATATTTCTCCATTAATCAAGAATCGTTTAAAAGAGATATTTATCACTATAGATAGATAAAAGTCTAATGGAACTTGTTTCATAGAAATTTCACAACAAACACATCTTTTACGATATGCGATTTGAATGTGAAAATTCAACGATGAGATAGTAAAGTGATTTCCATTCAGCTAAGATGGAGAATAAGTGGGAGACGACTAAGTATACAAATTATGGATATCGAATAGGACTAGATTTATCTGGGATATTTCGGCGAGCGGGATAATCTGGAAGAACACGTTTGATAGATAGCAATATAATTCTAAAATAGACAGCGTTTAATCGATTTGGAGATGAAATGCAATAAAACCATAAATTTTTTGCAGAGATGAGTAAAAAGGTTGGCCTAATAGACCACTGACCAGAATATAACATCGGTACTAGATCAGTGGAGTAGACAATCCTATTATATAGGCATAGGCATTTCTGTTCCTATCGATAAGCTCATTTTTTGCATAGTTTGTTCGATTATAAACAACTATTTTCTTAGGAAATTTCAAATAAAAATACAAGTTTTATATTTGCTAAAGATAATTGAGAATAATTATGCAAAAATCTTCCGATAAGCTGTAGGCGCTTTTCCTTGATACCATCATTAGAGTTATTAGCAATAAAAGTTTTTGTATTCAAGAGGCATTTGATTGTTAATTGCTCGGATTTTATGCAATTTGCATTTTATTCCATAAATAAAAAAATGTCGGATAGGAAATTTTCTATCCGTTGTATGCGCGCACTAAATTGAGAGTCCAACTGAAATATGATTGTCTCACACACATTTTTTTTTCAACACCCCAAAAAAAAGCGAACATAAGTCAAAGAATACAAGAGAAAAAAATAACGCGGATATGGAAACTGATACGATTAACCCATCAACGACACTATTTGCAAATATATTCCAAAATGCGGGTAATACGACAGCGAAATCTGTAAGCATATTTCCGGTATTGTAACATCTTCCGATGAGCAGATTTTTAAATGGCTTAATATTCATAAATAACAACGATTAAAGTGATGTGCATATTTATGTCAATCTATGAGGAAAATTTTCAAATGGCTAGGAATTAAATTTCATAATGAACAATTAAGTTAATTTTAAGCTCATAATATTCAAAGGTATTTCGTAGGTAAAAGATTTTATTCTTGTTGGAGTAAGTAATTTGCTTTCTAGAAATCTAGATAAGACACATAAAAACGATAAAAATGAAACCTCTTTATATCATAATAACAATTATAACTGGAAAACCTTTCCTGTCTTTCATTTCCAACTTCCTCATAGGCACTAAAAGTTCGCTAAATACCGCTAACGAATAGTGCAACGTGGATGTCATGATTCGTTTGCGCAACGGCTGTCACGAAAGTCTTAATGCAATAATCAATTCGGAAACGTGTTCGATTTTGAATTTAGTCTAGCGATATATCACCGAATCGAAATCTCATCTTATACACCTGTTGAAAGTTTGATAAGAAAAAAAAAATTGCATCTCAATTGATTGAGAAATATCCTCTTCCCATCTTCTATCTCCTATACAATCTATGAGATTTGGGTGAATTTTATCGCAATATAATTATACCTCAACGATAAAGCAACATGTACTGGAATTTTTTTTTTTTTTAAAATCGAATGCAACGATCATTGATTAATTGTTTCTCGCATTCGATCTCATGCCATTAAAGACGTCGAACTATTCGATGTTTTCATTTTGAGTCAAAGATCGAATGTTGCAGCACAATAATGCAAACAAAACATATATGCTTTGAGCGAAATGAAAGTGCCTGATTGAGGTAAATGGTATATGATTAAGGTAAATTGTATATGATGACCACCTACGTGGTCATCATATAGTACATGAATTAAACCTTTTGTGAAATTTTCAGCGAAAATTCCTAAAATCCTCAAAAATTTCACCAATCTAAATCGATTTTTTTTTTAAACAGGCGAAATTTTTTGATAACAGTGCGCTCTTTTTTTTTTCTCAAGTGTTTTTTTTTTTGGCAAATTTCATCAAACAATCACAATCTCTCTAATTTATTATGTAAATATAATGAAAAATATATCATTTGAGTTAAAATTTGCATAAAAAATATTCAATAAAATTTCGAAATTTTTTGCAAATTTTACTCTAAGATAAATGAATTACAAAAAAAGAATGCAATTGAGAGATAAATTTCTCACTATGTACGAAATTTATAGCACTATTATCGTATTTGCGAGGAAATTGAATTGTTGAAGGAGGATTAGTGATGAGATCTTCATGGTGCGAAATTTGAAACGCTTTGTTTATGCAAATTTTTGCACTTTAAAGCTGAAATAGTTTCTTCGCATTGATATTTATTTTATTCGTTGCTTTCGGTAAGATTTTTTTTTCATTTCTTTAAAATTCGCTAGCTAATTTCATGCTTCCGCAAAACTGATTCCATTTACTAACGACTAATTTTTGTTGCTTGATACTTTCATAATTATGCAAATATTCGAGCGCAAAGGTGTGATTCACCTATATATTCCCTGATCTCTTCACTTAATTCAATTAGAGATATATACTGAGGGTTACAAATGTTCTTGTTATTGTTATTCTCTAGGTTGAATTTCATAATAATAGTTGATTTATGACCTGTTCAAGATGTGCATATGATAATCGATAGTACAATGATACATCTAATGTGCATCAAATTGCAAATTTACCTTTTATGTTTTAATTGCAAATACATCTAATGTGCAAATTGCAAATTAATTGCAAATGTGCAAATTGCAAATTTACTGATTTACCTTTTATGTTCATTTATTCGCGAATAATGAAGTATTTCTATAAACGCTATGATGATGTAATTATAATTCCTTTCAAAAGATTATATCAACATACTTTTTTTTATAGATCGTTGGTATGTCCAATGTATAGGTAGTTCTACTTTGAACAAACGAAACTTCCTAGTAATATTCAATCCGTTAAATTCCCTTGTAAGCTACTTCATTGATCGAAGAAAGTTCCGATTTTTTTTTTTGCATATTTTGAGCAAATTTAAATCGTTCTCATTCATCTATGCCATGTATATATCTATGATTTTTCCATTCATCTGTTAGTTTCTGTTTAAAGACATCAAAAATTAGAAGAATATAATTTTACAAGTTTATGCTCTCGATATACTACAGATTTATAATTTTTTTTTTCAACGCTGCAATGTAGGAGCAAATTCGAGTGAACTGTAGAACGCTTGAAATTTTCGCTTATAATCACAAATCAAATTTATTCCAGCACCAAGTGAGTAACGCTGTTAAATAAATCGTAAATTAAATCAATGAACTTTTCCCAATGGTCATAAAAGTTTTGTATCCGCTTAATTATGCAAAAAAAAAAAAACCTATGATGCATTATTTCAATATTTTCTTTCTATATTCAGTCTCTTAGTTTAATATAAAATGTTACCGAAAGCGTATATCGCGTCAGCGTTCTTGATATGTATTCGACCTCGTTGGATGTTTATACGCTCCGATGGATAGCTTCGCTAAAAGTACACTCGGAACCAACCGGCTGGCTCATTTCCTTATTTGAAGTTTTCTCGAATGTCAACGAAAACATATTCGACGTTGTCCACTTGGTTTGTTTTTGCTTCAGCTTGCCATCTAGTGAGCATCATTTATCTTTAATTATTCGTGATTATAGTAGTAGTTTTTCTTGTAGGTTGCAATTCAAATAAACATAAATATAACTCCGAATAAAATAGAAATAAATTTAGGAAAGCATTTTCTAGTTGCTTCTCAAGTCTGATCTGCATAAACAATATGCGAATTAAAATGGCTATTGAGTATATTTGTTCTCTTCGTATCGGTGTTTTTAATGTTTGTTATGCTCACATAAATGATTTCAACTTACTAAAAATATAAATTGCTCTATAAAGACGAACGGATAATTTGTTTTGAATATTATGAGATTTACCTAAGGCTAGCTAGTTCATAGCACTCATTAGAGGAATTAATTCACTTCACATATTGAAATGCCTACATATCTCTGATGTGTTCACTAAATGAATGTATACCTGTGCTTAATGAAGCGTCGACTTTTTTCAACTCAATGACGAAATTTCATACGTGAATCTATGCAAAGTCTAATGCTTGGTTATTCAACCATAAATGGGAATAAATTGCACATTCCTTTCAAAATATTCCAATGTAGATGCAGCATCGATGTCTATTGGATAATATCAACCGTCTAATTGACACATATATTTCTATTAGATTCTTTCAGAGTATTTGGTTGATAATTTTATATTTATTTCGAATCTCAAAGAATAATAAAATGCGTTATTTTACCCTTTATTAATAACGAATTTCTTGATTATGTAATATTATCCAATAGCAAATAAAAATTACGCAATAAAATTTAAAAAAAAAAAAAAAAAAAAACTAATAATAAAGCAAAATTTTCTAAATTGACAAATAATTATCACTTATCAATTTGTGAATAAATTATTATATTATTGAATGAAAAAACAAACTTTAATGATAAAAAATAAATAATAATTTAAAAAAGCTTAAATTTCAAATCAAATGCAAATTAAAAAAGAAAAAAAAAATCAGAAATTATCAATGAAAAAATTAATTGCTTTATTATGAAATGCATAAAGAGATTTTTTTATTAATTTCTTCAGGTTGGAAAAAATTAATTTCTTCTCGAGAAATTTTTATTAATATGTATGAAAATATACGATTAAAAATCTTAATCACATTATTGAATTTTTTTTTCTGCTCTATTATCATTTAATCACATATTTCAAATAGTAGAAAATATTTACTCGCAAATGATAAAGAGTAATCTCAAATATAGTCTTGTTTCGTTTTCTCATTCGATAAACTGAACTATGGTTCTTTCATCAAATTTATCTTCGCATGAGTGGAGTCGCTCTCTGCAAGTAAACAAAGCTGTAATGAAATTTTATGCGTAACCCTATAGAGCTTTTCCATCAATCTAACTTACAAGTTTATCACATTTACAGATTCACGCTTTTCAATGCATGTATTTGTTGTTTTTGTAGTTATTAAAATACTTCAATATTTCAATTTTCAAACTTTTGAGTATCAAAAATATTTGAATATTTAAGTATTTGAGTATTTGAGTATATGAATTCACAAATATTTCCTAAATTAAAGCATTGAAAAATATTCGGCATCGATTTTATGGGAATGAAATTGAGTATTGTCGTTAATATTTTTAATGGCTAAATACTATGAATTCCCACAAAATCATTTCTCAATTTTATGCTCTCTTTTTTTTTTTGCAAATTACTATCTGCAAGGCGTTTCTATAAATACTTGTTAGCGGGTGATGCATTGCATATGCCCCATATTTCCGTTATGAATGAAATTATACAAGTGCATATTTGTGTGAATACATCTGAAAATATCAATAATGCCTTTTATATTTTTGTGCACTTAATACTGCGTAATAAACATTTCCGTTTCTTTGATTTTTATGCTTGTTTAAACCTCTATTTGGAGAATTCTTTGAGGTTTTTCACTTTTTTTGGTAATTTGTTATGAAAATTAATTGCAGTATGTGACAAAAAAAAATTGTTATATTTATGCTTTAAAAAAAAACTTGCAAATATTTGATAAGTATATCAATGAGTTATTGAAGTGTGAGCATTGATGCTATGAATATGATGCTGAACCTTCGAGAATATGATTTTAGAGTTTGAATGGATAAGAAGAAATAAAAGTGAAAAACAAAAAAAAAAATTGAATAAATAGAAGCTAATCCTATAGTGGACGTTTGCGTTTGAATTGAATTTTGCTCACTTTCTTATGGAAATTCGGTGATTTTGTTTGTTTGTTTTTTTTATTTTGCATTCATTTTGTTTTCAACAGGCAGAATTTCAATTCCATTTAGAAATAGCGATCGATTTCTTAGTTATCTCATTCGTTAGTGGAAAATTTTCACTAGATGACGCTAATATGTTTCATCAAAATAAGGATGACTATTGCATAATAAAAGCTATACTATATTATATTTAATGTTTTGTTTCTATAAGTATAAGCCATAAGAAAAGCAATTTTCATAAGAACGAAAATAAATTAAATGTATTATGGCTATGGAATAATAAGGCTATAGAACAACAATTATATGGAATGTCGGAAGTTAGCTATTATGACGGTAAAATATGAACCGTGAATATGACGTTCGTTGAAGATGAAAATATGAAATCGAAACTATCAAAATCTATAATGAATCCTATAAAAAGCAAAAGATATACGAAGAGAGACAACATATACTCATGTCGATTCATTGAACTGTCGAAATGCTTTCAACGAAATTAAAAGAATACAAAATATGCAAATTTTATTGGAATGCTCTCATCAAAAAAACTTGTATGAAAGAATAGCGAAGGCGTTAGTGGAAAAGTGATTAACGATAGAAATGATTAAGGAGAATAAAGAGCTGCTGAATACAATATGAGGAATTGAAGCAGTAGTAATAAGCTCTTATAGTAAGTTATATGAACTCGGATAGAGGTGAAATTCCATTCGGAGCAACGAAACAAAGAATTTCCGTCGATTTTAGAGGATGAAACTAGAAAAGTATTACAGGTGATGAACTATGAAATTTGATTCTACGTTGGATAATTTCATCACTGAGATATTAAAGATCCTATAGAAACATATTGTATCCGTATTATTCGTTTTTCTTTTTTTGAATATGTCATTAAAAAAATGATGGTACTAACGAATTTTGTAACTCATAAATAATATTATACGTTTGGTCATCGCAATACCGCTGAATTTTAACGATTCAAAAATGAAATATCTTTTAATTTTGCTATCGTTTGTCGTCTATAGATGCCTGATAGATGCATTCAACAAGAGAATTCAATTGCTGTTAAGTATAGCAAATAGCAAGGAGCAAGCGCATTCCCATTAGCACAATTCTACTTTTTATCACATATAGATATGAAAGAACAACAAGAACGCATACGATAATAATTTCCCAACTTATTTTATATTCATGTGAAAAAAAATATTCGATTCAATTGAGCTAAATACTATATGGAATTTGTTGTAGAGAAATTCGATTCATATTTAGCTCATTGAAATATACGAAATGCTTATATATTAGCTATTTATATAGATCAAGAATTAAGCCGTTCTCTATGCAGATGACTATGACAAAGATTGCAATATCAACAATATTCTTCAACGCTTTCTTTCGATTAGATAAATAAACATATAAAGATTATGCGTAAATTGTTATCAAATTTTTCCTTCCGAGATAATATCATATTGCGCGCAGATAGGTGGAACCAAGCAAAAGAGCAACACTTAGCGCTGATCTATGAGAGCGTGAAAAAATATCTGACAATGAAGACGGCCAACAAAGTTCATAATGAACAATAAAGGAGTCGATTTTTGAAATAATAAAGAGAAAATGTATTTTCTCAAATTTTAAAGGGATAATAACTGATATTTATGTATGAAAATTTTTGTGATTACTCGAGATAAATAAAAATTTGTTGATAAATGAAAAAAAAAATAAAAGTGAGAAAATTTTTGAATTTTTTTGGTTGGAAATTTTTACAAATTGAAAAAAAAAAAAGATTATTGCTGGAATATCACATGTTCCAAATTGGACGCAAATCAACTTCTTTCTATACTCTTTTTTTTATTGAGCGTTCAAATTAAGCTGCTCTCTGCAGATATATAAGCCGAAAATATCATTAGTGCAGTTATGAATACTTCAAAATACGTTGCTTGAGATGGAGTGGATAGTCCATGTTTCGTTTCCATTTTTTTTCTTGAACTTGTCTTTTCTACTTCTCTTATCCGGATACTCTTGGTCTTTACTACTGTCTCTTACTTCTACTACTGTCTCTTACTTCATCAGGCATACTTATTTTATCGGTTATAGCGGACCTCAAAAATTGAGCCTGAAATTAAAACTCACAGATACAAATAGCTTAAAATTTGATGTACATTATTTGTGCTCTTTTTTTTGTGTTTAATGAAAATCGTTATGCGATAAATCAATAAAATATTGTAGTTATTATTGGCTGATTGATAATTCAACGAGAAAAATGCGACATATTTTTGTACGCATAAATATTTCTTCAATTGTTAAAAAATAATAAAGTTTACGAAGTTAAGCTTTCATAATTGAATTATTTATTTCTATCATCTGCATCTTTTGCAAAAAAAAAAAAAATTTCTTTAGGCTAATTCGATTCATTGAAAATAATAACTTAACTTGTTGTAGAAGTGCATACGAACTTTTTTTAGCATATTTATATTTTTATTAATTCTTTAATAATTGACGGACCAATTTAAAATTTGATATAGGCAGATAACCTATGCCATACTTTGAATCCATCATACTCGCTAATTGCAATTTCGATGATCACCGAATTTAAACTGTCAGATAGAGAGATGAGATGAGGGAAAAATATGCGCAAATATGATGTCATCATAATAGCGTTTGTAACTTCGCATAATTAAATGAAAATCCTAGTCGAACAGGTAATGACCCTCGGGCGATCTTCCGTATAGGCCATCATTATCCAATCAAACGACAACTTTCATCAACTAACGACTTTTTGTTAGATTAAATATTCAGAATGTTGCTTGGTTTTCGTCGTTAAAAAAAAATTTGCTAATCAATCATTTTTTTTGTGCACTGAAAAAATCATTTCAAAGTAATCCTCTATTTCGAAGAATTCGCTAGCAAAATTTAGTGATTTCTTTAGTTATACTTATCTTTAGAAGTATTACATAGAGTATATGAGTAATTTAATATTGAATTCAATTTAGTCGATGAAAATATTTACACATGCTAGTGCAATGAAGAACTCTCATAAAATATCTAATCTTCTATTAAAATGCGAATAATTTAATGTTCAACTCAATTCGAACAAGAATATTTAGTGCAACTCTCTAAAGATATTCATAAAAACGTATTTTTTTTCCAGAAAAAAGAAATTTCCCCCCATTAAATGTCATTGATTATGATGATATTTAAGGGTAAATCGAAATTTTTAATTAAGAACCTTAAAATATTTTTTGCCGAATAAATCTTATTATTGACGATTTTCATTTACGCAACAAAATGAATGAAAAATTTTTATTGATTACATCGTTGAATGATACAAATAAAAAATTAACTACGAGTATCGAGTATATATAATAGAAGCGTTATTAATACGTACGAATGAGTATCTTTAAATAAATAAAAAACAATTCGGAATTTTTTTAGTGAAAGAGAACGAAAAAATTATATAAGCAAATGTGTTTTTTATGATTTTTCGTTGAATTTTTTTTTTTTTTGCATAGAAATGAAAGTGGAAATTTCTACACTTGAATGAATATTAATTTGTCGTTCATATATTCTAGAAAATTGATTTTCGTTTTTTTTTTCTTATATAAAAAGTTGAAGTTGACAAACAATAAGTGCCAAATACGTATGAGTACTATGATCGTTCATCGAAGTATATGCAAATTAAGAGCATTTTTCTACAGCGAATTAAATTTGCATAAATATGAGTCAATGTTTTTTTTTTCGCTTTCCATTGCAAATATATGCTATATTGACGAGGAAACAAATTAATAATTCAACGTTAAAGAAAGGTTGTATTATGATAGGCGCTTTTTCAGCTCTTATTAAGCTATGTCTTATCGTAAATAATATGCATTAAATTCATTCCTCTCTTTTTTGCAGAAAGAACGCCTCTGTTATCCCCCTTATAAATGAAATCTTTTTTTATTTCTTTCAGTCGAATCGATTGTGAAATGCGATCCAATCAAACGCGCAATGAATGCAAATTTTGTCCATATTTAAATACATGCAAATTTATTTATCATTTGATAGGTATATAATTTGAAAAATGTTTATAAAGCGACAATGTAGATTTCATAGAAGCTGCTCAAATGACTCTCGAGTAGAAACTACCCGACAAACATGAGTACATACAACAGGTGAGAATACCATGGAAAAAAAAACTTATCTTAATGAGAGATATGAACTTATTAGGAAGTACCTGAAATTGTTTTATTATCACACCTCAAATACGCAATGAAGGAAACGTTTGCAACCTAAATTGTACTGAAATCATTAAGTTTAATTATGGAATACTAAATGAACTTGGTAGGTAAGAATCTTCGTCAGAAACAAGATACAGTGCAGTTTTTGATGCCTTTTCAGATATGCGATTCCGTTTTTTATGAGACGTTAAACCTTCCAGAATTTTCATTAAAAATTCCCTGGGAAACTTACCGCTTCCTCATTATACAAACTTAACAAACAATTGTTTTAACAAACTTGGTATCGTAACGTCCTCTACGCTTCGTATAATTCCATGATAAAGTGGACAATAAGTCATAGCCTTAGTCGTTGATGTAGGTCATAACCTGATCTTACAAATTTTCCCTCGCATGACCGTTCGCCTCACTTGAACGCCGTATATTTCACATTTTTCCCACCCGAGTTAACTACTGTCATTGTTTTCCAAGTTCCATGAAACATTTCTCCTTGCGGTTTTGATTTTCTATGTCTGTGAGGCGCCTTATTAGCATGCCGAAATATCTATGGCTTACTAGATGCAGCAACACATGGGCAGCTACCTGCATAGCAAACCCGCCTAAGTAGGGTCGAAACGCAGCATTTTACAGCACTTTCATAAAGTGGACAGTATCAAACGTAGAAATGAATTAAAAATTCCAGCAATCTCGAACAAAAAAAAAAGAATCTGCAAAATAAAGTTCTTTACGCATTTTACGTATCTATCTAGTTCAATCAAATAAAACCTCATCATTTGCAGAGTGCTTGTATAATGTCATTACTAGTGGCTTTATTGCTTGAGCTTCAGCTGCTGCTCTACGCTCAAAAAATTGAACTCTTAGATTACTCGGCAATTTCGAGGAAGAGAAGGGATGAAGAGCAGCACATGCGTGGGAATAATGAATAGTGTAATGTGAGAAGAGGGTTTTCGGTATGGACGACCGCGATGAGAATTGTCGATGCATCCAGAGAGGGATCAGCAACAAAAAAGTCGGACAGCAAAAAATCTAGAAGCTTTCTGATGGGGATCCCGTTGAGAAAGAGTTCTTTTTTGTCGGAGTACTTTTGTATCAACTCCTAGCACTATCAACTGCTGAGGAGTAGCAGTGATAATTACAGTAATAATAGTTATTAACGTGGCAGCGCTATTTGTGATGATAATTGCAAGTAACGATAATGTTCTCATTGAAATGGATCATTTTCTTAGCGCAATAGCTCTACGGCTTTTAGTATCTAAGAGAGAATGGAGTAGTGCAAATTGAATTAGTGGCATCAATACAATTAAAGCAGCGTAAACAAAACACATAATTATGAGTTTCATTCGTTTCATTTGTTCATAATATTCATATTAAAAGTAATGTGTTGAGATTTTATTTTATTTGACGATTAATTTTATTATAAAGAGTTGCAAAAAATTGTTTGGAATTTTTTTCGCGAAATTCTGCAATTTCAAAATTGCAAATTTAATTTGCAATAAAAATTCCAAAAGAATTGAAAAAAAAAATTGGCAAAACTGCTACATTTAGCAGAAATTAAACCATATTTCATAAAATCATCATCGATAACTAAACGATAATCTTATATTTGAGCAAAAAAAAAAAAATTCTACAGATAATCTAAAATTTAAATGACGAAAAGAATTTTAGTAATTTCATGAAAGGAGTTAAAGATGAAGTAAATATTTGAAGAATTCATGAAAGAGTTTGGAAACACAAAAAGAGCTAATCACAAAGTTGATCGACGATTTAATTGATTGTTGTTGATCGAAATCTTAAGGGGAATTTCAGCAAAATCGATAAGCGAGCACTTCAAAAGATCCTAACTAAGCTTATTCATGAAAAAAAAAAAAAGAATTCATAGCACATAATATGATGATAGCATAAAATTAGAAACATAAGAAACAACGACAAAAAGATTATTCCATAATTAAATGAAACAATGCAAAAAAAGAAACTAGAATAGAACAACAACGAACTCCGTGATGAAACTCTGAAGTAATTGAATGAAAAAAAAGACACCAATAGCTCTTCGAGGCAATTAGGAATTTCTTTATGACCAATTTTATTATGAGGAATTTTAGGATCGCTATCAATAAATTAGTCTAAAGTTGAGGCCGATAACGAATTTTCGATAAGCAATAAAATAATGAATCGGCAAATTATGTGAATAATGCATAAAATTGATGAAAATATTCATGAAATCGCGCTATCTCTACAAATCAGCGAAGATCGTAGATAAATAAACTCATGGAGAATTTAAGAGCAATAAAGTACACAGAGAGACGAATAATTACAGCATAATTGTACAATTAGTTATACATATTATATGGCGCTATTAAGATTTCTCATCATTTCTAAAATATTTTTGCTATCGAATTCGCAAGCCTTACCTTACGTATCTTCAAAATTTCGATTAGAACGATTCAAAGGTTTTCCTATATGTTTCCGTCTATTCACCTCACAAAAGTGAATGAGGACAACAAAACGATATTGGGTACAATATACCGAAATACCCTCATTACTAATCTCACCCTCAGTTCCAATGCTGCTGCACGAACTACACATGCTTGATGCGTAAGAGAAGCACCTTCTCCTCCTTCTTCTCAAGAAGTGGCGGAATAAAATCGTGGTCGGAGGATATTAACGGAGTACAACCGCCAAATCGTGACGTTCGTGAAGCAGTGCAGATTCCGATCGCAACCAGATTGGGATGGAAGTAGAAATGTGACGAACTTCACGCGTGCATACCTCTTCTTTGCTCCAACAACGGTTGAACTGCTATCTACGCTGGTGGATACGGAGAACTCGTCCACTGATAGGCCTTAGGGGGAACGCATTGAGTTAAGGCTATCCCCAAAGCCTTAACTTAAACAAAGTGGTGCATGTGAGACCAGTTTGCGAGATACGGCGATACACCACTAGCCACATGACCTGAGAGCTGTCCGATGCATCGTGCCTTTGTTTCCTTCCTAGTAAACCGTCTGTTCCGTCCGTGTGCTTCGTCTGTGTGATTTAGAATGCCTATTGCTGAGACGCCAAAAAGAGTTGCATATATTACACATGCAATGATAGACAACTGCATTAGCTTCAGCAGCTGACGGTGTGAAACATTTTCACATAAAACTTCCTTCTCATTGGTATTTTTAATGTTCTTTCCGCTTTCTTGTCTGTGGCCAATGAACGCTTATAGCGATGATAGTTGAGTCCATCAGGATCAAAGTGTAATCCGACAAGAATTTTTCGATCATACGTCATAATGAAGCAAACAGATCTGCGTATTGGATGTTTGCAAGCAATGCAAGAAAAAAAAAAGATAGAAGTTGAAGAAAGGACCTTTCTATTGAAGGGGTTTTCATAAATTTCATAGAAAGTTATTCTCGTCTATATGAGCCTAATTACGCTAACAAATTGAAAGCCTTTATCTTGAAGTGATTAGATTGTCTAGGCTGAAGTTTGACTTCATTTTTTGTTGTTAATTTGTGTTCAATTTTCCCAATGTTCAAGGATCTTGTTCTTCGACAGTATTACTCTTTGAGATTATGTGAAATTAGTTTTCACCAGCAATTTGAGAATCGAAAAATATACGCAAGTCTACAGAATGATTGCAGTATACTTGTTGCACTAATGTTAACTGAACAAGGACGGGCAATTTTATGAATGAAACTGAAAGCTATCATTCGATAAACTCATATGCAAAGGTCTTCACCGTGGGCGGTAATCAGCCCCCGGCTAAGCCATTGTGTTGTCAAGAGTTTCTTTAACGAGTAGTGCGAAGCAACCAACCGTGGCGGCATGGCTGTTGGTCTCAATAATCAGCAACGGAGAATCTGTCATTTTTCGTACATGTTCCCTGCATGAGTAAATTTTTGCATTATTTACTTTAGCGCATAATTAAGGCTACCATATTATAGAGGTTGTTTTGTCTAATCTCATACATATAAGCAGTGATGGACCTGTATGTTAATGATTTGAGCGCAGAGGTGTATGGAAAGATAAAGGACCTCAATTTGAACTGTTCTGCACTCCGTTTTCCCTCTTGTACTGCATGACCCCAACAAACGCAGTACGACAATGAAAATTTCAGTGGAATTCCACGATGCAGGACGCTTTAGTTATGGTATCTTTGAAATCTCTTGTCATCGCACTGCTTTCCGATTATTTCAACCTTGGCTTTTCGACTCTGCCAGAATCTTTTGCATCTTTTCGGCTTGGAAATCTCACTTGCCTGGTAGGTTTCCAATGTTAAAGTGCCTTAGACAGGCAGAATAAGTGAGAACAAGAATTTATACTACTGCGGAAAATTCCTCGATTTGTCTTCGACCTTTATGATTCATGCAACATTTCACACTGCGTGTAATTTGTCACAGATACGCCTGACTGAATGCTTTTTTTTTATTCGGTTGTCGGTTTTGTCGCTTTTGCTAATGAAGTTTATCTAGAGTGAAGTTCGTTAGCGAACCAATTCCGCATGGCTAGTAATCAACCAATACAGCTTGATTGCAAAAAATCAAGTAAGAGCAAACTTTACTTTGCTACCGTTATTGACAGCTATAATCCGTTCTAACACTAAAAACAATAAGCCATGTTTATCTCTTCAACACTTTAGCTTTCATATTGGTATCCCTTATTTTGATGGATAATGAAGAGAACTTTTCCTGAGATGAACGCCGACTCAGTTGCTTTAGTTTAAGCAGCTCTAGGCAGGCTTTTAATGACCTCAGACTCCGAGGTTTTTTAGTCAGAAATTTGAAGAGTGCCACGCTCAAAACTTAAATAAACCAGCACTAACGAGACCAGTGGCGATTATGCCGTAAATATCGATATATATATATATATATATATATATATATATATATATATATATATATATATATATATATATATATATATATATATATATATATATATATATATATATTGTATAAACTTCAATGTATGCCCATCTGAACGTTAGCATCATGATGGAAGGGAGGAGAAAGGGAGAGGGGAGAGAAGGACACTAAGCATAATAATAAATTATAGAAACCTCTCTTCTACATATAAATATTAAGAAAAGTTTTACAATATTTAATCTGATCCACGTAGTTTGCAAAAAAAAAAAATTCAATTTTTTAAAAAGGAGCATTTTTTTAGACGGAAATTCACATCATGAATATGACGACTTCCAGAGCAAATTTTTTTCTTCCGAACGCCGAAGAAGCTCATTTTTCTTTTGTGGATTTTGAATGGATTATGCACAACAAAGCCTCATTTAGCGTAATAAGACAATGGATAGTGAATGTTTTGGCCAACCTGTTAATTTCTTGGAAGCGTGGAATGAGTGGAATTATTGTGGATCGTTATAAGCAGCAATATATACTCTCAGAAATCTTCTCATATTTAAATCGTTCTTAATATGCCAAAGGCATTACTCCTGATGTTAAAGCTGCATTAATGGAGAGGAGGTTATGAGCACATGATGTATTTGCATACGCACATGAGGATTAATGCTGTGAGTTTGACATTCATAAAGAAGCGTTTGCATCCTTCGGTGAATTTTTCAACAAGGGCTGATATCACAACCATCAAATTTTCGAAGAAATGCGTGAAACGGTTTTCATAAATATGCATTTAAAAGGTATTTGCAATGAGAATTGAAAATTAACTAAAAGCCATAAATAAATTAATTATTGCATGCGAATTTGTCAATTTATCTGCAATACAGCTCTACGATTCGACATACTGAAAAAAAATTCGATTTTCGATTGCATGAAAATTCGAATCTCTATGATAATGAAATTCTGATTTCATCGGTCATTGCGACCTAAATTCTTTACAACTCTTCGCTTGATAACCACAAGAGATGAGCATTTGAGGATCACAAAAATTTATTTTTATATAAAACTGCATTATTTAAAACCTATATTTATGAAGTAAAAAATTCTATTGCGACTGCCCACGCATATATAGGGTAATTATTTATATAGCTCAATTAGTATTGAAATGTTTGGAAGATGTATCTCGTTGCCATGCTGAGCACATTCAACTTTTAGAACGATCAAAATTGAATAGTCATTTATTTCTTCATCCGTACGCCGATAATAAAATCTTACAATGGAAAATAAAATTGTTGGAGAAATGTTGGAGGAATTGCGCGTACAAATGCATTAACGTTGCCGTTGTTTTGTTTTTTTTTTTTCTCATTTATGTGTGAATTATTTTGAGGCGGTTTATTGCAAACAACAGTTTATAAACTGATTACAAGAGAAAAAGAAATTTTTTTTTAAATTATGAAGAAAGAACTTTAAAAAAAAAAAAATAAATCAAAGATAGAATTATAAGAATCACAGAAATGCAATTGTTTTTTTTTTTGCATTTACTTTCAACGCATTAAAATATTTATTCCTTAAGTATTATTGATATATTACATCAAAAATAATTTCTTATCAAAAGTTCTATTTGCTCGTAATAAAACTCAAATTGAAAACCATGTTGCATAAAATTGCAATAAACGAAATTTAGTTGCTTTTAGTGATGAGAGATTTGCATTTATCGATTTGCATTTCAGTTTTTAGTTGCAATTGTTAGAAACCACTAAGAAAAAAAATTGCTTCATTAAATAAAATGCAGACATATTGCAAATAATGCAATGAAATGGAAAAAAAAATTTTTTTTGTGATTTAATTGTAATAAAACAATTAAAAAATTTGAAAGAATTTCACCAAAAAAAAAATTTCATTAGAGAAAAAAAAGCCAATTTTATCGTCATTTCTCATCGTTTTTTTTGTTTCCATCATTATCATCGTCTAGGCTTCTAAATGAAATTCTTTAATAGTTTTTTTTGAGTCTCTTTATATCGGCTAAATTTGATAGAAAATATGTTTTCGGCTTTTTTCATAATTTCTGAGTATTTCTGAGTATTTCTGAGTATTTCTGAGTATTTCTGAGTATTTCTGAGTATTTCTGAGTATTTCTGAGTTTTTCTGAGTATTTCTGAGTACTTCTGAGTATTTCTGAGTATTTATGGTTTTTGAATTTCTTTGATATAGCAATCTTTTCAATATGGCATTCTCAATCCAATTCTATTTAATTTTCCTCTTTATTATTGTTGAAAATATTCTGGATCGACTGATATTGCTTAGAAATAAATTCAGAAAATTAACGACGAATCAATCAAGCTAAAATTATTCTGAGGTAAAATTTGCACCCAATATATAACAATATATGAAAATGATAGTCGATTAAGTTTGAAATGTTCAAAGAAAATTGGAAAATCGATGAATTAAGTTAATTTTTCGTGCATTCTGGATAGTTTGAGATAACCTTTTTCAAACGAGATTCGGTTTTAAAGAGACGTAAAACGTATTGCATAGATTGACGATTGAGCTATTTGCGAAAGAAAATATTAGAAAAAGGCATCAAAAAACCTAAGAGATGAGAGCTTAGGAGCAGTAAAAGTACAATGGAAAACGCATAAGAGCTTTTCAGCTCTAAACACTGACGTTTTTTTTTTCTTCCATTTTATTAATAGGTGTAGAAAATATTAGTGGATATTAGTGATGATTCAAGGTATTCTAATTTTAAAAAAAAATGATTGTGCTAATCGAGAACTTTCGTCAATGCAGTAGATCTCATGGAAACAAGGCATATTTATGACAAGAAATGTGACCGATTTCGAGGAATAAGACATAAGTTTGATTCACAAATTTAGCGTTTTTTGTTTTGTTGTTCGACTATGTCAATATCTAAATTAGCATGCTAATGACGGATTGGAAATTTACATACGTTCATAGATTCATTAGATTTATCATAGATTCATTAGATTTTCCACTAATTTTTTTTTTCGCATATGAACAAATTCTTTCGCTATATAACTGCACGATTTTCTACGCCTTTTAGCAACTAACCACAAACAAATAAAATGTTGTCGAGTGAAAGTTGCGTTTAATCACAGCTAATAGTTTTTTTTTTTTTTTGCTGAGCTCATTCCATTATGGATTTCCGGATTTTTTGCTATGTTTAAATAATTATGATATTCTTAATAATGCTGATCTCAGTTTCATAGCCGATAATACACCCTCTTCGGCTTAATTTTCGTCTTTTGTAATTCTAAAACACATTCTCCTAGCGTGATTCAAAATACTATCTAATGAATAGTTCCCATAGCGATTTTCCGTTCTTTTTTTTTCGCATAGCTAGATCCATGTCTCATGCACTGACGTTAGGCACAGCCTTACCCTCCCCGTCCCTCCTCCATCTTTCTCTCGGAGGCAGTAAGGATTGCGGTTGCGTGACTGAAGATGTGCGCTGTTCGTCTACTAATAAAACTCTTTAGACGCTCATTGCGTCGTTGAATTCTGATTAATTTGAACTAAAACATCGCTAACGAATTGAAAAAAGTGGCAAAAAACCTTTAAAAAATTGCATTATTTGCGGGCAAATGCGGCATTACGAATGAAACGAATGAAGCGACCAAGGATGAGTTTTTCGTTGCATCGATAGAAAATAGCCTTTACACTTCAATACTCCTCATTTACCTCTCAAATTCTTGCAGACAAAAATTTTCTACGGTTTCTACGAAAGTTCTTTTAATTTGCACAATCGGGCACAAAATGACGATGGATTCTTACCGTTATCGTTGTAAACGAAGCAGCGATTTATAGATATGAGCGGTTTGTTCATGTGGAATTTCTGAACTGCATTTTTGATAGCTATTTCAATTTATTTCCCTTTTATAGTAATCTTGGTGGTAGTGGTACGAATTTTACGCTTTATGAAACTGCAAAAAGCTATAGTGAATTCTCATTGTAGATAGTAATATTATTTATTCGAAAAAAAAAACAATCGAGACAAATCAACTGAAATGAAGATTTATGAACCCTTCAGAAACGTGTGTACACTCTTTCGATGATGAAATTTTGATAAATGATGGAAAAATTTTAATTACTCTTTAATAAACATCGATATATCGCCATATGTAAATATTTATCAACGATCATTTACTCTATTCAACAATAATTTTTGGAATAATGTTTCATACAGCGATAATAAGAGTACCATAGAAGTAAATAATTGCAGCTCTAACTAATACATCAGTAATCGTATCATTTTCATGAGTGATGAATAAAAAACAAAAACGTTTCAGGATATATCGTATATTATTGTTAACTCTTCGAGAATAATTTTGATGAATTAAGCTGCCGCATCTCGTGTTGACGCTTTTGTTGGAAACAGCGCTCAGATGCGTCAATACGGTTAATGAATTTTAGCCCGATATGATCTTCACTGCTTATATAAAGACCAAAAAAAGAATAGGTGCAGGTAGAGTAGGTGAGGTGAAATAGGAACAAATGAACTCAGTATTCAATCGATTGAATGAAATCATTTGATCCGCCTACTAATAGATACAAGGTTGCCAAATTAGCTTATCGAATTAGAAATCACTTCCAATATTATCTATATAGTTGTTTTACAAAGTTAAAAAATAAATTATGAGTGGAAAAATCGCTTCAAATAGAATAATTTAAATTTTCAAATGAATATTAATTGAAAAAAATCGAATCGTTTAATGCATTTGAGAAAAAGCATTAAATTACCTAAATACTAGGAGATTTTTTCATGAAAAATTGAATAATTATAATGTTTTATAGCTTTTTTTCTTCTAAGAAAAAAAGACTCCAACTTTTTTTTTTCCAATGCAATTAGACAGCTCTTAAGTAAAAATATCAATTATGCGTTCATAAATAAATCAAAAATTAGATTTTCTCCACTTTGAGAAGAAGAGAACATTTTAAAAATTAGTTTATTGCATTTGCTATTGCAAAATTGTTCACTATACAGTGAATAATTTTGCATTGCATACATTGCAAAAAATTTATTCATTGCAAAATTAATTTAATTGTTGGCCAATAATGAAGAAAAAAAAATATTATTTTCAAAAACTTGTTTTTGCATTTTCATAGATTTATGATAGCTAAAGATATCGATATAGTGGAAGAATAGCTTGAAGTTAAATTCGTTTACTTCGATTAGTGAGACATGGAAGGTGTCGCCTATGCTAATCAAAAATTTTGCTCCATTATTTGTAAATTATTTATCGATGCAGACGTTTGAAAACAATAAGCGAAACAGCAATGGATGCAAATCGCATCTGTGTATCTTAGACAATTTATTCTTATTTCGTTATTTTTCCGTATTTATGCAAATTTCACTATAAAGTAAAGGTAAACAAGGTAATATTTCACTCTATATTCGCTCTTTTCTACACTCTAAAGGCAACGTTAATGAATGTCTTTGTGTGCGCTATTTGGAAGTTCGTGTCCGCTACTGGGGAGTTTGACTACCTAGCACTTATTAGGTTATTTGATAGGTTCGCTAATGCACAGTAAACCAGTGCAAGCAATTTTATATTTCAACGTCTCACTTTCAATTATTCAAATAATTTCGATCCTCTCCCTATCCTCCTTACCCCTCCCATCAAAACAACGAACTATCGAAGTGTCTACGCTATCTTGGAAGAAGCAGAAAAGTAATTTTGGGTTGGCTGAAAGAAATTGGTCTGTTAAGCGTAATATATATTAGCTGGATGATTAATCAATAGCGTTTCACTTAATTCGCTGAACATTATCGCTACTGCGGTAGTACAAATTTAAAAAAATAAAACTTCCATATAGAGTTGCATATTCTTTAGAATTTATAGCAATGACAAATGCTAGAATATTCGGCTATATATTGGCGTATCTCATTTCTCGCATTCGAACAATTTCTCTTTTGCTTGAAAATTCATCTCCCAATCATTCGTTATTTTTTTCTTCAACAAAATTTATTTAATCTCTTAGCAGCATAAGAGAAATGCATGCGTGAGTGATTGTCACTCTATGTGTATTTGCAATTATATGATTGAGAAGTGTAATTGTTTACTAAAAGCACAAACGAAATAAATATTATTGCGGCGTTTTCCTATGAGACAAATTGTTGAATGTTTGAAATAATCAATGGATGAAATCAAATTTGCATATTAATTTAAGCACTTAATGTTTTATATTAAAGTCATCATTTTAACGCCTATGATTTTGTAACATTGCAATCATCAAATGAAAACCACAAATGCATATGCAATGAAATCAAATCAAATCAGAAAGCGGTTTTTTTTTCTTACACTGTGATTGTTTTCCATAGTATTGTCAAAACGTTGCAATAAAATTTATTACTGATAGCAATAAAGTTGATGGAAAATTATTTGCAAATTTTTTTTTTGCAATTTTGTTTTTGCATAAGAATTAACATTGAGATTTAATATTTCGCATGAGAATTAGTGTCGAAAATTCGAGAATTATTTAAAATACAACAATGATGAGAATAAAATCGCAATTAAATTTTCATTCAGCGATATTTTTTCAAGCGGAAACTGCTCTTTTATAATTGCAAAAGCGCTCTTTTCAAATACATACTATTGCAAAACACACAACTATATGAAATATTGTAATACTATGATCGTCTTATCGGGGTTTCTTCTTGAAGCTTGAAATCCTTATTTAATTGTTGGCTTAATATAGAGCCATGTATGGCGATGGCATAAGTACGATGTCTCATAACTTTGCATTGGCTTCATATTCTCCTTGAACGTGAAGCCATATGAAAAGTCCTCCTTGAATGGTTTCAGGTTGCTGCTCATTCACTGGGAATCACCACTAACAAAAATGCAATAATATGCAATCGCTTTGTGTGGCTTATAGCAGATGATATAAGAGGAGCACTCAGTCCATTCGCCAACCTCTAGGGATTCATGAAGCGAAGATTGCTTGATAGCACATAGATTGACAAGGATTCTTTCGAAGAAAATAGATGCAGTGAGCTTATTCACTTGTGAATACTCATTGAATGTTTGCATTGTGGTATTGTCTGTTTGGAGAGCAATGCAATCACCAAAGGTAACATGGAATCCATCATTCTCAGGCATCAATTTGGTGCAGTCAAATATCTAGTTCGAAAAAGTGCAGTAAACGAAATCACTGATGGAAGATTAATTTGAAGACTTAAAAACCCAACATGTCATATGATTGAAAGTAGTGATTGCAAAGATGCATCTAAACCAGAGCCAATAAAGATGAGAAAGCAATGCTGTTTTGAAGCGTAGAAAGTCTTAATTACTCAATGGAGAGTAAGTCGATTTCATTATAATGTTTACTTGAATGAGGAGTAAGGCCTCATAAAAAATGTAACACGAGTTGGTGTTATTTGAACGATGACCGTGTTGAATATTGGAAAAAGCTTATAGCGATTCTGTGTTCAAATGATCATTACGATTGCCATTCGGAATCTCCTTATAAATTCACCATTTTTTTTTTAAATTTTACGGATAGTCAGCTTGAATTGAAAAATCAAAGAAAGGGATATGGATGATGCTTCTGCAAATTATAATTTATGCGGTTTTCCCTAAAAATTGAGGAATATTAACGTCTTCGATTGAACAAATCTCTCATTCAGATATGATTATGCATATGAGATACCGTATTGATGTGAATTGTCATTCAAGTATCATTGTATATAGTGACCTAGTGATGTGGATATGTGATATCCGCGCTCATCAAAATTTTTTAAGTCGCCTTAGCTCTTTTTTTTTAATCAAGTTTACAAAACTTTATTTTTAACAGTTTTCAATCGTAATTAATTAAGTGAACTCATTTAGCGAAATTCGTTCATATCATTTGAGCTAGTAGAATATACTGTCGTAAGATTTTGGTTGTAAGGAAACTGACCACACCCCTCTCCTCCTCTCCCCTCCACGTTCTCTTCCATGAAGCATTTGAAGAATGCAGTGAGCCCTTTCCTTTTTTCCTCACTAGGTTGCCAATATTTCTTTCTCTCAAATGACCTTTAGAAATGGCAAAAAAAAAAATGGGCGAAATCCTAAACTTCGAGTAAGTGGCATTTTCTAAATAACTTTTTTTTTCAGCAGTTATGTTCTCTTCTAAGAAACTTCCATTCCTGAAAAGTGCCCTTAAAATGACCCACCAGAATGCCAGAAATCCCTCATGTTTAACTGTTCAAATAATTTGAATATAAAAAAATTATATTTCTCGGGAGTAATTTTCCGAACAACTTTATAACTTAGGGTAGAAATAGTTCTAAAGCCTTTAGCTGTTGCAAGCATATAGATAAACTATATCGACTGCATAAAATATAATAAGGAAGTGAATATCCGTCACGAGTTCATCCTTTTTTTTGAATTGCGAGGAGCAACGCAACTTGGGGAGTCCCTTCTTCGTTAAGCATAACAAAGTCATTTCATTGCGCGTTCATGCATTGACTTTTTAGTCGATCTTCGGCACTTTTCTCGTTTATGCGCTCAAAAAATGCGCCTTATTTCAGGCTCAATGTTCAATATCCACAATTCAGCTTGAAGAATAGAACGATTTTTGCCGACATCCTTTATTCTCTTTCTGTGCTAACCATATTCTTACCTGAACGTAAATACTTTTACTCAACTTTTTTTGTGCATAAAAAGAATCAAGCCACGTGAGATAACCATCATATTCTTACCTGAACGTAAATAGACGAGTTGGATGTTATAATTGCACAATTGGCCGTCAGTTATCAATGGCTACCGTATCTCGTAAGTTACATTTCTTTAATTACTGAAATAATCGAGATCCCTGTTGAATTGAATAAGTATGTTTACGTATGATCTTGATGATGTCAATTGCATTGAACAAATCTTGCAAATTCGTTGGACAGTTGCCAACATGACGTCATCGATATACGTAAGGTCACTTAAAATTACGACATTATTGCATGTATTTTGCTATGTTCGATCATTACTCTATCGAAGGCAAACTTAAAGTCACGCAATGACATGCTCTCACAAGTAAAATGTCTAAGCATTGCTAACGGCTAATATAAAGAAGTAATATGTGCTTATATATGTGAGTAATACTTCTAAATACTATCTCAACTTTGTTTGGTAAACGCATTTCTGCATAAATGCTTCTCTTTCGACGAAATCTTTTTACTCGATTTCAACTTCTAATAGATAAACTGACTTTTATTTTAAAAGAAATTACAACTATTGGGGTTTTATTTTGTTTATCTAATTCAGCTCTTTTTGTTTTTTTTTCTCCCCCATACATCCTAAGTCGACGATAATTCATCTATACAAAAAAAAAAAGAATTTCGGAAATACTCTTCGTTCTGCAGCTCCTTTTTTTTTTTGTGATCTTCATGCATCTTCCTTTAAATCTTTCCATATGGCTATAAAGAAAAAAAAAAAAGTTTTCAACATCATTAATCTCTATTTTTTTTTTTAAATGCTAAGCTGAAATATTTTCGCCATTATTTTTAAAAGCAAATGTGACAAACAATCGGGACATTCGCTCTTTTTTTTCTTTTTCATCGTCATTTTATGTTGTGCATATGTGTTTTTCGATACTATTGATCTAGATAATTGTATAATTGTTGGTAGAACACCTGTGACAGTTACCTTTTCACTCGTCCATTAAACTTACTTTTTACTATATAATGTTTCTTTTATAGTGAGTTTATAGTTTATTTTTAGTTTTGCAGTAATATCAATTTGTATCATGAACAAAGCTTTCGTAAAATTGATAGATGATTATTACAACGCAATTCGTTGCATCAACTGAATGAAATGACTAATGATGGAAATCGAATTTTGGCATATTTGTTGAGCTGACTAATCATTACTCTATCTGTGATTGTATGGTTACTGGTTACTGTAAAGATTGCGGTTACTACAACAGTAACTTGAAATTCATTCCATATTCTGCGTTCCAGTAAATTTCTGCGTAATTATGACGTCACTAACAGCTGTAATCCTCATTTGCTGAAATTTTTGCGTTGCAATTCTAACATGATCGTAAGAAATCCTTTTCGACATCACATATGAAATCGCCGTCATTTTTGCTATCATCTGCTTTCCAATGAAGAAATTTTTCTCTTATTGCTTAGCTTTACAATAATTAAATATTTCCATTGTTTAAATTTTATTTCATAATTTGGAAATTATTATTGAGTTATTAGTAAGTTGACTAAAAAGTTATTGACTATGAAAACAATTGTAGATATTGCTTCTAACGATATTTATTATTATTTCAGCAATTGCCGAAATATATTGTCGAATTGAAATATATTTGCATAAGTAAATTTAAATGCGAAAAAAAACAACTGAGATATAAATTTTGAACTCTCTTAAATTATTCTCTCATAAATTCTCTTGTATTATTATTCAATTTTAAGTGAACATTTTATTGCAATCATCATTCATTCATAAAAATATTCAATGTTTTTTTTTAAAATTCTTTTTTATCACTAAGAAATTCATAAAATATTATCAAATTAATAATGGAGATATTATTTTTCAATGGTATTCAATGCAATTTAACGTGATCTTTTTGTCGAATAAATAATTGAATTTCTTTATTGAAAAGAAAAAGTGAATAAAATTCCACTACCGTCTTCTTTAAGCAATCTGGAAGAGTATTTTCATATACATTATTTTAACTATATACTAAGCAAACAAACAGAAACCTTTTAGTTTCGGCTTATAGTAGAGTTCCAAATAAAAATGGGCAATGATTCGTATTATCTTATATGCTTTCACAAGTATGTATTTGCAATCGCTTCTTATTACAACGACATACGCTTGCGTATTATAGATTAGGCGATCATATAGCTTGAGAGTTGTAAACATGAGCCAAAACGTATGAAATGTGCACTTTATAACGTTTACTAAAAGATAAATTGCTACCCTATAATTCACTTATGTTGAAAAGACGATGCAAACATGCAACAACCATTCCGGAAATACGATCGGCATTTTACGACTGCGGAATTTTTATCCTGTGCCGATGGGAAAATGAGTGTTCTATTAAGTATTTCAATGGAATGTCGGCTAGATTGAAATAAATTACCGTTGTAATGCTCTTTATTGGTGGGAATTTGTGAAATGGTTGATAGGATATGTGGGATTTAAAAGCATATGAAATGAGCTCTTCAATAATATTCTTCTTCATTTAGTTTTTATTTTCAAACGAATTTTTGAGCGATTGCGCATCTTAGAGTGGCTATAGTTACACTTTATCATTTCTTTCACATCTATTTACTACTTCTTCTCATCTATAAAAAACGCCACAATCTTCTTGACAGATGGCTGTGCAAATTATGCAAACTAGTTTAGACAACATTTAGATAGCAATACCTATCATGAAGAAGGTATGGTGGGAGTAAAAAAAGTTACTACCTAAATAAGGTGTTCCAATGAGCGAGTCGCGAAATTTGGCCATAGAGCGGGTGACATTTGTGACATAAGAAGATACTACAAAAGTGCATAGAGCTTTATTTAGGCGAATTTCGAAATGTGCCTATTCTGCTTCTTTGAGTATAAAAGTTCGATTATTTCAAAGAACGACTCACAGTTTACAATATGATGCGCCTAAACAGCGAAAATAATCAAGCCAATATTCAAAATAACATAAACCATATCTAAAGAATAGAAAACCTCCTTCTTACCGGTTAAATATAACCTAATTTGACTAATAAAACTAAAAGCAAACAAAATCAAAATATAAATCTGTAAAAAGATATCAAATTCAAAAAAAGAATGAAGAAAAATTTTTGATGCAATGATTTTTTTTTATCTCAGTGATTAAAAAATTTTCGAATAAGAAATAATTTGTTAATTTCAACATATTCGTCATAAAGATAAATCCATATATCTAATTTTCATTAAAATTTTCTAGTCAATGAAAATAATTGCGAGGATTTTCTAAGCGATACTATAGCGGGTCATTTTTTTAATCATTTGCTTAAAATTCCAGAGAATATAACGTCTCAAAAGTGAATTTATCTGTGGTTTTTTTTTTTTTTCTAAAGTCATTATTTCAAGTCTAGTCACGAATGTTCGTCCATTACGAAAGAAATTTTTTCTTAAACATTCAAAGTAATCAAAAAGCTTTCTTAGCAAAAAAAAAAATCCATTAATTCCTCGTCGTATAACAATTGCTGAGTCAAAGAATCAATTTTTTTTTTCATCACTATTATCAATACAAAATTTACCATCTCAAAATGATATGATAAAATGAAGTGCTTCAAGGTAAACTTTTTGAGATGATGTAACTATTTACCTTTTCTTTACGTTTGCTTCACCTCTACCTTTGCTAGATATTTCAGTGGAATTTCTGCAAATTGATAGCGTACATTTCCTATATTTTAGACTTGTTATACGATTACCTCTTCAACGCTACGCATGTGCGCGAGACTAAGTATCTGCCTATATATATGTGTCGTTCTGTGTATATTGTCTGTGTTTTAGTTTTGAATAGGGAATAATTGAAGCTAAAATAACGAATGTCTGTATCTGCGATTAGCCCTGTGGAATGATCTCTCGTACAAAATTTCCGGTTGATCCATCAGCTTATGGAGGAGTTATAGAAACCAAAAGCTGTGGAAAATGCTTGATTCTTTGTAGCCGATCACATTACACTTTATGGTCATCGGCCAGCCTGAAATATAGCTTGACCGACCAAAAAACAATAAAATCTATTGTTGCTAAATTGCATGGGCGCTAGCACAACAATTAACACATGAGTTCGTCATATCGTCTGATTTACATTTTTTTTTTTTTAAATTTGCTTATTGAAGTGATCGGCTATATGAGTCGAATGCAAGAGTACATATATTGCCAACTCATCTGGCACTTATCTTTATTATAATAAATGCGTAAAATATTTTTTCGTTTTGCCGTCATAACCTAAATTGCTGGTATTAGTTTTAATTATGAATCTTTAATTTCCCCCCACATTTATCAAATTTTTATTTATTTAATTACGATCATTGTTTCAGAAAAAGGTGAAAGCTGCTCCATCTCTCTCTGACATGAAGAAAGAGAGGCTTTTTAAAAGAACCTATCGATAAGCGTATTTTCGGCAAATGCAGAAGTGAAGCTTAATTAGTGGTCTTGGTGGGAGGTCTTGGGTGCCTATAGTCATATCAAAATTGATAATGCAACACAATGCTTAGAAATAAATATAAGATTTGAATTTGTTGCTTTTCTTTCTTCATCAGTATTATGCTTCCTCCTTCATCGGTACTTCAAAATCGATAATTTCCGTTAGGGAATATATGACAATTGTTAATCATCAACACATTATATTTACTCAAATAAAATATAAAGTTAGTAATTATCAAAACTCATTCATCGTTTGTGCGCCGTTGTCTGTCTCAATCGATCGAATTGTTTTCTATGCAAAATTAGCACAATAATTTTGTGGTTAAAACAAATTCACGCAAAATGCATTATGCTAAAGAAGAGAAATTTCATTCAACTGTATATCACTTTTGATGCAATTCTACTAGTTAATCGACAAAATGAAGTTATAAAAATTCTTAATTTCATTTCTTTCACTTAAAATAAATACATTTATTTTGTTAGATTTTTCATTGAGCGCTATCTACAATTCGCTCTATTCGCATCCTATCGTGCTCACATATATGCATTTACTACATGATCATAGATAGCATAAAGGTCAATCCTGAAACGAAAATAGCCGCAAAAGAGAATGTATGATTAATGAAATGATTTTTTCGAACAAGAAATTATGTGATTTATAATCATTTATTAGCGATGATACACTTGACCTATATTCGGACGCATGGTTGTTTAGCAGGCAACGTTCTCGAACCGATACTCTTAGGGAGGTCAGCATATAGAATGTTCTGTTGTGATCGTAATTCAACCTCAAGAAGGTATAGCAATTTTATGAATAACTATATCATCATCGGATATAACTAAGTCCGTGAGTAACTAGGTGGTTTGTGGCTCATTGTATATAAATAATATGTACAAGTGAAATTTTTTCCAGATTAGTGTATATCGCCTAGCAAATTGTATCTTATAGCTATTCGATGCTTTCCTTAAGCGATGATTGATTATTAATGAAACAACCATTATCATAAGTGATAGTAATGTAACTATTTATAGCGTTGATTATGCCTAGTGCTTTCAACCATTCCTAGCAACGATTAGCCTCACAAATCTCATTTATATCCTTAGCTGATATGAAAGGGTAAACGATAGTCTATTAAATCGCAATATTATATTGACACCGCTGGTGTCCATTAGGGATAATTTGCCAAGCAACGATCGTTTGTGCACTTTTGTTGGATATTTTGGAACAGTGGTCGTCCGAGCTTTATTACTTCCGAAAGGGCAATAGCTCTCTAGTAAATGCTTTGCTCATTTGGTGCAATCGGTGACTGAAATACGATCATATCGTTAACGCATAGTTGCGTTTCTTAAGTTGTGTGAATATCGCGATAAGGTTGACATTTTTGCCAGAATATGCGGTAAGGAAATCACGAATCTCTCCGAATACTAGCAATGTTTATTCTTATGAAGCTGTTTCCTTGGATTTGGTATGTTAACCTTCGTAGGGATGGTACCTTCGAGATGCCAGACTAAATATCGTGTCCATCGTTGAGAGTTTGAGAAAAAGCTAGAAAGACGCTCAATTTACTTCAATCGTGAAAAAGCATTCTGTGATTATGTGAACGGTCAACTGCATCCCCCATGAGCGTCAGTTGGGTCGATAAAACTAGAAAAACGGATGCTAATGAACGAGGATTTTTTTTTTGAGTGGAACACATCGACAAAGTTTTTCGCAAATCTTTTACAAGATGATGTACTTGTTGAAGGACTTACGTTGAAATATCGAGCTTACTGATTTTCTATACAACTCATTATTGCTACCGTTTTTGAGAGCATCTGCAAGTTAAACTGTAAAAGGGTTACCGTCCCTTTTCATTAAGTAGGCTGATCTTATATTCACCATTTTTGGTATTTTTGAATCCCTCGAATTTTCATTTTTCATTCATCGTTCCATAGTGGTTACTATCCGATCGCTTGTAAATGGAATCAGGTCAGGCTGCTTGAAAATATCCTACTGAGGCCACTCGGCTTTCATTAGGACAATTGCGGTGAAATAAGTCCTAACCGTCCTCGTAAGTTGAATAGCGGTGAATCGATTTGTCAGTATCCGAGGTGCAAAAGACGACTCTAAACCGTAATCTCTACGTGGCATTATCAGGTCTCCTGAAGTGGAAGAGATATGAAGAGACATTTATTATTGCCGAATTCTTTGTTAATTGAAGTAATATTAAAATGAAGTTTCTTTTGTTTGCAAAGCTAACACACCGAAAAATCACCTACATAACAAGGTCGGTTTTACAAACCCCCTCCTAATGAGGTCAAAAATAATAGATCCATGGTCGGTGGTAATATATTTTCCTTCATATCCAACCTCGATGGTCGGTAATATATTTTCCTTCATATCAGTGTACTGCAGTGTGGGTTTTCTCGGCAATCATCCTACCGCGTCACAGATTCTCTCTTCTATAAATGTTTCGCCGGCAAAATCCAAAAAAAAAAAAATTTTTTTTTACACTGAGGTTATTTTCATTTAATACGCGAAGATATTTGACATAATTCATCATTATAAGCTTTTTTTGCGTTGAAAACTATAACATCTCAGAGCCTTCGAAGATAACAAATTAGTTTTCCATGAAACAAATTAAAGTCTATCTTATAGATCGCCGGTCGTTGACTAAAGTAGAAATTTCGTTGTGAGATAGCTAAGTTGCCATTACCACTAATTCTCATGTGAACCTCATAGAGCACCTCCTCTTCCTAAGCTCTTTTAATGCTGTTCTTCGGAAGCACTCGGCAGTGGTATGCGGAATGCCTTAGTTCTCCTGTTCTCTTAGTCATCCTTTAGTTGGCTATCATTTACTGCAAAAAAAATCTTAAAATATGAATCCAATGATCGAACAAGCAGCTACTAGATGTTTCTTATAAAGAGAGTCGGAATAGTCATGGATGCTTCCATTATGAATAATTCTTTTAAACTTGCGGAAAATTGTCGTTGCCAGTTCCGAATGTGATTGACGATTTAATGCGTAAAAATCTGCTCCGATCTTTACTGGAATATGCCAATTAACATTAAAGACTTTAGAAGATAAATGATTGAAAGATTGTCGTCAAGACTCATAGGTGGAATATGATCATGCATTTGAATATTGTTTGCTTTTTTATTTCAGATGAACGCTTGATTGAAAATATTTTAAAATCTTTAACTTGCACAACCTTTCACAAGATTTGAGCATAGCCCTATCATCTTGACGATAAATTTGCTAATTTTCGACTTACACTTGCTACATTAGAATTATCTAAAAAGTTATATTGTCTTATATTTCAGAGCTGTAAATAAATTCAATGATATTTCATTTATTCATACTTTTCTATAAGTCATTATCATTAGTCGTATTGCTCATAGGCAATACTTCCTTCCTCGCTCGCTTCCCTTTCCTCCCTTCCCCTTCCCTCGCTGAAAAATTTCACGAGAAGGATCATTTCGCTCATAATATTGTTAATTTTAAAATCTTCCGAAAAGAATTTGCACTGTCTCTATTAAATGCACAAAATTTCTCGACATGCAAAACACGCCGAGATAGTTTTTTGATAATTTAACCACCATGTATTTGCTATATTAATGCCCTCTTCTTAAACGAATCTCAATTCATTTTTATTCCTCATATACACTTGTCGGTAGTCTACTAATTTATATATTTTCATAATCTTTTCCATATAGAATGTAAAAACATTGTATACAAATTCAACCATAGGTTTTGCGTGGTGCCTTTATTATTATTGCTTGTTTTCTATGATCACTATTTGTCGAGCGAATTTGTAGTATTTCAATTTTGTGCAATTTTTACTTATCAGTGGCGTTAAATATCGCCTTTCTTATTTTAATTGTATATATATATATATATATATATATATATATATATATATATATATATATATATATATATATATATATATATATATATATATATATATATATATATATATATATTATTATTCAAGAGATATTCCTTTTATTCTTTTATGAATAAACGGCACGTCATTACTGCTAATAAAATATAGAGCAAAAGAATATATTTTTCAATGACGTTTGAATTTTTTATTGATTGAGTCATCTCTATAAGTTTATACGAACCACCGCTACCACCAACAATATCGTTGCCCTTACAAAGCGCTGTTATAGAAAATAGAAAGCTCCTATTTAGAGCGCTTATCTGATAAAAGATTCCAGCTGGAATCTTAAAAATATACGATCCATTTAAGAAAAGCCCATTGTAAGCTTTTTTTTGATAGCATTTTCTTCTTCCAACAAATTTGCGCACGGGTATCGCGGAAAAAAAAAACACCGAGCAAAGTGTGCAAAAAAAAGGATCGAAACTTTGCAATAATTTTTTTTTTAGCACAAGTATTAGCGTTGCAATTAAGTTCAGCAGAAAAAAAAAAAGTGTGCTAATATTTCTCTCGCAGATGCATCGCCATCATAAATAGCGCTTTGCCGCTCAAAGAATGACGTATATAAATTGATACGTTTTGCTTAAAGTGCAACGCTTTGAACAGCCTCTACCCGATTGATGAGAAGCGATGTTTGATTTAGAAATATGGCTTTTTGTGCTAGAGTACTGCTATATTTTTATATTATTATATGCCAAATTACAATATTTTTGCTTTTACTGCAGTAAGTGACTCTCTTTAATATCAATGCGTCTATTTCCATATGGTCTTCAGCTATATACTTTGTGATTTTTTTTTTCTTGATAGCAGTTAAGAAAATTTAATGAAAATAGCTACGGAACGATAGCAATAAATCCGCACGTCTAGAAAGAACACATTCAAAATAATTGTCATTGATAGCGTTATAGTCATCTAACGTCTAGTCGAGAGTTCATAATATATGATCCAGGAAAAAATCTCCTTATCAAAAAATATCGATATCAATCACCTACCTGTTTGATCAATGGCATTTTGTGAACTTTTTTGAAAGTATACATTGGGAGTCATCGTAAAGTTTCGGTTAAACTTAAATTGTAAAAAATTATTCACCGGTTTTTGGTACCTTTCGACATTTGATCGATCAGCGATTCCTCGACGATATTTCTTATCGGAAGAAATGCTAACTCAATTCTATCAAATAGCGATGTAAATGACCGTTTTTATTTCTGAACACATAAAAGTTCTATATTTTTTCTTGTCATTTGTTATAAAATTTGCATTCATCTTACTGCTAGCAGATATTTCAAAATCTTAGCCTTAGCATTTGCCTCTTGCATTCTAAATGAAATATTGACGCCTAATTTGTTCTCATTTTGAAGTCATATAATAATGACTTCATCCGAGAATCAATTTAGCATATTACTGAACAATAGTAAATACTACATGCTAGTGGTTATCGCTGAAAAAAAAAAAAAGAAATCATTTTCTCACGTAAAACAGCTGGCTGTAAATTAATTTTTTTTCCCAAGTAAACAAGCTGTTAAATGAATTTTTTCCCTCTCAGAAGAGTGATATACACTAGGTGATTTAACGATGAAAGAACGATAGATGGTAGAGACGGTATATTGTGGCTGATGGGGCAGATATCGAAGAATTCAATTTGTTGGCTTAGCGTTGTAGTTAGTGTTGTCGCTTTCCTTTTTCTTCTTTTTTTTTTCACGTTGCTATCAATTTCGTATAACATTGATGCACCGTTTTTTCTTTTGCTAATGAAGATGTCATCTGTATGAGAGTTGAAAAATTTCAAGCATAATGCAAGAGAGGTATAAAATTTAACAGAAGTTTTGATTTTTGCAAAATCTCTTCATTTGCAACAATACTCTGAGATATCATTTTTCTACGTTGTTTAGCCAAACTTCTCGTACTTCTATGTTTTTTTTTGTACTTATAATTGATGCATACAAATTTCCATTCGTAAATAATTTTAAACCATTCGACGTTGTAGTATATTTTCTCATTTGATCAAGTAGAGCGTTATTATCACCGCAACAATCGTGATGATCAAAATAACTTTTAGAATTTGTTGGAAATTTTTGTTTATAAATTGCCATTCGTTACTCCTTTCCCCTAAGGGTTTCTATTTATCTGAATTGTTTGCATAAAAAGGATAATTGCAAACAAATCGATGAAAGTTTTTATTACTATCATCTCCTCATATCGTTTTTCTTTGGCATTGCACCCTAATATGCTATTATTATTTAAGTCATTCGTTGCTTTGTTTCTTCTCCGCACTAAATTTTTTTGCGAATTTTACCGCCGGGATATACTCTATGAAATTCGACGACCTATACGGAAATAAAGCTGTTACATTCATGATATCACTAATGATAGGTCGTTTCGCTTCTTTCAAGAGGAATTTCATTAAAAAATTTCATTTACTTGATTAGATGATGTTGCTTTCTTGAAATATTTTTGAACGACTCTGAGTCTCAGTGACACTTTACGTTGAAAATAATCCACAGAATTGTTGTTGCCAACAAAATCTTCTATCGATGGAAATATCGTCACTTCTAACAGTTATTTAGTTTTTTCTTTTCTTGCAAATATTTGCAACATCTACGCTCTATCAATGGTTTTATTATAAAGGAAAAACATCATATCATAATCAAGCAATTTTTCTTCAGCGTGTTCGAATTTATTAGCTTTATTTTTTTTTTTGCTCATTCACATCTGCTTATGGTGGATTCGCTTCCAGGAGTCCAAGTAATTGCAGTGTTTGATATTGACCATTCCTCTCTTTGTTGAATTGAGGAAGGCTTAATGCTTTTATCAATGATAACGATTTTGTTGATATGACCGATAATCCTGCATGAACTTATCTATGACGGCATCTTCCGTTGATACTACAACAGCTGTTAACAACATATTTGAATAAGCGCTTGTTTTTATACGTGCCCAGCTTTACCTTCTTACCACCACTGGTTCTTTTAGACATTAGTATTCATGAGTCACGCACTCCAGCGTCAAAGTGCGCGCATGTTTGAAAAATTGAAATACTCTGGTGTTTTCTCTCTTTTTAAAGCTTGGACCGATAAAGAATACGTGAACATACCCTATCGACTCCACCGAAATTTTTAGGATATTTGAAGTACCTTTCTGTATTGTAATTTATACCTATAATAAGATCATACAGCTTGCATTAAAATTGAGAAATTTACTCGCTATAATCACTTAATATTTTCTCTAGTTGATATAAAGAAAAAATGGCGAATCGTCATTGAATAATGTTGTTGAAAGATGTAAACGCTTTCATTTATAGCAAAATACAAGATAAGCAGCAAACATATGTTGTTCGGTTTAGTGCACTCATATTTTTATGCTTCTTATCTAGCAATAATTTCGTAATTCCATATAGAAGATAGAAAGTTTTCGTTCTATAAATATCTAATCCTTTTAGGCAAAAAAGAAAAAAATTGGCTAATTGGATGCATAGCTAACATGATAAAATATTTTTTGAATAAGCAATTTAACATAGATTTATAACGGAGAAAATGAAATAAATGTCTAACTTAGGTGAATAGATCGATTAATTTTTCTTATCGATTTCTCATCTATCATATCATTAAATAGAAATATCATCAACGCATAATTAAAATTTCCGCTTGAATTAACGCTTGGAATCGAACTCATTTGAAAGAGTATTTATTGAAAGACACTGTAACAGTAGCATATAAATGCTGGTGATTTCTTAGTGAGGCACTTCTCTATGATTGTAAATTTTTGCGACAAATTTATTTACCAAATAAAGTACCTTTTTTTTGGATTTTATGAGCTCTATCTTGTGGAACCTATGGAACGAGAAAAAATAAGATAGTTGCAGTAAGCATCGGTCTACTGCCTTATATCATTGCGCATACGCGACACTTCCTCGAATTGAAGGTGAGGATCCGAAATTTCCAGGAAAAAGCTGCTCATTGAAGAATTCCTCTTGTTGAGAGCGAAAAAAAAAGCTGTCGCAACGTTCTATCTTCTCGTCGTTCGACGAATAGCCTTTCATAATTTGCATTTAATTCACGTTTGTTGATTTAATTCAAATAGAAGATGAGGATTTTTTTCTTTCTTAGCTTGAGTGAAATGATACTAGGATGCGCTTCTCACCAACCGCATTCTAATAGAGTTGAAAACGGGACTTTAGGCAAGCATATACGACTTTGATAATTCGAGTGTTCTCGATTCCTGCTGCAAAGAAAGGATGACCAGAACTAAATCATCCTTTGTTTGATTTTGACCATTTATAGGAGGATCCAGGCCAATAAACGTCATAAAAGCTTCTGCGAATGAGGGGTATCACAAATAACTGAGCATATACTTTCCAAAAAAAAAAAAACTCAGCTATTGATCTAGATATGCAGATATAGCTATTAGGCGTGGTTGTTAAGTAAAGCTTTTCTGGAGCTATTTTCTCCTGATAATATCATTGCTCATTTTTTTTCACACACAAAAAAAAATGTTGCATTTACTTTTTGCAAATTGCAATCGCTTTTAAAAATTGCATTTGTAAGATAGATTAGGAAATGTGCTTAGTTTTATGCGTATATTCCTATTTGCAGAAATTCAGTTTGAAATTAATGCAATAGTTATGAAAGTTCATGAATGCAATAAAAAATCGCTCAATAATATGTGATTTAAATTGCTTCATTATTTTTGCAAAAAATACTATAGATATTTAATGGTAATTAAAGTCCAGACCTATCCGCTGATTGGACTTTCTGCTTTTTTTTTCTTTACACCAATTTAGTTGCAAAGAACTAAACATTTCACAGAAAACTTGTGTGTGAAAGACCGATCAATTAAAATATTGAAATAATATTGAATATTTTCGATAATTTCTTGATAATTTTAGATGTACTCTTTAGCTAGATAAGTAATATGCTAAAATGCGTATCATATTAAATTGTTTATATCTTTTATCCATTTGGTCGAACAAATCATTGACTGATAAAACGTGATATTTGAATAAGAAGTTTGCTAACGCATCATTCCATTGCATATAAATTTAAAATCTCAAACTGCAACACTTATTTACCTCAAGAGGGATTTCACTTAATTCTGTTGAACATCGAAATTGTTAAAATCATATCACTGATTTCAACGATGAAAATCGAATATCGAAAATCAGCTCGACAACTGCGTATATTTTGGAATATTTAGTTGTCCTAAGCAGTTCTATTTGTCTGCGCAATTTCAATATTCCACCTGAAATGCTTTCTACTTTAAAGTAGACATATACATTCGGGAAGAATAATAGAAGATTAGTGATTATGGATAGGATTACAATGAGGTGAATTCAAGCTTCGGAAGGTAATTGCATACATCATAATAGATGCTCTCTTTGCAAATAATAAATTGCAATGCAATTTTGCTGTAAGATTTTTTTTTCTAATAGGATAATTAAATTTTCTCGCAGAAGCACATTACCTTGGTGAAATATTGATATGCGTGCATCCGTTTGCGTATATTTGGATGCTTCGATGCTTGTCTATCCATTCGCCTAAGCATTTCCCCTTGTTCACTACTAAAAAAAACGTGACAATCGAATTTGATTCGTTTATATATAGTCATCGAAAGGTCACTTTTATAATTTCACTGGGATTCGTCATTCTCTTTACCTAATAATGGAAAGAGAGCTGAAATTTAACCGATCTAGTTTGCCTTGGAACTTATAGGCTGTGATGAAAAAAACGATAGCTTCGATAAAGGACATGTGATATAGATCGGGTTCCTTGTAGTTAGGGACCTATTTAGATTATTTGCGTTCTTTCTGCTCAAACAACCAATCAGCTTTCTGCTGAGTCAAAATGCAGAGAAGCTGATATACGATTTTTCAAGCTCATTTTTTCAACAAGAATGTTCTTTCGACTTATGAATGCATTCTTTTTTTTTGCTTGCAATGACTCAATCGAAACTGCACACTGTAAAAGCTTCACTTTCTATACTTCCTTATATAGTGAATCGTATGCTCTGCGAATGTTCGTCATTAATATGATTTGATAAACACGAGCTTTTATTATTACGTCGTGAATATTTCGCTTCTTCTTTATCGCGTAATAACTAATTTTTGATATTTAGTATATTGTACATCGTCGCTTCATGGTAAAAAATATCCATTAGGATGCTCAATTAAGACACACCTTCAACTGTTCAGGGAATCTTTCTTCGCAGAAAGTAACAATCCGGCTGACATTAAGTGAATGAAGACAACTAATAGATGTATGAGCCAATCGATATATTGTACATCGAATTTCGAACGATATGAATTATCTCATATGAAAGTGTGGGCGCTAGCATAAGATTTCACAATTAAACGTTATTGAATTTGAGTCTCGAAGTCAAACATTTCATGTAGAAACATCAAATAACGCATCAAATTTCAATTTATTTTTATTTTTCATTGTGATTCTATATGTCTACACACGTTATTTGCAATATATAGTTGTACTGGATCCAATGTCAGTTAAGTTAAATCTATCGTTTAAACCAAACCGACCGATCAATTAAATATCGCTATCGTATTATTAGGTGGATAGACCAATCTAAAAGCTATTTCATATCTGATACTTTGTTAACTCTTGCTGTTCACCTTTCATAATTTTCAAAACGCATAATTTTTTCGTTGCCATACGAACCTCTAATCTCTACTAAAATTGCACTATGATTTCATCGTTGAACGCTCCCTGCGAGTTTATATGAATCTTGGTGAATATAAACATAAGTACAAATATAAATATGAGTTTATATACATAAAGATTTAATATAACAAAAGATTATATATACATATACTTCCGCAACCATAGTGGTACCCAATGCTCATTTGTATTGACTAACACGGTGCGTATTAAATTAGAGGAAAATTACGAGCAGCGTAGGCATCTCATGGCCTCATTGGATCGATGAGCGGACGAACGAGGGAGGAAAGGAATCTCCTTAGCTCACCACTTGCTTTTTCTCTATACGAATTTGATAGACCGTTTTCTTACCAGGTCAGCTTCAACAGTTAGAGGGCTTTCAGGTACCGAAAAGCTAGATGCATTTAGTCCGGGCCTACGATCTGTGATGATAAGCAGGTGAAAAGGATCGTCGAACAGCTGCTGAAATTCCTTTCTAGCGCCCTGCCCGTTCAACGAATATTTTGGGAGCAATAAGTTTGACTTGATTCTAAGAAGTTAAGTAAATGGTTATCGATATAACATCGTAAGCATCGATATAAGCGTAACATTTTCATTCGCCAAACGAAATCATTATTTTTTGAGTGGTAGTGAATCTCAGAACCTCCAGTTGCTTCATCGCCAACAGCAGCGTTGAAGCTGAGAGTGTGTCCGTCGTGGAAGGAGTTTTAAGACGACTGTATCACAAAAATGCGTATGCAATACGTTATTTTCTACTCGTACTGGAATAGTGTATATGAACGTGCACATTGCAGATCACATTTTTTTTGTGGAATAAGAAGGAGAAGGAGCTTTCATTTCACCCTTATGGATCGCTTGCATATTGCACTCAACCTTCCAGAGTCCTGCAAGCGAATCCTTCGAGGATGAAAGTTATTCAATTCATCTAAATGGATGTTACATTAGCGGATGTACGTCTCTGATTGTGATTTGATTTCCTTTGTATTTGTGATCGGATTTCCTTATTCTTTTCCGTAAATTGCAATTTCAAATTAACCTATGAAGTTGAATTTATTCGCAAATTAGAAAAAAAAAATGAGATGAATATTCCCTAATATAAGTGTAACGTATCTAGGCGATCAATCCTCAAACGTATCTTTATCACAACTGATAGATTGATCGCCGTCCTCGTCGTTTGAACTGGTTATAGTCGTTTCATCGTCGCAATCTTTGTATCGTTTTAGAATGAGCAACACTTCATGTCCTTTTTTCAATGGCGTAGGCTATGTTTGTGATTGAGCAATTTGATATTCTATAGGTTGGAAATTCGTCGATTTCTAGATTTCTGCTGATTTTTTGATTTATTTCTATTTTATTTCGTTTATTTGATATTTCTGATTAATTTATTTTATCTATTTGATATTTATTTCATTTGATTTCAAATTTATTTCGTATTTTCGTCGATTTGATTTCTGATTTCTGTTGATTTCTAGATTTCTGATTTACTCGTGCTCCTCTTGAACATTTCTAGACAACGTCATCGAAACCGTCTGCACATCATGATGTCGCAGACAGCTTCCTCGAAGCCACGATTCTATTTTTGAAAGGTTCATCTCTAACGTAATGGATCGTCGCCACAATAAACGAATTCGTGACGCACCTTCCGCTCTAAATGTCAGCATTGACCGATGTCACAAGCAATGCCTTCAAGTCTGCAACATTTTTCATTATTTTTTTTAGCTTTTCTAAAAGAAAGGAAAGAGCTTTTTTGAGAATTAGTATAAGCGATTCACAGGCCAAGCATAGTTCGAAACTCTCAGCCGAAAAAGAAGTTTGCTAGCACATTCGGCGGTATTAACAACTTTCAAAGAGCCTTTATGCAGTGTTTCTTTTCTAGGCATTTCTGAGCAGTATAACTCGATTTTCCTCATTGGTCTTCAAGCATTATTGGATATTCACGTCACTTTATTTGGCGGTGTTTTTGACTACTCAATACTTTCGCCAAGTTCGCACGTTCACCTTTTTGTCGTTTCATTTGCATCAATTTCCGTTCGTCATATCTTGGGCACTTGAAGTCTTCACAAGTCGCTTTGTAATACTTCAATGCTCAATGACATCGATTGCAATTCCTATCATGTTCCCGCATAGTTTGAGGATCATTTATTTCAAAAATATCTGTCGATAATCGCGCCATAACGTTAAAGAGAGCAAAATGCGATTCTTCTGCAATAAACCGATACGAATATCATTTGCTGCATTTCATCAAATACAATTATTTCTAAATATTTCTCACAAATCTGCAATTTTAAAGGATATGATTTTCTAGAGTCTTCCGATTAAAATCCGCCATTCGGTGCAAAATTTATGTGAATCATAAAAGAGAACGATAAAGCGAATATATCCTTATATAGCAAAACGATCATATTAGTGAAAATGTATAGAATATATGAAAATTATCGTTGCGTAATATTTGACAATATAAATCGGAAAAATAAGAGGAAATTTTTTAGATATTTGAGCTATTTTTTTTCCCCCCACTATGTAAACTCACATAAGAGAGAATAGATTGCAGATTAGAAAGAGAAAAACGAAACGATTGCTTTAGAACATTTTATAAAAATATTGAGATGAAAGTTGAATTGAATAATCAAACAATATAAAAAGGATTATTGATATCTAACACGTGAAATTCATTTCCAAATTTTGAAACAAATACCTTTTTCCACTTCAACTGTCAATAGATAAGGTGCATCGGGACGCAGAGTTCAAATTTGAAAATGGAGAAGTGTAACAATACCACCTAATTCTGGATTAAGAAAACGTTCAGTTATATATAAGACTTTATTTCAAAATTTGGTATAACACTTCATATCATGGACACTTGAAGTCTTCATAAGTCGCTCTGTCATACTTCATAACTCTCTTCGAAGATCAGACTATATCATACCGATAGTATACTTGAGGCTCGAGATTTTAGTGCAATATTGTGTCAAACTTAACATGACCATAATTATATATTAAAATTTAATTAATATTTTTTTGTTATGACATCATCACTATTGTAAAATTCAGCGCCTGTCTTCGTCTTGTCGTTGCTTTTGCGTTTTTTTTTTTCTTCCACTGAATAAGTGTGTGTACCTGATTTCTGAGAAATGAAATGATTTAATGCGCTCTAATGTAGGCTTTATGAGCAATGCAGATGGCTATTCTATTGTGACGTTAGCATCGTTTTTTTTCAAACATTACACTCTGTCTTACATATTTTTGCATTATTTTATGAGTATGCGGGGCTTGTGAAAATGAACTGCATCATTGCTAGCAGATCTTTATTGGATAGCAAATAATTTTTTTTTCTTTCAAAACGATCCAAGTTGCGTTAATCTATTCTCTATTTTCTAGTCAGCTCGGAAGAAACTATGACTTTCAATAACGTTAAATTAGTCGGCATCATGATGCAGTTAACTATGTTTAAATCTCAGCCACTGTGTATCTGTGGCTGACTCTTATCTTGCCGCTAGTTCTAAACTGGGCTCATCTTCTCCTAGTTTCAGAAAGAAATTGCCCCAAAAGTTCAGAAAATTTCTGGAAAGATGACAAAGAGGAAGGAACACGCGTGCGTGCCCTTCGAACTCCTCTTGATCACACTTTTGTTCCCGTTGCCCCCCTCCTGCTTCCTATCTCTCCCTCCCTTATTGTGACATGCATCTGAAGGTGTATGTGTATCTCCGCGGTCGTCCAGGCGAATTCGCTGCCTTATCATATGCTTCCGTGATGGACTTGAGGACCATGTGTCTACCGCGTTTACGGAAGTCGCACCACCTAACAAATAGTTGATCGGCGTGAGAAGACATGGCAGTTCGCTCCATGAGTTGCAAGTAATGCGGAAGAAATAGCTGAAGACATGATTTTGGGAGGATCACTGCATGGCTACATCTGACCTTGTCTTCAGCAGCGATCTCGTTTCCTTATCGAATGCCTATCGCTCTTTGTTCGCAAGGCGTGAGGATGTGGGGGGGGGGGGGGGGGGGGGGTAAGATATCTGAAATACTGAAATTTTCCTCAAAAAGTCATTGGCATCAAAATTTGCCTATTTTATCAAAGCTAGTGATGTAATAGAAAGGAATGGTTTTTTGTGATATCAACTCGCAATAAAATTGCTGCCTTCCATTTCTTTCTTGAAACTCTACAGCATCATACATCAAAATATTCTATAATCGTTTTCGCTCAATTCACATTTGATTGAGAAGCATATAATATTTTCAGAGATAGCATCGATGCATTGAAAAAAAAAAAAGATACCGACTGATCGAGATTATATTTTGAAGTTCCAACGTTAGCGTCATTCTTAGATGAAAGATTTTTTTTTCAATCAAATTTCCATTATCGCATTAAGCTGGTAAGATTTGCGCTTTCGAATTCCTTCCTCTGACGAAAAATTTTCACCGCTTATCAATTAATAATAATTCTGCGAAGCGTTACCTTCATATTTCAACTAATCGGATCATTCGTGCAAATCATTCATAAAAGATTCGTATATGCCTTTGCAAATTATTGCATTGTGATGTTTTTTTTTTTTGTTTTCTGTATATCTATCTGCGCAGCACTTTTAATTCAACAACAGCGCCAAAAACGAGTGAAATAAAATTCTATAGATATAATGGATAGCATAAAATGGCTTTCATTAATTAATTCATCACTTTCTTAATTTCATGTGTTACAGATACCTGAAGATAGGAAAATTTTGCACTCAAATTACAGCTGTTAATTTTCCAATGAATGCGTCATAAAAAAAAAAGAAACTTTCATAAATATAGTTATACGAGCGCTATATCGATTAAAACATAACAATTGTTTCATTTATTTTATTTCATTGTAATATATGAAACTGGTTGATGAACATGAGAAATCACATATCGCCTGAACCTTTTTTTTTAGCAACGTTCTGTAAATGTGTTAAGTATCTTCGCTGAATGAAAAACCCGTCGACATAGAGCGCATACAATTGTTCTTCCACTTCTAAATACGTATAACCTCTTTCAAGTATTTTATAACGAAGCAATTTTTGGTATATATATATTAAATATATATATATATATATATATATATATATATATATATATATATATATATATATATATATATATATATATATATATATATATATATATATATATATATATATATATATATATATATATATATATATAATAAATGACGTGCCTAATTTCCATGTTAGTTTGTTTTCATTGCAATTTTTCGTCTTTTAATCGACATTTTATCAACTCATTAACTCATGATATTCGATTGTATCGTTGATTTTTGTCCCTTTTCATCTCATGCAACCACTAATTTGTTTAACTTGAAAAAATTTTCAGTTTTCCTCAACAGATTAAACTAGTTGTCCAAATTGCTCAGCGCGATAATCTTGTCCTTTATATTCTCCAGTTGAAGATTTTTTTTTCTTCGAATAGAGCATATGTTGAATAGAAGAGCTTGTTTTTGGACTAGAAAAAAAATGTAACCGCCTTTCTACAACTGTCCACTCGAAACTGATTACCTAAAAGATGAGATGAGATGAGAGAAGTGGAATGGTTGCTGTGATATCTTCGATAGGATCTTTGTGTACATCCCGTTTAACAAACACTCCCTATTTTATCGTTTTCAGCAATAACACAGAATCTCACATCAAAATAACTATATTAGGTTGATTTTGCTTTCAAGTTATTCGCTTATGGAATCAATTAGTAACTAACATTGTGGAAGCTAAAAAATCTCGATGTTTTTAATGCGAAACTATCCGATTTTGATTGATCGTCCTTGAAAGGAGTAGATGGCCAGCGAATATATTATTAATGTGCTTTTCATCTTGATTTAGCCTTTTTTTTCGATGTTTCCTCATTTATGATAATTGAATATTTTCTTTTTGAACTTCGCCTCTTTCTTCACACAATAATATATGTGTTTGAATTGAATTGAATTTTCATATAATTTTTATTATTGAATAAGGTCATTTCATATCATCATTTCATTGCTTTTCAACTACAAATAATTTCAAAAAAATCGAATGTGAATATTGCTTATCGCTCGAAGGAAACTTTCATGCTTTCATCTAATTATGAGGAAAACATATGGATGGTCATCATTTTTCGCTTCAAAAAACTCCATAAGCTGTGCGTATTCCTTTTATGTATTTGCATATTTTCAAAAATAATTTCCTGCATTATATTTGTTCATTGATCGCTAAATTCTGTGGTAGTTATACATACTAGCGACCATTGCGTTTTCGTTTTAACGTTTTTATGACGCATTTTTCATCTGAGATGGTATTCATCTATAATTTCTTAATTTTAAATTTTTTTGCTGATAGGTCTCTTAGTTCGCTTAAAATTTCCCCCTAAACGCGACCTAATAAAACTTTGAAAGAAATCTAGAGTCTTGATGGATGGATTCCTCAGATAATATGAGCAATATCTTTTGATCAAGTGATAAAAATATCTTTTTTTTTAAACAGAAATAAACGTATAACGACAATGAAATTATTATTTTGAATTTATTCTGCAAATGAAAAGAAATAAAAATTTTTTGATCGATTTTGCGCTCATTTGAATGCAAAAAAAAAAATCAATTCTTTCCCCTTTTCATAGTAATTTAAAGCAATGTAGTCAAAAATTTTTCGTTGCAAAATCTCATATGGATAACTTTGCAAATTTTCTCAATGATAATTAAATTTCAATGAAAAATTTTTAGTATCTCTTTGTATTATGTTCATCGATCATCGAAGTATATCGATGAGTTTCGTTCGATATTAATGATTTTCGATCGAAACTATTTTTTAATATGCGATGAAATTGATGATTTCATTCAAATCGTCGACTCCATTATCGAATGATTGATTATAATTTCATAAAATATTCGAGATAAATTTGCATAGATATTCTAGGAAATGTTTTTTTGCATATTTTCATCATTTGCTCACTAGATGAACGTTTCCATCAAAGTCGTCGTTGAAAATGCTTGTAGAATGAAACAAGGAGCCACGGTTGCTGTATAAATTTTTTCGTCTATTTCGCTAATGTTTGTGTTTTTGATTCCTATTACGAAAAAGTTCTCTTTCTATTCGTAGGTGCAATGAGTTTTTTCATTTATCTCACTGAAATTCTTAAATTCACTAATCAACCTTTAGAAGACTGCCGTTGATTTCATTGAAAATACGTTCTATAATTAGATTGTTTAATCGGGCGAAATATTAGCTCTGTTATGGCCCATACAACTATTGCTTTTCATGGCAATCGGTGTGGTTATAACGTTCGAAATTACGATCCTGCAAAAGTATGGAGGGATTTCTGTCGCTCAAGGAAATTCGGTTTATATAAGAGATCAGAGAATACAGTGGAAAATTTTGGCGGACGGATATTCGACGTTTATAATGTCCTATTGAACTTTAGAAAATCATCAAGCGATGAGAGAAACATTGCTATTAGAACTGAACAATCCTATACAAATCTCTTAATTTCTTTCCCTTATGCGTCAATAATTCCGCATTCATTTAGTGCGATTAAATTACCTTCTCTTTTGTTTTTCACAAAGAGATGCCGTAATATTTTGTTAAGGGAAACGAAAATAGAGAAATATTTTACACACGAATTGCCACGAATATATGATCCATAAATGCTTCCTAATACTCTCAAAAAGTTGCACACGTAACGAATTTGACAAACAAATTAAAAAAAAAACATCTGCTCGTAATGGCTTTTATTTGCCAGATTGTCTTTTACACTGGCGTTTCCCTTCGTAATTAATTGAAACACGGCGGTTTTATCTCACAAATGGAAATGATCAATGAGAAGTGAGAAAAAAAAAATTCAAATTGTCCACTAATGCAATTTTAAGTTATATTATCTTTTTTTTGAATCTGTGTTCTATATGGTCTATCTTCAATGAAATTCACTCTATGTGTGATGAAAACTAGACATATTGGCATAGGAACTTGAGATGGAAGCTTTAGACGATAGATATTTGAAGTTTATTACATCAAGGTAAGCTTCATGAATATATTTATTCAAATGCTGGCAAAAAAATCCATTAAACAAAGTATGAAATCGCGATTTTTTTTGTGCTTTTTTTGTATACTTTTTTTTGTCAGTAATTCCAACTACAAGCGTTATGTTTGGAAATCATCAACGCAGTATGAAACAAAAAAAAAAGAGAATTGTTGGCTCAATGAAACTCTTATCTCCTTTGCACACTTCATGTAGCATTTATTTTGATATAAATGCCTAAAGTTTATTTCAAATACGATATACGATAAAATTATCCATGAAAAATTATTCACTTCTTTTGTTTCATAACCATAAACATGTAATACACTATCAGCTGCTTAATTCCCTTATTTGTATTTCGGTTGCGGCTTTTTGGCGCAAAACTATGGTCTGCGTCTTGCGAACTAAACCATGGTGAAGTTTTTATTTGAATGATGGGCACAATAAATGTATGCAATATCCTTATCTTCGATAAAAACCTATATCCATGCTATATCATAAATTACAATGATACACAGCAGAATTTTTAAACTTCTACTCTCGAATATAAAGACTTGTTGTTTACCGGAATCTTTGTTATATCCATCACTTCCCGTATTCATCGAATTTAGAGGAAACAAATACACACTACCCTCACATCAAATGCACTTTTTTTGCCTTATCGGCACATTGCAGACATCATCATACGATGCAAAGCGCTTGTGGCTCGAAAGTTTTCGTGCGTTTTAGCATATTTTGAGAAGCTCAAAGATTTCACAAAGTCTACGAAACCAATGCGATCAAACATCAGCAATGACACAACAAAATCCAAAGGCTATGAAAGTCAAATTTATTATAGAAGCTTGAGCATACGTAATTTTTGGTAGGCAAACTAGAAACAAGAAGATTCCTTCCTAAAGTCAAAGAAAAGAACACAACACAACCGCAAAGTGCTGTCTATATAAGGTTTTAAAAGTTTCAAATTTGAGCCTATTTTTCAACTTTTTTTGATATATTACGAGATGATTTTGCGGTGATATAGTTGATACTTTCAAATAGAGTCATTTAGAAGTTGAATAGGGTAATTAGATCCACACATTCGATCTAAAGGTTATCGCAAGAGGCAGAAAACAATATTAATTTATGAATGAGAAAGTTTTTCCTTGACGGGAATCTTGCAATTCCCACAAACTTATTCATTACATATCACCGTTCTCTTTCTTCTATTTTTAAGATATGCTTATGGTATTTGCATCAGAATTTTGTGGAAGAACAGTATCTTTGGAAGTGAGCGGATTTTCTATAAGACGATTTTTCACTCGCAATATTGCAGTCAACGTTGTCGATATGCTATGGAAATTACTCGGAATTATAAAGCGCTAAAGGCTTCTGAGCTGTAGTAATCACTACTTCAGCTATTAGTTCAATAAATTTTTGTTGTGCTATTTTAGAGTAAATCTAAAGGAAATATTCCAATGAAATTGCTTTTATTTTAGGCGCATTGATAATCATGAAATAGCATCGAAAAAAAAGAAAAGAAATTTATTCTTTACATAAACCATATAATGCTTACTTCTCTTAAAATTCACTAGCTTCCTCGTCAAAGCTTCAGAAAAATATAGGCAATTTTCATTTGTTTAGAAAAAGCACTATTTCAATAAATATATGTAGAGGAGATAACTACAAATATCGGCTTTAATTGTTTAATCATTTTCATTTCTACTATAATGTATGTGTCTTTTAAGTTTTTGATTTTATTGATAAGAGTGGAAAATTAGCGTTTCTTTGATTGTTTACATTCGAGCATTTTGATTATATTGCCGAACGACATAGTGAAGTTAATTATTCACAATGAAGATTAATGAATAGTACAACAATATGAGAAGAATATAATACCTAAGAAATTAGCGTTCTTTTTGCTTCTTTTTTTCCGAGTTATTCCTCAACAAATTGAATAGTTAAAAGATAATTGTAATTGAAATGATTGAAGGGCGGTACTGAATTAGTAAAATTAAAGCGTTCTTGCCTAGGGCGTGGCCAATATTCTATGCGGCACCTCGTCAAGTCATCTAGCTCAGCGGCGTTTAGACACAAATAATGCGCTTGTGAGCTGAATTCGTCGAACGAAGAGTGGATATTTCTTTTGCCGGGTGATTCATTGCAAATTGTGGCAGCTGCGTTTCGCCTAGATAGTCGTTGATCGTCACGTTTAGCTAATAACAACTGTTTTAACCTCTTTGCAGCTACATTGATATCGACCTAAAACACTTCATTTTCGTTCATATTCACACAATGACATCAATGATGCTATTGGCCAGGAATGGCTCACAAAGCAATTGGTCCGAAATAAACTGTGTTTGGTTCGATGAGATCTACTATATTCAGGTAACGATTTACTTTATATGTTTGTTTAAAATTTCCGGCGAAAGTCTGCGAATATATGCATGAGATGTAACAATTATGCTTTCATTTAAATGAGATGAAGATAACGTTTATTGTCTCTCCATTAAAAAAAAATGCTTTGAGTTCTTAGTTGGGTTGATAAGTAAATATGAGAAAGTTTGAGAAAAATTGCAGGTTCAAAAGAAGTTTCTTAGCGTTTTCAATTCATGGAGAGTCTTTTTTCGAGATTTTTGTGTTTGTTGAAAATTTTTATAGACGCACAAAAAGAAATTAAATGTATGAAATTTGAAGCAACTGAGAATTACATGAAAAATTTGAGGAAATGGACACTTTTGAACATTTGATTTCCTTCGATTTTCTTAGTGAGATGCTTCCGTTTGCGGCGACATTTAACAGCGATATATTTTTATACACTGAACTTCCTCTTGGAATGTATATGAAATTTAATGGAAATTGAATTATTTTTCATTATTTTTGGTGCTGAGATTTTCCTTTCAAAAGGTCATTTTTAACCTTGATAATATATCCAATAAGAATTAATTTATTGTTGATTTTCCGATTTTTCAAAATTATTCAACTTTTTGGCAAAATATCTTTTAAATTGACTCTCGAAACAATACAATTAAGTTAAAAATTTCATCTCTTTGATTATTAATTTCCCTCCAGCAATATAATTAAAAATTTTCACTCAAATGTCTTGTCTTCATATGAAAATTTTATTCACTATCAAAAATGAATTTATTTTTCATCGTAGAAAAAAAAAACTTTCTGTGTCGATTATATGTGGATATTGCCTAAATGTGCTTTCATTTTTCATTTCTATCTTATAGCCGATAAAATTTCAACGTTATTCTATTTTCTTTCGCTTATATCATTTTATTGCTCACATCTTTCGCCTTTTTATTAAATGAAAAAATACGCGTTCAATGATACATTTCACTTCTAATTTACTCTAAGAATGAGATATGATTGAATATATCGATTTTTATTTATTTCCATTTGAGTTCTAACAAAGAGACTTGTTTAAATTTTAACTCATTTGAATGGGATACTTTGATGACTATTGGCTTTTGTTTTGTAATTGGAGGATAGCAGGATTCCACTCGAAACTAATCCCGAATAAAAGCATGTATTCTATTACAATAACCTTGGAAAGTAAGCTTGAATTCGACAATTGTCCGGAGATATAATCTAGGTTGTTCATATTTCTCAAGTGTTTTTGCATTATGAGGATTGACCTTTCAACCTTTCTTTCAAGAGTAAGCGGAATTTCGTACTTAGCTTCTCATATTCATAGAAGCATGAGATGAAAAAGAGCCAAAAGCATCTAGTAATGGCATAGTAACGAACAACATTTAGAAACACGATAATCCAGTGGGAATTTCCGTGGCCTCTGGACTTTTGTGGGCACTAAATCAAAAAGCAGCTCTTTAGAATTTTCTTGGCGCTTTTTAAAGTGATTAGTTTTGAACGTTGATATTCTGTGAGTAACATTCAATAGTTTGCGCGCTTTCTTTTTACTTTCTGAATCCTATACTCATTATGTTACCTGAAATAGAAGACTAATATACAACAAATTTTGAAATAAAAAATTTCCCATTGATAATGATTTTAGTTTTCAATTCGAGTGACATATTTGTTCAAAGAAAAGTGCATTGATCATTTTCAACGCATTAATAATCCCTAAGCGACATTATTGAAAGACTTTCAAAGTGAATGAAAAGTCTCAAACTTTATCAGAAATTTCAAAAAACTTTAGAGGCTTTCCAACGTGTTACTAGCGCTTCTTTGAATATTTCTCTACTTTTATTGTTTGCACTTTCTTTCAATTTTAAGTTTTGGATTTGCTTTTTCAAACCTTTTTTGTTCTTTTTTACAAAGAAAGGACTGAAAGACAATGGCAATCAACGAAAGCACATCTACATTCAAACGAACCGGTAACATGCCCAATTTCATGTTTTATAAATTCATATATATATATATATATATATATATATATATATATATATATATATATATATATATATATATATATATATATATATATATATATATATATATATATATATATATATATATATATATATATATATATATATATATATATATATATATATATATATATATATATATATATATATATATATATATATATATATATATATATACGGCCTTGTTGATGCAAATTGACGTGTTCGCTTACTTATGAATGCACATTTCGTACAGATTTAAGATGAAATTGTTTATCCGAAAATACTTGCATACCGAATATGTTCTCCGGATTTATATTTTCAAGCGAATTTCATTTGTAAATTTTTTAAAGCTCGCTTGAAAGAATTTTTTAGCTCGTTTTTACTTGATCATTTGTTCATTCACCCAGCTCACACTTTAATTCATCAAGCTTGTTTCATAAATTACATCCGAGCCAATACGTAAGTATTAAAAAAAAATTAAAAACACTCGTTTTCTTTAGTCAATGAAAATTTCAGAGCTTATCGCTGAGCGTCCGAAAATTTTGAATGTTAGATTTCAAAATTTAACGCGAAAACTTCATGACTGATGCAAGTTTCTATGAACAAGCGAAAGCAATGAACGATGCAGCCATCAACTCCAACGCTTGATACAAACAATTTTTAACACGACTATTCGGATAGAGCAACATTTTTGTGCTATCCCATTTTACGACCAAGAGAGGTCGTTTTCTCATCGTTTAATTCCTTGTGAACCTCAGGATTCTAGCCTAACGATAAGAGGTCCCTAAATTGTTTCACTATTGATATGCTTTGTGCATCCGATAATACGCTTATTTTAACAATATTCTTTTCTTTGGGATCATTGTTCTTCCTCTACCAGATTTTTGAAGAGTATATTATTTTATACTGTCACTTTTTACGGATCGAGTCAAACTATTTTAATATCGATCGAGGTTGCTTAAGCTCTACTGTGCTATTGAATATTCAAGACTAAGATATCAAATCAACCTATATTATTCTATACTGATCTGTCATCCTCATAAATTGAAAAGAATATAAAAGAGGTTTTTATTATATAATTCTTTGATGAGGTCGTTAATTCGATGAATATCGATATATTATAATAACATTTCTAATATAGCATTTTGCATTCATTATATTCAAAACTCTTCGATCCCAGACTGTAAAAAATATTTAGCAATTGCTGTTGTTTCATAGAATGCGACTATCAGATGAAGGTAGCTTCTGAGGGATTTATATCTTATTAATGAGATATAACTTTATGCGTTTAAAGGATCGGTTGAACTCCAGCAAACGTTATTGTTTCATTGCAATATTTAAATGACATCTGCTTAAAATGTTAGCGACGACATAAGGAAAGCTCAAATTTTTACATCGGTAGTTAAAATCATGAAAATGTCATCACAGCAATATTAGCACAAACAACATCAATCTCATATGAGATAATAAATGAAATATTTGAACAAATAACGGAAACATAACGAAAAAAGCAACGTAGAGCATATCGACCTATTAGGTTCGAGAGGCATAAACATCGAAAAAAAAAGTTTTCTAAACAGGTGCATTCTCTAGAATATGCGCACTCTCTCAAATAAATATCGAAACTAGAAAGAGCACATTGAAAGAACGTTACTCTCTGATGACGCTGAAAATTTATGGGTTCTCGAGTATATGATTATTTCCAAGGTTTGGCAGAACCAATAACTCAAGGGTTTGGCAAAGCGATTGCGCGATAATTTTGCTTCCAGCAATTTTATTTGTTTGACTCAATCTGATGTCGAGCAGCTTCATCGAAAGTCTTATTATTGTGAAACGAACATAGTGAAGAATGAATGAAATTGCTGAAAAGGTAACGTGGAAAGTGAATTAATGAAAGAGCCATTTTTCCATGTGGTGAGTAATCTGCAAGGGTCCAGCTAGCTGTGAATTGTCCATCTCGTTTTTCTCTTTCTATTGTATGAATTTTGTGTTCATTTTAAAAATCCTGTGAAAAAAAAACCCACCTTCCCATAGTGGAAAATCGAGAAAACATCATTGCCTATAGCGCTCGTTCTTCGTATTCATTAAAGCATACTCATGCTAGCAAGCTGCTGCTGCCCACTTGATACGAATTACTTCCTTCAATGATTTCTCTCATCTCCGAATTCAATGAGTTCTAATGAATCGCAAACTTCCTTACATATCTAAGTGGAAAAAAAGTTTCAAAATTATTCGTAACATGAATTTATATCTGAAGTTTGGCGAATACAAGACGTTTTGGATATAATCTTTCGTTGAGATAGAAAATTATGGAACAGTTTCAATTTTCATATGGTGATTTATATGCACTTTTTTTAAATTTTGAAACTATGATCTGATACTCTGTGCTTTCTTTTCTAAATCAAAATTTATTCTCTCGTATTCTCTACCATTTCAATATCTGATATCTATTTATATTTGACTCCCATTTCCAGCATAAAGATTCGAACTATTAATTACTATTCTAGAATCTAGGATAGAAGAGTATAATATAGCACAATGTTCATAGCATAGAAAAAATTACTGAAGGAGAGATTAGACGTTCATTTTGAGTAGTATTTTATTTGTGCCAACGTATAATGAGAAAAATATACCAGTTCTAAAAAAGAGACAATCGTCACACAATTCACAATTGCAGTCACGTAATAGCAAACATTCCATTCAGATTCTCTCGCTGAATTCATGATTAAAAAAGATAGCTGTGTCGTCATTGGTATCGTAGTTTCCAGTATCAGATGAAAAACCTATTCCACTTTGTTTTCATTTTCTTTGCAACCGTAAACTGCAATTTCCTCGTTAAAATCTTCTGCTGACAGATTATATTCTTTTATGACGAATATTTTATATTTATAGCTTGAACTCTATTGTTTTTATAATCGCAGTTGTATCCATCATAAAGTATAACCCATCAGAAAGTATAATCAAATTGCTTATGAGCAATTAGTTAGGTGAAACTTTATTTGAATGCCACTTTACGGAACAAACGACGAAAAAAACGGCTACAGAAGAGATAATTAAAACAGTATTTCGCACACATTTATTGGAAATACGGGGAGATTCGAACAGCTGATTGCGATACGAAGCAGCACACTTTTATTCTCTCTATTATTTCGATTATAGCTGAAGAGTATAATCACAGTACTTCTCTCCCTTCGAAGAGAAAACACTCTACTCCAGCTTAGGATTCTGGCAGAACTTCTTGAGGGATTACCATGGACCTTACGACCTTACATATCGTTTTAGGTCGGAAATGACGTAGTCGTCTAATACGGAAAAGAGCGGTGAACATACATATTCCAGGAAGGTATTGTGCACATTCTTCATATTTTCGTCATGGCAAAATAAGGTATCAGCAAAGGAACTGACCACTGGAAAATAATTAAGCGCTTAGAGTTATTGCTTTTGAGAACTTAAATGCACATCACGATCCTCAATGAAGGTTCATAGGATTTTTACAAAGGATAATAGTAGGGATTTTAAATACGTTTGGGGTTCTCTTCGTGATTACTCGCTTCATTCCGATGAAATAATGGAATTAAGACTTCTATTTGTTTAAAAAATATAGCTTTTTGCGCATTCTTTGGTCTCCATTACTTTTAATACAAATTTATACGCCTTACGAATACATCAATTATTTTAATAATCATTAATTTCCTCCATGATTGTATTTACTATTTTATTTTCATTTAAGCGATATATATCGCTTTTATTTATCCGTTGATTTTTTTTCTGCAATTTCTAAACGGAAAAATATTTGCTGACAATCTGTTTGCGATTGTGACTACCAATTTGTTGAGTATTTTGCAAATTATTATTACCTGTATGGATTGCAATGAAGAAATTTCATATACCTATATTTACATATCGTTATGCGATATGCTCATCTGTTTTTCATATACATTAATCTATACTGTGCATGAGTGATCAAAAATTTGCAAATATATGCCAGTTGAAAAAAATAAATAAATAAAAATTATGCGCATATTAATTTTGCTTTGCAAGCGAATTTTTCTTTACAACGTTCCAGTCGAAGGATTTTTTTTTTCATGCGATTGAGCATTTATTTACGTTCAGTGTCATATCAGTAGAAAGCGTAGCCTGTTAAACAACAGCTCTGTGTACAAGCCAACGGTTGGTTGTGCTAGTTGTAAATGCAAAACGAATATTTCTTTCCAGCTTCTTTGGTAAATGGTCTCAAATTTCTGTAGATATCATCCAAAGCGGCTAATTTTTGAACCGGAAGGAAAAAGTTGCATACTCTAATTTTGCGTTTCCTCAGGCAACTCCATTATAAGCAATGAAATTTCAACAAATGTTTGTCTATAGATGATTCATTGAGTTTATCGGCTAAGTATTAACAGTGATATTGCTCTTCTCCGATGCTCACCCTCATTGCCATTCGAATCACTCGCAATTGTTGAAATCTCTCTATGGTTTTTGGAATCGAAACTATTTAATAGCAGATATATTTTAATAGGAATTTTGCATTGAAATAAATTCCAATAAAAATTTTGTAATGAAATATTCATTGCAAATTTATAAAAGGAGCGCATAACTGTAGGCGAAAATGACGTTAAGTCGACCTGTAAACCACATCGATTATGCTTGTAATTTATTCTCCAATCATCTCCTCTAATTACATACAGTTTGCCTGATCCTACGCGATATAATCATTGAGAATATCACTATCGAAATGAGTGAGCAATAATTGAATTAGCTAATTTTGGATGAACGAATATTTCTTCAATCGATTCTAATCATTCAGACAACATTTTTTTTTCAGCATTTTACTTGAATATACATTTTCTTCTCATTGCTAAGCATTTGTACATCTTATTTGCATATATTTCGCCGACATTCATTTCATTAGTGATTTTTTGTTCACTGTTATAAGTGCAAAGTGGAATTTCATTTCTTAGTCATCATGTATTCAATGTGATGTCAAAGGAGAAGCAACATAAGTGTTCACATTGTAATCCTTGAACGTAAATCCTTGAGTGATCATTGAGAAAGTGTGAAAGTAAATCCTTACCTGGAGTATGTAATTTCAATCGCTAAAAGGTATAGGTGTCGAAAACATATCCTAAATTTACTGTATTCATAAAAATTATAAACTATTAAATACTAAAATATTTCTATAGTATTCATTATATATATATATATATATATATATATATATATATATATATATATATATATATATATATATATATATATATATATATATATATATATGAAGAAATTCTGCGAGATTTTCAAACATAGATAAGCAAATATGTTATATTATTCTAATCATATAAATTCAAACTAAAAATAAATGCCAAATATTCTAATCATTTTTGACGATAAAGTATAAGGGATTCATTGTTGACACTTTGAACCAGTTACGACATTGAAAGAATTTCTTTTCTTTTGAGGAAATATTCTTTCATCATCTAAATGCTTGAATATGCTCAATTCCATTTCATAAATATAACATTCTCGAATTTCTCTAATAAAGAGCGCCAATATGGCAAAGAATTATGGGGAAAAAAGAAAGGAATTAGAAAACGAAATGGGAGTAGCTTAAAGGTGATGAGCGTTAATAAATTGAAAAAAAAACGAAGACATTTGATGCTTTAAAGCGTAGAATATTTGTCGTAGAGTAGGTGCACATATATTACTATAACGCATGCGCAGTATTGTATAATACATCGTCTAAACTTTATAATCCTCTCTTTGCTTGTTCTTCGATTGAAATTGTATTCTCGTACAGTTAGACAGACACATACATATATGCACAGACAGACACAATTTCACTATAAATAATTTTTGCAAAACAAATATGCGAACATGCAAAATAACGCAATCGTTTTTTGTTGCAAACTTCGAAATTCGCGAATTTTTGGAAGCTTTTTTCCATTCATCTATGCTCTGTTCTATCTCAAATGGCAATGCGCCCTTCTAGCCATGAATCCTTCGACACACCTATGTAACAATAACGATCACAATGAGCCCATTACGGATAAACAGAAGATAAGCGGCAATATTATGGCATTTTCGTTTTGCATACATCTGACTGATCCAGTAATAAGGTGAAAAAAAGCATCGAAACTCTGAAGGAAACACAATTATTCCTATAAGGAAACAACAACAATAAGCAGTAATACAGTTATAAGGGATATGCGATCAAGAGCTATTATAACAGTAGCCCAATCCATTATAAGGTATGGTGTTGTGTAATAAATCCCCGCTGTCTATTGAACCATAATCAATAGTAAATAACTGAAATAAAAATGATTAGTGACTGCTGAACTTATAATAGAGTACATTACTTGGCGAATAGAGCTAAGAAAATAATTTACGCTCTAGAATTCTTTTTAGAATTATATGAAAAAACTTTGAAAATTTTAATCAATTTTATTGAATTCATCGTACTTATATAGGCCTATCCATAACTAACTTGGTTATTCTCATTGTTCGATTCTTCGAAAAGAATTACTTAGACGAAAACAATAGACAAAATCAGTCATTTTATATTTACGGTTCAAAATAGTTGGCAATTGTTTAAATTAAATGGCAAGTAACGCTTGACTAATGCGAATTTCCGTTTCAAGAGAACAACTGATCGAGTAAATAAAAATTAAAATTTTACAGTTATTTAAAGAAAATGACTTGCATGCCATCGATCAACGTTTTTGTTTATTTAAGAAATCCGAAACGATAGAACAAACGTAAGAGCTTCCAAACGATAGATGATTGAAGAACGAAAGCAATTGCAAATGATGACTAATATGAAAAAAAAAAAGCTAATGCAATAAATGGCATTCGATTGTAAAAACAATAGAGGAAATCGTTTTCGACTATTTTCTTTGATTAGATCGTCGAAAAATCTATTTGAAACGATGAAACGAATAATCCATTTGCACAAAATTCGTTTCAAAATGAAATGCAGTTTTCGAAACGAAGAAAACGATCTTCTCAATGTGCGATAGAAGAAAGCCGAAATTTTTGCCCGAAAATAAACGACGACAAATTGTAAACGCATTTGTTGCTAGCCGCTTTAACGTTCATACGGACCACTCATAAATCAAAATGAAAACGTGCTGTTTTCTATGATAACCGATGTCTGATATAAGCGACTAAAGCAGCTGATCGTGAAGAATCCTCTCACTGAAGATATTTCTAACGACTCCAATGATGCCTACAGATGAATGTTTATGAGCTTATTCGCATAGAATTTTAGCGTCAAACATCATAGTCAAAGCAATCGCGTTTTAGAATTTTGAGAACTATTGTTTTTAATAAATTAGCATTAACTCTTCGGGTGTCAAAGTCGACATGAAGAGGATCTGAAGTCTGCAAAGATCACGTAGAGGTCAGGGATAAAAGGGAAAAGAGTGGCTTTTTATGATCGAATCGCCATTCTGATGATGCGAGTTTAAACTTGCAAGAGGAATTTAAAGAGTTTTATTAGTCCTTGTAAGAGAGGTATCGTGCTCGGACAACAAAAGATTTGAGCTAAGAATTTCTGGAAATGGATGACCGTTCTTGGACGTAAAAGTTTTGCCACTGGATTATTACAAGTAAGCGTTTTGCAGCAGCACTCTTGAATTAGGCCACTTAAAGGATGTGGTGAGATTTTATAGTCTTGCACTTTCAAAATGATCTAATAGAAAAGAGGAAGCTCAATGAACGAATAAAGCACAAATACTGCAGCAATGTCTTTTGAAGAGCACATTTGAGTGTTTGGAATAAAATCGAGTGGCCTGTTTAATTCTATTGGCAAAATTTTGTAAAGTAGAAATACTCAAATATGATAAAAATATGCATTCATGCAAAATGCATCAATATATTTCTTAATAAAAGATATGCTTGCTGATAAAGGATTATGTTGCATTTTTGTAGCTCGAATGAAATAGTGCTAAATGCATAAAACTTTGATGATAGCACGTCTAAATGATCGTCTAGTGAATGTGACATTAATGCACAATTGCATTATTAGATAGATTTTTCGCATTTTTCTCTCAGAAGCATTTGATGCATAAAGGGCGCTTCCGCCAAAATAATAAAGTTTTCTCTTTTTTTTCGTAAATTTACATGGCTAATGTTTACAGTTATTATTAAATACATTATGGAAATTTTTCGAGTTGGTTGAATGCTTATATGAATTTTTTGCAAAAATAAACGCTAAATATGTCATCACAGAAAATCGCAAACGTAGAACAATCAATTATGAAATTTCGAGCGAAATTTTCAGAAAATAGAACAGGAACTAAAAATTTCCAAGCAACAAATCAAAAACCTCATAAACATAAAAATTTCAAATTCGAAATTTTCGCTAAATATCTTCCATGATTATGAAATTTTTCCTCCTCTTAACACAGAAAATGAAATGATTCTGCCCGTACGGGCATATGCATTACCCAAATTACCTAAAGTTTATCTAAGTATAGGAGCTGTTGTACAGTAATTCTGGTAAAAACAATTTATTCTTTAGGCTTTCTTAATATAAATGATTCACATTCTATTGAAAACTGTCCTCCATAACTGGAAGAAATATTTTATTGAGACTGTTCTTAGCCTTTCGTCAAGTTTATTTAATATATGTAACTTGAGCAACATAAGAAAACATTCAGCGTTCATCGCTTAGTCTCTTGCTGTATTCACATCAATCGGATGATTTAAGCGAAGTGAAGTGCAGAACGCAGCTGCAAGAAGTAATTAAGTTTAGACAATTTGATGCCACTTGAATCTATTTTCTGAACTAAAAGCAACACCAAAATGTATAAAACGCTTTTTTTTCAATTATCGCGGAAAAAGGCGATAGAGGGGAGAGTAGTCGATATGAATTGATACAAATGAAATGATAGAACACATCGTGTAAAACTCTTCTTTTTTGAGTGACATAAAAGGCAAAATTAACATCACATTTAGGCTTGGAAAAAGCATCCTGAAATGTACGGCATTGAGGAAACACGAAAGTATTGGAGAAAAAACTGATAAGTTGTGAAGAAGCGTCTAGAAAGTGATGTTTTTCTCTTTGAAAAAAACTTAGCCTATCGAGGGTAGGATAGTTGATGGAAAATGCTTTATTGCAATTTATCTGTTAGCATAGCTGTTTATTAGATCGTTATGAACGAAATGCTCCTGAAAAAAAATCGACATTTGCTTGATATTTGAAGGATGGCAAATGTGTAGAAGAAAATTCGTCAAAAGAAATTACACAAAAGTGTCGCTGGAATATCGAAGAAGCTCATTCTCTGCGCCAAATGTTTATCCATGATTACATCCTTCAAAAATATTCATGTATTCGAAAATGTGTTAGCTCATATGACAACAAAAAAAAAAACAAATCTTCCTCCTACAAAAATTACCAAAAGTGGTGGATTTTGGGCTCGACGATAACAAAAAAGCCTATAAGAAAGTGTTTCAGAGGAAATAGCTCATTATGACTACTTAACATTGGCCATGAAATAATTTGAAACATTTCTCGACCATAACATGAAATACTGACTATAGTCTGAATGCCCTCATGAGGTCCACTCATAGTCAGATCTATAAATATAAGCGTTCAGAGCCGAAACGTTTTTGCGTCATTCTTACCATACAGATTTATTTCGGCGTTCACCTTTCTATGTTTTAGTTTCCCTTTTATTTAGATAATCGATAATCCTTGTATCTTAGTGAAGTAGCCGTTTAAAGCTATATTAGTCGAGTCTTCAACAACAGTACTTACTAATAATTTATAGTTTTACATTGTGACTGGCCACACCGGTTAACTGAGTTAATTCTGTGCAAGAAAATGAAATTCTGAACTTTTGCATTTATGTTTTAAATTTCGTATTTTTATTTTATATATATATATATATATATATATATATATATATATATATATATATATATATATATATATATATATATATATATATATATATATATATATATATATATATATATATATATATATATATATATAGAACATCAACGACGCTTAAAATTATGAAGTTTTCAAAATGTGAGCATGTTAAGGTATCAATAACCAAAGGGACCATTCAGAATGAAATTTGGTTCATGCTTTCGCCTTTTGCCGAAAATGCTATCCACCTCACACCACGACCATTGCTTTTCCGTTTTCCGGAAAATTATGACCATGCTCTAACTATAGCTGTCAATGAAACTACCCATGGAGAGAAACTCATTGAGAGCATAGACTTGTGTACACACCTGGCGCAAGCAAAGGATTTGCTTCTAAGCCGTAGATGAAAATACATTTCATTGTTCCAGGAACCTAGCTTCTCAGAAAGCTATAAAGGGCTGCTTAAGTTGTCGACGACTATATCATTGCATGGTATACTTTAAATGCTTTCGATAAAGCATGTTAATTAAAATGATTCAGAATTTGAGAAATGCTACATCATGTGAATTGCAACATATATACAAATGAAATCATTCATATAGTGGCGTATTCTATCGTTGCAAACTTGTGGTACTACCATGCATTAATTTCAGCGATGTTTCTTTGTAAAGGAGATGTTTTTAGGAAACTTAGCAGTGAGCAGTTCTAAGGCATGAACATAACATTCTCATGATCGCCCACTTGAAGGACATCCTTGAAATCTTTATAGCAAGAATCAGTAAGCTGCGGAATTAATCGTCACAACACGATGATGAATTGAGCTTTGAATTCGGTAAGCACGGTTGAACGTTAGTCGATAGATGACAAACAGGTGTGATTCCAACGAACGCGAAGAATGCCAGTTGTCAACCCGTGCGCTCATTATGATCTTGTTGTACGGATGCAGTGTGGTGGAGAAGAGGCGAAGCGAGTGGAAGCAAAGTTTACTGAAGCAACCCACCTGAGTAATTAAACACATAACACCCACCTAAAAGCCACCAATATAACTGAGTATAGGCGCGTAGTGGCTGACGGGTTTGAAATACGCAGCTGCAGAAGAAGAGAATGAGCGAAATATGATGGCGCAGAGAAGAATAGATATCACCGGGATCGATCTATGCGAAATTGAGTTGCAGCGAGGTCGTTCATCACAACAGAGTTTTGTCAATTTCTTATATTAGAGTTGCATTCAAACGTTAAACAATAGTGCTGAAATGCGTTTTTCATAAAATCAAGGCGTTGGTACGTATACACTTTGATCTTTAATGAACAAATTTCCACTCCAATTTTCTAACATAAAAGGAGCACATCTTTCGATGATACTTTAAGAAAAACTTTTAAAAAAATTCTTAGCAAAAAATTTACATAACTTAGCGGTTGCGAGTGCAAGCATTGCAGCAAGTGACGATAGAATTTCTTCCATATGTGACAAAGATTTGGCCAAAAAATGGATATTTTTTCTCGAGGCCATTCTTGTGTGCTCTTCCAGAATCACCTGAAACACTAACACCTCGCAATTCGATCCTTCAGCTGAAATTAGACTATCGTTTAAGCCATTCCAGAATTTTACTGATGATCTCTATAGTTTACTTTGAGCTACTTATATTCGCATGAAAAAATGAATTACTTACTTCAACGCCAGTGGTGTTTGGTATACAATCGAAAGGCAGACTATGATATTAAGAGGAGACTGTTGTTGTTTGCAGAGTTTCGCCAATGGCGCCAGACGCGTAAATGAGAACAGGCTTCTATTGTTCTATGGGTTCATTACGGAACAGGGATCCGGACTGATTTCTCTTTCATCTAACAGTGCAGCACTGACCGAAATGCCCATTTAGTTTGACTTGACCAAAACACATAACGTTTTGGCGTCATGGAAATTGAATGGCAGAGGTAATTCGGCTCTCCCCCCCCCCCGCCCCCCACCAGCATTTCGGTCCCCGTGCTATGACGCCATGAGCAATGGGGCGCTTATGACAGCTTGATGCCATCATTTCTGTACGCTAAAATTTAGATACAAACTAGCAAACGTGGTGTAAGGAATACACAAGTGTTGTACGTATAATCGGAACCGGTACATAATGCTAGATATATGCAAATAAAGTTGGATTTATGCAAATGAAATAGTAACAGCAGTAGTTTTTTTTTTTCTGAACTAATATTTACACCGCTAAATGAATGTCACCGGATGTAATCGAAGAGCCAGTGTGCTAATATTTATTAATTTTAGCGTATTAACTGGTGCAAATATTTTGGTTGTATTACTGCTGACACATTTCATTTTCTTATATTATATAAATATTGTCTATAAGAGTACTAATCAAGCAAGATAAGTTTCTTTAAGTTCAAAATTACCGAAGAATAGTGTTATGGCAACTGGAAGAGAATTCAGAAAAATAAAAATAAAAAAATGAATTGGTCTGCTTGAGACTTTAGCACGGAAAAATATTGCACTCAACCCTTCTATAAGAAAATGAATGCTGATTTTTTTTTCCCCCACTAAAATTTCTTATATAAGATCTCATTTCGCTAGCAGAACTTATGATTATATTTCTTTGAGGTGATCATCATGAATTACGAAGTCCTCATACCGTAGCTGACAACATGTGATTTTGAAATTGTGGCATTTAAATGTGCTCAACTTCGTTCCCCTCACAAATCTACATACAGCTTTTCAGATGTTTATGTCATCTGACAAAAGATATCTAGCTGAAATTTTCGCATTTAATTTTCGCATTTCAACAAATCTGGCAAATGTGAAAATGACGTTGAATTTATGTTAAGAAACCGAATATTTTGAATCTCAATGTTGCTTCGGAAGTCATTTTATTCCCTCATAGACATAAAATGCCATAGCAATCCATAAAATGACACTGCCCTATCGATTCAAGCAATCGCGTGAATGTGTACCTGGAGTTGGTGCGTGTGTGGATGGCTGACGAGTGTGGGTGTGCACGTGTAAGCGCCCGCAATTGCGTGTGTCTTTCGATGCAAATATGCATATGTCCGTCTGTATGTCTACAAATATGCATAAGTGCACGCATATGCGTTAGCGCAAGCGCGTGCGCGCTCCAATCCATGCCCGTGCATGTATGCGTGCACGTACAGGTGCATGCTGTTGTGTCTGTTTGTGTGTGTTTGTGCGTGTGTGTTTGTATGTGTCTGCGTGCAAATGCGTGATATGTTTGCATAATCGCGGACTATTGTATGCTGGATTGGCAGTGAGGCAGATCCGGCACTGGTTTGTTGCGGAAGTCAAATATACAGTACGATATCGATCAACGAGGTCTAACTCGGTTACCGTAAACTAAATGAAGGTTTTGTCCAGTTTTCTAAGAGGGAATTAAAAAGCACGAGTTTCTGCACAAATATTTGCACATTTAATTGAAATTATTTCTTTCCGTTTCCGCATCATAACGTTAAAGCAGCTTGTTTAAATCAACTCTTTGAAATTTTGATTAAAGCCATTCTTTGCACCTGCAATTTATGATAGGCTTTTTTTCGTTAAAAAAAATCGGTCATGAGCTGCTCTCAAACACTGACGTTGATCGTTTGTGGCTCCGAATGATGACGTAAAGAGTTTGAGTCTGAGTTTACCTTGTTTCGTGTCATTTAAAGAGTAAATGACCTCTCGGTATTGGAGCATTTGTCCAATTATTTTTCATAGAATTGAATTACAATAAAATTGTAACCAGAAAAAAACAGAGCGAAACAATTCGACATTGGAAAACTTATGTTTAGAAAATTAGAATATTAGCCGATATTTTGCATGAAAGAATTACTTTCATTCCGTTCTATTAATCGAGCATGAGCCTACGACCTTATATGCAAGCATCCTCTTCACTAAGCGCTATTTGCGCAACTACATTTTCTTCGACAGTAATTCCTATGAGGCCAACATTGGAGACTGCATCAAACCACCTATATTTAATTACCGTTGAGATTCCACTTTTTGTTAAATCACTTTCCTTAGTTTAAGAAACGATTCTTCCTCAACAAATACCACGTCTGTCGACGCTTTTATACGCCTTTCACGCCACAATATAAAAAGCAGCAATTCCTAATTTCAAAAATTGCCATATGCTTCATTGCATTTGCAAGGCTCCTTTTCGACGAAATCATCTAATGGTGAAATGATAGTGAAAAGTGAAAGTAACTGCAAAAAAGTTGTGCAATATTTATAAACTTCGCTCGGAGAATTCCATGATAAAAAGCAAGTACCGAACTTGTTTGTAGTATAACGGAATTTTTAGCTCTCATAAAAACCGATGAGTTTACTTAAGTGGGCATTTTCTTAGCACATACATTGTATAGTTTTTCTTCCACACGCTGCCTAATACTATCTGTAGGCATTTGTTGTTTCTCTAAAGTGCGAATAAAACGGAATTCATGCTATGCGACTTTTATGAGCGATAAAGACAGACAAAAGAAATAAAGAGGCATTAATTCATGTAGTAAAACAAGTTGACCATAGCACAGAAGCAGTCTTTTAAGTGAATCAGCAGAAAATCCTCATAGAAAACAGCCAACTGCAATTAGCCCTAATTGCAACTTTTGCGCATTTTGGTCAAAGACTTGGTGCATAGTCGTTAAATTGCGACGGAAAATGAGCTGTCTTAATTTTTAATAAGAGCAAATTTTTAATTTTTTTAATTGTCTTAATTGCGACGGAAAATTTTTTAATAATTGTCTTAAAAAGATAACTTAATAAAAGCAAAAGTTGTCAGGGATTTCAGCAAATAAGAGTAATTGATTGCGCTCCATATTGCAAAACTTTCCGCCTAACAACTATCCAAAATTTTTCTCTGGAAGTGCAATGCATGGGTACCTTCATGCTTTCCCAAGTGAGTGCTGTTTGCAAAACGATGAAAAATGGAATAAAATGCTTGAAAGTGAATGCAATATAAGCGTTCATGAAGCGGTTGTTAATCATTATTTGTACTACACTTGAGCAGTCTATATGAAATCGAATCGAGAAGATCATTGCCATAGCTAAACTTTTGTTCTGTCTTTCCGATCGCGAATAACTATATCCGAGGAAATGTATGCGGTGTGGCATTGACCTCTGAACTTACGTAACCAAACCAAGCCTGCACGAAGATGATTCAATAATCTGCAAAAATTTTGCAGGCACAATGTTAATTGCAAGATCTGGTGGTGCTGGATTAACTTAAGCGGAACAGGAGGAGGAGGTTGAGGCAGATGAAGGAGGGGAAAGGGGAGCAGGAAAGGTGGCAATCTACAGATGATTATCCAATTCCTCAATATGCAAAACGTTCTGCTATGAGATCTAACGTCATGCTTATTTTCGTTTAAAGAATTTTCGCTGCAAATTTTAAGGGCTGTAGAGCAAAACTGGAGCACAAATAATATGCCATTTTCGAATGTCAATAATTCATGCAACATGACGAATTGTGACGAAAATATGGCTAGATTTTTCACTGTCATTGTTCCTATAATCTATGAAAGCAAAGTATAAGATATAGCATCACAAAAAGAAGAGGAATATATTTCCCAAAAGGTATGAGCTTTACTAACTCCGATAGGTAAGATTATTTTGTATTCCCGCGTGCTCATGATTTACCTGTAAAAGGTGTAGAAGCGGATAAAAGGAATATGAAATTGCTTCCTCTATGAGGGACAAAAAACTCTAAAACAACCCTTTTAAAAATTGTAGTGACCAATGTTATCATATATTTCACCGAAAGTCTTGTCTTCTGTTGTAATTCATTGCTGCGCCATAATCAACTCATGGCATTAAGTTTTATGTCTGTGGTTTTATGAGCTGGCTATGAAGGCTTGAATAGCAACTTCTATGGTGTTATTGGAACTTTCACAGAGGCATTCGTGAGCGCATATTGCGCTATTTGTGCTGAACTGATCAATGTGTTTTCCCAATTTCGTAATTATAAGAATCAGGAAAACACATTAATTATATCATTATAAATAGAATTTTATAGCTACAATCAAATGTAATTTTTTAATGCAATGCTTTGTAAGCGGAGAAACACCTAACTTGAAAAATTTTTTCAACAATTTTCTCATCTAGTGACGTCATTTTGAAAAAATTTGATGAAATTTTACGAAAGCGTCTTGTAATGCCTTAATTGCATTGATCAACTAGTATATTGCCTAAAGGTTTTTATGATTTAATATGAACTGTTCAGAAACTCAATACGAAGTGTTAAATGTACTCAAATATTAAGTAATGAAACACGACAATCGTAATCATTCCTATTATTGGTATAATCGTGATTTTGTTCCTTGCGCAGCACTACCTTCAACGTAATGGTACACGTGAAATAATCGTCGATACCTGATTAGGTTAGTTTTTAGTTAAAAGTAATATTAATAATACAGAGTAACGAAACATTGTGATTACGAGCAAGAGAGAAAGTCGTTAGTGGGTTGATATCATTGAATTTTTCGTACATGTCATGAAATCTTTCTATATTTGGTAGCAGTAGACGAATACTTCGGTATTGGAAAGCGAAGGCGTATTCATCTCCTGGTTTCAAGAAGTGATATAATCATCGCATCACTGGAGCATAATTTACTAATCGCAGTAAAAGTGTATGCATAACATGAAGCTGTAAAAGATTTACTGTTCGAAATTTCAAGTAAGGAAAAAAAAGAGCAAAAGAAACACTTGAAAATCCTTAATGAAGCATGATCAAGAATTTCTTATAAACTGATGCAACGAATAGGGAATGATGAAATTTAATGACTAATGCTGACTAATTTTCAACTCCATATGTTGTGTTTTATTGATGCCAATATAATGAAAGCGATAATGTTGTCAATGAGGGAATATGATGATAAACATAAAGAGATGAAGCAATAATTCGTAACGGTGCATTGATTTTCGAGTTTCCAATAGCTCTTTCTTACCTGAAATTTCAAGACACCTGTAACAGTTATGCACTTTGTATCCGGTTATACAGTTTACTGCAAATGGTACCATTTCTTTTTATGTTCATATTGTGAGTTGATAAAATATCTTATGCTAAGAACGTAAGCCGCGTACGTTTAACTGCCACATTGTGCATAATCTATGGGCTCTTGTAGATAAAATATCTCTGAGCAAAAGGATAAGTAACTTCCCATATTATATGAAATTGTAGGGTGCTCTAGAAAAATGAATTCCATTACGATGAGATGCTGCTATTCAAGATTTGTCCATCAAGAAATCATCTAAATGCTACATTTGATTGAAATGTGAGCGTGTTTCTTAATGAACGCTGTAGGTTGCACATTGTTCTCGATTCATAACTCTCAATGATTCTCGATCTGAAACGTCTGTGACATAGGACGAAAATCGGAAGCTCATTTCACAGCAATCGGACATCTATTAAGTCAACGGAAAAATGTGTTTCACATATTCTTCACTTATTTCAATTTGTGATGTTTTAAAATATTCTCGATGAATGAACTGAAGAGAGAAGTGAAGAGCGAATAAGCTCTTGAAGGGGAAATTATAAATTTTTATGAGGAAAGTAGAATAAAGAACGATAGATGAATTGGAGTGGTGGACAGGAAAACACAAATTTGCTGACTGCAACGCTGTCATTTGATTGATCGACAGCAATATACGTGTATAATTGGCACAATGTTATGCAATAAGCGTGACTTTAACACCGCTACCCTAGTATAGGCCGTTGAGCGATGGCCTATTCTTCTATTGGCTAAAAGAAAAGCGGGGCCATCATGTGAAAGGACTAACTGCGATCTGTGTTTTCGTAAATTACACCTGAGGGTTATACCCCGATTTTAGTTCCGGGACAGTTTTTCGCTAGTTTTTCTAATATTACAATGAACAACCCCTCGAGGTATTCTATCGCGCATTTGATCAAGCTAGGCGATCTATCGCATTAATCTCTCGCATTTGATCAAAACAATCATTGTTATGACGATTATAGCCCTAAACGTCGGAAGCTGCGAAATATGCATAACACTCCATGAATGAGCCGTTGTTTGCTTCAAAGGTTTTGTTCGTTCATAGTATATAATATGGAAGTAGGTCACTTTTACGATGGAATTTATTATGCGTTCTCTAGTGAATTTAAAATTTCAAATACATTAATTCTGCAGTGGAATTATTAAGCAGAAAACCAGGTATCATTTTATGCTAAAACCTTTACGGTTTTCTTCTCTGAAGGTGTAGAACTCACAAGTGAAATTCCTTAGCTTCACGCTGAATTTAATAAAAAATATCGCTCGATGAAATTAATGCTTCGAATAGTCGAAAATGGCTGAAAAGCATGGAACAGGCTAAGGGTATAGATAAATGCTTTTCCTGTCCACTAGTAATTGCGTGACGGAGCATGCACGACCTACCCGTTTCCGTTCGCTATTTCCGCTTTCTTCCACAGCATCTTGGAGACAACTTCTTCGAGGGTTTCTTCTATTCGGATAAACGTACTGAAAAAGAGTTACGCTGTGCACACATTTTTCATGCGGTGTCACAATATTTGCATAAAAATTTCAAACGAAAATATTAATAACTGATTGCAGAATCTGATCAGCACGCCATAAACAAGGTTTAAGTAAGAGAAAAAGGCTATTTCCCTGATTTATAGCGGCAGCTAACACTTCTAAGAACTAAGGATCGAGTTGAGCCCACTAGCTGAGATTCATGTGCTTCGACCTGCACACGATGATTAGGGTCCTTGCGAGACCATTTCGGATCTTGCTCTTGTTTTCGCTAAAGCCTATTTTTTAAGTTCCCCTCCCAGTTTCAGTCCATTCGCTCTAGCAGGTCTGATACATGAATTGAATTCAATGAATTCTTTGCAATCAACACTGATAAACCTTACAAACTTACACCAGATCTGCGACAATCCTTCAGAATTTGAACGATATCAAAATTATGGTAGTTTTTCTTCATGTTTCATGATCAGGTGAAAGAGTATTCTTCATGTAATGCGATTTGTACAGATCTGACTCCTTTTCAATATGGGTTTTCTCGATAAATTACTCATAGTTTTACATAAGTGAGACTAAGATCGGAAACAACTTAGCTCAAAAAGTCAAATGAGTAATTTTGAAAAACTCTAAATATGAAACGTATTCCATAATTCATCCATATACTTCTTTACAAGATAGTGATCAACGAACAGAGATATCCTTCCTTTAAATAACAGATTTCCATATTTTTTTCCATGATGCACTCTTAATTCGAATTGATTTTTTCATTCAGTGAAAGTAACTGATTTTTTGCTGCTGGCATAACATGTTACATAGAGTAAGCCCATGCTACTGCGACATCGTTTTGAAATTGGTCGTCAGAGAATGCGCTCCTGAATCCTTCCGAACGCAAGCTGCGATCATCCGCACATAAATACATGCTGGGAACAACAATAAACATAGGGTGTAATCTGAATAGCGTGGAGGACCGCCATAGTGATCGGGCCTGGCTTGTGATACTACAGCAACGTTAGTAGATGTCTTCTCATTTTTTGACAGTTTTCTGAGATTTTAGTTCTAGAATACTCTGAGTCGAAAACAACAATTCGTCGTAAATTTCTTCAGTTATGAGAGTTGCCGTCAATCGAGGTGCTAAATGCCTTTCTGAAGTTCAAGCGAGGAACTTCAATCACCTCACTCCTATTATTCGACTTTATCATCCATTATCCAGTATTTGAAGTACTCTAGCAATTGACTCTATTTTACAGCTTGTGAATGATGCACTGCTTATCACGTTTTTCTCCACTATACTCCGCCAAATACTGTTCGCTCTTGAATCCTAATACCAAACATGTCGGTTGATTGACCTGTACTTGGGATTATGTGATTTCGATCCATCTTCGCGGATGCAACGATGTTTGCAATTCCCTATAATAGAATCTTCACCTTTCTAGCGCTGTCTTTGTAGAAAGAACAATAGTAAAACTCAGCTATATGCTCCTAAACGGAACGTGGGATTTTATCCGGACTTTAAAACCTTCAATTGATGAACATTAGATGTTCTTCATGATCTTTGCATATGCCATACGGGGCGAACCCGTTGGTCCATGCCGTATTCAGAAGATTAAAATCTCACTAGCAATAATAGTCTTTGTTCACGAATTCGACAGATTCCAAAAAGCTCTCGCATTTGTCAACGCTCATCACCTAGTCAATTGGATGTTCTACAGGATAGATCAAGAGCAGAGAGGATCATTCTCTCTAAGTGTAGGCAGTGAACGATTAGTTGCAGCGGAGAGAAAATAAAATTTGGGCAGCCGTACTCGTCGTAGTTTTACTGAAATTTATTGAAGGTCCTATTTTTTTAATCCAACCTTTCTTCTTTCGTTTGCTAATTCTTGCAATATTCCTTGAGTCTCGGCGAAGTTTTTATCTCATCAAGATAAGATGCTCACGTTTTCCATTAGCTCGCATCACCATTTCTAAGCATACAAAGGTGGTACCCAATTGGTGAACTCGTGATATATGTTTTTAGGTGTGTTATTTCTAGTAGGTTTCAGCACTTATATATATTTAAACTGAATAGTGAGTACTCTGCTTAACGAAAGTCTGTGCTATTGCGCTGATTTTGATATTATCCAAGGCCACAAAATCAATGAAAAGAAACTGGAGTTGAAGTAGTTCTTACTCTCCCAGTCTTTCAAGCAGCTGTTCTAAATAGAATAAGTGGTTCTCTACCACTGAATCCCTTCCTCATTCCTGCTTATTCTTTTGCTCAGTGTACATCTAAAATGTTCGTTATCCCTTTTTGAGAAATTCTGCAAGAGATTTGCACACATATGATAGAAGACATATGATGCAATGGTTCTTGAGGTTTTCCTTCTCGCCCATTGTAAGTGCTACGATTGTGTTGGATTCATTTCCAAGCTTTTTTGTCTGAAGATTCTGCATAAAATTTATACGCAAATTTGCTCCGTAGAGCGGACGTTTTCTTCATTTTCTGCAATTTTCTGCAAATATGCACTTCCCGTATCTTCCTTTCAGGGGTCTTGCGAATGACGCCGTTTCCGCAATTACGAATACAATAATTCCTTCCTTTTCTAATGCTTTTCCACTTTCCGCATCTTGAATAGCGTTTCACATTTCATCATTTAGGATCGGAAGTAAACGGTCACTACTTAAAGACAATACATCTAGCAGCATTTTCATTTGCGAAATTAGCAGTTCAATATGCGTATTTCTTTCGTTGCACTCTTTTTGCTTTCGACTTTATAGACCTTTTAACGCTTTGAAATTCTTTCAAGATAGTGCAGTATTCTTTCCGCCGTCTTCAATAATCGCTCATGCTGAATCTGGCGAATATCCTTTCTACTCACTCTTTTTCTTATCAACTTGCACAAATATAAGCATTTACCTTTTTCTAACTCTACGCTTATCAACTATTTTCTTTTCTTCATCAACTGCTTCGTCTCCCTTGCTATGTAATCTCATTCCCTCGTTTGTACTCTATTCCGCCCGATGAAGCAGTTTTTGATGGTTTTATTGAAGTGTGCATAATCAACGTCGAGATCTTCAAACGTTTTCAAACTTTTATCTCTCAAAGCTATTTGCTGTTTTCATCGTGGGATCGTTTTTTTTCTTCCGAGGTTAATCTCATCGGCAATTTCTTTCCTCTCATTTCACCTATGTAAATAGCATCTGCAAGAAATCTAGAATCGCTTTCTGCGTTAAACAGTGGTATTATTTTGACGCTTTTTTAAAGCCACATCTTACTCGCTTGAAAAAACCGGTCTCATTTGTTGCACTTACATCGGAGAGAGTCCAAATTTACCTGTGTGACTTTTTCCGGAATCAGGTCTTGCCACTGTAGCAATCCTTCCCTCATCACTGTTGCTATGCGCTATCCGATTTCGTTCCACTTTTTGATTCCATACTTTCCGATGAAGCCTTCAGCATGCTTCTGCTTCTGAAGCTCAATATTGAAATTCCCTAGGCTAATCCGCGTATTTCCCTCTCACCTTGCTATAACTAGCAATAAAATTCTCCTGTATCATCAGAAAGAATGTAATATTACAAAAAGGAACGTTATGCTTTTTTTTAAAAACAAAGCTTTCTACTCGTAACAATAAGATCAACCTCATCAATTCGCTCTCATCGTGCGCAAAATGAAGCTCGTTTATAGTAAAAGTCTCCCTGCTTCGATAATTCCCACCGACTATTTCTGACAAAGAGGTTTCGTTTTTTGAGCTATGGCTTTGAGTATTACTCAATTCTTTCATGGTAATTGCCTGTTGTGAATTTATGTATGATTAAACTGTAAATTTACCTGTAAATTTATTTACATATGTTACCTGTAAATCTAGGTGTCACTTTTGCTATAAAATTGTTATTTACCGCTAAATTTCATTCTTTGGCATGGATTTTTGTGAAAAAGCCATCGCAGTGAGATTGCAAACAAATTTTTTTTTCCAGTTAGAGCAATTTTTGATTGATCAAAGAATTTTTCCACGATTGTGCTCAAACGTGCGTAATTTCAGATCTTGCCTTTAGGCCACGTATGGAGGAGAAGATAGGATGCCTTAGGGAGAAACATGAGATAATGAGAGTATAGCAGCTCGATCCCTATTGAATAATTTTAATGACTTTATGGATTCCTAAGAACTGAAATTGCTTTTTTTTTTAAATCCGAGCACCGAAAGAGTGGCTTCCTTGATTCCTTTTTCGGCTACTTGCAATGATGGAGATTCAATATATTTCTAATACTTGATTATTCGTTGACTGTTCCGAAAAAGTGGGAAAAGGTAACATAAGGACCTGGTCCATCCTATAATATCTGTTACACTAGTTGTCCTGAAAAGATTGAATTTGGCATTAGTTGAAATGCATGATTTAAGGATATTCTCAGCATTTTGAAGGATATTCGCTCCTCTTGTAGCCTAGACAAATAATCGTGCAAAGGTGGTGTCGCAAAATATGTATCAGCACAAAATCCTTAATCCATTAGACGGTTTTTCGAAAATCTCTCATCGAATCCACTCATTCCGGTTGATTTCAGATGTTATACGTTACTTTTGATCACTATTGAAGTGGTTTTCTTTTGATCACTTTTGATCCCTTATGAGTTTGATCATCGCATGCGACACTTGAAGATGAAAATATTGCATCCACATCGAAGTGGAGTCCCCTTTCCCTCATCTCGCGATTCCCCTCCCCTTCAAATCATCGATATTCAGTTGGTAGTGTTCTTTAGAGAGAAAATTGCCAATTATTAAATTGTCTAAAATATTGCTTTAATAGCCACGAAAACACGGAAATCATTACTTGTGTTATGTGGAAGCTTTCATATATTAGTACTTGTTTGTGAAAGAGATTTCTTCGTTTGTAGCATCGTTATCCTTTCCACTTTCAAACCTTTTTTTAATGGATTAATATACATTGCAACCTAATAGCTGTCACTAACGTACTAATGAACTTCACGTATATTATTGGCAGCTGTTCTTTCACATGCTGAAAAGGTATTGTGTTTTCTAACAGTGATGATTTTTTGCAACGTTGACATGATTTGAATTCAATTAAAATGTGAATATATTATTGTATATCATAAAGGATGTGGTGTGAGGTTCTCCAGTGTTCTTTTTTTTGAAGGGGAATTATTCTTGTTGTATCTTGATTCAATAGGTTTAAAAAACAATTAACGTGAGTATAATGAAGGGCAACAAACGATTGCAGAAAATAACGCGAAAATTGCGGAAACGGCCATTGAACATGGGAGAAAGGTCTGGTTTGCACAAAGCCGCAGCCGTACTCGTTTTTGATACTTTGCATCATGATGGTCCTGCGGTTCCCTTGTGAGTGGGAAAGCAGCCATGTAATACTTCTTCTCTCTGCCAGTATTTGGAATGTTTCATTTGTAAATGCTTTCAGAATAACTTCTACTGGCGTCATCGTGGTGCTGGCTACATGCTTCTACTCTATGGACTTGTCTGTACGTTCGGTGCCCTAGCCAATCTTCTTGTTCTGGTTGCGTTCCTTCGAACACCACATCTCAGAAATTTGCGCAATTACTTCATCGCAAACCTTGCCGTATCTGATCTCTTGATGTGTATAGTGACGGCACCTGTTACACTATATTTGACGCTCAATCTTTTTTGGCCATTCGGCAATTTCGCTTGTCAAACGGTTTGTTTTGAATATTTTTTTTTCACTAAGGATGTGGTCAAAAACTTGCTTGTAGAAAAGAGTAATGCAACTAGTAATGTCGCTATAAATAAAAATTTTCCCATCTACGATTGCCAAGGAAACTTTCGAATCTTAAACATATTGAAGAAAAATTGTAACTTCTATCGAATTTTCGTCACTGCAATCAAACATTGAGAAAACTGCTCATTAAGAATACAGTCAGTTATGTTACATGAATGGAATTTTGCAATCCATTTCGAGGAAATGATTTTATCAGCAATAAACCGAAACAGCAGTTATGTAGTGAAAAAAAAATGTTTTGTTTATTCACGAATTTGGGAATTTTCGAGGAAATAAATTTAAAATAATTGTAGTGGAGAAATCATAAATATAAATAAAATCATTATTTAGATCCACTGTGGGAAGAAAAAACGATTCAGCTCCAAATTATGCATTAAAATAAAGAAAATATTTATATATGCATTAAAAGGTATGCCTAGTGGCTACCATTAGAAAAAAAAAACGATGGCCATAATTTAAAAATAACAAATAAACGGCAATAAAAAAGCCCTTAACAGACAAGGAGGATAACATCGGGGGAATCATCCATCGGTTGCGGTTTGTTGGCATCAATGAATATGATGCATCTACATGGTTGAGTTATTAATAAACTTGACTAAATGAACATGTGAATCTTTCAACTAATAGTCAGAGAAGGCTTAAGTGATAGAAATAGCTGATAAGTGGAAATATATGCTGGCTAATTAGACAGAGATAAAATTCATCAGAAGATAGAATTTTTTTTTAAATCAATAAGCTTGAAAAGTATAATTGCTGAAACTGTTGAGAGCGGTATAGAAGAATTTCCCGCTTTAATAAATTATACTTGCATAGTTTCTAACGAGATGAAAATTGAAATATTTAGTAGATACTTGATGGCGTGATGCATTTAGAATTTGAACTATGTTTACTGAATAAAAAACAGACGGATTTATTATGGGCAGTGGAAATAGTCGTAAATAATAGCAAAAGTAGACTGAAGAAAGGCTTATCGGATAAGTGCTTAGAGAGTAGCAAATGATATCTTTGAATGCGCATACACATACACAAATATACTCACACTCATAAACGCAAACACATGCTTCCATAGGCAATCTATTCATAGTTTTTGCCGTTGCGGAAATAGAGGGATAAGCACCGCAGATATGACGATGAGAGTGGCGGCTATGGCGATCAAAGTCTGTATTTCGGAATGTTGATTCGGAAACATGCATAATATATGAATGAAGCATTTCATAATGAAAGGTTTTTTCAAGCCAATGACAGGTCCTTTCCGGACTTTCGAAATATCGTTTGAGCCTTAATAAATTTCGCTGATAATTGATCTTCTAAGATATTGATGTCTACTTTGAAGGAAACTAAGAATGATCAGGTAATTTTCTTCCATTTCTTTCGAAACCTGCTATGGATGGATTTCTGCCGAAGTACAGTCTCTTTCCTACACGTCTTTTGTTTAAAACCTTACGGAGTACGGTCGCCCTTTGTTGGTTATCATTTCAAATGTTGAGTGGATTGCTAGCTGTTTAAAACCTTACGAAATGTGTTTTTATCTTCCCCCTCATCTCCTCCTCCATCATCTCATCTATTTGGAGCATCTATGGACTACATTCTGTGGCGACTGCAAAGAATTTTGAAGTACTGACGTCCAACTTGGTGCAAAACCGATGAGCACGCATGGCATAGAAGACCTTACAGTAACGTTTATGTTGCAGCTGGCATCTGTGCAGGCAGTCAACATGTTCGTATCGTGCCTTACACTGGTGCTAATCGCAATGGACCGCGTGTTGCTGACGCTGTGTCCGGTGAAATGGTCAGTTCGTTGGTCAGTGCCCACTCACGCGTTTTGCATGTTCTGATGTGTTTTGCTTTCTCTCCTTCGCAGCTAAATCAATAATTGAAAAGTTATAATCAATCAGTAAATAAGCACATCAACTGAAAACTTATAATCGAAAACGATGAGCACAAAGGCAAAAAGTTTCCATTTTTCATCCAGCTGTTCCTTCTTCTTTGCTCTCAATAAACACATATTTCAGTTTAAATCGTCCCTATCTAATTCCATCTCATTTCCTCTCTAATCATTTTTCGACATGGTTCCTCTTTTTTCTATATTCGTTTGTGATTTCACCTTATTTTTGCTTTGTGAGCCGCAAAATATAGTATGTAGGAGGGGTTGTTAAGAGGTCTGCTTTCATGAGGCGACAGATGCATGTTGCAGTATCGTTACTACGCCGTGCAGCATTAGTGTCGTTGAGTGACGTTCGAGTATTGGCGACGTAAGCGCAGCAAGGAATTTGTACGGCGTTGTATTTGCGCATGCTTTCGCTGCGAATGTTTCTACAAAGAGGCGTTTGCATGGCGGGAAGGGTGGGTGGGGAGGGTAAGGGGGAGGGGGAGGGAGCGAAGTAGGGGGTGAGCATCTCTTTATCAGAAAACGATTGTACAGCACCTGCACAAGAAGTACAACGTACTAAAGAAGACTCAATGTGATTTTTAGTGGTCTCGATGGCCTTCGAAGATCTTCGTTGCCGTGAAGGTCGGCTGGCAACGATAAAAGCAAATTTTGATTGCAACAAAAGCTTTATTCCCGAGCACGTGCAAGTGACCTTCATAAAGCACCTCCCTCCAGCAAAATTATGAATCTTTGCCTCAGCTTATTTCGTCTATACACATCTAAGAAGACGTTCCTCATATGCTTCCGCTGATTTCGTCCTCTTTTTCATTCGCCCTATGTGACTAAACTGCGTTCTTCGCCCAGTGCTAGCGCATAAGGAATATATGTGCATATCAGGTGCGGCTTATTGTCTACACGTTATAGCTCAAAGCTTTATGCAGCAAGAGTTTGCTTGTTTACCGGAAGTTCGTCGTGCAGTGTATGAGATACATCAAGTCAACATATCACCGTAAGAATAGCGTCTTCAGCGATTAAGCGGTGACGATAGAAGAGACCGCGACTTCCTGCGAAGTCGGATCCGTTCCTGCGCGCAACCGGGAATGCATTCAACCAGAACATTCATTCACGCTTGATTGTAAAAAAAAGCGCTTTTAATCAGCAGGAATATTGGTTTCGTAGGAAACAATATCAATTCTTTAGTCGCCTTCGTAAAAAGATTTTCTTATTTGTTTAAGGTAAAATCAAATTTAGCTGGCGGGAAAAATAGCTTATATGATGGTAGAAATGCTTTGCCTTGAATCTAATTCATTTGGAAAAGAAACCTTTATGGAGTGCATAAAGCGCTTCCTGCACGCACAGAAACTCCAAAGAGAAACGCAGTCAAAATGATTTTTATACTAGCAGACAACTGCATTTAGCCGTTTGACGTTCGAACAAATTGCCATTGTGATTTCGGCTGTCATCTCTTTCTCTTCGATAGAGCGTTCTCTTCGCATCGACATATTCTTAGAGCTGACATCTGCGCCAGAAGCATTTTTTGCTGCAGTCGAATATCTTCTCTGTGAGAATTCGTGGCGCAGAAGCTGATGATTTGTGTCGAAACGTTGCCACAGCTGTGCCAATGTTGTTTGATGCAATATTGATAGTGCACTGCGCATATGACACCTGACGAAAGTCCAGGTTAAAGCAACCTAATTTGCTCCTCAGCGAGGAAATATAATGTGGAATCACAAATGAATATGAAAAGAAATAGATAGCGAAGGGGCGTTTTGCATAGTAAAGCTGGGTAGAGCAATGAATCAGAAAGAAGCAAAAGTACGGTTTAAAAGAAAAGAACAGCTATCTAAAGTAGACTCACAGCATGAATCTGTCCTGTGGAATGCATTCACCTCACCTGCAAATATTTATGTGCTGTTTTATGTTTGTGAACATCGTTTGTTGTGCATCAAGCCTGTTGTCGCAAATTACCTTCATTAATATCATCTAGTGTTGATTTCTTATCACAGCTAGTTTAATAGTAAAATACCTAGCAATATAATAGCAATCAGTTGGGCTCTTTTCTCTCATCAAACAATTTTTGGTTAGGGAAGCATTTGACAATCCATACATTCTAAAATTTGGGACTTGCGAAAATTCCGTCGATTTTTTGCGATGAGTCTTCAAGTAGTTGCGAACAACCTAAAATATATTTTCATTTCCCCATGTGGTAGTTTGAAGGTCGACACTACTTGAAAATAAGTGAAAGAGCACGAACATAATATCTTTTAATGAATAGAACACCACGGATTTAGCCGCAAAAGAAGGAAAACAGTTCTGTGCATCTTTTGTTGGACAATGTTGCATCGCTTTGCGCAACGGTTAAAGCTCACTTTGGCTTATGAAGAATATACACTTCAGGACACTTTACATCATGCGAATCATGTGCTATTCTACTTGTCGAAAAATCCTTGATTCCTCTGAGCATCATTTGTTGAGTGGTAGGATTTTTACGGATAGGATATCAAAAGCCGCAAACAGGAGAGAGCGGATGAGTTGAATCTGAGGTGTTTTAAACCAAAAGAGCAAGATGGGATCGGCATGAGTTCATAAAGGACCGCTTAAAGCAGCTTTTAGGGGTTTTTTGAGACGCAGGTTGACAAGATCTGACCATTCATGAGTTGAGGTGTTCCGCTTTCATGATATAAGTGGATCAGTTAGGCAGGCGAAAGAGCTGCTTCCAAGAGCCAGCACGTTTCCCGACACTCTCCAAACCTACAATATCTGACAACCGATATGGAACCTTTATTTAATCTGCGATAAAACTTGAGGCCTCGGTGATAACAAATTTACACTGAGAAATGGGTGATTGGGAGCTCGTTACTATCACTGTGTTAACCACCGAGTTTCACTATTCCCATATTTGCCGGATTTTGAATTTGTATGTTCCAAACAACTTGTTTCGTCAAATTGCGTTATTTGGCTTACACTGGATCGACGGATTCCTGCAACCTTTTAATCGTCCTTATCTATTCGCCGGTTGTTTTAAATATCGTAGCAAGAACGTAGTTAATGGTCGCTTTGAACGTCAGTTACTTCGAAATGTTTCTCTCTCAGCCGTGGGTTTTTGTGAATTGGTTGAATGTCCTTTGGCGCCACCTACGGTGCTTCTTCTTTCCGGATTGCTATTCGTTTCCGGACTATTAAAAGAATGCTGTCAATACTGAATGGAGTTTCAGCATAAAACTGATTACCCTATTTGGCTGTCCTTGGTTGTTTTTTAAGTGCGAATATTTATATCTTGTGACCGTTGAGGAATCCATACTCCTCATTTCAAAAGCGTGCTTCTATTTTGAAGATTTCCTCTGCTTAGTCTCTTTTGCCTATAAGCTGAATTGAAGAGCGTGTGAAAGATTCGTACTATGCGTTATGTATAGATTGGCAAAAGTGCATAAATGCATCTGTTTTCAGGATTCTTTTGTAAATTATTCCGGATAAGAAATGATATTCCCTTTTGTCTAAATATAGACTATTTCATATTGTCACTCTCTCAATCCAGGAATTCTACGGATAGTTAAACTACTTGCACAGAACACAATCATATAGAGAAATTTATTGTAATAAATAATGAAAATAGCGGGGTTTTTTTTTGGTACTTAGAATTTTCTCACCCTAGATTTTCCTCTGATTACAATGGTACCAACGTCGATGATGTTTATTTTTTACTTTATACTTTGTTTCTCGTGTAACTGTTTCATTTCCGAAGGCATTCTACAGCAAAGAATTTATGGCCAATGCGATTTCCTTCTAGTTTCCGATCGCGTGTATTACGCGATGAAGCTATACACTATAGTACAAAGTAATTAGTCTAAATAGTCCAGGTTTACATCTAATGGACCCGAGCTACGAGTGCAATCCTCAGGTATTCCTCCTCTTGTAACTCCAGCAAGTATGAAATACGATGCAAATCTTAAGCACTCACTAGTGCAACAAATACATAGTGATGCTTCACAAGTGAATTCCCTTCGTGCCATACTAGAAGTCGACGGTTGCTAGAAAAGTCGTCCAACTTCCGTCTTGGTTTTCAAAATTTCAGAAACTTTTGTCCACAGCTTTCTTTATCTTCTAAATATTACAAACTCTCCTTCCTGCATTCAGGTTTTTTTTGCTATTTTATTACTAAGAAAATATGCATCAGAGATGCTTATACATTCCTTCAACGATTCAGGTATTTCGAATCGTACAAAAAGGTGCGTTTTTTTTTTCCTTCTCTCGTTGCCACAATAACAATAGCCACCTTTATACTTCTATCAAAAAACTAGCAATTATTTCAACGGTCGATAGCAGACATGTATTAAGTCTGCAAAGCATTGTAGATAACAAATGTGTATGTTAAAGTAATGCGTTCTTTGTTTGGCTTAGCACTCACTGCACAGCACTATTGTCACTCAATTTTTGATGGTCGTTTATTTCTGTTTGATAGTTATTCCTCCTTTTAATGTGCTTCATTGAAATTTATTCATAACTATGGCAAATAGCACGAAATAAATTATATAAGAGTGCAATTTGGGGTATCCTTAGCTAGTACACTGACAATAAAAGCAACTAATCGCATAGTAAAGTTGTCGATAACAAAGATCCTTATATATGCTTTCATTGAGCTAATTAATTGAGATGAGTGATTTAATCTATTTCCTTCTTTTGATATAGCAGTCAAGGGGTAATTGCTTGATATAAAATATTCTTGAGATACTTGATAGATAAAACTTTGATAAAAGATAGGATAAGGGAGCAAGATTATCATTCCAATTTCCTCTCATTCTCGTACTCTTTGAAGCATTTCCCTTCATCGTCTCATGCAAAATACATTTTTACAACCTCTAGAATATGTTCCATCACGGACTTTTGAGCCAAAAAAAGATGATTATGATGTAATCTTATGAATTAATAAAAAACTATGAATTTTTAAGGCGTCTTGCTGCAACCGCTCCTGTGATTTGCTATTGCATCGTATGGTTGTTATCGTTGTTTGTGGCGGCTCCATATTTCTTCGCAGTCAGTGCTGAGGATGTGCATATGTTCGAACCTTGGAATCAGCCTCACATAGGAACAATGGTACGTTATAGCATGTTCCATTATGCATTTCAACTTGAAAGCTTTAAACTTGAAGCGGTTAGTGAGCCTTGTCCTTACGTTTAAATCATTGTTGCTAGCGATCCTGTGATGCAGAAAGCAAAATATGATATTTTCTATAAAAACACAACCTTGGACTTTGAATATCTCTCTTTCCGGTTTGTTCGGTGGTCATTGAACTATTCCAGTCATAAATATAGCTTCTAAACAGATGAAGGCACCAAGGGGACTAAGAGACACTTCTCACCATTAGACGAATTCGACGAGAGATAAGTCTTCTCACAAAATGCTTCCCCTTGCGAGTGAAGTTCAGAAAGAATGCTTTTAAAAAAAATAACGATGGATTTGAAAACGATTTAAATTTCTGCATTATGACAGCTGGTTGTCTTTTCATTATCAATGTGTTATCGCACCATTGTTCAAATGTGCGTATTCGAGTACTTAAATAGAAATGCGTAACACAACTCATTTTTCACTCAACACGAAATATATACGGTAGTACACGAGAACGACTTTAGTGGGGAAAAAAATTTATAAAAAGACAATGAAAATGTATAGTTTGTTCATAGTTGCAATAAGAGGAGATATGTATCGTTTTAAAAGCGCAAAGAATACCTCCATGAACGAGCTGTAACAATATACAGTAAAGACCCGTTGACTGAAAAAATATTGATAATCATCTTTATCTGAAATAGGATAAGAGGTGATAACAATAAACAACGAACTTAGAAAAATAAAGTTATTTAATTCGATGTAAGGTAAATATGTAGTGCAAATATTTTATGCAATATTTTGTGCCAACTTGAGAGACAACATTTGGTAAAAGATAATAAAATGAAAACGAAAATACTAATGCGATCGAAAGATTTTATGATTTTCAATAAAGATGGACTTGAAAGGATCGAAAACATTCAGCGAGAAGGTATACATATGCAGTAAATAGTTGGCATGAAGTAGGTAGTTTAGCATATTAGGGTTCTGTGTGTGTATATATACTTGGGCAAATCTCTATCAAGCAGCTTTAAAACCCACAGTTCAATTTTTAGATGACCTAACGTATTTGGCCACTATTTCATCCCGCTCTCCTCGCTCTTCTTCCTCTTAAAAGATTGCTGTATATTAGTGATCGAGTCTATGCTTGTTGTTCCAAATGATTGCGCGATGAACTTGAAACTGTTTATTTGCTATGCTCAATCATAGGACATAAGAGGCTAAACACGACAACAGTTCACAGAAAATTGGTGATCATTGAAGAGTCATTTCAGTTAGCTGTTTGTGGACGTCATCGACCGCAAATATGTCTCGAGAAGACATGGCATCGATTACCATTCTCGAGGCGTACCTATACGCTTACAGTACTCGCAATACAGTATCTATTGCCACTAGCTGCATTAGCATTCGGCTACTCACAAATCGGCTCAACGATTAGACGTCGTGTTAAAGCAAGCACTACTGTAGATCAACAACGACGGCATATTATGATGCAACGAAATAGGTTTGTTTATGAATAGTTATTAGTGATAGAAGTGATTAGGTGAATTATAATCATTTTTCACATTCTTCGAATTATATCCATGAAAAAAATGTCTTATTAAATGTGGCAATTATTGCTAAACTAGGGCAAATTCCTTGAAAATCGAGTGTTTTCAATATCACATATTGGGAATGTGAGGCTAAAAGCAACGATCGAAACGAATCTTCGATTATTAAAACATCAATGAATACCTTGATTTGACAATAGATTTTCAAGCCTATTTGATATCAGATTTTGACATTAGATTTTCAAGCCTATTACTTCAACAAAATTTTCGCACATTGTATTTCCAAAAAAAAAAAAAATTCCATTCGATTATTGAATAAAATATCATTAAAAATTTGCATATTTAGAAAAGCGTTGCTACTATTACTTCTTCTTGTACTTATCTACGCAATTGCATGGTTTCCAATGAATGCCTACAATGTTCTTAACGTTCTTGATGTCATCGAGTTCTCACAATACAGGTTTGAATGTCTTTTTTTTTGATGCGCAACAAAAAATTAAATTTCCTTTAATTTGCATATATTTACAACTAACGAAAAGTTTATAGCATTTGCAATAATAACGCAAGCTTATGCTGCATGCACTGCTATGTTCAAAAATCAACGCGCATTGTTTAGAAGGTCTAAAAGGTTCATCGAATATGCTGCCGAAGCGTGGACAGCTAGCTATTCTTTGATGACTTTAAAAGGTGCTACGGAAAAAAAAAGCTTATTTCAAACGCATGAATTGAAGTTTTTCGAACAAAGAACAACAATAACATCTCAAAATAAGCAGTCAAGTTCATACTACCGGAAATTTACCTCCTCGTTTCGCATCGAAATTCCAGCTCGTAAATGCAATGGAAATTATGATCTCGATTGTCGATCCATTTCTACAACGGATATACTTTGGAAAATTATGACGATATGAAAACATACAACTTGAAAGATATGCTATTATTAAAGGAAAGTTTCACTGCACATTAGGCAATGAGAAGATGTTATCATAGTCATCAAGATGTACCTTTTTTTTTCACTGAAATAACCTCTTATTTTTCGATGCAGATATGAACTTGTTAAATGAATGTTCCATCAAATTGTTCTTTTCTTTAAAAATATAACCATAAAAATTCGAGTTTATTAGGAGAGAAAAAAAGATGAAAAAAGTGCTCAATAAAGAATAGGCAAACATTCGACTATAACGAATCAAATTTTCCCATAGAGTATGATACGTTTCCACGAAGCAATCTAACAATTAATAGAAGTTATTGGTATCCCTTTGATTATCTCTAAGTCACTCATTTAAAATCACTTTTATTTCGAGATGCATTATTTTAATGCATTGAAAAATTTACTTGATGGGGAAAAAATTTTATGATATTTTGGGATGGGAAACGATTGTCAGTGTTGTAAAATGCCGATGAAAATAGTTTTAAGCGAAGCTTATTTTGCTCGGCATTTTGCCACTACGCTAACATTTGATATTCCACTATGCCGATAATTAACTCTGGATAACTTAGAACAAAGATTCTCAGTTTAGATATTTCTTGCTTGTCCCTTCTTGAAATGTGAAAATGATAGGCTTTTCTCTGACTAGGTGATTGCAAATTCTAAAAAATTCAAACAATTGTCATCAATAAGTTCAAAAGTTCATCTAATAGCTGATAGAGTTATCCACGATATTACAAGATTATCAAGCCTTGGAAAGGTATAAACTGACTCCGATAAAAGAATATTGTGACTCTCTAGCGAAAAGAAAGACACTCTCAGTCTCTAGCCATTCTTCGCAATACTCAGATGCCCTAAGATTATGAGATGGTCATGAGAGGTCGTTATTCTGTAGGTGAAGGATGGAGCGCAATTGCTCACTTTTCTGTAGTGCTAAAAGACCTTGGCATAAGATCTCGACATAAAATATTCTCATTTTTGAGCCACATTTTGCGGAGAATGTTGTAGTTAGGCATTTCTTTAGCTTTCGCTAGTGGAAAATTCAACTATTCTTGACTTGGCGATGACCTTTATTACTTGCCTTTCTTAAAGGACTTTGTGAGTCCAGTTAAGCTTCACTTCCCTGATCCGCTCCCTTCCCCCTGTCTTTTAAAAAATGTATCCTCTGCAGAAGCCGGTTTTCTCCCTGTGAAGTATAAGAACGATGTGAAGAATTTCAGTGTCGTCGTTTAAATGACGAGGAATGTTTTACTTTTCTGCATGGCCAATCTAGAAAGACCTCAATATTTTCAGGTACATATTTTGTCATTTAGTGGGAATGACATCTGCCTGTATGAATCCGATTATGTACGGTCTATTAAATGACAGCTTTCGTTCTGCGTTCGTCTCGATATTGCGTCCCTTTCTACGGCCGTGCACGAAATACACAACAGTAGCCGTACCGCCTTCGCATACCTACACGTTTTCGTTAATGGGACCACAAACATTGAAGCCTCAGGTATGATTGATATTCCTACTGCAAAGCCAACGAATGTTATGCATTTTGCATTATATATGTATGCAATATGTACTTGAATAATGCAATATGCACATTTGCGCACACCACGTGACAATAATTTCATCATGTTAGCTGCAAAAATCTAATATTGCGATTATTCATTCGTATCGTTTGTCGTTGTTTCTCTTCATAATTTCTGATATTTATGCTATTAGCATTTCTTTCAATAATCGCTGATCACAAGTGCGCTAAAAAAAAAAATTGAAAAATGCAATTGGAAAATAACTCTTGAATAACATTTTTTTTAAATCATTGCTTTCATATTGAGCTTACACATCTATTGGAACTATTGGCGTTAAATGGGGCAAGATTTGCCACTGACTACGGGCGATTTGGGGAAACGTGGAAAGGGAGAGGAGCGAGAAACTCTCGATTAAGATTAGCACACTATTGCCAACAATGAACTTGTCAACAATAGCCCACAACAATGAAACAACGATAGCGAACAAGAGTGGCCGAAAAATTAACAATGTATAACCATAATAAAAAAAATGGAGGAATGTGCTAGAGCAGTTACTAAAATGTGCATTTTTTGCATAGCGCTTACCTGAGGAAAATTTTCACTATATTGCTACGATAAACTAAAGTCTACAAAATAGTACTGTAGATTATTGTAGATTGGTCCTGCGTAAAGTCTTTGGATCGATTAGTCTGCGTCAGAATGCTGTAGGTATGACGTTGAGAGCGTGGAAGCTCACAAAAGCATGAAGTGCAAATACTACATGGTCTTATTTTAGTGCAGACCGTGTCCTGGTCTCAGACCAGGTTATGTAAACGCTATGTGCTCTTGTTCTATATTGCTTGTTAAGCAAGGATGAAGTTAGCTCTAAAAAAAACAACTAACTGGTCAAAATGGTTGATTTGCAGATAGACGAATTGCGGAAAGCGATGGCAGCTCAGAATGGTATCGACGAGAGGTCAGCATTATACAGTCCACCAAATATCGACGAATCGAAGAATAATGATATTCAATTTTAATATTAGCGCTTCGTTTAATGAAAAATTCGGTCTGAAATGAGCACTTCGTCCATAGTGTGCTGTCAATTTCAGGATTCTTTTTTTTAATGAATATGCTAACAAATTTAGCTTTAATTTCTACCCCGATCATTTCTTTGAATGGAATATTTTTCGAAAATTTGCTCGGAAAAAAAAATAAAAATTTAAATTTTGAATTCAAAAATTGAAAATTGGAAAGTATCATTTTTTTCCCCGAAATCTAAGTACCAACAATTTCGAAAAAGTTTGATTTCAAATAATTAAGTAATTTGTATAATTGTATATTATGCACAAATCGAGTGCATAGTTTTATTTATTTATGATGGCTCTTATTGGGTTTTTTTTTTCTATTTGACTTATGTACATCAATCTTGTTTGAACAGAGCAGAATCGCCATTGTTGGCCCATCTTAATATTGTTGTTGTTGATTTTTTTCTTTTTTTTTTTAATGCAAATATTTTTACGTTCATTTGTTGTGCAGTGATATATCATATTTTACATATCTGTCGATTTTATATGGTGAAATAAGGGCAAATTACGGTGTGAAATTTAGAGTTTTTAGTATACGCAATGAATTTATTTCAATTCATCTATTTTGTGATGAATTCTGAACGCTAGAATTATTAGTGAAATGACTGAGAACGTTATGAGTTATGAGTACGGTTGGAAACATTGAAAAAAAAAAACCTGGCAAAAGTCCTCAACGATTTCTGCTGTCCTTATCGATTCTTATCGCTTTTCCACTGAAAAATTATTTAACTCGTCATTTGTTAGGATCCCTTAAGCGACAAGCATCTCTTCGTTTCCACTTCCAGGGAATTTCATGAGAAATTGTTTTTATTTTGTGTCATACTAAAGAGTAGAACAAATATAAAATAAAAATAAAAATACTGCAAGTCGAAGAATCGTTTTCATCTAGACCGAATGCAAAGATTTCATCTTTATGTATATTTGCACTGTAAATCTCTATTTTGATTTTTAAATTTATTGAATGGATCTAAAAAAAAAATTAACGCGATATGCGCTCTTGCATTCACTTGAGCTCACCAACCGCTTCCGAAAATTACCAGCAAGAAATAAAATATCTGAGATATGGATTTGTGCTTTACTAGCTATGACCACTTGTGCAAATCTTCAACGTGCGCTCCGTTCTCCTATAACCTATTGATGATGGTGAATGATAGAGTCCAATCTAAGTGCAACGCATGCACTTTTTTCAGCTTCAAATACAAGCAATTGATTTCGACGTTGATTTATCGATGTAACGCATGATATGAAGAGGGAGGGATTTCCGTGTGGCATTCACCCTACCCGTCAGATTTTTCAAGAAATATGACATTAAGTTGATATGCAGAGTTGGTTATCAAGTTCACGAGGTGGGATTGTTCGTCAGACATACATATGCGCAAATATTAGCTCACCATAACGCACGTTCTTTCGAAAAAAAAAAACTTGCAGAAATTTATGAAGAGGCATTAATGGAGATATTGCATTGCATTGACCAATATGCAAGATTAAAGTTTTCTGCGTAATTTTCGGCATTACGATCAAGCATCAATTAGCAATCGAATGCTTGAGAAATGTGAGACTTTTGTTTTATCGCTTTGTTGTATATATGGAATAATGCTTTCTTATTCGGTATCTATTTGCATAAAACGTTTTTTTTTCTCGATTGGAAAGCAACAAGCCAATGAAATATCATAAACACCTTTGATTATATTTTTCACGTATGTAAATTTTTCTCCCGTTTTGGCACTTCAAAACAATCGATAGCGCGCAATAACTTTGCCTGCGGCAAAATTTCATAGAGCATTTCAAATCTTCAAGTGCCCGTCAGCAACAAGCACAGTGCTTGGTGACTGCTTGAAAGAATGCGAACAATTTCTCTGAACAACGTGAAGTGAAAGCTCAAGCTGTTTTCTGGATGGTTGAGATGTTTTCCTCACGCTTACCTTCGCCATCACTGACTAATTGTCCGCATTTGTGAAATCCGTTCGGCGAAGTGACGCCCAGTCCTATAAAGATCCCACTTATGATTTAAGTAAATAAATAAATAATTACCACTTCGAGAGTTAGAAGCGTTTATTAAAACCTTATGATGATCATATAGAAAGGCTTGAAAGAATGGTGTGATTTAGTGTGAAGGAGGAAAGAGAATGGGATGATTTAGGATACAATAAATTCCTGATTATACAAGATAGAGAAAGGTTAGATGTTGAAATATGGATTCTCAATGCAAGAAAGAAGCACATGGCATGTAAACAGAGGGAAGCATTTGGTTGTACGGGAATCGATTTTCAACAGAAGTGCTGTATAGCATATCTCAACTCCTTCTGGAGAAAAAAATCGAGTTTTAGACGATTCCTTTGTGATTTGCTTCTGAGGATTCATCATAGCAGTTCCCATAGACGCTATTCATTACGTTGCATCAAATATTAGTTTGAAGCGCATGTGAGTATGTGATGAACTTGTGTCTATAGAATGAATATCGAACTAAACAAAGCATTATTTTACCACAACAGTCATGCGTTAATTTCTCTACCTTAGCTTAAAGAAGCATGCTAGCTGGTTTAAAGTTTTCATAAGGTTGTAAATCTCTATGAGCCTTCCATTTTCACAGTGGAAATGTTAAATGACATTTTCCAGTTTTTAACGTTTGCTAGACGTGAACTATCAATTTGCATTCCAAATGATTTACTGCTTGAAAGATTTCCTCTTTTTTATATTGGCTCGAATAAAAAGAAATGGATAGAGAATAAAGACCTTGAAATGAAGGCAGCCGAAAATTTCTATGCTAGAACGAGCATAACTACAAGCATCTCCACATTAAAATTCCTTTCTAGCATAAAATCACATTGAGGAAGAATAAATGTCACGCCATTCTTTGTCCTAAACAAAAAGGCATCCCATAATCTTATAGGAAATATTTTGCAAATCCTTCTTAATTTGCGGCAAAAACCTACTACGAAACAGTAATTCAACAGCCAAAAACACTCATATCCTCATTAATGTTTGCGCTATTCATCACGTTTTTTTTTCTTTCTTGCAACGTTCATTGTGCCCTATTGTGTTCCAAGATATGTTTCTTTCATCACACCGTTTCAATGGTTCATTGATGTTGACAGACACTGGTCGAATGATGTTCTACAAAAAAAAAGCCATATCATGTGCAATATCGAGTAAATTTATCTCCGCTATCACTTCCGACTGAGGAATATTCTCCAAGTTGAAATATGAAACGTTATTTTCTTTCGTCCATCTTTCTAAGGAAGTGATCATTACTATCCAACTAATACATTAGTGAATATGTTTAGAATATGATTTTAAATTTATGTTAGTGTTTGCGTTGATCATTTTGTATGGTGCTTTACAAGAGGCGATTTTCACTCTGCACTCACGAGATGTGTTTTTATTGAATCGCCTTCGTGACCGTTGAATGAGAATTGAGAGCACGAACTCGCGAACTATATCCCTCTAAACATCAGCAAAACTTTTTGTCTGTCAGTTATATATGTGTCTAGATGTCACTAGCACGTAACGTTTCTAAGAAATATTCCTACAGCATTAAATATTTTCTCAACACAAATAATATGTACATGAAAAAATCACATCATCGCATTTCAACCATTTGCATTTGCATAGTTCAACGATATAAATGTTTTCGCGTGAATTTTTCGCTCCAAATATCAAATTCTAAAGGTTTTATTTTTCTTTGAAAATGTTGCCATAAAATCGGTGCTGAATCAATTGCAAATTCGTTTGAAAGTTGGCAATTTTTGAGTTGGCAACTTGCGAGAGAGTGTTTTTTTTTTTGCACAAAAAAGGTGATTTGAATGATTTGGCTATTAGAAAACGTTATTAGCGGCAAAAAAAAGATAGGGAATTGTTAAACATTCGCTTTTTATTTTTTTTTTGCAAAAATTTTTCATGTTTTTGCAAATTTAGAACCCTTAAATTTGATATCATATTTAACTGTTTTTTTTTGCAATTATCAAAATTTCTTACATCCTTCTACGCATTTCTAGTTTCTCATTGCGTATCTTTTCCAGAAAAATCCAAAGTGTACGAGTGATAACCTCGACTTGAGGCAATTGAGAGAGAAGCTGAAGACGAAATTCGGCGTTTGTGGTTTTAGTGAATTTGTTGAATCGATTTGTCTCAAATTGTCTTATTCCAATTTTTATGATTTGTTTAATTCAACGTCGATTACCTCAAGAATAAATGAGAGCGAATGAAAAGTAAATCACAATTTAACGCTAATTAGCTGATTATAATTATTTTCATTCATGAATTACCGGCTTCTTAAATTAAAAATACCTTCAATCACCTCACATTTATCGTTGTTAACAAATGACACCAATATTTTAAGGTGAATGTAAACCTCTGTTCTTATGATACGCCCATTGCAATTTTCTGGTTTATCATTAATAAAAATACAGAAAAACGCACTCAATACGGTTTTTTTCATGTGCGCAACCACAATACCCTACGTGTTTCTCAGAAAAGTTCTTACTAACTAAGGGAGAGGGGGAAGGGAAAAAAATGTTATTATATACCGCCTTTGAAAGCATCTTAGACAATCATTGTTCGTTTGTAATGTTGTAGCACATACCTCCTAGAGGTTGTATTCGATTCCGAAAAATATTTTAACACCAAGTATGGGGCAATTGCATATAAACTGACATTTGGAGATGTCAGTTTTACTAAGGTGCGGGATGTTGCGGCAATATTTCTTGCCTAACGATGCATTGAAAATGATCAAGTTTTTTATTTTGTACGATGAACCTTGACGGACGAAGGAAATTGCCGCTTGTTCACACAATTGGCCCTCATAATCGTGTCGGTGTGTATGTGTGCGTTCGATTTCTTAGCGCTTTACACAAAACGTTTCCTTTCGATGTCATTGCACTAAGAATTTCCTTCACTTATACAATCCGATTTTTGACTAACATCGGATTTTGTTGTTTCTATAGGTATGCAGGCAGCCATTCATGAACGATACAGATATCGTATAAGTGTTGATTTGTCTAATTAAACAATGGCACTTGAACCTTTTTTTTTTCAACAGTGTGGATCATCTGATGCTAGGGATCGGTGGAGGAGCATTGCTAAATGAGAATACTGTTTCCATCGATGGCTTCATCGACTGTATCCAAACGGAAGTAGTGGAGAAATATTGGAGAGTTTCAGGATTGGCGGATGGCTATAAATGATTGGCTGATAGTTGCATAAGAAAGTCCGTTTTCTTACTGCTTATCGCAGTGTTGAGCAAAATGAACTGCACTGAAAATATAAACTGGTCCTCTTTAAAGCCAGCAGATGGCATAACGGCAACACTGCTGATTATGGACAGCATTGTTTTAAAAAATTGGTGTTGGAGGGATTCTCTAATTATAATTTCTGGGATTATCACTGTTATCGCTGCTGTTATCGATGTTATTATTACTATTACTATTATTATTATTATTATTATTATTATTATTATTATTATTATTATTATTATTATTATTATTATTATTATTATTATTATTATTATTATTATTATTATTATTATTATTATTATTATTATTATTATTATTATTATTATTATTATTATTATTATTATTATTATTATTATTGTTATTATATAATATTGCTATTATCAGTGTTATTACTACCATTTATTACTATCATCGTCATTATTATTAATACTCTCATTATCATCAATATTCTATTACTGCTCCAATTTCTATTGTTTGTATAACCGTTATCTTTATTACTGTTATTCGATCATTGTTGTTAGTGCTTTCTTGCTTTCTATTATTTATTATCACTGTTATTTTTGCCTTGCTCGTCATGTTGCCAACAATTATATGCCACCTGTATGAGAGGTAATTTCACTGTGAAGTAAATGCCATCAAAGAGAATACACCAGAATTTTCCGTTTTGCATATTTTTACGTGAAAATTAGCAATGTTGAGAGCAACAAAGAATTAATCACATTTCAGCACCTATTAAATTTGATTTGAAATGTTATGAACAAATTTCTGTGTTGCGTGGTTTTCAAAAATTTCAATTACTATTTCTTCGAAAATTTAGCGAGAAAACAATTGAAATTTTTCATTGAATTTGCTCATCTGAATAATTTCAATGAGAGTTCACCTTCAGAAACAATTACTTCGAGGAAATAAATACTGCAATGGTATACCTTCCAGCTTTTCTATGGCTTACCTTCTCATCTGAAGACTATTATCAATTATTATATTATACTGAGCGCAGTGGTAGTTAGGTCAACGATATCCCGTTGTGCTTTATGAACATCCCACTTGATGTCATGAAAAAATAAAGACTGTGAACAGTGAATATGGAGCATTTCTAATAACCGACAAGCAACCCTTCAAAAACCTTCGTAGGAACTTTCTTGTTAGATTATATCCTACAATAAAATTTCATCGGCAAATACCGTTCAAATCCTCAATCTAACACGTCCAATAATGTCATCATGTTTAATACTACAAATGTGGCATTTACCAACTGTTGCAGCTTGCAAATATGGCTGCAACTAGTCGGTGAGGCTGAAAAATGTATAAATGACTAGCGAAATTGTTTGTTTGTTTATTTGTTTGTTTCGTTTGTGAGAGACAAACAGATCGAAGTAAGTAAGTCACTGATCTGATAATCCGATCATCAATGAGTGCTAAAAAGTTCTCTTCGCAAATACCGATGATTCCCTCATCGTTCAGCTATCGCAATTCCTAGGAATTTTATTCGCGTATAGTATGTATCAATTTCGGCGAAAGATATGGCAGACGTTTGCAAAAATAGACCAACTTATATAATATTGCATTTAGAGCACTATGTGAGAAGTTCGCTAAGAGTTTTCGTAGTTGTGCGTGTTCCAATCTTGCGCAAGTAATAAATAATATTCGCAAGGTGGTAATGTTCCTAAGGTGTGCTGCTGATCCAACCTGCGCAGTCATAAAGAACTCGTCTGAGTCTTATAGAGTATTTTTACGAAGCTAACTTTAGTAATATTGAGTCTTAGATAGCTTCTTTGAAAAACACTATGAATAGATTGCGAGCAATTGATATATGGCAGCTCTAAATTATTGCATAATCTCATAGGTATTAATAAGCTTTCAGTACCTTTGCTACAACGGAATAAAAGGAGAAGTTGAAACATAAAAATATGGAAAATTTTGATAACAAGGAGATAAATATTGCACCAAATTGTAATTTGCTCTTCCTGCGAGCACTTTTCAATCAATCGAACTACTCAGGTTTGTCCTCTACCTGTTTAGTACAGACGAGAGTTCATCCAGTACAAATGAGCACTGAAAATTAGGATATCGTTGAAAAAAAAAACAATAAAATCCTTTCTGGATCTGTACTGAATAAATTTCTTTCTTTTTTTTTCACTGCATAAGAATTGACAGTAATTGTTAACAACGATGAGTAGAAGCCATTTACTATATTGCATTTTATGCTTCATTCTAAGCGAAAAAATGTTCGTCGTCCTAGGAAGAATTACATATAAAATTTTTTTCATTTTACTAGCGGTAAAGGCTAAATATCTTCAGCGTTAGGAATTTTTCCTCTAGAATGTTTTGCCAACATTTGATCATATTAAGCTCGAAAATTATAGGTTTATAAGTTTTTTTTTGTCCAAAAAAAGCTGAGCATTGTCACTACTAAAGTCCTCGATGACATGACTGCATAACTGCATACGCTGATTTCTCGGACAAAATCTTTGCCTAAGCTGTTATTGGAAGGAATTACCTCAACTAGTATTATTACAATAAATTTTCACCTTATTTGCATTCATTATAACGAAAGAATTGTGATTGCGGTTGTCAATTATTTATTGTGAAACGGCTGTCAATTAAGACGTTTACTGTGAAGCGATCGCGAATAGCAAAAGAAAATGAAATTGACATGTTGTCATTAGTAAACCGATACGTCGACGTACTGAATGATGCGTATACCTTGTCACCAGATCGCAACGAAGAGTTCCGCTAAGTATTCCGATTGATCGTTGTGAGTTGAACAAATAATTTGATCTATATAAAGAATAACTAATTATAATTATTACGTAACATTCGTAATGATATTTTTATCTGCGAAAGTGGTATTTATAGTGACATAAAATCCTTTATCATTCCTTTTAGTTACATTCGAATTGACGTGCCTTTGGTTTAGTGCATATCTGACGCTTATCACTTAAACTTAATGTCATCTAACTTAATGTGCCTCAGTCATCGTCAGATTGATGAAAGCCCCGAGGTTTTTTCTAAGAGTATGTCCTTTTATATTATAAATTTGAAAAGCAACGGAAAGAAAATGAAAATGAAACGAAAACTTTGAAAATGGAGGCAAGAACTTTGAGAAGAAAATGAAAAACAGCTGCAAAGTAAAATAGTTTGGAAATGGAAAATCAGATGCCAACTAATGAATGAAAAGAAAATTAGATGTAGGCGATAGGATTCGAACGAATTCGTGTGGAACGATAAGATTTTGCATTTACCACCATTATCTGCATTTTTTGAATATTGTTTTTCGAATCGTTTGTTATGACACATTAACCGAAGATCGTGCGTCATATTTGGAAAACTCGGTGCCACGTACGACGACTTCTATGTGACGAGGTGAGACAGTGGTGGATTGTCGTCGACGCGTGTCCGTTAGTCGCAAGCGAGTGAAAACGATGTTTACTTAGCTCTAGCGGCTATTGTCCACTCGACATCCTCAGCCTCTGGTCAGAGCCACCCACACTCAGCAAACCGACCACTCAGCCCAGCGTACACAAATAAACTGGCTACCTTCACCTCACCTCAAAATCTCCTCGAACACTCCACTTTCACGGCGAGATAATGCGCTTGAATAGCTCACATTGCTAGGGATGACTTTGGTGCTCATATTCCCATCATTTACCAACACTTTTCGAGCTATTTTATGGAATCTATGGTGCTTTCCATATGAAGCATTAAAAGTTTTACCACTCTGCAATAATTGTTTCAACGATGTTAGGATACCTTCCTTTTAGCTCCATTCCAAACGCTTTTACTCAACAATTTCCGTGCATTTGAAACTTATCGTCATTTACTAATTCGTGGACGTGGACAATATAATATTTCGATATTAGCATCAGCGGCCACCAAATAACATCTTTCCATTATTCACTTGTCTATCGCCTTCCACTGCTTTCGTAATAGCGATTTGCATATTTGTGGCGTAATTTACTTATTATTGTTATGTTTTCTGTAAATATTTGATATATTTCATCGGAATATATTTGAATATCTTCACAATTTAACGTTACCAGTTTTTGGTCTTCTGAATATATCAAAGACGAAAATCTCAGTGATTTCATGATTTTAGAATATTTTAGAGTGGTTTATTTAAAACAAAAATATCGTTTAAATCTTCTTGATCCAAAATCTTTTATTGGCAGAGCTTTTACTTCGATTAGTGATGCAAATAAGGCCGCCCTTTGAAAAGTCTGCAAGAAAAAAAAAAACAAAATATTCTCATACAGGCCAGAAGAATTCCAAAAAAGTGACGAAAGCCTACGACCGCAACCTAGATAGATAAGAATAACTCAAGCTTTGCGAGTTTTGACGCATAGTTCAACGCTGACAACGATGAGATAGAAAGAGGAGACAAAAATCTTTCAATTTCGACTTTTACGATATGAATTTCTTCATTATTTTGATCATCGAGGATGTGCAACGATAATCGCAAATCAAGCTAAGAGAGATTAGCGATCTTCCGCAAATTGGCTAAGTTACAAGAAATAACATTGTTCATTTATATAAATTGTGATGCAAAAAGTGATATGATCAACGAGGTAAAAGTTGATTAGATGATTCGTAAATAATGAGTAAAATTGTTGTAGTGCTCATCGAACTCGACATTATGATTGCTAATGAAAATAAAGCATTTTAGTAGGGAAAAACTAATAGATGAAAGTAATAATGGATTTTTTTTTAAATCGGAGTTTCTTTAGTTTATCGTAGAGGAAAATTTTTTGAAAATTTAAAAAGTGAAATCAAAATTTTTCAAAATATAATTAGTAGCTGTTAAAATATTCACATATTTTTGATGGCTAATGGACAAAAGTAAATCGATTATCCGTTTATCTCATTATCAATTTCGAAAACTTTGCATTCGTTTTTTTTTTTTTCTTTTCCACCCACCGATTAATTGAATTTTCTTTAGGAATATTATGCACATATGTATAGCATTGATTGAATATTCCGTATTTATCGGCGATTGTTTTTTGGGTGGGAGGAGGCATGGAGGGAGGGGGGGGGGGGGGGAGAGGAGGTTGAAATGAAATTTTTCGATTGATATCGCAATATCGCTATCTCTGCCATTTCCGCTACACAATCTTTCTATGGAATTAATGAAACCTTTTGTTTCATCGGTATTCGCGTTTTTTTTTTTTTTTTTTTTGAAAATGAAATCAATTATAAATGATTTATTTTCGGTTTTGAAAGTGTCACGAGAAATCTCTATATATCGATGCTAAAAACACTGCAAAAATTATATCAATGTCTAATAAAGGCACCTATTGAGATTAAATATTAAATGGCGATTATTAAGCGTTGATTTACGTGCATAAAGAGTTCTTTGAAAATTTCGCAATATAATTTTTATTAGAATTGAGCGTATTTCCGATAAATTGTATAGAATTTCTTAAGAAATTTTCCACTTATAAAAGTTACAAAAGAAATTTTCCGCTCATTCATCTATAAATAATCTGTTAGAGAATATGCATTTGTGCATATGGAGCGCTAAATTTTGGAATTTTCGTTTGCTAGAGATGTAAAATTTGAGTAAAAGTAAGCAAATGTTCTAAAATTTTTGTGTCAAAACTACAGAGGACGATTTTTTTTTCGAGATTTCATTGAGCTGTTGAGAATTTTCGAAAATATAAAAGGTGATCTTCCGGCATTTCAAACATTTGAGAAAATTATCTAATTACCGTATAGTTTATGAAAATATCAATCATGAGCACCATGAACTTTTTTGCTTGAAATATGGTTGAATTTTAGTGGTTACCATTTTCCGATGACTAGAATTCGAATTCCCTTCCAAAAACAATATATATAGTGTCGAAACTTAAAACTTCTTGGGCTTTTTCAGCATCAGTCATTTTTCAATCTTTTCTGCTCTTTTCAATCAATCTTACTGCTAGAAGATATTTGAAACAGTTTCAGAATCAGGAAAAACATTGCGAGAAACTGAAAGCTTACGGGAGGAAATTCTCTATTTACATCAGAGGGAACAAGGAAGTATACCTTGTGGTATAATATCTACCTTCAAAAGACCTTCTAAAATAGTCACTTCATCGCGTCAATCAATTTCATAAAAAACTAAATTTCATTTAAAAAAAATATGCGTTTTTGTGCCTTTTTTTTTGCTCCGAGACGAGACAAACTGTTTATTGTTTTCGAGAATTGATATTTGCTAAGCGAATTATAGCAGTGGGATGTCTGTGAATATGTGCGCATGCCTGAATGTCCACGCCAGCAGTTTCATTTCGAGAACCTTACTAAAACTAGAGTTGATGTCAATGTTGTAGTATGTATGGCGCTTCACGCAATCCTTTATGGCGATCGATCAAATTTAACTGAAGTTGTAGATATTTAAATCTGTAAAAAAAATCTCGATCTAACTTATGTTCATTGATTTTTTTTTTCATTCAAGCAAACTGAACTGCACAATAGCAGGTCATTTGTAGAACATTTGTATGTGTGCGCTCGCATAAATTGAAACAAGAGAACATTACCACGCATATATTACTGTTTGCTGGTAAATTACGAGGCTGGCTGCTGAAGCGAATGTCATGTTGGCAAAAACAACTTTCATCGCCTACTTCTCCACTAATTTTAAATCCAGTATCACAGAGGTAAGGATGGTATTTGCTTAAGAATGATTGTAAGCAGATATGGTGATATCCAGAATCATGTTTCAATGAAGTTTTATTGGAATAATATGAGCGCTTGGCAAAATTTTGCTTGCAATTTTTTGTCTCACTCAAACTTTGACAAATGCATAGAAATTCACCTTTTTCCTTATCATTTAAGCATCACTTTTCCATTTTTAGCTTGCCTGATATTTATCGATGTTATTTCTGAATCAATAAGTGTCAAATATACCTCTCCTCTAAATGTCAACGGATGTCCCTAAATTCTTCCATTGAACATTCAGCAATATTTTTCTTGTTTCCTTATTTCCTCGCTGCGTCGTCTTTGTGGTTCACATACCAGTCATGCTTCTTCTATTTTAAAATGCCCCATGGTGTTGTCCCGAATGTCAGAAGTTAACTGGTTAGTCTTTGAGAGCATAAATCCATAACAAAATGGCAAAATTTTTGATTTACTTGGTCAATGCGAAAAGCATAGATTCAGATTTAACTCTGATTTTCCTAGATGGTATGAATGTGACATTGCTGATTTCGAGATGCCCTTTGAAAGGAAGCTTGTGAGTGCATGAAATCGAAATCCGATTGCACATTCTAGTTCGAGTCATTCCCAACCAATAATGTCTGGCATTTTGTAGACTCCGTACGAATTTTGTTTGAAAATTTCTATAATTTTATGAAAAGTAGTAAGAAAACTCCTCTCGGCTTTTCGAAACTCAACGATGTTTTTTGCCGATATCAACGTCTATCATGTTTCGAATAATGTTTACAGTTTTATTGGTAATTGTAAATGAGGTTGAATATTTCCATCATGCATTGTTTTGACGCTTATACTTGCTATTGCATACGCTATTGTATATGAGTATTGTTACTTACTCGCTATTGCATATGAGTCGTTGTAAAGGGTTGAATATTTCAGAGTTAAGGCGATAGCCAATGCAAGAGTGTTAAACACTTGTGCACGAATAATTTTCACTGAATTCGTCGTCAAATGGATTCCATTTTGCCATTACTGAGGCTGCTAATAGTGATAAACCTGTCTCTAGCACAGGTACTTCTTAATAATGCTATTACGCAACCTTTTCGAATGCCATCACATCACGCTCCAGTGTTAAAGGTATGACTCTATATTTATTTCAACTACGCATTTGATTTATTGTTTCTTCAAGAATATATATATATATATATATATATATATATATATATATATATATATATATATATATATATATATATATATATATATATATATATATATATATATATATATATATATATATATATATATATATATATATATATATATATATATATATATATATTTGGGCTTATTTTCTCCATTGATGCAGGTGATGTGTTCATAACTCTTGAATTTTTATAAAATAGGATGTGTTGATATTATAATATATAAATGCAGCACTAGACTATTCATAAATTGCTCTCATCAAATAGAAGAAAACTCTTTAATTTCCTTATACTTTCATTATGGACAGTCGCTTTTTTTAAGGAAAAGAGATCGGCAATTCACTGTCATTGATCGCTAATCTATCTGACTTATGCTAAGAAATTTGTGTTGAGAATTAACGGTGATTAAAGCAAGATGCATTAAAAATACAAGCATATGTATAATCAGTGCTGTTACTATTACTGCAATGGATTCTCTGTTTCTGGCGAAGGAGCGCTAGGGTGTTCGCCTTGACTCTAGCAATAGTAACTGCTATTCAAAAACGATCGACATACGCAACAAATTACCGTGCAGTACTGGGCACCTGCAAAACAGCTAATTTTGGAAAACATAGCACAATTACCGAAGACGCTGTTTAGTTGATGACATTTGAACGCTTGCTTGAAATCAATCTAGAGAGCCTAATATTAGAAATGATAAACTTAACGACTCGATTATTTTAAAGGTACCGTCGTCCGAAGGATTTCTGCCAGAATCAGCAGAAATGGGAACCACAGTTCGCGTTTCCCCGTCACCACATTCCGAATCGCTGCAGATCATTGTTCAAGATGAGGATTTAGTAAGTTGCAATTTGCGTCTCTAGAAATAACTTCCTCAATACAAATTGATGGGAGTAATGTTGCTAAATCAAGCTCGCGTGCTAGTAGTATTCGATGCATGAAGAATTGAAAATTCCCAACGAATATTTTCATCACTGAAAGTGGGGAGAGGGGATTCGAAGGCGCATGGGTTCAATGAATATAAATGCGTTGTAAGTGAGGAATAAATTAGTGGAGCAGCATGCTGAAAAAGTTTGGTTATATGCGTTTTTAACCGGACACTTTCAATAATCAATTAAACAAGTTGCTACTCAGTGATACAATATGAAAAACAATATCTTCGTATTTGAGCTTAATCACCTACCCATCTGCAGAAATGCTTCATTAAAACGTTCAATTTCTTGCGATCTAATCGGTGTTAAAGTTTTGAAAATCTTCAACACTTAAAAAAATATTGCTTCTTTCAAATCTTTGCGATCAGTGTGGAGACTCCTTTCCTATGCATTGTTCCTTCAAAGTTCGTTACTCCAACCTCATTGGTTACAGAGTATGGTCATGCAAACGGCAAAGCACACAGAAACATGCATATATGTGCATTGACTGGAATGGTGTCGCCACTGTGTGCTATAGCAAAACAGTTTTGTAGAGGCACATAAATAAAGAGCGTAAATAACGAGAATATTTCATTCGCTGAAGCTCCTTGTGGAATCAGGAAGGAGTGAAGGAGAGTTTAGGGAGAGAGGCGTTTTCAGCTGCTCACATACAAGCTCGCCTCGGCAATATTAGGCTCTCAAAAAAAAGATGTTAGCCGTCCATTTCGTGGCACTTCGATCTCTGTGTGACTTCAGCATCATTTCATTCAGCTGTTGAAATTTGAAAGCTTTTTTTTTCTATTGTTACATGCTCACCTAAACGAATGAAAAATATGAGCACAACCGACCTAAATATTGCATCGTTTTTACTAAAGTTTGTGTTGACAAGAGATAATCGAAGGTAAACAATGGAGAAAACCCGTAGAATGTTTGAAGGAAATGTCCTTCAAAAGGTCGAATATTCCTAAGAATTATTTGCAGTGCGCGTGCAATGTGCTAAATCTACTAAGGAATCAAAATGAGGTAAAGATGAGGCATCATTAAACTAATTACCTATTCCCCTCAAGTGTGATCATGCTTCTGCGCATTTTTTATGTGTGAAGTAACCTGTTTATCCAGTTTGCAATGGTTTTTCTGATGGAAAATCCTGAATGCATGTTGGGGAATGCTGTGATTTGCGGTGTTTCTTTCTAGAGTGTTTAACTTATGATTTAATTTTAACTTTAACTGACATACTGAATGTTTAACTGATACAGCAGGATTCTTACAAATATAGATTGTGAAGTTATTTCTGCTTGATGTTTCTTTCTAGGAATCTCTTCATGAAGAAATGTGATTGATTCTTACCGAAGTACCATGATGAATATTATGAGCGGCTTTTCTAATGAAACTATTGAACGCAGACTTTTGTTGATCACTTGGAAACAGGCTGTTGCACGCCTTCCGGAAAAGGGTTGTTCGGCACAGAAATGGGAAAGCTTCTAGAATACTACTGCTTAAATCATGCATTTATTTTTATTCTTCCTGCTCATTCATATTTTGCTGTACAAGATCTCAAAAGCCATTTTATATGCAATCTTCAGTATAACTAAGAATTTTCTTTCTTCTATTTTCCCTTCCTTTATTCCCTTTTCAGCTTCGAAATATTTTCTAATTTTTATCACTACTATCGTTCTCCTGTTTTAGAACATCTACATTTTCTGATAAGCAACGTTTGTGCAATCCGTCTACCTAAGGGTCGCACGCTTTGTGGTTTGGCATAACAATCGTTTTTCGCGCTAACCCACAAAAGTTTTTTGCTCTCCGTATTGACAAGGCATCACACCACCATCGATTCGAATATATAATGATGTGATAACTCGAAAACCTGCTGCATTTCTCTCAAACCGGCATGTAACGCGCAAATCAGCAATGCAATTTCTTGATCGGTTTTTTTTCGGACATCGTTTTTGTTTCACCATTATGAAAGTTGTACGTGAATTGATAATGTCCTTTTCGAAATATAAGTATTCGCTAAGAAATTTATCCAAAATCTTTTCGAAACCGATAATAGGAGTCTTTGACTCAAATGTTTCACAATAAGTTGCTAAAGAATATGCTTGTTTAGTTGTCTTAAGTATGCAGCTGCTCAAAACATGTTTTTGATGATTTGCTATTTGAGTAACATGCCTCTTAAGTGCGGCACATAATAGCACTACATTCCTAGCACAACCGTTCGAATTTCCAATGCTTCCATAAAATACAGATATAGGAATGCTTTATGGTTGCTATTCGAAGCAGCTGCTAGACAATTGTACACTCCGAGAAAATCCATAATATTTGGATGGATGATAAATGCATCGAATTTTGATAAGCATTCCTACTATTTTCGATATCTTTAAGCTTTCCGCGAGTTCAAAAATTTTTGTATCGATTATAGACTCAACTGCTCTCTGTGTGAAGAGAAATTGCTCAGGGTATCATACGAAATTTTCGCAGAAAAAAAAAAACGAAATACTGAACTTCTTCACTTGTCGGTAAATTCCTCATCAGCTAGTTAATTGCGACGGTAGGTATATCAATTCTTCAAGTTTAATTTGACTAGTTTTGTGGTCGCGTTGATAACAGCTCGCAGGCTTAATTTTGATTAGATTTTTGCTCATAAAATTGTGTTTGGCTTTTTCGACATACAACTATCGGAATAGTTCACTTTGCCCCTCCCTAGCACGCTAAAAGATTTTGCAGTACAAACGATGCTCTGAATAGCTTCCAGAAATGCGTTGTAGAAATCTGGGATCTACTTCTTTCCGACATCCTTAATGTGTCCACTTTTTCAGCTTCTAAGCTACGTCTGAATCTTTCCGATCTAGGTACCACTGCTTCTACTTATGTCATAGATGTCTATTCACCCAAATTGTAGTTTTGCGAAAGTTTTGCTCATTTTTGTTGTTCATGCTCACATATTTTTGTTAGTCTTCCCACTTCGATGTGCTAAAATAAGCGAATAAATAAATAAACAATAAATAAATAAATTTCGACACTTTCAATGCAGATGGAGATTCGAACAACAAATAATAAACTAATAAGTGGTCGTTTTTTTTTTACCTGTCAAATAGAACAAAAGATTCGTTGCGTTTCCATATGCTTTTACTGGTTACATTTTGAAAACAATTGTCTGTGCATAATTGATTCCTTGTGTGTGTAATGAATCATCTACCTCTGTCAAACCAACGCATGTCCTCTATTTGACTTTCAAGAATGGTATAAAACTTGTAAATTTTTCTTTATTTAGAAATCTGGAATGGCTGCAGTAACATATGAATACATCTTGACTGGACTTGGTGCAACAATTTTTGCGGTCGATCAACAAGGATATGTTTATTTGAATGCACCAAGTGTGGACGCCGATCCGCCTAATCCATCCTCATATGAGCTTATCGTGCGTCTTTTTTTTTCTTGAATTCCTTTGATATAAGAAATCAGTCAATGCTGATAAGCTGCATAAGAGAATTGGTAACTCTGAACATTTTAAATTTATGTCCTCGTAGAATTACTTGAGAATGTTCTAATCACATGACGTTAATAATATTTAAGAATTTAATTCACACCTTCACACCTGTGTTTTCAAGCAGGTAATATTAGACAAAGTGATATCACAAATTATGATATCACAATCTATGACCAACAGTAATGTTAGATGAAGGTTCAGACTTCTGTTTGCAACGAAAAATGAAATAGCAAAGGTATATATCACGTATTGCTGCAATGAAATATAATTTCACAAAACATTTCATGCTAAATATTTTACTCATTTATCTTCAATTAGCATATGCATCATCGAGTATAAATTTGAATTTCTTTCCGTTTACTCGATGCAATTTCCGAGTTATATAGTTAAAAAAATATTAGAATATTTGAATTTTATTTTGAGATTCGCTCAAGAAAGCTCGTCGATAAACTGGAATCATTAGCAATTTTGTTGTGTTGATTTGCAAAGTATTTATTTTTCATTAAATGTAATGTGAAAAGAAATGCAATGCCCTCATCGTTTGTTAATAGGAATTTATCGAAATTAACATATGCAGATTGAAGCACGAGAAGTGAATACGACACCGATTCGAAGTAGCGAGCCAATTAAAATAACTATTCATATAATCGATATTAACGATAACGTTCCAACATTTTCCTCATCAATTTATATGGCGAATGTTTCTGCGAATGGTCGTAATCGACCTGTCATTGAGGTAAGAAGCTCTCGTATATCAAATCATCCCTTTCAATGATCGATTACAACGTTGGTGATAGTTGAAGCGTAGAAATTTGATAGCTGATTGGCAGAGATTTCCGGAATATGTGGAAAAAGTTCTCTTTTTCTAAAAAAAAAAAACATTTAAGTATAAGAGGGAAATACATTGATGTTGCAAGATAGTCGAGATGCTCCTAAAATTATTATAAGATCCACAATTGAAAACTGCTCACGAATAAAGTTGAGGCTTTAGGCTTTTAGCAAAAGTTAACCGCAATACAGGACTACATCTTATAGTCGCCAATAGGAATCAACTGAAAACATCGGCGGTAAAAGTGTTGCCGTGATCTTTTCATAATCTTACGTCTAATTTATGTTCATTGTGATGGCACGTTTCGAAAATACATAAATTCATAGAACACTGTTGTTTTATATTGTTTATAAACAGTGAAGGTGATCCTTATTTCATTTACACCTCAGTAATCGGCGAGGTTTTCTTTATGTTAGTTTTCCATAGGAAGCTTATGCTCTGAGACTTTCAACAAGGGCTTATCTTTATTTACTTCAGCGGTACTCTTTAGTACTTTAATTTTACGACTTTATTCGTCAAATATATACCAATCATTGCCCATCATCTGCCATTTGCGCCATTCCCAATAGCGTTGTTGAAAAGTTGTAATGGATGAACTGTTTCCATGTCGATTAAAAAGGTCACAAAATTTGTTGGTAAAAACAAAAACAATTTGCCATTGCAAGAAATGCAATACGTACCACCATTCTTTTATTGCATTATCGTTGCATATCTGCATTCATTTCCCTGGTGATTTTTTTTTTTGCATTTTCGCTAATAATGTACGCCATGCGTTATTCTATATGATGATGTTTACACAGATTTGAATATGCAGCATTTTTTGAGTGATTTCCATATTTTTGAGAAATCTTTGAAAAACATATTTCAGTATAGTATAATATGCAAATTCATCCTATTACTATGATCACATAAATATGTTGATGTTTATTTGATTGACTCGCATCTATACAAATTAAAAGGTCTCAATTTGAAGATATTCGCAGTGGATAACGATGCAGGAAAATTCGCCCATATCGAGTATAAAATAGTATCGGTAACGAATGGTGCATTCGGCAATTTCTATTATGATTCCGATTCGAAACAATTAATGGCTATTGGACAACTTGTACCGTCTGAGAAATATGAGGTCACACAAAATTTAGCACTCACCTTTATCAACACAATTGTCTCTATTGATCGTTATCATTTTATAGTATACTTTATGCTTTTTTGTAATGTTTGAACGTATATACATAATGCTGAAAACTTAAAAATTACATTACTGTAAAGGAAGATAAAAAGTTGAAGATGAAAAAAGTTCAATATTTTCTATTATAAGGTCACGATAGTTTTAGGGATTCTTATTGCGTTATAACGAATGAATTATGTTATTTATTCGATCAGTCGAATTCAATCGTTCCATAGAGTTGGCATAATTAGCAACAAAAAAAAACATTATTTGCAAGATTATAGATAGGGACTTAATGGGGCCTTTTGAAAAAAGCTTCATGTGAGCTTTTCGCTAATCTTCTGCTCAGTTCGCATAAAAATTTCAAAAAGGCCGATTTGCAGCAAACATTGCTCTAAGGCCGATTTGCAGCAAACATTTCTTGAGCATATATCAACAGTGCTGTTCTTCCGAGAACATCAGCTACAGCTAAAACTTTCGGTGAATTAACTGTATACGGCGACGAAAATTTATAAACATCACATATTTTGCGCAAATTGCAATAAATCTTCGAGCTTTCAAGTAGACGTTTAAGCACAAATGTTATGACATGCCAATAAACGATGTAGTTAAACAAACTAATAGGAGTTTCTTCGGTTGAGTGTATTTTTCTCGAATTTTTCATGTAAAAGAGCGATTTAGGCGCTTCTGCCCTAATGTGAAAAATTGTGTATTGTTTTGGTGGTTGACCATTTGGTGATTGACCAGTCATAAGTGGGATTGAATTTTTCGATTTGAGAGTGAAGAAATATTTGATAATGAAGTTAAATTTATCTGCTAATATTATAAATAATGAACAATAGTTTAGGTTGTACTAGAAGCGAGAGATGGTGGTGGCTTATGGAGTCAAGCAAAAGTTATTGTGCTCGCAACCGAAGACTCTTCGCAACATTCGAGGAATAAAGTGGAAAAGTTCAGTGAATTTCCGGTTGGACCAGCATTGCCTGATTCCTCTGAGCTTTCTGCAGCTGGAAACATGGCAGCAGGTGAAGGTAAAGAAATAATTAATATAAGAAGCTAATTTAACGCCATAATATTTCGTTTGAAATTTCCAAGAAATTAGCGATCTGTGTCACTGATTCTCAGGGGGTTTTGATATTTCTGTTCATTTATCTTTAAGTTGAGAGTATTTTTAATAAGATCTTTACTGGTGACTTTGGTCAGTATATTCGTAATGTTGCTCATGAGTTTAAGGTTTACGAGTTAATTTAAATTGATCTGTTTGCATTGCAATTTCCACTTGAAACTGAAACTGAATTGCGATCGATTAAATTGAAAAATTGCAATCGAAGTAATTTGCAATTTCGTAAAAGTTTATCGTTAAAATAATCACATCCTAAATTTTTGTGAATAGAATCTTCGAAATAGTGCACCAAAATGTTCATGATTCCCTTCGGAAGTGCAATATATTTCACTTCAGAAGTGCAATTTTTTTAGCAAGCAATGTTGGTTTATGGTGTAAACCCTTATTTTATTGCTTATGGTTTAAATTCGTGGTTTAATGCATTGATATTTCCCATATTCCAATGCGTTTATTGCAAATAAATTATGATTACTCACAAGGGAGGAAATTATTTGATACACTACTACGGCACTACTTTGCACTTGATTTAATCGGAAAACTTTCAGTAATTACGAAAGAACCGCATCGTTTCTCATTTGATTTGCAATCAAAAAAAAAGCATTTCAAAATTTCGCAGAGATTTTGCACCTCTTTGAAAAGTTCCACGCAATTTAAAATCAACGAAATTTGAAAATGATTTAGCAAACGATTTGAAGAATTTTATTTAGCGTCAAGTGAATCAGTTCAAACATTTGTGACGGAAATCAGTGAAGCAACACCACCACATTCAATTGTTCTAACTCTTGGCGTAAGTATTTTCGAGGTTTTCTAGTTTTTGCAATTCTCAATTTTATAAGCTTCTTCATTCAAATGAAATATTTTAGAAAAATTAAATAGAAACCTATAAAATTTAATTAACGCTATGCTTTATTAATCTGTAATCATCGTGATTCTTATAATTTTGAGGTTCTCTATTTGTAGCAAAAATTTCCATCATATATATAAGTTGTCGTAAAAGAATCTACACCTATCAAAACGCCCTAAGCTTCCTCCCTAAAGAGATAATATTGTAACATTTAGTTCCGAAATAGTCTTTGCTTTTGACTTTCCATTTTACCAACGTTGTTTTTATCGAAAAAAAGACTGATCGATAGCACGTGTAACAACGGTTTGATGTAGTTAGTGTTGGTGATGGATCAGATTTGGTGAAAAGAAAGCTGTCCAACAAGGGTTAAAATTCATAAAGGTGGTCAGTCGCTGTTCAGGATGCATTCTGTCAGTTTGTAACAAAATAATGTTCCTTTTTGATTGAGAGCGATTAATATCTTAAGTGAAGACCAAGATCGCAAAATTCTGTGTAGATTGAGTTTGCGCAATTGTGTTTGCCATCAAATTGATATTGAGTTTGATATCAAATTGATATAGATTGAGTTTGCCATCAAAAATTCTGCGTAGATTTTCGATCAAAATTGAGTTTGCGCCACTATATAGCTCTCGCTGCTAACTGGCGAGGACCACACAGCGGCGTGTGCAAACGGGATACTCCTGTGAGTTTGTATAATAAGTAAATATGCAAACTAGCTCATAAGTGCTGTTCGTTTAGAAAAGAGAAGACGAAAAAAGTTTTACGAACGTGTGGCGTGGCAAAAAATAAGTAACAAAGGTGCAAGCGCACACATTTGCCTACTATGAAGAAACGAGCACCGTAATGAATGAAAGAGCGTGCACGAAGCTACACAAATGTGCACCTTCTATAGGCTTGCCAGATTCGTATCAAAGAGGAAAACTATCGGGTAGTGGACAACCATTGTTGACGGCAGCGGGAAACCGGTATATGTATATGTTGTTTAGTTATCGAACCCTGCGATTGACAGGTTGATCGACTGCAATTCTTTGTGCGCTTGGAAATTTGCAGACACATTAGAACAAAGGCCGTTTTCTTATGTAAGCATGCATTTGTCAAATTTCAACCCCGAATCGCCTGATCCATGTCTTGACCAAATAGGTTATAGAAGTTTTATACCAGCAACGTTTTCCTTATACACCGCTCAGGTAGAATGAAGACAAATCATTTTTGTTAAGAGGTTTTTTTTTAATATTCAGCATATATTTCTATAAATTGTAGTGTTGAATGTCCATCTGAATTGAATAGAAGAAAAAAATGCACCTTTTGTTAGCAACTTTAACACCCCACTTCCCTAATGTTTGCATCGTTGAGCGGAATGATTTCGGTTTAATGACTTTCATCCCTGTCACCGAACGTGTGTCAGAACTACAAAGGAAATGATGGCAATAGTCATGTGGTTTCAATTTGCTCCATTTCATCTAAATATAGCACGTCTGGCAATGCCACCTTATAACTAAATACCTGATGCGTTCAGCATATTGCTGGAATTTATTTCCGGTGTGCCGCAGTTTTAGGTGAATGAGGGCTTACGAAAGTTTTTGATATTTAGCTACCTTTCCTCCTTATTCTCCACCAGAATTTCGCATATGTCATCAAGCTAATTGCTATTTTATGGGTAATTTAGCTATGCAAAATATTTTCTTTTCAGTTTTATCTTTTATAATAACCGTGTTTTGTGTTGTTTAGGATGATGCTATAAAAGGACGAGTCTTTTTCACTATAACTGGAGGAAATGAAGCCGGAAAATTTTCAATAGACGAAAACACGTATGTTGCAATTTCTTTCCTTTTATCAAAACATAGAATACTTGCTTGATTTATTCATCAATGAGGTGGAACTTGAATATATTTGCCGAATTGAGCTCAAAAATAATAGTAATTAGTGCAATCTCATAGAAGACCAGAAGCTAATGGCAGTGATCAGTATCGAGGCTACTACATTCAAAAGAGTTGAGCCATGCAATGAAAATTGACAAAAGCACTGCGCCTCCATTTGGCTATTCTCCTTTCACTTGCTTTCTTGTTGTGCTTCTGTCGACACCTGATACACCAGTTTCAACCTCTGTGATCTTACGGTTCATACCGAAGGTAAAACTCCACTCTTTTCTGTAAGCTGCCTACTGTTTTCAAGTTTTCTGAACCAGTGCTGCATGTTTCTTCACGAGAAACGCTAAGGCGCTTTCCCTTTTGAACGTATGACCAACAATATTTGCACTGAATAATTTCATCAATCAACTAGCACTTAAACAAGTATCTTTCATGCAGTAGGTGTCTAGATAACGTACTCCGGTAGGTAGTAAGCGGCAGAAACGTTATTGGCTCTCTGACTTAGAGTTGTATTTTCGCGCAATAATTAGACTCATTTGATAATCACTTAGGGGGCAGCGCGAAACATCAAAAATTGAAGAAGCGCCCATTCTCTGCACCAATATTCCGATCTTCCTTGTTACCACATATTTTAAATTTACGGGGAACTTAGTTGACCTTTATATTGCGATCGCCAAACTGAACGAAAGATATTTTTATATGAATAAAATGAAATTTTTTTTTAAAATTTTCAATGATTTGAAAAAATCCGCAATGAATTGCGCGAAATAATCACATAGGCTATGAATAGAAAATTACTTACTGCGTTAGCTTTTTTATTGTTGTTTTAAGTAAGCGAATTATAAAGTTTGCTTTCTTTTCAATGTATTTCAATTTTTTTTTCTTTCAAATTTCTTGCAAGTTTGCAATATTCGCAATATTAGTTAAATTATTTCTCTGATATTTTCAGATTTGCTTTCGTTATATTTGGCGAAATCATACGTTTATTGTTGAAACGCATAGGAAATCGATTGCATTTATATGGAATTTATTGCAGAAATAAATTTCAGAGGCACAATTATGACTACAGCGACGTTCGATAGGGAAACCACACAGATGTATAACTTACAAATCGAAGCAAGATCATCGCCATCTAAACAACATCTCTATTGGACTGTTGTGCAAATCGCAGTTTTGGTTGGTTGTTATTTATCATCTTTCAATGCTTTCTTCAGGTGTAATCTCGGATTTCTCGTCATCTTTTCCTTATAGATGGTTGTTGTTTTTTTTTTTCGCAGAATGTTATCCGGTTGAGATCGCACTCAAAAATAATGTTTAATTTTTTAACTGGTGCAATATTTTCTGCATCATTTGCTTTCATTCTCCGCTTATTGCTGTTCTGCTAGTGTTAACGAATCGCGAAAATATACAGAAAGCGCGATATAGAATTCAACACAATATGTGCTCTTTAGAAATGCATCAATCAGGCTGATCGATTCTCTATATACTCAAAAACAATGATGCGTCAATAATATGTACATCTACTTTTTACTGTTCCACACGCATAAATTTCTCCTTTCTATGCTGTTTTATAATGTTACAATCTATAATCCTAGCTCCAGTGAATCTGCCAGATAGACGTGTGCATATGTCGTAGTACGCTCAGAAATGACTTTTATCTCTTGCACTTCGATAGTAGAAATTTTTGAGAGCATATGAAATGAATCTTTTTCGATTTTTTTTTACCTGAGCGGTCGAATCAGGTACGGTACGAGAGTGTAGCTATGCGTTTTTTTTTTGTCTAAATTCTCCAGTCATAGAAGTGCTTGTCAAATAAGCAAAATGCGAAAGCGCAAATTATGCGAATCCATCAGACTCTATTCTTGAGCTTTCTTTTCAATATTTTCCTTCACTATAGCTGGTTGAGTGAATTAAAAACTATTTATATCGTAAGTTGCTATAGTTGTACCTCTATACAACAGAGCTACACTATTACTATCGATTCTTCTTATTTAGATGGAAGCTGGTGAATACCGTTCGCTGAATTTCTGTTTTTTAATTTAAAATATTTTTTAAATCATCTTTTATATTTTCATCTCGATTTATAAAAGATGCTCATCACTTGAGTTGATTTCGGGTATTTGCAGTGCGTTTGAGTGATTTCGAATAGCTTAGAAATGACATTATTTATAATTGATAAAATTAACTGCAAATGACAAAAATTAACTCAGTAATTAGAAGCATTCGCACAATAATTTTAATCAGTTGAAAATAAAATCAAAATGTGAAATCTCTCTCACTATTATCGTCGCAATTTTTGTTTTATTGCCGATAAAAACGAGCTCACAGGAATAGCATACTGGAAAAAATGGTGCACTTTTTAGCAAGGCTACTCAATTCCATCCTTGAGGCAATATGGATATCTTCCTTATATACTAATGTTGCTATTTGCAGAATCATTCATTCGGTGTTGTTGATGGAAACCGAGCGGTACTAATGAAGGATTTGATTTTCCTTAAACTATCAAGAAAGGGGTTGTCACTTCATAGAATTTATTATCAGCTTACAAAACGTAAGAATTAGATTACTTTAAAAACACCGTTGAGAAATTTTTTGCAGGATGTGAACGATAATGCACCGGAATTCGTTGATCCGAAACCTATTCGTCTACAAATCGATTTAAGCAGAATGAAGGAGCTGAAATCGGATATGGTAGTTGGACGAATTACGGTACGTGATCCGGATTCACAAGACAACGGTCGAATCGAACTGCGCATCTTACCGCCAATGGATAGGTTAGACACCCTATGAAGATATAGTTTTTAATCGTATTTTCTGAAATGCTGTCCTGTAACAAAAATCCACAACAATCGCCTGCGCAAAACAGCTTAGTTATAACAGGAGCAACGGTAGGCATAGCGCTGTCGACTTCCCAGAAATATCGTAATCGCGCGGACTTGAAATGCTTCTTCAGGTAATTCGAACTCTCCCACTTATAACAATATCGCAATAAGTAATTGCAGGCTTTTCACAGTGAACAACGATGGTTTGGTAACAATCAATGGTAATGTTACCAGTGCTCATTTTGGAGAGCATCGAATTGTTTTCATCGCTACCGATCACGGTGATCCACCATTGGAATCAAGAGCAGATGCGATCATTACGGTCAATGGCATCGACTACACGGAAAGATCGATGACGGTTAGCGAGTGTTTTATTTCTATCAGCTAAAATTTGCTGACACTCTAAAAATAGGAAGAAGAGGGGGAGGCGTAATAGCCAACAATCTGATGAAGGCAGCTAGTTGAAATATTGATAGACATCAACGAACTAAATGCCATTTTTGCTACAGTCGCATTAACTATTGACGCATCTGGCGGCGTTTTTGAAGATTTGGCTAGCGATTAAACCTCAAGAAAATGACAAACAGAAGGACGATAGTCTTTCAAAGACCTCATATGGATATCTGTGATTCTGACATCTTAAATAAACGTTCTACCCAAAACGAAGAAGTATCTCACAACAAGATATTTTATTTAATTTTTTTAAACACCGTTGCCAGAAGGAAACCACCCACTGTAGTATGTTCTAGCCCTTTACCCAACAGAAAACTGAGATATGAGCACATTTCGTAGAATCTCATAAGCAGCAAAGCCGAACGACTCCATCCATGTTTTCAGTAAAACGATGAAGCCATCTATATGGACGCTTAAATCTTTCACTATTTTTGAGTGTCTTTCGAAACTGCCATGCAAAAGTGCATTCTAATGATATCATGCTAGCCTGTATGTGCGCTCGTGCCTGTCTGCCTGTCTGTCTGTCGGGAAGTTTCAACTAGGAAATGACTGAAAGCAGACTTACGAAATTCGCCGAACCCAATGTATACCGTCGTTTTCATCTCGTAGATTCTATTTCATGCTAATCCTTCACTTTCCAATAGACTAACAGGCAGCTAAGCGCGCAAAATGTTCCTCACAGATCGGTTTTGATTTTACGTTGACCAGATGATAGAGTGGCGAAAATTTTGTAAAAAAAATTTGCGCAAATCTACAGTTCAGGTTGAATACGAGGGTAATGTTCAATATGAGAGTAAATTTTACTCTATTATTGGTTAATTTTGAAGTAAGTTAGTTAAGAGAAAATTCAAAAACCTATCATGCTATCTTTTCTAACATGTAGCTTAACTTGTTATAAATTACAATCTTTTCAGAGAAGCTTTTGCTTACTTCCATCATTGTCATTGATAAATAAGCATGGTTTGCTTTCAGAATTCTATTGATCAACAATCCTTTACTGTTACTACTCATGCCTTCGAAACTTTCAAACAAATATCAAACGAGCTTATGTCAACACAACAACGGACAATGTTTACGTTTGCACCATCCATAGAAGGTTCAATCGATTCTTTAATTGGTCTTCTGATAAAAATTCTTATATTTACCCAGCTGCCGGCTAGAATTGAGTACGCTTTTTAAAGACATCAGATGTAGGCTTCGAAGGTTATTGCTTTGAACTGCTTTGATAAAGGAAGAAAACCGAAAGATATTGTCGCGTCATGTCCTGCTTTTCTTGCCTAGTGAGTCATCACAGTGATAACGAACTGACCCAACTTCATTGGAAAATTTGGTCCCGAGTTCCGCATTCTCGTGGCTGAAGAAGAGAGACATCCGAAATGACTAATGGTTCCTTATATTTGGTCCCTCGTTTCACTGCAGTAAGTAAAGCAGCGATATGCGTTCACCATTTTATTTCACCGTATGCGATCTTTTTTGCTCGCTTTCTTTACCGTTACCTACACATGCTAGCCAGTATATATCATTTGCTATTATTACGTTAGATATGAGCAGCCACCTTTGATTATTTTACTGTTGACTAGCACTCAATTCATTATGATGACATGACTATTGCGTTCCACTAAACAATGAGTCTTCAATTCTGGCTGCTGTCGGCATTTTTCGGTAACAGTTTAGAGTTATCAGCGGCTTTTCACGTGGAAACAAACTCCTCATTAAACATCGGGAGATATGGTTATCATAGGCTCCGAACCACTATGCATCAATTTATTCTTATACTACGAACAGTGGTTCGCACTTCTTATGACCCGAATTCTTTCTTCGCCGCTACCAACGCCCTAATATAAAACAAATGTTATTTGTAGAACTATTCACGATTACACCAATATCAAAAGGCGCTTTGATGACAGTAATATCTCTACCTTCATCAACACAACCACCTTTCATTGGACCCGAACGCTCAATTACTAGTTACCCGCCAACGCAAAAGGTCATCGATGTAGTACCATTCACCAATGCAGCTCAGCTACCTTTCCTTCCCACTACGACGTCGCCACCCTCCACGCGATTGGCACCTATTTTTGATCCATCAAAAATAATTGTTGATGTTGATGAAAACGAAACCGATATTGATCTCGTCGAATTGCATGCCTATTATCCGGATAATATGCCAGGCACTATAACTTACGTTCTTGTTGTTGGAGATCCATCACTGTTCAGGTAAGTAATCAATGTGTTCGTTATTTAATTATATAGCAAATATTTTTGAAATTGTTGAATTTCTCCGAGCTGCATCTATGGTATGGATGAGGCACTTATTAGCGCCTCGTGTTTGAAACAAAGAAGACGAACTGCGACAGCGACGAATCTTCTGCGACCGAGTCTGGCGTGTGAAGGCGTATCGGCGAAGCAGATAAAACTTGTTACTATGAGCAAGAGAACCACGCGTCGTTGAGTAATAAACAAACACACACTATTAGCAAGCAAGACCGCAGCCTATTTATATCTTCGGCTACAGTCCTGAAGGCATGGGAAGGTTCACAACCCACACGGGGGAGACACCACATCAAAATCAAACAAGTGTGGGTAAACAATTCGTTGCACAAATGAAGATCGCCATGACCAATGCGACAATAAAACTCATTTGATCACAACAGGTCACTTGTTAACGTAGATCACTCCCAACCTTCCTCGTTAATTAATCATAGTAAACTAATTCTGATCAAGAAATTCTACTAGTGCTCGTTATTGGTTGCATGTTTTTCAAAAACGGGTTCAGTGAGAAATTCGCTAAGTAAATTTTGGATCACTCACCTTCTTCCGCTGAAATTTCTCGCTCCTCCATGGATGTCTTTCTACGCCTAGTATGGATTGCTCTAGTTAACCAATTATTTTGTCGTTTTTTTCGGCTGTAACATATCTTTGCAATGTTTATATTTTGAGTTTATTTATTTCCTGACTTTGTAAGTTCATTAACGCTATACCCATTTTAATATATCCTGGCGGAGTAGCACAGAACTTTTTCGTGTTTTGGATGATCGGACCTCTATATTAGCTTGTAAGGTCCTTAAAAGCTCATTCATTGGATGATCATGGCATTTTTGATAGTTTCAGTGATGAGAAACAAGTATATGCGATGGTAAGCCGAAGTTGTGAACTATTTAGGTGTTATATACTCTTAGAGAACAATGTGTTGAAAACTGATGAATCGTTTAACGGATTAAACTGCACCGATTCATTGCAACAATTCATGAAAGTAATCCTGGAATTTTCCATGGTCACTTTGTAGAAACTTGAAATTTGACTATCAAAATCTTCAAACGTGAGCTTTCTGAATTTGTCAATAAAATTTATCTCGAAATAATCTTATAGCGAGTGCACAATATTGTCCTATTCTTTCCGTTTCGCGATTAGATGAAAACGTTATTTTTTTTTCAGCGTTAATAGTCAAACGGGCGCAGTTCATCTCGTTGGAGCTCTTGACGCAGAAGCTGAGCCATCTTACGAATTACGTGTGACTACAGCCGAGGTTTCAACTATACCAATCTTGCTAAAAAATATATATAATAATATGCTCATTCTTAGATAGTTAGATGCCTGAGCAAGGAGTTTTCTTTTTGAATTTGAGCATAAACGAATGTTTTGAACTGTACGCTAAGACTGTCAAAAATCCACTACCTTCATTGATGTATAGTTCGTCCAGATATGTGGCTTCTACACCAGCAAGAGCTGGCACATTTTCATCATACAAATACTTCTACTGTTTTTTATTACTGGGATACCTATCAAAAAAAACTCTCTCAAATGGCACAATTACATTTGTTGCAATGATCAAATCAAATCCACAGCTATGAATATAATGAATAAATTTCTAAAATTTTCACCACAATTATAAAGAAAAATTTTTTAAGGCATCAGAACTGAGAGTCGAGCCAGAGTTTGCACATGTTGCTATCGTTACGGTTAAGGTATCGGATATTAATGACTGGATTCCGAACTTTGAACTCAACAGTTATGCATTCACAATTAATTCATCAGTTCTACCTGGAACCGTCATTGGACAAGTGACCGCTTTCGACCAAGATAGAGAAGTTAGTTCATTTTTCGCTAATGCAAATTTACGTTACATTTCATTAGCAAGCGTATAAGATATCTGCTGAAAATGAAGATTAGCTAAATATTGGTGCAAGAGGTTCAAGAAGTACTCATCTGTTTTGAATTAACTTCCAGTGATATGTTAAAGAAGTGTGTTTAACTTCAGATAGAATTAAAATATGCAAACGCATCCACATGATAGCCGCTTTTGGTAAGTTGAATATTTTCGGTGTAATGCAAAAAATAGTGTACAATTGCAAATCCATCAATACCCACTAAGCGCTATTGATTTGGTCTTAAGCATAACGATAATTTCTAAGTGTGCAAACAATAACCTTCCTATAAAACTAGCGTTTTCGACCTACCATCAGAGCCATAATAGCTATTGCGACAGTGAAAACCTTACCTAATATTTGTTTTTTAAGGAACCGAACAATAGAATCCGCTATCGACTGATAAACGCAAACGGTTTCGAGAACTACTTCAGTGTTGATCCGGAAAATGGTCAAATTAGCGTGAAGAAAAGCCCTAACTTGGCGGATACAGACGAGAAAATAATGGTGAGTTCGACTTTCAGTCCCTAGTGGACCGAAATTACGCCTGAAACAGCAACGCATGGGACGAATCTGTCTGAGGTAAACCTGAGCATCTTTGCAAAGGCAAGCGATCAAGATCACGGCAGAACTTTCGCTGAATGTCATACTTTTTTTCAAATATCATCATAATGCAGTAGTAGAAACGGTCATGCAATTATTTTGATTGCATACAACTTGAAGTCAACATATTTATATCTGGATTTCCTACGTGATTGCTTAGTTTTGTTGCTCAGCCATAAATCATGAAAGCGTCAACGCTATAAATTAAGTAAACCTTGTTCATTGATCAGGAAAATATCATTTATTTTTTTTTTTAGCTGACGATTGAGGCAGCCGATGAAGGCAAACCAAAACAAGCAAGTGAAACAATTGTTGTGATAGGTGTCGAACGTGAAAATGAACAAATCTCTGCAATAAGAACTTCTGGAGCTTTTGTTTCGTCGCCAGCAAAAGATGCCCTTCAATTCTCTCTACGCAACTATACGTAATCTTTCATTATTTTTCTAAGATTGGAAGTGGAAAGAGGTTTATTGTGAGGTTTTTATTTGCAAACGGAGCTCAAGTTACATGCATCAATGACTCTCAAACGAGATGTTATTGATGGTGGCATTTTTGCAAATGAAAATGTGCTAATTTATTGAAATATCGTTGAAGAGATGTTGTTCTTAGAAGCTGCATAGTGTAACAAATGTTACGGTGTATTTAATGATGAAGATATAAGCCTTGAAGCAATCCCAAGGCCAAACAAAGTTTTGAAGACGAATTTGATTAGAGTAAGAAAAATTACCTGGCCGTAAGAAATTCATCAAAACAAACTGTATTTGCTGTGCATTTGAAAAAAATTAAAAAATTCATCAAAAAATAAATATCTTTTGTGCATTCACAATTCGATACTTTGAACTAAATCGTTATCAATGTAATCATATAAAACCTCATGAACAAACGTTTTAAATATTTATTCCGTTGAACTTTTGTCTTATCGAATTTCAATATTTGAATTAAGGAAGGTGACTATTTTTGTAGTTAAAATATCTTATGGTGCACTTTTGATGTATAAATAAAAGCAATGCTTAGAGTCATGCGGTCGAAAGTTGCTTACGGTTGCAAATGAAATATGTAATGCCAAAAAGACCTTTGTGAAGCCGTTCGCCTATGAATGATAGACTGGAATGTTTCCAAACTTTTAACAAACCAACCACCATTCTAATATGTTATTGCAAAATTTTCAAAAGTGACGTCGTTTTGCATAAATAAGCACAAATATATTTCCCAACAAAAGCTAGAACTCCCTAATGAAAGATTTGATATTTTCAGTACTACCGCCTCGGAAGCAGCACGACCTCCTCAGCTTATTCAAATATTACCTGTGAAGAACAAGCCAGCCGATACGCGTTTCATTGCATGTTCAATCGTATCTGGAAATTACAGAGGTAAATGAATGATAAAATTTATGCTGATAAGTATACGGCCAAAATATTGAGTCTAGGCCATCCGGCCAATTCGGCATCTCCAAATATACTTCATCGATTTTTTGAGGTGGTAAATGCTGCTTAGATATTAAACGTCATCAACCTATCTATCACCACTTTCTTATGGCTTATTTTATTTGCTTTACTTGTTTGCAATTCAAAACGCTCGTTTTCCTAATTATAGATGATATGCGATAATGCAAATTGCAGATTAAGTTTTGCAATTTGAAAAGCGCATTTTCTCTTAAGTACGTTGAAAACCTTTTTTTTCGCATTCATAAACGTTTGAAGCATTTGTTGCTTTTAATTCAATGCTGCTAATTTTCGATAAAAATTGCTAACATTATAAAGTGATATGTTATTTTAGAAACCTTGTAATTTTTTTGTGAAATATTGAGCGATTCAAATAATTAGAAATTACCTAAATCACCTTACAAGATGACTTTTCCTTATTAAAAAAAATCTCTTTATTTTTGTTGTTACAAAAATAATGCCCATTAGTGATTCTTTAAAGTATAAAATTTTTGCATAAATAATGAAGAGAGATTTATCCCTGCAAAACGTATAATGGTTTTTTTTTCGCTATATGATAATTTGCAATTTGTTGATATTGTTCGTGAATGCCCGAATTCTCAGCGATGCAGTTTTATTCTTGATGTTTCGGCACTTCACGACATAATGGGGAAAATTATGCATGACGTTTATGAGGTGTGCGGCGAAATGTTTATGGTTTATGATCGCGCACATTTCAGCGTATCATGCAATAGCACTTTCCCGATGATGGATCCACATGGAAATTGCATAATCCAAACTTTATTCTTATAGAAATATGAGTTGAAAATTCTAAGACGTAAACCATATCATAGAGGCTACTTTTTTTTGCGGGAAATATTTGTTAAGAAAAAGGAGAAAGATGAATAATGAAAGAATGTATGCTGTCTCGTTCTTCTGATAAGAAAGCCTAAAATTGCCTACAACTATGCCCATCACTTTCGTTGGTTCAGGTACGCGCTGGGGAATACGAGGAATGAATTTTTCACAGAAGGAAAAAGTTTGTTTTTTTCGAATTTCCTCTTCAACTACAACTCTCCTGAAGCCGTAACTATCTTTGCTGATTTTGTGGAAAGTATTATTATTGTGTTAAATTTGGATTTGTTCTGATAGTTAGTGCGAAGTTCAATCAGATGAGGGTTGCACATCACTGCACACCCATCTTGAGAACATCTCTCCGCGCTTTGAACAAATCCACCATCAAATCCTACGTCGATATGCCAGTAGTAGCCCATCGCAGCAAGGATATTGAAAATATCGAGAATAAAACTATTTTTCCTGCATCGTTACGTACGGATATTTGTCAGGAAAAACGCTAAGGAACACTTTGACAATTTTGCTTTATTCAATATCGCAAAGTTAACATCTCTATGGTTTTCCTCAGCTGAACGACTTGATATCAGTCTTAAATCGAAATTCCGATGTTACAAATTATTATTTTTGTTTCAGATGCATTCAGTATCTCAACCGGAGCAGATGGAAATTGTGAGCTACGAACACAGATGGAACTTGATAGAGAAACTATAGAGCACTACTTGTTGAACGTTACGGTTGAAAACGATGAACAAAAGGATTTTGCTCTTGTTGGTATCACTGTACTTGACGAGAACGATAATATACCGCAATTTGTATTCGATAATGAACTCTCTCTTCCGATATACTTTGCTGCGATTGCATTGAATGCACCTGCATTTACTCATGTCGTTAAAGTCAAGGTATTTCATTCTTTCGACTAAATTTTATTTGCTTACGTAATGGTGTTACTGACTGCACGTAAAGGTGCGCTTCTCCCTATTAGGCGTGCAAATTCACCGATCGCGAACTCCTGGTGAATTACTGTCATGTCAAAGGATCAGAGGTATTAAAATAGAAAATGCTTCTGGCTAAAACGGATATGCTGCAGTTACCTGGTGGTTTTCCTATCAGTTTACCTACGGGAAATGTTATACAGTGACACATTTTAGTGAGTAATCACTTTTGAACCGTCCTAAGCTCAATGCACTCTCAAAATAAGGAGAGGCTTAATCACTCTTCACTCTATTCTTCTGAATTTAATTATGGAATCCGGTAAGAATAGTAAATAGAGTAATGAGCGAGTTATCGTAAATAAAGCGAAATGATTTTGAAGGCCGAAGATGCCGATATCGGGAACAACAGTGAAATTGTGTATTCGCTAGATGAAGGGTTGTCTGACTCAAAGTTCTTCTCAATAGATCAACGCTCCGGTGAAATTGAAACGAAGATGAGTATGGCGCAACTTCAGAACATTAATCGCAAAGCATACTTCGACATAAAGGTATAATTTTAATGTTATCCTTCCTTCATTGTCTATGCTCATTGTTTTGCTTTCGAAGGATAAATAGCCAACTAGAATTGTGATATTTCTCGGATTTTCATTGGCGATTTCCTCCACTTACAATATTTTTCTAGCAACCTAAATATTTCTAACAGTATTTTTTCTAGCATTCCAAACATTTTCATCGTTCTTACTTTGATTTTTATGTGTGTATCCAATTAAAGCGCTTATTTGCAATATGTATGCATATCATAAAGTGAAGAATGACTGAAATGATTGCAATTCAATACGATATATTATTAAAGAGTTTATTCAATTCACTGCCAATGTATTGCACAAAACCTGAAGCTCTAGAACACTCTCTTCTAATGTACTGAAATATCAGACGCATTATTTAGTGTTCAAAGGGCATTAACGAAAAAGTTCAGGTTCGCGCATGTGATTCGCCATTATCTGGCCAGATATTGTGCTCTAAAGCTGATGTGATTATCAACGTTATCAGAGATGTTCATCGCTTCATTACCACTGTTTCTGGTGTGCATCTTCAACAAATCCACGCCCGAAAAAAGGTCATTCACTAATCTATATCTATTTTGTTCGCTTATAAACACATATTTTAAAATTAGTAATATACTTTTTTTGTGCAATTATAAAGAGACACTCTCTCTGTGTGCGCATGCTAGCGCGATCACGAAAGAAAGATGCATAATATGCGTCAGAGTGGACGCTAATGGTAACTTATTGACAATTTCTGACGTTGAAACAATTCCATATTTCTAGATTAGAACTTGGTGTTGGAACAAAATTTTGAACATTTATCAGAGGCAATGAATGACTCAACTGGGAGGTCTCGCTTAGCTGTAAGAAGAAAAAAAAGATTATATCTCGGTGGGATATTGTTCCGTAATTTGCCTTGCGTATATTCTCCACTCAACAAATCCTGTTTACTCGAATGCACTCAAAAACTACCTGAGTCACCTCAGAGGCTACCCAATTACCTCTTCTAATATTCCCCACCTCTAACCACATTTCCTGTGGTGTTTTAAAAAATCAGAATTACACCACGACCGGTAGGCTGGCAACAACATCAAGGAGATATGTCGCAGTCGAGAAATGATCTTTCGAATGCATCTTGCGTTTGCGTTCACAAACACAACTATGCAAACGATAGCAGCAATCAAACTTAGTCCAGTCTGATAATATGAGAACTGAGAATATTCCAATGATGAAATTCGATTTTGACTTCATTGGAACTTCACTATGTTCAAAGCGAGCTATTTGAAGGTTCTTCTTACATTTAAGCATTTCTTGCCTGATAAAAGGAAATATGCAAATAGCTTTCTAAAACGACTTTTTCGGTCATACATATTCGCAGTAAGGAATAAGGAGGAGCGAATTCTCCTACAAAATGACATGACTGGCATAGAGAATGCAGTGAACTCAAAATTTCAATTCTCGACTCTCACTTCGACTCCATAAAAAACAAGTTCGACTTATGCTAATTTTGATCCCAGAACAAAGAAGAGCCTCTCACCAACTGCAGCTTTTGCTAATGTCGACTTCGGCAGAGGTCTACTTCGATGTCAATTCCTGAGTCGTCACCAAGATGACTCTTTTCTAATTTCACCTTCTTGGTCTAATAGTAATTGGCTAATATGAAAATTACTGACGAAAAAATACCGGCAATAACGCTGTTTGGTGTTTTCCATCTACGTAGCAAACGCGTTTACCGGTCACTATATGGGAATCAATTTCACCATAGCAACCTATCTTTTATGGCCCAGTTCTATACTTGATGAAAAGTCAAGGTCCTCTCATCAAAAAATTCTATTAAGTCATAGGAAATATTCTTTCATCTGGACGAAATGCAAATTCACCAGCCATGAAATAAAAGTTGCTCTATTTCCCTTCAAATTAGCAAACGTTTTTCAATATTAGCAAACCAACAATTCCTTTAAGAATCTTGAGTTGCGAACTTCTATGAACTCTTACCACAGTATATCATATCAGTAATTCAAACTAAAGCATATTTTCCTTGCTGAAACTTATAGAAATTCTTGAGGAAATATTCGCAAAAGATGCTTCCGCATTATTGAATGACTGTCTGCATCTAAGGAATGATAATGAAACAGAAATGATGTTTCACACGCGATTACTTAAAAATCCAAAAGATGTTGGACATTATAATTTCGATTCCTTTTTAGCTCCTGAATGCACCTATGCAGCGAGGACGCTATCGTTCTTTCCTTTTTTTGAGACCTCAGGTGAGAGTACCGACTAGTTGAAGTCAGAAACTTCATATCATCAAACACAGATGGAAATGCATATTTCACACGTATGAAAGCACATATCACTTACAAACATATATATTTGCAAGCATACATACAAACTTATATTGTTTGATGCTTTAAGCGCAAATGTCACATCTGATTCTAGCAATGTTGTGAAAGTTTAGGATCTTGTGGATGCGTTAAGACAATTTACTGGCTCTTGTTCGATACTCAGCATAGAAAAAACGGTGGAGCGACCGGCAAACAATAGTGAGCAAAGAAGTTACGATGTTTATTGGTATGCGATTAATCCGGCTACACGACGAATATGTCGAAGGCTTGAGTTCAGGTAAGCAATTTGAATTATTGGAAGACAATGAAGAGCAAACAACTGTATATCTATTATCTTTGATAAATTAATTAAAAATTGAAATGATGGAAGTTCCCTCATTGAAGAGATGGCAATAGTGAATGCAGCATCAATATGTGTATTTGCTAAAAATTGTTGAGGAACAAACAGACATGGATAGAAGGAGAAGTTTACCAATGACCTAATACAGTTACTCAAAAGAAGACGCGAATTCAAGGTTTATACAGCGATACTGCGGCCATCGATTGTTATACTGTCACACGATATTATTTACGCTATTTGAATTATGCGATTTATGAGAGAGGATTCACTGATTATTCTAGAAATGTAAAACTATCAGCGTTTTCAATGAAGCTGTTGCACCCGTTGCAACCAGTGCAACACAAGTCTACCGTTGAAGGGAATCTTTTGAAGAGAATTGAAAAAGCCGAGAAAGCGGTTGTAGTGACAGCCGAGCGATCATGATGACATCATTCAGGTGTATGTGCGCTAATTGGAAATGATCTCATATAAGGCAGCAATCTAATTGCTCTCTCTTTTCTTCATTAGTCGACTTCTGTAAGCGTTTACATGATAGCACTATTTGCAGTAAGCTATTTGCTGCTGAAAGTTCAGCAACATTAGCTGGTAAATTACGACCATGGCTAAGATTGAACAGAGTCACTGATGATGTCAATATCGAGAATGACCATAGCGAAAGTATTGGTGTATTTTCATCACGATTTAAAACAGCATCAGTTGGTAAGTGAGAGCTTTATTTTGTGTGATTGAAATGCACAACATACATTGTATTTGCTGAGAAATTCTATCGATGCTATTTATTGTGGAAAAAAATTTTTGGAAATCAAAACTTTGGAAATTTGGAAAAAATTTTGGAAAAAAGAATGAAAAATTTTGAACGACAACAAACATTCACCTCTTAGACAACTATTTCCTTATTTTTAATAAAAATGGCAATTACGTTTGAATAGTGAAATAATTGAAATTAAGCATGAAAACTTTTTGTAATTCCGATATTGAATAGAGTTCACTTTCGTGCCTCCATAATTCAATTTGAGAATTATTTGAGAACGATTTTCAATTTTCAGTTAAAATGTTTCAAAATGAAGATATTCTTCAGCAATATAAAATTATCAACTTGATCGATTTCCACACAACGGAATATATTTTCCAATAATTTCTGCGGTTTGACTAGGAAAAGAAGAAAACGCTGAATGCGGGGAGGAGAGGGGGGAGGCGGTGGTAGAAATGATGCTGAGCACTTTACTAGCTCCTTTTTGGCTGATAAGAAAGATAAATCTTTCCAGTATCCAGTAACTTTCCGCTATAAATCCGGAGAAGTCTTAAAATTTTCCACCATAACAATAGAAGCCTTAGAAAAAAAAATGCGATCGATAAAATTTTGCGGGATGTTGGAGCATCATTTGCATATATCCTAAAACATCATTCAAAAAACAGGAGAACTCGTTGTGATTTTGAAAACCAATTATAAACATATAGAGCAGATTTTTTCCTAGGGAGAGAGGAGGGGGACCTTTGGCACTCTACGGACAAAGAACATCTGCAAGGGAACAGGGTGGCAGCAGATGGTAATGTTTCACCCGGCTTGTTCCAAGCCGAAGGTGCGTAATGAGCTGAAACGTTTTTTCTGCTTTTTCACTCAATAGCATAAAGTAGTAGTAAAAATGAATCACCCTCATTAAGACCTCGTTTGAGAAGAATTTCGACTTCTAAGGTGTACTTGATTACTCGAAATTAATTTTATATTTATGGTACAAAAACGATGCTGATTGCACTTTTTGCAAGCATTTGTCATGAATTTTGCTTTAATGCAATGCATCGTGTTTTCAGCACTCATCGCCATTGCAATCGCTATTGCAGCCGGAGCATTGGTTGCAATTTGTGTTATTTGTTTATGTTATTCACGTTATAAAGGTAAACAGAGATCAATTCACTCATACCCAACAATCTATCCAGTACCAAAATTAGGCACTATTTTCCTACCAACTCCAACAATTGGTGCATCACACGACAAAATGTACGAGACACAGGTATGCGCATAATTCAACTAAACTGTTAAATGTTTGATAATTGTTTGAGCACTCATTTGTTTAATATCATCTGATCAGCCGTTAGAATGCTCAAAATAGAACGATTTTCAAATCCATTCTTGTTTAATCAAACCCTTGGAAGTGAGGACATAAAAGACGATTGTTATTGCAATCTGAACCTGAGGTCATTTTGGAGGGCTTAAGTTGGTCCCACTTCGATGTTCATTGAAGTATACCCCTCACGCCCACTAAAGGTACCCAACATCGATTGTCAATCTTTATATTGAATTAAGTGTAAAAACTATTCAATAAATTAATTGAAAAAAAGGTGCTGGAAGCATAACTAATTTACTGCATCCAATGTAATAAGTCGTGAGCATTCACTCAGAAGTTCTTCTAAAGTTAAGGCTGAGATCACGTTTACTTGACTACGTATATTTTACTATTGGAATTTCGCTTGATCTGAAAGGTTTTCTTCGATGTTGTTGTAACAGATAGCAGCGCTGATGTTGTTTCCGGTAGTTAAATATGACGCGCTGCATAATCGGTGCAGTTCGACACAGAACCCACTTTAATATCTTTGTTGCAAATGGCGCAAACGTCATATCGGAGGTTTCATTCCATCAAAGCCAGTAGCTTGATTGACTGCAAATGTCTACCTGTTAATATTTCTCACCTTTACAAAGAAAATAGAAGCTGTAAGAGGATATATGCATGCCTCAGCCGTCACGACGAGGTTAGAAAAACAGATGCTACAGCTCACTCCAGGTAAGCGTTGTCCTTTCACAAGAATGTCGAAGCGTTTTCTTCTCTCTCGTTGAAATATGTTGTGTTACCCAAGCGTCACTTATTCATTCAGATACTGACAGCCACGTTCTTTACAAAATTCTTTACCGCAGTCTTTCAGCGACTGTTTGTTTTCTAACTTATCTTTACAGATGCTAGAGCTTCCCATAAGCGAGGATGATTTCACACTGAAAGGAGGTTATCGAAATTCGCTCTGCTCAGCACAAGAAAGCAGTACTAGGCAAACGTACTGCAGTTACGGAAGAAGCTCAAGCAGGGGGAATGGAGAAGGTGATTTCTCGATTGAGGAAAGCATGTATGCCGTCAACGTTCCGGGCAGAATCGATCCAGTCACAAAGTATGTGCTAAACTTTTTTCCAAACGTCATAATAGAGCCAAAAAGCAGAGAGAGTTGTTTTAGGCGGGGTTTCTTCCTGTAGCTGAGTTTTGCCTCGCACATAATCTACACATTCTACGATCTGTTAGAAAAATCATTTTAAATTCCCCATTAAAATGAACAGAAAAACTTGCATCAGCATTCAGCTGGACTTTTCAAAAAAAAAAAAAAATCCGGAACGAGGACGCAATCATGCTTGGACGCAAAACTAAATGTAAAGTCAGAATGAAATAAAGAGTCGGGCCGGAATCTACCTGGAAACGTGCTTTAGGCATGACAAAATTTTAGCGACTCCAAGCAGTCAGCTATTCACATATAACGTTTAGTTCACATGATCCTATGAGTTGATTTCGAAACGAAGAGATCCTAGGCTTTTTGTAAAATTTCCCTTTATAACTTCTTTATCTTTTCATTCCTAAACCGTTCATATTTCATTCGAACAGCGTTGATAATTAAGCCAAAATTGCCTTATGCTTCTATATCTTTGTGGTGTTATTCGATGTTTCTGCGTATGCAATCATTACTAATTTCGAAATGGTAACGGATGAAGTGTTAGGAAAAAACGGAATATTTTGGAATTCATAACAAAAGCTTTATCTATTTTGATCGTTGATTTTTTTTTAATACAATTCTCTAAAGTTGTCGAATAATTGCAGAAGGATTCAAACGCTCGTTATACCTGCTCCAGATTATCCAACAAATCAAAAGAAAAGTATCCTCTAAGGAGACTCACAAATCTACTCCACAAGTGATCTTTCATTCTATTTCGTAATGCAGTTATTCATTTTTATTCGCTCAAAATTCTTTTAATAACTCATGAAAATGAATGTAATATAAAATTATTTCAAAATCACTCCACACAACTAATAGCTTTTCGATTTTCATTATATTTCCGCCGTTAATGAGTACAAAGATCAGATCACCATTGCAACAAATGTTATTCTATATAGGTGATCACGATGAATGATGTAAGTGTAAATCGTTTACGTTCATAACCTCTATAAGATAGTTGTAAAATGAAGAGGAAAAACGATTATAAGTCGCTTTTCTGAAATATGAATAAGACTAAACTTAAATAAGAAGGAGAAGCAAACAAATTGTTGAATTATTTTCGCACAATCGGAAATAGAATTTTAAAAAATTGAATAATCTCCAAGTCGAGGGTCGATGAAGAAATTTCGCCTCATCGATGCTATCAGCTTAGAATCTCTTTGATGATGTCGTATCTGTCTGAGCGCATATGTCTGTACATCCTGTAATTACAGTTGAAAGGCTACTTGAGGAGGTATGTTGATGAAATTTGGTTGTTTGTCGAATTCGAGAGATAGACGTGAAATGCTTTCAGTGTGATCCAAACCTATGCTCCATTTCCAGTTTAGTATGTTGTTTATTCGCCAGTCATAGTAAAGCCTTTTTCCTACACGAAAACTGAATTTGAAGAGACAAGCAATAAAACTCCTAGAGGTGCTCTTGTTCCAGTGATCTCAAAAGCCCAAAAAAAGTTTTGCTTTAGTATGATTTTTCATCAAATCTCAAGTGTGGAATTCTTTCGATCGTGTACTTCCGAAAAATTCATTTCTTTTCGATGTTCCGATGCCATTCGATTGTCGCTGATCTCTTGAATGCCCGAGATTTGCTGCAAATCCTCTTACTTTCCCAAACGGAATGCGGAAAACGAGGTTGAGAAAAGAGTAAGGGGCAAGGAGGTAACCGTACATAATTCATTACAGATAAATCGATGAGCAAATCAAAAATCTCTCCATGTTTAGAAAGGATTATTATTGCTTGAAAACATAAAAATATAGCGTCTTTGATGCAATAAAATGTATTGTTAAATTTTTAGAGCACCCTACAACGTTTCCACTTAATATAATGCTGCAATAACAATGAAACAAATTTATGTTTTTTAGTGGAGTCTATTTCATTTGTTTTTTTTTCTGCCAATTTTATATATTCTTCACATATATTTATTCGTTCTTTGTTTATAAATGTATAAATATTAGTGTTAAATATGACATGAATGCAATGCTCATTTGAATAAAGTTTGCAAAAAAAAAAAGTTTGCAAAAAAAAGCATATAAATTGTTTTGTTTTTATTTATTTTTTGGATATGCAATAAGTTATGAATGCTTTCTTTGCAATATTTCATGCAACATTCATTAGCAAAACATAAACGAAAAGGAACGAGAATACGTATGAAAAAAGCGAGCACAATGTGTGCTTTTTGTAAGAGAAAAATTTGAACGAACAACGAGAAAAAATTCTAACACCCATTATCGCATGCAACCGACCGGTCGCTCAAATTTTTCAGCAAAAAAAAAATTCGTTTTTATGCTGCACTTGGCCGACTGCAGAATAACATTTACTTCTGAACTTGATGGTCATTTGACGTCAATATTTCATAGAGTGGACAAGCATCTGACGTTAACTGGTGGTCATAGCGATATAGGACATTGAAATATGCATCATATTTGAAATAATAAATTTCATCGCTATCGCTTTTAATGCTCGAGAGTTCAGACTGTCGGACAGGTGTGAGCAGATGTTTGCTGCATAGGAATGGGCGAGATATTGTTGTTCAAAACGCATTCACAAGGGAGTCGAAAAACTGCACAAGTTTCTTCTAATTCACCTGTCCAAAAGAAACACACCTTTTCGATAATGATTACTGGTTGAAAAAATTGATGAAATGATCATTCCAAAAATATAATTTGGTGCCTCACCTCCTTCACCTCTTGTTCCCCCCTCCCCCCAACCTCAATTTTGATAAGATTTGAGACGCACTAATCTCAACCCAAATATGTAGCTCTCGTTATTATGGCGAAATCATGATGCCAACTACTGGTCGAAGTTATTCATAACGCAGCACTCAGAAAACCTCCGGAATAACCTACGGTCGACGTTTAGCTGCAGGTGAAACGACTCTTTATACATCGGCATTTCTTATTTGTATGCGAGACTTTTCCGGCTTATGAATGCCAATTTCTTTGCGAACCGTTCATTTGCATGAGAAATTATCTCAAAAATTTCGGTATCTCATATCGAGATTTTATCGAAATTCATTTTTGTAAATCATTCAGCAGGAATAGGAAAAACTAAGAGTGAAGATGTCGATATTTCGATCTATAAGAGTTCAAAACAACGATGAAAATATTGTTTTCTGCGCTTCGGAAAAGTCGTAGTCGAAATGATAGCGACGAAAATTTTTAGTACTCTAATGGAAAACTTTTCGCCTTCAAATTCCATTTGTGTTACAGATGTGCCACTAAGCATAAACTATGAGGCCGTTTAAAACGCAAACAAATAACGACAGTACATATCAGGTAGAAATCGGTATGCGCCCATTAAAGATGCATATTTCTAGTTTCTGCAGGTTTTTGTGTGTTCCGTTTTCCCGCTGCAGGATTTTAGCCAAAAAAAGTTCCCAGAACAGTCTGACCACTAAACGCCGATTGTGGAGTGAAGTGCTGTGTATTCTATTGGATATGGTCAGGGCGCTTCGAATGGCGGGATATGAAATTACCTTCCTCCATGGGAAACTCACAGAATACAGCTTTGTTAGGATTATTAAAACAGCGTATTTTAAAAACATTCACCTTATCAAGTAGTTAGCCAATACATCCCAATAACTTGATGGTTCCAATTTCGTAGATTTTAGGTAAAACAAATTCCCTAGATTTTCCCGCTTAAAAAATTTGCATTTCTGAAGATTATAACTTGTCTCATAGAGGTATTTTCATCTTCGTTTTTAATCTGATTTTCTTACTGATCACAATGGTAATTTTGCGATCGCTTCACATCTTAACGTTGCATCTTCATTTCTTCATCTCCCTCAATAAGAACTTTTTTTCCTATTTTTGATTATCTATGCCGATACTGTTTCTTTCATCTATCACGTTCCAATACGTCCTTATTTATGCTTTCTACTGAACACTGCAGATGACTGTAAATCCCTGCCATTTTTTGCATGGTTTTTGAAGAACAGCAATGAGCAAACGTCATGCGTAAGATGTGAGAACTCTATGTTGAATGTATAAGTTCCACGGCAACGTTCCAGTTTATATCTGATGCCGGACCGATGTCTGGAAAAACTGGAATTCCATTTTCGGTCGAAGCCAGGTTGCTTGTCTTGTATTCGTTGGCTTCTAATATCTACGACCAAAAACAATCGTTTAAAAAAGCTATACGCCTAAAGAATCTAAACTAATTGAGGACGCAACAAGTGCGCTTGAACATTGTCAGTAACGTTTGGAAAGTAGGCTGATGATAGTGCCAACTGCGAAAGCTGTGGAAACGGCCAAGACGCAATGCGAAGCAGAGTCCGACGGAACCGGAAATGAGGTGTTGATAACTTTCGTCCAAAGATCCCAATTATCACGTATTGCGCGCTTTTGCTCTATGTGGACGAAGCCTCCTCGAATGCCCTACAAAGCAGATCCTTTGTCAGGATTACCTTTTCTCGCACCAGATTGTGATATATGGGAGATAGGTAAAATCTATCCATTTTTAAGACTGAAATCAATGACACTAATAAATGGACACATGAAATTCTTATTCGTATAGAGCTCTAGTTGGAAACGTTTTGGTTCCTTTGTGCAAAATGACCTCTCAACTCGCCAACGCTAATCTATGGCGCCTGATGCCTGAATTGCTACTAAAATGCGTTTTCGAGTCAGGTAATTTCATTATCCAATGCCCTGCACCCCATTCGATCCAATTCAAAATCTTCGTGCATAATGCCAAGGACTTTCAGTACAACCTATACATGTCAGCCGGTAAAATAATTCGAAAAAATAGCCTTCCTATTGACTGAATATGTTGAAGGCTTAAAAAAGAATGAGTACACTGAGGAAGTCGCTTTTTCGTTTTTTTTTTGCTTTTATATCATATATCAGTCTTCCTCCCACCCCCCCCCCCCTCCCCTCCCCTCGCATGCCCTCGTCTAATATAGTCTTATAGATTGCTATTGAAATCTTCATGCTATTAGTAGTCAACCAGAAGTTGAAACTCTTTAGTTGCAGTGAACCAGTAATGTTATAGTGAATACAACTCGTCAGTGAATTTTCGGAATGCATAGTTGAATCGAGGAAATTCAACAACGACCTTGGAGAGTTCGACTCATGGCTAAATAGAACTGTAAAATCCTCAGTATACGATTACGATGACTATAAAGCAGCAATCTATGGAATGGGTAAAATCGTTTGCGCAGGAATGACTAGTTTCTTGTCTTCTATCGGCGACCTCCTGTGACTCCAGTAAGAGTCCTCCACCGACCTTCTGGTGGCAGTGGCACATGTCATGACAATATTGTGACGTGCCTTTTTTCATTCATTGATAAATCTTGGAAAATATATCAGCGAAATTATGGAAATGGCTTTGATTTTGCACAACTGATTTTGCATAATCTATTATATTGGAGATTCAATCAGCTGATATGCCACCCGACTGCATATTAATAGCCACCTCAACCAGCAGTCGCATTAGTGAAGCAAGTAACTGAGAAAGAAATTCGTTGATGAATTTCGGCCCTTCTAAAATCTTATCGACAAAGAAATTCACCTATAGATGTATAGTATTTCGTCAGTAAACAAAGGAAATCAATTCACAAATGAAATCAACGCTAATAATGATTGTGTGCATCATCCTTGCGGACGCTTTACAAATAGAAATTGTCGTGGAAAATCTTGTATAGCCTAAATGGACTTATCAACAACATAGGAGTGCTATTATCCAATGATACTATGGCTAATAGCACGAAAGGTGAGCATTTAAATAATGCCAAAAATATTTTGCAAATCAACTTCTATGAGACTCTTTCTTCATTCGAAACAATATGTTCACAAATGAATGTGAGATACGTTTACCGTATTATTAGCGCGCTCATAACATACAACATTGGGTGGAACTCCATTGATATAACGACCAAAGATATTCGTTGTTGCTAATAAATGACATTCGGTATCGAATGCTGGTGTTGATGCGCCTCCCATTAACGCATTGAAATGATGGACGATCTTCACTATGAATAAAAATTTCAAAATTTATTTCAAATATTCCATTTCAATTTATATTTCACTTTTTCTAGTTGATGCTTAATAGTTTGTTTACTAATTTTGTTGATGCCAAACGATTGGTTGGCTTAAAGCATCAGGCAAAAACGGAAAACTTCGACGCAGTGAAAAAAACATAATTCAGTTCAGGTGGAAAGATCAGAAATCCAACAAGAGGTGAAGATATATGTGGGAATCAGCAACAAAGAGTAAATCAATTGCAATTGAAAAATGAACTTTGGAGGTCGAAGATTTCTATAATTGGCCAGTTTCATGCAAAAACAACCGCCACCATAACTGCCAACAACTGTCTAAATTCTTTATGTTTTAGTATACTTCTTTAGCTGTTTGGATGCTATACTGAAGCGTCAAAGCGCAGAACCCGGAGCATTACAACTCATCGCTCGTTGAGTACTGGAAATGTTCAGTAGCATAGCGTGGTTTAGTTTAGTAGTTGGAGCATTTTAAAAAGTAACGCATGTAACATACCCGATTGGCAGGTAGATTAGCATCTAGGTAAATGCTCGATGAATTGTCCACACCCGCACTAACGAACGCTTGGACTGTGGAGCAACTGAAAGTCGTGGTTCATGTCAGTCAAGTGGTTTGGAGTAAAAACTTCCCACTGAATTTTAAAGCATTCTTTTCATGAGGTGCTTCTAAATTTTTTTTCATGAAAATCACATCATAACAATACTTCATTTACTTAGAAGTATACGACTGTTTATTCACTCACGTCATTCATCGCACGTTATTTCTATCTTTCGAATCGTAAAAGTTATAGTGATTGGAAGTTGATAGATTCTCGATTATATGATTTTTATATCGTAGCAATTCTCTCGTATCAACTCTATACTGCCTTTATCGTAAGCGTATATATACCGTAAAAGTCGACCCGATTTTCTTATATCATCTCTCCAGCAATCGTATAATTTTTTAAATGAAACTATTCCTCTCAAAAATGCCATAAAATTTTAGAATTATTTACGTTCCACATACCGTCGTAAGCAGTAATAATCCGCTGAACTTTTTGATTTATTTATATGTTCTCAATAATCACTTGATGAAATTTCGAATTTAAAAATACTTCTTGTATAACACCTATTAATTTATATATTGTGTTAACTTGCTGAATGATTAGTTGATAGAATTCATTTATATGCTAATTTTCTAATTTATATGCTAATTTCATTTAGACGACTCATTATATTCCCATCGAATATGCTCCTGGCGATCGCAACTTTTTCTATTCAAACGTATGAAAGCAGTGGGGAAATATTTGAAAAGTTGGATTTAAGCCTGATTTTTAAGATCGGAAAAATTAAAGATTAGAGATAGCATATTCGAGTTAATAAATCAAATGTTTCAAGAATGTATAAGCAATGAGCTCAATCTCCATTAGATTATTCGATTCTCAAACTTCTCCCGGTTGAATGTTAAGGAAGGGGCGATCATTCATCAAATTTTTGTATTTGAGTAAAGGAACTGGAATTGCTCAATTTCCATCTTTAAAATACCACCTGCATGACTTTCCCATTGCGATTTTATCATCACAAGCGATTTTATTAGTGGATAGATTGAGTAAAATAATTCGGGATGGATGTCCTCGAAACTCGTAGAAGAATTCATTTGAATGTTGCAATTGAACATTAAATCCTCAAATAGAATAATTAACATAACCTGGTTTCCGCCATTCCATGCCATTGAATAAAGACACTCTCTTCAATACCACTCTTCAAAGTTGCCTCATATAAGCCTTCGCATATTGTATGAAACATCGTTTCATTATTATGTGCAGCATCTGCTAATGTTGTTGTTGGTTGACAAGTATTTGTTTCCTCCCTTCAATGCGCAAATTTTTTTTTCAACACAAATATTTTTCTCAGTCAGAGATTTATTTCTTTTTCGCCTAAAATTCAGGTTTATTTTTACGAAATTCATTCAAATATTTGCATTGAATCAGCTTCTAAGGCAATGAGAGTAATATTCTCATAAAAATATACTTACATGTTTAGTTTCTTTGTCAATGAGTTGATCGATATTAAATTACGATTGCTATCGGCAAAAAATTATCGACACAACAAGATCAACTAAGCCTATTGCAGTATCAAATTTGTGAGATTAATGAATCCGAGTATAAAAGAAATAAGTAAGCCTCTCTGATAGTTATCATTTCTTAAGTGTTATGATTACAGGTTAGAATACTAGTAATGCTTTCATAAAGTTTCAAGTTCATTGACAATGATCGCACTTGTGTGCATAAATATATGCCATATTTTTTTACAAAAAGCACATTTTGTGCGCATATAAACGAACGCAACCAGTGCATTACTAGATATAGAAATCATACGCTATCAATGATAATTTAGTCCGACTAACATGCCAGAAATATTAGTTATATTCACTCAACACTAAATGCTCATTGCAAATTCAACGAAATTTGTCCTCAATATTTTCGCTCATTCATTCTGAATGATCTGCAATCTGTAACACTCAAAAAACAGCACTTTATTCAACTCATAACTTTCGATGATTTCATTGTGAAGTTCGGAAGTTTATCTGTGAAAAAATGCAAGCATAAGAGTATTTTGCATTTTGCATTTAATATACTTTTGCAAATTTTTTTGCAAAGATGCATAATAGTGATGCAATGCCCATTTCGTTCTTAATAGTGTGTTTTCCTCTTTGTCTGTCTGCCCTATACTTTTGCAACGAATGTAATAAACTGATAGCTATGAAACTTTGTGCGCCTAGCAATCTTTTATACTATATTTCATTCTAGCAACTTCGAAAGAGTTTATAAACACCTAAGAATGGAAATAAATTGTAAATATATCATTTTGGTTGGTTTTTAATTTAATCTCTATTGCATCATTAAAAACAAGAATCTGACGTGGAAGATTTCTATGAGCGATCAGGTCACTTAAAATGTCGCAATACTATCTCGCATTTTTATTACCTGTTGATAACTTATGAAACTAGCTAATCAGGTAAACGAAACACAAAAGCGAACTTATTATGCTAGTCCCTCTGGTATATTCGTCCATTTATTCTTTCTGAGGTCAGCAAAAACTACCCCCTTCAGTGGTCAGCTTAAACTGACTTTCACATTTAAAGAGCTGATCAGAAAGTTTTCCTTACTATCAGAAAGCATCAGAAAGTAAAGGGATCGGGAGCTGCTCCAAGAAACGTGATAAAAGTACTTGTTCTTAGAAATTTGTAATCAACGTTCGAGATATCCCAGTGAAGAAAGAATTTACTGTATCAATGAAGATAAGTGATAAATTGAACATTTCAGCATTTGGTGAATTTTATAAATTAAATGGAAAGAAGAAGAAGCAATAACCCAATTACGGCTGAACGATCAGCACCTGCAACCACCAAAGATCTTCCGGATGTTCGTTCAAAGATTGCGGCTGTCTCATTGCAAACATCGCCATCAGAGTAAAAATGTGGAGCGGAATGATGTATTGCACGTTCGGAAAAGTTTGCATTTGCGATTATTGCATAACCCCAAAATCTTTTGAAAAGAGTTGCATTGTTGACTGGAATCAGCTCGTGGATAACACAAAAATTATCCTGCAATTAAATTTATAAATATCTGAGCAAGCATATTTTATTTATTTTTATCATTGCCGCGTTTTAAAGCAGTGGCTGTATAATTTCGAGCATTTTTAAGCAAATCACTCCGAACGACTATAAAATGCAGAACTCTTCACTTTGACATATGTATCCGAGTTCCCCCCATCCCCAACCCTCCCATTCCTCTTTCCATTTATGAAGGCTATTTAAGCGTAACAGATTTCTGGCATCAGTGCCCTATTTTTTCCTCCATCAAACAATGCGCGTATATTTACGATTAATTCATCGAACGTTTTCATTTGATATCACAAGTAACGAAATTGAGTACAATAAGTGCTTCTCAGCATTTCCGCCACTCTTCAGGTTCGAAAAATTGCGATTTTTATGGTTCGGATCCTAACGGTGAGTGGAAGCTAGTCAAAGCGTCGTTGAAGGTGACGAGGCCCGATTCTTCATAAAGTCAAGCTACTAGACTCGATCTTTAATATCAGTCGGGAAGGAGTACTGAAGAGCAAAAACCAAAAATTTGATATATCCGGTCGATAGATTTGAGCTGAACAGTATGCAGCCAATTCGAACAATTTATAAGCTATTTTGATAGAGCTTCTGACGCCAATATCAGAATCAATAGCTTCACAGGCCTATGCGCCATATGTAAATGACGTCTCGAACATTCACCGTCATATATTTGTGTTTAAACATGATATTCAAAGGAATCAACTCGTTCTATCAACGTTCCGGGAACTGTACTTATTAACTAAATTTCTTGAGCCATATACACATGTGATTACTTCATCGAGTTCATCAAGTTCTTTCATTTTATGCCTTAGCCGACTAAATTGGGGAGGAAAAACTTTCCTTCAAACTTCTCTGTTTTCTATAATTTCTCCCTCCCCATCGCTTTAGAAGAGAAAGATCACCATCTTAAAGGTGTCGGACCTCGGCCCTTTCAGCCACTAATTATCGCATTTATCCAATTAGGTTATCATTAGAGAAATCTCAGCGAGTTGTTCATAAATGTATAAGGGGCAAATACTGTTTCCTGATGAAGAATCGAGACTCACTCCCATTGGAGTCTCAAAAAAAAAAAAATTCCAAAAGTCCAGTTGAGCACTTTGTCTCTTTCTCTCTTTATATCTTTATCTCTCCCTTCCTCTACATTTATTTATTTATTTATTTGTCATTTATTTATGAATTTTCCTGATTCTCTTATAGTGAACACGATCTCCCATCGCTTCCTAACAGTATAGCTCTAAAAATTGAATAGTATAGTGCATTGTCCTTGCAATCTACAAATTAATAGGCTCCACTCGTTACTGTATTGGCTAGTGCCTGAGCATGCGTGATAAATGCACTTAGAATCAACAACATGAGATAGTGTTTTTGCCAAAACCCCTAAAAACTCGATCTCCCTCATATGAAAGTACCATTCAATCAATTGCCCTCACTTCTCTCGTAGACAGCAGTTATAGCAGTGGGCGAATTTTCTTTGAAATCAAGCGCACCGAAAAGGGTTATCCGGTCTGGGAAACTTTCCATTCCTTATCTGGTGCGTTTTTCAGACCAAGGAATTTGAACCCATCTTCTAGGAATAATACCTTCGAATAGAAACTCTTTGATGATCGATCTCATAATATTTGATCCCCTAAAGTTGAAACATTTTCATTGGCTACTCTTTTTATTTGTGGTTTTTTATTTTTATCCCATCTTTGAAAGGTGGTGCTCTTACCGGAAACTATTTGTGGGGCACCACTTAAACTTTAAAACTTATAACCAAACAATTTCTATTTCAATTTGTCTCATAAACTGCAGCGATAACGAGTTATTATTAGAGATTTAGATAGCTGTGTATAATTAAATAAGTGTACTCTTATCTAACTTATATATAGCTATCTAAAACTACTCCGCATACTAGTATACTCTTCTAGTTTATTGCACATTCAATAATTTCAAGCATATTATTGCCTGTTTACAAACTAACTAGAGCAAAAAGATTAAAAATATTGTTTGCTGAGCAACTTCAACACGCTAATAAACGCTTTGAATTACCTTGAAAAGTGTTACATTGAGATGATTCCGCAATGCATCGTATTTGTTGAACAAAGAAGATGAGCATTGAGTTTTGAAATCGTTGGCGAAGAATATATCCATAATCAACTGAAAGAGCATTCACATCATGAAACAAGCTTGAAAAGTTTGCATTAAAGAGAATATCAGTCTAAGGTGTGGAAAGATGCAATTTCAATTATGCAATCATAAAGTTTATTCATCATACCTTTCTGCTAGTGAAAGTATTCTTGTAGAAAGGATTTCCACTATATATTGCGGGTACTGCAAAACCTTGTGAGCAGATAAATGAGAAAGTCTTTAATATACATTTGGCTTCTCTACTTTCTATTCTGAAGGAAGTTTACAGCAGTGATAACCGTTAGTGCATGTATATTTCCTGATTGGTTTCTTTTGTGTTTTTGGTAGTAATAGGAGTAACGATCTATTGGCTGTGCCCAATTTAATTTTATGAGAGCCTTTTTCGCAAACTTTCCATGATAGGTAAAAAAGGAATTCATTATTTGTAGCTCTATGACCTCTTATCAAGTTCGTCAGATCTTGCTAAGAATTGATGATTCTCTCAGAGATGCGATTTTCACTGAAGAGGATTTAGGATGATTGAAATGCTTGAATCGACGATGCTCTCTATGCGCAAAAATAATCTGCCATATGCAAATTCATCCGCTGCTTAATGTCTTTTTTACAAAGTAGTATTAAGATCCTCCCACATTATGATTCCTAAGGAGTTCAGAAAGGCTTGTGTGCATTGCGGAAATAGTTCAAAAGTAGTGCATTTCTATAGCGAACGGCAAATTGAAAGGACCACGAAATGCTGATGATAAAATGCTTTAAAAAATGCTTTTATAATGTAGGCTCAAGTTGCAACGAACCTTTTTCATCTGAGATCGTTCAATGGATGTTGGCAAAGCGTTATGCCATTCTTGTGAGGTTATCGATTGATTAGTAGCAAAAAATTTTTCAAAATAGGCATTGAGTTGTTGTACTGAAGAAAATTGAGTGATCTCGCATTGAACATTCAATGAAATAATATCAATCATAATTATTAAACCCGTAGTGATGATGAACAAACGAACGTCCATAGCGTCCTTCCTGCAATATCTCATAAATATGTAAATTTTTATCTTATATATAAATTTTTATGGCGATAATTATTATTGAAAAAGATGAATATTGCGAAGATTTTCCTTTTCCACTTTTCAGTTCAAAAAAAAAACACTGAAAAAAAAGCAATAAAAATTTGCAAATGCCGACATAAATAAATGCTACAAATAGTCGAAAGAACATCTAAGACAATATCTACGCATCTACATTGTTTTATAATCAGTTGAATATTTAGTGACGCGATTTCTTTACGACCTAATCAATCAGCATTAACACTTGCTATCTGTTGATAACACATATAGACCTGCAAGTAGGTTTGCTTCGATATTACAATTAGATACATCTACTTTTGATGAGAACACCTAATTAATGCATGGTTAATGCATGGTTTTTTTTTCTAATAAATCAAAACACTGAAAGGAAGGATGGTTTTCTTTTTCGTTTGAAAGAACGCTTTTGAAAAGAACGTTCGTTTATGCAAATCATAATATTTTGTAAGCGTAATTATTTCAAAATTGTTTAGTAAATGCACATACATCAAGGCATTACGGAAGGATCGGAAAGCATTCCTTCCAGAAAACTTTCCGGAAAACCATCAATAAATGTATGCATGTCGAATTTGCGGACCGATCAGAACGTCGGTCGCAATCGAACTGCTGAGATCAATCGATTGTCCATACAAATAGATTATGCACTTTGATGTCACCTGCAAATATGTCCTTGGCAAAGTGAGCGGACCTGCACAATGATCAACAACATCATCTAATCAGCATGCTAAGATTATTTCGTCATAAAAGACATTATAATAGAAAAAGAGAAATTCAACGTGGAAATTTATAAGCACTCTCAATTAAATTACCAATAGAAAGGTTGTAGCTTTAAAAAAAATGCTGCGAAAAAAAAACTTCGAAAATTTACGAGCAATAATCATAAAATCATAAAGAACTTGATATAAAAGAAATAAAATATCGCTCGTTACTTAAGCATGAAACGTTTCAGCAATGTTGTTCGCTGCAAAATTCTTTGTCTACCTAATCGAGAGTACACTACATCAGCCTTTATCACTAATTTATCACTACGAAAAAAAATTTTTTTTACTGTTTAGGAGGATGAAACAAAATGAAGTAAATGAGAAAAATATGAACTGATAGAATTTTTTTTTCTTAATTTTCAACTTGTATATTTAATGGATTATAAACGAATCTATATAATGGATCTATATATGTAATGGGTTTTTGATGTCTGTATATGAAATATGCAAATGACAACATCATTGAGAGCACAACTTAACGAACATTTCATAGGCCTGTCAAAATGCTATATGCAAATGTCACATTTATATGCATTGATGAGTGTTTTTATTGGTTAATCAGTTCGTATATTCGCTGATCTTTTATTCGCAAATTTAAAAAAAAAAAAAAAAAATGCTATTTGATGATTATAATCTAATGTATGTAAAAGATTCAACCTCCAAATAAGGCTTCCGAATAACATTTGATTGTGATGGATCACCTTTTTCATAGATCACCGTGAAAAGTTGAAAAAATGCGCGTTTTATTTATTTTTTTTTTAATGTTTGATATTTTTGCACCTCCTTTTTAAAATGCATTTCTCTGGAGTGATTTCCACACTGATTTATCTTGCCGCTGAAAGTAATCTGGCACTTTTCACTGATCCAGTTCAGCATTTTATAACGTAAATCTATATAGAAAATGCATTTTGGAAAGGGCAATCTAGATGTGATCGATGGTTGACAGGAGAGATAAAGTGGGGTCGAAGATTAAACCTACTATACAAAAATGCACAAATACATCCCTTATATAACCGCCTACTATTGTGCCAATTGTACATTAAAACGGAGAAAATGCCCTGACCAATTGACCCCGAAGATCATAGAACAAATCAAATATGCTAGAGGATACAAAAATATATGCACTACACGAACTCCTCTCTGATAGATTAACCTGGAAAAAATTACTGCGCAATTTCTACACTGTTAGAGAAATGCAAATTATGGGAATGATTTAAAAAAAATGCAATAAGCAAAACGTATCATTGCAACTAATAAAATTTAATAAAATTGTGCATCATTATGCACATTTCCTCACTAGCCTACCTTATCATCAAATTACCATTCCTTCAACATCCAATCCTCTCTTACCAGGAAACCGTATTTATAATCCTCAATTACCTTCTAAATGACTCTTTTAGCATTGCGATTGCTCTTCGCAGACAAAAATCATTACCGGTCAAACGGTCAAAACGAAAGATTGGAAAATGAATTTCATGCCTAACGAATAATAGAATTTGATATCTTTTAAAAGAAAGAGAAAAGTGTTAATTGAGATTTTTCCCATATTTACGCATATTCATACAATTCGTTGACCCTGATAGGTTCAAATACTAAAGCTCAAGATCATTGCAATCACTCCCATGATTATGAAATAAATAATTGAATTTATAGCATATAGGCAATTATTCTAACGAAAATATATATTAGTACAACGCATTCTATGTATAACATATTTATAGAATAAAGGGGAATAAATCTAATAAAATATAAGTCACGCATATCTACTATGCGCTATGCATTATTTTACAAAGAAATGTGGTACAATAAAAAGATTTTCAAACGAACACTAAATATATCCATATTTCGGGTGTTGCAAATTATCTTTTAATAATCGAACGTCATCAATAAATCATAAATAGAGTTTTCGAATTCAAATAACTTCAATGCCCATTAAGCACTCATCTGCTCAAAATTAATGAAATAAAGTAGGTGAGCGCATTCGGTAATCATATAATTTCATTAAGATCTATGTGAGTACGATTGACACTTGTTGCAAACTTTAGGCTGATGATAAGCAATGATACAAACCGATTGTTGAGTCTTCAAATAATTTTCAAGTATTACTTCAATACCGATCGTCATCGGAGAGGTAATCATACCTTTCATAGGTGGGCACCTTCACCTTGATCAAGAAATGTTATTTCCCACATGTCATTGTCTGTCTGTCTGTCTGAGCGTGGTTTGTGCTAAAGTTATGTAAATCTTTCAATGAAGGAAACGATGAAGGATATCCGAGTGCTTACATGCGTATCGGGCTACTTCCGCCATGAGACAGCTCCGTAATGAGCCATTTCCGCAACATTCACTCCCGCGACAATACTTCCGGAAATATTTGCCTTTCGTGCACTACTACATAACTACTGAGGTTTTACAGTTGAAAGTTATCGTTACATTTATGCTGCAAAACTTTGAATTCCGGTCATACAAAATTTGCATTGAGTTCATCGTGCCGGTCATTTTGGTCCTCGTTTTGCACAGAAAGTAGTCATGTTCCCCGAATATAAAGAAATGTTTTTTTTCCTGTGAGGTTTCGAATTTTCCGATTATAAAATGAATGGCAGAAAAAATTTTCCTTGAATCATCAGCGTAAGGATACACAGAGAAGGTGAGAAGTACAACGAGCAGGAGTGAATCGAACTCTTACCTCTCACTACCCGGGCGACCGAGGCGCCGGGTCCCCGGAGAGTTTAAAAAAGACTCCGAAGGCCAGAACTAGACATGTGTCACAAATGTTCGCAAGAAACGGCATTTATCGACCTCTTCGTGCCACTTTGCTGAGAGCCCATTTCAAAGAACTGCTGAAGCTATTGAATGTACCGAAAATGTCCAGTATGGTTGCCACAAGAAGTATGTCTTTCTTCTTGGGGTTTCAAAATTTCTCCCCTCTCTCCCGTTTGACCTCATCTGTAGTCGATTTGCAGTAGAGTGGCTCTCGACTTTTCATCGTTTCCTGCACGAGTATGTGAGCGATCGCTATAAAAAGCCTTCAAAAGCTGGTCATAAAACCTTCGCAGATTCTCACCCACAACTTTGTTTTCCTTTTGACTCTGATAAGACAAGAAATTAAGCCATGTATTTGTGATTTTACAACGATAAAGACTGTACTCTTTGATATTTATAACTTTATACAATGATTGGTGCTCGATTTTTGTAGAAAATACGCTTTGAAATTACCCAACAGCAAATGCTGTTTGCGCGCTTCAAAATTCTTTTGTTTGGTCCTGCAGTATTTTCCCTGTACCGTATACAAAGAGATTCGGCTCTGTTCCAAACCTGTCGAGTTGAGCCATGTTTTATGCCGCTTTATATTGAAACATGGAGTCGGGGTGGTTGGTGTGAGGAGGGTTTGAATTTATGGTAATTGACACCGGAAGTAAAGATGCGACAGAAAAAAAAAGGATGCATTCAAATCACAGCAATAATAAAACCTCAAAATGCACGTTCATCGATGACGTCATTTACAGATGTATTTGCATCTACAAAATGCACGTGCATACAGGTGCATCGTTTTTTTCAAAGAGCATTTTTCACAGTGTGCAATATTGCGCGTTGTTTTGCAATCAGTGCTGATCTCGTTGCCAACATATCGTCGAGTGTTGTTCACTTGTGTTGTTCTCGTTCTTCATAGGCGTTCGTCTTGTGCCAGTGCTTCCGGAAAGTGTTGCCGGTTCCGGTAATATTAGATGTTTAGAAATTAGTGGTTTAAAAAAAATTTCAGTAAGAAATGGAAGAATTTTCGCATATTTTCGTGTTCCTCCATCCTGAATAGGTGATGCCCGGTGTAGTCGTTGATGCTTTTTCGATATGCGGATGAACAGAGCTGACGGAAAGAAAGGAGGAAAGTAGTATGTAAGTCCGGGAAGATGATATGATGGAGTGTAATCGCGTTGTGTTATCTTCTTTTGCTTTAAACGTATTCCGCGTAGGGTATCTTCTAAGTGCTTTAAAATTGACGAAAAGTAGTTTATAACGCAATATTAGTGCGTTGCACCACGTGACGCTACACCACGTAAAGAGAGACTCCTTTAGAATCATCGTACTTGTAAGCATTCAGACTCAGGCTGATCATAACCTTTAGTTGGGGTCGTGAAACAAACCCGTATCAACCCTTTTACTCCCTTTCAGTTGATGAAGAGTTTAATGTCAAATGGATCACGCCGTCCCTTCCCTTCCCCCCCCCCCCCCTCCCCGTTCAATGTCGAGAACGCTCCTGTATAATATAAAACTCAATTTTACAAGCAACGAACACGTCGTAAAATACCACCACTGTAATGTATCTTTCTTACTTCGATGCATAAGGCAGCTGGCCATCGTATAGTTCGGGTGGTCATGAGGCACAATGTAAATTTTCATCCTTCCTTCTGCTGTGACCATACAATTTTTGAATGCACCATCCCAACATTTACCGAAAGCACACCAACCTTCCGATTAATATTTTGGGTTACCTTATTCCTTATGCACAGTTTAACTGAATGATAGAGTTATCGCCCACTTCCTTCAACTTCCTTCTTCTACGCTCTCTCATTTCTCTTTTATCATATCACATCCTGTCGACCAGCTAACGAACACCTCCGCAAATCTATGTGTCACGAGGGTATTAAGCGGCATTTCGCTGCATCAGATGCGGTCATCGAATGCTGCGTAATGTCGAAAGTACTTTGAAATAAAGGAATGCTTCGTCGTTGGAGGATAAACTTAGTACCGACCACTTGCAAACTATATAGGATCTTTTTATAGGTAACTGCATGATGTTGAATATTTGTGTAAAGTTGAAAGGTTGGATTATTGTCAGTTATGCTTGAGAATCGTTAGTGTTGATTTTGTTGTGTTTAATGATTGCTTCGTTTGCCTGCATTGGCATAGTTGTCCAGGTATCGCCTTTGGCCAAGTACCATTCGCCATAAATGGGCGAGTACCATGTTTCCTTAAATAATCCTATTTTTCGCAAATGTGGGGAGAACAGTCTCATATCCCATCGATGAGTGTAACTGGATATAAAATTGATAAAATATTGCCGACAACAAAGGACTAAACGTTCATTTATGATAGTTTTTGTAAAGAAAGGAAGGGAGTCGGATTTCCCAATGGGAACATTATTCGGGAACGTTGAAGAATCATCGCTATTATTAATGAAATAATTTTTTGTGGATGATACTTTTAACAGTTTTCTCTATCATCGAGTTATGATTTTCGTTGTTTTGAGGATTTACTGTTTATTATAGGTCTCTTCAAGTGCAACTTTAGCGCCTCAAATTCACGATGTCGAAAATGGGGAATATTGTTTCGGATACGGATCCGAACACGGTAACGATTCTACATCGCCGTGGACCAGCGCAAAAGACACTCAAGACAGCTGCCGTAAGCGGTTTCCTAATTTCTCACTACTGCTTCATTCCCATTCATATGTCAATATTTGTCAATTTTATCCAGCATTTGAGTCTTAATAATTTCCGGTAAGAGGATGAGCTTATAAGTTGCGTAAAATATGACTATATACGAAACGAAAATTGCGATAAGAATGCAGAAGCAATTTTCAGAGCGTTTTTTTTTTCGCGCTAGGACACACGATTTGTGGCGCTACTGTTTTTACGGCCTAAAGCTTCTTCTGGAAGGAGTATAACCGACTGCGGTCTTTGCTTCTATTCTTTACATCGTTGTAAGTCCTCGGGTCTCAAAAGGCTACGTTTACTGGAACTGCACAAAACTGCACAGACCAATGCCGTACTTCATCAGCTGGGGTTTTTTTTAATTTGTGTTTTTATTCTGTTTATTTATTTATTTATTTTTTATTGGAGAGATGGTGACGGGTGCTGAAACTACTTTTTGTGCAAGTTCGTATATAGGCGTTAAGGGGGTCCAACTTTTTGCAATTTTTAAAACCTTTAGTTTCAGATCACGACATTGTGACCATCGAAGATCCATATTCATATGAGTCGCAATGACAAAGTTTTTTGCTGATTTAGCAATCCTAGAGGATAGTATGTCGATTCCACAGATGGGGCCAAGGATTTTCTATTTGCTTAAAAAAAATACTATTTTCAGTATCTATGTGCTTAAAAACATCGGATGATGAAGTTTGGCAATAATCTAAGCAGTTGTGCATCCCTCATATTGAACTCCACTACTCGCTTATTCCAGGCAGATGAACTCCAGAAAGAGACTTAGTGCACATCCAGGTATTGGGCATTGGAATGCATACAAACTAGAGCAATCCCCTAATGCAAAAAAAGAACCTGAAACCCTGTATTATGTTTGAGAAAAGCAAATCATTGTAGCGTTGAGGTGATTCCATAAGACAGGCCTATTTTATCCCTCTCCAAAGTTGGTGAAAAAAAAATTAGCTGTGGATCCTAAAGAAATAACATCATATGCGATCGGTGATAGTCACCAGTCAGCAAAGCATTTCTCTAAGTCATTAGTAAAATTGCCGCAATAAGACAAGAAGGTTGGCAATGCGGTTGTATTGAATTCGGCCCACTAAAAGACTCTAAACTAATAAGGGATAACTAATTAGGAATGTCCTGTTATATTCGTTTAGCTGTAAGCTAAGTTCTTGGGGATTTGTTTAACTTATCAACTTTTATGGATTTCATTATGATTGATTGATCGCTATAATTGATTTATATCGTGGCAATCATCAAGGCTGTCGCGTAATGGATGGGTGCATTTCGTTAACCTTTTTTTCCTTCATAGGTTTTGGACAGCTGAAAGGGAACAATAAACGTAGAAGTTGAGCATAAATGCAAGAAAGACACCAAAGGCTTGAGCAGTATGCAAATTGCAGAATGTTTCGAAATTCAGATGAGAAGATAGTACCCCGCTGACAAAGTTATCCGCTCAAGTTCTCATCCCTTGCAGAAAGTCACGGATTGCTCTATCCTTGAGTGCTTTATGCCATGTATGTAATTCGGTGTTTCAAGGTAAACACTCAAGCATTGTTCAGCCTACTGTCAATACAGGTGAATGTTTATCTGAGGGGTAGAAATTTTTTTGTGCTCTTATTGCATCGATCGAGTTCAGAGTGTGGGAACAAAATTGCTGCAGAAGTGGCGACTTTGAGTTATTATCGCCGTTTATGGTCATGAAGTCTTCTGAGTTGTTTCAGAAAAGTAATCTGTTAAGGGGAAGGATCACGCCACTTTTACAATCTTTTGTTTTCATTCTGTGGTCCCCAGTCCTTGCTTCTACCGACTACTTAAAATTGAGGGGGGGGGGGGGGAGGAGTGGGTAAGGTCTTGGGCCCAATTCATCTCCTCTACTTTCACCAGTCCTTCCTTCTACCGACCACTTGAAATTTGTGAAGGTGGGATGGGGAGGAGGGGGGGGGGGGGAAGTAAGGATGCAGTTCACATCCCCTTCTTCTGCGCTCGCTATGCAGAACGATATGCTATACTGCTCTTAGATTTGAGGAATTTTATTTGTCAACATTTGAACAGCCAAGGAGCAAGGAATCTCTAGGATGAAAGCAGTTTTGCGCATTCAGGAACTAAATGCAGCACAAAGGCGTGGTGTAGCTATCGAAACGACAAAGAAGATGATGGCCGGTGGCAATAGGCAACACATGAGTGATAAAAATACGGCCAGGTGAGTCTATTTTCTCTCGTTATACTTCAGTTTGTGATATGGGATTCTGCCGTTGAGGGAGACCATGAACCTAATGCTTCTCTTCTCTGGTTTAATTTTTATTGAGCTTCATGCAATCGTCTCGTTCTTAGAAATGCAGTCGGAATGAGTAGGCGTCGGTGAAATGAAAGAGGGGAGATGCTGTAGAAGAGGGTGGACGTAAGTAATTCTGGCTCATTTCACAGCCCTGATCAACTTGTCATCTTGGGCAATAAAATCGAGCCATTCTGGGGCGTTCTGATATGCCTGTACTCAGTAATTCGTGTGTCGTTTTAAGGACGAAAACAGAATACCACTGGATCTGAGAAACGAACTCATCCAGCTAAATGCCATGAAGCGTGGTTATATTCTTTTTTCTTCGAGCCGTAGTGCAAATAAACACTTTTTGCAACAGCATTGAAAGACTTTTTGGTTATTTGAAGATTGGACGAAGAAACAGAAGAGTTGCATCATGAACGCGTTTCCCTTTCACTTGGTAAGGTCATACAACAGGCTAGACAGACAAAAGAATGGACCCAGAAAGATCTGGCAACGGTGAGTACCCGTCGGGTATCTTTGTTCGATTGTTGCGATGGTGATTTGGTAATTTGGCCATTTTTGGCTGAAAAATGGTGTATCGCAAAGGAAACGGGGTAGTATTTGATGTACTGCGATGTTAGTCTATTCAAAAATTTTGTGGTCCTTATCATTACTGTCCATCACTATCAAAACATCGGCGTATCGTTCCGATAAGTTGAAATGATATTCAGCCGATCATATTTCATGTTTTGATAAAGAGTAGAACATCTTTATTGAGTTGTATTGAAAGTCTTGAACGCTTCCAAACAAAAAATGAAATCCTTCCTCTCAGTCGAAGGAATATTGCTTGTCACTACTGACTATTTGCCAGCGCTATATAAGGAGATGATTTCTCTTCTCGAGAAGTGCTATAACTGCAAACAGGAGTCCAATTCTTCTTTGAGAATTTGATAATCCTCGAACTTCTGATTTCTGAAGTATTCCTGCTGGAGGTCGATTGGCGAGGTTATAACTTCCTGAGCGAAAGCGGGAGAACAGGTGTCGCCGTTTGAGTTTGCCGAAGGGATCCATACCTAGCGGCGCACGACAAATAGGAGCATGAGAAACGTGAACTGAAGTTTCAGCCGTTCCCTAAGCAACATTCCGACGTCAGATTGAGAATGAGCAGCAGCTACGGTCTCCACTGCTTGCTGCACATCTCATTTACTTTCGTTCTTTTCTCAGCAGGCATCGAGCCATTTTTTTTTGGTGACTGAGGCTAACGAAGTCCACAGGATTCCTTCCGTTCGATGCACGAATGGGGTTGGAAGTGAGTAGCAAGGACGCTAAAAGGATGAAAGCGAGTGTTTCGCGAAACGAGGCATTAGCCCTCACCCACTTCGGGGTTTGAAATTAGCAGAACAAGTCCACGCGACCAGGTTTTAATATAAAAGTTGCTTTCTCTGTAAACCCCTAAGCGCCTTATGAACTTCCGAGAACTCAACAATTCTTTTCATGTTTGGTCCATGCGGAAGTTCGATTCAGCTAATCCTTAAATATGTCGTAGGAATTGCCATGCGTTCTTCTGAAAGAAAAGTCCGATCGCACCGAACAGCAAGGAAACTCTAGTGGCGAGAGTCTCTCAAATAAGGAAGGTGGGGGAACCTTTCTTGCCAGGACGCGTTGCGTCGGTCATTAGCAAACGCTAGAACTCACGTGAATTGCAAGCGACTGCTTTAGGTTCAGATTTTTCTTAGTGATAGCGAGAAAATGTGGAAAATATGAAGGCTTTTTACAAGTCGCCTACTGTAATTATGAGAATATAACCCCACTAGTGAACAGAGATGTTTCAGCATGTCAACGAGAAGCCGCAAGTGATCGCTGAGTACGAAAATGGAAAAGCCGTTCCCAACCAACAGGTCTTTTTCCGTTGCGTTTTATTTCTCCCACTTTTGTAGCTTTAAAAAAATCGAGCGTATGCTCTCACATCGATTTTTTTCCCGAGTAAGGGGGATAATAATTCGAGCAATACGTCCTTGTCTTAGAACGCAGTAGTTGATTTCTCACTGCATTGGTCGAAAGGAGATCCATCTATTTCAATTTTCGCTGCTTTCTGTACAAGCAGTGATGGAATTTTTTATTGCAAACACTCTGAGATCGTTGAAACGTCATAGCCATCTTATCAAATGGCATAGGAGGGTCCTTCTCGTTATTTGTTACGGATGCTTGCCTAGCGATATTTTGATTTTTGTATGTGAGGTACTTTTAGCCTTAATAACCGACGGTGCTATAACGTATTTGGTAGTGAAGTTGATTAGCCGATTTGATGATGCGATCGAAGAAGACTGAAATTCGAAATAGCTTGCCGTGGGTGATGTCATAGTCTAATCTCCTGCACTCTAACCAACATGTATCAGGAAGATAGCTGAGATGAGGGCGTAGCAGTTCACCGAACCTCGTCCAAGTGACCCAAGCCTTTTTGCCTGCAGTCTTGATCAGCAACCACCTAGAGGCCTTCGAACATTGGACACGAATGCTGAATTTGTTTTAGTCTCGCCTGCTTTCGGTTCCAAATCTAGTATCATCATCAAAGTTTGGGTCCGTTTTCAATCGAGATTGTCCGGGGAAGTTACTCGGGAAACCAGACGTAAATGTCAGAGTCATTTCTGGCTTCGGTGAGCTTCACATTCGCAGACCTTACAACTACGCGCCACCAGCTTTCCACAGAAAATCTGAGAGAAGCCCTAGAAAAAAGGTGCATTTAGAGATAACTTTGGTACCACAGCTGCGTGGCTTACGATCGGAATCTGAGAGCATAACTTTCGGTCCTCTGTCTGAATGATGATTAATACATTGAGTTGATCTTTGTTCTTTTGCCAGCCTCCTGTTTCGTAAAATGTACCTTGATCGCTGAAATTGAAGCAAAGATCTGAATGCAGCTCATGTTTCTTTTTTTTTTCTTGCATATTTTGAACGAGTATAAGTGAAGAGAAGATCGTGACGCTGCAGCCGCAATTTTATTCTGCACTGTCGACTTGGATTATTGGGAATTCATGAGATGGAAGATTTATAATAATGCGAAAATAATGCTGCAGATTCTTGGTAAAATGGAACGCGCATTGGGTGTAAAGCTTCGTGGCAAGGATATGGGCCAGCCACTGGCAGCGAAGAAAAAGAAATGACATCGTTTTGTATGTTCGCTTATTCGCCTTCATATGCCGATGCAAAGCAGAGTGATTCCAATCTCTAGCCACGAACATATATTTCTATTCGTGTGGGAAAATATTCTGCGATGCATTGGCGTTAAGCGCCTCGAGGCGGACCACGGCCATCTGTATATTTCTGTATGAAATCTTTTTAAGTGGGAATTAATTGATGTATTTTGATGATTGGATGAACTAAAAACGGAGGAAGGATTTAAAAAGGTTGTGAAGGTTATGGATTGTGGGCAATAGAATTTGACAGGAAAGGTAATGCATATAAGAAGTTGGATTCCAGCTGTAATAGTGAATTAAGTGATTTAATTTCCTATTCAGCGGAGATATGGTGTGAAGTGTCTTTGAAGAAGAAAGGGCAACGGGGGACATTTATTTTTTATTTTTGTAGTATTTGCTGAAGTATTCGAGAGGGAGAGTGTGCTCAAGCTTGGAAATAAATTTCATTTCTTCTTCGATTGTTCATTGAGCATTATCGACATTGCTGCTCTTATTAACGTGTATTTATTAATATACGCCTCGTGGCGTGTTTTTACATATTGCTTGCTTTGCTTTTCATATGTTCTGTTGGATTTGATTTTCGATGGGCGCCGTTTATTTATCTATTTCTTTATTCTTTCTTTCATACTTGATTCATATGCGCCAATATTGTGGTCCCGAGTATTTTTATTTTTTTCATTCATATAATGGCGAATAAAGCGACCTATGGGATGTATTTACAAGCATGTGGTGACCTGCGGCTTCTCCAATCACTGAGCCACGACTGCACCTAAATTGCTTGGAAAATGTGGCCAAGTGCAGGGACCGCAACCGCCGAAGTACCAAAAGGAGCTTTCCCTCAGGTCCGGATGTCATATTTGTGACCGGTGAACAAGAGTCAAGAGGTGTTTGTGGAAACACTACCCAGAAAAATTATTTCGATAGCATTCGCTTCCAGCAGAAGTTATTTTCGCGGTGTTTTCCCCATAGTCAACAAAAAGATGTATGGTTTGGGACTAACCTGAAGCGAAACAGCCATCTTCGAATTGAACAAGAGATCAGTATTCCCAGTAAATCGAAAACGATGAGATTTCATCTACGCAGCTTTTAGTGAATTGCGGTTATACTCCTTTTGCAGCAGCTTGGAGAAGACATGTTTGTGCACTTCTTTAGATCCACATCCAACTTGATGTGGGATTCCCTTAGGAAATTCTTCACATCGGCAGATAGGATGAAAAATCAGCTGAAAACTGCACCAACTGATGGAGAACTACGGCCTCGAAAGGCGTCGTGCTGTCGCCGTGTGGTCGAGAAGACACGAGGCGAGTGGACGATAAGTTTACTGGAGCAACCGAAGTGGGTGACTGAACATGACAGCGGGGTCAAAACCACGAGTATAGATGCACAATGGCTGACGGGTTTGAAATACGCAGCTACAGAAGTAGGAAAACAGCGAAATATGATGGGACAGAGAAAAATAGATATCACCGAGGTCGATCTATGCAAAATTGAGTTGCAGCGCGGTCAATCATCACAAGAAGCTTCAGGCATGAAGTTTAGTGGTGCTCCGAGCACCTGTGCGTTAGACATCGTGTCGAAGTTATTCTCTTTCTTCTACTCCTCGTGGTTTACCTCTGGAGGGGTATCATATTCTATGCCTCGGTGCCCAAAAATCCGAGGCGTATTCAGTACCCAGCGACCGCCCCAATGCTAAGACGCTATCGTTTGCTTGTCCACATATACAAGTCATTTAATGTTAAAAAGTTAAGCCAACTTTTGAAAGAGAAACTCCATTAAGAGTCGTTCTGACTTATGCGGATTGAGATTGGGTAGAGATGAAACGAGTTACTTAGTAGAACGAGGTTAGAAGCGTGCCACATGCGCTGGCACATTAGGCGCTTTTGCATCACACCTATTTGACGGAACAATATCATAACTCACTAAAAAGTAATAAAATACGGCAAATATTATCTTCACATTTTACCTGACTCGACCACTCCTTCATATCCACCCTCGCTTTCTCTGTACCTAACCGATGATCAATTTGCATGCAGGTTCTTCGCTGCCTTTAGATGTCTATACCTCTTTGGAGTTGAGTATAGGAGACCACCTACTTAATCTCACTAAATTTCCTGGCACTAGTTTTAACAGTACATGACTGGGAGACATCTGACAGACATACAGGCAGACACATACACGTTAGACACGACGTCGCCATGATGCGCTTCATAAAGGCAAACTTCTTGGAAATCACAGAAAGGGAAACCACTCGAAGTAACGTTCGCCGCCGTAATTTTTCTAGTTTTGCATAAAATTCGGCAGCCTATACCTCATTCGAAGTGCATTTGAACTCCTTGCCGAGAATGTGGACTGTGAACATAAAAATCCCCTGAAGAGCCAAAAACACCAAGAATTTCGAGTGTTCATGCATTAGCATTACCTGGGCTTTTAGGCTTAGCACTGTCGCGTTCTTGTTTGACAACCGACTGTATACCAGAATAGTCGTAAAAATGATTACACTCACTTTATTAGCACTTTCCACCTGCATCGATAATTCCTTCGTCAAGTGAAAACATTTATCTGCTTTTTATTAATGTCGCACATAGTTTCAATTACCTTTCCTCTAACATTCAGCCAACATCAAAGCATTCTAAGTGATGACCTATCGCGTCAAAAATATAAGATAGGTTGACATCCACACGCAACCATCCCAAATGAATAGACGCAACGTCACCTATGAAAATATGAGAACCTTCGCTTCGATAATGTTATAGAAGACGTCATTGTCCTAACTCTTATTACTATGAGGTTCACCATATTTTATCCTCCCCCTTCCCTCCCACCCGTCAACTTTCAGTTTTGCACCAACATTTAAATGAGACCACAGGTGAGATGAAATATTATACTCAACGGAAACTAAACAATGAAACAGCATAACAGTAGAAGGGAAATGGAGTAAAGATGAACGAAGCAACAACTGACATAAGACCATTCACAGCCAAACGCAAATAAACATGGTAAATTATCGACTACATCTAATTCAATCGTTTCAGTTCTTCAATGTCCTCTCTAAATCGACCTCATAAGGTAGAAATTCAGAAACATCCGATCCGGAACGTCCGACTGTACACAACCACCGACGCAGGTTTTATGACTAAAAACGACCACATAGAAGGAAAGCTTATATGCTAGCCCTCTCCTATCTGTCCTCACAAACTAACGCAATTTTCCACACTGCAGTAAAAATCAAACAGCGAATTGCTATTTGGAGAAACATCCAACTGAGCAAAAAAACTAACGTATACGTTCGTAATCGACAAATGAATGGCCAAATAACACTCGAAGTTTGACCTAGAAAAAAAAAACTACAACGAGAACCATGTCTTCAAACACCATTTCGCACAAATAGCTACATCGATAGTCGTTCGTGCAAACAAACCCGGCCACTCTTTTGATAATTTGCAGTTTAATCGCTCATCTTCTAATACGATTAATAACATCAAAATTTAACAGGCCAATCTCCATGTACGGAAATCACTCTGTATGATTACCATAGAGTAATCCTTAAAAAATCCACTATAGATTAACCCTACAAAAATTCACTACCAAGCACGTCAGAATTGTACATAAATACGCCAAGTGAGTGCACAATAAATGTAGTTCACCACTCATTGCTTTTAATAGCAGTAGAAAAATACATAGAAAATAGTTGCGCAAAAAATAATTCCCAGAGTAGCATTTTTCAAGGATCAATGCTTGAATGAGGCAATAAACTTCCTCGCTTTCATTCTTTCATATCATACTCCCTTTCAAAACACACTAATAAAATAACACCTAAGAATGCCGACTGTATACGAGGTCGACATTTTTCGTCGCAAAATCCTAGTCGCTATTTCGGCTAATATTGATTTAACATCAGGAGTGCTCATATACCTTATATTTGCCTATAAATACTGGATTCAATACAATACCTCCCCCATAGTACTTAGGCTCCTTTCAAATATCCTTCAACCAATACGAATCACAGGCCAACACACGAAAGCAACAGCGATAGCAAAAACTGTTAAATGTCAGAATATAAGAGATTATAGCTGAAGGGGTGTATAACTGAAAACATAGAAAACGAAGATGTAACTTTTTTTTCCGAATCCATCCGAGACTTGAGTCTTTTACAGTATCTTGTGCCAACATATTCCAAAATGTTTAATGATAACTAGTAAGAGCACTGGAAAACATACACATCCTTATATTTCACGAAGATTTTATTCGATGTTAAAATAACTATAAGAGATACAGCACCTTTACATTTATGTGCTCTCGAGTACTCACCCCCCCCCCCCCTCCCAATGTTTCCCCTCCATACGCTCCGACTAAAATAAAAAAATCCATTCGACTAATTTACACATCAAGCATGAAAATTCACAACAGATCCCGTGTACTTAATAATATGTCTAAAAAACGCAACCCGCATTTTGTTCAGAGGCGTTTCAAGACGGAACAATGATTCATTATCAACTGCAATGCCCGACGTGTTCTAATGAATTCTGGCGAGATCCTCGACAACTTTCAGCACTTCTTCGATGGTGGCCACTTTCTGCTCTTGACCTAAATCATTGGAAATATATAGTCACTCTTTTAAAATATCGCACAATAAATTAGTTTAGGCTTTACCAAAACTGCAATTCTACATCAACATTTGCTTTCAATACTGCAAAATCTCCATCAGTAATATTTATAGCTCATAGTTTTTGCCTTTTTCTAATTTTATGAAAAAATATGAGCAAAAATATACAAATCTTCACTCACATCACCCACGCAATGAAAATATAAAATTACAACATCATATTGAAACCAAACGTCGTCTAATACATGGAAAACTCAACTAAATAAATAAATAAAGCACAAACCGGCAGCTGCAGGCAAGGTGAGACCATCGATGAGTTTCTCGACGCTATCTCTGCTCATATCAAGCAAACCCTCGACCAAATCCCCATCAATAAATCCAACCGATTGCTCTGTTCGTCCATCCGATTCAAATGTACGATACTGTCCATGCTCTATTCGCATACAGTTCTTTGTCACGGCCGCTATTCGTGTTTCCAACTCGTGAACAAAACTAAACACTTTTTTTGCAGAAAGTTATCATTGAACTTTACCCTCATATGGCATACATAAGCGCATCTGCATGAATACATGAGTACCTCGTCTATATCCAGAACAGATACTCTGAACATATATCTGCGCCAATACATGCTAATCGACGGACGTAACACTTCGCAGACGCGCATAACAAGGTAACTATTACAAAAGAAAAGAAGACACTTCGTTCGCCACTCTTTGCCATTCAAGTATATAAAACGCCACCGTCCATCAATTCAAAAATGCAAAAAACGAATTTTAAAAAACAACTCTGAAGCCTTCAAAGTTCATATCAGCGTTCAACTATACCCAAGGAATTGTCTGCATTCTTGAAACCATATAAAAACTTTTCCACAGCGATTAAGAAGAAAACCCTCCCCCGAAAAATATTACTTCAATAAAATTAAACTTATAGCGCTAATGAAATGATATCAGCATGTGACCGATGTTTGTCATAATTCAATCAGCTTAGATGCCGTCGAACGATCAAAACAATAAATGGGAAAGAAATCTTCTAGAAATTCCATCGCAAATATCCGAGAAAGTTTTTTATAGCAATCATCGGAGGCTTCAAGAGGTTGACCCAAGTGGAATAACAAATCAAAAAGCACCTATGAACAAGTCCCATCTTTTTAGCTCGATCCCACTTCTCTAAATTCACACTCACGGTACGACCAATCAAAGCTGACTTACTCGTAAAACTGTGGAGTCAGCTGTACGATAACACCAAGACCACCGTCCGAAGTACCATAGAGGATGGGCGTAGTGAACGATGGTGTCAAATCGATATGTGTGGCAATCAAAGAGCCGTGACAAAACGCGTTCACCGACTCACCCAAATAGTACATACCCGTTTCCTGAAGCTGTAAACATTTATGGTACTCTTTATTATTCGCTTCTTGAATCTATAAATCTTTATCGTGCTCTTTGTTGTCCTCTACTGACCAAAATATACGCTTCTCCAATGCAATTAACTCGTCCATACTGCTTCGAATCTACAAATTCCATGTGCCCACTTCGAACTCTTATCCGTGGAAAATGTTAGACGAACTTCTACGTAGTAAATATTGCTATCACAAAATAAATATCAATCACAAAAAGCGGCAACAAAACTCCCAGACGGTAAAAAAAATGAAAACAGATAGCATGTAAGATGTTCACCACTTAATTCATTTGAAATAAACAAATAAAGGCGGTATCTAAAAACTGAGTGGCTTTTTACCTGCAAACGAATTCCCTCATCTTTAGAGCTGCAATCTTTGACGACCGTAAACAAATTGAACATAATCTCAGCGCCTAAAAACGTTTCCATATCGATGATCTCGCATGCCGTCATCCAATTCGTCACGAAATCCCTAAAAGCAATTAAAAGCTGAGTTAAATATTTTGTGACTCTTAAAATTCAACAACATGAAGCATGTATCCGGCAATCAGCGCTATTCATAACCACAGACGGTGACGCCATCGGGGCACCTACTTAACTTTTTCTAACCCGTCTACATCGTTGGGATCTTCTTCCACCCTTTCCCCTTAGCATCTTTATTCAACTGGTGAACGCAACATCACTGCGCTCACAAGTCGCCTAAAGCATTTCGATCTCGGGAAAATTCATGAATTTATTTTCAACTGATACCGTCTTTTCGAACACATTCACGACGTGACTTTATTTCTTCCTCTGTTTGGTGTTACGTTTTAAGCGCCCTTTATCTCACCTCTTTTTCAGTTGGATTCGATCAATTTTTGAAGTAAAGTACTTCTATTGGCAGCCTCATTGAAGATTAACAAAAAAACTGGCAAATTTTCAAACGGATAAATACACATACACATATATAAGTGGACAATACCTGGCAATTTTCTCAAAGCTCGACTCCATTGGTTTATAGGCGAGAACGGATAGCGAACGCATCAGATCACCCACCAACACAACATCATTCTTTGTTCTCAAATACAACGCTGTGACGTTATCAAAATCCGAGCATTCCAACCTTAATTCCTTCTCCGCTGTCCATTCGAATAACCGCACGCAACTATTTATTGCAACCACCAACTTGCCTAAAAAATATCCTCAAAATTTCGAACATATAGAGAAAAGTATTATAACTATCACGATATAAATCGACGTCTCCTCTAAAAGATAGCCCAATTGATTTGAATCATACAAACCTCTATGAGGAATAAACAATAGGAAATTTCATTTCTCGACTTCAGCGACGAAGTGAAACTGTTAGAACGGGAAATGGAAATTACTAAGCTCATTAACTAATCGACAGGTATAATGGATACCTGAGAAGTGCTATTATTACAAAATCGCAGCAATCGAATGCTAAAATTTAGCGGAATAATTATTAAATTTTCTCAAAACGCTATTCTTCTATCATTATTTCCCAAAAAAGTCGAGACTACAAATTAGTGTTTTCGTACCTTTTGCACCAACCCGCCCATCATAGCCGTTTACTTACTCCATTGCTCTATATGACAAAGATATACTACAGTGGAGCTATTAACCTGTCAACGAGTGATCCACGTTAACAGGTGATCTGTTGTGATCAAATGAGCTTTATGTTCGCAGTGATCGTGGTGATCTTCATTTGCGTAATAAGTTGTATGCCTACACTTGTTTGATCTTGATGTGGTGTCTCCCCCGTGTGGGTTGTGACCTCCCCATGGCTTCGGGGCCATAGCCGAGGTATAAATAGGCTGCGGCCTTGCCTGCTAATCAGTGTGTATGTTTATTACTCAACCCGTGGTTCTCTTGCTCGTACTAAACAAGTTTCATTTGCTTCGCCGGTACGCCTTCACACGCCAGACTCGGTCACAAAACCTATGCAAGAATTTCCCATGCGCGAGAAGGCTCCACCAAACCATCAAAAACAGCAATCTGCCCAAGCACCCAATCTCACAGTTAGCATGCTATTAAAATGCCGCAGGCGCTGAACCTGAATATCAGGGACAAAGGTTCCGAGCGCCAAATTCGCCGGGCACAAAAACGTCAAAAGATTAGTGAATCCCCAATAGGCATAACGTTCATCGCTCCTTCCCTTGAACATTAAATGATTAATTTATCACTGCAAACAAACAGATGCGAGCTGCTAATTTATATCCATATCGGCTAGGAAAAAAATTTCTTCAATCGGTGGGAAACGTCTAAAACAAGAGTGGGATGTGGAGTACAGTTTCTGATGCAATTCCCTATGCACCTCCAATAATAGAAAACATTGCCGCTAATGCAGTAAATTCTGTTTCATATTTGCGTAATATATTTTCTTATTTTAATTTACCATTTCTTTATATAAAACCCCAAACTTTCAACCTAAGCGATTGCTTCGCCGATTTCCGTTATCTTCGAGTGAGAGGTCGTGCAGTGTTGATGTGCTTTTTCAGCATTGCTAATATATTTCGAGATGCTTTAACGATACCCACAATTTCAGCGGTTTCCCTTTCCCTCTCTCCTCACCCCACATGCCAACTCTCTCCATCCCAAGCCATACAATGCTAGGACATCGAAGCACATCCACTCAATTGCATACGCAAAGGGAACTGACCCATTAACACCTGGATAGAATATGCGGCGCCTTTAATTTCCTTGTCATGAACCAATCGCATTCGTCCACCTTCAGAGGATGGTGCCACTTGGAAAATCAATAAGCGACCCTTAAAATATTGCACCAATCTCTTTATATAACCAAATGAGAAAAAAATTACACAAAAAAATTTTTAATATAACGTTCACTGCACGGAAAAAAACGACCAAAAAAAATTGCGCTATTTCCCCAAACATTAAGTTCGTTCTCATTTCCTCAAATTTACTTGTCCAGGCGGAATAACGAAAGTCCTCCAATGCAAATATAAACTTTATAAAATGACAATCGGAAACGAAATGTGATTCGTACTGATTGCAAATATTTAAATATCAACGCTTCTCTCTATGCAAATTCGCATCGAAAAGAATTCCCATTCAATAACTGCAGGATGTTGAAGGTTGTCCAAACCGGCAATCGGCTTGGCTTAAACACTGAAATTAGTTCGCCTGGCTAGAACACTCTTTTGTTTCCAACTTACAGCGAATAATCAAACGGGCATCATTAACAACAGACATCAAATAATGGTAAATCCATATTCTGAAGCGGAAATGACATCAACGTGGCGTCATACCTACCACAATGCCCAAGAAAGATATCCGACTCTGGAAAATTACGATAGTAATTTGTTGCAATTTTTTAAACAATATTTCCGACCGGACGATCCAAATTCTCCACAGAAATATTTTCCGTCATCGGTATCTTTCTTCCACTTCTCAGCACTTCGAAACGTTATTTTTAGTATATTGTGCATCTTCCTTTACGTTGGGTATGGCGCTGAAGAGCCAACTCAAGATATCTACTTGTGGTCTAGAGCTATTTGTAATCTAACATTGCAGTGATCATTTCGCTCGTATAGGCGGTTCTCGTTCACTGTTCTTAGCGCACTGCCATTGGTCGACTCAGGTGGTTTTGGCTTACCTGAGGCTTATATAAATCAGGCTTCAGCCCTTCGGAATCAGTCTTCTCCATTCGACAGCTCTCCGATGTGCAGCCCTTCCTGGTACCTCTCGACGCTCGCCGTTTCTACTTGTTCTCGGGAGTTGTGGTGCTCCCCAATAAACCACTTCGACTATCCCCGTGTCCCTTCACGTTCAACTCAGCCTCCCTCTCTACATCACCACTTTCACGGTCACAACACCTTACAAAAAAAACTTATATTTCAACCACCAGCGTTTCGCCCTCTCCTGTCAAGCTATTCGCACTCCGACTCCTTGAGCTTTAATAAGTTTCAATCCCATCCCCCCTCCCTCCTTTCCTCCCCTTTCCTTTCCGCTTCAACTTCTCTATTCCTTCCTTGACATTCAAGGAAAAGACTTTTCAAGTTCGCTCGACTTTGTTCGCATACTGTTCCTCTTGTAGTGAGAAAAAAAGACCTAAGCATCTCTCTATCAGCAAAACCTCGTCAACTTTGACGACAACCTCAAACGAGTCTTATCATCCTCCATATGAAAACGACTCCTGAAAGGACATCCCTTCCCCCTCTACTTATTTGCAGGGAATGTCTAAACAAAAAATGGGGACTAAAGCAAGATAATAAATGTGTACCGATTTCGATTCGGTTTCATCGGTAAGTACGACGGCCGTTCCGACAGCATAATAGGGCTGTGGATCATCACCAAGAACGCAAGACTTTATCGACATGGCGAGTTCATTCTTGCCCAATTCGTGCGAATGCAGAATCTCGAGAGTGTTCGCGTCGAATACCACCACCGATGACACCTCAACACAGCAGTCGAAACGCAAGTAGCATAGCACTATGCTCATTGCAACCAGGACAGCACCGTATTCTGAGTGTAATCAGCGCAAGCCAACACTAAACTCCACTACAACAGTACGATGTGTTCCTAGCATCAATACTGCATAAAACACAAGAGTGATGCGCTTAACGCAACAACCTGATGCGGAACGAGAAAAAAAGGAAACTGCGAAGCTTGAAACGGGACCAGGATTTATATCTATGGTGCTTCTTGTGTGGGGATTGTGCCCAGGAAGGAAAGGCGAAAGGCTTGTATGATTCTTAATCTACTAAAAGTCTAATATGAAATACTAAACCTCCGATAGTGCAAAAGAGCCTTCCGAAAAAAACATATACCTAGCAGTGCAATCGATGATGGTGAATTTCTGAAACAATGCAAATTGGTGAAGGGTTTATAACAATGAACAATGCGAAACACCACTATTCATTTCGATGAGCCCCAATTTTAATATATACGTCATCAAAAACCAAGCAGTAAACGGAGGTTGACTTCAAATTCGCTTTGAAAATATGACACAAAAAGTACTCAGTCGAGTTTACGAGTTTACTCTTACCCAGCGTGTTTCTTGCCAAGGAATGCAACAGATGTGAGCATTTCAACAAAACCCAACCGGAACTCTCCTCTCTTTTTGTAGCAAGTGGTCAATAAAATAAAACTGGAAGCTCAAATGGGATCATTCGAAAGTGAAACATTTGTGTCGAATTTTCTCCAAGATTTATTGACTTCATTTTTAATGACTTGTCCAACGAAATTCGCCAACTTCCTTTAGGTTACGTAAAACTTGTTTCAGTTAGCGCACGCCGCTCTCCCGGAAGTTTTTGACGGACGCCAGGTTAGCACAAAACGGACTGCCACTTTTTGCTTTGCAAATACCAATGGAAGAAATCATTTAATATAACTGCTCACTGTGCTCGAAAGTCTACGAAAGTGCAAAAAATGGTTGCATAGACTATCCAGGCCAAAATCCCAATGAGGGTCCTCACCAGAACAGTAACATGAAAGAAGATATTTAAAGAGATGTCGAAACCTCAATTTCTTCGGGCTCAATAGGCGGTGTTGTTGCAGAAGTGACGACTGAAGGATGACTGCTCGACGCGTTGACCGCCATCTTAGAAGCACAATGCCCACAGTGATGTTTGCCGTCTGCATCAACGAACTGTAATGAGATTTAAAGGATCACATTACAGCAATGCCGCATTTTCAATTTCGGCTCCGGATCTGGTAAATTTTGAGGTTTCTCCTTACGTTTCATAATTTAGATATATCTATTAAGATCGTAGAAAATCCACTGTATACTGGATGAAGAACATGTATTGCCCTGGTTTGACATCACTCTCGAAAACAAAAACGCATATATATATATATATATATATATATATATATATATATATATATATATATATATATATATATATATATATATATATATATATATATATATATATATATATATATTCAATAGGACAAGCGTAGGACCAAGGTGGATACAAAAACGGTTACCAGCTGTTTATGTAGAGAGAAATGTACTGAAGTTGAAATTATAGCTGTGGAAAATAAGAAAGTAAGGACTTATATCCACTTCCTTAGGAACATGAGTTAATTACGAAGAGAGAACAAACCTCGTTTCTCTGGACAAGGATAGCGATTGTGCCTGTTTCAGGCTGATAGGCTATTCGTGAGACACTCTCACCAAGTGGCACTGTACGTATGTGCAGTTTTTGTATATCATCGATTCTACCTGCAAAAGACAGCTCTCATTCGCTATCCTTATTTCTTAACCTTCTTTACGTCTATTTTGTGTATGGACAGCTTTTTGAAAAAAAAAACGGATCATTGAAATGCATTTTTACCCGCATACAAAAAAGGTGTGTGCACACACAGGTTTACATAGTAACGCTGGTATATATTCCTTTAAAAGAGATACAGAGAAAAACGAAATTTTGCGCTCCGCAGTATGCGAATGCCTTCTTGATGGTGCATATTGACTATCATTCGTCTCATGCATGAATTCTTTTTTTTGTGATACTATACTCTTGCACACCTGCATGATAATTCTATGGGATGGAATTTACATGTTAGGCATATAATCCGTTACCTTTTGCAAATACTTCGGTGCACCATGTTTTCTGGATGTCGCATCCTTGTACATACGTAGTTCCTATATATATATATATATATATATATATATATATATATATATATATATATATATATATATATATATATATATATATATATATATATATATATACCTAGAATCAGTGATAACGATACGAGTGCGACTCACCAATAACAAGTGTCTGTCCATCAGTCATGACAAGGCTGTCTGTATAGGTAGCCGAATTAAGAGCACACATATGTGCAACCAGCTTGAGGTTTACATTCGAAAATACCAATTTCTGGCTCGATGAGTAAATAACCGTCGGTCGATCACTGCATGCAAAAACATTGCGTGCACCACGCGACATGAATTTTTTCAGCGTCGTGGGTTGTGTTCCTAATGTCGCCTTTTTCGGTTGCGTCAACGCACCTAAAATGGATACCGTATAAATTCAAATACTATCTCCCCTCATCTCAGGATAAAAGTGGCTGAAACTTCTTTGCATATTATACCATTTAATTCAAAGTTATACTTTAATAGAAGCGAGGAAAGCGGATAACCCCTTTCAAGTTCAACTGTATAAATTTCAAATTTTTATAAATATGGCTGAAAGATGAAAACTGATTGGTACGTATATTTGCATACCTGACTTTATGCCAAACTGTTTAATATTAAACAATTATGATGTTTTCTGATCACAGCAGGAAAACAAAGACTACCTACGACCGACAATCTTATAAATGGTTACTCATATGAAAAAATGAATATTCTTATGTGAAACCAGTTAACAACGCGCCACTGAAACAGGCATGCCAATGTCCACCATGCTTTTGAAGGAAAGTTATGTGGCGAGGTGGATGACACAGAAGATCGCAAGAATTTTCAGATAAGACACGAATCATCAAGTACTCTACAACTAATTGTAAGCGATGATTCGAAAAGAACTCAACGGTAAAACAGCAGACCTCGGTTTATCAGGTCCTTCGTAACACTCTGATGTCAGCAGTGTGACGTTGATGACGAATGGTCAGCTTCACAACAGTGTGCCGACGTTGATTATGGGTGGGCAAAAGTTACTGACAACCCTCCAAATGACCGCCATTTGCCCAGATATATTTTTTCACGTTTGGAACCGAATCAGGCAATTTAATAAGCAAATACGACTTCGAAAGGAGTGGTCAGTTGCTAATAATCGACCACCCCGGAAAGAGTGGTCAGCTGCTAACTCCACCCTTGTATAATTAAATCCCGTGACTGAAACTAAAAACTATCACTAATCACAGCTTCCCCAACTTTATGGTTCATTTCGTACATTTTTAGATACTCGCCAACGAACCGCTATTCATGTCGATTTGGTAATAATAGAGAGTGCCGTCACCCAATGCGACCAACAAATAGACGATCCCCTCCATCATGCAGATAAGCAATGAACGAGCGAGCATTTCTCCACCACATTTCTCTCTCACAATTTCGTTAAGGTCGGGCAGCGAGCGCAGTGCCACCGACATATCCGTCCAATAGGCGACCGCACACAACTTCGATTCAATCTCATCACCTACAAATCATCTAAGCTTTGCACACAATATGAGCAGATGAATGCATTTAAGCTAGAAAGTTGAACTATGAACGCCATTAAATGATATTTAAGAACGCAAAAATGCAAGTGAAGTGAGGATAGAGAAAAAGCGATGCAAAGCAAATCGCAGTTTCCGGTCCAAATGCATAAACGCACCTCCACCCTTAACATTCGAAATGAAGTTTTTCTAAGAAATCATCCGCGAACTCATTTTGCCTATTGTTTTTCTTTTAATTTACCGCATTATACTAGTGAGTTTTCACGAACTCCTAGAACTCTCCTGGAAATCTGCACTTCTGTCCCAAAAACCACCGAAACAGAAGATGGGGCAGTGGAGAGTTGGAGCCGCCTTTACATAAACTACTTTAGCGTCAGATTGATTAACTATGTCAGAGTAACTATGCAGCATAACATTCATGGAAACTTTCTTGTCTCAGAGAGGAGTAAACCTATGGGAGAGAGTGACATAATGCAGCGCTCAGCCGTTTTATGAAACAAACGGGTACAACAACAGATACAATGTGCTCACCAACACATCCAACATCGATACACGCAATCTCGAATTCGCATTCAATGTTCGTGATTGGTGTGATTTTATCGGTGAGAAGAAGGTAATGCAGCTGGTTGCCACAAGCGAGAACAACCTGCCCACTTAGCTCATTGACCGAGACGACCGAGATCCGTGACGGGGGTTCCCAGGTAAGTGTATTACCACGTAAGATAAGAACCACTTTCAATGGAGTGATCTGTGCAATTCCGCCACTTCCAACGCGACCAGCCCATAATGTTTGTTCAGTTGTCGAAAACCCTGCAATAACTTGCAAAAGCTTCTTTTGCATTTGACACGAATAGCTCACAAAGAAGACACCATCCCGAACTGTAAGTTACTGCATAAAGCAAACAATGACTGGCTCTGATTTTTTTGGGCTCCTTCTAGTAAGTGGGAAAGAGTCTACTTCTCAAACTTCAGTAACTCACGACCTCTGGGTCATATGCTAGAAATAATTCCCTCAAGTGACCGTCAACTTCAGATTGCAGGCCGAACTCTTTAAAAAATTTCTCAACACCAAATAACGCTCAAGCGAGCCATTAATGAGTGCCTCCTACCCTTCCAAATCTTTACTTCAATTTGCAAGTGCCCTAAAGTTTAAACAGAATGAGATAAACAGTGCCGTAATAATCCGTAAAACAACATGCCGATGAGGTGAACAATACATGACATTTTAGTTCCTAGAAATAATGCTCGGGTTGGATGATATGATTTTAAAAAAGTTGTAAAAATATGGCCAGCGATGTGAACCAAGCCTAGAAATTTGATGATTGCTTTTGTTGCCGAATACTACAAAAACGACAGTTGACCATCGCTTTTTACGTTCAAATTCTTTCAATTTTTTCGTTGCGGCTAGCTCTCATTGGCAGAACTTATTCCCCCCTGCGACCGAGTCTGGCATGTGAAGGCGTATCGGTAAAGCAAATGAAACTCGTTTACTATGAGTGTGACAACGACGCAGTGATGAGTAGTAAACACACACTGATTAGCAAGCAACGCCGCAGTCTATTTATATCTTCGGCTACCGTCCTGAAGGCATGGGAAGGTCACAACCCACACGGTGAAGACACCACATCAAGATCAAACAAGTATGAGCATACAACTTGTTACGCAATGAAGACCACCACGATCACTGCGACCATAAAACTCATTTGATCACAACAGATCACCTATTAACGCAGTTCGCTCCTTAAAACCCCCTTGCTCTCCACCCCTCGAACACAGTCACACTCCATAGGCATATACTGGAATAGCCCACATAACACCAAATGTGCTATACACGCTATTCCAACATGAAAACGAGTACTGCAAGCTCAAAAAGGACATTTCCTTATGAAGAGGGACGTGGATCGTGTTTCCTGCAGACATTTCCTTTCCAAGCACATATCATTTCTTTCGAATATACTCATGGTGTCATTTCATTTGATTAAAAACGTGCCTCTACTATTCCTATTCCTTTTCCTCTCGCTGACCTTTCTCATTTATCTTTTCCTTGGTTTCTTTGTAGGAAATTAAATTACGTATTGCGTGTTTCAGGCTGCAACTTGCGGAAATGAGAAAGGAAATGTGTTTGCACTTATGCCAATCAAGTGTGTACCACAGGCACACCTTTTCCTTTAGAATCGTCATCAATAGAAATGTTCGATGGTTTTCTGCCGATATGTCCGAGAACAGCACAAGCACAAGGTCTTAAGCCAGCAGCTACTACAGAGCGTTTAAATCGAATCTCAACAGGAGTTGGCGGCGGATATTTTTGGTGAAGTGAACGACGGAAAACTGATGCCGATCTCAAGGCGACCATCTCTCCATAAGATGTACAAAAGACATCAATAAAGAAAGAAGTCAAATCAACGCAAATGAAAAAATCAATCAAAAACCAATGGATTCACCAATGTTGACGAGCCAATTTGCCAAAAATCTTCATAGTATCCAAAATGTTTCGATACCATCAAATCAAAACGAATGTTTGGACCACCAATGTATCAGCAAATACCAAAAAAAAGATTAAAAGAAATGAAAAATTGTCCTTATTAAGGCGGAAAACTTCTCCTGAGAGGCAATACCAAAATAAAACGTTTTTCCTTTAAAAAAAGTTCCTTTCGTTTTTCCCCTAGAGCACCAGTAGTTTTCCTTTAACTTCCATTGGGCTATCACTTCCGATTAAGTCAACATACTGTTCCCCAGTGGACCACCCGATTAAGACAATATACTCTTTTCTCGTGTGCACCACTTCACACATATACTTGATGAATCAATGAAACCAACCAGGTAATTGGGTATCCTCGAGCTCTTCGCCACTAATTTTCAAAATATGCGTCTCGTCGACGAACCCCACCACCAGATAATCGTCCAATTCCGATTCCACATTCAAAGTGAATAATGCCTTCACACCGGGAAGTTCGACCGATGCTAACTCCTCTATTCCGATACCATTACGGATTATACGCAGTGAACCATCCTTAAACGATGTGATTCCATCACTATCAATTATATATCCGTATCAAAATTCAAAACACCAACTTCAACGGCTCACCTGAGTGCCATGTACTGACAACACCTGAACCTAGAAATCTACAGATTCAATATTCCATTCACAATTTTATAGCGGAAAGCAGTATATAGGAAACCCCCATCGAATTGTTAATCTTGACTAGTAGCAAGCGAGAATGAAAGCATTCTAAAGTAACAAAAACAAGAAGTTGCAATGCCAAGAGAAATCTCAACATTCTGCAACTGCAATAAATCAAACAATAACATAAACATAGACTGTAAACGTCTTAACGAATGACATACAGTATGCTGCGCCTATGGTCAATTCGAAATTCAGAGATGAAAACGGTACATGATTGTAATTTTTGATAAGAAATACATCAAACGTTAATACCATCGATAAATGCATCAACTTGAGGACGATCTCAAATAAGAAAAATCCATCAAATCAAACGAACACCACTCTGACAACCATTTTCAATTATGACATTCGCCCAATCTACTTATATATGACGAAGATATACTTTTGCATCTAAAATATCATTTCAAGTACTGAAAATAACGACCCATATTTTAAGGCATAAGTTTATTTCGATAGGTGAGAAAGCGTCCTTTAAAGTGTCACAAAACTGCAATCCTACTCCCCACATTCGGTGATATAAGAAACAATCCGCGCTTAAATCTCAACAACATATCGCAATGAATCCGATATTACTAAACAATGATGCAATGTCATCACTTGTGACTACAATATCCAATCTCTCATAAAAATAAATTAAATTTTTGAGTCCTTTAAATTAGGAAGAGAAATGTTCCAATATAATTGCTAGTGACGTCATAACACTGACTTATGCAGAAAAGCCAATCAATATAATTGAGTGGTGTGCAGGCATAGTCACATTTCGGGGGACTGACTGCAAATTTCAGGTTCCATATAATAAAAAGATGCGTGATTTGAATGTTGCATCTATTAAGCGCTCATTTCGTTTACCATTTCCCCATTGTTCCGAAATCTGCGACTTGCACGAGCCCCTGCATCAAAACCCTTCTCCCATACTATCAAAAAAAAGACCAACCTTGAATGCACCCGAGCATGTGATCACCTGTTGTTGCCCATCAGCATTGATGACAACCATATCACGTATAGGTGCCAAGTTGACATAGGTGTCCATTAGTGAAATATACGAACCATCAGGACATGGCTCACTTCTTAAACGTACTAACTGACTGTCGCCAAAGCGAGAACCGATGAATACCACTCCGTTATCCAAATAGACAACACATTCCGGAATTGAAGTCTCACCTAATAATTCAACCTGAAATTGTAACTTTAACTCACCAAGATAAAACAATTGTCTGTGCTCGATTACCTCATCCTATCAATACAATATCTACTCAGCAGCTATAGACGACCTGAAAAATAGCCTGATTCCGAGGTTTAGGCTCCCTTGAAAACAATAACCGCGGATGCGAAAATCGAATTTCCGTTTATTCTTTTACAAACATCGACTTTCAAATCGCACATCGATCATAGCGACTAATAGCGCTATTATCTGCTCCCATTTTCCACAGCAAATCTCCGATATGCCTAAACGAAGAAAAGTATGCACCTTAATTCGAGATCTTAACTATAAGAAAATCGTATAAGCTGCTGTTGCTACCATCCATCCCTCCCTCTTCACCTATTCTCATATCAAATCACCGATTCCACAAAATGTATTTTTAAATTCTAAACGAAATCTTTATATTACTATGTAATCGTTTCACAATTGCTTCACAACCATTTCATTCCTATTCCAGCGTAAGCGTACTGTTTATCAGCGACCTTTAATTAGAGGATGTGATAAATTGAAAACACCTTTTCTTATTCGGTTTATTCTTCTTGTTTCACCCTCCTTATTCTATGAGTGCGTTTACCTGACAGATACTTCAAATGTAATACCAACAAATATCGAAAATCACAGAAAGAAAACAGCTAATAGCTCGAAAATGATGAGGAAGGAAAGCGAGTTCATCCTTATTTAATCATAGCCCCCAAAATCTGTCTCTTCGCAAATTCTGCGGTCATCTGATTAGCTGACTGACTATCTTCCCTGTTATAAAACTCAAAAATATAAACGACGGTGGTGCAGAAATATAGAAATCGAAATAAATATATTCTTTTTTGCCTATACAATTTACAGGAACGTAATATTATCCCAGAGAAAGCATGCACCATCAAAAGTTCCTTTCGATGATCTCAATTACCTGACATGAAATCTAAGTTAATGTTAGTTGACAGCTTCATGAAATAGCGTCGAGAAAAAAATGAAATGCGGGCAATAGAAAACGTTTAAAAAAAACTATCCGCTGAAAGCTTTCAAGTCTAGCACCATGCCTACTGCTGCCATAAACCTTAAATGCTGACTCCATATCACCCAAAAAAATCGACTGGTGAGCAGCAAATCAGGACTTTGATAAGCAACAACTTTACTGTAAAACTTGATAAGCTGAATAAGCTGTAACTTTATGGCACTACTCGATAAGCTTCAACTCGATAATTTGCACACTAACACTCTTTACTGTTTTCGAATAAAGGTAAGAAGAATCGAATGGCATAACGTTTAATTTTAAGGAAAATCGAGTCAAGTGCACAATTCCGACGTGTCAAATAATCATTAAAAAATATAGCAAAAAATGTTTATATATTTTCAAGCAATTTTTAGATTATTCTAAAAAAGTTTCCGCTCAATCAAAGAGAGGATTTTCTCAAATTTTTTTGCAGTATTACTTATTGCTGGTATTTCCGCTTTTATTCTGCAGGAAAAATCAATTCCCTTTGGAATTCACCACGTATGATAATTTATAAACTTATTATTCTTCAAAGAAAATACATATTACAGACAAATTGTCGGGAATTTCTCTATTTGATGCATAAGTGAATCCGCCGTTTCCAAATTCATATAGCCCCTGGCTATCGAAGAACGAATCCCTTTAGCGCATACTTAAAAGGGGCGTTTTATTTCATGATTTTCTCCCGTTACATCATACACACTTCACCCCATAAATAAAAGAGATCTCAAAATAGCAATAAAACACTATATAATTCTCAGGTAAAACAACCTTGAGGTCTTTCACACTGGCTGTGCCATCAGTCGCCACATCCAAATCCAACAACAACATAAAAATTCGTCCGGAGAGATCGCCCAACAAATAGCGTTGACCATCGCGATCGATTTTCCCGTAACAGCTGATCTGTGATTGATGAATAAGTGGAGGCGCGATTGCCGAATATGCATTCGCATCTTAAAATATAATATGATCAGAAACTGTTAAGGACTTTAGTTATGACCCACGTTGATCAACAATATGGTATATATCACACAATGATAAGATTAGCTTCAACAGTATTTGTGCTACAGATCTCGCTCAGCAATTAACCTCACAAAAGTTCACACTATCGAGTTGGATGCAAAGTTTGCCACCTTTCCAGCATTTTATGCTCTAAATACGAAAGCGGATCCTGTAGAAATACGCGCAGGAGGATCGTTACCTCTCAAACATAACAACTAAAATTTCATGTTGAAATAAATGCAAATTTTCGAGCTTAAATGTGATCAATGCTATAAATGAGTAGCCAGTAATCGATTACCTATGTTCATATCTGATCGAATTTTTTTCCTCTTCTCTCTTCTCCACCCTAGTAGCGAAAGTAAATATACCCAATAAATTTCTACCCTCATTGAGCACATAAAAAATTTGATTGTATGGGCACTTATCCTCTATGCATGATTGTAGATGCAACTATCCGTTACAGCCCGACCTCAAAAAAGCAAACAACCTTCGACGATAAGTTAACTTATAGAAAAAATGGTTTCAACTTTTACATACCTGAATGCTAAAGGTATGAATTATTTCAGCAAGGATCATAATAAAGTGGAAATACTTACGATCACTATGTGATATGCAAACATTTAATCACTTCTACATTATTCCGCTCTTCTCTGAAGTAATTTTTTAAATTAATGAAGGTGAGAATACTCAAGTAGAACTATCCTGATATGTGATACCACAATTACTTCATAGTCCCCCTTAATTATATATATATATATATATATATATATATATATATATATATATATATATATATATATATATATATATATATCATTGCGTTCATCACATCAGCAAAAACAATTTTAAAATTGACCTTTGTGATAAGAGATGGCCTCATGTCCAACAACAATAACACCACCATATGGTTGTGGGATCGGAATAACCATGCATGCCTCTGCTTCAATGTTATCTTGTTTCCAAAGTGGCGGAGAACTAAGTTCCTTATCTTCGAGATTTATCGCCGCCGCTTTCAAATGACGACCGTTATGATCCCGGTAGATGTATACCACTGTCGGTTTCTCTGTAAAAAAAATAATATTCGAATTTCCAAAGGCGACTATCGAAATATTATAGCAGTCAATGACCATTGCTTCATTGAGAAAGAAATTAATGAACTGATCATATGAACGAATATACTTCTATCATAACTAGAATACACAGCCAAATACACGATAAATAACCTAATAAACAATGTCCTCTTCTTAGAAAATCCCACTTCAGTCTCGTGCCCTTTATGAAGATCATGCAAAAAAGGCCGAATATTTTAAAAGGTAATGTTCATCGTTTATTGCCCAGAAAAGGAGAGGGGGGTGGGAAAGAGAGAGAGAGGAGAAAGGAGGGTAAACATTTCAATAAAATATGTGTAAATGAAAAACTGAGGGAAAAAAGGCCACTGGCAAAATCATCGAAATTAAAAACGATTCAATATAAGCAATCGCTGGAATGAGCACATATCCTTCAACAAAACTACCCACTCTTAGCAGCGTTGAAAAAAACCATTGATGAAACCAAAAAAAAAACAAGTCATCAATGGTTCAACTCAGCCACAAGTAGTGAAAGAACAAAAATTACCTGGATCGGATAAGAAATCCAAATCGACAATATAGAGGTCCTCACAACGAATATTAAATCCTCGTAGATCACTGCCTTCAGTCCATTGTACCACTTTGATTAAGCCATCATAGAGGCGAAATGCCATAAGCTGCAAATGAAAAAGAAAAAAAAAAACTTAGATTAAAAAAGCGAAGTTCAAAGTTTTTTTAACAGGTGGAGCTAAGAGGAGAGTGTGATGCCGACATTTGACTACCAATAACGACACTACAACCGACTATCACGAATTACATTTTTAGATTATCAAAATGGAGGTGTGAATGTTGATAGAATATTCTTTCCTTGCATTTGCTGGTATTTAATAAGAAATGCTGACATAAAGATCGCTGCAAACTTAAAATGAACCATAATCGCTGAAGGAAGCATCAGCACACGGTATCGATCATCTAACGACGCTTAGTTCATAACATCACATAAGCCAATAATATATATAATCCCATTAAGAGACGCTTTCCGGTCAGGACAGAATAAAAATTCATTTAGGCAACATGCAAAGTATTGATTGCATCATGCACCAGGAATAATGCACAATGGCAACGTTCATGCGTCGTTGTAATCAACATATTATGGGCCAAAACTGAAATAAGGCTGATGGAAAATTATACGAGAATGAGAGAAGAGACAGGAAGAAAGTAAAGAAGGACGGCAACCTCATCACAACGAACTCAGTTTAAACGATCAAACTCGATAAGTAACCGATCGTCGCTGTCGTCTACCACTTCAGTGCAATCAATGAAACAAAAAAAAAAACGGTAGGATATTCAATCACAGTTAAAGAAGTATTTAACCCATAAATAATGGGTTGATTTTTAAGCTCAATAACAAAAATGCTGAGGGAACTGGCCTCAAAAGCGGAACAGTGAAGTAAGCGTACTTACCCCGGATGAATGTACGCAAGCTATAATACCAGTTTCAGAGTGCCGTCCAACCCGATCTGCGATATGACCGGAAGCTCTAGTTCGCAACTCGCCATTTGAATCCCAACACAGGATCGCGAGATGATGCTTCTGTGTGAGCACCAGTATGCTGTCCACCGACTATAACAACATCCTACTGTAGTACTATTACTATATGCACGGAGAGAGCAACGGATGGTTGCTGGAGACGAGCGTCGATGGGGGAGAGGGGAAGAGAGACAAGAAGATAGAGGTAGAGAGGAAATCCTGATGGCGTTTCAATTCATAACGCCGATTGCCTTCATAAAATTCAAAAACAAATCACTGTGAGAAAAATTGAGTGAATTGGCATTGAGCGGAAGCAATGATCAAACCAATCCCTCCCCCCCCCCCCCCCAACTTCTTTTAAAGAAGCCTCGTTATTACAATTAATTACTCGTGTTACAGTCGTCATTAAGTTCTACTTGCCGCACAACCTTTACACTCTTCACATCACTGAATATAGCGAATTAAAAACAATCCAACATGACTCCTATGATTTAATGTAATCGTGGAAAGGACACTCCAAAACATCGGATTTCAGCAATCGGCAACATGCGCCACCAAGATCTGCTCTTTCGGCGATTCATCCATCGGATTAGCGAGATAAAAACAACGAAAACAAAGCCTCACATTATTTCCTACCGAACAAACGAGATCCATCATAAACTCTCAATTAGGAATTTTTTTTCACCGGGATCGGCTGCTTGCAGAGCGAGATAGACACCACAACGATATCATTGCATTTTCAAGAGCAACGCAACAAGGTGTGTAAGACAACTACCATAAAGGCTGTTGAATTATAATATTATATACGAGGCAGAACCAAAAGGATTTTATACAGAATAATCGACAATGAGTCAACGGAAAGTGGTCCGAATATAATTTAAGGTAAATTGCTGTTGAACGTGACCTCAATGACGGAGCTAAATGCGGTATACGATACTCTAAACAACAAAAGGCCATCATAGAGAACAAGAGTTCTCACCTCATTCTTGACTCGAAATGCTTTAACTGCGGCAATGCGTCCAAAAACTGGTACTTCTCGATACGACTTGAGACCGTCCGGTGTAACGACCATCAACTCGAGTCGATTCGTCTTCGCCAATACCAAATTGAGATCATTTGGACCGGTGAAGTTACATACCACCGCATGTGTTACAACTGTTGCTTTCTGCGCCGAAACAATGTAGTTCGTCGCCATCTATAAAGCAATTTATTATAGACGAGAAGTGCGATACAACTTCGAGCATCGAAACGCAACGAATAAGAACAAATATGATAATGACTGTAAACAATCGAGCAGCCACAAAAATAAATGAAAAATGAACAAATGGCACAATATGTGCTTTTTAAATTTCGATTAACTTAACAAGCAATTTTATGAATTATCAATAAAAGATAAAATATGCGAAATAATGCATTTCATATTCGACGTAATCTGATCACCTATAGAAATTTCCCGTTTGAAAAAAAAAAATCTCTTTTCTTGTGAAATAAAAACGAATATGATAGGCTCGCAATTTTTGTCTTCTTATTGGAGGTAATCTCCTTTAAAAGTGATAAATCAATGGAACAATGTGGCGCAAATCATAGCCATCAAATTGCACAGCTTTAGTTTCAGCAACCTATCATCTCAACAATCTGCTTAATTCCAATGTGCTTTAATCTGAAATTACCACACCGATCGTACAAACTTACATAGCATTTATAAAGTGTTTAGGAGGTAGTACCGAATATTTATGAAATGGTAGAAGGTACGACTAAGCATTTGGAAGGAGGTTGAAGATACGACCGAGCATAGGACAATAAGGACTTCCCGAGGAGTGAAAGATACTCAATTGTGGGCAATGGCCTAAATTTTGGTAAAGTGCAACCACTAGAAACACAAGAAATACTCCCCTTTCCATTTCATTTCTAATGCAGTATTCATCATAGTTGTGACTGATTCTATAAAGCGTAAAGGTGAATAAAAATTTGCTTGATGAGAATGCTCGAAACGAGAGCCGCAAGTTTTGCTTGTATACGAATAAACAATTTGCATAGATGGCCAATATAGATGTAAAATTTCTTTTACACAAAAGACAAGGTGAATTGTAAAGCAATACTATGTAATAGCTTTAAAAAAAAAAATCAACCACTGCAACTCAACATATACGTTAATTCCATCTTAACTTTTTGCTGCGCTTTTTTGCGGTCAGAGAGTTTTATTCCGTAAAACTAAAAACGATTTTCACTCGATTGTAGAAAAATGAAGGATGGATGACCTACTGACAGGTCTGTGGATGAGTTCCATTCTGATCATGAAAAAACAAAACTGACGCGAAGATGAGAGAGAAGAGAAGTAACAAGTCAAAATATTCGCCTTTTCGCTATTTCTATTCGTGACCACGTGTCCCCCCTCCCCATTACTCTCCCCAATGAACGTAATTTTTCATTAAATCAAAAATCAGGTGAACTGAAAGCGTAGTGAATCCTCATAAATCCCTTGTGCAAAATGCACTGTCAAAGAATTGTTTGCTGTTGCCTGCCACAAGCAGCTATAACCGTTCAATGCTATGTTGCAAAAATTGCCGACGGTTGTGAGCTGGAAGAAACTCCCTTATCCCACTGGCCGATCCTGGTGCTTTCCTAACCGCAATGAAGAACAAGATCATATTTTGGACTTCATTGGTACTATCTACTTAAGTGTTTACAACCTTGTTTGGTCAAATCTTTTACCTGGAAATAAATGACTGCCGAAATTTTTTGCACGTCAAAGGCTTCTGACAACTCTTCAACTGAAATCATGAGGAAAAAAAAAAAGGAAAGAAATATGAGAGTGCAAAATTACTGAAAAAATATGGTTAGAAAAGAAATTCCATCCACCCCTCTATCTCGTCTCATATACCGAGCTGATGGATGAACTCTCTGCCATTTTTATGAAATACCCTCTGGTCTGGATGTGTGTAAAGCTCAGCTTGAAGCAAGAGCTTGGAGCTTCGTTCTATTCGCGATCTTCAGGTCCGCACACCTTAAGTTCTACACATTAAGCAATGAGAGAACACCTTGGCGTTTGTTTTAATGTCGCACATTTTCAAATAAATCCCCCTGAAATAATTTCGTTCTTGCGTTTTTCGATATTAAACTGTGACTGCAACTATGGCTAGCAATAAGCTTCTACAAAGAAGGAGGTAAACATGCAGACAAGTCATGTAACCTCTAGTAGAACAAGCAGTTCAGCAGTGCTGATTATTGGAAGTCTCATGAAGGAGAGTGAAGGCTTATTCGTTCCAGACAAATTTTATCGAAGTTTTTCTTGAACAAGAAAAAACCTCTCCACGGAACTCAGGATCTTTTCCTTAGGGCTTTTATGTTCCTTGAATGAAGTGTGTGTCCCTCGAACGCATTCTGCATCCCACGAACGATGCTAGCCCATAAAAATGAGAATTCGAACATTTTATCTATGATGAACTCAAATTCCCGTTCTATAATTTAATTAACCTGTCTGATAAAAAAAATCGTCTTTTACAACGGAGCATTATTTTACTGACATATAACCCCCTATCAACAAAATACTACCTCCACAGAACCTTTCAATAAATCGGTGATAGATAAGAGGCAAAAATGACGGGAATATGAATAGCAGTGGCGCAAATGACCGGTGCCCGAATAGTCGCCACGAGCAGCTAACGCGGAAATGGCCAGAGCCAAAATATCTACGCGCAACAAAGATCTTAACTCGGTGTTGCACTAGAGCTCCGTTCTATTTGAAATTGAATGTGTAATCGTGTGAGGACGCAATTGGACATTGAAACTAAATATTACTATTCTATAAAACTATTAAAATTCAAACCTGATCTCAGGTTATTCAAGTTTTACCTGATCTCAGGTTATTCAAGTTCCGGCTGATTTCAGGTCTTTCGTTTTTTTTTTTGTGAACGATGCGGTATTGCAACCAAAATTGAAATATTTGGAGCATAAACTCGACGACATACTTGCACTCTATTAACTATTAAACTATATTCAATCGCTAACGGAAAATTATAGGTCAATTTTAAGTACTCAAAAAAGCAACGTTTTACATCCGAAGTATTTAAGTACTCAAAAAGGTGTTTCGAGTAATTAAATACCTTTATTTTTTAGTGATACTTAAATATTGATAAGATTGATAAGATCAGCGATAGGTAATACAAATTGCTAAAATTAATATGAGCGCTTTTACGTAGATAATTAGCGAATATAAGAAAAAAAAAATTTAAGTCTTTAATTTATTTATGTACGATTTCAATTTTGTTGAAAAAGAAATTTTCGAGTTAATTCAATTATTGACGAATTACATTAGATGAAATTAAATTGTATCTATTTGTCAGGTGGGGTTTTATTCTTATTGAATACGGTATCTTATTCGGTTACTCAAAAATTTTCTGCGAGAAATGATTGGAAATCAAAAGCGGGACATATATAACCATATTACTTAGCTCATAGGATATGCTCTCTGGGCAATGTGATGCATTCTTCCAACTTCTGAGTTGTCTGTGTTTGAAACGCATTTGTCTGTTTATTTGTCGGGTAAAAATTTCGATTTTTATATTATTGCCGATTTTTTACATTTTTTTAAAAATTCTATTCAACGTTCGATAAATGGAAAACAAATAAATAATTATATATGAGAAGCACAAAATACATATAGAGAGACCTTTAATAGAAACGACGAAAAGAAAAAAAAAAAAGAAAGTGCACATCTGATGGCAAAGAAATTCGAAAATGAAGATATCGAAGAGAGAATGCAAGACGATCATCACAAGAATTAAATCAACGATGAGATTTTTTAAAGAGAGATATGGAATAAGGTGAACTTCAAAGCGCTTTAAGCATTTCATGAAATCTTCAGTACGATCTCATTTTGTGATATTTGTTGCGAGAATATTTCATATTCGCATAGCGTAATAAGATAATGAACGGATATTGAAAATATTGCTTGTGATATAAGTTTTTCTACCAAGCAAAAATTCAGCCTCAATTTCAGTGATCCTCTCAAAGATTGCTGAAAATAGTTTCAGGATGTGAGGAAAATTGCACACCATCTTGAAATGGAAGACAAGTCGAATTCAAGTCTTCGATATTCCATCGACTCTAAATTAGAGGCTTCAACCTTAGTACCATGATCTAGTCAATACAGATTTTAGTGAGTTAAAGAAGTACAATATGAGAAACGAGATATTTCAGTCTATATTGAAGATATATAATAAAAACTTTTGGTGATGTTTGAGATATCTATACTATAAGAAATGGCGAAATTGAATAATTTCTTAGCAATAGAGGAACATAACAATTTACAATTAAAATTCAATCATATTCATAGGTGTAGAAGAACAAACACAAAAAATTAGAATGATGAACCTTATAAATTACAGGTATTCTAATTGATCAACATCATATTTACACATACTAATTACCTGCGAGGTAAATAATCTCATCATCAAACCTGAAGAAAATTGTTATATGAAAGAAGTGATAATTTAGGTTCATCGTATGTCAAATTTAGAGAATCCTTTTCTAGAGTTATAGAAACGATTAGTTCCATTCAACATCAATGACTCATCGTGGCATATTTTATTATCTCTTGTCAGCTGATGAAATCGATCGAACTAATCGTATAAAACTGATAATGTGCCGAATTCAGTTACCTAGTTAAAATATCACCTGATATGCTTGAATTGTTGGCATACATGACGCCGTGAAATTTCCGACTGAGTTTTGTTGTTTAACCGATTGGATGCGGGCAAAAAACGAATTTCTAGGTGGCCACCGATGTTCTCGATGGCCATAATTAGGTTCGCCACCAGGTGCGCTAAGTCACCTTATTTGTAGAAAGCATTTTATGTCAATCTTTCTGATCGATTTTCCCATTTATTGTTGTTATAGGTGATAAACTATGATCCATAGATGCCATATCAAAAGTGAACTGATCTATCTTATTGATCGGAGAGCTCTTCATATAATGAGAAACATGAGTGGAAAGGTGTAAGATTTTTTTTAAAAATGCAGAATTCAATATAGTAAGGGAAATTACCATTTGCGAATAATACGCTCAATTATGGCTAAAATTACAATATCAATGATAATGATAAGCGTTAAATTCAACTTATCGATGAAACTTTTTCAATATTTTTTATTATTAACGAAAGAAAAAAAAACATTTAACGATAGAAATACCTAATAGAAATAAAACCTAAAATTATGAAAGAACAATTTACATTCAAACATTGGTATAACTAATTTGTTTTTCATAGTTTCATTGAAGGTATTTTATTATGAAGATATATCATTAACATATGTTAGTGATAAAATAATTTCGATCAATCCTACTCAGAATCCCATTGAAAAAATAAGATTTTCTATAGGCTTCGTACCCCCCCCCCCCTCCTCGTGTGAAAACACAACGGAAAACCAATCAACCGTCAGATATTCCTGGAAGAAGCCCTTAGGCAATGCATACTTCCCATCCCCCCCCCCCCCATATAACTTCAACTCCATAATTTTGGGGATTTTTAATTTACAAATTTCAATATCACAGCCTTATCACCAATTTTTACTGGCAAACAAGGAAAATGTACGTAGTAGAAATACCAAAATTTTATTCAAGACGAACGCATTAATAGCATTCATTCACCAATTAAAAGAAATCAAGCGCCATCAGCAAATACGCAGCCCACTTTTAGTAACCCTTTTTGCCACATTTTTGCAACATCATTGCAAAAATGTGTACATCTAGTGTCCTTTTTTGCAATATTTTTGCAATATCGTTGCAAAAGTGCATACATTTTACAATAAAGAGCTTTTTCCAAGTGGGACAGAGGAGCGTATATTGACCTATAACAAATATACGAAAGATCTATAACTAAATATACTATAATACCAAACGATATACTAAGAAAGCACATTTGATGTTGATGCAATCAGATCATATATGACTCGAGAATTCGGCATTGCGCAGTTATAGTGCATTGCATAATTTTAGTGTTAGCGCATTCGGTTATAAAGATTCACTCATTATGGCGCATTTTATGCCAAATGATTTTCACATCCATAACAAATTTCTAAAGGATTTTTATTAGCGATACGATGGAAAATTATAATGCAGTTAACTATCACCTATGAGACGTTTTTCATCTATGATTACCTGTATATGTCGATGTCCGTCTATGTATTTGTTTATATTGAGAAAAGAAGCGGATTGATTTAACAGAAGAAAAAAATAAATGCATCTCGTTTAAACAATTTAATATATCCTAAATTATTATTATCTATGAGATACACATAGGAAATATTTCTTAAATATTTTCAATCTTTTTTTTTTTCAATGATAACCGCTTTTTTAAATGAAGAATTATTGCATAAAATCTCCAAAATTTCTATAATATTTGCATAAAAAGGAAAAAAACCATTGGAAATTGGTAGTCGTCCATATCGAGTACATTGAAGTGCATTTAATTAAGTAATCATGTGCATCTCAAAGCGATTATCCTGAATAACGACCATGCACTTTCAAGAATTACAATAATTCAAAAAAAGTTTACATTCCAACTTGATAACACATCGATAAAAACATTCATATATAATGATAGCAACTTTACTACTAAATTGTAGGAAAAAATCATAACGTTGATCGCTAAAAATATTTCGTCACAGTTGACTCCGGAAGGAGATGATCTATTTCAACTATTCCACTGTAATCCTATACAGACCAGAAAAAAGTGGAGTTTTAACATGAGAAAATATGCGGTCGTTTAAATAATTTGACACTCACCTCATACCCCCTCCCCCCACCCCCTCCCTCTTCCCTCCACCTCCCCACCCCTTCCCCTCCTCTCCTCAATACTTTTGGTGAAACTATTCTCAGCCACTCGAACTCTATTCTTCAATTCATTCAAAATGCAAATATTTCTTATCTAGTGAAACTGCATGAGTTATTCAATCAATAAAAACCGAGTAAAACATACAACAACAATAGACAGAAATAACAATAACATTATCAGCCCTCCCTTCCTACTTGCCTCGTATCATCGAAATCATTGAATTGATAGTAAGATGGCGGATCATAGAAATCGCAAACTGCACCCACACTTGGATCACGACCCTAAAAAAACATCGATACAATTCAAGAGAAAATTCTCCTCAAATGGATTTTCTTTTTTTGAAATTCACTTCCATTTCCTCTTTCTAACTAAAAAGTTGAAGAATTGATTCATCGATTAAACTGCAATATCGAACCAGTTACTTCTAAAGATATTTTAAAGTACTATGCATTAATTTTTGGTCAAGATTTGCAGCTCCACCAACTGAGAAGATAATTAGAGATCACTATTTGCGTGATGAAATGAAAACTTCTGTGGCAAAATTGCTGCAGCAACCGCTGTATTTAACATCCTTCAACTGAAGCACTCCGGTTGCCGGCTCATCTGTCCGGAAAAAACGCTTAACGCATCAAAAATCCACTTTAATGAATAATTATTCCTATAACCTTAAAACGTTCAATTTTCCCAGTGTTTGGTTAACTATCCGATTGTGGTTGATTCCTGAAAACTTCCAAGTTCGCGGCCATCTTCCTAATAAGGGTTGCCGACATATAATTCGCATATAAAACGGCCATATGAATAAATGATACTAGCCTGGAATCTGCGATATAGCTCGCTTTGCACGTCACCGGCACCTCTCATGAAGATCGTATTCTTGAGGCGTTCACCTGTGGCGCGAACATCGTCTTCCATATCGAATGTTTCGTGCACATCCAACGCTAACATCTGAATGCCTCATCCGTTTTACTTCTATACTTCAATTCTTTATATTATGTGCTCAATTTGGGCAACTTGCCATGCTTAGATATATCGAAACGTTGTAGTCTAACAGAATCACCGCACTACATAAGAACTTAAACTCATAAATGTTGTAGAAAGGCTTCCGAAAAGACCACCTGGCATATCGACTATTAAAGGTTGGCGTAAGCTGCCGCGATTTGGCATCAATAATTTCGCTGCGATATTAGTCAAGGTAAGTTTCAGGTACCACCTTCTGCTTGCCGATAGATAACACAGTTTTTGCCACCCCCCCCCCCCCCACCTCTCCGGACAGATAGCACAACGAAGACAACACTTACCTCCGTCCATAATTTCCTATAATACATGCTCATATAGGGCTGCATAGCAAAAATCGGTGTGAACGAGCATGGATGGTAATCGTTACGAGCCAACTTGAAGGGGAAATACTCCTTGTAGAGATCGCGGTACATATCCAACCAGAATTTCTTCCTGAAATCGATTTCTGTGCTGAGTAAATACGAGAAACAACCAATGGAACGTTTTGCCATCTTCAGAGTGCTTTTCGCGGACAAACAGCTCTCGCCTTCCCCCGCGGGTATTGCCTGTATCGAACTCAATAGCGTTTTTAACCGCCTTTTTATAAAAGTTAAGACCAACCTCGTCGATACTAGTATCGCACGGCCAACGTCATAATCGCATGCGATTATCAGCAATGAGTATAAATAGGCTCTTGAATTTTAAAAATACGTGAAGCACTAAGAAAAGCATCCACTGCGATCCAAAATCTTGACAGCGGGACATTTTCACGCCCATTTACAACGACGATAAGCTCTAAGACCGTTATGAAAATGAACAAAAAAAAGGATGAAGAAAAACAAAACTCTACCTCCTAAATTTTGTCCATTAAAAAACAAAAGAAGTTTCAAACAACCAACTTCCGATCTTCTAATTCGAAGATCGACAGATCGAAATCAGCCCAAAACAGTACGCGATAGGATTCCCAAAGCGTTGCTCGAGATAGACCCATTGCTACAGCATTTGCGCGTGATTCGGACATCACTTCACCCGTTATCTGAACATATCAACTCACCTTAGGCTACATCATCTCTTCACCTTTTTTCTATTGTCCACTTCCATCATAAGGGGAGAACCACCTTCACTTTCTGCGGACGTCCACGCAGAAGTGCTATGGAATTCAGGGAATATGGATACAGCACGATGCTGTTCCTGTTCGCGGAACGCGGTATTTTATAGGCTGCAGAAAGGAAGTACTTCAAAACGGTTAAGTAAAATAGGTTGCTCACAAACTTATTGACAACAATAACATCTAAAGATAGCGTGGAATTGAACCACAGCGAGCGGTATGCCCTTTCTGCGATCACACCAGTCATACCTGCTGCCTATACATATTAAGAAAAACCAACAATACAGTAATGTTTTTTCCCTTGGAAAAATAATTTTCCTTGAAAAAAAAAACACGCTTTTCGAAACCACCATATTTTCCTTGAAAACTGACCGCATTTACAAGTCTTCAAAGAGAATGTAAATTAAACACTTTTTAAGCTCCTCCAATTATAAAAGAATGGGAAGTCAAGCTAGATGCAGAGTGAGCCCTTCAAATCCAATCTTTATGGCTCTAAGGGTCTGTGAATTTAAACTGCCGAATAACCAATCAAACAAGCAAAAAGACACACGCAAACCTCGCGCCGTCATAATCCTCTTTTGCAAAAGTTATGCGAAGAACCTAATGAATTCGATAAAAACCCTTAAGACCAGAAAAGTGTACATGACGCATCTGTACATAATCGATGAAATTACTTGACTGAACGAACTAGAGCATTATCAAAGAGGATTATCCATAGTGGGAGCTCGGATGAGTTCACTCCAAGACCCTCCAAGGGCACAGCACAGATCCCATCCCCAATCGGAATTGGGATCTGCAGCTTAAAGTAACAATTTCGGGCATTCATTTGTAACATTTGCATATATGCCCAAGTGAGGCACGAATGCCGCCACTCAGCAGTTATAGAAATACTCCTCTGCACGCCCACATCCATAATTGTATCCAAACCGTACACCTTCATTTGCAGCAACTTCCCGATCCATTTGAAGGTGCTCCATATAATCACAAGATTTTTGCAAGTTCTAGAAGGAAAAGTGGTCTAACCAGGTGCTTTGATGAGAGGACGTTGAGCAAGTTGGGTTTATATATGAAGAACTGTGTGAAAGCGGGTAGAAGATCGGCGGCGTCCCAGTCGGCTGCGTACATCGGCGCCCACGGCACTGTCACATCTCGGTAAGGCGACTGCGAAAGAAGCAATTGCAAGGCACGTCCAGTCTGCAAGCGTAACACGGCTCGACATCAGTCACATTTAAAACTGCTCAAAGACTCTCCCAGTTTATTCAAATATACCTAAAACATCTAACTGTATGCGGTGTACAAGGACTGGGCCTCTTCTTTAAAATAAAAGCTGAAGTGGTAGACTAATTTATTCAACACGCAAGGAAGACCTCCAGATGAGGTCTGGATTAAATCTGTTTGCGATAACGACCCCAGGTACACCGCTTCTGGCTCATCTCCACTATCACAAGCTAAACCCGATTCCGGTTAGGCTCATGACTCATGTCAGCTCAAACCCGGACCATTTAGATCAGATTTCGCGGCCGCAAGAGTGCTTATGCCCTTCTCTCCTCCCCCCTCTCCCCCATCCTCCGGTTCTACAAACAATGAGCTTCCAGCCATAGGATTGTGATTATTTCTAGGTCTTCAACTCTCCTTCCAAAACTCTTAATCCGATTCCATTCCATTAAGTTATGGCAAGGTAGGTGTCCTCTGCCGCAGAAGTTCCATGGTCGGGTTAGAAAAAACAATAGGTTATAGGATGTCATGCTTAAAGCAACGGATGCCGTATTAAGGCTTCCGGCGATACCGTAATTCCTGTTAATATCGGCTAACGCATAATACATGCTGCAACACTAAGCGATACTATTGTATGAGACAATTAATGAGCAACCGAAGAGCCCATCTTTGGTATATCAGCGATTTGTAGATGAAGATGCCAAGTTGCTTGAAGCACCTATAATTCATTCTTCAACAGTTATTAATAAACCCTACCCAGACCGGATAATTCCGTTCAGAGGGCAATGAAAATTTCAAACCACAGATAATTTGCTGACCATAGACATACGGAAGAAACAAATGCACTTTAAATGTTCCAGAGGACACCCGATCGGATGAACCAATCGCAAGCAGCAGATTTACCTCGACATATCTTCGACTATTCAGAAAGGAATCTCTATACCCCTCTTATCTTCGTTACGTGCATGTGCACAATTGCAACCAGGTCTAATGCCAAACGAGCAGATATTGGCATCCGAAAATATTGAAGGAATTGCTCTTTGAAAAAACTTCCAAGGTGTTGCTCTAATTTTCGAGTTTTAATAGACTCGACTGGTCGGATCTCTTCCTCTACGCTCTATAAGAGAATTTAATAAGCCGACCCGTACCCTTTGCCCGGCTTCCAAGCCATAAACCTCTTGCTATTTGATTGTAAATTTCTCCCAAATTCTCACTGATAAAAACTGATAGCTAACATGGAAAAGCAGTTGCTGCAATTGTAGATAGTGAAGGAGAGAGGGTGAATCGGCGGTAGGAGCATCTGCTGCACCAATCATATATACTAACTTGTCCAAACCTCTTGCCTCGTTCGTTGCTGCAACAACACAATAAACAACTCTTATTCTTTTATTACCTTCTTTGCTCTTAATCTCGCATCGATAAAACGATATAATATTAGTTCCCACCTTCACTCTTCAACGTTATGCATAAAATTATGAATAAATAAGTTCAACGGAAAGGGAGTACTAAGAAATACGGATTTTGGAAATCCCCAGTTGCCTGCTAGATCTAAATAAATGAACATGAACTAGTTGACTAAAAAAACCCACCGCAGTTGCTGGTACCTCATCAAAAGACTCTCAAGAAATTACATTGACCTTTGATTTTTATTGGCATCACATTAAATGGATGAAAGCTCCAAGGAGTTTAATAAAATGACGTAAAGCTTATTCGTCTTTCATGGATGGGGGAAAACGTCGTACGAGTTAAAAAAAAAAGGCTAATTTCTGCGATATTCAACAATTCTAACTTCATTTTTACTTCCTTTCAAACAAGGGTACCATCACAATCCATCCTTTGAATTCACTTACTTAGTACCATAATGACCAAAATTGGAGACAAAAATAGTTTCTTAATAATCCATCAAGCATATCAATTTTTGGCTTGGTGAAGCAACTTTAAATGTGGCCAGAACTTAGTTCAGGCCTAGGCGGCAGTAGTAATCCAGTTATTACTAGGAGGTCATTGAGTTTAATAGTGAAACCTTAGTAATCACCTGATCATCTGAAAATACCTTACTGACAAGATTAAGTTAATAATCAGCATGCAAGTGAATAAATCCGCTCATTTTCTGCCATTTGATAGGAATCTCTCAGCGATCACCCCCTTCTATTTAGGTGAATGAGTATGCTGATCGAATATGCATATATAAGCGCCCAAACTAAGTTTTCGATGGCTCTCATTACCTGTGACAGATTTCAATTACTATGCAACGATGCAATATGTGATTTTTTAAATTCAACCAACCGGCTGGAAGGCTTCATATGAAATTAAAGTTGGAAATACGGAAACAAGAAAGAACTCACTGCTTCAAACGTTTTCTAAATAAACGATCAAAATAAATAAAAGAGTTAATAAACGGCAAACTTCTTCCAAGAAGGGTATTCCAATTGCCACGTTTGTTTGCGCGCTCAAATGGATCAATATAAAGTCGACCCAAATGTCTACCTGCAACATATAGAACAACTTTCACAGACTAAACAACACAAAGGCAATAATATAACAATAGTTTAATTGCTCTCTTTCAGGATCGCTTTGATATATCGAATAATTTGCCGATAAACCTCTCAATATTAGATTCAACAAAGATTTCAAATTTGAATATTTTTGAATTTCGAATATCTGAATAATCCACTGTTATTTTCAGCGTTGATAACTGTCCTTTGCTATAATTGGAGAACTTAATGGAGGTTATGATTTCAAAAAAAAAAAGAATAAACAAAGCTTCAGTTGATTGTGAAAGAAAGTTTTCCATAGCATAAAACGAATACGATCATTACATAACTTGAAATAAAATCGTAACGAAATAATTAAATGAATGACCACTGAATCGTCACTAAATAACCGCAAACAAAACTTTCTAAGAATTTGGCAATGAAAAACTTTACAAACAATCAAAAAATAAAAAACAGATGAACAAAAAAAATATAAGAAAGGTACCGGAAGTGAGATCATCAACTGAAAAGATCTTCACATCGGTATTGCATCGCTCAAGTTTCGTATCCGCCGTTACATCCTGCAAAGTATACGCATCGTTTGCATCTTTATTTCTCTCATATCACAATATCCCATTATTCAGTTCAAATAAATTGACCATATATATAACCACTTCGGGCTTCCGCCTTCCCCCCATCTTACCTCGCCGACCACAAGAAGCATAAGGCGCTGATTTTGCAATTTTCAGGAAATGTGTTGCGATCATGAATAGAAGGAAGGACTAAGAAACTTTGCGATTCGAAATGCAGATTCGAAACCCCAATGCGCAATGCCTGATTGCTTTGAGGACGACGGTCAGTTTAAAAGTAATAACCAATACCTCATTATATCCTACAATAAAAGAGCAATTTTTCATGGTTATATATTGCCTCAGCGCCACAGCTTTATTCAGCTTCATTTGAGCTCGTACTCTTCAAAGAGAGACTTACCGCTGTCTTTAATTGCTCACTTACGAAACGAAACTGTTCCATAAAATTAAAGCGCACCAACATAAACGGGTAATTAAGTTCATATGCACATGAAAATTGACATGTAAAAGAAGATCCTTAAAATTTACCACAGGAATATAGGACAACAACGAGTGCGAAGAGAAAAATCACAAATAACAGAGCTGATGATGCGTAGCTCATCGTTCAATTAAAGCAACTGAACATATTCCCCTCATTTGAATATAATTTCATAAGTGAGGTGCTCTCTAATTCGCATTTATTAGCATAATCATAGATTCCAACTTATAATTAGCTTCAAAAAGCCTTCGCATAAAAGTGAATCAAATCAATTCACCTGTTATAAACTTAGAAATGCTCAAATAAGTTATAAACCATGCTCAAATAAAGTTGAATACCTCAAATTTAACGTTGAAGATATGTGAAAGAACTTCGGTGAGATTCGTAAACGTTTCCCAAAACGGGAAATGCTTCATCAAACTCAATGGATCCACTCTGAAATTTAACTACAATTCAACAATAAATCAATAATACACTCCATGCCCACCACGCCGCCAACAACGTATATAATCATTTATTGTTGTCATAAGTCCTAAAAACCTATATGTGAAGATTTCGAAATAATTAAGTCAGGTCCCTATCCGAGTTTAGATAGGATCTGGATCAAACCTCAACCCATAAAAAATAAACTATTCAATTTGCACAAATATTCAACTAAACCGCCTAGTTTTTGATAAAGCCTACCTTCTTTCACGGCGAGAAGCAATGCACAGCAAAAGTAAATAAACCAAAAAATATAGGATAAAGCTAACTTATCGATGACAAGTGATTTTACATCTTGGGCCTATCAGCGCTCGAAAATGCATATAGTTTACTTGTCACCAAGCCTACTCACAATCAAAGTCTTTAATAGCATCATCCTTTTCAAGAAACCTAACAGATAATTCTTTAATAGCACCCCATTTTCAATGGACATAGCAGAGAAGTCTTCAACACCATCATACTTTTCAACAGAACTTGTGTCTTCAGTACCCCCCCCCCTCCCCTCTTTCAACCGAGCCAGCAGATAAAACCCCGCATGTGTAGTATCATTTCAATCATATCCCCTAGCGACTGAACCAATTTCATGCGAATAATCTAAACAACGAATATAAAAACGCACTCATAGTGATGCTCAGCTTCTTTTCGACAAATATAAAACAAATCGAACGGTTGCAATTCACTGGTAATCATCTCTTTCGCTGCCGCGAACGCTGACCATGCCTCCATGCGATCCATAAATACAGGTCTAATTCGCTTCGTTAACCTATAAAGTACTAATTCGGCGAAAGTGTTATCAATTTCTTCGCTTGAAAATTTTCCAATTGTTTAAAAATTTTTCTTCGCTTCGTTAGAAATTCTTCCTCAATATAACTGTTTTGTCGATAGTATAAAGGATACAATGAAACATCATTCTAAATGAATGTTACGGCGCTGAACCACCAAAAAAAATTCAAAATTCATAAAGCAATGTTATTCTGCAACAAGTTTTGGGGGATTACAAGAAGTCGTCCTCACTATTCCTCATCAACCCCCCTCCCCCACCCTTCACATGGCAGAGGGATTACAATCTCAACCCCTATTTTCGACACTTTATGAAGTGTTTATGATCTGATACCGATAAAAAATTTGCATATCTTAAAAAACACAGATAAATATGCAAAACGAACGCTGAAATAAAACTGCGGACGGTTTCAGGTGAGCCGGCCATCTTGTTCGCTAAGCGGTGCTCCGATACTGATGCGTAACCGAGTGTCTTCGCCCAACCTTCACTATAAACATAAACATATAAACAAAATCGGTAATAAACATACTAAAAGATAGTAAGGCAAACGACAGCATTCACTTTGCCATATAACAAAGGCAAATCAATATGGTATTTTTATACTGAGAACAAATAACGATACCATGGTCAATTTAATGGAAGCGAGAACTCTGGATAAGGTGTACAGAGACAGAGAAAGGAAAGAATCGGAGGGGGGGGGGGGGGTAGGAGGAAGAGGGTTGGAAGAGGAAGATGATGGGAGATGAAAGTTTTGCACTGTAACCTTAGAAAATTTGAAGTTATAATCAATTATAACCAGAAGAATACATAAACGAGCCAACTTGTTATGTCGAAGTTCTTCGATATTGATTGAATTATTATAGAAGTCATGTTCAAAGCTCGCTCTCGAAGTCCACTTCTCCCAGGCATTTGCTCGTAATGCTCGATCACCGCAATATTGCATAAATGGTATAATCGATTGTGGTGCCATACGTGCACGCCAAGGACCTTTTTCCACTTCAAATCTAATAGTTTTAAAAAAATTACTGATAGCTTATCTCACTGTTCGATGAACAATATTCTTTTCTAAACAATGAAAAACATTAACGACTCACCAATGAAACTGCAAAAAAAACAAAGATATAAAAAGTGCCAATGAAGTCACATGTGTTACTCATTACTCCATTCTCTCCCCCACCCCCTCCCCCCACTCGTTATAGCGGCCGACGATTGTTTCTAGATGATGCGTTACCTAACACGAGTAGATCAACCTTGAATTCGACCTCAACAGCCATAAAACAAACGATCTGGCCATAAAACTTAGTGACTAATTTTATACTGTTGTTGGCCCTCTCCCCTCATAAAATCCTAACTATTGCTTCAAATCATCAACATCGACGAAGATATCACACGTGAATATGAACTTCTTGCATTTACTGGCATCCTTTTCGAAAGAATATGACAGTTAAAAAATATGCACAGTTTTAAACATGCTCTCTACTTCTCAAGGACTCTATTCTGATCGCCAACCTTATGCCTGAAACCTATCGAATTCTTCATTAAAACAATTCAGATGGCTGACACGGAATAAAAAAAAGAAAAAAGGAAATAACATACTGATCGGTAGCCAACATCCTCAAAACGTGAGGTGGTGCATCCTTTAAGACAGCTCGATCGGTCACCGTAAACATATACTGATCGTTTGTTGTCATTATATTCGTTCTGGAAGATAAACCCATTCGCTAAAGAACAACGCTTCGACAAAAAAAATTATATGCAACAGACTGGAAGTTTCTCTGATAGGATAATTGCTTTAATATGAACGAGGCAAGTTAACTTTTAACACATCTACGCACGTATTATACAGGTCTATACAAAAACAACTTTAACATTTAACAAACTGTGTCCAATCCTCAGCACTGTCTCCCATCCTCAGGTAAACGCATTCTTGACGGGCAATTATTAGCAAGAGAATTTAATGGTTGAACTTACAAGTATTTTGCCCTGTATTCATCAACAAATTTCGACCACGATCCGATGAGTTTACGAGTCTTCTCGTCGTGTCTATCCAACCCGCTTGCCTTCATTTCCAACAAATAATATTCCAATAAACGAACTTTCCAATTATCCATATCGTATCGTTTATTATATAATGACTGCAATTCGATATTCACAAGTAGCGCTATCAGATAAGCTTCTACGATAACAAAATGAATCAATGATAAGAAAAAGTAAGTATAACGAAGGTTGTCTCAGCCTCATTTCAACCAACTCACCGGTACCTATAAGACGATAAAACGTTGCAAGAAATCACCTTTGTGAAACAACATAACAGGTGGCAATAAATTAGTTCGAAAGGAGCGGAAGAACACTTAAGTGAAACGATGTAGACCATTTCTGTCCTTATAGAGAACTTTACAATATACACTTTACGACTTTTGTCCCAATGATTTGAATGTGCACAAATACTGCGTTCCGTTGAACCAAAAATTTGCATATTTCACCAGCACTGCCCGATCGGTTAACAAGTTGGATTTACATATCACATCGGAATTTCTTCCGGTTGGCTTTCCGTTTGGTTACTAAGCCAACAGAAGAGCTAATAAAAATATTCAAATAATTGCCTATGATCTCTGCATTTCAAATTTTTAGCCGATTTCGATTGGCAAACGCAAAATCGTATAATATTCGTTAAGTGAAATGCACGTTCGCTAATATTAAATGCCTAATAAACAGAAAAATAAAATAATTCAGAATAGCCGTATTAATATCAGCAATGAATTGTTTGCCTGCTAGCTATTAATGCTAAGATTTTTTTTTTAATTAGGCGAATAGCCCATTTACTCGTATTTCCTTCCTAATATTACTGAAAGCATCAAAAATTATTGCGTATTTTAGAAGGCAAAAAATCCGCAAAAAAAAAAACAAATAAAGGAAGAAAGCAATTTTTGAAAAAAAATTCACAACAAATATTGCAAACGACTTCAATGGCGAGTAACTATTGCAATTATCTTAGTTGCAAATATTGCAAATATTGCAAAAATTACCTTAATTGCATTCTGAAAACCTTCATCGGTTAATTTCTCCATTTGATCTCGTGCACACATGATTTTCAACTGAAATGAGAAAATATAAAAATCCCTGCAAGATAAACGCCAACTATATTCACTTCACAAAGGAAATATATTCTCAAAACATGGGTGGATTGAGATGTTACTTGAAGAAACCTTCAGATATTTGTTTTATCCCTTCATTGCCATAAGATAACATCAAACAATGCGGGTTTATTCTTCAACAGAATTAACACAAAAAAAAAGAATTAACACAAAAGTTCGTGAAAAAAAAAAGCCGAAAAGCCGCTCAGCTAATTCATTCATCGTCGCAACATGTATATTGCCTCAAAGAAGCTGAAACTACCGACATGTCAACGACCAACGTACTCCGCAGTTTTAGATCATTTCCAGTAAGGAATATTTCAAGAGGATTTTTTTACTCATTTACATGATCGGATTCAAATCCAACGAAATATCACAAACTTACATGATGCATATCGGATTCAAATTCACGATTACTGCAAAGTGGCCAATCAGTAAGCATACGAAGTATGAGCGTTTGAAACGCATAGTTGACATCGTACTCTTCTGTTAATAGTGGATCCACTACGTTTTCGAATGTTTGCTCCTCTTCTTTTGCTGAAAAGAATGAGAATTTTATTCATTCGACTTAATTACCCAAGACTGAGGCGACTCGATAAAGTCTCAAGTGTATAGTCTCGAGTGTCTGACATAACCTTATGTCTTGTATTATTGTTGCCTTATATGCCATGACCTGTATGCTTGATCTTACGTGTCGGTATGCCATAACCTTATATAACCTCATCTCTCATGTTTGACGTGACCTCACGTAATCTCGTGAACGTTAGAGTGTCACATACTATTCATGACGTAACCTATACGTTTGAAAGGAGAACCATAAGTGCGAACCTCAGGTACTTCAGTTGATAAATTAATTTCGACTAGTAAGAGATCTTGATGCATCAATTCTAATATATCACAATTAAATCTGGCATACCAATCAACTATTACTATAGGCAATGCCCAATGCAAACCGAAGAAGAATGTATTGCATTACGATGCAAATGGGTATCACACAATTCCGAACATAGGAGAAGCCATCGACTCAAAAGGAAAATGAACAAGTGGGGCAGAGGAAGCCAACTTTGAAATATTTTGAATTATTTCTTGATTTGAGGATCAATCATGAAACTTGAAATTCTCCGACGAATTTTACTCCAAAATATAGAAAAAAACATATTTAAGTGCACTTTCAAAAAAAAAAAAAGTTCCTTTCAAAATCTCTAATGGCGTGCATAGATTTTGCAAATGGAACATTTGAGTTCTACAAAGAGCTACGAAATTTTAACCTTAGAATTAAAAATGCGATGAAATAGCCGTCATCGACATTCTTATCACTTGAAAATCATCGAAGTACCACTTTCCTTCCCCTCTCTCCTTCCAGCTCATTCGATGCACCGACCATGGGGCAAAATCGGCAATTCCACCCCCCCCCCCCCCCAATAATCAATCACATATTCGATTATCCACGAGGAAATTAGAAATCGCTATTCTTTCATTTATACTTATCTTTCCTAACTCTTTGGCTGCAATTTATGATGTAATCATGTTTTATTTCATTGTGGAATGATTCCCCGTTAAGATCCAAGTAAAAAGGAAGGATTCATTGGCGCATTTTATGATGCGACGACCTTTACAAGCAGTCGACGGAAACATCAAAACTTAATCTCACATATGAAAGTTGAATTGTCTATCTCTATTTTACCGCTGAATAAAAGCAGAGGACTACCACATAAAGATGCGATCATTCGATGTGCCCAAGGAAACGTATAACCACGACTACCTCCTATCCCTTGGAATCCCACCTATCCACTATAAAGCACTTGAAAGGAACGCATTAGCCATGAGAACTACGCATTGCTCAGATCAGTGTTATTGCAAGAAATTGGTTCTTCCCTCTTAGCACACCTGTCGAGCAAGGTAAATTGCAATATATATGAGCACTGTCTCCGATAATACCATCCAAATGGAAAGGTGTTTGCAGAAGTACAGTTTCTAAGGATTCCGCAAAGGATTTTAATGCTGCAAGTTAGCATTCGCAATTAAACACTGAAATATGAGATGAATAATGTTTCGATAAATGTGAAATGTGCGTTTTATATGCAAATAAATGAAATCTTAGTTTTATTTGCATCATTTGGACGGGATAAACGCAAATATGCAAATCGGATTATTGAAATAAACCATTTTTGAGATGTTCGAGATGCTCCATGACAGTTGCGCCATATTCCATCATTAGACGTACAGTTCCTTCATACATCTCTTTCGCTGAAATGAAAAAAACAATCAACCACAATAGCTGAAAATTTTTAAAATAAGGGTTTATTTTTATTACTATTGGGAACTGTATAAAAATATATATAATTTCAAGGGAAAGATGATGTGTTAATGATGAAACTAACGTGTTGATGAGCTCAACGTCGGCCAATCGGTATTAGAGGCAATATTCGCCAAGAATGTATTATTCTCCACTGTCTCATCCGGTATCACAGGAAAACTGAAAACTAATGAATGTCGATCATAGTTTAAAATATTTTAAAGAAAATAACAAAAAAAGTAAAGGTTTTGTTTACTATGCAAATAAAAAATGCAAAGGTGTTACTCATTAAGAAATTCCACATTGGCCGCAACAAGCGAATAGCGAAGTCTCTAACATGTATGAAAGACAGCGTTCTTCGACAAAGCGAATCGAATGACTGGATAAGGTAACGCAAGTGACGACCCCAATTTGACGACGAGTGGAGCCTCATCGAGCACCTGAATCGCACCTTTGAGCCGTCACACCTGCGTCCTGCTATGTGTGGCCGAGATGGTAACTTTCTTCTGAGTTCCTCTCGAATGTGCCCTGACCAGGTTCGTTCCGCATGCAGCCGCTTTGCGACAACGGTCAAGCGCACGACCATGAAACGGTTACCTCCCCGCTAGCAGTTTTTTTACACACCGCAAACTCTGGATAGGAGGGTTTTGATTATGGGGGTCAATTTCCCGATGAGTTCCACGCCAACAATATCCTGAGAGGAAAAGCTCATCCATGTGAAATGCGGAAGAAGTCATAAAAGTTTCTCTCCACCGCACGACGGTGTAAAATTGCTGCTTAAATGTATGAAACTTCACTCCACGAAACCCAAACCCTTTTCCACAGTTCATCTCCAATGAGGAATCACCTTCTTATACAATTTTAGCACCCACATGGACTATTTTGATTTCCCTTCCTTATCGAACAGTCTTACTTTATTAGAGAGAACTGTTGGCATAGACGCGGGTTTAAATTCAATTGCTGTTGAATGTGGTTGCAATAGAAAACCTCTTTTCAATACGAACGAATCAAACATATTAATTAACACTTGACGACCATTGAAATTTGACAATCACCAAATATGTTTCGGTTGATAGAAGCTGAAGCTGAATATACCTTCGATTAGAGATCGAGAGCAACAGCAGTCAAGTGAGCGGTAACATGACTGCATGAAATGCACAAACACATACATGACATAGTATCCGACAACTCGAGAAGGTGTGTCGTTGCCCATTTTGAAAAGGATGCCTCTACGCATTTGCTCCATTTTCGTGATTTTGGAGGAGCTTGTCGGCGGATGCAGAAGCCTCCTGCGACCATAGGTCATTAGACCCCGTGATAGTGGCCGAAGCATATTTGCCGACAGTTGAATCATTCAACGTACCCCCTCAAATCAGTGCATTATATAATTCTTGAACAACGACCATCTGACAGTTGAATGAACGCAGGCTGCAGTTATTCATTGATTAATGCACTTTCCGAAGGCGAAAAAACAAAGGCCGATTAGTGGAAAGCACAGTCGGAGATGTGGACGAACGTTCACTGTCAAAACGAGACTCCGTCGGATCTGTTGACTTTCTTCAAAGTAAGCTTTTTACTGCTTACTTACTGAGGAATAATGCTCGTTTATAGGTAATTGGTGCACTTTGAGGGTAAAAGTAATTAGTGAGTACTTCAGCAAAGACGCAAATGAGCGGTGATTCTATGATAAACGTATGGAGAATATTGCATAAAAGGCGGAACAGACTTTTATTGGGAACTTCCCCCTCCATCCTCCTCAGAGGTGGAGGAGATGGAGAGACAAAGAGGAGGGTTTGAGGGAGGAGGAGACACTGGAAGTTCTTAAGGTGACCGCAGCGCAATAGTAAACTCACCTCCGCACGATACTATCCTGCCAGCGAGTCCCAAAATATAAAACCAAATAGAAAGAAGTAAATCACGCGATCACGGTGATCGAAAAATGGCAGCAACTGAACATGAACTCATAGATTTACCTCAGGTCGAAAAGTTTTAGGCGACTAGTGATTGCAAAGATACTATAGGCTGAACCGACATCAATAGGAAGTACATTACACACTGTGATCACCCGGAAAGAAAAGGAATTAATAACTGAATTTGAGGTAGAGATTGGCGGAAACACATGGACGCCATGAGCTCGTGATAAATTTAATCGAACGGAATAATGGAACATTGAATCAAATGCGAGGTGGGAGCATCGATCAACAATTCTAAGATACAATATAAAGTTGAATTTAAGGCGACAATATTCATGCGATTTTAAACCGGAAATGTGCTGAGAAATTTCATAGTCCGGAATACACGGACCAGGAAAAACTTCTCGGAAAGCTATTTTCGTGAAACGTATTTCCGTATTTTCCAATATTCCGGTTCCGATTTCAAAAATAGCGACCAAATTGTACAACTATATTCCGAAAATTGAGTGATAATAAGCAATGAAGGTCTTCCTATAATGCTCGACGCAGCTTTACTTAAATTGCCCTTCAAATACAACTCGCCATCTTAAACGTCCCTGACGTTGTTCATATGCGATCACGTCGCCACCTGTTCTCCTCCCCAACGACATGCAGAAGTGCCGGATCCTCTATTCCACAAAATACCGAGTTCATCTATGTGCCGTTAGTTAAAGCATCCTTCAAAGGAAAAAAGCGGTGATTTAATGGCACTCAACAATGCCATCTCATAAAACACATCCCCCTTTCTTCCACGCGTTTAAATAGTACCTTTGCAGTAAATGCCGTCCTTCCATCCTTATGTCCCACTCATTAATATCATCCTCACCGACTGGTTCTAACTAAATAATGGAATCGTTGTGATTTCTCCGTTGAATGATCTAGCATCTAGCAAAGCTTTTTTTTTCCGAAATGCATAAGATGGATTGGAGAATGCAATTAAATCCAGACTCGACTCCTAACGCCTGTCCTAGGCCAAGCTGGAAACAAGCTTGAGTTGCACGCTGTCAACGAAATATGGCAGCGGATAGGAACATTCGTACCGCGTTCGATGAACTTCGCTCGTAGTGAGACTTCATGTAAGCAATGGGCGAGTATTATGACACTATACAAGTGTGGTGCTGTAGGTTAAGACTCTCCTCATTCTCCAAAAAGTAGTTCGAGCTCGTTCTTAGGATGTGCTAAAAATGTTTTCTTTATATTCATAAAGAAAGATAAAGCTAAGGAATCATTGTTGTTCGTCGACTCCACTGCACTGCAACACCTTCATAACCCACCTCACTCGTCAAGAAACTTTCATCGAGTTTAGTAACGAATTTGTTATCGCCTGATTACTTTCACCTCCTCCCAGGACTTCGTCCTTCATTAACTACCTTGATATTAGCAAGTCGCTCAACGATGTTTCATTTATTTTCATCGCTCAACGATGCTAATTAAAAGTAATGATAATCGCGTTATTGATGGGCTAAGGTGTTCAAGGTTGTTTTTTCTTCATACACATAGCAATAATTGCCTCACCATTTCAAATGGTTATAGGTAGTAAGAGAGCCACTTTAATTGTTTTCTGGATCACATCAATATTGTCTCTAAAACCTAAAGGAATCACACCTATTCTATCATCGTTGAGCTTCAAAGTGGCGAAAGAGAATCACAACGAGTTCATAATCAATAGAATCGTTTCGGATAATATCTTCATAATATTCTCGTTTTTTTCCTTGAAAGTAGACGATATCGTTTATTCGTTGATCAATAAAGAAATATCCTTTTTGCTATTTACAAACTTCATGCAAATGAAATAAATTTTCTTTTCTTCAATATTGCGCATAAAAAGAAAATTAAAAAAGTGAGAAAGAAAAAAGCAAAACATAAAATGAGATCGAAATCAACAAGATCCACAAATAAATCATACGATCAATGCGATCATAAAACGAGAAGATTTGATAAAGACAAGAAAATATGAAGAAAAAAATGAGATCCCTATGAAATGAATAATGCGGAAATATTTCTTCAAATTATTTTCTTCCATCTAATAACTAAAATACAATTAAATTCGAATAAAATAATCCAAATTATGATTCATATATTCCATTTCTTTTCTATAATCAAATATATTCAACGAATATTTCCAAATATGAAATAAATAGTTTTTTATATTCAAATAATAATAATAATAATAATAAATAATGAAGAGATGCATAATAGAGATTTGAGCTTTAACATAGCACAATTTTTTAATACATTTGCCGCTATGACAACATTAGAAAGGATTGACTTCTTCGATCTTTTATTCGAGGAGAGGAGGATACTATCTGCTCGGAATGGGCAGCGTTTGGGATGGAAACGAGTCGACGAAGTGACATCTCGGTCCATTCAAATGAAAACAACTTCTTAGAGCTATCCTATGAAAAGGATTCCGCTTGATGTTTTCCACTCCTCTTGATATCCATATTTATATACTGATATTGCGCTACGAGGATATGAAATTTTTTCTTTGCTTCTTTCAAACATTTCTTTCATATATTCAAACATTTCCGCTCTTTTAATTTCGTTGAAAATTTTCATGGCAATCAATTAATTCCTCTTTTATTTACATAATACTAGAGTTCTTTAATGGTTGAAAGAGGAAGAAAACATTTACTGCGGAACTCTACAACGTGATTTTAAAAAATGAATCAATTTACAATGTAAATTCTGAACTTAAGAAAACTCTTTAAATACAACTGAATCTAAGAAAATAAATAAAGAAAAACAATTACAAACGAGAAATAACTCTATTTATAAGGCTGAATTTTGCGAGAGGAAAATATATTTCGAAAAATCTTTACGCATTACACGTTTCCATTAATAAATATCCCCTCTTTTCCTGAGAAATTATATATAAAAGATTCTTTCCCAATGATTGTATTTATGCGTCTAAATACGTAGATGCCGAAAATAGCCATTCATATGAATCTATCAAAGAAATGAATCGTTTCTTACGTCGATAGACCCTCACTATAGTTGCCTAGTAAATGCATATGTACGAGAGGATTTATTAAAACGTAACTGTTCAACGCCATATTGAGCACGAAGAGTGAGATGGATCCAATCTTGTTCGGTTAACGTTTGAACGCCAAATTGATGCGCCTCGTTATCGACGTTCCTTGTTCGTTCTAGAAGTGCCTTCGAGAATGCCGTTGGCAAACTTGCTAAATATATCTGCAAAATAATCTCTCAGATCATAAATTCAGTTTAAATGAAAACGACATCGGCAGAGATGGCGAATGACGATTGAATGCAAACAAATTTCAAACAGATTAGTTCATTTCCTTAAACAACGAACTCGTCGAATGAACGGCGCTACTAACTGCGTGCATATATATATATATATATATATATATATATATATATATATATATATATATATATATATATATATATATATATATATATATATATATATATATATATATAGTGTCCACCACTTCCCTAGAGAAAAGGATTTGTGGATAAATTGGATCCGAAAGAAACAGTGAAATTTCCCCCGGCAAGGACCGAGGGGAAACATTTTCTGGAGAAGAAAGAAAACCTTTCAAAACTTCACTGAAGATTAAACACTACCAGAAAATCCGTTTAAAACTAAACAACATTTTCCGCCTTCCGTTTCTCCATAGCGTCAGCGAGCAACGATGTTAAAGCATAAGCAAGACCACTTTGTGCGTAAATATCAAGCATAAAGCTATCAAGTTTGCTTTGTCATCACCTCAAATATCAACTCGACCACCATCACCTAGAGGCAGACCAACGGTGTCCATCTACTTCAAATAATGCGTGCCCCTTCAACCACTCGATATGATCATAAACTCCCCAATATGTTAAAATTATTCCTCATAAAGTGAAGGCATTCCAATCGACTTCACGGTTGAGTCACACCAATAAATCCCTAAATGCAATCAAAACACTACAACACTTTCACCACGACACATTATTAAGCTTAGGCAGCAGCACCGATTGCACCATAGTCGGTATTACCGACCCACCGTGAACTAAATAATTTCAGTGGTAGCAGTGGGACTACAGGAGCGAATCTTCAATTCGGAATCGATATAACTCGATGTAATCCGACTGATCGCAACAAACATAACCATACGATCACCTTCCGAATCTCTTCGTTGCGCTGACTCAACGGTACCGCCAAAGTTTGGAATTCACTTGCATCCATTATCGAGAAAATTCCAACGCATTCACTTGAATCGCCCTCTTCTCCATTTATAAAGAAATTGCGTACCTATAAATGCGAAAGAAGTTGAACATCAAACAGCTTAAACAACAAAAATGCCGTTTTTGCTATTGAAGTTTAGGCGGAATAGATTTACTCTTGGCATTTCGGCACCTTATACCATCATCAAAAAAGCATAAACGATATTCAGGTGGGACGGAGTAATGTAATTATACCTGTCAGGTAAAATTCAGGCAACAGCAATTAAGCAGAGAAAAAAACTACCTAGATGATGGACGGGAAAAAGAAGGATGATGGAATGCTTTTGGAAATTGCATAGAGAAGATACTATGAGAATAAGAGGAAAGGTCGTTTATGCTGGGATAAAAGGTAAAAGAAAGGCCGTGGGATAAAAGAAAATAAAGAGAGAAATATGAGAGGAGGCGAGGGGTTGAAACCTAAAGAAAGAAAAAATAACATGAACTTATATACCCCTTTTACTTCCTCTTCTGAATTTTTACCCACCCCCCCCCCCCAATTTTTCCTCCCATTTTTCTCTCGTTCATATTTTCTACAACCTCATCAAATTAACCTAACCAATCTTTCCCTAGCCCTTCTAGCCACATCCCGGGAAATTTGCATAAACCTTGCTGTTCGCATGATTTTTCCTGCATGATATACTGGAATATCCACAACAAGACAATAAATACCGGTCGCATGCCACAAGATCATTATACACAATCTCCCTAACGACCAACTAAAATGCCAAAACAATGAGAACAGATATTTCTATGCAAACTGTCCAGCGTTACCTGTCCGTCAGCAATAATCTTACCATAATGCAATTCGACAAAGCACCACTTGGGGGGTCCGTTCACAACTAATCGTGTTAGCATAAAACTCGAAGCAAAAGCAATTAAAAATCCACAAAAAATGACAACTCTTACAAGTAAAGGTTGATCCCATTTACCATTCGATTCATACAACTCCATTCCTGCTTCTTCCAAGGCAAATTGCAGAAACTGAAATTTACGCAGCAAATTGTACGATGTCAAGCGCAGTCATTTAAATCTTAACCAGAAATTCTGTGTACGAGCTTCCAACACTTCCACACCATCGCACAGGTAAGACAAGGACATGTTCGGTTAATCACCTTCATGAATTCATGACGATGACACTGAAGGTAGAGAATCGAAGCTACAATAGACCTGCTTTACGAACAAATCACAGAAGCGCCGGTCACAGCAGCGATTCACGCGCAGATAAAAACATTAGAAAGGTTTAAAAGCTCACAATAAAGAAGGCATTTAGCACCATCTTTTTTCCTTCGCCTCATCCTTCATCGCTCAATGACCGCAATATTCCAGCCCACCCATGCCTTATATGCAGCTTGAAAATACTCCACCTCTCATAGCTGACACATACAACCACAATAACCACTAGCAGCTAGTTTTGCACTATGTTAACTGCACTCTCGCGGCCACCTATTCACATTCTGGACTATACAATCTATGCTTACTTGTCTGGATAACTAAACTTTCTATTTCGTACAATTTAATAACCTTCCGTTCCACAAAAAAACCTGATATGCTGGTGAGCATAGGCAACAAAAGAGGACATCACTATCTTCTTCCTTGTCCAAGCTATCTCGTTCCCCTCCCTCTTCCCCTCTCCGTTTCAGCATATATTTTATTTCGCTCTACTACTTCCTTTTCTCTGTCTCAAGCAATAGGTCTTAGGTACCTGTGTCGGTGATCAGGATCAATGACAATGTTGGCATTGGTCAGAATAGGTTCGTTGATCACCGAAAGTTGGATTTGCTGAACGAAAAAAGTTAACAGCAGCATATTACGCGTTCCAGAAAGATGATTTCTTCTTTAGAAAATTTTCATCACTTCTAATAGGAAAATCTGTTTCTTTTTTCTTCAAGAGAGAACCATAAACAACATGGTAAAAACACTCAGTTGGCAGCATACGAGAGACCACCTTCAGTACTCATCAAGGGCGTTGTAGACGAGGAAAATCGGAAGCAGAGCTGAGGAGGAAGGAGGAGGGGAAGAAAGGAAAGACATGTCCTTGCCTCCATGATTTCATATCTGTAAAAAGCCTTGCATGGAAGCTCCTTCCTTCAACCCCCCTCCCCTCCCCCTCCTGAAATCTGTTCGTGACAGGAGTAAAATCATTGGGCTATTGTGATTCCAAAAATGAATGGCGCCCACCTATCTTTACGGGCCAAGTGCCTCCTTTCCCCCCTCCCCCCTTGCTAAGCATATTGGAACGAAATCATTCGTCTTACGCTCCCCCTATATGCGTCGATATTATTTATCAAGTGCGTGCCCATTGTTCAATCATTCCAACTTGTTTTCACCGTTATTCTTTCCCTCTCCCTATAGAAATTTCCATCAGTGTTGATTTCCTCTCCGTCTCGACCTCGATCTGTGCTGACTAATTTATTTAATATGCATAAATGACATGCAAATTTACAAAATTAGTGATATGTAAATAAAGTTCTAAAGTTAATAGTACAAATTTAGTCAACAACGAAAGTCGAAGGAAGTAATTCTATTTCAAAAAAAAGAAATAAATAGAGTTGAACTCACATCATAAGGAACGTTATAGGGTGCAAGACGTACTCCACGGGAGTCTATTAGAAGAGGCGACAGTGGAACACACACGTGAACGGTGATATTCTCGCATCTTTCGATGACAAGCCGTGAGCATATGGCCGATACGGTGCACTCGGAAAGTCCCTGTAGAAAAAGGGTGTTCCTGACGGGTCCCAAAACGATCGCTCCACAACCGTGACAATCCGCTATTACTGCACTTTCCGCACATTGCGGAGCAAATAACCACGAAGAGCGTTCATCGCCATTCATGATTCGTAGGTGACATCCCGAAAGGACTTCCTTATTTAGCACCTAAAACACCTTCAAATATCCCATACATATATTTATCAACAACTAAATGACTGTTTTTTATCGAGAAGAGAACGGGATTGAAGTTCCAGCATACACTAGCAAATATTTGTATATTAGACAATTAATTCAAACTTTGAAAGGAATATCCGCCAAGAAGATGTATGATTTGAATTTCACATCTTCACATGAACATGAAAGCAGTTGTTGATATTTTAAGACAGTGAAATGGACATTTTCCTTTCCCCCTCCCCCCCCCCCCCTCATTTCTGCTCTCTTCCTGTCAAAGATAACCATTAAATAAAACAGGACGGTCGCGCTTTATCATCGGATGTGACCGGAAGAGGTGAAAAGGATGTCTTACTTGTTGAACGCTTCAGTTATCGCATACTCCCTAGGCACGTATGTTATCTGTCGGTAATCCTCTCTCTTTAAAGGATTAAAGGATCAGATACCTCCGCATGTGTCCATCGACTGATTATAAATTTACGATCGCGAGAGAAGCATGTGTTTGATAGATGCTTCTTCTTACTGGCTTCTCTTGGCGTCGCCTTACCTTCTGATATCGTTCCGCTAGCGGTATCAACTGAACGAATCGACGTATCTTCCTGTAATTATCAATTTACGCCGCCCAAAAGAGCAAAGAAACTCAAAAAGATTAAAAGTCTAAAAATCAAATACCTGCAACGAAATAGACTCTATTCAGTACTATTCTATCCATTATATTTATTCAATCTCGTTGCTCGTCGAATATATAGTGCTTTCCATTCCGGCAACGATCAAGGTCTTTTCCGGAACTTTTTCCGGAAAAAAAACTAGCCAAGATAAGAGACTTCTTTCCAACCGGATATAAACGGAATTAAGAGTGCAGCGAATATTTTGACTCTTCTCCTATGATATTTTGGGTTCCCAAATATATGAAAGGAATCCACCCGATGCAAGATGATTTAAAAAAACGCTGATAAAGGCACAATGATGATCACCCTTAAGAAAGAAATCCCATAGGCAGTATTTGCAACGTTATCAAATCACTCTATCACTCACTGCTCTCATCATAGAACTATGTGGGCAATGACGAAGGACCGATCCCCTTATTAATCTCATTCATTTTTATGCCCCCAACATGCAGTATTCCACGAATAGAACAGTATTATAATCAATATCCTAATAGTATATGATCCATCTCGCATCAATTAAGTTGTTTTTCACACAAATTTTTAATTCAATTCTCCTTTTGAGATTTAAGAGGGAATTAAAAGAGAGAGTGGGAAAGGAATAAAGGAGAGAATTGAAAGAGAATCACAGGTGTTGACGTGCTCCTAGCTGTCTGACCTCTTCTCCACAACAACAACATCAAAAAGTGCATTCCACTAAAACGAAGGAGAGGGATCTTTAAATGATGAAGTCGAACCGATTCCGGAGTGTTCGCCTCTTTGAAGATCGAGAATCCACCTCGAGCGCTCCCAATACTTACAACCGGACGATCGTGGATAGCGAACGGATCGGCTTGAAGACAGACGGCCAGATGCTCCCGAAGGTCATCAAATGTGATCTGATACGAAAAGAGACGATTCACATTCATTCAGGCACATATCTGCACAATAAACGCACTATTCGTATCACTGTAACTATATAGCCTTCAGAATATTCAAAAACCCTCCTATACCCCCCCCCCTCCCCACTCCATATTGGAAGCCCTCTGATCCTGGACCTTCAACTGCGGTCTTTGAATGACTATAGACGATAGAAATACACCCGAACTATAGGAGAGAGGAAAAAAAGCGGTTACCCATGGATATAAGGCTCAAAAATAAAAAATAAAAGATGAAACCAATGTTTCAAGTGAAACAAATCAAATGAACCCTGCGGCTTTTGGTAATAAAGGAAATGATGAATAAATTTAATAGAAAAGTCCACATATCTTCATAACACATCTATGAAAAGGAAGAAAGAACGACTATCAAATTTCTTCCGTTTTCGATTCGGAAGCAAATCGTTTTCAGTCGGGAAATCAGACTGACTACGTAAAGAAGAAATCCACAACATCTTACTAGCCAATAAACAACCGAAATATTTTTATTTATTTCAGCGGAAATCGGGTGGCCCGAAAGGTGCGGGCCCTTACATTAGCAGTTACCAAATTTACAGCAAATTTAGAGGATAAAGCGAGATGTTGAATGCAAGTCACTCTATATAATATGCAAATTTTTTTAAACAAACATAATCGATCAATTTCGAACTAGAGGAACGAATGATTGTTTCAACTGTTTCAAAGAAATATGCAAATCACTTTTTCCTTTGATGATTCGGCAACCACCATCACATTATCAACGTCAGAGCTTAGTGGCTAAAAAAAAGAAATTTCGACGCAATTATAAAAAAATAAAGGAATAAATAAAAATCATGAAATCTGAAAAGGTCATCGGTAACAAGATTTCTGAAGATCGTACTGCTCTACGAAGAATCACTAATAATACCGCTTACCTTTCCATGAACAGTCCAGTACATATTGATTATCGTAGAAAGTGGGACAGGTTGTAAGATATTTGGAGGACAAGGATCGACATCGTCCGTATCCAAACTGCACCCCTCGAACAACATATCCAATCCCTGCAGTGCCTGACGAGGAATAGGGGTGTTTGACGGTATGAAACACCTGCCATTTGGTGAGCGTATAAAACGTTCAGCCATTTGTTCGTCACATAGCAAAACCATCGCACACAGCTCACCTTTAAAAACGCTTTGAATTGAATTGAGAACACCTCTGGCCAAGCTCACATCAGGTTAGCACCCCTCTTAAGGGGTTTAATCCGATTCTCAAGTGTTCCGCTTATATATCATCTCATTAAAACACGAGTTGCACCAGATAAAATCTACAGAGTTATGGTCAGGAAGCCTCCGTTTGCCAAAAGATACCATAAACCTTTCAGAGTTCCCCTCAATCCATCCACCTCCGGTACAACCATCAACTTTGACAAAACACAAAACACCATCAGCGTTTTATATCATTTGCCCTCACCTTTTGACTTTCAACAAAAATTCAGGAGATACTTTCAATGCAATAAGGAATAATAAATCTTCCTTCAAATACCTGGATGACTTCAGGTGAGAATATATAACAGGTGTGCTGAAGAAAAACAAAAAAGCTATTATAGGCAAAATCACATTTAACAAACACATATAACCGATAAGCTAAAATGCAAAATTTGGTCGATAGTGGGCGGGTGGAGAATTTCAACGAGAAAAAAATAGGCAAAAAAAGTTTTCCACACCTCGCGCCTATGCGAGGATGCTTTAGAGAAAAGTATTCTTCATTCTCAAATCAAGTTTTAAGTTTTAAGAAATTGCTTAAATATGCATAAATATATCATACTTAAATTCTTTAGGATATAACTGAGAACTGTTGCCGAAGCTGTAGTCGGAACACGCTGCCCTTTCGTCCTCGCAAATGATGGCCTTAAAAGAATCACGAATAGTAAGAATGAAAAACACTTATCGATAACGGTGATCAGTATATTATTCTTTTCGAAAACAAGTAAAACAAGTGGGGGGGGGGGGGGGGGAGTTTTTTATCTATTTATACTCACACAGATTTCGGTTGATAATCACGGCGAAAGAGACAAGGATGTTGCGCCAGATGAATTGACAGGATGAATATTTGAATAACTGCAATTGCATTAATGTAAATATTAATGCGATTGCAATTATTCAAATATTTCTGCAATATTGCAATACTGCATTGATGCAAATATTCAAACAAATATCCACTGCATAATATTCAAAAAAAAAGGCAAATAAAATAGAGTATTCCTTTTATTTCGATGCAACGATTTGAACGTCCCATCCCCAACAAGTGGAAAGTCATTGCAAACAACGCTTCTGAGAATATAACTAATAAGTCAACCTCTTCACAAACTGTCAACGTTGATAAAACACGCCTTAGCAGTGCTTCATTTCAAATTTTGTGCCAAAAATTGTGCCATACCCCATTGCCATGCAAATGCTATGAAAGACTCGCCTTCCCAATTCGACTAGAATGCCTGTGAATTTTTACGCATACTTCGGTCCTCACGATCCCTTCCTAAACCAAAGAATCTACTTAAAAATTGGTATAAACCATCCCATAGTTTATTTTATACCCAAAAAGTCAGAAATTAGGGCCCGACTGTTGATATAAATTTGAAAAAAAAAAGATGGAATCCCTTCAAATGAACACTAATAAACCCAGTAGTGCCGTTATTAGATCTCACTTGTAAAATGTCTTGTATAAAGGCCCACTGTAAAACTTTTCGAATTATTTGGAAGCGTTCCAAATCCCATCCAAAAGACCAAATTAAATAAAACTGAAAATAAAAGTGAAAAAATTAAAACATTTGCGAACAAGCTTTTACGGGAACATACATCTCCGTTTGTGAAAATTTCGAACAATAAAGTTGTTGGGCGTTTCAGGTGAGCTCAAAAATGGTATCACAACCAGTGACTACCGTCCGCTATGTTGGAGAAGATACGACAAAACGCCGATCACAAAATGCCTCTGTGCAAAAAGTACCTTCTGTACTACCATTTATCATTGACCATCTCTGAGAGACCGGTGAAAGTGAATTTTGAATTACTTATATCTCGCCATGAAATATAGTATAACAACAATGATCAGGTACCATTTCGCGTTTCGACTCACATACCCAAACAATGAACCCGGAGCCTAATAAGTTGGACCTTCCAGGACAAAGCATTGATGACGGCGACGAGAACATGTGGACGAAGCTCGCACCACCAAGCGGAGCGTAAATTAAGGCTGATTTCAGAGGCTTGGAAGCTTCGCAAACTCATCAAGCTCCAAGACCTTCGAAGCTCCTTTCTACTCAAGGTCAACATTAACAAGAAAGATATGTTCATAAGAAGGATGAGAAGGAATCGCTGCACTATACAATGAAGACAAATTGACCTAGATGAGAGGAAAAATTGTACTATAAAGGATTATGATCATCTATTTGAGCAGAAGAGAAATATTATTGCTAAGCGTGTTGATCAGAAAAGAAAAAAAAAGCATAAATAACACAAATAATCCTCTATAAAGAAAGGCAACGAGAAAAATCATACTGACAATCATAAAAAGAAAATCGAAAAAATATAATCACCAAGTTTCCTCTGCGGTGAATAGACCCTTCGAGAAGAATTGTGCACTGCTAGCACGCCACAAGGCGCATACAAGTGCGACGGCTATCAACGAAACATTCCCACCTTCTTCTTGCAACTGCAACAACGTTGTGCATTAGATTATTTAATTCTTTATTGAGCTTATATTGATTCAATTTGCCAAAATTTTGCCTAAAGCATTCTGACAGCTCGGTGGAAATCAATTTTGAACTATTTATATCTCACCATGAAGTTTAGTAATAACAACAAAATATCTTCACCTTCCTACTTGAATAAATAAATTACGATCGGTATTATCAAAATCCTCCTCAAGCGAATTGTGGCTATCCAACGCACTAAGTAAAACCATCTGGTGAACCAACTTCCTATCTTCAATGCGTCACATCTCATTCACCCTTTGAGCTAAGATATTGTGCAAGAATATGAGGCACCCTTATAAAGATACTCAAATATTAAGGATACGCGAGGTGCTGAATAAAACGTTCTAACGGTCTACCTCCTGCCTCCAACGGCTCATGGCATAGTAAGGATTACTTATTTCGCGCTCGAAATCGACGGACGCTTCAGAATCACTCAGAATCTCGCAAGAATTCTACAAACATTGAATATATATAAAGATCAGCTCACCGACATGATTGGTCAAACCAGGAAGTCAGACCAGCCGTTACACATAGAGACGCAGCGGATTTGCAATGTGTGGACCCTGCTTATGGCTTCACGTTCACAAAGGATACCAATCGATAAAAAAGCCGACAGGGACAACCCAGGAAATGCGGTCAGCTTCATTATCAATTAAAGCAAGAAATGTGTAAGTTTCAATACTGTAGTACAACAAGAGATGATTGTAGTGGACCTCACGCTGATACGAAGAAATACAACTTGTGTTGGATCTCAAAAAATTGTACTCGGATGTCACAGATGTCAGTTTTGGCTACGATCATCCAAAGACCCGCTAGTGCATACTCGTCTATAACGGTTCATTGTACTACAGTTTAGCAGGAAGTCTCGGAAAAATAGCTATAGATGTGAATGAAAGCGAAATTATTCTCAACTCACCTTGAGAGGAATGCTCTCTGCAGCAAGGGAAACTTCAACAAGACGTGCCACTTCGAATAGCGCTTTACAGGTGCCACGGGTCACTCTCGCCTTCCTCACCAACATATTCCACCATTGCTCCGCCCTAAAACGTTCTCGTCATATACTGGTAGACTCCTTATGGAACAAAGAGGACGGTAAGAATGCAAGAAAAAGGCCGCAGATGTCTGTGCGCTATGAGAGGACACAGCCTACGCCACCGTCATAATTAAAGTGGAATGACTGCCATCATTAACAGCCGGCTCTGGAAATATTTGTAAATTTTTCGTTTCCTCGGCTAGGCAAACCTTGAAGAAGAACTATCCTGCAGTTTACAAGAAGTTCGCTTGCAGGACCCGCTTGATGCCTTCTGCAACGACGATCTGCTAGTCGCTTCATAGCTTTCGACTACTAATAACACCTAGTAGTACTTGTTTGGATCTAGTTATATAAGAAAATCTGTTAGTGGCACGCATCTGCTCTCCTGCTATCAAAAGGATCTATGAATAGTCGCTCAATTGCTCTTGGCTATCAACAGATGAGTAGAACAGCCTTCTACTACCTAGTTGAAAATAACTTGCTTATAACATGAGTCACCTAGTTCGTCATGAATTTAACAAACGGGTATATGCCTCCGCCCCATATATAAGCCGATCACGAAAAACTGCAAACGGGTGGTAGTTTTGGGGTATGTAAATGGTCGAAGATACGCTAGATTCCTACCAACCTTCGTTAAATAGTATAAAGATGCATCAAAAACAATAGCTAATCTAACAAGCTTATGAAAAACGACTCTGCTTGAAGTCACCTCGTCCATTTATCTCCCCCCCCCCTTCTCCCTCCCATTCTTCACCAAAAATGGGGGATGCTTATATACGTGGCTTCTGATACAAACAACGCAAACTGGTAGAGCATCTTTAATAAAAGGTAACTAACGAGACACGAGAGTTCCTGTTGTGAAACATATGATATTGCACCATACGGCATGCAATCATCACCGGATCTGCGGTGTCCTTTCGTGCGGGCAGTGATGATAAATCGACGTTGAACGTTAGAAGACCACGCGGCCATATGCAAATATACATTCTGCACCCTGCAAACAACTACACCTGGGAATTTGGGACATTCGTGGCCATGAATTAACGGTATTCACGGTATTATATCGTCAAACTATGAAACGGAATCAGCGTAGCTTTAAAGGAGATAGATCCAGAAGTGCAACAAGAATTCACAACGCTATCGCAGCGCATCCCAGCGATAGAAATTCCCTCATTACTTCAGTATAGCGCGCTTCGAAACTATTGCTTGTATATGCAAAACAGTAGATTTGAACCTCCACGTCCGATTAATATAAAAGAGGAAGTGAAGGCTTCAGAATCTCATAAAAAGTTCCGAACTCCTGCAACAAATATAACTTATGACGATCATTGCGGGCTCCACCTGAACTCTTGTCCAGCTAGTGTGTGAACGGGTATCGGGGACGCTTCGCTCCAGTCATTAGGAAGGACAAAAACGAACTTTTCGCATCGCGATGCTTTCATTGTACTTTCTGATAGGCCACCTTCAAGTAATATATCTAACACATTACCTGAAGTTATTGCCCGTGGGTAATTAGCATAACATATTAGTTATTCACCATCGTCAACATCAGATGGAGGAAAACTAGAAAAACTGCAGAACAAGTGGACTACCAATCCGGTGCAATTTCAAGAGAACATAATCTCCCTTAGCGATTACATAGAACATAATAAACGTCGTTTCATTAATCAACCTACTAGTACAAGCACAGACCGCATACATTTTCTAACACCGCCATCACAACCCGACCGCCATCAAACGTTGCCTCGGACTTAATGGTTCAAGCGCATGCGCACGACAGAGACAGAGAGAGTGCGCAAGCAATTAGATAGCAATGGCGCATTGTTACCCATTCAGGCATTAAAAATGCTCTCTAATGCATTGTGATCGAAGGATGTTTGTAAGGAGAAGTATACAAATTTTAAAAAATTAAAAAGAAAGGAACTAGAAGAAAAGCGAAAACTAAGATGGTATGAAAGTCCAGGTCATCTTTTCTACTCTTTTTTCACGACCATTGGTGGGATTCGAATATTGTTACAAACTTCTGAAAAGCCCCTCGGATCATATCAGTGAAACAGGAAATCATCAGCAAAAAAAAAACCTTTCTTTTTTTTTAATTTTTCTATGCAATCGTATTTTAGAGGATTTTATCGCTGCTGTTAATATTCTTCATATTTCTTTTAATGAACATATTCTGCAATGAATAATTTGCCCTACCGTTCGTTAGGTTATAATACCTGAGATTCACCTGTTCATGTTTATGAACAGATGGAAAGCATTCATTGCAGCTATGACAGCAGTTATATTTTTATAGATCTTGTAAAAACATTTCGATTTTATATCTATCCCGTACTATTTACGGGAAAATTACATCGATCTAAGAACACCTTACGATGCGATGATACCCGAGCTTGAGTGGATTCCTTATTTCCCGAAGAGTAGACCTCTGCACCCGTTTTCAATCTATGCATTGAAATTGTGTTCTTAATTACCTGACCGTTTACCACCCAATTCACCTGATTGCTTGCTATCCATTGTCACTACATCATATGCGGATATCCTTAAATTATACGGCATTACTTCTAACTATCCTGGCAATATATCATTTTTTTTCCAGGTCGAATTGGTAGTGCTTTCGTATTGCGTGGAACTAGAAGTGTGCCACGGCTTACATCAGCACCTTGAAAGCAATCGTTCTTAATGACTAAAACACTAACAACGATTTCTCGCGTCCGCAATTCTCATCGTGTTTGGCAATCAATTCTCAACCTGGCATCAATCTGGTTGAGCAACTTGCCAACCTGAATCAGTTCCCAAATCTCACCTGGAAGGTAGCCTATTATCTGAAGGAGGCATATTACAAAATTGTCCATAGTAATCGAATTTACGTCTGCATAATGCTCACATTCGAATTGATTTAATATGGCGTTTCGTTCGAATTGCATTGTGCTCATCAATACGCGTAGAGGTATTAACTCAATATATTTTTGCATATCTCTAAATATATGGCAACAAAAACAAACAGTAGAGTAGTATTCGGCATCATCAATGATATAATGCAATGAAAACGAAAAAATATATTTCTTATTATGCAAATGAAATATATTTGAATATTTTGGATAATTTAAAGCGGAAATTTATTTATTCAAATAAGCGAATAAAATAAACTCAAAACGAATCAGATCGTTGCAATGAAATATAAATAACTCGAGCATATTTTACAAAGAAATTCGAGGCAAAATAAACTGAGGCAATGAGTGGAATAGTCGACTTTAGGATTGATAGTTTGCATGCATTTGGAAGGGACATGATGGAATAGAGAGGTAAAAGAGGTTGCCCTTATGAGACTAATGGAAGATAACGGAGGGGGTTAATGAGTCAGGAAGGAGGATAACCCGCTAAGAGGTATTGCTCAAGCCGTATTCCTGATAGCCGTTCAAACTTTACATTTATATACAGAGAGCAAAAAAATTAAACCGAACACCACAATTAAAACGGCGATTCCAATGAGAGCTGAAACTTCAATTGATGATATGCAAATTCGACTGTTGATGCCACTGTAAAGAAGAACACGATCCTTAGAAGCGTTTAACATCGGCTGCAAATGCATCGGATTTTTCATTTTTATTCAGCCCATAAAAGTCAGTGCCAAAAAAAAATAAAGACCCGAAAAAGCGTCACCTAGAACAACACCTATAACCATGAAATTTGGAAAACCCTCATTTAAAACGCATATAAAAGGGGCAAAACTTTGATTAATTAACCCGTAGACACTAGAATAATAACTATAACTCAAAAACATCGAACATCTGCTCCTTGAAATGCGAAAAACTTCATGGAAAGTGAAGAAAATGTGAAATGGTTTATAAGTCCAGCAGTAAAACGTTGCATCGATGCAATCAAACCCTCGCCTCATCCAACTGCATTGTGGATTCCACGTTTACAATTTACCGCCTGTAGATATCGTCCACAAGGAGCGTCAATAGCACATGGAAAATGAGGGGATGTGATAAGGGGAACGTCTCAAACAACGGTCATTTCTGCAAACTAGAGGGAGAAATTATGATAGGCCATATGCATCCCATCCGCAGGAGGGTATTTCGATAGAGCGAGGTACCGCGTTGTTGAATTGACTCCTTCATACTTAGCGATACAAAAGTTTTCGCAATTATCTATAACCATCAAAACCATAATGAAGTCTAGTTTCATTGATACGCCATTTCCCTTCTCTATTCATATTGTAAGATCCATTTTACCTGTCCATTTCATAAAATGTTCCTGAGAAGTCTTTTGAAGAGACCTTTACCTTGCAAAACGTTCTCCATTCCGTTCTAAATGCAACAGGAAGCGCATCTTCCTCTCAATAAACGCATCCATCCAAAACAGTTTAATGCTACTATTATTGCAACCATCAATAAGTGAACTGCACACACATCAACGCTGTTGCATTTTCTTGGAAAAAATAGCGCACTCTCTATCCGGAAAATATCAGAGAGCTTTGAATTCCTACCGGAAGTAACAGTGAGCAAATATCCGCAAAATTGCATTTTCAGGACGCAATTCACTCAACCCATTGTACATTTGAAGATTTAGGACATTACACCTGAATATGTCACTCTTCCGGTATTTCCTGAATGTTTGCTTCGTCCGGAAAAAGAAATTCAAAGCTATTGCAAGGAAAATTTTTCAACCATCTGATATTTTCTGAGAGTTCAAATGATAGGTGGAATCCGATGTTTTACACCACTGAAGGATGACATTTGCATGGTTGAGTAAAAAATTTACAGATGGCGTGTTGTCCCATTGTGCTTAATCTTTAACCTATTTTGAAACATTTTTATGATCTCATAGAGAATTGTAATCCATCATAGTCTAATTTTCTTTTTCGTTGATATTTAAATTTTCGCTGAGTAAATTTCTTATTATGCAAATTTTATACTTTCTAATTTCATTCTTTATTGTTTTCTAAGAAAATATTTTTTATTATATAAAAACTGCATTTGTAAAAATTGTTTTCTCTCTTTTTTTTTCTCTCAGTAATGAAAATTACAATCACTCATTTTTAAAGAGAGAAAAAAAAAATCATAGTGGATATCTCTATTGGCCGATTTCAATGACAGAAATAATTTCAGCGTTATTTTTCTCTTTGATTTGTTTGTTACGATAGCAAATCTTAATAATGATTGTTGATTTATAATTATAGAAAAATAAACATAAATATAAATATAAATATAAATATAAATATAATAAAAAAAAAAATTTTTATAGGAAAGAAAAAATTGCAAAAAGTGTTGATATGTGGAAAATGATAAATTATTTAACGATGATAAAGGTATTTGAAGAAAAAAAAAACAAGCTTTTCAATACGAATTTCTCGATGCGAATAGGGATTCTCGAGATTTCTCGGATTGTGTTGCTTGTATGTCAATGTATTGCTGAATTTTTTTTTTTTTTTTTGTTTTTGTCTACGTAGAGCATCTATTCAAAGAATGAGAACGTTCTCGTTTCGATACGTCATTGATAAAGAGTGCATTTCAGTATGGTAGTGAATATACTCGATGAAAATAATGGAAAATTAATGTCGAAAAAAAAAAGAGAGAGAGAGAAATTCTACTATCGTTGGCTGATAGAAAATTGGTTCAGCGTTTTTTTTTTCTTCGGTTCTAAATTTCTAAATTTTTTCGACTGTATAAAAATTGTCGGAAATGTTATCTATATGATTGCGTTGAATTATTGAATTTGTTGAACTAAATTTAATTTCAGTAATTATACAAATTTATTAATTAACTGAATTTCAATCTAACCAACTTATTCATATCGTTCGTGAAATGAAAATTCGCACTCGAAATGAATATGAAAAGAAAATCACCTGATCTATGATGTCAAATGCGCTAATATCCGTACGAACGTCCATTGTATCGTCATAGTCGGCAGCACGTTTCTTCAGTAGTCGTTGAGTTGCTTGCCTTCTAGATGGCTTCTCGGCGTGACCTTTCACCGCACCGAATCCTTGAGGATCCGAACATTTTGGACGTTCACAATCTGCTCCTGGCTCTTTAATAGTTATCTTGATTTGACATTGATAGAATAATTGTGAACGATCGGCATATTTGTAGACGTGTGCTTCTTGACCAGCCATTAAATCGGCTGGATATTCGAGGTTATTGAGAAGATATTTATCAAGTGCACAACCTTCTTCATTGAGAATCTGAATCGTATCACCGTTACCATCATCAACGAAACATGAATGTACTACCGCACAGAATGTGTTGATTGTTTCCGATTCACATTTCCATCGATGATAAACTTGCTGACCAATAACGGCGAATCGAATCGGCTCTCCGGTTGGATTTCCATCGAGAATCTTCAATTAAAATATTCTCCTCCTAATGAGCAATATCCTCATATAACTCTTCTACGAAACAATGATTTCATTTCAACTCTTCTTTTGTAAATAATTGATCAATTGTAATAGAAAGTTGCAATAAATTTGATAATGCGATATGAAATTGGGAGAATTTAATTCTAGAATAATAGCGATAAGAAAATAAATCTCAATCTAATTAAAAGAAGTGGAAAAATGGGCCAACGAAACAGGCACGATATGCGCTTTTTTGTATTTCCCTCGTAGGTCATTCAATTTTATAGGCGATCCACTAAGAATAAAATGCATTGAATAATGGATTCATATTCTATTTGATATAATTGCTCATATAAACGGTTAAAAGAATTGTTGTTGACGACTTGTTCGATGTAAAATGCATGCAAAGTTTTTAGTATACCTATAAATATTCACAGGTTTTTTCGATATTAGTGGATCAACCTGAGATTTTTCTATAGGGGTCAACCTGGTGATCTACACCCACTTGATGGTTTTGACCTGAGTTCCACAACAGCGTACGGTTAGAACGGTCTGTCATGGCTATGGTGAAATTTTTAAATCATTATATGGAATGAAAGTCGTATTGGTGAGGATAGAGAAGGCGAATGAGGTAAACTTTGGTTGTTACTCAGGTAAACATATTGTAAGTGGGCGAGGACAGGTATGACATTCCTTTCAACAACTTTTTTACAGAGTGAGAGCATGCAGAGGAGTGAATTAATGATGCGGTTATTGCTATCCAACAAAATATGAACTACGTGGCAGATAAACGGACAAACACGCATATACAGGTGAAGATATGACCATACCTTAATGCACCTTGCAGGTATGAGTTCATAGAAATGTATAGAGAGCACTTTTTAATGATATCATATGTGATAGCATCTCGTATATATTCAACAAATATAGGAACGTTATGATTATTTAATCACCATATTGAATTGTATATTATCACATATTAATCATAAATAAAAATTTCGACTACTATAAAATTATTCAACGATTAAATCGATCATCATTTCGTTTAACTGATGAAAGTATGAGGCAATTAGCGAAAATCAACTTCGAAATAATCTCATCGGAAAAAATGCTCTCATTTTAGATATGCGTTTGAGACAGGTGGATTTCCCGCATTTATAACGATGCTTACCTCATAGCGGCAAAGAGGCATTGGAATGACTTCAGATCGCAATGCGGTCGTTATCTCGGAGACTTCGATTTGTGTGTCAACGGTCTTATCGGCTTCCATATAGAAGCATTGTATACGGTAGGCGCGATCCACCTTCGTAACAAAGAGCGGATGAAATGAGATAACGACCGTTGTGCTAATAGAGATACCGCGTGGATTCAACGATCTTGTTCGTGCCACATTGCAGCTACCGAACGGAAGTGAGATAGCGGCCACTTGACGACCACCCTCATCGTTACGGCACGCATCATCACCGTAAAGGCCTTTCACGTAGACATGTCCCTCAAACGGATTACGTGTGTTGAAGTTGACTGTTATCGACGTGGGACCACATTCAATTTCTGGATCACCTTCAACACCATTGTCGACTGGAACCCCAGACGTGAAGGTTGCAAACCCCAGATATAACACCAACGAGCACAACATAATGAAAGGATGTTTGCACCACACACTTCTCGATCTCTTTTATAGGTGAATGCGAATGCTCACATCCATCTGTGGAAGAGAGGAATATGGAAGACTGCCGCAGGCGATTGACCTATCGGGACCCATTTGTGAATGACGTAAAAGTCATTGGCAAAAAATTCTAGTGAAAGAAGTGCGACATCAATATCAACAGTAAAGAAGAGAGAGAGAAGCAATGGAGAGATAAAGAAAGAGAAACGAAATAGAAAGGAAGTGAATTCATTCTTCGTTAACAAATGAAAGTGGTTGATTTAAAGCGAAGATATGAAATTACTCTCCGATAGGGAATCACCAACTAAGTTTCATCCATTAAAGGTAGATGTTGATTAAAGGTAAATTAAAGGTAGATGGATATAACATTCCTAAATACATTCCACTGAGAGGAAAAATGGAAAGAATAGAAAAGAGGAAAAATGGAGAGAAGAGAAAACAATGGTACACTACATGCGTATATAGGGTATTATACCGTTGTAATTATTGGTGGATCGAAGAACGAACCCTGAGCTTGACACCGCTGACCTACTTTGCATTCCCCCCTCCCCCTCATCCCTCACTTTTTCCTCTCCGCAAAAATTTGATCGCGAATATTTCAATCTTCAAGAGAAAATGACCCCACTCTACCTGAAATGATGAATTTTTTCGTTTTATTGTCCCCTCAAATTTCAAAATATCTCGTTTAACCCTTCATCGTCCTCCCGCAATATCAGCATTATCGATTTAATAATACAACTTAATTCATAAATACTTCAATTAAGGTTAAAGAACAATGAGTGAAAGGTTATCGCTGAGCATAAAAATAATGCATTATTATCACTTTTGTATATATATATATATATATATATATATATATATATATATATATATATATATATATATATATATATATATATATATATATATATATATATATATATATATATATATATATATATATATTATTGTTAAATGAATTTAAATGATCGGGGTAATTTATACTAATAGACGTCAATGACAGGTAAATCATTTAATTGTCAGTCTTTAATGGCAGGTAAGGCGTTTAATTATGATAAAGTACATAGGTGTGACCTTCAATTATGAAAAAAAAAGTTGAATTTAATTTGCTCAAATGGAATCTCAATTCAAAATGACAGAGATTTGTGAGCGGAAATGAAAATGTGAGCGATTTTTGTCGTTGGCAAATGTGAGCACTCATCCAAAAACCATTTTTGTTATTGGAGAGAAGTTTTGCTGTCGTTTATGCTAAAACGCCAAAAATGCGTCCAACCTTTCTCGAAGATATAACGTTTTTCTCTTTTTTTTTTCCGCTATGAAACGATTCAAAAAAGTGTATTTTTTTCATTATGCCAGTTAATTTTAACGAAATTTTGGAGTTATCCAAACTTTTATCGATTGTCCAATCAATTTCGTTGAAAATTAAATACCTATCTATGGAATCGTCAAGAATGAATGAAACGATTGCCTTATTACCTGTAAGGTAATCCCATCAGGTATTCTAAGTGATTCAAATAAAAGATAACTTTTCAAAATTGCAAATGAAATTTATAAATTTCCAGTAATTTTTTTTTATACATAAGAAGATTTCATTTAGAAGCGTTTCGTTTTAATTCAATTTTAATTAAATCGAGTAATTCATTAAGTGTCTTCTAGGGTTTCTCCTTATACTTTTATTATTGTGAAGTGAATTTTCCAATTTCCATAAATGTTCCAATTTTCATTAAAAATTTCGTAAGTAAAAAGATCAGAGTGAAGTGTATTCGAAAAAAAAAGGTAATCTAATTCGAAATCTTCTAATCTAAAAAAAAAAGAATTGCATTCCAACATTAAGCAGATATTAAAGGTATAATTTCCGCAATGAGCTAAATTGGTGAATATGAAAAAAAAGTTACCCAAATTCTTACCTACCCGAATAATTTCCCCAAAAATTTATCGCATTTTTAATTGTTTTTACAACTTCAATCCGAAAAAAAAAAACATTGCATTTGCATAATCAATACGATAGAATTATTTGGAAAATTTTGATCGTTTGATGAAAGAAATTCGTTTTTATTGAGCAATTGTTTGAATAATTTAAAACCAATTAATATCGTAATGAGGTTAGGAGGGAGGGAAGAGGGAGGATTATCCGATGGATCACATCCGTCGAATTACTTCCTCTAGATCTTTAGCTCAACGGCTCAAATTAACCCACAAATAGTCACACAAACAATTCGTAAAACGATTCACACAACGATCGATCATTGTTGCAAATATTATTTTTATGTATGTTTGTCTGTGTGCGTCTGTGTGTGTCTGTGTGTGTCTGTGTGTGTCTGTGTGCGTCTGTGTGTGTCTGTGTGTGTCTGTGTACGTTCGCATTTGTATGTATGAATGTCTATTTCGTGTAACTCCTTGATTGTATTCTAAAAACATTACATTACATTATAGCCGAAAATTTCTGCGTAACACATTTTTGCATATATTTTCGGTATCTTTGCTTTTTTTTGCATTTGCATATTCAATAACGGTTTCGTCGAGCGAAAACTGATTCATCAATCTGGGAAAAAAAATTTGCAGTTTTATAAGTAGCAAATCGAGCAGTTACCCACTCACTTACCCACCGATTTCATGGATTCCTATAAGTAATAAATATACAACGGAAATATAAAATACGAGTGGGAGCTAATCAAAAAATGAGTAACAACTAAGTAAACATTCGCTCGGTTTATATCTTGCCAAATATGTAAATTTTTTTTTTTTTTTTTGCTAATCAAGTGAGTGAATCATCAATGGATGAGACGAATCTCATTAAATGAGGGGATTCGACGGACAGATTAATAAAGAGCAACACCATGACCACTTGCACTTTACTTGAATATCAATTTTAGTTCAGTGTACAGACGGATATCCCGTAATGCTATGTAGTAGATGTTTATAATTACATGGAAACCGAATATGACGTGAAGGTGAACGATTTCAGGAAGCAGATTGCAAGTCATAGTATGATGGAACACCTTTGGCCGTTTTCAGTGAGCGTTTAAAGAATCGGCGGAATATGCCGTTCGGACGAATCGGTAGCCATCGAATGATGAGGTGTCTCAGATAGCGCAAAAACAGAATTGTCTGATTCTTCGAAACAAACTATCGACGGCGATGATTTGATGCTAGGGTGACAAGGTTGGAGGGCTGAGTAGCATCTGGATTTTTGCCCGCCCTTGTTTCTCCTCTTTAAGGCCATAAAAGAGTTTAGGAAACAGGTATGGATAGGTGGGATTAAATTTTTGCCTTCTTTTCCAGTTGACTTATAATTTATTCCCCGATGGGAATATGTGCACGTCTAGGCATGTATTTCTCAAGAGCCTACTTTGGCCTTTTTATGAGACCACCCCCTCTTCCGTCCCTCTGCCTCAAGAAAAAGAATCCTGGAAATTATTCTAAGCCTTGAGCAATTTTGAAGTGAGCTCAGCAAGCTATTCAATGGTAATTCAGAGCATATGGTCTCGGATCACCGCCGACAGCTTATATAATATGCTTTCCATTTTTCAAATCCTTTGGTTTCTAGCCTCTTCGATCCAGCCGTCTATTGACTGCTTGGGTAGATTTTGTTTGGCAAAGTGATTCCTCGACTTCTACAGGTTTTTTTTTTGAGATTTTACTCCTGCCCAGACCATTTCCCTTAGAGACATTTGTTCCCAGAATTTTATTCACAACTTTTCGATAGTAATCTGCTTCATCATTCCCTTCCCCTCCCTCTTCTACAGCTTTCATCCTCAGCTGAAAGTCCTCTGTGCACACAAAGGTTATTTAATGTTGTTTATGTCATATTCTTTTAACTATCATTTACATCCGTAGCACAAACCTCTTCTTTTGAATTCTGAAGATTCCCAGAGACCTCTCCAGAAGTATCTCCCACCATAAATGTTTCCATTTCCCTTCCATTATACGCAAAGGATTCAACTGCCCCTATGGAAGTCATTTAGAATTGAACAACATAGTGAACAATAGAATCTTTTCAGTTTTGGACGCTCTTCTGAAGCCGGCAATTCTATAAACTCCGCCGGATATATAAACCTCCAAAAGTGGAGCCAAGGCCTCAAGCCTTCATTTGAAAGTGGAAGTGATACCGAATAATACAGACAGGCAGCTTGAGATGAGTAAAGAAATCAGAACTAATTGGAAGTGAGCAGAATCGTAACACTATACTGAAACAAGCTATTAGCCCTTTCAATTATTCAGCCATTTGATTACACTGTGAAAGAGAAAAGCAAATTTTCTTCTTTATCCATTTTTTTAAACATTCCTTAGGCCCCATGGAAAGTGGATATATTCCCTTAGGCGAAAATGAAACCGTATCCTTATAGTTTAGTCGGTTTGAGCCTCCGAGAAAAAAGTCGGGTTTGTAAGTTCGAACTCCATTCGGAAAGTTCTTAAATTGATTGATTACACTCGTTAATTACCATCATATTCTTTTTTAGGCGACAAACGATTATATGTGCTGTGTCTGTGAGTGGGTGATGCGAGATGGGTGCACCGAACATACGCACTCACCAAACCGACAATGGAAAGAAGACACGGCTTATATGTGGGCGATCACGTGAAAATTTGTGATTTTGCAATATTCGTCACGTGAACACGCGTTTTGCAATACCATCCCGGATATGCTGAATCATTACCACATACATAACAAGATGATAGATGAATATATGCAGTAATATTTCTTTATCTAGTCTGTTACGTCAATTGATATCATTTATCAACTTTCAATAAGTTGCAACTCGTCATCCGCAAGTTCAGGTCGAGGGCTACGAGGAACATCTCCATGTGAGTGTATTTCCTCTCTTGTTGTACCATCGAAAAGCAATAGTTGATCACCAGCCGCATTATCATATCGATAAAATTCATCAATGAAATCAATGAGAAAATGCTCAGGAAAGAATGTCACAACGAGAAGAATTTCCCATACAATCAATGGCAACATTAGCTGCACGGTTAGCGTTGTTGGTGAATCGACACCTGTGAATCTATAATTAAATTCAACTTAATTATCATGGTCGAATTCAGCTTAATTATTAAATTCAACTTAATTATCATGATTAAATTCATCTTAATTATCTATAAGAACATATCTTATAGAAGTGAAAGATAATGTGGAGAAAGTTAAGTGAGAAAAAAAAATCCAAGCAAACATACTTGTAGAGTATAGTGGCGATAGTTGCATTACATATAACGAAAGTAATTAAAACTTTCTCTAGTAATGAAATCTCCATTCTCATAAATGTCACTCGAATAATGAGAAGACCATCCCTCGTAATCACCTATAAACCGAATGACCAATCGATAAATTGAAGCAACTAGCACTTGGAAAGTGAATAATTAGCTGTTTAATTATGCAATAAATGCTCTTTTCTATATATTTTCGTATAAATAATTCTTTACGGTTATAAATTTCACTAGATTTATACGAGAGCTGTTTACGGAAAATTGTGGCATGATAAAATAGTCTATAATATTTAACTCTTCCAAGTTTCATTAGAGGATCTATTGAAGACGGGTTCAGTGGACGCAAAGGCGAGTACGAAGAGGAAGGAAATTAATTGCTGTGCCAAAAAATTCAAACCAAATGGGCTACATTTAAAGGGACTTGTTGGTTATTGACGGGTGGAGTGCACTCAAGGTCGTACAGTATTCCTTCAAAAGGATGCAGGAGATTTTGCGCTCCTGAAGTCGTGCGTGGATGTATATGTGTGACAAGTTGCCTTGAATTTATTTCTTAGCGCATTAAGACAGATTCGTCTCGAAGGGAAGTCTTCATCCCTGATGACCTATTGGAAACAGGAGGTAAATCCCATACACAATGTGGGCTTCAGGAAATGGATAGTTAAAATCTTTGACTTACTGCATAAACTTGAAAATACACGTCAAGATCCTATAAGTTCTTGAAGGCTGCCCATTAACTCAACTTCATTACGTGCACAAATTACTTCATAGAAATGCCTTTAACTCATAATGTGCTGCTTATATTGAAAGAATAAACCTTGACTTATTATCGTTACCTCAGTGTTTCCAAGAACTGTTTACGTGAAATTGCGTCGATTGTTTTACCATACCTGAAGATTTCATAAGTTCACTCTCATAGTGTAGAAATTACTAGAAACCTAAGCAACACACTTAGCCTCATATCGTAGTACTACGTTCATCTCACTCATATGCATCGCACCTTTCTATTGCCTCACCTCGATTATCCTTCAATTATTTATGCTCGTTGCAAAGTAAATTTTTTTTTAAACGACGAGCACCTCTATTGAATTCGATCACCCGTTTAATATTGAGTGATTTGAATGCTGATATGAAAATCGGATCCCTTTACTCTATATAAGATATATATGGATTTTTATGCGTTAATTTCGAAATTGTTTTATTTTTATTATATTTTTGTTTAATATCTATTCGAAATTTATGCACTAGATGAAATGGCTAGAAAATTAATTTACCTCTCATTCAGAGAGCAATATCAGAAGGAAACCTCTTAATTATAGCAATTTGGAATGAGCGTGTCACTCAAAGCAAACAATGCTCGTTTTGTTAATGAGATTAAAATGATTCTCGAAAAAAGGTGAGTCCACCGATGAGCATTACCTTTATATATTCATAATAACCTTGAAGAACTAAGCTCATCTAAACGATAGAAGAGTGAAACGTATTTATTCGTTATTGTTCTTTTGCATTATAACCATTATTATGCGTTCGCCTCTATGCTCTTTATGATATGTTCCAACTATTTATTAATTTATTTATATTTATTCATTAATTATTATTATATATTTGATGTTTATGAAGTAAACAAATAGGTAAACAAATTGTAAACAAATAGGTAAACAAATAGGTAAACAAATTACTGCAAAAGTACTTTCACATTGTTTAGTGCATAAATATTTATTATGTATTAGTAAATATATTAGCACTATAAGATAGTACCAAGTATTGAAATTATGAGCACTAATATTTCGAAATTATGAATTTGAAGGTTTCGACTTTATCGTTATGCAACAATATTTCTATGAGGCATGAACGAAAAACCTGGAAATAACTTACAAGTTTCCTGCAAGTAGTAAGTAATAAATAGTTGAAATAAGTAACCATACCTTATAAAATCTTCTTAATAATTAATGTTAACACGATTAAACGTGCAATTTTTTGAATATTTACCTAAAAATAAATAAATTTGCCTACTATTGAATTATCTTTATTCCGTTTTTAACAAAAATTTACGAACACATCATAAAGGACGTATTCAACTCTCTAATGAAATCAGTAAAATACACCGCCTAATTTTGCTGCTTATTGATATTGCAACATTGTCACAATTTATTGGCGCATTTTTAAGTTTATTTCCTGAAGTAACGTCTTATGAACGTCTCAGATATGACGACTATATCCAGCCCTACTTTATGATGATATGGAACTTGAGCGAACGCATCATCATCTTCCATGATTTGGCGTAAAAGAACTCTCTACCAAAATACAATTAACTCATAGATGGAAAGTATTCTGCCAAGTAACCCATTTTTACAGCGTCATTCAATTGCCTATTCCCATGGATTTGGCGGTCTTGTGCGTTGTTAATTGTTTTTTGGCATAAGGAAGGGATCTGTAGAGCAAGACTCTTAATAATAATAGTAGTACTAATGAAAACGTTCATTTATATGATGAACTGTTTCTCGGCGGATCCTCTTCCCCCTCAATAATCCCAAAACCCCCTTCCCCCCTCCCCCCTTGTACCACACCATCATTTCCCATCGAACTTTTAATTGTCGATCTTTTTGGACAGTTCTGATCTCAAGCAACCCGCTCGCATCGTTGGCGCGATATTCTGGCTGTCTGCACTTATAACCTATCTGTACTCTATACCTACCCGCATATTCTTATCGTCCGATTCTTCTCTCGTCTCACTCTTTATGAGCGTCATTTTCTCTGCTTCACACTTTTTCAGCACCTCGCAACCTAACGTCGAGCCAACATGAGGAAATCGGCGTGCACCACTGACGTATGTGAACGGTGGCTGTACGGTTGTGCGTCTTTTTGATGGAGTTGGGAGTTGTTGGAGACTTTGTGGGCGATTTATCTAGGAGCTGAGGTCGAGTGGTGAGGCTCAAGTTTCTTTTACGTAGTAATGGCAATGAATGTGTGGGTGTGGGAGTATTTGTACAAGGATTAACCTGGTAGAGTGTTGCTTCGGATCCGGTTGCGAAGAGTGGGGAGATTTCTTTCTTCATTCTTTTACACCCTGGGATAGTTTGCGAACTGTTTTGCTTTGAAATGCGTTTCGATGATGTTAATCGAAGATGTGAAACGTTGCTGCAGCGACTATGAAAATCATGAAGAACATTCGTGATGAATTTTACGCTGAATACATCTCCGCTTAATAAAATATAGCCGCATTTTCCATAATGATCCAAAACACTCTCAGAGTTTATAGCGAATGCTCTTCAATAAAGCAAATGAAATTATTTTTTTTTCTTGCATTCTCCGCCTATTTTTTAAAAATTATATTATTATCATTTAATTTGTTGTAAAATGGTTTATAAACTTGGAAGCTGTTGAAGTGACAATCGAATTTTAGAGGGTAATATTTGATACGGATGCTTCATAAAATATTCTCAATTCGTTAAGACACTTCGCAAATGTTTTTTCATCGGTCGCAATAAAAAAAAGTCGAACTCATATCGCATATAGATCACTCGATATCTGCTTTCTCTAGGCCATGTGCAGGTAAAGACTACCTTCGCTTACGTTCGATGGCAGTAGAAATGAGAGGTCTGTCGACGTAAATTCAGGTGTTGTTGAGCAGGAAGGGGTCTTCTTTTCCATCGCCTCTCCCATGCTCTGTTTTCAAACGGCATTGCTAAGCACCAATCGAATCCCACAATTTCGTTTCTGCTGAAGCGGAGTATGCAAGCAAGCAATTTACACTAGAATATTTCACAAGATCTCATCTAAACCTTAGTTAAATGTTGCCTTTGTTTCAGTTTGTTTATTACTTACTTATATGAGCGGAGCATCGCGTTTAGAGTTCCGAATCGGTTCACCTCGAACGGTGGATATATCCACCATGTCGTGGGGGGGGGGGGGTCAGAGATTCAAAAAGTTTTTAAAGCGTCGTTTTCGGTATCGTCATGTTCATAAATGCGTCTTGGTGAAGTTCAACGGTGACCAACCCTACTTCTGAGTTCTTTCGTTGTGGTCACTTCAGTGGTCAGTTACGGCGGTGGTCAGCGCAAGCAAAATAGTAGCTACTCGTCTTATTCGTTATTCAGGAGCCCAACAGTGTTCTTCACAAGGTGCCGTCATGTTGATACAAGAGGCATGCTTCGAATATATTTTCCTTCGTGGAGGCTTAGGAATGCTTCTTCCACTTTCGTATCGGTGATTCTTCAAGACCACAGTCTTGTCCTGAGGAAGAGATGAGGTTTTACAGTGTGCAAAGCAAACGGCCTGAGACGTTAGGTGGAAAACAAATGAGGATTGAGAGGGTCGTTCCAGTCGTTGTTGCGATGGCATTCGGCTTGGATCCATATTGAAGGCCGAGACTTAGAGATATGAGGTGTCTTCAACGACATACATCAGATAAAACAACAATACTAGCAACAGTAATAACCTACTTGAGTGTTCATGGATGCTTACAAGTCATCTTATACGTTGATAACGAATATGTGTTGATGGCAAGGCGGTCACTGTATCTCTACTTGGCTCTAGCGCGGGTGCGTTGATACTCATATCACTTCAGCGCTGATTGTTGGCGTTGAATGTGTTGTGTTTTTTTTGCAAACTGTGTGACTTTCTTCCATGCCATACCTCATCCGTTCTCTTTTGTTTGCTGCATGGGCAGATAACAAAGGTGGCGACTTTGTGCTCGTCTTCGTTGTTTGCCTGCGGAATGTTGTGCACTATGGTTCTCAACGATTTTTTAAAAAGACCTCTTGATACCTATATATTTTATTTTGAAATATTTCTAGGGTTGGTTATATTTGGCTCGATGATCGACATTAACATCAAGAAATCAAAAGGTGATGCGGAGGGGGGAAGCAGTCCGGAGAGTTCTGGCAACAGTCATACCCCTCCGAGCAATGGAAGCGGAAATGATGGTAAGTGTTCCCTCACAAAGTCCCGCATCCTTTTGTCATCGAAAAGTAAGTAGTCATTATTTATTTACCTACCAGACGCTTTCACCTTCCATCCTCCGAATGCTGCATTCACTTTTAGAGGTTTCCGTCTGTGCCTAAAAGGCGAATTATTGGGATTGTCGTCTATGCACGATGGTTGGGTTATAGAAGTTCCCGAAAATCGTTTAGAAGGAAGTAAATGGAGTGGTTTACGGCGAAGTGTTACATGAGCGTTCTAATATTCCCATCCGTTTAGTGTACGATTAGGGACACGTAGTTTTTTTTTTTTTTTTGGTTGGAGTTGATTCAGTGAAACGATTTTTGCACAGTGTTTTTAGTTGAACTTGAACTCGTCAGTGAAAGGGTTTTCGGGTTTCGCTTTTCAAATTTTCCAGCCACAGGCTGTAACGAAACGATAATGATATTGTAACGTTTATGTGCGGTGTGTTGTAAAATTTGAGTTTCTAAAACAGCTTTGAAAATTCACGGTGACAACCGACTTTGATGGATCACAGGTGAGCACAGGAGGTTATGAAAGAGGTACCATGTCATTTTACGCGGTGTTATTGGTTTCCTCGCAAATTTCAGATTTGCATGCAAAAGGGTTTTAAGCAGTCGTCATGAGTAGATATATGCATGCCTATATGTTTGTCTATTCGACAGGAAGCGTTGTACCTGGAGTCAAGTTTTCTTTCTATGATGTGAACCATAAAAAGGCCTCTCTTGCCATTTCTCATGTATTTGGTAAAGGCTAACGTTGTAAGCATTTAAAGTGACGAAAGGCTTGCAAGGATTTCGCAGTGGTCAGATGTCCACTTTTCGCTGACCACTGTATAGAAAAAACAGCTTTTTGTTGTCGATTGGGTTCATTAAAAGAGGAAAGCATTATTCTTCGTTGTTTATTTAGTATTGCTCGTTTGTTAAACTGGTTGGTCAAGTGAAGGATGCGAAAGCTCATATTGCGTTAACTTCTTTGGTCTACCTCACCACTTATTTAGTTTTTCGATGCAATTTATCAAATTTGTTGTTTTTCTCTTTTTCTTTTTCAGATCAGAAGAAGATGAGGAAATCACTGAAAAAGACGACAGCAAAACTGAAGAAATTAGCTGTAAGTTTTTTTTGAATTGTTTCCGTGAAACATTAGGATGATGATGCATTTTGGCGAGTACTATATGAGGGAATATGAGAAGATGTGGATTGTCTAAGTGCGTGATATCGCCGTTTTCCTCATATTTCCGTATGCCTTATCACAACCAGCCACTGTCATACCTTTACGCCGCAAGGGTTTACTTCTCAATGGACTGTGAACGGATAGAGATCGTGCAACGTTTCTGTTTTAACTAAATATCACTAGCTAATCATTGAATATTGCGATTTTTTGAGCTTATTTAAGTTATCAGCATTTAATTAACTGATCTTAGTGAATATTTATCATTAATTGTTCAATAGTTATCCATCATGTCAAAGCAGATCATGATTGAGCTTCACTTTGTTCAGTACGTTTCTTGGACTATTAGAGATTGAAATGTGTAAAGGTGAGAATCGGTATTGCATTGGGTTCATTTGGTTTTATGTCCGATGAGACATCAATTTGTAGTTAATTGAATGCATATGACAAGGAAGACCGAATATATCAAATTCACTGAAACATTTCTTTAATCAACGAAAAACCCTGAATTATCTGAGCTATATTGGTAATTTCGAGGGCAATGCAGCTGATTATTGTCGACCTTGGTGGGGAGTGTGCATCGCTAGTGGCACTTCTTTCTACGCATTAAGAACAAATCGTTGACGCAACATTGGGCATATTAGCAACGGCATCTTTTCCTCTGGTTGTTTCTGCACTTGTAAATATTGGCTAACAGTTAACCTGAACTAGTGCAGGTACGAGTTTATGAAAATGGTGTACTCCATATATATGCGTATAATTTCTCCATCTTTAGGAATCACCATGTTGTGGATGCTGTACGTTAGTTTAGGTGTCAGAGGCGACACCGATAATGGCTGACAAGATGCCTGGGGGGACGCTTGCAGCAGACGAGGTGTTGCTGGCGACGAACGTCTATGGTATCCGGTTACCGCCTATCCCGGTTTTTCGTTACGACGTCACAGTTGTGGCATATGCGTCACGACGTATGTTCGAACTGACCAAGCAATCACGTGACGAGTAGGTTGACTGTGATGTTGCGTCGCTTCACGTTGATATAGCGTTTTATCAGTGAATCGGCAATAATGTATTACAATAAGTATAGGATCGTCTGAACGGAGTTCGACGATTTGTTTTTATCGTTTTGCTATGGATACACTCAAATTGCCGCTGTTTTATTGCAAGCATTTTTTTGTCTGAAATGAAAGGAGAGTGGTAGAGGGAGTCGTAGGGGGGGGGGGGATGGAGGCTAGTGGACTTTCTGTAACAATGCGACGAAACACCGATGCAATGGTTTTTAGTGATGGATATTGGTTGATGGTGAAGTCGATGCATGGCTCGGGGATATTTTACTTACGTCTTTGCATTAGTGAGGTACTCTGAGGATTTTTTGAAATGTTTTCTGCTTCCGGCTTTTTCAATCAAGTCCTTTACCTGAGCAACCCTACTAGGTTGATCTTGTAGGTAAGGGGGGCGGGGTTCCTGATGTGAATTACATATGGAGGTGACGCGTGATGCCTCAAATATTTGAGCAAAAGGTCGATTTGGGTTACCTGAAGTCCTTGTAGGTGGTCGCGCGACATCACTGATATGCTGAAATTACAGCTATCGAGCAACGGAGCGTAAAGCGAAGTGTTTGGCGATATTCAACGCACTTCGCAACGATGCATTCTTTGGGGGAGAAGGGAACGTGGTCTACTATGATTGCCAGAAGATTCTCTACTCTTTCTCTCGACTTGGTAATGGTGAAACGCAGGTACTTTGATTATTATTCAACAAATTCCGAGAGTGTTGAGATGATCTGGAGTTGAATCTTTTCGAAAACGTTTGAATCCCTCAAAATGTGTTGTATCCGTACAAAAAATTGTGTACCGAACAATCACCTAGATTTCATAAGCTTGTTTCTTTGTGTTAGCGAGCGATCTACGTTAACTAGTGATCTATTGCGATCAAATGAATTTTATGATCACAGTGTTCGTGGTGATCTCCATTTGTGTAACAAGTTACACAAATGGAATGTTCGTCCACTCGCTTTGAAATCAGTTGTCTCTGTTATCGAGTATGTTGTTTATCTATTCTGTGATTCGCATTTTATCTGCTTGAAGTACCATGTTTTAAGGGTACATTGCGTCATGTGCTAACCTTGTCGCAAGAAGCGCTAGAGAGTTTGAAGATGGGTGATGTGGAGAAAGTGGAGTTCACGGTGAGCGACATATCCGGTGACTCCGATTTGGTACTGTCCGACATTTCGAGGATATCCAGCAATCTCAGCCATAGCGATCATTCACTAATGCAGTTCATCGACATCGCTACATCGCAATATGCACTTTTCCATCCGTGCGTTTATTTTAAGTGTAATAGCTACTGTTTATCTGATTGAACGGATCCTTTTTTTCTATTTACTTGACTCTAAATTTTTTTCTATTTACCTGACTTGGGAAATTTCAATTTGGTTGCGAAAGAAGTTTCGTCGGAATACTGGATATGGAATCAGACTTATGCGTTATTATTCTCTAACAGAAATGACATCTCTAAGACGTGAACTTCGATTATAGAATTTTCTGGCAACCTACCTTAGGTTTGGCGGTGAAGCTGCGATTGTTACCCTTTCTACCCTCATGCGATATGGGAACTTAATTATGATTCCAGCTGATGGTTAAAAGGGAAAGGAGTTGGAAGACGATAACTTTAAACGGCGGTGATCCCACTGTCCACATGTTTCATAGCAGAATAAACCCGTTTTTGGCTTGGGACTGTCCCTTAACTCCACTCCGACCAAATGGGGCTCTCCCCAATATGATTTTTTGTTAACCTCACCTCATACTTGAGGTCGGTACGAGATGAGGTTTGAAAAGAAAAACTTGAAGCATTGGTGGAGCTTTAATGTCGCTAGAAGCTTTGACAGGAAAAAGCCTTAAAAGCGATATATCTTTGTTCTCTTGCGGCCGATAGTGTCGAGTGTTGTATTGCGTTGTTGATCTGCTTGATAGGGGTGATCGTTTATTGTCGCTTGTAAGCAGTTCTGTTTAAACGGGCACATCAGATTGGTGGAATAGTTATGCGTTCGTCTCATCGTGGTGTTGTACCTAGGCCTTATATAGGTGATATTGTCTCCCGCAATGGTTGATGTATGACCGCTGGTGTCATCAATACTAGGAATTCGTCACATCGAATGTATTCATCGAGCATGCATCCTGCTCTGGATTTGGTTCTCTCTTAAATAATTTGTTACCGAAGTCTGTTGATCCGAGCGACCCGCTCCGATGCGTCATCGGAAATGACTGCATTTCTCAGAAGCTTGCAGTTTTCTCTGGACAATATTTGAGCCACTCAGCTTGCTATGATTTGCAAAGATATTCCAGTTTTAGTTCTACATAACGCCGATTATGTAATGTAATTATTTTTTAGTCAGTATCAGTTTTTTTTTACGGAGTTATAGTGAACGACGTTGGTATATTGAGAAGAAAATAGATTACATAAGCTCCTTCTATAGCAAAATACCTTTTCTTTGATGTATTGTTCAAGTATCAGATGTGTTGGAAGTGCAGCGGTGACCGTAATTTGACACTTTTCTCTATGACATCCGGCAGTCCATTTTCACGGCAGAGGCGTTACTTTTAGAGTGGACATTTTGGAGGTCAGTCAAGTTGAACATCATCTCACAGTTGCTTAGAAAATTTTTGTCAACGTCATATTTGAACATTTCTGAGTGTTGTTAGCATAAGCTGACCAATTGTCTCATTTTGGGTCATTTATCCATTCATTTCTTGTTCATAAGAAGGCAAATATTGCTTAACCAATAATTTTACCAAGCTTTTGATCTTTTTGACAAAAGTTGTTAACTGAACCGTTTTTAGGGATCGCCATTTGGTTTTTGGAAGGGGCGTTTCATACCTGCAAAAGCCATGGGAGGAGGGCTTCCGCCAGGAGGACTGCCCAAGCCTGCCTGAGGGTAAGTACGTTTGTGTGGGAACGCATAAATCGGCAGGGCGAGTTGAAGGGCCAAAGGGACGTGGATCGTGCAACGCTGCGATCACCATCGACAGTCAGTTGTTCTCATTTGTGCTTGTTTTTCGTTAATTTATTTTCACTTTGAAACATATGCAGAAGGGACATGATCGAGATGAGCAAAGAGGTTTATATGACCAGCGAAAAACAGGATATTTCGCGGACAGTTTGGTAGTTGCGGTTGTTTATGAATAGTTAAAGCCACGGCACCTTCCATTCTCCAACTGGATGTTGAACAGAACTGTTGGTTATTTTTATCAGCAGGATGGGGGTTAAGCCTAGCACCAGTGTGTTAAAACCGACCTTGAAAAACGCCGGTTTCTTCATTCGTTCATTGGTGACACATGGATCTGGGAGCCGAATTCGGCATAAATTCACCTCAGTTTTATAATTGTTGGATTTTGCACTGTGGAACTGGTTATTTGAATTTTTCCCTCATCTTTATATTCTAAACTCTATCATTTATCATTCGAGCAGTACGAATTCTTCGCTATTTTTTGACTGCAAATGTAATTTTTCGTAGATATACTCATATTATCATCGATGCTTTGAAAAAATTGTCATTTCATATCGTCAACGCACATTTGTTTACTTCCTGTTGTGCAGCTTCACTCGTTTTTGCAATTGCTTTGTTGGCGAGGGGGAAGGAGGGGAGGGGGATGAGACCCATACATGCAGTCGGTAACGATATGCTGGACAACTATTGCAGCGGCGAAGACAGCGTTTCATCGTAAGCAGAACGTGATGGAAAAGGCGTTCGAAATTGTGCCCAACTTTGGTAGAGGATATATCACGCAGTCGCAGATTTTTCAGCTTCGTCAGCAAATGAAAGGTTAGAGAATCGGCAAAACGCCGACTACAGACCACTTCGTTCTGCACGAAGCGCTTGATTCGTTTATCCCTTCTAGCTTATCGAGGTGTGAAATTCAAGGTTCCTGCAACAGCTTCCTGTGGCTATAATTAGGAGCTCGATGCAGCACCAAATGAAAAGTTGATGGAGGGAAATTCGGCGTGAATGCTGCTTCCTTCTTGGATAAATAGAATAAATAGATGAGATTTTAGAGGACAGTTTTTTGGGGAAATCGCTTCATAAGGAAAACTCTTGGAGTGAGTTTCTTTGGCTGTGAGGATTCAGTTTTAATTCAGCGCTGCTTTGAGCTATCAGTATGAGTTGTCGGAAAGTTGGAATATGACGAGAGTGACCTTCGATGAAAGTAAAAAGAGTGCCTCGACGGCAGCCATTGTTACGAAAAGTACAAACTAATAATCACATAGTAAAAACGAGGCACCGTTTATTTGTGTGATTTACCACTTCCCGGTTCGAGTGCATTCATGTATACTTCGCCTGACGCATGACGTCATTTTTTGAATGTTGTTGTACGGCTTGCCCTTCAGGTTCGTTTATTAGCCTCGGGAAATGGCATGCAATACCATCCTCGCGCAAGTCATTTTGCCGTCGTAGTTGTTTATTGTTGGTGAGATACGCGCTTATAATTGTTTGCGTTGTCGCTCTATATCGCGATTGTGAGCCGAGCCAACGTCTGAGAGGGACATCTTTGTAGACTTGTTGTGATGTAATTGAAGGATTATTTGCAATGACTCGCATCAACGGCAAAAATGGAAGCATCTTCCAAATAACGAATATTTCTGCTCAGTCGGCACGCGAAACAACGTTCATCTATGAGGATGTGAACGTCACTGTGGAACAGTACTACATGCACAAGTATCGGCTAGAGTTGAAGTATGTTCCTCAATCGTTTATTTTATTTACTCGATCGTATCCTTTCAAGTGGTTTTATTTACCTGACGAGGTCTTTTTAAATGTAAATCCCTCATCTGGAAATCTCCGAGAATCAACCTTCATTCCACCCTTGAAGGAAAGTCTTCGATTTTAAGACTTTCTCGACGATGGTTAGGCTTAGCTATACTTCCCAATTTTAAGACATCGAAATCTGAGGCATTGGTTTCTAGCTTAATTCTCGATTATATCTGTTAACGAATGATCCACGCCAACAAGTGATCTGTTGTGACCAAATGAGTTTGTATGTTCGCGGTGATCGTGGTGATCTTCATTTGTGCAACAAGTTGTGTGCTCACGCTTCTTTGACCTTGATGTGTTGTCTCCCGTGTGGATTATGACATCCTCATGCCTTCGAAGATATAAATATAAATAGGCTGCGGTCTGTTTGCAAATCAGCATGCTTGTTTATTACTCAACACATGATTCTTCTACTCGTAGTAAGCGAGTTTCAGCTGCTCCGCCGATATGCCTTCACGCCAGACTCGGTCGGAGTAATTTAAATTCCTTTGAAATAGGAAACGAAGTCAAACGAGCATTGTCGTAGGCAATATTGGCTATCTTTGGATGGCGATTGCCCTTAACTCCAACAGTACAGGCTGAAACCTATTGACTCCAACTTGGAGACAACGAAAAATATAGTCGCGTGCGTTCTTTTACAGCATATACAATAGTTGATGCATTGTGTGACCTTTTTTCATGTGGATCGCTTTGTGCGGTACAAGTGGTTTTATTGCATTGTACGTCATACTGTTTTATCGTTCGTTACTAATAGTTCTTTGTTTTTGGTCATTGATGCGTTCTGATGTGGTAAATGAGGCTATACTCGCCCTAAGTAACTTGCTCGTATAGTGATAGGAATGCATTAAGTTCACTGTCGACGCCGATCACTGAACATATCTTGCTTGCATCGTTATTGAATGGCTTTGTTGAGGAGTCGCTCACAGTTTATGTCGCGTTCAGATAGTTTTTAAAGACTTAGGAGCGGTATTGATTCGTGTGGTACTGATGAGATGTTTGTTCTTTTGAAGTTTCCATTCCTTGCTACTCTTATAAATTTTCGTGTGATGTTACTGCTAGAAGTTATTACTGGTGACTTTGCCGGTGGAATTGTGAGTTTAGTGTTATGCACTCATCGACAGAAGGATGTTGATGTTGTGACAGACTCAATGTGGATCTTTACGATCAGCCTTTTTTTGCTAAAAATATGCTAGGTTTTCTGCAAGGAGCAAAAGTTTCCAGGGTATGAATGACTTTACCGAATGCAATGATGAAATGACATAGGATTAGCCCTTACTCAGAGCTATTTTCAGGCTAGAGCAAGACTTGCATGAACAAGCAGTTATTGTGTAGTCTGTACTCACCGTTGCTAATATTTGGTTAGAAGTCGATGTTGTATCGGCTGCTTTTTGGGCACAGTGAATAGTTTTTTTGTGCAGCTTTAGGCGGATAAAATTGCACTTATCCGACTAGTCGAGTGGTCGTTTTAAATAAAGGATCCACTAATTGTTAATGACTGATTTACTCTCTAGGTATGCACAAGCACCGCTGCTCGTGAGCCGTAAATCGCCGTCGCATACAAGTTACTTCCCAATGGAGATTTCCTATATACTAGAGAATCAGCGCGTGCAGAAGCAACAGCAGACCGCCACGCAACTGAAGGGTATGAGAGAGGTGTGTTTTCGGTGTCGCTGTTTACTTATTTTTTCAGTTTTCTGGTTTACTTATTTAAGGTGCTTTTCAGATTTCTTCACCCTTTTGCTATCAAAAAGTAACCGTTCCCATCTGGCAAATTTTGCGGATCGCTCGTTTTCATCAGTTCATTAGTTGGACCTGGAGGGAAAAAAACGTTACGGGAATCAACGCGTATAGATGTTATGGTCTCTTGTTGGACTCCATGCAAAAAAAGAAATAACTTCAGGTGAACGGCTTGACCACAACGGTATATAGCGCTCGTTCTTCTTCTTGAACTATTTCTTAGTATTTCACTTTTTTCATTGTGGTTTTTTTTAGCTGGTAGCGACAGTATGATGGTTGTACCGCATGGAATCATCGCTGTTTAAAAGTCCTGTCAATTTGGGTCTTTTTTTACCTTCTCGGAGATTTTCTGAGAAAGGACAACAGCAAGCTGAAGACCGACGAGTTGTATTCTCTGTCGGGGTCATTTCTATTCCATGTTTATTTCGGGCACTGTAGTATATGTGTTAAGCATCTGGAGAGCTAAAGTCGATATCGGTTGATGCGTTTTGAATCGAAACGCATTGCTTATAAGGCATATTTTATGCGCTGAAAATATTTGCGTATTGGCAGGATGGATTGTTCCGATTTAGATTGCTTAAAGGGCGCTATGATAGATCATCATATTGCTACTATTCGTGACTGTTTATAAAGCTGTCTATCGATTTCGCGCATTTTCTGTGTGGACTTGATGGGATGTTCATTATGCTTAATTATGGAAAATATAAGCTTTGTTCATTTTGGTAGCTGCCAGACGTAGGCTGTTTTTGGCATCTTTTTTAATTCTTCACGATGGCATAGTTGTTGAAAAGACCGTCGCATTTCTAGGCTTGCGTAATACCACCAGCGAAACGTCTCGAACAAAACAGTAAGAATCTGTTGGCGCTGAATATTATGAACCCTGATGATAATTGGATCGCTAAAGCAGGTATCCGTATTATCCCGAAGCCTCTCACGGTGACAGGTCGTGTTTTACCTGCTCCAACGATTTTGTACGGAGGCAATATATCCACACATGTCGACCAGAACAAGGTTTCTATTTTGTGCTTGCCTATATATGTGCTCTATCGAGGTCCTCGTAAATGCGAACGAATTCGTCGAGGGTTTTTCTTGACGGAGTAGAGAAGTGACTGTGCAAACTAGAGTGGTGCAAATTCTCATCATTCAGCCTGTCCAGCTTTTTCGCTGATGGGATCTCTTTGTGTCGTCCGTTGGGGTTGTTTAAAGGTAGTGTGGTCATTAACTGTGCAGGTGAGGTGCAGGTTAATTTATTGGCTTACTATGTGATTAACCAACAATTTGTTTAAATTTAGCTCCACAATTCGTTTGTATAAAGCAAATCTTTGATCTTGTGACTGTGAGAATGTGTTTTTTCTTCATCCGAACGGTGAGCGCCGAAGATTTGTTCAAAAATAATTACGTAGAGAGTCTAGGAGGGTGAAGGCGGCTACGTCTCGGAAAGTGTACGAAGACAAAAACAGCATCTCGGGGAATTTGATTTGCTAGTGAGCATATTTCAGGATTTGAACTATAGATGCAGATTTGGTTGTTTTTAGATGGCTTGGACATTGGGACATAACTCTTACATCAAACCGGTGGAGGTGACGAGGTGGGCCGCATATCTGGTGGCAGGAAATGGACGAGACTTCATGGGCGAACGCGAATTCAGGTATATATTTCGTTTAATATTGTTTCCCTTCCTATGCTTTGAACACTCGAATTTTATGTTCGAATTTCACTCAATTTTCGGGAACCCCGGGATCAGTCGAAGAGGGCGTTCGAAGTTCTTGCATTCCTCGTACTTGCGCTTAAGAGGTCGAGCAAAGGAATTTTGCAACCGTTTACATTTTTTACTAGATGAATACAATTTATGACAGAAAATGAAAAAGTAAAAGTTGGGCTATTAGCGATTTGTTGCCAAGTGATTTTTTGATTGGGAATTTCTAGTGGAGTTTAGTACTAGGACGCTTGTAGTTCTTACGCAGCGAAATACTACAGACTAGTAACGGGCCAGGGTGCTGGATCTTAACCGGGATTCGGCGAATACCGAATATATTTCAAAAACCTCGGTCGCTCACCGGTCGAAGTCTTCAAATGAAACTGATCCTCGCTCGCGATCAAATGCATTTCGGATGTGTCGCTCGGTTGGCGACTAATGGTGCCTAGTAAAAACCGGACATAAACTGCAACAAAATACGGGAGATGTAAATATTTTTGACCGGTAAAAGTGACTTAAGTTTTGATAAAAGAGGTCACAGTGAGAGCATAAATTTGCTTGACAAGCACGGTCGCTAAAACCTGTAACTTATTCCGACGAACAACAGATCTTGGCATATATTACAGCCTTTCTTGCCGTCTTTCGAATCCTTTGCGCATTTGATCCACTTGCGTTGTCGATATTCCTGCTGATTAGTTCTTATTGCATGTTCGTGAAGTCTGCGGCTTGTTTATTCGTTTCCAGAGGAGTTTGTCAAGAGGGTTCTTGGGGACCACAAGCACATTCCTTTGAGCAACAGCTTAAAATAATGATATAAAGACAATGTAGGTTGCTGCAATATGCAAATACGATCTATTCGAGAGGGAGTGAGTGAAGAGAAGAAACTATCAGATCGCATCTGCACCAGAATGGTCATAGAGTAATACAGTGAATCGGTGGGAGAGGGGAGTAACTGCTTCGGTATCAAAATACGACGGATTGAAAATGTAAGCAACAATAATCGTGCAACAGTGAAGTGAGCGCTGTTGTCCAACTTCAGCAATTGAAGAGAGAGCGCTTGCAGGAAACATCTTTTTACGGTCATCGCGGTTGCTCATCCCCAAAACAGGACGTGGCTAGCAGTTTCGGATATTTGATGGCGAATTTATAAATAAACGCTTACTTTATTCATTCATATGACCTGTCTTCCCCTCTTTCCCCTCCTCTCCCCTCTCCTCTCCTCGCTCTGCCATAGTTGCAGATTTCTGCCCAGCTTTTCAAAGCAGTTTATGACGCGTGTTGCGCTAACGCCTTGTGCGTTTTGCATTTTGCGCACATAGAAAAGCTTTTGTGTGTTTCCTCTTGAATCTTGTTGCAGCACTTTGAAAAGTAAATCAATGAAATCTCCAAAGGGGGATGAGACGATTTTATGTCCCACTCAGCAGCCGTATGTCATTCGTAAATGTCTTAAGGAAGTTACAGAATATGAAATAGCGTTTTCGCGGAGAAGTCTGGAAAACTTCGCAAATCATAGGCGAATTTCCTAGTGTCCTGCACTTGAATCATGTGGTAAGTTTTCGACGCTCATTTCAGTCACATTATTATGTTTCAGTTGCTCATCGGAAGGATCGTAAGCCCTTTTTAGTGCCTGAGAGTAATACCAACAAATCTAGCAGCGATTTTTCATAGCGAAAAGATGCTTATGTGCAGTTAGGTAGACAAATATATTTTCGAGCAGATATTAAGTCGGTATCAATGTTGAATAAGTTTTTCATTTAATGAAAGAGTAATTTCAGGGAATTCCTGTCAAAATTCATCCAAACGGGGAAGTCGCGCGGGATGTATATCGCTGATCCACTTGACTTAAACCGTATCAGATCGACCGTTGAGGATATCGATAAAACTGTGCGGATTGCTGCGCGCGAAGGATGCGACTTTCTACTGTTCGTGCAGAATGATAGTGCTGCACTACATAGTGAGTATTTGAACGTATGAATCTTTTGGTTTGTTTTATTCATAATAGCGGAGTTGTTTGTATATATGGAGAGTGGTGGGGTAAATGAAAAGAGCGCTGGACAGTTATTTCATTTTACGTCGATAAACTCTGTGGTCATGACCAGTCTTTTTTACCTAAATGAGGAAGGATTTTTCAAGGTATTTTATGCTTTTCTGCCTAACGACGGTGATAGGCTATTTCTATCTGAGACTTAGCGATCACTTGTCGTATATTACCACAAGTGGAATATTGGTCGGCGACATATATTGCTATATTTGCCAAAACAATGCTGAGGATTCTGCTGGGTTATATCTAGCGCTCGATGTTGCCATCGAATTGGCCAGAAAACGCGATGAGTCAGTTGTAACTACCCGAACTCCTTTCGGGTTCACCGGTTTTCTGTCGAACACCTTGATAAAAGCACCCTTTGATCAGCGGACGCATGGTCCCACACGGGCCCATCCAAACGCACGACGACGAACGAAACTAAGCTGGACAGGGTGGGTAATAGCAAAATATATATTCATAGTATCAAAGCGACACGTCGAAGAGCATTTAAAAATGCAAGCTGTTCTACGACCATAGTTGAGCTCTTTATAACCATAATCGAGCAGTGTAACGATCAAAATCGTTACGCAGTTGCTTTCGTGAAACGCTGAACATCAGAGCATCTCGGAACAACGAGTCAATGAGCGACTCTAGTGATAGGAATGAAAGCACCGAGAAATGCCTGCAGGCTTCCGGTTGTCCAAGCATCCGTTATGATAGGGAGACCAGTAAAGAGCTGCATCAAGGACAGTGCAGTGAAGGTTCGGGGATTCGCTCAGCGTTGTTCACTAGGGTCATCGAGGCCATTTAATTGGACTTTTCTCGCCTTCTTCAGCCGACCGCGTTTTTGGTGAACTCCTCATCCTAGCAAATGTCGCCGTTACCAGCTGATAGCAATGCAATACCTCTCTTCACTTACCATTGAGTTGTCAAGACTGGTACATTTGCCACTCTGTGAACTACTCTCGAAGATGCAGGACGAGCGGCTCGTTGTTTCTCGGCTTTAATGCTGATGAGCGTTGCAGATGAAGATTGGTGAAATCTATTCTAATAAATAAGCTACACAACTGGAGGAACGTCATCGTTTCGTGTTTAAAGTATAGGACGGCAAGACGGGTGCTGAGGAGACGCAGTATATATTTGAATTTCTTCTTAATGACTATGATTTTCCTTCCGGTCACTTTGAAGCTTTTTGCTGCGCTTTGTGTACTATTGAAGCTGCAGTCTTATGTAATCTATGCGCTAGAATTTATGGAATGTTAGTGTTTAGAATAACATTAAGAGTTTCCAGTAATGAAGGGTTTGGAGGTAGTTTCGCTGTTTTAGAATATCTTTTCAAATCTTCTTTTGTTGAATTACTTATTTTTTGACGAAATTTTAGACGCGATAAAGGATGTCGAAAGGAAGTATGAGGTTGTGACTCAAGACGTGAAGATGTCGACCGCGATGGATGTGGTTAGAAAGAAAAAATGGCAGACAATGGAGAATATCGTCAATAAAACTAACGTCAAACTGGGCGGACTGAATCATGCAATAGTTGCCACTCATCCTGGGTAATTAATCTCCACTATTATTGTTTCTTATTGGAGAAGCAGCTATTTGAAAAATTCAGTGCGGAGATATTAACGTTATGGCAGGTACATGTGATTTGAGCCGGCAGTCAAAATTTTGAGATTGATCTTCATCATGTAGGTGGGGTTGCACGAGTTCGAGTTCCGTTTATCTTAGCATTCTTGAGGTATGATTGCAGCATTATCCTCCTCTGCACATTAGATAATCAGTTGGTATTTCATTTTTCCTAATGTCGTACCATCAGTTATGCAGCACAAAGTGGCACAACGAATGTTAGCGAGAAGTTTTCAGTGAACATTATCCAGAACGGAAATTGGCTAAATGTTGATTGAAATGCGCAGTGCGAGTTGACAGCTTCTGACTTGGATTCTTTACGCCATCTCGCGCTGCGCACTAAATCAGTTATTCCTTATGCTGTTATCATCTTATCATATCACTTGCTTAATTTATTGGCATTAATTATGAATTGTTGATGTCAGAAAGCATTTATCAAAACGTATCCTCGGTTTTGATCGCATGTAGCCCGGATACCAATGAATTCACAATGAATCGGTCTGCGAACAGTCTCGTTTAATCCACCATATCGTGTTCACTGGCTAGCGATTTGTTGGACCCTTTTTTTTATTTGAAGGGCCGAGAAGTGGTTCTCGGATGGCCGTCTGTTTGTGGGACTGTCGATGTCGCATTCGGGTCCGACCAGTTCCGCCCGTCCGACGCCATCGGTTATCGGATATGCCGCAAATATGGGTCCGTCACAGTTCGAATTCATCGGCGATTTCGGTTTCCAAACGGCCGGACGTACAGATGTGATTTTTTTGCGCACTTCACTTCCGTTGCTTTTTTAAAAAATTCAACGTCACATGAATATAAGTATGTCTATGTCACCGCTTTCAACTGTGGTGGCAGATGCAGCTTAATACACCCAAATTTCGTCCCACCTCCTTACTCTGTTTCTCTTATCCTTTTCCCACCTCTTCCCCTCCTTTCCCCCACAATAACCTCAACCCTATTTTTATGTCTAGCTGTTCAGCTGTCTTCCTCTTCAGGGGAATGTTCCATTGATTGCTGTTGTTGATAACCAATTTGCGTTTCACGGATATGAGTTAACGCAGATATGTGAACCCTCATAGTTTATTGTAAAGAAGTTGGACGAGCTCCCAATGGCACATCTCGTCGGCCTCCTAGTTAATGCCGAGATGATTTCACTCAAAGTTTATCTTGCTGGTCGGTAACATGGCTATTAATCGCTCTTTTAAGGTGTCTCGTAGGATCATCCTTTGAATTATTGCAATATGGCAACATCCATATTTCCATCATTGTGTGAGGTTATTTGATGGTTGGCGGTTGTGTGCTGATTTTATGCAGGAAGAGGCTGTTCTATAATAACTGGGGCTTAGTTCCGGGGTTACTATGAATAAAACAGTTACATCAGTTCATTTTTTCATCTGGCGTCAGCATATATTATGATGCCATGCGTTGTAGATTATTCTTCGGTTTACTCATTTCTCTTCTGGAGGACTTTGTGGAATGGTCACTTGGATATGCTGTTGACGAAAGTGGACAGCGCATGTAGTGGACAGTACGTGTAACGAGAGTGGATACATCTCTGTCTCTTGTTTTCGTCAGAGGGGATCTGCTCATGCGATAATCCCAGAGCAATGGGATGACCGATGTTGGAAATCAAAATTATTTTGCTTTCAGAATGTTGAAGTGTTGAGTGAATTTATGGGGAAAATATTCAAACACTACATGGAGAAACGAGGCCGTTATCCGACACAGTTAATCATCTATAGGGGCGGGGTCTCGGAAGGGCAGTTCGCTATGGTAAGTTATCACCTTATACACTCCATTATTGTTTATTACTTTGTTGTCGGGTTGAATAATAATTTAATTTCATTCATTTTCGGGCAGTGAGGTTTTAAGTGTTCGCCTTATATGCTTTAAACAGATTTGCTTTTAAAAGACGCATTTGTTGCTTTACAAAAGCACATCTTTGCGATGTTATGTCTAGGCTGGGTATGTTTTATGTGTTTGTCTGTTTGACTGTATGTTCCTTGTTTCAATTTAGAGACCTTTGATTTTTTAGTTGAGAAATTTGATGGTTGAAATCTTTTCACTGTTACACGCCCCTTATACCGTGTTTTACATTAACCGATCAGCATTTGAGAGAATTGTAGACATTTGAAAGTATTAAGTGAAACACATGCATTTATAACAGTTTTGTATTTACTTTCCCTCTGATCAGATTGCAGTAGACCATTCTTTCATGAATGGTTTGTATGAGCGGATAAAGCATTTGTGATATGAAGGCACTGCTCTATGTGTTTTTATATATATATATATATATATATATATATATATATATATATATATATATATATTGATAATTTATGGAAGTGCCTGGTAGAATTGGGCGGGGTGCAAGGTACATGTTGTGGCAGTTCTGCCGGCATCCTTCTGCATTGGTTTTACCTGTTGGATTGTATTACTTCGGCTCATGCGAACTGCGGTTGAACTCGTCAGATAGTTGAAGAATGTGGGATCCGACATGATATGATGATCGTTGTTTATTATACACGATAGAGGGATTGTTAAAACGAGAGGACAATGTTTATTATGAACTCTTGGTGAGGCTTCGAGGAGGTTACCACCTTCCCTCGCTAGTTTCAAAGGTTTTCCTTGCGATTTGAACTTCAAGAAAACTTAATCACAGTGTAGGATGAATAGTTTATGCCTTTCGGATGTTGACGGGGCAAGAATGGTAAGAGGAACGCTTTTTTATTTCAATAGTGTATCTTCAGGTGCTGCAGTATGAGGTGCCTCTAATCCGAGCGGCAGCAAAGGAAGCCGGTTGTACAGATGTAAAGTTGACCCTCATCGTTGCTAATCGCTTCCATAATGTTCGCCTGATTCCAAGCAATGTGAGTGCCTTTAATTACTGCGACATTCATAAAAGATACATTTCGATGTGGTATTTTGTAATAACCTTTGCTGGTTACTGGACTGTCAAGTGTCTCTTAATGTTTTATTTGGGAGGGAAAAAGGACGGACGCGGGAGGCAGGTGAAGTAGAGATACGACAATAATAGGAAGTTGGCAAAAACTTGTTGGGGAGAAGTAGGGATAGCGGGTTCTTTGCTTTTGTTAATATTTGTGCAGAGGGGAATAGTACTGCACATCATGGAGAAACAGTTGTTATGGTTGAGGTTTTGCATAGAACACATCGTCCACGTAAGAAATATGTTTTGCACCACGGTGAATATTAGAAAGAATAAGTGGATAGTGTGAATATATAAGGGAGAACTTAAAGTTACGTGAAGAATATGAGGCCGAGCGGTATCTTGGATGAAGACAGTGGTGGATGGCTCGAAAGTGCATTCTGTTAAAGCTGTTATTCTGGAGGATAGAAGGATTGTGTTGCTCCATGTGATTTACAAAGAATTGCATTCTAGGTTAACCCACGCGATAGAGCATCCAGCCAGAATATCAGGCCGGGCACTGTTGTTGATACACAACTTGTTCATCCAGCATTCAGTGAATTCTATCTGAACTCTCATCGGGCACTACAGGTTAGTCGTTTCCTTCCAGTTTAGACTTATATTTCTTGTGACTTTATCGCCTTGTGATAAGTATAAACCAGGCTTTTTCACGTTAGCGTGTACTGTATAAGCAGCGTTGCCTTGATGAGGCGACTTTGGGCCGTCGCAGTGTATTTCCGTCCTTTTATTGTGCTCTCCAGGATATTTCGTGGACCCACATACCGGCACACTTTGTGTTTTATAAGGATCTGAAGAATTGTATTGTTTTCAGACGCTCTCCTTTTGCTTTGCAGTAATAAGTCTGATTCGCGTATAAATTATTGAGAGTTGATGCTAATGCATTCTTGTTATAGTTGTTTGATGGCTATTGTGCAGTCGGAATGCTCTCTGTTAAGAAGTGGTGCGATGTGCCATATGTTATAGTCAGCTAAGCTTGCTGAGTTGTGTGTGTTAGCTGTTTTTGCAATAATTGTCCTTAGTCTCATTTCGTACAGCTGTTGATTCTGATCTGTTATAATTTTCCACTCGTTCATTAGCCAAATAGAGTTCACATTTTTATCGCCCGATGTTGTTATGCTGCGATTAAGGAATCCAATTTTTTATTGTTTAAAAAGCGGCATCACTAATTTTGCAGGGGACGGCGAAAACGCCCCGTTACACGATTATAGTAGATGACAGTCGTTTCGAGATGGATGAGTTGGAGGGCATGACGTTTTGTTTGTGTTTTTGTCATCAAATAGTCGCAATTACCACTTCGTTGCCCACCCCACTTTACGTCGCCTCACAGTATGCCGAACGTGGACGCCGTCTTTTGATTCAGCGCAAGTATGTCCAGTTTTGTTCATTGACTCGTTGGTGTTGTGGCATTTCTCATCCTTAGTGCGACCTCCGCGTTGATGTTTCCTCTAGTTCTTCACGATTTTTTTTCATAGACGGTTTGATGAGCGCACTCAACACGCATTATATGCACATTGAAGTGGAAGCATGTTTCGATCATTAAATTTTGATCGTTAATGATCTAATTTCTATGATCTATACTTGCATTCGGCGGGATCGTTAAATACAGCAGATTGGCATAAATTACTGTGCAGGCCTAATGAAGGATGATATGACATTCTGAATTGTGGCATATGGCGAGTGTCCGAAGCAAACGGCAAATGACAGTCTGGCACACTCCATAGGAATTCACTTTTCAAATCTGGAAAGTCGGGGAACCAGTGATTCACGCAGTCGCGCGTTAAGCTGTATGGCACTTACATGTTTGGAAGTGCTCAAGACAACCTAAAGTATTGCGAGTGTGCGATTGCTCCTTACCGATTTGTTGGTTCGAGAAGTGCCATTTAGTGAAGGTCAAGAACTAAGCAAATTACCCTGGGGGCCCGAAAATCGAATGTTAAAAGTAAATCTATAATCGGTGCAAAAACATGACGAGATCTCGGGTCGGATAAGCAGATTGAAGGATCTGCATTGTACACTAAAGTTTCTGTGATGAGTCTTTGTGCTTTGATAGCGGATGGAGGATTCCTATGCTTTCTATCTTCAGGACCGGGCTTTTATGAGAATGCCTTGTTGGTTTTTTGTCGTATAGTGAGTTGTGACGAAGTATTTCTTTTCTTTTTTTTTCAGTGGAGGTCAGGAAACGAGCAGCAGCTCGAGTGGTGAAGCCGGACATCTCGATATCGAGGCGGCAAACAAAGAGTTGCCATACAGTGGCAGCAGGCTAGCGGAATTGCGCGTGAATGCTTAGTTTCATCGGTTGAGTTTCTTTGTTTCGTATGAGTTTCGCTTTTGTTATGCTCAATACCTGACGCACTTTCTAACGAAAGCTCTTTTGGTGTCGCTATCCTACATGCTTGTTGAGCACTTTGTTCCGGATTTACAGCGGTACAGTTATTGTTATGGAATTGCTGTTTTTTCGTGTTTATCCGTATAATATTGCCGATTCGTTTTTGTGAGCGGCGATTTCTCTTTCAGCATGACTGCTTTTGTTTGACAGGCAATTATTGTCTTGACCTGTTTTAATTGCTTTCGAAAATGCGAATGTGACCTCATTTCAATTAATTACTGTATGACAGCTGTCTCGCGAACTCTTCTACTATCGGTGATGCTCCAATGTAACGTCAACTTCGGAGTCGGACTAATTTGGAGCCGAAAATTTGCTTCAGCTTGCTGCCTTTCTATATTGTCCATTAAATTTCGAATATTTTCTTTCATTACTTTGGTAATATCTTTTATTACTCTGTTTTTTGCATAATAAGTGTCATATCATCATATATGTTCTACATTCACTTATATAGATTGCAAGATAGGCGTTGTTGCCGTTATTGAAATGAGCTTATATACGTCTCATATCATTGAGGGTTCATTATTGATGTTTTTTCTCTTTACTTTCATTTTCAGAAATACGTTAATACACATTGACCGAGCCCACGACGTAAATACAGCGGGAAGTAGCTTCTGGGAAAGGGAAGAACAAGTATGGAATCCTTTTACGGTAAAGACGTTGCAAACATAGAACGGGGACGTGGGTAGCGGGAGGTGGAGCGGGGTACCTAGCAGAAGCAAGAGCAAGTGGTGCCATGATAGTGGAACCAGGTTTCCCGAAAGCGTCTTCAGATGCTCTGTGCGATGTTTTTATAGGGTAAGAAAAATCATCTGAAAACGCAAAACTTTCGGCATCTTCCCGGCTGCACTTTTCAAACGTAAGAGGTTTAAATTTTTGGTATCAAAAAGCACAGGAACACATGGTGGTATTGAAATAAACCTTCCACACCCACCTAGGATGAACCTTGTGGGGGACCTGCGGGAAACTTAGGGCCAAGAAATGAGGTTCCATCCATTAATAGTCGAGGTGTATGGAGAACATCTACCGGAAACCCAAACATACCTTTCCTATATACTAGGCTGCTCATCGAAGTGTGAAGACATTATCGGAAGAATGTCACGTTCAGCTGTCATCGGCACTTCTCGAGTAGTGGAGGTTCACTTTTCGAGTTAACCGGGTCTAGCGAGAAACCAAGAGAAAGTTCAAACTTCGTAAAGAAGCCTCAGAAAAAAATATAACGATTTCTATTTGTGAGTCCGCTCGATTGTAACCATGCAGCAGCTCGAGTATGATTGTGGGACAATGGCCATTGTTGTTAAATGCTCGTGTGAGAGTCGCTGTGATACCGTGAGTAGGCGATATAAGGGCTGCCAATGCCCACCCGTTGTTGTGTTACTGTTCGTTGGGCGGCTTGCTGCTTGGCGTGTGAGTAGCTAATAAAAGTGTGTTGTGAGCAGGGTGCTCATTAGAAACCGGTTGCCCGAAAGGTGTTGGGTCTTTGCAAAACAGTTCAAAAGCAAACACGCCTCCATGCTTATCGGATAGGGTAAACGGCATCAACTCCCAGAGGCCTGCTTACCATGGTGTGGCTCCGCTGGACAGAGTATCGAAGTGGAGATCATGCCATGATGATTAAATTGACCCCCAGCCGATGAAGCTTGTCTTCATCTAACATATTGCCGGGGACCACAAAACGGTCGATGACCTTACCGATGGCGTAAGCCACCGCAGCTACCACCGTGAGGTAGTGGCAGGATGCGAAATGACGCGCATGAATGGTGGTATCAAAAAGACGGGACCACATGGGGAAGAAGTGGGGGGAGGGGGGGGAAGAGAGGGTCTGCTTGCGCAACATGAGCTTTTGCGATCTCGCTCATAAATAAATCAATATTATACATTGGTGCAAAATAATAGGACGTAGATCCTCCACAACTCCCCCCTCCCTCTCCACCCACTCGATTATAAGAAATCCAATGAAGGTGGGTTGTTACACCATTTCCGTCACCAAGTTTCAATTCGCTGATATGGTACCGTTCAACCTGAGTAGAAAACGATTTTTTTTTTTGAAATGTTTAAAATCTACCAGTTGATGGATTTTGGATTAAATCTGCAATGAATATTCCAATTGAACGTTATTTTTTGCAACATCGAACTGGAGTGAAAAATTCACTTATTTCGCAGTATGAAAGTAAATCGAATCTGAAAAAGATGAAAAATGTTGTTATCGATGATAAATATCCGCAAATTTATCGAAACAACAAAGCGATTGAACGAACTGGAAAGGTTCGAAAACACGGAGTACACCGACCACGTGGGGGACCACAGTAACTTTAGCTAGCATAACCGGTCTACATTCGTTAGGAGACAGGAGTGCGGAAAACCCTTCACGGTACTAGTCTTAAAAGGTAAAATTAAATAGAACACAGCAGTTCAGAAGGAACCAACAGGTCAGAATCTAATACATAAGCACGAATTCTACGACTTACTTAAAAGCATGCTCTTAAGGGCAATTAGGATTTCAATGGAAAGATGACCACTTCACACCTTACTTGTCACAATTGTACTATCTTGCAACGGGCAAAACAGAGTTGAGAGAATGATTGCAAAGAGTCGTTCACCCTGCATAATAACGGGCGCAAGTGCCTTCTATTAAGACCCTCAAAGCGTTTTTTGAAATGGATTTCGGCATGAAACAGGCAAGACGCAAGCTTTAATAAATTCAGCTACAGCCCCAACAACCAATGAGCGCAAAATATGTCCAGAAAAAGGAAATGTGTGAACGATGAGCAAAAGATAATAGTGGAAAATGACTTGACAAAGCATTATTGCGCTAAGCACATAGACATATGCAAAATATGATCCATCCAGAGAAAACGATAAACTTGGAAGCAACATACAGCGAAGTGATAGCAAACCTAAACTCCCAAAACACTTGCGTCCTTCTCTTTCGGCCTAGTAAAAAGCATTCCACTAACTACGCTGCATTAACAAGCTGGCAGCTGAAATTGCGTCATATTTGCGCTCGATCAACATTGGCAAAAGAGTGCACCGAAATGGAATTGTCGGATTGATTAATTGAGGTAATCGACGACAGCATTAGCCGATGGCCCAATAAAGCGCAGGATCAACCACAGATATTTTCAAATTGCAACATTTTTTCTCTAAGGAGGCTTCATTTCCAATTCTAAAAAGAGAAGCCCTGAAAAACCAGATTTAAATAGCTGAGGTGCGTCGCAGGTAAAACTTAACAAAGGAAATATCCTATAATTCACACCCCTTTCCTCATTAGGCTTCCTGTTTAATTATTCGGCGATTATTGGGCACTTACAATAACGTGGTGCTAAGAGAACCGTTCCAATCGAATCATCAGTGACCTCTACAATCGGTCTATATAAGTCAACGAAATGATTTCCTCGTTGTTGAATTTTCAAACTTATAGATTCGCTGTCAACAATGAGAATTTTCTTGCGAGAAGCTGTCTCGATCGCATTTGACCAGTGGACACCCCAGTGGACGTTGATCAGATGTTCATCAAGCTGAATTCGCATAGCCATCTTTTGTCCATTATCATCATCGCATCTCCACATAGCAATATCGGAGCGGGACATTTGTAAACGGCGTCGCAAAGCATCAGCCAATTTACTCAGACGATGTGTTTTTATAGGCGCACGCCTTTCCCAGACATCATCTAGTTCCGAAGTCGTTGCTAACGACGGTGAATGATAAGACTGCAACAAGGGTGGAGGTGTTTTTACAGGTGAGACATAATTGCGGGGCGATTTATCGGGTGAGTTCGAATTAACCCCTGCTTGCGTTTGTGTAGCGCAAGAATTGATTGAAAATGGTTCACTCGCATTTAGCCATATGGAATCGTCAAATGTATTTTCAATATCTTCCTTTGTAGATACGGTGGAATCAGTATGGCAGGATTTCTGCGTCGAAGCGCGAAATTCGATCTCACTTCTTAATGTTTCGGTAGGTTCCTTGTTTGCAGCAACGGCGACTGGAGATGTTGCAAAAAGAGTGGAATCCGGATCTGACTTGCATTTCAAGCAGTGCGGTGTTTGCTTGAGAGTTGAAAGCGAGCAACTTGACGACTCGGAGCTTGAGAATGGGTCCAGAGTGCTGCTTCTTTGAGGTGTAGATGTGAATGCATCAACGACTTTCACAGATGATAAATTTAAAGATTGTGAAGAATCATTACGTAAGTCCGACATTAGGCTCGACTGATACGACACATCAAACGACACAACTGCCTCAGAATCTTGTTGAGGAATCGCTATTCGCTTGTTTGCGCTACTGGTCACATAACACTGCACTTTACGCAACCGCTCATTAAGCACTACAGTTCTCTGTGTTACATCACCGTACTGTAAAGCTCTTGCTGTTGTATTGCGTGTGGGTGTTCGACAGGACAGATCATTTGGTCTTCGTAGTGCACAGCGAAGTGTTTTCTTTGCACTTCCTTCAGGAGAAGACAATGACGCAAAGACATCAGGGGATAGGATTATCGTTGGGGCTCCAAATTGTGGAGGTGTCACTGGTTGCTCCTCCTCCTCTTTTGCTCGTTTGATGAAACTATTGTCGAGTACTGGTGAACAGTAGGATAGATCAAAGGGGAGAACTGCCGCAGTTCTGCTTCCAATTGTAGTGTCCTGGCACTCCTCACGACTATTTCCATTCCCCGATTGAGCATTCTCATTCTCGAGTGAGCGCTTATTTGATGCCTGTCTGTTTTCGTCGATTTCGACAACACAACAATGCCGAGCTACCTCGAATTGTTGAGTGCATGAAGTAAAATTAGCCTTACGTGGTGGTGCACTCCGTACCGCAAAAGAACGTCTCCGAGCGATCGCCTGCTTACTGTCGAAATCGAATCTCGGCCAACTCGTAATTCCGCCATTCGTCGATTGTCCACTCACCCTGAAAAAGACTTAAATGACCATTCACTGAATTTGTGGCAAGTCAAACGAACTAACTGCAAGAGAGATGAAACTATGTTGAAGGTATTATCTATGTGCGATCCTCGAAGCATACTAAACTATGAAACGAAAGTGACGCAGGATGAGTTGTAAAGAAAGCGCTGAGTGTTCGAGTAAATGAACTCTAAAGTTTACAGCTGCTATTTCATGATCAATGCAAACTCTTTCGCAAACGAGGGATTAGCTCAACTGACCATTTAGCGTTTTACTCTCTCAGCAGTGTTGCATTGTGTGCACTAGAACCGCACAGATCTATGAAAAAATTTGGCCAATCGAATCGCTTGCGGCAGATCAGTAATATGGCATCCGCCCAGCACGCGAGGGGTCATGATTTCGTTCTTGTTTTTGGACGAAGGTTTCGCAGGTCATCAACGATGGCCCATCTGATTTTAATCCAGACTAAAAATTGGTCTCCAAAACACATGTAATTTTACCCATGTACTCGCCTATATGATAGGGTGAAATGAACACCTTATTCACCATAATTCACGCCGAGTTTTGTCTCCTTTTGGTTACGATGAGAAATACCAGTAAAAAATAATGCATTTCGGTATTCCACGTATGAATGCCGATAATCTTGACTGCATGAAACAATGTCATGGAGGCTTTTCCTTGCGCAGAACCAATTTTTTGCAGGTGAAAATATGGCAACAACTCGGTTTTATAGGGAAAAATAATAGTGCACCAACCCATACATCACAGGTCGGTAGTCCTTATGGATACCAGGCAGGAATTGAACTTACAAATAAACTGTCGATCTAAGCTTCTATGTATACGGATTAGTTCATAGGTAATCTCGCAAGCTAAATCACCCACTGCAGCCAACTGATGTTAAGGCAAGAACTCATCAGCTAAGCTGCTTCTGCCACCTCTATGTTTACGTAAGGGCATTGCTCGTTTAGACAAGAAATTAGAGCTCAGAACTTTTTTTAAAGTTCTCCGTTGCGAATACTTCGGATTCTTTCAAATATTCATCAAATTCTGCTAAGCAAAATTGTTTAAACGTAAAATCCGTTGCGTAGCTGCATACGGTCCCCACAATTAGGACAGATTATTTTGATCATTAGGTGTCAGCTCTTGCTTCATGCCAGCCGGCATCAGTTTGTTTCAGGTTTCCGTTCCTGCTCAGTGCCAAATAACGCCACTTCTTTTCATATATCGGTGGGCCAGTGACTTATGAAAATCTAAGAAATTCCCAAACAATCTGGCTGTGCTTCTTTAGGGAGCAGATGGTGCCCAAAAAAAAGACTGTAAAATGATAGAATTTAATCGGGTTCGACGCAAAAAGTCTTTGCTGAAATCATCAGCTCTCATGTCCATCAAGCCATTAGATGTTTTTGAATAATTCCTCACCTAAAGAATCTGTTCTCAAATATATGCCCCTTTATAAGTACATCCTTCCACCTATTCGCCATTCTCAACTAAAAGCAAAATTCATTCACTCCCATGAAAATCGCAAAGGACTAGAGAGCTCTTTAAAAGCGTTTAAAATTGATTAACCTTATAATCTCAACGACTTGCACCAGAAAAAAAATACATATGAAAAATTCACCGCTGACTTATATGGAAAGTAGATTCTCACAGATTCTCATATCCATGACCAGAACGCGTAATCGTATATTCTGTAGAGAAGCAAAAGCAGGACAGTGATGAAAAAAAAAAGCCAATTGAAGTAGCCAATCAAACGCATCTACTAAAATGAACCCATGAATTGTTCCAAAACAATTCTTGGCTATAGAATGACCCTTCTGAGATTGCCGATTTGCTTAACGAAGACTTTAACTTACATCGAATGACGCAATAAACTGAGTAGTGTTTCTTCACGAGTTTTTTTTGGTACCAAATCGACGAGCTCAACGAAGACCAAAACCAGACGGACTTCCCAATATGCACGAGTTGTTATATGATCCAAGCGCCGACGAAGACACACCAAATCCTAAATAAATACCATTTGAAAAAGTAGGCACAATTGACGCATATAAGAACGCACATATTCGGAAATGATCAATCAAGCTCTCGTTAAGGTTAAAATATTTAAAAATATGATTTATTTCCGCTTCATTAAAAAAAATTTCATCCATTTGGTCGTAAAAAAGCTAGACATATCTACCGACAATACTCACACTGACATCGTGATTCCAAGCTAACTCCACCGGTAAGATATGAAATTATGGGATTTGTCATTTACAGAAAAGAGAACACACAGCAACGAGAATTGCCATTTCCGCTTGTATTCGATGAAGATGAGTCGTTTTGCAAACACATTTGCATATTAATCGGAATTCGCCTTGTTAGTGGCTCATCTAGCTGTTAGTGGAAATTGTCAAATCGACGGGTGACAACTACCTTCAGTTACCTTGTTTCAGGAACAGAGATTCTCAACAAAAGTAAAACAAAGGAAACGCATTCAAATTAAAAATATCATTGGAGACAATTTGATCATTAATTGCTCAATAGCCAAAGAAAATATTGTCGGCAGACATCGGCGAATTAGCGAAATGGCGGCAAATGGTGCATTACTTAACGATGAAATGCTACATTATAATATGCCTAATTTGTCATGCGGGAAAATTTAAATTAATGAAATTAAAACTAAAATTAAATTAAAATTAATTTACCTGCACCCATAATTCATTAACACCTTGTTTGCTCGACGAGAAAACTTCGAACAAATTTATGCAACCTTTATATATGCTAAGTTAAACGTAAACCTTTGACATTAATTGGAAGTGCAAACAGCTATTGTGGAACTTAATCACTGCTGCTAAGGAGATGTCCAGCAGGAGGTCGTCGTCTTACGACGAAAAGGCTCTCGAAGAAGCACTGGTGCGACCTTTCGTCGATCCATTCAATTCCACTAAAGCGGAAAGGTATTCGTAGACTTCGACTGCTAGGGTTCTTCAGCCCCGAAAGTTCAGCTCTTTGTTCAGCAGGTGGAAGTCAAATACAGGAGTAGAGTACGGCAACTGAGCGGATAATGAAAGTCACTTAATGAATGGCCAAGCGACGTCGACTCTCGGGCATTTGGAAACTGATGGAAGTGGGTACTTATTAGGACGTTGCACTTACCCATCAATATTCTCCATCCCCAGAACAGACATTGAAACAAACAGGTATGACGTTGTCGGGGAGTGATGGATGGGGAAGTACGAAGGCTATCGGAGGATGCAAAAAAACGAAAAAATGCCAAACAATATTGTTGAAGAGAGCACAGATTGTCGCGTCAAACGGCGAAACAGTCAAAACAAAATCCCAACGAAGTGATCAAGAAGATTTCGCTGGAGATTTTGTAAGAAAGGAAACATAAAATCTTCACTTTGTTGTGAGAGGATTCTATGTCTCCTCCTTTGTTATCATCCTTTGCAAGTGTATTTAACTCTTGACATCTCTTAGTCTCTGCCTCTTTCGTAAAAGTGCTTAGCGGGGACCCGCAGCCCCCTCCCTTTTCTCACATATTTTGCCGCGTTCTTACGCGACACAGATGTTTGGAGTCTTGTTATGTTCCACAGCCCTATCAGTCGCCCAGTTTTCCCAGAAGAGGAAGGGGATGCAGCAGGTAATCCTAATGGAAGCTAAATACCATATCTCAAAACTAGCTAGGCGGAAAATATTCAACATCATCGATCGATAACAATGCATTAACGGAGTTCAGATTGTGAGTCTCAAATCACAAATAAAAAGAGCGAGGGAACTAAAGATGAAAGCTCTGAAGCGTCTCAAACGGCTCCGACGATTGGTTCGTAGCAAGAGTGAACCCGGAGAGTATATCGATGAAATTATCACAATCAACGAAAAAGTATGGCAGTTTGAATTTGCACGTCATATTTAAAAAGCACGTCTGATCCGGGTCATGAAGTAAGACCACTATAAGCTTCGGTGGTAATATTTCGGCTAGTTGTTACTTCACAGTTTATTGTAATTATCCTCAAAGATGAAATCCCTATATCCTCCGTAGGCCTTAAGTTGTGAGAAAATTGACTCGAATGTGTTCCTCAGTGCAAATGATGCCAACTACGGAGATGTCCTGGACTATGAGCCGACTGCCAATAAGGCGTCAAGTAAGAACGCCTCGAAAGCGCATTGTATCAATCATTTTTGCTATTCTGTTCGATGGAGTGACGAGTTTGGAACGTCCACCAATGAACAAACGAGGAATACAAATCTCGTAAACAAACGAACATTACTGCAATGGTGTAACAGAATGCAAAGGAAAATGATTTTACAAGCAGAAAGTAACGTGGAGAAGAGGTTCTCGCGAAGCACGAGAAGAAAAGTTATGAAAGTGCGCAATGAAAGACTCAGGTAAAAGACAAAGGTATCTGGCATGAAACAGCATCAAATGGCAATACGAATACGCATTTCCAATTGATTCTTATCAATTATAAAGCTTGACCACTTGCTGAAAGCGTTCAAAAAAAAAAGGAAGGAACCTCTTAAAAGAACAAGCGAGGGTTTTATGATATTTTAAGAAAGCACTATTATTTGCACAGCAGGTGCACAGGTAAGAAAGCCGAAAGTCTGATCCTTACATAACGGCGAGACATTTGGTAAACATCTTGGTACACGCAAAGAGATGAGAAAGCAATGCATTCTACTAGACAATGAATTATTGAAAATTCATGCTCCAATTTGGTTTCTAAAGAGAAAATTTGAATAATTAGCACAATCTCCCACTTACTACATAGCTATAAGAAATAAAATAGAGTGAACTAGGAGTTAATAAATAATACAATCATCAAATAGTTATTTCAGTATGGTGGTGGTGAGCTATACTACGTGAATACACCGAAAACTCGTGCATGGTTTTTAATTCGTGATGAATCGTGGATCTATATTGAACGAGAGAACGATGGATCTTTTAGTCTACTCTATTCGGTGAAGAAATTATACAAATCAAAATATCTTATTAGAGCATTAGCCGAATGAACGCATACAAAATCCTATGAAAGTAATTTTTATTTGCGGAAATTTTTCCACTTTGTATCCATTCTCTATTAATACAAAATGGAAAACTATAATGGTATAAGTAGGTACACAATTTCGAAGGCATTTGGTGAGCGATAAAAGTTCTGATTTTTCATTCTCTATTTTTGTGGTTCGAAAGATTGAGAGGATGTTGGGAAGCGAATAGTAAAGATAAACTAAAAGCCCCTAATTCCTATAATGTCACTCTATTGCAACCAATATGAAAAAGCAATATATGCATGTCATTAATAGACGTCTTAATATCATCAAAAACATTGATTCTCTTCTATTTCACTATTACTTACCTATCTCACCTATACCTGCAACTATTTCTGATGGTGATTTCTAATTCCGGCTAATTCTCGCTGAATAATTTTGTACTTTTTCGATACGCTTCAGTTATTGTGTGAAATTGAAAAATACTTGTCCTAGAAATGTGCAAACCATGTCCTTTATAGTTGCTTAGGGAAGAAAAAAGGAATAAAACCACATACATAAAAAAGACGTGTACGTAATGATACCCACAGAAAACAAAATTTGGCACCATGACAAAGCGGTGATCAAGCACGAAAAAACAGGCATCTAAATACCGTACTGGTTTTTAAAATTTTTTAAAAACGCCTTTTGATGACACATCAGTAGCAACACTTTGAAACATATATACTGATGTGGCCCTTGATGTATCCCAGGTGTGGCGCCCCACAGAAGCAGCTTCGCTCCCGTTTTCCTCGGAAGTACAGAGCCTTTCACAGAGTATTCGGTTTACAGATCCGAAGGTGATTTTGTCCAGCGGTAGACCTCGCTCACTACGAAGAAGCTTGTTGAGACACCGAAATATGTCTGATCCATCCCCATCCTCCCCGCAAGCAATAACTTCTATGAAGTTGATGGACGACTTGGCCCCATCGCCCACCCGACGAGTCAGCGTACCTTCGTGCTGCGTTCCTCCTCGCGGAACTGGCCTGTTGGATTCTACTGCCTCCAGCCAACCCCTCCCATGCTCTCACAGTTGGATACCAATAGTGAAACTCCACTGTTTTTCGACTTCCACATCTGGACCTATCGTTGCAAAGAAACATGGCTAGCGGTTTTGAGTGCGTTCCATACCATCATACGACGTCTTACCATCATGTTCAAAGAAGAGCTAAGTTCACTTACTAAAACGACCTTGAATGATGAATCATCCTTGGACGATGTCAACGGTAAAGAAGAAAGACAGATGCGATAGGTATAAACAACGAGAGGAAACGTACTGAGGTGATCCACATGAGGCGGTCGATGGAAATGCTTTATTCGAATGGACAGCATCAATATACAATGATCACAGTGATATGAAGCAGTATTAGGCCTCAAACTAGAAGCTGAGATTAGCATATTGTGGGGACCCTATACCACCGACAATGCCCTCAACAACATTGCGTCATTGTGCCCTGAACGTTTACAGTCATGTCTCAGATATCATACGGCCACTGAATGCTAACTTCCGGAACTCCAGCGTCACTTTAAACGATTTAAACTAAGTCCATTCTCCCCTCGACGGCAACTTCCACCGGGGCAAAAGTACTGGGCAATAAAAGAGATAGAGGTAACCGAAAGCTTAGGAAAAGACTACAAAAAACCGCCTGCCACAACTCTGTCATGCTCATTATTTCAAGAACACAATGAAATGCCATTGGCCAAATCGCCTCACATAGTTTTCGTCGTTTGAGCATTTCATTTTTTCACTACTCGACATATATATATATATATATATATATATATATATATATATATATATATATATATATATATATATATATCGGACTTATGTGTCTTCCATGGGAATCGCGAAACAACAAAAAAGTTGCCTTTGGCTTGAAAGAAAACAACGAAGGAGCTCCCGTCTGTGATTACAAAACAAAAATACCCATCACAACACACTGACAATTCAACATAATGAGCAAAAAACAAATAACCAATACGAATGACATTCAAAAACAACGTTATGCTACAGAACAAAAGAAAAAAAATGGACAACCACGCAATTTTTCTATTCACTAATATCAACGGAGGAAATATTCGAAAAACGAGTCGGGCGCAATGAAAGATAATGATTTTTTCGAAGTGAAAGACCTTATCTGATAAGGTTATCACTTCGGTAGTATCGCACTGATAATTTTTTGATTGCGCCCTTTAAAGCAACTATCAGGTCCTTTCTGCTAAAGCAAGCGCAAACTGTCACATTTGAAATCGGTGCTTTTCGTTATTATTCTAACCAAATATATTTGAAAAACAACTTAACGCATATAAATGGCTTCCGGCTATTTACCCAATAATAAAATCGAGAAAAGTTCGCGACCACTAAGCAATTAACCAACAATTTTCACTATACCTCCCCTTACATAATTAGTTCTTCAAAAAAAAATTTCACGCTATCCCTCATAATGTTTGAGGATTAAACGATTTGGTTATCTAAATTTTAAAATTCAGATCCTTATCCCTGAAGAGAATTGATAACAATGAGCGACTAACTAGCTTACTATAAATATTCATCGCTTAGAAATTCGTCTACGCTTTATTGAAGACGACGAAATAAATGAATCATCTGTTGATGGTGTTATTTCACGTGAACTTCGTATCATCTCTAGACGTGACTCAAGTACCATACGTAGACCGTCCATTGAATTGTCAAAATTCCATTCGGTAAGCGCTCTCTTGATATAACCTTCTTCTGCTGACAACTACAACATCGAATTTACATCATAAAAGACGAAAATAACGTTAACTAACAATATCTTTTCGATCAATAAAATTTATTATTTCACAAATAAACTATTAACGAAATCGGTTGCAAGCATACTAATTGAAGTGATGAATAGACCGATGGCTGTCACATTTTAAAAGAATGTTTCATTAGTAAGAATCCGCTCTTCAAACTCTCGTCTTGTGATTGCAAAGTGCAATTTGTGGGACTTTTATCGAAACAACTCTTATCGATCAGAAAAACCAACCATATCAGTTTTCACTGGAAATTGCCGACTACTAAAATCAGCATCCCATGCCACATCTTACTTTTCTACCATTGAATAGGATCAATATCAGTAAGCAAACTTACTGGCAGTGTTCCAAGTGCATCGACGACAAACTCGGCATTCTCATCAAGTAATTTGAATAATGTGCGAACACTGACATTTCCGCCATCATCAGAACTCAAAAGCGATCGAGCCGCATGCTCACACATTTCCGCACCATTCTAATCAACAGACATGTCATTTATACAAATCACGCATAAATAAGCGCCTAATAGATTGCTTTCGAAGTGCATGCCCTTTCCGTAAAGAAAAGAAAGTCCTATCAAAAACGATATCAATGTTTGCCCCACAGCATTGCATAATGCACAACGTTGCATATTTCCTGGTTGAAAGCCGCAAAAAAGTGTTTGGTATAATATCCAGGATAATGCAGAACAAAGTCTTTGGTACAATGGGTGCAATATTCTGATTTTTAAAAAATCGCTTATATGCGCAAGGACTTCGTTGTCAAGAGGGGTTCGATTCTGCTCCGCACCAACTTATCCTCTTAGCCTAGTCAAGGACAGCCTTGACTAAATCCTCCATCCTCCAAGCACCTATTCACATCGTCATATGTATCCGTCACTTCCTAGGTCTCCTCAAGCAAAAAGCATATTACCTTAACACAAAAACTATATAATACAACTTCAACACATCATTTTTGATATTCATATAAATTTTTCTCCAAAAGGAATTAAAAATTCAGTTTCTGCTCCAAATCGTCCCTCCCAAAAGCCTTAATGAGCGCGATATTCGACTCATGAACTGCTTTAAAAGCAATAACGAAGCGATGAAATAATACCGGAAGTTGGCGAAGATTCATAGTAATCCTATCGAGATCGCCACTTAAATATGGTAAAACGATGGGCAACACAATATCCGAATCACCACTTAGCAGTGCAGGAAACTGAACATCTGAAACATATACATGAATTCAATTTTACTCATAAGCAAACAACGCCTAAGAGCAGGCATCAACAGCATAGAATGAATGGTCATCAATTAGGTAATCTGAGAAGAAACAAACGCCATCGAAGCAAAACCGGAAATTCCTATTTTCTTTGAGGCTCCACTTTATGAATATATGGCAAACTTCCAAGTTTACGAATATTCGGCACAATTTACTGTGCCCAAATGAATCCAGGTGATCGCACTTTTCTTTATTCATCCCAAAAAAATGAAAAAAAAAGAGAAATTATAAATTTACGAAAATAAAAAAAATTCTCCGTCTTCATCATACCTTCATGGCACAGAAAAATAACTAAACTCGAAGAAAATAATTCGATAAAAAAGACGATAATTTTTCATGATACCCCAGATTTTAAACTGCGTAATATCTCTTACCAAATCCCTTCCCCCCCCCCCCCCCCCCCTCCGTTCTATTCCTCTCCCCTCTTTATTTCCATCTAAACTCATTAAGAAACTGAATCGTGGTAATCCGAAAGATTCTATATTCTCCTTACTTCAATGCTGTCTCATTGTTACTGAGAATAATCTCTTCTGAATCAACTGTTTCCGCAAGGATCAAATTGATATAAATTCGTGAATAAAATGTACAACATGTCCGTCTTACCGGGTATTATCTTTGCAAATTCTTTCAAAGCGTTCATCGAATGTGCTTCCGCTTCCGAATCGGCGAAGAACGATAGAAATTGTTGGAAACGTTTGATATCCCTCGGGAACACCGAGAGTTCACGTAGCACTTTCGAACGTAACGCAATATGCAAACGATATGAATCAGCGCAGAGCGGGTCCTTTAAGACGCCGCACATTCGTGTCATATCCTCCGTTGAAACTCTTTAAATTCATCAGTTCATGACGGCAAATTTAATGACGAATCTTCAACAGTTAATATGACTGTTTCGTGGTTAGGGTGGATAAGTACTGACACTATAAAACTTATGTCCAAACAAATAGCAAAAAATCAACTGATTTCAGTAGGGAAGTCGACGGCCATATAAGGGATTAAATGAAGTGGAAATCCTTCCCTCTCAGGTATACTTTGCCAAAGCTGCAATTTGGTAGCCGACTAGTCAGCCATTTCAACAATTCTACTCAAATTAGCTGTTTTCTTCGTACAGTTGGCCCGAAGCTGGCTTCTCCCCAGGTCACAATCTCCCCCTTCTGTATCCATCCATGCTTCAAGAGCTAAAATTTGCGCTGGAAATGATGTGAGAAACTTAACAGCCTCAATAATTTTGCTCCTTAAACAATAAATTTTACAATAAAAACAATAAAACAACATACTCCGGATCCGTGAGAACATACTCCAATGTGGAAAGGCAGATCGACCACTGATCAATACGATATTTTTCGGCCACCTCCAAACAATCGGACAAAACTTGTTGGTCTGTTGTCCTGCAAAATGCACTCTCTAGAAGTAATGCTCGATGATGACGACGATACAACGAAATGGAAAAACATCAAATTCATTTCGCTTTTCACGGTAGGAGATTAACGTTAATAAATGCCTTGTGAAAACATACTCCCCGTGCAACTAATTCCCAACCGAGCCCCCCTCCCTCTCTTTCACCTACAAGCAATCATCCATATCCCACTGTTTTGCGAATCACTGGTTGGCGATACGCCACAGCGTCTCTACAACTCAGTGCAAAAAGTTGAAGAAGATACGACATTTAGTTAAAGAAATAGAAAAATAAAGGAATGCTATGTATTGTTAGGTACCATATTCCATAATATGGCGTAAAAATTAAAAAAACATTCAAAAAAAGAGAGAAAATTTGACCATAATCTATAGGATGCAATATTTTTAAGCATCATATATTAATAAGAATATTTCTATATACGACTATCCACTAAGGAATAAGAGGCAAGTATTCCACGTTGCCCCTTCGCTGCTTTGCATACCATCTCTTTCTTTGCAATTACTAGTAGTTCATAATAGCGGGATTAAGCGATCCATAAATGACATCCTCATTAATCGTTTACCATTATCGTATAATTTGGTTAGTTCGACGATAATAAAATCAAATATATTCTCCGAATTTCTTAGAAACAATTTCTCGAAAATTTATTAGCCCCTTTTTCTCGAATGGGATGTCATATTTATAATTTGCCGGGCTTTGATGAAAAATGGAAATCTAACAGTACGTTCACTACAAATATGATAGAGTGATCACTGACTCCGAAAAAGCTCAAGCCCAACAATTTTGTCCAAAAGATGCGAAAACCACCTTCCCTGCCCATCGGCGAAAATATATGCCTCTTTACTTCTACAATTAGATCTTTATATCTCTATTACCACGTAAGCACTCGAGCAATGTTGTTTTCGAAAGAACCTCACCGTATTTTATTTACTGTAATATATCGATACAATAGTTCAAAATCGCGGACACGAATTTCCTAATCTTTTGAAAATAAGAGTAGAAATAAAAATAAATTGATTTGCACAGGCTCTTGCAATACAACTTTCATATTTAGAAGTTCGTAGTTAAATACGATCGGACAGTTTCATTTCTTTTATACATTTATTTGTCATTCGATGGGATTCCACAAATTTATGCAATCAAAAGATACCTGTGCAAAACGAAACAGGATCAACGGGTGACTTACATTGCTAGACCGATGAGAGTATCGTTACGATAGTGCGCATCCTCAAGAAAGCGCTCTCGATCGCATCCTGTAAAACACATTTTCGTATCTTCTAAGAGAAGGTACGCACCGCAATGACCATTTGGAAAGTGTTGGCCCACATGAACTCTAGACGTATATGAGAAAAGAGTGATGAAATAGTCTGTTATAAAAAGAAGTTGAGGAAATGTATAACACTGCCAAAAGAATGCTGCTAAACGACGAAGTATGCAGACATGAAATGCGGATGAACAGATCAACATACATTAAAAGGACAACGCGAACAGCAAATCCGCATCAAATGTGGCCACTAAATGACCACTGCTAACGGTCACAAACGATTTCAATCGAAGAAATCAGATGGTCAAATAAAATAGAAAAGTTTTATAAATGTAAGAGTTATAAATTGCTGGAATTCGTCTATTGATTACGATTAAGCAATGTCCACCTCTCACTTTCACAACGAATGAATCTCTTCAGCACTTGGTCTCTCCGTTCCACCAAATTTTCGAATGGAATCGAATGCCTTTGATAATTGCGACTGCATCATTAAAATCCTCAGGTACCAAGTTGGTGAAGACGACAAATGAAATGAGCACAGTTGCGTTGAGATCGGCTTCGAGATGATCGTTGAAATTTACATCGAAACACTTCGTGGTACCTTTACTCGAGATGTTCCACATATCGATTTCGAATCAGTAAAGCACAGTGACTCCACCAACCCGAGAATATTCATCAACATCACAACAAAACATAAATCAGGTACGGGTACCACTGTCCCTTCTTTTGCTGATCTTTTCGCATCTTTAGAATGATAAAATTGAAGGTAATCTTCTTTTTTGCAGTGAATTCTTCAACTGCAACAAAACATTCGTCATGCGTTAGAAACTTTTCCACCTTCTATCTATTAAATTCCTTCATATAGGTTCGATTTCTGCTACCCGAAAAAACGACCGCTTCATTTGCAAGTCAATTCGACTTCACGTACGAGGTACATCCAAGTTCCAGAATCAACCGCTCATCAATACTGCGGAGACAATATTGAATGAATCGTCGAACGGAAGGATTGTGTCTAAAACATCCGTAGTCTCGACCGTTCATACACCACGTGCAACAAGACATTATTAACCACGTGCAACATGACATTATTAATGAAAAAACAATAATACAAGAATCTGAAAAGAAATCCTATGCGGTGAAATCGCACAAAAAAAAACCATAGTACTCTATTGCAAAGTTCAAAAGGCTAAAATTTATAGTGGATACTAAGAAAACGCGCCTGAGTGCATTCAGGAATTGAAATGAAACCTGTTGAAAACATTCCAGTCAGCAATAATCATTTTTTTGAGAAGTATTGCTACACCATGAAAATACAGAGCGGCTCTCACAAAAACAAGTGAAAAGTTTTTTTTAAATCGGCGATCGAGGGGAATATTATTTCAACTATGTTATATTTGCATAGCACAAACAATAGTTACCAGAATGAAGTATTCTCTGGATTGGAGTATCGCCGGAAAACGATTTCGATGATGATGAGGCAATAAGCAGTTCGGGTGGCAAAAGTTGCAGCATTTTTAGAGGGATTTTTCCTTGCCATTCCCGTACCGCACTTGAATATCTCGCCAGCAAGCTGAAAGCAAACAAAAATTTAAACTCACTTCGGGAAAAAAATATATATTTTTTATTCCTCTCAGCAAACACAAGTGCAAAGAGAACAAAGTACAAGAAAAAAACTACTAAACCAACGAAACAAAATTTTATTTCCTCTCAGCTGTCTTTCCTTCCCTTAACTGCCCACTCTACCAACCCAATTATGATTCACAATTCTGGCAATACAGATCTTTTCCCACCACTGGATGTAACTGAAAAGCCAAATTAATTCTAAAAAATTAGAGTGAAGTCAGGTATGACTCAAAATCTGAAGAATGAAGCAGACAGAGTTATCCCTTGAAAACTCTTGCTCACCTGTTAAGCGTCCATTCGGCATCAGCATCCAAGGTAAGCGATAACTGCACAGCTACGGATGCACTAACCCGAGTATACGCTCTCACCAGATCTACCATAGCTTCACTGAGGTGTACTTTCTCTGATAAGAAGTTTATATGTAGATCCCAAGGCTCAACTGCCTTGTCTGAGTTATGTTCCGCCGTCGGATGATATACCTCGATGGGAGTGTACATCGGATCGAGGATAAAATCATCGCCTAGGGCCATCCTTGGCTCGTAAGCGTCTCGGATCGTATTCGCACTTTCCATTTCACGCATTATTTGAAGAGTCTGCTCGAGATCCTCTTGAGGACAGTTCATTAATGCGCAGGCTAATAGCTCTTCCTCCATCTGCAACTAAGTGCCATCTTAACTCTGAAATGCACTACGACCAACACAGACGATGAATATTCACTTGTAAAGTACACAATCAATACTTAAGAACACCCATTAATGCACCTCAGAGATGACTGCCATACTCCCCCCGCCCTCGACTCAGTAAATTCCTTTGTTCTGTGAGCTTCCTTAATCGGTACATACTGAACGTGTAAGCCTATCTGAAGTCATACGACCCACCGGATTTCTTAAAACAATCTCTGAATAAATAAAGCCAACGCCTTTCTTAAAACAACAGCTAAACAAAACAGTTCTAACTCTATGAGTAAGTGATAATAAGTACCGGAATTTTCAACTCACTTCGCACGTCTCTATGACTCACAGCCATTCACCCCTATCAATTACACATCCACATCTTCAATTGGCTTAAGCTAATGCAATCGTTCAGATCATTAACATACACAGCAACAAGACAGGAAGGAAACTCAACAATCCTATTACTACTTCTTTTTGCTAAATAAAAGAAGAAACAGATGAAAGATCACTTAAAATCGAACATCTTTAAGGAACTTGGAGTGAATCACGTCGATACAGAGACTGTGAATACTAGATAATCCTTTCGCGGTTTTGATCAGCTGTTCGCAGTATTTCCTCAAAGTGCGTTCATCCCTCGCCAATAATGCCTCTACCGCACATAACTCCATCGCTCTCGCCACTGGCGTTCGCACTTGCAGAAGCTGTGCCAATCTAGCACAATCCTTCGCCTTAACAATGCTTCATTTCAATTGACTTCCGTAAAAGATAACAATCATTATCCGCAAAATAGGTTCGATTACCGAACTTCAGATTGCATCCATTTCGTGAAACGGCTCAAAACCTACATGGAAAGAACGACAAGAAAACAGATGTAACAGTCCAAGGGTACAATATCTAGTCAATAAATAGAAGGTTGCAAGTTCGAAGTGACTCGCGAATAAAATTTTCGCTAATCACTAAACAACTAACATCATTCATTAGAAAACGGTTCTGGTCAGAACCGGATTGAAAATTGACTTGGATATAAGAGAGTGGCGATCTTTTGAGGCATCATGTCTCATGGACTCATGAATTCTTTTGCTGATATCAAGTATTATTTTCTGACATATTTTCACATTTAGAACTGCATTAATCTACTTTTTTACGTAGTATCGACATCTTTTAAAATATATTCAAGAGATTCAAGTCGGCAATGAAGAAACTGGAATAAAAGACCTCATCGAAGGTGTTTGAGACGAACTAGGAAAGATACACAGCTAGGAATTCAGGTCGTCAGAATCCACTAATATCCAACTCTCTTATAAAACGATGGAAATAAGGTGGCAAGCAAAGAAAAATCATATGCTTACCTTTTTATAATTGCTTCCAATCTTGACCACATCACTCAATATCTGATTAGGATCAACGTATCGAAACTTGACAGGAAGTAGGGTGCTACCCAAACGAAGAGCCAATTCAAGTGCATCGAGCTGGCGGAGTTGATGTGTCACCACACCGGAGCACTTCGGTGGAATAAGGGAAAGCACCTCACGTGCGAGGTGAAGATTTGGATCACCAACAACTGGCTGAGCCATATTCCAGTAATCGGTACTTTTTTCCACCAAAACACTTATTGACTCCTCTTTCGAAAGGCGTGCACTCTGCTCCGAGATTGAATTATCAAATGAAAGCACCAAATCAAGCACATCTCTAGCTGAATGTAAATCATCTTTCTCCAGTATCTGAAAGCAACCTGTTAAGATAACCTGATGCGACACTGATGCAGGGCAAACACAGCCTTATGCTTGTGCAACACATGTCCGGGTAGTCCAACTCTTGGCTGCCCACGTCTCTCGATTAATAACGCGCATCGTCTTCATGTAGAAACTTAGACATGAAAGTGTCTCGCAGGCAGCACCTCTCACAAAGCACAGGAGCATCCTAACGTCTGATTAACATAGGATATGTAGCAGGGTGATAAGATTGCTGGGAAGACCGAACATTTTGATCACAGATAAGCTTACTCATTCGCAGTTTTCTGGGTCTGAGCACATTCCTCCCACCGTCGTCAGCAGCGTCAAAATTTCGAAATTTGAGCTAGCAAAGCCTTGTATTGATAAATCCATTTTTGCGAATCTCAGCTCAAACTTCCCGGAATGAGCTCACTTCAAAAGTAACTTAACAGCTAGGAAGATGCTGTGTACCGCTACATACACTCACAAAAGCGCAATCCTTTTAAGCTTTCTATGAATTAATAGAACCTTCGCACCGTTTACCCAAATATTCTAAGCCGCTCGCATCACTCAACTCTATTTGCTCAGGAATTTGAGCTTTGCCTCAGTTACACAAAAAGTCGCAGCAGTCACAACCGAGTTTCCTGCGTGCAGCAGTAAATCTACAACGTTCAAGAGCGTCACTTTAGATTTTAGGGTAGGGTACGATATTATTTAACCTCTCCTTGAAAGCTCTCTGAAGAAACCTCTGAACACCATCTTTGCTTAGAGAAAAAGCCATCAGTTGGCTACAGAATTCCTGTAGCTCATAATACAGTATCTCGAAATATTACATGACAACGCGTACAGGTAAGCCAATAAATTTTAAGCATCTTAACACAAATAATTAAAGAATACCTGTAAGGCGAGATTCTTGAGGACTTCATTCTTCGTCAGAAGTGGAGAATATATAGAAGCATGAACGGCAAGTAGATCATCTTTGAGTTGCATCCATTCGGTTCGCGTCGACGCTGTCGATGAGCGGACCATCTTGAATAACATCTGAGCGGCGAGTGTAGAATCCGTTAGTGATGCATAGAGTTTATCAAAAGTCGTTTCAAAATTGTGCATCGAAAATATTTCTAATGCCTGAAAAATTGAATACCTTCATTTGCTAATAAATAATATGTTCAAAAAAACAGTAATATAATAAATTCGTGGCACAAGGTGATACACACCTGAAGGTTGCGCACCCGTTCTTCAACGAATGCAATATGCACATCATTCATGTCTTTTTTTAAAAACAATAATGCTGTTTGAATCGTTGGGTTTATTCTTATATTCCTGTTATCGAATCTCGATAATCAAGCAAAAAAAGACAAGACTGCTCATAAATGATCCAGAAACAAGTCAACAAATAATAAATCGATTACATGCCTCTTTCTGGATATACAACAAAAAACCGCAGCTCTTTGCACGACTATAAAAAGCACCACGAAAGCGTCTTTTGTACTATGATCAGAACAAACTGATAAAAATTAGTGACAGCGCTCCGCAGTGATATGTTTGATGACGCATCAGATCAAAAGAGGGATCAGATCATATCTGTGCACATTCCTTACCGCATTTTACGGAATGGTCAATAATTCCAAGATTATTAGAGAGTTGCTTCCCATACGGTAGTGAATAATTATGAAAAAGAATTCAAAAAATGTGCGATTGGGAGAAACCCATCTGAAATCGTCGAGAAATTTCAAGAAAAAGTCAATTGAAAGCATCAAAAACTTTTGATACGATTTCCTAACCAAAAGCACGATTGGAATTCCAGTAGAACAATGTGCAAAACGACCTCTAGAAAGAAACCAAAATCAAAATTTGCAATTTGTCAATGAAAAGCGAAAAAAAAATGCGTCGAAGACTCATAAAAAAGACTTTCAAACAAGTGATAATCAAAAACACACTATTGGGAATTAAGAACCCCCCAAGTAGGATCATACTTGAAACATAATTATACTGTCATACCGGAAACATCGACGGATGCATTAAATGTTCATTTATAATTAAAGAGTACTTTCATTCTTGTTACCTGCACAAGGCTTATTTCGATGCCCAACCTCGATGCAGCAATAATAAGCGGCTGTCCCGTACGTTCAAACGCACAAAATGCCGCTATGCGTGTTTCGTTGGCGATTTGATTGCGCCGTATATCCTGGAGGGCAGATAATGCACGTAGTGAATTCTTGCAGAAAGCGCACACCATATGACGCAGTTGTGCTTCGACATCGTCGCATCGACCCGTCCGATACAGGTATTCGGCGAATTCCACAAGACGAGACATATTCGCGCATACCTCCTCTTCACCCATCTTCAATGACTTTTATTATTATTTTTTCTATTGCTTCTTACTTTCACTTCATCTCTAATCAACTTTGCTTATAGCATAAAATATGCAAAAACGACCGCCATTCGAGCATACTTATTTCGTTTAGCACACTAAGTTTTACTTCAATAGCGAGCGAGCTCTATCACTATTTCGTTGGTTTTTAATATCTGCTTTGAATTAGTCAATGTATAAATATAGTATTTTCTCAGATAGACACCCCGAGTTGAACCGCTCATGATCTTAGACGAAAGAAAATGTTTTTTCAGGATGGGACTATTTTTGCCGAAATTTTAGCACATAACGATGTAAAGTTCGTAAATAACTCTAAATGCTCACATATAACAGCAACGGTATAAATATATAGCAATATGCTTATGTTAAACTTTATACTTATACTATAGCAATCGCATATATACAGCATCAAAATATCTATACGCACAAAATGCTTTCAAGTACCACGACAGAAAGAAGAGGGATATCTCTCTTCCTAAAAGATTAGGGGGGGGGGTAAATTTGGGACATCGCTGGGGGAGGGGGGGGAGTATTAGAGAGTGGGACTTTGCTGAGGACAATATGATATAATGGATATCCATAATTAAAAAGGCTTAAAGCTTTTATTTACCACAAAAGCATTCTCCACAGGTTATTGTTTAGAATGGATTCCCACTATCAAATACGTCATAAATAATTTTACTCGTAATAAGAAATACTTAAAAATGAACTGAATAAAAATTAAAAAATAAATCAAAAAACTAATTAATGCCATACATGTTTTATAATACCATTGAATAGTTGTTCGCTGTCCGATACATTGAACTGTACCAACGACATCGATATCGATCCGCAGAACAGCACATAATCACGGTAGAATTCCGTACTCACCAAAAAGCTTTTCAGATCCTTTAAACATATTATTATACTTCAATAATCGTTCCATTCTACTGGTATTCCCACATGGCTCAAGAATAAAAATACGATTATGGTCTATTATTCCTTTTCGGCCATCGTCTGTAAAAAGTGAGGGGCATGTAAAAGACCTTGTATAGGTAAAAGGTAATGGTACAGGTAAAACACCTGATATCTTATAAAGCGGTATAGGTAGTTCGCTATCAAAGCACGTCTATTACAATCATTCAATTTAACAGGCGAATTTTCGTTCAAAACTTGCATATGCACAACGAATAAACAATAGAATTTGCATTGCATTCTCTCCAAACAGCTACTGACCACGAATAAAAGCGGCGCAATAACCATATACGTATTTTCTCTTCCGATATAATACTATAAACGAAACAACGCGAAGGTAAACTAAAACTGTTTTAAATGAAATACTTCACCGCCGAAAGGGATTCATATCCTTTCCACAAAACTTCACACCTGTCAATTAAGTAAAGATTACTCGAACTGCTTGTGCAATGCACAACTTACACTCTATCAAGTAATCCTATCCGCTCTATTTCTCAAAAATTTCAAGCACTCTTTTCCTTCCAAAATCCTCAAAAATTACAAACGCTGTCCCCCCACACAATGAAGCATCTTTGCCCAATGATGTAACATTTAAAGAAAAATTCAAACTTTTTCTTCGTAGCACTTTTATTTAATAACTGATGCGTCACTGTGCACAAATATATTCCTATTTAAAAATTTCAACTATGATAAAACAACGTTAGAGGATTACTTCACACAATTTCATATATTCGCCCATTTCAACACTGGCCTATCCCCGTACCCCACTCAAAGTTTAGTGGTCGCTGCGTATTCCCACCATTTTTTTTTAAACGAAACGGTACTGCAACTTCATTTCTACCTACAATTCAACACCGTTATACCTCCGCACTTCTTCTGTTTGCAGAGGACTCTGCACTCAATTTTCGTAGTTTCTCGTGATCTTCCGCCTTCCTCTTTCTTCTTTCCCTGTTTCTTCATTTAAAAATCAGGTTGCTCTTGTGTCTTTCATCCTCAAATTATGTCAACCTCGCCAATGTTCCCATTTCCTTCCTCCATTTCCCGCATTCCGATATCTCCGTTCACTCATGCGATAGCAATGGACCTCCCTCGCTGTTTCATTCTGAATAAATCATCCCAACCATAGACTTTCTGTGACAAATTCTGAATTCAAGAATATATATGCAAAACGTTTCAAAGATCTGCAAATGAACTTTCAAAAATAACCTCAAAGCCATTATCGATGGCTCGTTGAACGAAATAAACGACAACATTAACAAGACCTGTTCCTTCATCGATTTGCACAGCACGTGCCTTTATATATTCGACCACATCGGCTACCTTCATTTCGTCAATATTCCTTAAACGGTTTCCCTCTGATTTATATCATCTTTATTATCCCAATTCGAAATCCAGTTCCACCTTGCATCCTGATTCACTCCCTTCAGATATCATTACTGCTCCCCTGCTCACACTACATCCACTACCCTTTCTCATTTGTGAGAGCCAATCTTCACTAACTGTTATTTTTCAGCGATAAAACATTCAAATATAAGAATATTTCAGATGAACAGCGAACCTATATTTGTAAAGAAATTTGTTCCCTTCATAAACGTCCGACTCGAAATTTAATTTTTCAATAGCCGAGTCCACTTCCTCCGACGATCCTTGTAGCGATATCAAAGGATCTTCCACATCGGCCATCTCCACCATAAACCATCCAGTGCTGAAACAAAAAAATACTTCCAACAAACGAATTCAAAATGTCCAATCACTGAGAGTGATAGTAGGCAAAAGGATTGGAGATCATTAATGCCACTTCACGAAGTGTAACGCGTTTCTCATTCACCTGCCAAAGCTCTTTCAAGCAAAGTCGGATGAAATCATCGCATAAGAAAGTGGGATACTTCAATACTTGGCCATATATGCCAATGCAATCGAAAAGCCTCAAATTATGAGAGGCTTAAGCCTTGCAGCAGCATGCTCATATTTCATATCCTATACGCTTTTCGGGTAATTGAAAGCGATCTTGGTCGTGCAACATAAGCTTTGAATGCTAGAAGCTCAAGAGAACTGCTACATAAAAATACCAATAAAATTCCCACCGATTGTGTGGCATCAGATGAGCATATTTGCGTGGATCGACAAATTCGGGTATCATCCATAATAGAGTGAACATGTGATAACGTATAAACGAGTAGTTCTCAGCGATCAACGTATTCAAATGTTTGAAGCGACATGTCTGCAGACAGACAATAGTTTAGAAAAAGAAATTAAAAAAGCATTCTCATGAATACGAGCTTGAATTAAATTAGATGATCGCCAATTTCACAAAAATTTCGGCCTCAAAAAATTTCCAAAAAGTCTTTTCTGACAATGTTTCCTTCTCCACTTCTCCGGCTCCTTCAGTGTTATGGTGGACCGCTTGATGCTGTACTCTTTATTTACTTCACTTTATTTACTTTAATCGGCAAAGCATTTATTGCGAATAAATGTCCCTTCATATCACTAGCACTTCCGTTTAGCTGAAGTTGTAAGATAGCATGAAGGTTAGGGCTTAGGCTCGTCTCCTGCCCATCGGATACTGATGAGACGATTCATCGTTGTTCCACTCAAGAGAATAGCTGCGATCTGCTCCACCGCCCTCGTCATTATCATACTCATTACCACCAAATTCCAGCAAATAAAAAATAGGCGAAACGTCTCATAGCAAGATTGGTTTTTCCAGTCAGCGTAATCACTACCCCCCCCCCCTTCTCCCTCCCCCATTTGGCGTTAATTTCTGCATGGATATCTAACACCTCAAACTTCTACATGGAATCGTTCAGTGACTGAAGACAGATCGTCAGACGAAAACTTAAAAACGTCATAATTCAACGAAGCGCCATAGATGAAGACAACGATATAATGAGATTATTGGCAGATTATGATATCTTTTAAATATATGTGGGGATAAAATTTGGCACCAATTTTACCCAAATTACCCGAGGGTGCCGAATTTGAACCGCTTCTCGTATTTCAGATAGAAAGAATTACTCAACTTTACTCATGGGTGTACCATGTGCAATCTGTGGACTATTTGAAAATTTGTGGGCGGCCTTTGTTATGGTTCATCACTGAAAGCAAAAAAAAAACGAAATATCACTTGCGCAAAGAAGATGGCCACATCCAAGAGCGATTTCTCACGAAGTTCGAAGTAGAGATCCACAGCATCGATGTCATCATCATTCAGCAATCGTAAGATGCGTGCATTATGCAGTACGAATGCACGCTGCGAATCCGTCCAGCCATTGGTGAGACGAACGGCGAGTGCACTCAGTGCACGCTGCAGTCCAATATCTGCCACCCGACTGCTCACACATTCACACACCACCCAACAATGGTCTCGAACACATGCCTAAGTAAACTTATACTATCAATTCAAAACAAAGCAGAAGAAAGAAAATACTTTTGTGGAAGAAAGAAGCGAGTGAATTGGGAAGGGGGACTGCATGAAAATTATGTTGAAATGTCACATAGATCCGAGTTAAGTGTTACATAACCTGGAATTCAATTCCCACACTACATAGCTTTCTCGACTTCCCAAATTCTATTAAGCAGAAGTGAAGGTCATAATGTTCCAGATACAGCAACTTAGAAATTTCGGGAAATTTTTAAAGAACGAGTCGATCTGAATGCATGAAAACAACAGTGGAGGAGAAGAAGCAAGATTTATGTGGGAAACTGAAGAAAAAAGGGAGAAAGAAAGAAGATGAGGAAGATAATAAAACAAATAAAGTAAGAAAAAAGGCTATCTAACCTCGAACGAGAGAACGGATTTGGTGAACGCAGAAATAAAGCAATACAAGGAACCATTACAGTGTGAATCCGAATAAAATTGATCACTGAATTACTATCATTACCGAAGTTCTCGACCTTATCATCCCCTAATCGGGAAACCACTATTTGCCCATATGACCATTAAATTACCTAGACAAGAACCGAAACACCCCTTATCAATGAAATGATCAACTAACGAGCACTGTGTTCACAGCATCCAAATCAGCCTGAGGTCCAATCTGTCTCCATTGTTCTTTATAAACGAAATCCACATCCATAACGTCATGCTTCTCAGCCAATTGAATCGCTCCTCTAAAATCACCTCGTGCCAGCTGAAAGCGTTTATTTCCTGATCACAGGTACGACAATGCTTTATAACGATAGATATTTCAACCGCAGAGTTTAGAATGGGGAAAACGAAGACGATAAAATTGGGTATCTTCACCGATGAAACCAAAATAGTGAGCAAAAAAAGGAAAGAACTCTTCCCAAACAACCGAAATGAATCCAATAATCTTCCCATCCGTCTCAATATCTACTCACTTAGTATTGATAGTCGAAAATTTCATTCTTTGAAATAACAGCAACGTTCTCAAAGAGTTTAGTTCGGTTAGCGCTCGTCTCATCCCCATAAAGCAATTGCTATTAGTGATATCTTTTAGTTAGCGAAAAACCTTCGAAGCACAACAATAATATTTCATGAAACTTTTGCCTATATTATTCGTCTTAACTATTAAATTATCAAAATCTTCTTTGATCTATTATTTGGACATCGGAACTAAGCGCGTATATTCTATATGTGGCTTTAATTATAAATTATTCGTCTTAACAATCATTAAATTATCTGCTCTAATATTAATTAAATTGTTACCTATAAAAATGGATACTATTCAATGAATTTCTACAACCAAAATTTATTTTTAAAATCAACTCTCTAATCTCTCTCATATAATCAACTCTCAATTGCTTTGTTATTTTTGTTATTAATATATCGAAGATGATTTCAGATGAAATCCCTATGTATAGTCGGAGGGTAGAGCCAAAGAATTAGGTCCCCGAATCGACCTAAGCAACAAACAAGTCAGGTAAACAACAGACATTCTCTATGAATTTAAAAAAAAAGGTATTCTGAACAAATGGATGACCAATTTGCGCATCATGTCTTGTAGCGTAATCGAGCGAATAACATGCAAGATGAAGTGATACTGCCGTTGCTCACGTGCTGCCGGTACATCCTCCAGTGGTTGCCCCACAGCCCATCCAACGTAAACCTGCAAACAACCTCCTTCAAAACTTTCAAATAATGAGGTCATAGAGATTGCGCAAATTAAACAAGCAAAAGCAAATGAAACAACAGTAAAACTCAAAACGTCTCAAAGCGGTATGCCTCGAGAAATAAACTTCATCGGCCGAATGCTCTGCTGCTATGAACGTAGTGCAGCATTAATTCCACCAAGCGCAGAATTAATTACGATAAGATCACACCTACAAGTCTCTAAGATTATAACCTCTCTTACTCCTCCCCCCCCCCCCCCCCCCCCCCACCAAAGAATTTCAAAACGATTTGGCAGAAATTTGTACCAACGAACAGGATTGAACACTGCTCTCAGAAATACAAATGGATAAACTCAATTCTGCAACCATATTCTGCGAAGGCCTCATTTTGGCTGCATTCTCTCAAAAACCTAAGAAATGCACCTGTGCAAGAATACTGAAATAACTCTAAAATGGTGCTCTTCGAAGGTGTTGCGCTTCGTTCAATAGAGATATATTGCTTTTATATAAAAGAAGACTTAATAAAAATGAAACAAGATGTAAAAATAATCTAACTCACAACAGAAAAATGTTCGTAATACCCTGCGATGGGGTTGCCAAAAAGGCTAAATAACAACTGCAGTTACAACCTAAAGAGTGACTCATTGTCATACCCTCCAACTATGCGGTACTCTTTATGACACAAATAGAAACTGCCACCTTGAAGTAGTCATACAATGTGGTCAGTCTCAATTTGGCAGCCAACCAAGCACGACTACTATGTCGTGAAAACGACGTTGCACGAGCACCGCGTGACGATAGCAACTGAAAATAAATAAACACTTAAATAATTAGCACGTAAATCGATAAGGAAATTTCTAAGAAAACAATTAAAGCACAAACAATTAACAATGATAGTTTTTATTGGCAGAAAAATACAGCCTTTATATTTCTTCGAAAAGGTATTTGCAACTTATTCAAAAACTCAATATATACCAGAAATTAGATACAATTGAAAAATCGGCTGCATTTATGCAGACTAAATAGTGAGATTAGCGAGAAGACGATCGACGCTGAACTACTTGAACTCACGACACGCACATACCCAGGCCATTTATTCAATCCTTATCAGCATCCGCCTTAAAAAAATACAATTTTTGACTCTAAAATTGTTTGAGAAGAAAGAAAACCTTACAGATTAAACAAAGGAAACAACCTAGAAATTTCTGAGCACAGGTGCGGTAGCCAAGTCAGTGAAAAGTGCACGAATGTAGCCATCGAAAATGTGTAATGCGAACAAAAAATAGTGAAATGGAAAACATAAATTATCACTCCATCACTTTCGACGATCGAACTCATTTCCGATCATATTTGATAGGTCAAGAGCCAGAAAGGTATTGATGCATTGAGAAAAAAGGGAACTGTCACACCATCTCTTTCAGGCTCCGATCCAATTAGGCTCCTTTCAGGCTCCGTTGTCTGTATATCTGGCTACCGCTTCCTATGACGATTTGCAAAAATAGCTCTCATTTGGTCATAAATTTGGAAGCTTATTAGTTGAATTCGAATCATACATGAGCTTCAAGAATAAAGAGTGCACGCGAATGAGGAGATATGACATGTGCACAACTACTATACGCATCTTCGTTTTCACCACGTAAAAGCATCGATTCCATTTCCTCCACACTGCCTCTGAATAATAAACCGTTCTTCGTTAATATAACCAGCTCCTGAAAGAAAATCAATCAGAAGAATACAACAAAACTATAAACTATGGTTCCATATTTATTGCTGAATAATTGCAAGTAGTCAAATCTCCATTAAATTGCTTAATGAAGATAGTATTGCTCTAAAAATAAGAATAGACCTATTTCCTGAAAAAAAATTCGATAGATGGCCAGCAACGGTGAAGTATCCTGCCGATTAGATGAGAATAGACGTTAATTTGCAAATTTTACAATTAAAGGTGAGTAAGAATATAATTAAACGAAAGATGCCCGAAAATGCCAATATTTTAGATGGATATTCGGAAGGAAATTAGCATGCTAAATTTTGCAAGGAGTACCTTCATATAGTTAGAGAGATACTCTTCAACCTAAATCTCTATAAAGTCACTATGAAACTCAGGACGCTGAAATATCCACCAGTATCGCAGCAATAGGCTGTATCCCATAAATGCACCACAGAGAAATAATGGAACCCTTAATAATGCTTACCTGCAGTAGCATTATCAGCCTTGTTGAGGAATATGTCGGGGAATGGTGGAATTCCTCGTCTCATGCTAATCTGGTTATCTACACATACGTTTAACAAGAGATATGGTTTTCTAAAACACTTGGCATATTTGAAGGAGGAGAATGCCGCATCTCTCTCTCTCACAATCTGAGAGGAAGGGAATGAGGTATGAGAGAGATGGATGAGGGAAAGCGAATTTAGATTTTATCCCACCCTTTATTCGCACAAAAATATGCCACGTAGTATTAATTTCTGCAGGAAAAAAATATCCTATCCTGCAGAGATAATTTCTATATGCAAGGAAAATGAAGAAAGAAACAAAAGCTGAATAATGGCCTTATCTCTCGTTCGATTTGCTCATGATTTGGCCATATAAACAAATCATCAAGCTTTCATGTAGATCAACTCAATATGCTTTCAGCTAGACCAAATCAATAACCTCCCCAAAGATCAAATCAATAAACTTTCAGTAGATCAAAGCAACAAATCGAATGTACAGGAATTCTATCCCCCAAAATTTACTTACTATACTACTACTATCCAGACAGTATCAATTAAAAAAATAGGTCAATGATAGAATGACTCACATCGTGCCCAATCCAAACGAGCTGAGCTGGTTTTCCCCTTCCCGAATATCGAATCTGTTTCTGAAGTCGCATCGACGGTAATGCAAATATAAAAACATCACCTAAATATCGATCATTATTTAAGTATTGGTAATAAATACAGCAAAAAAAACGCATATATGAATACGAGTCAGACCTATTCAAATCATTTAATAAATATTCAATTCGTTTAATCTTTGAAATCAGAATTGAATTAAGCTGCATAAAAAATATTTCAAATACTCAAAACATATAATTGAATGATATACTCGAAAAGATAGCAGATATATTTATGATCTCATATAATGACCTCAATCAAGTCAATCGGTCACCTTATGTAACCATAGAATAATTCTTTCATATCGTTGAAATAACTCCTATAAGAGACAAAAAAAATCATAATCCACTAGAAGTGTTTTCAAAACTATGGAGATATGTTCGTTCAGAAAAGAGCAGTAACTCTTTCAAACTTTATATACCTGCAATCACGATCAAGGTACCATATGCCAGAAAAGATAGCGATCGAAAGAGGTGGAATTGAATGGAAAAAAAAACATTCCTCATGCACTTTAATTCAAAAAAAATGGAACTCAAACATCGCACTAAATTATGAAACTCAATTTTTTCTACTTTCATGGGAACATTCCCCCCCCCCCCTCCCCCTTTCCGCCGATCTTTTAATTACAAAACGAGCAAACTTTAGCAAGTAGCAATTGTTCTCATAGCAAACAAATGCATTCATAGTTTACCCGTGATTACCTGGTTACCTTGATGTCGCCCTCTCCGGCATAGCATTGCTTCCATTGCTTTGATTAAATATCTAACTGCTCATAAAACATTAAAAAACAACAGTTCAAACCATATAAATCTAGTAAGGTAAGAAGAAAGAGGAAATAACCTGTCGTCGAGATACATGCCAGACGAGTATGGTCACTGTTTGAAGCAATCGTTAATAAGACGCCGGTTTGTGTAGCGCCAATCCACGAACTTATATGCTGCCATGCCGACACACTACCACGACATGTCTTCACATCAATCACATATGGTGCTTCATCAACAACACGGTATACACTTAATCCCACCTAAAAGGTTACAAAATCAAATGCATCCGGCATCGCAAGAAAAAAACAATGGACTAAATTTAATAAAACCACCACCACCCTTTATGTCTTAAGCACGTTGCAATGACTTGCAACGTTGAATTTAACACGTTGAATTGCAATTCAAATTGCAATATTTTAATGAAATGTTTCATCGATTGCAACAATATCACCCCCCATCTACCCCCTTTTTCAGTTTCGATAAGTAACTATATTTAAAGCATTTCTCAATCATCTAGAGCTTTTGAATAATAACCTGGACATATGACTCATACAAGAGTTATTCTCAGTGCCGTCAGGTTGGTTCTTTTATCACGATAGTAATACTTCCGATAAAATCTGATAAGATGAAGCCGTAGGGGTAATTTCAATATGGTCCTCTAGACCGATATTTTAACCTCTTTCATTTTGCATGGAAAAACTCATAGTGACCATGTAACCACCATATCCAAATGAAAATAAGCGCAGAGATCACCTCACCGAGCTGCATGTGACAGGTTCTTCTTGATTTTTGGACACTTTGTATTGACTCGCCACGATTAGAATGTCAATAACTGGTAGCAAGATAAACGATGTTGCTATCTGATGACCAAGGTCTACGCTGAACACCGGAAAATAACCGGTCAGTCGTCTGAAATTAGATTTCCTTCTTTTTTTTCTGAACCGGAACTAAGCGATCATGAATGGCAAAAGACAAAAAATGAGGTCCTAAGTAATCAAATAAATAAACGTAATTGAAAAGTAAAAGCAAATCACGACCTATCATCTTTAAAGCATCCACAGATTAGACAGAACCATAGTCGATGAGCTGATGAACATAGGATGATCATAAACATGTGGTGTATTTGCAAGTAATGTGCGTAGACCACAACTTTTAGATAATTAAGTGATTCAAGAATATTTATTGCAAACAAAGAATTCGTGAATGCGGGCGAAATTCTTTTTGCATTCGTGTCTCCGGATTTGTGGGTGTGCCGGAAAATCCACTCCACTCGTATCACCTTTCTCGTCAAGGTTCTGGAGCGACGCAACTTAGCAATGTGAAGTGCACTTTAAATGCTTATAGAGTGTGCACTTCAAAAGGCAGATATAAGTAAGACCGTAGTGTATTCACCAATAAATTCATTTATTATAATCTAACCTATGTGCAAAAGTGCTATAAAAATCTGTCCTTTTCCATCTGCAGTTGATTCCATCGAACCTAATTCACTTCCGGTTGTGCTGATGTGCTTTCCAGATTGTGTTTATGCACGAGCAACGAATGTTTCATTTTGATTTGCACTATTCGTATGGGTCATAATTAACACACCTGATAGTAAGGAAATATTTGACAAACAGATTGACAGTTTGCAATGACTGTTTTGCATATCATTTTATGCTATGATTATACTCTTTAAATAAAACCTTTCAATTTCATCGGGAAAGTGCTCGCCATTCAATTACTACTGTGCAATAAATCCGCATCAATACAGCATTTATTCTTGTAATTTTTGCATATTCACTCATTGCTTCTATTACTTCACGCTTGCTCACCCGTCGACTTCTCTAACATTTATCGGTATAAATTCACAAATTTTGGAGAAAAGGTCACGGGCAACGGCAGACTTTCGGCTCATTGGGTGTCTTTTTCAATCAGATTACGAGGCTTTTAGAATTACAGGTAAAGGTGAGCAAGACCAGGAGGAAGATGTCAATCGCCATGCAAAGAATTTCCGACTACATATGATTTTTTGCTGTTTGAAATTCTACAAACGAACGACGAACGAACCAAACTTAAAAACGAGAGGTCGCGGATTCACCTTCCATCTGCGAACAAGACTTTCATTGGCGCCACTAAGTTATTATCTCAGTTTGAGCGAGCCAGACTATACTCGACTCCAATACAAATATTTTATCTATCTATCCTATCATATTTACTCATTTGAATAAAAATTATTGCCAAAAAAATTAAAGAAAATCATCACTTTTAGTAAATTTCTCTTAAACGTTCACTATCAATCATTTCTATTTAAATAACAATTTAAAAAAAAAAAAACAAAAGAAACAAACCCAATCTTAAAACAATGAAATGTGGAATTAAGTTGTAACACATATAATACGTCGAGCCATTTTGTCTCATTGCGATGACACGCCATCGTTGATACATCAGTGATAACGTTCGCCGCTTCGAATGTATCTTTTGCACCATTCTTAAGCAATAAAACAATTTGACGTTTAATTCAATGAGACTAATTTAAAAAAATATCTAGAAATGATATAATTAAATAACTGAAATATATTATAAAACAATGAATATGCAAATTTCTTTATGAATAATTAAATAAGAATATTGAAAGAGGATAGTTGTTAGGAAAATAAAAAGAAATAAACCAACTAACCAATGGAATACTATAGCAATATCCGCCTAATGAGTCGAAAATATCGACGATTGCATTACTTCTTGTTGATATCAATAGCGATCCACTCTGCGACCATTTTAATATGCACCACTCGGGGAAATCCTCCGGAAGAACTGAAGTAACCAGGTAAATGAACAGGTAACCACATGTTATTACTTAACTGAACAGGTAATCATTTGTTATTACTTCTAAAATGCGCTGCAATGTTTTCGATGGTTGCCACAATGTATATTGAGAGGTAACGCAACTTTTACCTCATTAAACTGACTCTACCACACAATGCGTCAGAGATTAGATTTTACCGGAAGACGCGAAGGTCAGCTGGCAGTGGCGATCCCACACTGCTTTCTGCTAATTCTTTTTCTTCTCTTTCTCCAAAATTGCAGATTCTCCTTTCCAGATCGGCTGTTTGAAACCCTCTGCATGCCAACCGATGCCTCCTTCCTATTCTTATTCATCTTTATCCAAAAATCTCATATAACCTCCCAATACGATTGAAAAACACTTTCTGATGAGCCAAAGGTCTGCTTTGGCCGGCAACTTCTCGTCAAAACTTGTGGACTTCTCCATGCAATCCAATAGTTGTGTACCATTTGATTGCTACTGATAAACGTGAAATTTCGAAAGCTGAGTGTGATCGTAACATGACTCAAGGTGCACATAGATGATATGAATGATCCGATCATTCGGCCGTCGAATGCATCAAAACGACGAGAGTTTTAAGTAAACAATAAGAGACTTGCTCGCTAGTTTTTCTAGCACTAATTATAAATTATTTTCATCAGACAAATACGTCTTATAGACGAATTATCACTCTTATTCTTATCAGCCTTACTCTTAACATTTCTTATCAACCTTATCAATTCTTATTCTCAAAGAAAAATATTCATCCCATAATCAATCGATTATGTATCCGATACGCAAAATGATCGATGATGAAGATTTTCGACGAACATTGATATGTCATACAAGTAAGCTATTTTTTGATGATTTATATATTTTTGGCAACATTATAAAGGGCGCATATCCTTAGTCACCATCGATCAACAGGAAGTTAAATCTGCAAAAAATATAAAATTCCAAAAAAAAAAAACTCGAGCTGAGACCTTTAACTCTCGATCTTGTCACCAATTCTTCCTCATCTAAATCCGATATTTCCAAATCACGATCATGACTCATCACTGCGATATGACATTCTTTCCTGCAAAAACGTTACGATTAGCCTCTAAAGTGTAATCAATGCAATAAATCACTAATTAAATCCCCATAAATTTTCCGTCCTCTTATTATTTAAATATTGCGCTCGATTTCTCTCTCATAATTCATCAATTCCAATTCCTATCCCAAAATTTAAATATGAAAAATAAAATTGCATTAAGAAAGAACTTACGATGAGACGGAAAATTTGCATAAAGGTTTCGATTCGAGATATGCGGCAATTTGATTATATGCAAATGAGAGATTCGGACTTCCCAACGATACGGTTACTGTCCATGCGCGTAACGTGCTTCTCTCTTGTAGAAGCTTTCCTTCCGCTTTTAATTCGGCCAACTTCTTCATATAATCCATTTCCTAGATAGCACCTGGCAATATAAACATCAATTCATCTCTTGTGAAGAAAAGAAGTCTCGCATAAGCCTTCCGGTATATCGCCATAATGCAATATGAAAACAACGCACTAAAGGTACGGTTAAATTTTACCGCACAGTTTATGGCTTCGACAACTGTATGGTAACGATGCTATCATATGGCACATTCCAACAAGTATTGAAGTAATTAAGATAGTGTTAAGCATAGGACTTCCTAATGGTGAGATATGAGCGTTTCCTATACAAAATTCCATGATTACTGCCATCCTTTGCTAGCTGTTCAGATAGTGTCTGTTGCCATTGATTGAGGTGATATGTGCTTGTCGTCTTAACAGTTTCGAGAATGTAAATTTCTTTAAAAACCACCTTCGAAGAAATTTTATGATATCCGGGCGAGTCGGCATCGAAACCAGGTTTTACCTAGACCTGAATTTGCACAACTTCGTACATCTATGAGAGGTATTTGAAAGGAACGAAAAGGATAAGAACAATTTATTGCGGTAATAGAGTGGACTTTTTGGCGCATTACGAGAAGCACATTGCAAGGGCGTGCAACATAACTACAACATTATCAATAAGAGTTGCAATAAATCGTACGATAACAGAAATGATTTTTTTTTTCGTGTCGCAGTGATGCAACACTAATTTGCAAGCGATCGATTTTAGATGGGAAATAAAATAGCAGAAAACAAAAGCATGCTCCGGATCCAAATAGGGCACAGATGGAAAAATGTGGCCCACCCATGTCCGAGAATTCGAGAAGAAAATGTCACCGGACCGCTTCGAAAGACGGAATTAAGTGACTGGAGAAGGTCGACTCAGTCCTGCCCGCTTTTCACCCTACCCTCCAACCTAGCCCTGCTACAATCTGCACAGTAATCCAGGTTTATCCGCCCTCCAACCTCTCCTGGCTACGACTCGCCCGCAGCATCCGAACAAGCACCACGAGTGTACCAGGAAACTGTTCACCCATTGAGCATATTTGCTAATCTTTCGCGGTGCCTGTCACCTTTGGCTTCGATGATGCCTCTATATTTTTTGTGGGCAGATATTTTCGCGCCGGCACTCTCAACAACATCCACAAGCCAATTATGCAACCCTTTTGGCCATGTCCTCCTAATCACGTTCATCTCCTAATTGGCCACCTTCTTTCATTTCCGGCAGTTTTGGTGAGAATGGGTGAGTGTGTTCATCAAACTCTTCCACAACTGCATCAATAGCCTGTGTCTTCGTGGAGTTTAGCCTGTGGATTTTTCTGGGGCACGATGCCGAGAGTATTTCACAGTCCACTTTCTCAACAACTTGACTTTGTTGCCTATGGGACGAACACAGATAGCCATTGCAGGCTAACACCATGTGCATTGTGCAGCTCATTCCTTTTTATATGCTTTTACCGGTATGCATACGTATAGCTTTGCAACTCTCGTTTCTACCCTTACTCCAGTCCGTCCTCTTCCCACCCCTTATTATTCCTCTTGACGGAAGTAAGTCGAGGTAATTCTAGTACGTATGGGAACGGGTTGCCCGCTCCCACTTGTTGCACTTTTTTTTTAATTTCAGGAACAAATTTTCGACAGCTCATACTAGCAAAAACTACCTTAGTTATTAAAGTTGACGTCTTAGTCGGCATCCGTATCCGATTTAACTCATCCTTGTATCACTACAGAATAAATCCAGTCCCTTTCACAACCGAAATCATGTTCAATCAACGTTCGATTGTGTTCGTACGGTTTGCTTACTTACGTTGGTTGGACATGACCTGAGCGTAATCAACTGATAACATATATTAACAACAAAGTTGTGTGTTCAGGTGTGCAAGGTGGGTCGAGCAAACGCAGTCGGACTCAGAAGGTTGTTTGCTGAACGAAATTCCACAACATTATGGAAAAAGATTTTTTCATAACGGAATATATTGGAGATTCACGTTCGGAGATAAAATGCATCTTGAAGCAGCGCTATTCGGATTTTATCGTTAATGAGATTACACCACAGGAAGTGGTTACCGGTAAGCTCTATCCGTTCTTCGTTTTATTTTGCTCTTAGTTGTTAGCAGTTGCCTCTTTTATTTCCCCCCTTAAACAATCTCAATCGCAATTGAATGGTAATCTTATTATATCATGCTATGCAATGAACATTGGTGATTGCAACTTGCAGAAATTTCTGTTGACAAGGAGTGTATAAATGCGGAGAAAAAAACAACTGAGGTGGCCTGCACGATCAATGCCGATGTTGAGTTGCCGGATGGAGTATCTGAGCAGCTTGTGCAGGAAATTGATGCTATCTTATCTGATGCCACGAAAGTTGTTAATATTCCTGCAGAGGTGTGCACATTTATCTTTTTTTTTTACCTCTATATGCATAAATATTATTTATATTTTAATATTATAGGTGCATAAAAATAGGTTTGATTCGTTGATTAGTTAATTCGTTTGTTTGTTCATTCATTGAATAGTCGCTGAAGAAAACATTTTTGATTGTTCTAAAAGTGATCAAAATTTTATTCGAATTTCTAACTTTTAATACGGCATCGATACGCCTTGTATTTAATTATATATAGAGTCTTTAAGGTTCAAAGATTGACTCTTATTATTCGTAGAGCTTTTGATAACGATTAAGTCTTCTTTTTTTTCATTCATAGAAGTAATTTCCATGTTTATATTTATTAATAATTTTCAAATATTTTTATCATTTGCGTTGTTCTAGTATATCACATTTTTCTTTCATATAAAGGGCTTTAGTAAGTGGATCTTTAATGCCAATTGTTTTATTTGATAGGGAATGGATAAATTAGGACGAACACATATTCATGAATGGATTCGAAAACGTTATCAAGGCAAGCTTAATTCACAGACTCGTGATAGTTCGATTATTGTTTCGACGCGTAAAAATGATAATAGGTTCGTTTTAAATTCTCTTTTTACTTTATTTGTATTTATTTTAGATTGTTATTAGCGCTAAGCATATCGCGAAGATACTTGGAGAAGAATATCCACTTTGGTGAAAAAAATTCCTCGAGATTTTATTCAGAATCTTCTGCTTCACAAATTTTCTTTCAGTGACGAGAACTTTGAGTTAATAAATAATTAGATTCATATTTTATTTGTTTTTTGATTCTTATTTCTTACTTATACAGCAGATTCATACAGGTGGGTGATCGGTGTGTCGTCATGGACATTTCATGCACTCAGCATCACTACTTGCGGACAAAGGAATTAGGTATCGCTATCAGAAATTATAGGTAGCACATACTTTTGATGCTTTGAACCTTTGATTTGCATCACAAGTAGCACGCTTCAGGGCTTAGCGAGATTTGTCAATTGGACGGCGTATGAATGATGCGAGCCATCCCATCTTTTAAAGGTTCATCGTGCCTTCAGAGAGTAATTTTGTCGGCAGACAAATGAGTAATTATGCATAGCTCAGAGTGCTGCAGTGCTGTCGGTAGAGGAATATATTGCCTGGGTTTTTTTTTTGCATATTTTAGCACCTAAAAGAATAAAGAGTCAACCATCTTTCTCCTAAGCTATCGTAATACTTTCTTTTGAGATTTGTAGTTTGCATTTTTATTGGATAAACTTCATAGCGGATTTTATTCAACAGGATAGTACGAAGGCGAAATCAGAAGTATCCGATTGTGGAAAATAGTTTGTATGAGTCTGCATAATTGACTTACGCAGGCATCTATCGATTTATGAATGCAGTTTGTGGATTAATTCTTATAGCTTTTTTTGTGTTCACTCGTTGATCGGTCATTTAGTCAACGATCGACCGATGAATGTATTGGTCATTTGGTCATTCTCTGTCGAATATGACCATCCGTTTATTCGTTGTTTTCGATAAATGTGCAATTTTATTCGCAATTTTAGAAAACGAAAAATTTGGCCGGAAGGAAGACCTGATTATCTTCATTTTACAATGTCGAAGGAGAATAAGGATTCTCATTATGCGCTCTCACTAATGGCAAAATTTCTCGGGTATGTTTTTCCCGGAGCATTCATCGTATTATCGGGGAATGCATCTATTTTTAGAGGCGTCCGTGAGATCTTTGAGAAATATTTTCTCGTCATTGCCACAAAGATAAAGTTGTTGGATGTGAATTGCAATGAAACGCGCATAGATGCTTTTATTTCTTTGTTTCACGAGTTATTACCCACATATTTGGGAAAGTTGGTCCTGGAAGTTAACTTTAGAGATATGTTGTCACCGCCGTCAGATAGCGTTTCTATGAACAGAAAGTGTTGAAATGTTGAAATAATCACAGGGATGGTTCAGTGTATTGGAGTGTTAAATAAGATGATTTTTTGTTCACCTTTGAGCTTGACAGCGTGAAAGCGCAATATCGCGGAGAGCCCGACGAGCAGGGCCAATAAGGTGGCTTAGCTGGCAAAGAATTTAATATGTGCCGTTGTTCACGGATAGCATAGCCGTGAGGATTATTAGTGAATGGTGGATATGAGTTAATAGTGCGCAATAGAGTTATTCCTGTGCAAGGCTATTGGTGCTTCGTGGATGGGTTTTCACTTCCTTTGCGATCTATTCCATATCGATTCGCCATTGTGCATTTGCAGAAACCGCACAGCATGCGCTCACCTGTAAAGTGCTTTCGAACTTATTATTTCTTATTTTCATCTCCTTTCAAGGTTCATGTTATGAGACAGTTATCCTCTTCCATTTTCCTTTGCAAGCAATTAGGACGCTTCCGCTCTGATACCGTGTAAACGTTTGAGGTGGAAACGCTTTTGTATAGGAAACAACGCGATGTAGTGACCATTGGTATGGTCAGCTAATAGCGGTGAATTTTAGAATAAAAGCATCAAATTTTGGCATTTGTGGAACGAAGGATCGACGTGGAGTGACATCACAGAGGGTTTCGGTTTATCGGATCGATGCAGATCGGGTGCGTGCCCTCAATTCAAGGCTTCGTGGAATCCGACTCTCCCATTTCGAATATTGTGCGAAACCTTGTGCGCTCGGTCAATTATGGGGAAATCAATTTCGAATTATTTTGAGGTGATTGCTTTGAACGATTCTGATTGCATAGCTTTACACTTTTACAGCTCATCAATAGTGGCACTAAGAGGTATGTTTAAAATATTGTTTCAATTATTGAGTCATTAGTTTGAACAGATAACTAGAAACTAGTGACCGTTTTATTTTCATGGATTTGTTTGTGGATTAGGCATTATGCAAATTTCTAAGCTATATGCAAATCTTCATATAAACATTTTTTAGCCATCTTATTATTTCATATTGCATAGAATGGACGGTGATATATCTATTTAGGCGTAATATTTCGTTCTATTTCAAAATTAAGTGTAAATAATTTAAAGTGTGAAGTTTTTAATTCTTTGACGATTAAACATTTTTTTTTGATTTTTTAAATAATTTAATCATTCATATCAGACTTTATGTAGTGCGGTTTTGCTCATTTTCTGTTAATGCTGTATTGTCTCTTCGTAGAGACTCTCTGGAATGTGAATATATAAGTTCTGCTTATGATCTCTTCTAAAATGTAAGTATATAACAGTTATTTTCATCTATTTTGCAAGTATTTTAAGGGATCTGAGGTTGAGGTTTTCAACTTTCTTTTCTTTCCTTCTGCTTTGTAAACCTATGAGAGATCTATGTGGAGGGGGGAGGAGGATGCGGATTATCCATACTTTGAGTTCGAGGCGAACATGAAAATTGGCCGGAACTTGTTTCAGTGTGATCGCCAAGCTGCGTTTTACTTCGACTTTTAAGAGGTGGTGGTCGGTTGAGTGACCAGTGGTCATTTAAGGTGCATAAATGATTGTGAAGATGCGGAATTGTGTGCACGAGTGGAGGATTTCAAATCGAATGGATTCATCAACTATTTTGGAACGCAACGTTTCGGTTCTTGTGGGGTGGCTACAGCCGAAGTGGGCCGTACTATAATAAAAAGGCAATACGAAGAGGCGGTACGTACAATCCTCAAACAGCGACCTGCTCTTGGTTCGTTTTATCGGTTTTGATGCATTTCGTTGTTTTCATTTATGTATTACCGGTCAGGCATTGGCCGTGTTTGACCTTCCATATTTGAAATCAACACAGCATACTCCTAAATCGGCATAGATTATTACCCATTGAACAGATTTTTGCACGGATTCCGCAATGGAAAGGAAAACGGAGCCAGTTTTCCACCGTGTGACATCCTATGAAAGGCAATGATTTGATTACAAGCAGCAACCGCAGATGTCGTTTTGAGAATATATATAGGTTTGTTGCTAGAGTGTTTAGAGGCAACTTTGATTAGAAGCTTTTGAATATAATTAACAGGTATGTTAATGAAAGTAAATAGACAGGTGTGCTAATGAAAATATATCGATTTTCCAATGCTATGAGGTTTAGAAAATAACACTGTGGAGATTAGTTGAGTTCCTCGTTGAATATTCCGTCTCTCTCTTATCTTTAGTTGATAGATTATTGAAACTACGGTTGGCGAATCGCATATTTTGTTGTATTTCATAGATTTGTTGCAATATTTTCGAAAAATTGTTCGCTTTCATATTTGCTAATATCACCGGTTGAACGTTCTTATATCAGCTACGTTCAAATTAAGGATGTTACCTATATAGTTGGCCAATTTGCAATAAATGAAGAAGTTTGCGATGTGCATTTCATTTAGTGTCGTTCATTTTGGATTTGGCCGAAATAAAGGAATGAAATGTAAACAGAGTCGATGCTTTGTTGTCTTTTTCACTGCAAAAGAATTCAACTACGCAGTGTACATTGCATATTTGCACAAGTTTGCGTTCAGGTGCTTATATTGAGAGGAATGCTCAGTTGTTTTAGGATGTTTGCGTGACGCGCTAGAAGAATGGAACAAAAGCGGTGATGCGGCTTTGTCTGTGAAGAAACTTTCCGGTGGACAGGTCAGATTTTATTCTGTAATTTTTTTTTCAGAACTTTGTGATATCCTCCTTCTTCCCTCCTCCTTCCCCCCACTCTGGTCGCTAAAGAGTGGATAGTTCAATTCTTCCAGATTTCCTTTTCATTTTATTTAAATGGGCATGTTTTGAAGTGTGTTGTTCAGAATTAATGCGTTGAGTGTTGTTTAAAAGGATTTTTTCGTACTTCACTTATTGAAGTTTTATTCTTTCTTTTATTATTATAACATTCGAACGTTTTAACGTAACATTCAGTTGTATATATATATATATATATATATATATATATATATATATATATATATATATATATATATATATATATATATATATATATAATTAAAATATAGGGAGCTGTATTGAAGGCATTCGCATCGATTGAGGCTCAGCTATTATCATCTTTGGCGAAGTCGAAAGGTAACTTCAGTACCGCTCTAATGATGTTGCCAAGGAATACACGCAGTCTTTACGTGCACGCCTATCAAAGTCTTATTTGGAATAAAGTATGTCTCTTTCTTATTACCTCCTCTCATTGAAATAGTTCTCAAGAAGGTTGAAATATCGCGATTGTAAAAATGTGTTGTGGTCGTGAGGATATTGCGGTGTTACTTTATGTTGATGACCTGTGTGCCTCAATGTTTCCGGTCTCACAGGTCTTTTTTCTCCATGTTTCGGAAGACTATTTTCTTTTCAAGTTGTATCATTTAGAAGAGTTCTTCTGTTCACAAAGTCAGTCTGTATTTCTCAAATTTCGGGAAACGGGTCTTATTTACCTCTTCTATCGTGAGAGGTTATCTGCTGTTTAAAGAAATCGTGGTAAATATTTTTGGCTTATTTCTTTTTTCCTCTTCCTTCATTGTCGGTTTACGAAAGGTTTCAGACAACAAAAGCGCAAGAGAGTCGATATCAGTTGAAATTATTTGTTTCGGATATAAAAGAAAGTGAAAACAGATCAAGGTTATGGAATTCGGCTAGTGTTGGGGGGTTACTGTTTGCGATCTCGCATCATTTTGCTGAACAAGGCAACGGCTACCCGCATTACCGCTTAGTGGGCGAATGAATTAGAGTGGATTGTGAAAGTGGTTGAAATAAAAGGATCGGTTTTCTGGTCGTATCAGGTTAGGTTCATCGTTCGATTGAACATTCCTGGAATTATACTTTGACGCCTACCTGTTCAGCCATTACAGGTGTCTTCAGTAAAAAGTTTGGGGATCAGGCTAGCTGTTGATTTGCAGATAGCGTCGCGACGGGTAAAAGAGTTTGGGTGTCGAGTGATTGAAGGAGATATCGATGAGAATGGCATGAAGGTAGAAAGTGATGATCCATCAGCGATTGCATTACCACTACCGTCGAGCAAGATGAGATTGCCTAACAATGATGGTTTGTTTTATTTATTCTTTACGAGCTATCACAGAAACACGATGAAGCTTACTCTCTTAGTCGTGTTCTTCCTGCATTCAGAAATATTGACAAATTTTTCCGAGAAAGATATTTTCATTTGGAGCGAAACTGGACGGCATTTCCATCTTGTCTTCTCCTTTTTCTTTCTCGAATGGGTGGTGCTGATGCAATTGAGTTCGACTGAAAAACATTTTTTAAATAGGTTTGAAATCTCCTCACAGTTTTTCTCAAATATAGGAAATTAACTTGATGTTTTTTTCTAAGCAATTTTGCATTGCAAAGCCCACTATGAGTACATAGTATCTATTCATATGTATACATTTGCTTTCCTGTTGTTTTGTAGCTGAGTAATCACTAAAGCTAACGTTGTAAAATTCGATGCATATTCGTTGCATCGTAATTCGATGCATGTCATATTTGAATGAGTCGGTCATCGTCAAAACGATGTATAAACGAAAGAAAAAATTGCTGAAGGGTTTTCCATTTTTAAAAGATGTTTTTACGTCTGTCGAGCGGAATTTTGCAGTCTCAATAGGCTGAGTGTCAATGAAGATGGTGAAGTTTTTATTGATATATATGAGCTGTCTAGTCTACAATTATTTCCACTCAGTGAATAGCGGCTGTTTTTCTCCATTCTCATCTTCAATGTCTACAGAAAAAACTGCATATTACATAAACAACTTTAAAAGACCGGAAAATAACTCTGAATTTCTCGCCGATCATTTATTCCTTATTCTCGTCACTTTTTATAGTTTTGTGGATATGATATTTGAAATTTAATTGGTGACATTAATTCGAAGTTATTTTTATCTCTATACTATTAGGGTATTTATTATGAATGTAGTACATTAGCACAATGCTGATTAAAAGTGATCCCGCTGAAACGATGGTTATTAAAGGCTTATCTGCTATTTCGTAGCCGTAAATGATTCTTTACCGTGCGGCCGTGACTGAAAAGGATACAGCGAGATGGCATTCATTCTTGCGGGGGTTATATCGGCTTGTAAGGGAATAGCGGTAACTACAGGTTTGCGCTGTTGATTGTTTCGTCTTTTATCCCCCCCCCCCCCCCTCCCTTCTGTCTTTTCAAAAACCTGTTGAAAGGCATTAATTTATGCAGAGCTAACTGTCAGATGTATGAGAACAAAATGAGGAGGAACCAATTTGAGATACTTTTATTCGTATATATTGTTGTATATAAATCACTGCACTGCATCATCGTTTGTTTCCTTAATTGCAGTTGGTAAATGGTACAAGGAATATATGGATGAAGATGGCGTTACAAGTGATATGTTCAAATCACTGGAGAAGTAAGACGTTTTTTTGGCGTCTATAATTGGTTTTTTTTTTGCTGTCTGGTGAAGTCTTTTTTCATGGCTTTAAGTCAGGGAATGAGCCCCGAAGGGTATCCGTTGGTGCAGTGACTTTGAGTCGATGAATAGATTTGGGGTTGAAAATCTGATATGATTACTCTGTTGATAGTTTTAGCATCCTAGAGTCCGCTCTTCTAGCCTCTTCTATAGTCTTTAAAGTGCTCGACGCACTCCGGGCTCCACTGGAAGAGGCGTCTTTTCGGACCATTGTCTTTGTGGCCATCGAAACGTTGACAGCGCTTCGCTGACCGTTTTCTTTTGGCAGTATTAAAGAGTACCGAATAGTGATCAACGTCGAATAAGGTCCTTAAGATATAATCTAACAGAGAATTCCGTTACATTCCACTCATTCAAAATTCACTTAATTTTATCTCTATTCCTCTTTTATTGCAGCGTAATTCCCTCCCCCCCCTCCCCCTCCTCCCTTACGGAAGTCTAGCTTTAAATGCTTGCACTAAAAAATATGCACACCTTTGTGTAATGAATTCTAAAGGCAAGTATCTGAGGATGATGGTCATTTAAGTAGCATGAGCACTGTCCCTTGCACCTATTATCTTTGCATATATTTTCGATTCGTTTGGCAATCAGTTTTTTCAATTCACGTTGATTTATTGCGGATATAATTAGCATCGCTTTGATGAAAAGCAAATATTTTTTATTGAATAAAACGCATCATGTAATGAAATTATTAAATCGGATAAAGAAATTTTTCGACACTGTTGTTCGCGATTTTTCGCTATGGATATGTGCGTTATGTGGGCATTGTTTCGCGATTTCGCGTTCATAATTTTGTAATTCGTTATGATAATGCGTTATGAGGCTAGCGAGATCTTTTAATTACCATCTATCGGCATTGTTGATTTTATTATACGCTTTTACAGGATCAAATGATTGTTGTAAATTAAAATTAGTGATCGAATAAGTTGAAATATGAAAGTTTTGCCTCACATATTCTATTTTCCTTGATAATTTACTAGAGTGGTTGGTCGAGTGAGCTAAACGCAAAAAAAAAGCGCCTATCGTGCTTTTATTGTCGTTATTGCTGTGTCACATTCTTCAGCCTTCATTGTTACTTTGATACTCGCTAATTATCGTAGTCTAATGATCATTTAGACACTTCATTAAAATGTTTTGCAGTCAATACGCACTCGGCGATGTTTTGCGGCAGCTGATCGTAAAGCCGAAAGACGTTGAATATGAGATTCTCAAATATCCGGATAAAGACACTCGTTTACAACCGGACTTGAATGGTGAATATGACAAGGAGGAAATCGGTTCAGGCGAATTTCGAGCTCTTTCAGTGAAATTCGCACTACCATCTGGCAGCTACGCGACGGTTGCTTTGAGGCAGCTGACGAGGTCAGGTCTTTCCCACAGAAATTGCAGGTGCAGGTGGGCGGGTAAGGTGGGAGGATGAGAAAGGTAAGAGGTTGCGGTCAGTATCTGCGGAATCTAGTGGTTGCTACTAGGGGCACAATTGTCCCGGTAAAGTCCGTCCGCCTCCTCCTCATGGTACAGGACGAGCAACAAAGGTCAGCAATGGTCTCTGGTTAACGTCGGTTCTGGTCTTCGGTGTTAGGCGGCCGACGCGCCGACCGGAACATTTACCTGTCGCAAGATGAAGGAAACACTGCGCGAACGCTGGCCCCAGCGAAATTCGGGAACCATCGGGGGAATGATGATAATGATTACCGACACAATTGTTGCTCATCGTTTATCTCCGATCCTGCTGTTTTGAATTATCAGGATATCATAGGTTCAGCATTTAGAATAGCCTAAATGAACTGTTTGTATTTAAATGCATACTCGAAGATTGCTTGTAAGCGACTGCTTTACAGAACTGATATGGGCAAAGCGGCGCAATCGATGAGCGCGGATGATGATGATGCGGAAGGTGAGGCACTCACTGATGGATGATATCGTCTTTGGTGTATGGATCATTCACGGAGAGTTGAAATAAGGTGTCACTGGCAATCGTGAAGGTGTATTTAAATGTCAGTGCATGGAGGCAAGGTTTCCTCGAAGGTATGGGCGGATTTGATGACATATGAAAAGTTGGAGTTTGATATGGCTTTTGGTTTTTTTTCCTAGGGAATTTGCATAAAAAAGTTTGTTTTTCCGTGTTCCGGCTTGTAGTTTGGGTGGCATTTATGAACATACGTGATGATTACACCTTTAGATAGGTGAGAGAGTTAATCAGGTCGTTTCGCAATATTTTACTGAAGAATTGGCGGTTGCCTTAAAAGATTAGCGGAGGTAAAACATCCGCTCTGAATAAATGCGTTCAATGAAGTATGCATTCAGCGTTTGTTGAGATAGCCGTTCAGAATTTGCCAATGATTATTTTATTTGGCGGTTTTGATTTGTGATTCGTATGAAGGATTTGTGCTTCCGATCACCGTTAAGGGTTATGAATTTGCATAAGGGCTGCCGGCCTGAATAAGCATAAATTGAATTAAGTCATATTGTTCGTAAATGTTTCATTGTTGTTAAATTGTTGCACATTTTGTGGTAATGTTTTTTTGCGATTCCCGCAATATGCTTTGTTTGATTGTTGCCGATGATGTTGAAGTGAGGTACTAATAAAGCTGAACTATAGCTGTGAAAGACTCTTTAAACCTCGAAGAACTGTTCAGTTCTTTCATGCGCCATGACGCACATTATCTCATCGTTGTTTCGTTACCATGTATATATCGAAAATGTTCATGTGAAATCAGGGAACAGGTCGTTTCATCGATGAGGTTCTCCTTTGATCCGTATCAGCTGGTCCGCAGTCTTCAGCACCTCTCGGTCGTTAATGTCGTTCTCCTCTCACTGTGAAGAGCTTCGAAGATAGGGCAGCTGAAGTTTTTTTTTTGTGATTATGATGGTTATTTATGGAATTCTTTTTTGTTAGATGTAGATCCGGGATCCCAATAATTTGAATTTTTGGATTGCTTCCCTGTTTATTACGTCTCTTTATTACGTTGTTATTTGGGTTGATGGGATGTAATGAATATAGTACAGGTAATAGCAAGCATTATCACAATGTTGTATAAGCTTTGTATCTTTGAGATTACTCGGATACAATTAACTGAATTAGTAAGTACTTTTTATTCTTGTGGATTATTCTTGAGATTTTTGTTGAGAGCAAATCCATCCTTTCTTCAATTAGATGAGTTTCGTTATTTTGGCATATTTCAGGTAGTAACATTCTTAATTAGGACATTTCAATTCAAATTCTTCGTCCTACCTGTGCTACCTGTGTATTTGATTAGACGGAAAATTGAACTGAATTCTTTGCATTTACTGTTATGCGCAATGCTTTCTCAACATTTTCAATTGTGACAGTATGAGAGGGAGAGGATGGAAGGGAGTGCACAGGTGATCTTGAGTCATGATCATAGAGATGCGTTGCTGTTCACCTTGCATTGAGTGTATAGAGTATAGCGATGCAGTATAGAGATATGCCTTATAGTATATGGGAGTATAGAGGTGTATTGCTTTGCAGTGTGCATCGAGGATGCGACTATCAGTGAAAGCATCAAATGGACGCGTCGAAATATTCGACGATGTTCACACGATGAGTTTCCTCGATTTGCGTATTGCCGTCATCGAAAGATTTTCACTGCAAAAGTAAGCCATACATATGTTTATTGTAATTTGCTTACCAATTTGCGGTATTGAAACTTCTAAAGAATCTTTTTTGTTCTTTTGGTACGATACGATAGACGATAGATAAATATGATATGACGATGAGATTAGGAAAACACATGAAAAATGTTGGGAAGATACGCGCTTTTTAAAATTCGTTTCATTAATTCATTTGTTACGCAAATTTGAAGATTTGATTCGGTTGGATCGCATTTCGATAAAATTCACTTCATAAGTTTCATGATGCCTTCTCAACCTATAACAGTGATGAATGTGTGATCTGGATTATTTTAGCCTGACCTCACCACGTTAGCTGTTGTGATTCGTCGATTGAAAAGATGGATTTTGTTGATCGAATACGAAGTGGCCAGATTTGGCCGTGTCACATTCGATGTGGCCAGACTTTTTTGTGCAATTTAAATCGCCGCACAATTGGCCAAAATTCTGTCACAATGGGCACTAATAAGCGGCTGCATTTTCTGAAATACAATTGCCACAACATTTTCTGCGAAATTGTGACGGCTGGTAGGAAGGATCATTTGCTCATTATCCACATCACAAAGTTTTAAGTTATATTTGTTGCCTAAGAAAGAAAGTAACCATCACTGTGGAGTGTTACAAAGTAAGAGAGAGCATTTCTTTTTCAGTTCGACTGCAAGAAAAGCAATTAACAGATGCGGGTGGTGGGAAGGAGGTGCAAACATAGAGGAGGTATGTAAATTTATCTCTTATCCTTTGACGAGTAATATTGCTCACTGTTATAATAAATGATGTTGCAGTGATTTCTCGCTAATGTGTGGAAGTCAAGAGCTACCTCGTGATGCAAAAACGAAGGTCGTTTCAAGCGAGATCGGACTTGTCTCTGGTGATCGTCTAAGACTTGTCATCAGTGATAAACCGTATGTACATTTTTCGAAATATTTTTCATTTTTTAATATGCATTACACGCGTATCACGTTTAGTTGCTTTCATAAGATTTCATAATTTTTTATATCCCATTCGCTCATCCTTTCGGCAATGTTAGAATGATTTTTAATTTTAGATTAAAACCATGAATTTTAGGTTGATACCGTGGAGAATAATATGCTAAGGTGAGTAGACAATATAACTTTTACCTGTATGTCTCAGGCTAAATGAATAGGCAAGGTAGATCTTTTATGGTTTATTTCCTCGAGCAAAGAATCTTTGAATACAAATTCTTGCTCCGTTACAAATTACTGAATATACTCCCTTTCTAGGTTTAAGCCAAGAATTTCAATGCTTTCTAGTGGCACGCGTATTACGCTGATAAACATTGCATAATGTTCACGCGGATACCTTTTTAAGTAAGCGATAAAACCCGAAGAATAGGTCGAGGATAAAAGAGCTCTTCGTTGAGCTGAAGTCGTTTCTTCAACACAACCTCTTACCTCTTGAGCTTGAGCTGATCTTGAGCTTCTTCTTCGACAAATATGATGTCTTTGAATTCTTTGATTTAATGGGTAGATGCGTCGACGTCGTTAATGGCTGATATAGATGAATTATAAGCTATCACTTCTGCAACTCGCTTCCTTATTTCGCATTTCAGAGGGAAAAATGGAAAATTCATTTATACTGCAACACAGACACATTCTATGACTTTCGTGTTTTTTCTTTCCGTTGTCCTTATTCTTTTATAACTAACGATGAACAGTCTATAAATCAGCCCATTTGTTCAGTCGTCTTTTTGTGAACAACATTCTCAGCGTCGTAGGTGAGGCCATTTCCTCACCTGTGACGAGAAGAATATAATGTTTTCGTACTGACCCTTTTCAATATTGTTCTCCCGTAATGTCCGAGTAGCGTGCGGTATATATGCCCAAAACTTTGAATGCCATCGTGATGGTTGAAGATAAGAGATGATAGCTAAGGTCGATTGAGGAATATGAGGGAAGGAAGATGATTGTGGAACCACAATATGTTGAAATGAAACGCGAATTTATGAGATCAAATGAAAATTGTTTCAAAGCTGTGGCGGACAATTCTCCGAGAATTTCTCTTCCTAATGGGAAAGTACAAAGACCGCTTTCTACTTTGGATGCTGAAGTACCGATGAATGCGTTTCAGAATTTGGAAAAATTCCCTTCGATCATTCATTGGCTTTCGATGGTTTCTATAGGTCAACAGCTAAAAATTCCATGGATCATTCCCCACCCTTCCTTCCCCCCGCTCACCCGTTTCTGTGCTACATCCATTCATCGAAATTGTCCAGTTTAGTTGAAAAAACAAACTCAATGCACAACTGTAGAGATGAAGCATATAAATTATAGAAGATTGGAAGTTCGCGCTATGGTCTATGAGGTTGCATGAGGTTGTATTTTATAATATTTCGTTGAAATGCTTTCTTTTATGTCTTGAGAAAAGTTGACGAGGTTGTTTGCAGTTGATATCGTTGCAGCATAAAAGACACTTGATTTAATGGTGTTGCGCTGCGATCGAGAGATTTTAAACGGACCCTTCGAAGTTTTGTTGGGACTACTGGGCGATCCCCATCCCCCTCCCAGCCCTCCTCATCCTTGTAACATTCCACTCCTACTATCCTTCATTCTTTGTTGAAAAGGTCCTTAGCAAGACATCATTAGTCGCAATTACAGGCTTGAAGAGCGCGAGCGCATTACATTGAAAGCGACAGCCAAAGAAACCAAGGAAGGTAACGAAGTGTTATCATCTTCAACATCCGAACGCGTTTCAAATTCGTCTGAAATGCGGAACGACAACGAAAATGCGATCGTATCGTTGATCACCAATGAAATGAGCAAATGCGGTTTTTATGTAAGATTTTATTTTAACACAAATTAGTATTAAATATTCTTTAATATTGCTGTAAAATTAGAAAATATTGCTTGATGCATTATGAAAAATATACGTCCAACTACCCCCTCTCCGTTCCTTTTACAAGGGAAAAATTTCAATAATTTTTTATGCAATTCTTCGAAGCCTTTCATTTTTGCGTGGTCATATATTTTCATATGTATGCAAAAAAGTCGCTGGCGAGCATCGAGACGCAATTTGACGGCAAAACAACATCGCTTATTGGTTTCGATTTTGCAGTCGTCGACTTGTTTAACCATTTTCCTGTGTTGCTGAGAAGTAATAAACATGCAAAATAACGCTTTCATATATTGGTTGATCTGACCCCGTGCACAAACCTATAAAAGATCCCTTTTTTATTGTAATGAATGAGAAACCGATTGTTGTAAAATATATATAAGTTTATCCAAATTTTAACACCCAGAACTTCCTTTAAACTTAATAGGGTAAACGAACGTTGATATAAGAGGTTGAGATTTATATTTCATTATATTCTCCAGGTTTAGTCACTCTTGCCTAAGTAGACTCCAAGTTGAAACTAGGGAATAAGCAGGGAGATACAGTTGGTGGGTATGTCTTCGTGGTATATCGACTAGTCGATTGGCCATAACAGGGAACTCGTGATGAGGGGAAATGAATGCTGGTCGGTATTTCATTTCGGATGTGGAAGACACTGCATACGATTCACGATAGTTGAGGACTTATGGTTGAATATTAGATGTCATCTCTTATCGTTCATTGTGGTCGATATTTGTGTGTTCTGTTAGCAGTAAAGATTCGGGAGACTGTGATTGCTGTGATATGGGCGAATCGCACTCAATTTCAGTACATTTTTGTGAAAAATCTATTTCGGTATCACTTGTCCTTTCCATGCCCAATGATATATTGTGTTTTGTGTTGAGTGCCTTTTCATGATGAGCGCCTTCCGTTTCCAATATAATATCGTTTCGATCCACTGAAATAACCGCGCAGCCTTTCCGTATCATTACTATTTTTCAAGCAAGGTTGTGGCAGGAAGTGTTTTATTTATTTTTTTTTTTTTTTTGCGCAAAATCGTGGCGGGAACTGAGTCCTTTTTTTTGAGAGGGAGAGAGAAGATGCCGCATTTTATTCGAAGCTGCCTTCACAAGCATTACTTGAAACATTGGTTGAAAGCCTGGAAAAGTAAGAATCATGGAGCCTCATCTAGAGTGAGTGATTTGCACGACCTGCATCTGTGCTTTTCATACCCTCCTTGCTGTTTTTGAGAACGATCTCCTATGGCACTACGCATCACGTGCACATGGTCATCGGTTGAAGGGAGGAGGAGTGTTGCTGTGTTTGTATATTTTTTCTTGAAGTCCTTGTAAGTTGAGATTTGCCTTCTATCTTCTTTGCAATCGCATGGGGAAGATCCATGTTCACGCAGTTTATTTCTGATCTCCCTTACTTAATTTTTTTGTAACCCTTTAAAAGGCATATAACAAAGCGATTAAAGGCTTTGTCAAGATTTCACGCGAAATTTGCATATTATTTCAGATATCTGCTGAGAGATATGTTTTATGGATGTGATTTTAGTGCAAAAAGTTAGCGGAAGATGGGTCACGATTATTGTTTCGACACGCGGAGAGTGTTCTCGGTGCGGAAATTGATTTCCATCACTACGTTGATGCCCGTTCAAAATGCTCTCATATCACAGTGAGCATTGTGCATCCAGCAAAACGTCAATTCCTTCCACCTGTTGTACTCGATGAGGGTGCCGAGAATCTACGGCAAGTCGCTATCGAACATGTCGTATCGCCAATACGAATCGCCCTCCTCGGCCGTTTGTTTACATTTATATATTTTTTTTTAGTTGGCTGAGGGTGGCGGATATTCATTCTTCGCAGTTGTTGTTGAATGACAGTATATTATCATTCTTCACTTTGATCTGTCAGAATACGAGCTTGAACAACCAACGTGGAATGCGCACTGGATCCAACCGTATTACTTAGCCTGCCAATCTTCCCTTAGCCTACGGAGCACTTCCGTCTTCTTTCTAATAAATAATAAAAAATAAACAGTAGAAGTATTTGCAGATGAAAATGCATTTTTACGCTTACTCGGAAATGAGGCAATTGCCGAACGAATTATGAAGGAATTACCAGCGAAGAGTGTTCTTCGTTTGGAATGCACCTGTGTGCATGCAAATAAAGCATGCAATGCAAGCTTTAAGGATCGTCTATGGTTATTTCTTCTTCGCAGAGATTTCGGTGATGGTAATTTTTTTTGTGTATGTTTTTTGAGATAGTTTTGAATGAGTGCTGATGAATCTGAATCTTTTCTATTGTCAGTAACTTTTTGTTTTTATGTTTTTCTTGTTCTTTTGGTGAATATCTCGAAAATGTTTGATATTGCCGACGAAAGTATGGTTGATTTTTGTGCGACGGATGATATTTAAACGCACTTATAGGGAAGCGGTATTCAATTGAGTATGAAGTATGATCATTTCATGATACCTTTTAATCCCCTTTGTAAGTATTCAGCAAAGTGAACCCCTCTGATAGCGATAATTGACAGATATTAGGTAGAAAGTATAAATTTTGAGGAAAAAGCGTTGCATCAGTTCATTAATGTTGTGTCATATAAAGGGAGTGCTTGTCAATCACAGGAAATTGATGGATGAATGAATTCTTTGAGGGTATATAAGTCGTTATTCTCGGCTACCCTACTGGGGAAGTTCGTGCAGCAAGGCTGATTAGTGACTTTCGTTCACCTGGTTTACCCATGCACGTTTACTTGTATTTGCTTTATAATAAAGTTTTATATATAATGAAGTAGAGTTCGAATGCAATATTCTCAAGTTTTCTTTGCCTATAAATTTCATCAGCAGTTCAAGTTCAGCTATGCCAATATTTTTGTTTTCAGCGGCGACTCCTATGAGTAATGAATCGTCACGTGACGCATATCAGCGGCTATTTGTGGAGAGGGAAAAAGAGCGCCAACGAAGTCTCACTCGTGAACTCGAATTTCACTACCGTCATCCGATTTTACCTGATCCACCTCGCCATCCACAACCGATCCCACCATATATGCCATTCAGACCTGACCCGGACATTCCGGAAGGTCCATTTTATCCTCAACCAAGCAATCCATTCTATCCACCGGAGAACCCATTTCCAGGAGTGCCGAGGTTTGAACCACCGCGACCGAGGAATCCATTGGATCCGTTCAGCGGAAGTGAACTAATGCCAAGCAGACCAAGGCGTCCTGGTGGTCTTCCGAGGCAACTTCCTGATGGCCATTCGCCATTCAGTGATGGCTTCGGTGGAGCTGGATTCATATAAACTATTTTATAACGTAAACAAACTTGTATCTTCTCTCCTTTCTCATTTAGAGTGGAGGAGAATATGGATTCTTTGTTCGTTTGTTTTCATGAGCATATATATCGGAGAAAACGCTATTACCACCGCAATTATGAAAGAAAAAATCCTGGCTTTTGGTTATTCATTTCGTTCGAGTTCGAAGGACCAAGCCTCAGGCAATTTCATATTATTTCCGGTGTAATTTGTTGCATAAATGATTGTATCATACCTATATGTGTGTGAATATATATGTGACGGCTAGTTATTTATGAAGTGGATTGGCGCCGAATCGGTCGAGCTACCTACCCATTGCATCGCCGCACTAAGTAATTTCCCTTTAAATACAAACTTATATGCAAATTAAATTTAGTTTCTTGGAGTGCATTCAAAAGTCTCACGATTGTAATTATCTTCAATCCATATTAGCCGTTGGCATTTCTCATAGGTCAACATTGGCAAGAGAATAGATTCTTAATGGGGGGAAGTCACAGGTTGATATTATGTATCGCACAAAATAAATCATTCTAGAACTAATTTTATGAGAACGGACTTGAATTGACGACGATTTAAGGCATGTTTATTTTTTTGCATATCAAAGATGTGTTTAATTAATTCATATTAAAATTACCTTGAAGAATATATGCAAATTATTTTAAAGTGTTACAATTGTAATTCAACAGATATTTTCATATGTGATTGCGGTCGTTCTTCCTCTTTACATCACAAAGAATATTTTATAGATAGAAGCAGATTATCGGTTCTTTAATATTTCAATTCGGAAGTGATTTATTTGCTCCTATCGATTCGTTTGTGTAGAAATTATTATATATTCTTTAATGTTTATTAAAGTAAGTATCGTTCATATGAGTGATGCTTATCATTGTCATCTTTTCGCTTTTTTTTTCTCTCTTTGAATTTCTTAATCATCTAAGGCGTCCCTACTTCATTGAGATTTCATTTGAGGCTATTGTAAAGTTTAAAAAACACGAGAAATAATTTCTGCAAGAAAATGATTTACTAGTTTTTACTGTATATTTTTTGATAGATCAGGCATATTTCCTTTATTGTATTTTTATTTCATTTCAAAGTAATAGCGTCGATTGAATTTATTTTCACTAAAGACGTCCCTCTGAGAAAATATTCCATAAGCCGATTATGATCATTGTTTTTTTTTTTTTTGATAATTCGCGCGCTCCCATATAGGTATCGTTATGTTGGAAAAATCTCGGAGAAAATAATTTATCGTTTTATTAAAGAGGAAAATCCGAGAAAAATATATCTTCATCGAAAAAAATTGAACGTTGAAGGGAAACTATCAAACCGGTAGATTATGTTTCCTCATTCTATCGCTGTGATTGCTTAACTGATTTCATAGCACTCCACTTCTCAACGGGAATAATTCCCCATTCTATTATGGATGTATATTTCTTCTCAATGCAGGTGTCCATATCGTTCTAACGAAGAACGAAGCGGTGTGATTGGTCGTTACATGTTTGCTATTCTTTTTCGGCCTCTTCTGTACTGTTGGTGCGCATCTGAATGCTTGCAACATGTCTTCTTGAATGCACATTTGTCGTGATGATAGTCATCTGAAGGCATCCATCTTGTATGAGGTAAATAGCCCCTCGAAAGCTTACTTTCTAGGCTCGAATGAGTCGCTTTGTTGAAACAAGCTTTCTGAGTGATTTCAGTGATGAATTTAAAGTATACATAAATACTTACTCACTCCCTCGTTGGATGTTCTAGTTGTATGTTGAAGTTAAATTTTTCTAAAGCCGGATGTTTCATAATTGAATAAATAAATACGCTGTTTTTAATTTGTACTGGGAATCATCTCCTCTCGTTCCCCTCTCCCACTCCTTGCTCTGGGGGGAGGGGGAGGAAAGGACACGTCAAGGTTGGACCATGCAGAATGTGCCACCCGTTCCGTACCGTTTTTGCGTCTGTGCATGCAATTATGCAGAAGAGTCGAATTCAGTAATAAGAGACCATTTTATGTACCTGGTCTTCCATTACTGAAATGTTTCAATATGAAAGTGAAATAATACTTGATGCTTCCGTCTTCTAGAATTTCATCAAGGTGGGTGGTAGGTGGTTGTTCCACGTTTGCCCCGGACCGACAGGTCACGCCGGCAGTTAATCCGGTCATACATGACGGAGATGACCACCTTTGAAAAGGTGTTTTTTTCGCGAACTGCAACGATGTTCCTGTGTTCATGGTACCGTTGTTTTTTGCGACCGGATTAAGGGCCGGTGTGATTTCTGAATCCGGAACGAACGTGGAATAACTACCTGCCTTGTTCGCAAGTTACTGCGATCGATTAATGGCCGAACACGATAAATGCTGCAATTTTCTAACTGGACAGTAGTCGTCGGTCGATAAGCTGATGACATAGTGCTATGTCCCACTTCAACACTTAGGGTATCCGAATATTGTGTTTGATTAATATGTCAGTCATAATTTCCTTGTTGTCTTCTGGTTGATGCAAGAGAACTTCTTCAAAAGTTTCAATGCCCAAGCAAAGGATGAAAAATGAAAAATCAAAGATTCCTTCGAACGTTTTTATGTTTGGAAGGGAAAGGTACGAGGCGAGTGTCGGTGAGCCGCAAGTTACCTGGCAAGTTACCTGTACGAACTTAAGACAAGGAAATAGTATACCTTCTAAGTGAAGTTGTGCCCCTCTAAAGGGGTAACTCATTGAAAGGGAACCGCTAAAGCATTAAAAAGTACCATAAAGGTGTATACTGGAAGCGAAAACGGTACATAAGATGAAGTCAGCAGAACGAAATTGCACATCTCACTGTCGGCTGCTAGCTTTACATGCATTCGTTGCGCTGTTGTGATACAACTTCCGGTTGTTGGATAACGTTGTTTTTGTTTGTCTTATTGCAATAGTTTTCACATCCCTCCCCCTCCTCCATACTCCTTCCTCTCTTCCTCCCTCCCTTTGTTTCCTCCTTGTCTTTGTTTTTGTATACTGTGAACTGTATTCGCCTACCTAAGAGAATAAATTTGAGACAGCAGGTATATTTGCAAGTATATCAATAAAAATGACCAAATATAATAACATCGAAAGTGCTTTCTCGCTTTTCTTATCAAGGAAACGCTAATGAAGAATTTTTTTTAAAGATGAAGAAATTTTTTTAGGCAATTAAAAGCGGAATTGATCGAATGAAAAAAAAAATGATGAAAACGGTCGCTACTCTTATCTCAGGTCAAGCTTGCACTAGTGCATTTTATAAATCTCAGGTAATAAGCCATATGCCATAAATATAGGGTTGGATAAGTCTATGGAATAGGAGCTTATTTGGAATTCAACAATGAACTCATTTCTTAATGAATTTAATTCCCAGCAATTAATTCATTTCTTAATGAATTTAATTCCCAACAGTTAATTCATATCCTCGCTTCAATTTCATAGGAACTGTTTAGCGCAATTTCAAATCGTTCAGCAAATCTCAATGTTGCGATAGAAGAGAGAGAGGTGGATTGCTATAAAGGCAAATGCAAGCAGCAACCCGAATGACCAATGACTTTCTCAACTTCAGCACAAAATAAAATATAAAAAGGAAAATTTCATCTCATCTCATCGTTCATATGCAGATTGTATAATGAATATTTTTATATACTTTTACAAAATACCTTTAAAAAAAATTACAAAAGAAGTTTTTCAAGTATTCAAATCTAGCAAGAAAATTGCATACGTTTAACACCTGTCGGGAAATTCAACGTTTTTTTTTTTTGCATACCTGTCCGAATTTTAATTAAATCCAATCTAAACGTTCACATCCGATTGAATCATAGAAAAAAAAACTGATCTTTTCGAAAAGATATTGTCGATCGATTCACAACTCTCACCGCCTATTACAAATAACAACTTTTAATAAAAATATTCATTTGCTTTAAGAAGTTATGAAAGTGTTAAGCCTAAGAAACAATTAATTTTGTCAATTGAGGAAATTAGACGAAAATTTGAAAAATTTCTCACACCGAAATATTTAACGATTTATAGGCGAATTTTATTGTGCTTCAAAATAGATGCAATTTTATATCTCAGTAGGCAATTCAGCACAAAAAGAACGAATGAATTCTATAACGATATGATTCAGTTGAAGAGTATGGCCGATGATTCTTTCGTTGTTGAGATTTTTCTCTCTTCACCAATGTTTCTTTATATTTTCGCATAGTTATGCTTTCATAAATGCCTTTCAATGAAATTACTAAGTAAACATTTTTTTTTTGTTTGTGATTTTATTTATTTTCCTGGATACGAGGAGAAAACGTTCTTCAAATATCGATAAATAAGCGCCGTTTTGAATTATTTGAAACGTTGAATGAGGCGTTTTATCGAGAAAATCAATGCATCAATTTTATCGAATAATTTTGGTGAAATTTCTCGTTTTTCTTTTTTTTTTTTTTTTTTTGGTTTTGCATTAAATATTTCTAGGTAAGCTTTTATTGTCCGATCGATAGAGCATATCCAATTTGTACGTTTGAACTTTACGTCTTGAGAAGTACAATGTTGAGGTCACTTCTATCGAACGCACAGCTTCAACTTAGAGCCTAGAAAAGCCACAGTAATGAAATTTTCCGGTAAAGTCTATATTATTAGCCCTACTTCTCCATCCGCCCACCTGTGAGATTGTTGAATGTGAGCTTTGAAATCTATGTGGAATATGCACGTAGCAATATGGCCAAATAGAGAAAGTTGTGCTGCTAATTTGGCTGAATCTGATGTTTTTCGACGTCCGTTCGCTCATTTTGACCATTTGAATGCACCCATTTCCATGCCAATTTTTCACTCTCTCTCATCTGAGTCTAGTAGAAACTGAAATAATCAATTCGTGAATTTGTTTTTTTTTTTTCATGCGTTGAAAGGTGAATGTTATTTTTTAGCCTTGAATAGAGGACTAATTGATGGGGAGGGGGGGGGGGGGGGGAATGTCCTCTAGGAGAATATTAAATCCTCTTTGAGCCATAAGAAAATCCATCTTTTTTTGCAATTTGGAAAATTGTAACTTAGTAATAAGGAGAGCATTTTCTTGAGCAGCTGTTAGTGTTCGGTCGGTGGAACATATTCGATTGTATCTCATCTGATAGGTTTATGATGTGGTCGTGGGATTTTACAGGTTGCGAGGACATTATCAGAAAATTGTTGTCGTTTTTCTTTTCCTGGAATTTTCCAACCACCGAACATTACGATACAACGAACATTCCAATTTGTCAAAATTTACTGAGAGAATTTCAACTGTGGAATATCGGTCCCAGCGGTACGAACTATGCGAGAGGAAAACCAACCGTGATTGCTCGGCTGTTGTGCCTCGAAACTCGAGCAGTCGAAGATTACGGAAAGCTCGAATATTTCAAGCTGTTTCACTCTTGAATCAGGGAGTATTATTCAACCCCTATCCAGATTGTGCACCCTTTGCGAGATGGTTTCTGATCGGTGTGGATTCGGCTCAGAGAGGCGAACCATATACCAAGATAAAGATGAAAAAGCTCCCCGGCTACAAAGTTCCGGTATATCCGGCTATTCCATAACGTTCGTTTGCTCTCAGGGTAAGTGAGCAACAAATGTCGTCTCGAGAGGCGTGCAAATTTACGAACTTTGCGGAGTATTCGTGAGGTTCGAACAACGCTCCTCTTGAGCACACACAATTAATTGCATTCTAATTTAGATAGTGGTCTTTGCAAAACAAGGTGACACTATTTGCGACTGTACTTACAGGTAGAAATGCAGTAATTGAAATGAACGGAAGTTCGATGACCGAACGTCGGTGTTAGAGCGGTCGAGCAATAAAGGTCGCAGTTTTTATTGACCACACCGGGAATAATCTTCTTTTTTTTTGTTTTTAAATACGGTTACCTGGTGAAATAGATGAGGTGAGCAGGAGGATTGCGTATTTTTTGGTCAAGCGTGTTTGATTGGAGCTTGCAACTGTTTGCTCTAGACGTGCTAATGAGTCAAAAGAAACGTAAATGATGCTGAAGTGAAGTCTCACTAATGTTTGCGTCCATGTGGTATTTAACGGATCGGCACAAACCCTAACAAGCCTTCATTTGTATATTTAATTAGCATTTATTCTATCGGTTCCACAACCATTTTTCAAGCCAAACAGGTGAACGAAGGTAAATGACTAAATTTTGGACAATTTCCAAAGAAGAGGATTCGTCATTCTCTAATGCTTCCGGTTTTCTTCATAAACTTATTTATTATCCTTTTTTTTTTGCATTTCTAGTTGTCTACCTCACTCAATTGTTGAATCTCGTCAGTCGCTCACCTGTACAGGTTAATTTCCGCTTCTTATTATGTCATCAATGTTTACCGACTGCTTAAGTGCCCTTTTTTTTTCTCAAAAATTTCGTTCTGCTTGAAAATGAGTCGACGATTGAGCAAATGTTTTGTTGCAAGTAGCCTTTTTGCTTTATAGTTTCTGCATTATATAATTGCAAACGAAAGTTTATAGTTTATAGTTTGGGCGTTGCAAAATGAAAAAATTGCTGCCGAGAAGCTGCACTAAAATCGATTCAGCACGCACTCTTCACATCCAGAAATTCCACATGTTTTGCACATTTCTGTGTTCGTTTATTGCATTGCGTATCGTATTGATTTTGATGCTAACATCAACTAAGTATATATAATAAATGTTGCATCGAAGATGAGTCTGACAGCCTTCAAACCTCAGAGGTGTTGTATAGCTTTTGAAGTATCTAAGGTCAGGACTGAGGCGGCATGAGCTCGAGGTGGGCGGGGTGACGAGGTTGTGGAGAGAAATATCCTCGGCACTCACCCGCACAACAACTTTAGCATATTTCAGTTTAGGTTCCATGATGAGAGCCGCTTTTCAGGTTCTCGATGAAATCCTGTTTTATGATGAAGAAACCTGCTGAGACGAATTAAACCTGTTAAATTGCGAATGCGAAATTAGGGTTAATTTTTTATCTCATTGTCATCAAAGGATTTTAGCTCGTTGAAATTCGGCAATGTCTTCGATAAGCTTATTGAAAAGTTCGTTTAACTATGTGTTGTTTTTATTCGTTTAATAGGCTTATTGGATAAAATTGAACGCTAAGTTTATTTGCATAATAAGCTTGCCAACAAACTTGAATAATGAGCTTATTTAATAGCCTTGAATATCATGCTTATTTAATGAACTTGAATAGTAAGCTTATTTGTTCAATGAGTCGAGAATTGCATCAAACTAGATACCCCATTTCTTTGCAATTCAGCAATGCATCGATATTTGAAAGCCTCCGATAGTTGTGGACGCGTTACAAAGTTCCTTTAGTGTTTGATATCAATATTGAATAGGTTTACCTTGAAGTTTACCTGCACACGTCACATCTTCTTTATTTAATTTTGTTTTATTTCGCATCATTGTGAGGTATTGATCAACTTCACGCATAAAACTCTTATTGCTGAATAAATTTTCAAGCGAATTTTGATACTCTATTTTGCATCGAGTTTATTACTATAGTTGGAAGAAATGAAATAATTAGAACTGTTTGAGAATCTAAAATGGCAATTGTAATTTCCTCTTATTTCACCTATAATTCATTGATTTTATTACCCGGTAAGGTGTACCTAAATGTTTTGTGATATTTCGTTATCATTGATTTGCATTCTCAAGTTTTGCTTATCACGGGGGGGGGGGGGGACAAAGAGGTATATGAAGTATTTCTGCTCTAATGAGAGGAATAAGTTTTTTTTTTTCAAGTTAAAAGAACTACTTTTCATTGTTTGTTGAAACAAGTCTCGAGTTGTATTTGATATTGTAATTTAGAAGCAGTAAATATTGTTTTGGTAACTTTATTTTGCAGCGTATTTTTCTACAACGGAAGAAATATTTCAAGCAAAAAAAAAAGAACGTTTATATGAGGAAGAAATTATTTTAAGAAAATGAAAAATTTTTCGTCTTTTTTTTTTTAATGAAAACGCATTATTTGCTATTTCAATGGCGATCATCGAATTAAATTAATTCAATGTTTCATTACGTTGGCGATTTTTTTTTTCGTTGTTGAGTATTTTCATGAGAAATTATGAAGAAATTGGTTGGTTGTGTTGGTGAAACATGGTGTTTTTTTTCTTTTTAATAGACAGGCTCGTGTTATTGTTGTTGTTTTTTAAAATTGGTAAGCAATAGCAGAAGAAAAGTTCAGTTGCATAATGCGAATTACTCATTGTTGAATATGTTTATAGACGATGCGATTTTGTATATTTGCCGAAATTTTTGATAATTTGATAATTGATAATCTTCTGAAATTTTGATAATCTGATTGCGATCATAACGAATTGTTATGAGACAATTTGAGATACAATCAACTTAGCTGCGCAATATTGTTTCATTTTCGCATATATATTAGATGGTTAGGATGAAATAAAATGCGAATAAATAAACTAATATAGAAATTGTTTTCTTTCTTCATAAAGAAACCCGACCAGCAAGTATTGGAGAAAATAACTATTACTACAAGATCGATAAATAAAGTTGAAGGATATAATGGAGGATAGAGGATGTTTGAGAAGGAAGATATAGGTATTACTGTTTTTAAAAAAATCACTAAAATCCATACTATTAAAGACATCCGATAGGGAGGCATTAAACAAATTGAAATTTTTTCACGCGTTGCATAGCATTTGAATGAGTTATGATTGTAAGTTGCATTTCTCGAACGGTCAAATAAATTCGGCCTATTCGCTTAGATTTAATGAGCTAAAACGAACATCATGAATTTTAGTTTTTTTTTTCATCGGAATTCGTAAATTAATTGTATGGCCATAAGTTTTATCGATGGGGGGGGTGGGGGGAGGGTGGCAAAAACAGAAAATTTTCCATGGAAAGCGCCAAGTTCAAACTTTAATTTCGAATATTGAACAGTAAAGGTTTCAATAAAGATTTAAACTTTATCAATAAACGGAAAATATATTTATAACTGGAAATTAATGCCGGATTAAGACATTTTCCGTGTTAAGTTTATTATGATCCATGAAGAAGAGAACTCTTTTCTTTTTTTTCTAAGTATTAAATGATTTTTTAACGAGCAAAAATATTGTTTGTCTCTTTTCGAAGATATTTGTGGCTAATAAAAGATGTTATCGCAATCATAGTTTTAGATCATCGATATTCGCTATAGTATTCGATGGATTTTTCAATGTTTTCGTAGAATTCGTGTTATTTTTTGATTTTATTCCTTTCGATGAGTAATTCTATTTATAATCTTTTTTTTTTCTCACTGCCTAATCGAATGATTTTATTGAAGACAATATATATATATATATATATATATATATATATATATATATATATATATATATATATATATATATATATATATATATATATATATATATATATATAGAGAGAGAGAGAGAGAGAGAGAGAGAAAGCAAAGAACTCCTAGAAACTAATGCTTCTTACGTGAATGCATAAAGAGTTGTTCACGAATAGATATAGACGATCGTAGCTGATGACGATCTCATTCGATCTTCTCGTTGATTGACTTTCTCAAGAAACTTTGAAGTTGGGGTGATTCATTGTCGACCAAAATAAAATGCATGGTTGCAGTTTACTTGGGATGAGGGAGAGATGGGAGAGAGAGAGATAGGAGCCGCTTGATAAGTAATTCCGAGGTCGTGAATTTCTGCATACGATCCATTGTCTAGAAGAGGCAGGTTTTGTTCGATCTTGGGTAAGAAAGTCCTAGGGTACAGCCATACTCTAGAGTACTTTATGTGCGTTTCATTATGTGAAAGAGGAAGTCTTTCTTGAATTTCACCCTTCAAAGATTAAGAAAGGTATCTGAAGGGAAGGGGATTATAGTTCCTTCCTAAGGGGGCCGAAATTTTACGGCAAGCTTTCGTCTGTGCGTCTATGCATCTATATACCTATTCGATAGTTTTATATGCGCAGCCACATGAGTTAGAGTTGCAAAGCTTGGCGGATATATTACAGTTCATGCATTCATCCTTTTATTTTGATAATTCGATTTCGAAAAGCGTTATAATCATTTAAATACAGCAAAAATTTGCATATACCTGTATACCTTGTATCGACGAGTCTTTCACACTTCTACTACTAGTTGGTTCACAAAAAGTGGAATTTTCATGAGGTCAGTTAGATTATGAAGGAATTATTCTACATTCTTCTTATTTGTTGCTAATTTATTGTTCGATTCAATAGGTAGAAGTCAAAGAAAAGCGAATTGTTTCTTGCTCACTCAAGAGAATAAACTCGTCAAGCATTGGAGCAATGGCTTTTCTATGGAGAAAAAAATTATTTGCCGGAGATAATTCCTTGCAAAATCCACATGCATCACCCTTCTTCCCTGTCGTCGCTTTTTTTTTGTTATGGGAAGCTCCAGCCTTATACGTAATTGAAGATTTTAAACAAGACAGTCAGTGCTATGAAGTATGCGGACAATCCATCAAGTCAGGGCGCTCCTCATCCACAAGTTGAATTTACCCCCTCAAGCATAAGGTTCCTCTTCCAATCCACACCTCTTTTTGCGAAAATACAGGAATTGAGGGCAAAGTTGCCCATTCCCACGTTGATTGTCGACTCACACGAAAAATGACAGGACAGTCCCACTGTACTGTGCATCTTTACGCGAAAGGGTCGTCATTTTATTTGGAAGTTGCTTACGTAACGTTCAACTATGTCTATTTCGTTGCATACTGCGAACGAGTTTTACTAATATGGAATAAAAAACAAGGCGCATTTGTCAAGCGCTACGTAAACATCTTATGCCATACACCATACACCTGATTTATTTACTTCTGAAGTTAATTGTAAATGTATCTAGTGTTTGATTCTAATGTTGTTACGTGTTGAGCAAAGATGAATTTGACATGAAGTTCGCTAATCACAGTGCATTTTTCTTGTGTGAACATAGGAAGAAGAGAATAAAATGGAAAGTATGACCTGTTCTACAATTATCTCCGAGTACTTTTGATTCGAAAAATATTCACATAATAAGAGGTATTCAAGTATTTGTGTGTATGGGCGTTTTTTTTTTCCACACAAAAAGCTCTAAGAAATATTTGAAAATGTTCACCTTTCTTCGACAGGTAATAGACGAGATGTCATTTGTACTCTATGAAGGTGATCAGTTTAGGTGGCATTCTACCTTCACATGATTCCTTCAAAGAATTGACGGTTTTTATTGATAGGCAAGACAATAACCTTAAACATCAAAGTGCATCTCATGAACAAAGTAATTTAGTTTGAATTATTAGGCAACCGAGATGATAGCAATTAATCCGTGACAAATTTTTTTTTTTGTTAATTCTAAAGTATTTTTAATGAAACTATTCAAATATTTGGGAAGTTCTTTCCTGTGGGTCAGATTCAAATATTTGGGAAGTTCCTTCCTGTGAGTCAGATCCTGGCTCGAGGTTTTATGAATATGCGCTATTAGCTTAAATTAGCATAGAGTATTTTTACAAATAGCATTATGCTTTGTGCAATGTCATGTTTCTAAAGGTTTTTTTTTCGGCGATAAATTAAACTTTATTCGACGATTTTCATTTTTTTTTTAATACGGAAATAGCGATCAATGGCGAGCGAAAGATTTGCGCGAAGTGTTTTGTTTCTTTTTTAGTAAAAATTCCGCCGGAAATTATCATAGAATGAAAGAACTATTGAAGGATGAGATGCTAAAGAAGCGTTGACTTTACTCGTCTCAGCAACGATAAATTGCCGCTCGTTGCAAAGCAACTAAGTCCTTGCCATCTCAGCGAGTTGAAATGACGGTAGTATTGAAAAAGTTTGCGATGATGTCAGTGAAGATTTAATCGAATTGAAGAGTTTTTTTTTTAATATAACACGCATTATAAATAGAGTTAGTTCATGCGAGGGCATTTAAATAGAAGATTTGATGCTTAAACCAATTTGTTAAGCGACCTATTTCCGGAAAAGCAATGAGACGAATGCATAAAAATTTATCGCAGTCTAGAGAGAAACTAACTAATCACTCTATTATTTTAGTAGATCTATGAGCCGATACGATTTTCATCGATAGTTTTGGCAATTTTTTGCAACATTTTCATCAATTTTTCTCGTTGAATAATGATTGGTGCTCATCAAGTGACAGCTGCGTTATTCGCTTGATGAACCATCATCATGCTCAAAAGAACGGAATAGTCTATTTCAATCTGTGAAATCTCTAATCAAAAGAAAAAATATTGGGAGGATATTTTGACTTGGAATCCTCATCGATTTACGATTTGATGAAAATACATCTCTAAAACATTCTGATGGTTACCGACAGATTCCATGTTTTTTTTTTTTGTGAAAGGAAAAACGACATGACGGAAACTCAATTTTTCTTAATTAGATCACCTGTCTCGAGGATAGAAAAAAACACAAAAAAGAAGAATATATGAGGTCGGCTGAAAAACAAAAGACTAAAAAGTTGATAGTACTGGTTGGAAAAGTTGGTAACACTCTAATGTCATGACAAAATAATCAACGAAGGCTTTATCCGTACAAGAAACACGCTTATATTGAGATGGAAGCGATCATTTCTACGCGACTTTCTTGATGAAGCAGGTCTTTCATCTCCGCCGATACCATTCTAGGAGGTATATAATTCATTCGGTTCCATAAATCGAATGTAGAAATCCAGAGAAATGAACATACGATCCGATATTATTATGAAGGGTTTGCTATTGCTTTTATCAAAATGATCAAGCAGGTGATTATGTGTATCATCAGTGATGAACATGGAACACTATATAACTCCTCTCATTTCTTGATAATATTGTGCATTTTATTCGATTGATCATATTATATACCTTGAAGGAGTTAAGTATGCCTTGAAATAGCGAATGAACGTTGAAATGGATCGGTTTTAGTTGTATATTCCATAATATTTCAGTGACGCTGGAAGAAGATACTAGTGAGGCCATTGTAGTGTTGCATTTGTTTATTGCTTTTGCAAGTTTGCAAGCAAGTTGTATATTTTTAAGTAGTAACGAATATAAAAAATACTCAATACTTATATTATATCCGTAAAAGCAGTGGAAAGAAGAAGAACAGTGCGCAATAGCGGAATAGAAACATTATATGAAGACACAATTGAAAGAAATAAAAAAACGAGAGGTGAAAACGTCTAAAAAATCAATGAGCATTGCATTATCGAGTAGGAAGATGAAGTGAACTGTGAGATGTTAGTCGCTAAATGATACCAGCTGATAGTGCATTCCACAATGATGATATAAAAAGAATGCAACACCTTATTGATGCAGGTAGTATAAGAAACCCATAAGGGATACCTGTCACCTGTGAGTCTTTATGAAACTTTGAGAAATCGCTCTCATGTCACCATCAATCAGCGGAGTAAATAGCTTTTCAACAAATAATAAAAGAAATTATAAACAACACATTCTCAAATAACAGATCGAAATTCAATGATTAGCTCTTCCTATACGTACTGAATAATATAACATATGAAGCAAACTTGTCTAGTGAGAGATCTCTCTATATATTCAAATTTATATTGTCATATACTTTCTATGATTGCATTGTTTCGCTCATTACTTCATTTAAATACCATAAGTTCCGATTGATATCATATCAAAGAAATTATAGTCGTTTAAAAATGTTGCAATATTATCTCTTTTTTTCAGTTATTGTGATCAATGGAAATAATCAGATTAGAGAATAGCATAAGGATCTGATCTGAGATCTGATGACTAATGATGCTTAAAAATTAGTGAAATATTTGGTGAATTTTTATTAGGAGTTAATAAGCAATTTTTCTTCAATAAGTTCAAAATGAAGAGAGAATGTTGAAGAGGGGGAACAAAATTTGCATAAATTATTCCTTTCTTGAATTATTACTATTTATAGTATTTTTTTTTTTAAATAGCTTTAATCTAATCGTTGTTGAGGCCGTTGAATTTCTTTCAAAAAAAAAAAAAAACTCTATCATCGTCTATCGTCTATTTCCGATCTTTGCGATCTCTTTTATCGTCTAATCGCAAAGTGATGAAATATTTTCACTAGATATTTGATCCCTATGAAATGGTTTCGACGTCTCGCTAAGACGAGAATAAATCGCACAAAATCGGCGGCTGTCAGCAATTTGCCAGTGGACGACTGGCAGTGATCGTGAGCACGGTTGGCAACGACGTTTCGTTTGGCAATATTTTAATGGGAATAGTTTAACTGCGATATGTTGAAATTTTGCTTATGGTGTGTTGTTTTACTTTACTTTATTTTACTATAATAGGCTAATAAATAAATAAATAAATATAGAGTTCAACTATGGGGGGTTTTTTTTCATTTAGTTGCAGTTATAAGTTATTGAAGACGATAAGAGCCCCAAAAAGTTCGATATATTACAAGAAGCGTCAATTGATTGGCCTCATTTGATGTGACATGTCGGTGTATTGTTGGCGTATACTTTACAGCAAAGTCTATTTGTGAGCCTTTTTGTTGCGTCAATTTTGAGACATTCTGCATTAGACATTTCATGTAGACACTTGCAAGAGAATTGAGGAGAATTCCGTTGAATATGTTTGTAAAACCACATATATCGATGATATAATATACATAAGATTACCTGTATTGATGATATAATTTACATGAGGCTGCCGCTGTTGACGATAAGATCATCCCTGTGATCACCTGTGTGATTTTTTTGTAAGTCATATGCACTCTTGCCCAGAAACTCTTTATTATTATTACGATGTATCTTATCTTCGGTTTTTTTATTTCATATCTTTCCAAATTTTTTTGTTGATTAATCTTTTGCCTAGAAGTAGCGTTCTTTTGGAGATCACATAGGAAGTAGTAGTATCAAACAGATATTTATAAATTGACTTCGACTTTCCTTGTTGATTGGAAAAAATAGACTTTATTAGAAACTTGTGGATGTAGAACTTTCAAAAATCTTCTCATTCGACGCACCTATACTAATGAACCTTAGAAGTTTTTTTTTTCCATCATTTGCTCGGATTTATGCTGTATTAGATTTGTAATTATATGAAGTGGGAAGAAAAAAAGTAAGCAAATATACAGTTGCGGGGTTAAATTCTTATAAATGAAAGATATAATAGACGAGTAAATAATAGGAAATATTTCTTGCAATCTCATTGATATATTCGATCAGATCGATTGTGAAAATTGTTGAAAAATGATCGCATAAAAAAATTGAACGATGCGTTTTTTTCTCAAGTGAAATAGACCTTCTAGAAAATCCTCACATGGAAAATTGCGTTAAAAAATTTTCTTTCTTTTCAGATGATTTTTTTTTTTGCATGTTATATACACCTTTGCTTTTTCAACGATCAAAAGAGTTACAATGTTGAGATTTATGATGCGTAATTCATATATAAAGACAATAATTTAGATATGATTTCGCATTAATTAATCATCTCCTCTATGAGCTAGCTAATAATTATAATTAAAGATACCTTAGAACTCAGTCTAATATGTTTGCCAATTTATCTTCAGCAAGCGTATTATGTCATTGTCTAGTCTGTGCAGGTGTTGTGTCTGTGTTTGTGCGTTTTGTTTATCTTTGTCTGGTTGGTTTTCATTTGTCAATCGTTGAAATTAGAGCTCCAAAATTTGATGGATTTAATGTATGTATATAATGAGACGACTGACTCCATCCTAATACATGGTCAGCTTATTTGATTCCAAAAGAATTACGGACATTCAAAGGTGATAAAATGTTTACATAAAATTTGCTCTATCCCGAATCAGCGAAAAATAAAGCTTTTGTGAAAGATTTATGAGGTGAGGAATGGTGAAGAGAAAGGGGGGGGGGGGGGGGGGAGGTGAATGAGATCGACAAAATTATAAACGCTTTCTCTACGTTGTACTTATTCTTATTTGCATATATGAGTGAAATGCTAAAGCGCTACTATTACCGTGATTTCTCTATGAGGCTCCCCCTCCCTTCCCCCCCCCCCCCCCCCCCCATCCAGGTAAGGGAAGATGAAATTAGAATTTGAGTGGAAAAATTTCACAAGTGATTGATAGAGTATACGAGGTTACTTTGATAGGAGTAATTGCAATAAATTTATCTCATACTAATGTCTTTATTGCAAATTGCATTGCATTTTCTTTTTCTTTTCTTTTTTTTTGCATAAGTGACGAAATTTTATGCAGAAATTCACTCTGCAAGTTTTGTGAAATATTCGATTGTTTCCTTATCTGTTTCCAACACAATGGATAATCATGTCGGAAAAAAAAATTAACCTTGACATCGAGATAAATATTTACCTAATTTTATTACCTTCATTGCATGAATAAGGCTGGCACAAGCGCTCATAAACAGGTAGACATCACAACGTATTTGAAAAAAAAATCTCATCATATTTGCAGAAATTCATAAAAACTCAACAAAATAAACAACGTTTATGTATCGTTATCTAATGAAACGTACATGTGACTGAAAAGAAAGAGGCATGATGCAGTCTACGGATCACAGTTCATTGAGTGCATTACATTGGTCGTGGTGGGAGGCGGGTCGACTATTTTACTATCTGATGGTGCACAATGTGCGACGTTTCGTTTTTACGTGCTTCTTGTACGCCTTTATAATGCTGTGTATTTCCTTTCAAAGTATCATTCGCTATGAGTTGTTCGTTTGCTTCGACTCCTTTTATTTGTAGTTCATTGTGGTGATTAATTACAACGTCCATATGGCTATTGCTGGCTAATTGAGATATTCTTTGATCTATTTAATGCACATTTATTATGTTTAGCCATTAATGAAATCAGAGGTTATCTGTTAATAAAAGATTGACTAGATTAGTTTATACTTATATTCACTGTAATTATAATAAACAAATATGAGCCTAGAACTTGATTAGTCCATCCATGTTCCCTTGGTGTAATAAGTATTACGGAGGTTCTATAGCATATTTCGATCGGTTTTTTTTTTAAAATATGAACCGTTCGTCTTCAGTAAAGCTGTTCATATTTTGCATCGAAAGCTTATAAGATCCTCTACGCATCATATCATCGTTCTTTCTTTCTTCTTCTTTTTCGGCAATTCTTCTCAACTCTTTCAATCTCTCGTTTAAATTCATTGCTGTCGAATGCTTCGAAAAACAAAGTCCTTCCATGAAAAATGGAATGACTCTATTGTTTCATTTTAGTTGGCATATTTTGCAATAGTTGGCATTCTTATTCCTTATCACTAGTATCCTTAGGTCCCTTTTCGACGAGGAAATTATATCATTATCCTCATATACAATCCCATCCGTGCACCTGGGAAGGTGCGCTTTGGGCGTCAGGTAGTTAATTAAACGAATATTGTACTTCAAACGATCGAAACGATTTCATTACTGAAAAACTCGATTTGTTTAGTATATTGCTACCCAGACTACACTATATTAAAAAATGTTTGAACGATCCATTGGACGCCTCTAGGGATGTTTCTTTCTTGGCAACACCTTTAATTATATGAATTAAGCTTGTTGATGCAGCATGATACCAGCCGTAGAAATCAGAGAACACATTTGGCTTTATCATTCACTGCTATATGGGCGTTTTTTTTACGGGAACTCTTAGATGACAACATAGGTAGAGTTATCGTTATATATTTCCATCTAATTCGTCTTTCTTTTTATTACTCTCAAATCGAGCCGATTCTCTCAATTAAATGATATATTATCTCATTTATTCGATTTTTCTCTCATATTATTGCATTTATATTTTCCACTCTCTATTCTTTTCACTCTTTGCTTTTTCTTTTTTTTCCCAAGAACTCTCTCTTCTAGAATAGTAGGAAACATCTCGGGGAAAAATTATTTATAAAGAATTCCATGCAAATGCTTTTTTAACCCGTAGAGTAATTGAAGTTTTCATATAGGTTGCGTAATTAGCTTTTACCAGTTAACGAGCCGTATTGGTTGGCCGATGATTGGTCATATCTATTCCATATCTTCTCTTGATCGCATTTTTCATTCTAAATTGTCGTCGAAAATAACATCAAGTAATATTGATTTTTAAAGCGGTTACTTCCTTTAATCACATAATGTAACCTATAACAACGTTTCGATAGTCGAAAGTTGAGATTTTCATTGCAATAGCGTTGCATTGATCTTGCAATGAGTTGATCTCTTGTAATTAATCTCACAGGAAATATTTTTTTATAAATATATAGCTTGCAAAAATTTATTAATAATTAGAATTTGTTGGAAGATAAATCAATAACACAAAATTTATTGATTTGCAAGTGATATTAGGGAAATGAATTTTGTTAAGGATGTTGGAAGTTCCTCGTTCAAGAGGTTGCTCTCTGCTAAAAGGTGATCCGTTGCAAGACGAGATTGCATTACTTTCCTCATGCGCGTATTTTGTTGCATTGCATTGACTAATTTATGTGTGCAACGCCATTGCTTAAAGGACAATTGGGTTCAATAAGAGGACGGGTGCTTCTTGCACGTCAATGGATTGTAGCAACCAGCCGTCTACTTCACCGTCTATTCAACTCGACACCGAAGTCGTCATTATTGGTTAGTTCAACGCTTCTCATATTATCTCCATTCATTTGCATATATATTTCATTCCTACAGCATCTTAGTTGCTCGGATAGGTGTATCGACAGTATTTGATTGTGAGCACAACACACTGGCTGTTTGAACAAAAAACAACATACCGAAAACCGAAATAATGTGGAGCAAGGGAACATCCTAGGCCGATCGGTTAACACCACAACCCAGACCCATTAATTAAAGTCGCGGCCTAAACCGATCAGTTATAATTGCAACCCAGGCTGATTAATTAAGGCCACAAGGCAGACCGACAAGTTGGAAACACTTTTCAGTTTTAGGTATCCTGACATCTGGATCATTATGTCTGTAGCAGCGTAAAATTGCAGTCCATAACGATCAGTTAAAACCGTCTATACCGCTAGCTAGAACGGTACAGCAAATAAACCATTTTATATAATGCTGCAGGGAGAACGGTGCATGTGGGTATGACTCGGTAAATGCAACGTAGTGATCTCAGAAGAATTTTGTGCTGTTAGAACTTTCGAGAACGATCACAGAGTGGGCACACGTTCGGCAGAGCATGTGCTGCATTTTTATAGCACAATTTTTATTGAAGAAAGGTTACATTTTATTAGCAATTCTAAGATGAGGTTAACTGAAAACCGTGTTTGCCTATTCAAGCATTAGCCATATATGAAGTTACCAATTCTTGAGGCGTAAAAGGCAACAATTTTTAGTCGTGAGGCTTTTCGAAATATTATCACAGCATGAAATTGAAAGTCATGGTGTTGTTGTTCAAATTCATTATCGCCATCAATGAGTACAGCCCATAATTTGCCATTAGAGCTTCTTTATTGTTTCTATGGAAACGCTGTTAAAATGATATACTATTTGTTATCTTTATTAGTTGTTGATAGGTTTGCCATGAGAAATTGGGTCGGATCCTCTTATCGTTCTTCTCCAATTCTCTCCTCATATCCCTCATTCCCCTTACAATTCCACCGCGTCCACTTCATTGAAACAAATTCATTCATGTTCAAGTATTACTTACAAGAAACGTTTAATGTTTAAATACGAAATAAATTGAGTAAAAGAAACTATTCTATGCGTGAAAAATATTTTTTTCTTTATCGATTTACTTTTCTCATTTTATCGGAATATTTTTGCATCATTGAGGAAAAAATATTGAAAAAAAAACATAGAATAAAGTTAAAGCTAGATAGATTTCTTTCTTTAAGATCTGTCTGCTTTCGTTTTTTTTTCTTTTGCAAAGTGCAGCATTGATGTTTTTTCGTGGGCAGTAGCGTTGAAAAATAGTTTGCTTTCCACTCTTACAGGCCATTTATAAGTTGAACTCTTCGCCGATCGTCATGTTTGTTCATTTACTTTCAATGTTCTTCAATCAATACGTAAATTGCACAAATGGCGACATTCGAGTATTTGTGTAAAGAAGAAGGGAACGCAGTTGCACTTTATCAATAAACCTTGCTCTCTTGATGAAAAAAAGTGCACACTGTGCTAGCAATGATTTTAAAGATCTCTTCAAATGCACTTCTTCGTTGTAGTTATGTAGTTAGTAGTTTGTAGGATCACACACACACACTTGTAGTTTTGTAATTTGTAAAAATATTTGAAAAAAATATATAAAAATATAAAATTCAAATAAAGGGAATCATCAGAGAGAGAGAGAGAAAAAAAATCAATACTCGCCTTAAACTGTGCAAGTGCACAGAATGCGTGAATAATTTCAGCATGCAATCATCGTCTAATTGCATCTGCGAATGTTGCCCTTTAGGCAAAACGTGAAGCATAAAAGATGCTTTCCAGAAATTGACAGCTGACTGCCGAAGTTTTAAACGGAAAGATATAGGTGAATATAACTTTTGCTACTGAATGATTTTGGCTTGAGCATTCACCAACAAGATGAAAGACCAAATTTTGCTTTTAGGAATGTGGATGGTACAGTGTTTTCCCAATTATTTACCCGTTTATTGTTTTTTGCCTGCTTTCGCTATATATATATATATATATATATATATATATATATATATATATATATATATATATATATATATATATATATATATATATATATATATATATATATATATATATATTTATATATATTTATATATTTATATTATATTTATATTTATATTTATATTTATATTTATATTTATATAAAGCGTAGTATGTTTTGGTCAAAGTGCGGAAATTGAAAAAACATTTGCTGCGCCGAAATGCAACTGCAAAGACAGTTGTTTTGAATATGAATGAAGTGAGCAAATTAGAAAATGATATGATATGATTGTGCCATACGGGTCACCTTTTCTCATATACGTTCACAACGAACAACTTCATTGACCAGCAAAACTGGTTTCACACATTAGATTCGTTAACGTGAAACAATCTTATTTGATCAATTAGCAACACGAGACATTAGTTAACGATGTTTTTTTTTTTAATATTAGCATGTCTTTTGTGCGCGAGTACTTAAAATTTTGCTCATCGCCTAGTTAGGCATCTCTTGACGAATATTTGCAACGCTTGAAAAATTAATTGTCGGCGGCTTTTTTTTTAAAAAATGCGCTTGAAATCAGTTGTGTTTACATTAATTGTAGACATTGACAACCAGAAACATTGACACATTGTTTACTTTCTATCGGCAAAAAAAAGATACACAACAAAACCTTTCCAATTCCCATAAATTTTGGCAGTGTTTTTTTTTTTTTGTTGAACCGCTCAAATCGGCTTAATCTTTTCATTGAGATTCGATTCGACACTCTTGACATTATAATCGAGCGCTTTCATAATTTCACTTGCAACCATTAAAGTACTGCAAACGCTTTTTAGTTTTGAATTTGGAGTGGAAAATTGATCTTTTTGATCAATTTCCTGTGAACTGCATTCATACTGATCGGAGATGGTCGATCCATCGAATGACGCAACCTACATATTTTCTTCTCTATGATGTTTAAATTGTTGCTCATGAATGGTATATTTTTCGAGTAAACTGTAAAACTCGAACTATCGGTCTCAAATTGTTTGATAAATATTTTCGAAGGTGTTAATTGTTATTAATTAAGGTAATGGTCCTGCTGGCTTATCACTCTCAGCATTTCTATCCGGGTGGATGCCATTTTATAATCCTCAACACCCGCATCCGAATATCGTTGTACATGAAAAACTCTGTGAACATATCGATGAACCACTCACCGAACAGGTATTTAATTGGATTCTGAAAGATGAAATATTGAGTAATTTTTTATTCGTTTCTTTTTCTCTGGATATGTTGTTGTGTTTTATTGTTTTACTGTGATTCCTTTAATGAAATTCTCTTTATGTTTTTTTTAAGTGGCAATTTATGATGCTATCATGCATCATCATTGCTGATTCTTTTTTTTTTTCTTCGGAAAACTGCGGAATTTTTTTCCTCCTTTTTTCTGTATTTCCTTCTCTTTCTGCGGTTAAAATTTTTAAAATGAGTTATAAAACCGTAGTAAGACAAAATAAAAGCCCTAGTGGTAGTATAGTAGATCATTCTAAAGGATTTTTGATGTGTTAAGCAATACTTTATGTTTAAATTGAAACGAGGAATTCATTTTTTGCGAATGTCGAAACTATAGAAAACCTATTTTTCTTAATAATTTTCTTGAAGAGTTTATTCAAATTCTAAGGGAATCAAATCTTTTATACAAATCATCTTCATCATTCTACAATTCACTGTTTCATATGAATATGCTCGTTAATCTTATTTATCTATCATGTAAAATGTTTTTTTTTTCTCTTATAATTTATGCATTAAAACGTAATATTGGAGTAGCTAGTTTTAATGACACTAAAATAGAGGATATTCATGAGAAATGAATTAATTCACTGCTTTCGATTTTAGAAAAGCGCGCCATTCTCTTAGAAATACATTAAACGTCTTGATTCCGTTGATTGACTCAAAACTATTAAAATAATCACCTTTTGACTTAAAACTATCAGAGTAACACAACTGCTTGTCACAATCATTTAGAATCAAGCTTGAGAATAAATAGACACCTTAAAATGTAGCTAGCATGATTTTAGGAAAGCGCGCCACCCTCTTACGATACATTAAAAGCGCGATCGTAATCGGAAATATATGGTGCAAATATTAAAGGGATTTTTTTTTTGATTAGCAGCATTTTTTTTCTTTCGTTTTATTCTTTTTATTTAATAAATGACGTTCAATTTTGATAATTTCGAGCATATCTTCGATGAGTTGAATTTGAAGCATTTCCTAACGCAATCTATATTAATCTCTGTTAAGCGTTGTCGTTTTACCAATACAATTTTCTTGTTGCATTATTTATTCCTTGCATTGGCGTCTCTAATAAGGTGTATTCTTAGATCAACAGCAGCTTGATCCGGTTTTACAAGCTGTGCTTATATTGAAAAATTGGGACCAATATGGTGCGAAAATACGATTTTAGACTAGGAAGGGTAAATGTGGAGATGAAAAAAGGGTGGGATATAGGGGAGGGAAGAGGAGGACTGAAAAGAAAGACTTTAAATAAGTCATCGCCTCATTCAAAAATCAGTTTTACTTTTATGATGGAAGCATCCCTTTTATGTTTTATATATCTATGAACTGAAATGTTTTATAGAACTTATAGCAATGGAATATTCAAAAATTCGTTCATAGGATCTGAGTTGGCTAAACGACGAAATAGAGCTGAGTGGATATGCCGCACGTCCATTACCTTGCTCTACGACAGTCTAGTACGTCCAGAAGCAGATATGGGTTTAACGAGAGCATCACTGCTTCGTTGGGAGTGTGATCCGCAACGAAGTATCCCACATATCGTGATCGGAGAAACGAATATCGGTGGCTCTTGGAACGAATACGATGATGAGGTTCGTTTTGAAACATCAACTTCATTTTATATAATATCACCCTTTTAGCAGCATAGAAAATCACCATTATGGTAATATTATAGTAATAGTAATATAGTAACATCTGTAAGTTATATATATGTACGTAAGAGTTATGACCTCAGCGATCTCACTGGATGATATGAAGTGAGAGTGGGTTGACAAAAGCTGTTCGTAATTATCTCATCGGGTCGTTGATCTGCAGTTTGTTCTTTATAAGGACACGTCTTGTTTGTAGATCGATCCAGGCTTTGCATATTATCATATCGTAGAGTATCATGGTAATTTTGGTATGATTGGTGTTCGCATCGATTTTAGACTGTTATGATTGTTGAAGCTATTATATTTATTATACTTCAGGTAAGCTTGATTAATGAAGAACACACCAAGGGAGTGGCGAATGTTTTATTACAGGTATCTCATTAGCCACGGAACTATGTGAAAAAGGTGTGAAAGGAACTTAGTAGACCATAAATTAAACGATGTATTTCCTATCAAACTCTGTTCTAAGAAATTTTTATTTGTCGATGATGAGAACAGGTGATTTGCATTGAATAGAAGTTAAAAGCAGTTTGTTTAAGATGGTTGCGGTTAGTGTGGGCAGCTATTTGGATCTGCCGGCGTTCTCGATTGCAAACTGGCTTGGTGGTGAGTCGTTGTGTGCTCGATTGCCAGCAGTGGTTATTCGCAAATATATGAACGCTTACGCAAAGGCAGTCGGCATTCGCAAAAATATTATGTGCAATGTTAAAGTCACCCATATTGCGGTACGCAGATTTCTTTTTTAACACTCTGGCAGAATGAGAGGGATGAAGGGGGAATGGGGACCGAGGTTATTGTCCTGTGGTTACGGTCATAATATGTTGCTTTGCCTTCATTTTTCTCAGACTTTAGGAAGTACTTACAATAAAATTATTCAAAGGACCATATAATAAAATAGTAGAGTTTGACACTTTACGGCGCTGTTTTCTTCTGAAGGCAGTGATGTGTTCATGTCTTGCTTGTTGCGGCAATCCGAGGAAGAAATAAGCAACTCTCAAATATGAATATTGCAGAGGTTTTCCTAAATTCACTAGCAAACGATACATTACAGCTGACCTTAAATAAAGCGCAAATTTTTTTTCCTATGTATTTTTCGAGGATATACGACTGTTTGAGGTAGCGGTGCTATTGATATAAATTTAAATCTTAAAAAATCATATAAAGGTATTTGTTATATGAGAGAGAATCGTTAGACAACCATTATTATCGCCCTGGTGTTTTCAATATTTTTCCCATTTAAATGCAAAATATATCACATAAATATTCCAAGTATTTATTTATGACATCATCGAGAGAATGTTTGCAGTGCGAGCAAAGTGCGATAAGAATAGATATACACTGATTGTGCATAACTGATGTTTGTATTGCTTTTTATCGTTCAGTAGAGACTAGAAACTAGAGAGAGAGTACAAACTGGAGATTGCTATTCCTAGAGATCAAGTATTGCACTTTCTTTGCATTTTGCAGTTTATTGCGAAAGACTTCAACATCTTTGCAAAGCGTTTTCTCTCATAGGCTGTCGTATTTTTATGAGGCAATCGCTTGCCTTTGCAATAGAAAATGCAATAGATTGCAAAGTTCCTAATAAATCAGCAATGGTTAGGGAATTATTAGAAATTATTGTTAGAGATCTTCTTAATAGAGGTATGTTTATTAGCGCAGTCATTGTAATTCGATATCATAAATGATAAAATGTGATGGTTTTGCTAGAAATTGATAAATCGCACGATGGAGTCAAACCATTGACATAGGTAATCATATACAGCACACCGTTCCTTTGGTTGCCGTTCGTATCTATCGCATATCATGAATTGGCCGGAAATAGGAAATTCCGGAAATCCGGAAAATACTTGAGTTGTGGAGTTTTCATCGTTCTTAGCAGTTTTTTTAAACGCGATATTTATTTCCTCATTGCGAAATCTAAACAAAACACATTATTAATGATGTCGTGTCCGTGCGTGTGCTTGCGTCTGTGCGTATGTGTATGTTTTTGTTGTTTTGTATTTGTATTATGTTTGTTCATCCAGCAGTTTCAAGTTGAGAACCACGTAAGCTAGATTTGCAAGCTTTATTAGGCATAATGCGCGTTATATGAATCACCTCTACAGGTGTTACAAAGGTGTTACCAAAAGGTCGGAATAAATTTACATGCGTCTCACACCTATCTAGCTTATCTAGTTTTCATTTACGCGATTGAATTAGCATCGACGAATGTCATGAAAGATTGTCACGAATGACCGACGCATTTATAATATGAGGGCATTGTTCTACTTATTCTTCGAGTAATAAAAATTTTTGCTGTTATGCAGATTGCAAGAATTCACGCTATCAGATACGGGAGGGATTTTTGCATGACTTAGATAAAGATTCCATAGTGATGGATATGATGATAAACATAAATCCGCTGGCATTTTGTCTTGAATTATTTTCGTCATAGTTGATCAAAAATACTTTTTTCATGTCAGATGGCATTACTGTGGTGAAAACTTGATCACCATTCAAAACGGACAATATTATTAGCAGTTTCTATCCACCAAATATTGGCCAAAAATTATTTTCTCAATCAGTGCCCAGTTTCATTTCTCTAGCTGACTACATTTATCATATATGGATTGAGATGTAATATTTAAATGTCAATAAATATGATAAGGAAAATAAAAGTATTAAAATATTGAAATGCTTTCAAAATACGATTCTATGTTTAATTAGTAAAATTTGCATAAATGTGCGCAATGTTTGAAGAGAAATAAATGAAGATCGAGCGCTGAAGACACAGATGAGATGAAGTATCCGTTTTTTTTTTTTTTAAATATATTAGCGGAAACGAAATCCTTATAAAAGATGGAGAATTTCAGAAATATCGTTTCGACTCATCAGGAGAGTATTATTGGGAGGTTCGTGGAATGAACAATGGTGAACCGATGATGTTGAAATGTAGAAAAGTGGTTTTGGCATGTGGTAAGAACCATCATAGAACTCTTGACGTAAGTTAAAGTCTTACTAGTGGCATATTGAAATGTCTTCGAGTAAATTGCTCTTTACGTCGAATAACAAATGATTGATTCTTCCAATCGATTTTGTCGTTACTGCAATGGAATGCCTTTCCATCTGTGATGTCATTTCATCCATCATCAGTTGTAATAAAGAGAGGCTTACTCAAAGGAGGAATACAAGGGAACGGCGGGGAATTTCAGCTCATAAATTCCATTTCCGGCGAGATGTGCCGCGATGATTTATCAAGAAGGAAAGGGGGATATGTTCATCTATGAACATCGTATGGAATTGTGCCCAGCTGGGCGAGGGGGTGAGGGAGGCGAGACGCTTTCATAGGAGAGCGAACGTCCCCTCACTCATGCCAGCTGGATAAGAATCAAGCGAAATTTAGGGGTTTCCTAAAAATTGAGCCAGAACCATGGAGAAAGAATGAAGGAGTAAAAAATGCCTTACATTTGAACGGCTTATTCAGAATTTCTGTTGCACATCGTGTAAGGACTAGGAAAATATTCGCTTGTGAGGCCAAGAGGAGTATTTGATCACTTTCATCCTCTCCTTTTTCCCACAGCGTACGGCTGCATGTCAGTACAGTTGCCTGCTTAGTCTCATTGTTCACCTAGGGTGTCACCTTAACTTTTAGCGGCCAGGCATTGATGTTTGTGGAAGTAAAATTGGTCGTATCACATTAAAGCATGCACTGAAAGTTCATTACCATGTGTCGGGTGCGTGACCTATCACGACCATGATAGGTCTATATATCATACGAATAAATTGTTGATTCAAGAACAGGGAGAGACAAAATAGGTGACCTGAAGTTAGTTTCATTAAAAAATGAAATCGGCTTAGTGATGCTTAAAGTGATTGTCAATTTTTATGTGAAGGATAATGCAATTTTTTAGGTGGAAGGAGAGCAAGAGGAGTCTCGTTTGGTGTACGACGTATGTTCGCTGAAACGATTGATGTCGGCGAGACGTCGATGTGTATCTACCAAAGATAGAGTAATCGTTGTTGGTGATGGTATTTCGTCGGCTGATGCCGTGCTTTATTGTCTCGATGCAGGGATACCTGTTCTGCATGTCATGCGTCGTGCTGAGAAACAAATGAGACGTGAGTCTGTTAACGTCAAACACTGTAAAACTCACTCGAGCATCCGCTGATCTATCCTTGGAAGTAGAGTGACGTTTTAAGAGGTAGCATTCGAACTTCATGAAATCAAATAAGGACCCTACGCAGGTTTATGAGGATCTTAACAATGTTTCGTGAGGTTTGTATCATTTGTATTCCCACTCATGTGCAAAAATAGCACACATTCAATGATGCGATTCTATGTGCAACCGATCGGCCGAACGTTACAGTTGCCATTGACCGATTAGCTCAGGAGCAAGATTTGGTTCATGAATTTTATTTGTGTTTTAGAAGTTGACAACTATGTCAGAAGATGAGCAGATAAAATGGCATTTAGTTTTCTGCACTATGCATCTATTGAACTCATTCTCACAACCTCTCTGGTTCCTAATTTGGAAATATCTGAAAACCGATACACTGTATATATATATATATATATATATATATATATATATATATATATATATATATATATATATATATATATATATATATATGCGTACAACAGTGACATTACAATGCTGAACTTTGGTAAGAAATGCGAAAGACTTAAAGAACGGGGGCAGTGGAATAGATGCGTTCGTCAAGAACTGCAATAACGATCGATCACAGCTTTATATATTACTTCCGCACAAAGAATGAGACTTGCAAACAGGATGTGTGCTCTATCATGGGTATTGATTGTTCACCATAAAAGAATGCTGCTTTTTTGCAATACGGGAACCGATGTATTCGAGTAGAAAAAAAATGCATGAAATACTTTTTGGCACGCCAAATATGGGACCCATTCTTGGTGTGCTCAACTTTAAAAGAGCGCATTGAGAAGGGGCGATGCTGACATTAATACTCGTGGAATTTATTCATTTTATTTCTTTAAAACTGCTCACTGTTAACATTTGTTACAAGTTGTTCGTTGTTCTAAAGTTTTCTGAAACGTTTTTTCAAAAAAGTTCTCAGACTGTTGCAACATAATCCTATTGTAAATCTCTTCTAGACGATGTTTACATAGCATTTTTCATCGAAAATATTTACTTTGGAATTAATTTATTCATAAGATTGCAAGCATAGTAGAATATGCTGATTATAGAATAAAGCTGCATTGTTTAGAATTGCTTTTGTCACGACTTGCCCCATCGATGTATCCGGAATATGCACGCGTATATCGTTTAATGACCGGCCGAATTCATGATCCACTCTATACAAGAATGACCAGCACGAATGTGTTATCGATCAGCAATGGCATGGCTACATTGAAGTTACCGTGCTGCGAGAGGAAGGTAATTTTGAGCATTGTTGATGCTAGACGCATTAATTATCATTATATAACTGTTCACGACAGTTCCAATATTCTAATTTATAGTTGTATCATCGGATGTTAAGTTGTATAATTGATTGAGTAAAATTTCTGTAGATATAATAGCGGAAAGCATTCTGAAAGTATTTTATTCATTCTGTTACTGTTTTAATGTCAACATTATTGATTAGTTTTATTCTTATTCTCTCACAAAAAGAAAAAATGTCACAGTTGATAGGATCTTAATTTATAGAGAAAATAACCTTCATTATTGATTGATTCATTTATATGTGTATGTAAGTAGGAGAGTAAGTAGGAGACTAGCTTTCAGGAACGTTTCGATGCTCTATGTGTATGCGTTGGTAAACGTTCCGAATTGCCAATGCTCGAGGAACAATTCGATTTTGACGATTATGTTTGTACAACTGATTCCACTCTTTTTTCGATTGGTTCATTGGCGGGCGATCATTTCGTTCGTTATCTTATTGGTATGCTATTTAGTATCTTCATATGCTTTCTCTCTTTTTTTTTGTGCATTTGCGATGAAGTTGAAATAGATAAATTACTGCATTATGCAATAAACGTAGAGGCATTCATTCATGCTAAAAAATTAGCCTCTGAGTAAGTATGTTATTTATTAAAAGAAATTCCTTGAAAATATGGAAAGGCGGCTGCATTTATTATCAGTGAAACGAAAAGAAGAAGAAAAATGTTTGACGTACTATCTTGCGACCCAACGAGACCACTAATGGATAGCCTCTTCATTTGCGGCATTTGCGGCATTTGCACCTTGCAAACTTTGCAAAACTATGAAATTTGTTTTTTCTTGGCTTATTTTTGAACAGAACTGCAGATACGCGAAAAAGTATCGGATTCATTGATTCAGGGCCTTAATGACTTGTCGAGACAAATAAAATTCACAACGCAGTTGCATGTACGTAATTTTTCGTGCTTTAAAGATTGTGTTTGAAATGTTTTCTAAAACAGCGAATTCACATTCTCGTGAGGTAATTAAATAAAATATTGTCTATTTGCAGGTGGTTCACTACAGGTAGCTCGATCGTTATTATCTACTACCAGTTGAGGCAGTTATAACCTGTAATATACCGCGTGGTGACATCCTACCGATATTTCCGAATAGCGTCCACATATTCAACAAACTCTAGCAACGCTGATGCGGACTTCAGGAGGAAGAAATCTTGGAGGAATATATCGGCATACTGTAAATGTTGATAGCATATTTCATCGGAGAATACGATAAGCAGTTGCCAAAATATGAAGTTGTACATTATAAGATTGAAGACGGTGTACGAGAAACTTTGAGTTGCATTATTACAATTTTGCTGTTTGAACGTTTTAGCTACTCATTGTTTTGCATTTACGAGTGATATTTGTTACAGACTTTTCTTCGGTTTATGCTTAATCATTCAGCAGTAATGTGAGCGTTTTGTTAACCTTTTTTTTGTTACGATATGTTGTTTATTTTGAAAACTTTATTCTCATATAGGATGATCAACGTCCATCCAAAATATGACGTTTCGTTTTATTTTTCTCTTTTATGCTTCAATTCATCTCGAGGAATGAAGAAGCAAAATACAGGAATTAGTACGTTGATGTGCTTGTATATTCTACTTTCTTGATTAGCTTAGTTTTATGTTATTTGCCTACTTTTATATTTTCAGTGGTCTAATCGCCTTGTTGCATTTTATTAGGTAATTCTAATGCAAATGAGATCCTTTCCTGCTATTTGAAGTTGTAGGCGATTTTTTGTATTTCGATGAAAGAAATTAATGATCTCAGATTTCTTGTCAAGAAATATGTTGCTTTATTATCGTGAGGTGTTGTTTTCCAGCAGAGGAAACTTTATCCCGGATTATCGATTTTTGGTTGTCGACACTGAATTTCAATTTTTTTTTTTGCGGGGGAGGGATATATTTGGCTGTTGGCTATTGTAAAATAATATATTGTTGATATGTTGTCTTAATATGGACTAATATTGTTTGCATTAGACTGTTCACCTAACAAAATTTCTACGCTGTTTACTTGAACGAAATTGTGCCCCGTTCTTTATTTTTCTAACAATTTTAACAGATTTATTTATTAAGTGACTGACTAAAAGTTCATAATGGAATAATTCGAATGCGTACTTTGTTATAGATAACACAATCATTCAATAAATGTACGCTTATTCGTTTCTCTGACATTTCACTAATCAACGTTATTTAATATACGAATAGAGATGTTGCAAAACGTTGATGAATAACGTTGGTTTTTGTGTTGTTGAAGAAATGCTATGTCAATATAAGACAAGAATTTAGATCCTTGAACACATCATCTCCACCACTCGGAACAATTTTATTTGCATGCCGTAATCGTATCTGCAATCATGCCTTTGCACTAGTGTTATAAACAACATTCCTTACCTGTTGCATAATTCATTTCATACAATTGCATGATTTACTATAATAACATATTTATTTTATTTCAATAGCTATAGAATGTGTTTGAAATGCGTTTCTGGTGTAACTGTTGCGGAGGATTCGTTAATTATGAAATCGACGAATTTAATGTTTCTGAACCTTCATTAAAAATCAAAAGACCTCTTTTTCCAGGTGGACTTTTAATTTGCAACTACTTTCTACGTTTCACCAAATCTACAGACGGGATCGGTATACGATGATGGGTATGTTGCGTTCTTAATGTGGTGATTTATGTCCACATAATACTTGTGTATGTTATTATATACTTAGTATTCACTATGTTAGTATCTATGAAAATATTGTTGCATGTCCTTTTTAAAGAGCGCTTATCGATGATAGTTGAAATATGGCGTAAGAGCGATTTCTACAGCATTTTTTGAGGTATTGAAGTTGTAATATGCGATGGCAGTGGTTTTGATGTGAATGGAAAGCAATATTATCAGTTATTTTAGCATTTCCACTCATTGTTAAAATCACAATAATTTGTCCAGTTTTCTTTATATTCTCATTGATTTCGGCAACAAGATTAGGACATCGAAATTAGTCAATCCTTTCACCTTCAGCATGTCTCGTTATGATTAGCCAATTTAACGCTTTATGCTTCCATTTAATAAGGACGTATTTCTGTCGAATCTATCATGTAAAACGAGGAGAATAAACGGCTCAGTTTGGAGACATTGTCGCATCTCATATTGAATAATTCCAACAAAGTACTTCTTGAAATATGTTGTTGAGAAGTTTTATATCGGCGAATTCTGCATAATTTTGTAGCGCATATTTTTCGCACTTATTTTTCCTTTTATAGGTTCTAGAGAATGAGCATTGTAGAAATGCGAGGAATCATCTCTTAGCAACCTTAGATAGCATCTATTCTCAGCTTCACAAAGACAACTTATCGCAGCATTTCCTCCCTCCCGGCAAACTGGGAGGAAGGCTGGCCAAATATTTTGGATTTTTTGAAACAAACTGCAGGGAAGTGGTTAATGAGCTTTGAGAAACTCGGTAGCTGCACAGCATCCGAAGTAGTGAAGAAGCTGAAGAACAATCAGCATGAAACCATCCGGCTGCTGTTTTATCACTGAAAATCAGTCCCAGTAATATCACCACTCTAATCTTCGCCTCACAAAATCAAAAACTATGGCATGCCAAACTCGGATTCTTAGTTATTAAGTGAATTTTTTGCAGTAGTCAGTAGCTCATAGACGAGCGATTGGCGAATTGGAGAGCAAAAATTAGTTAACGCCACTTTAACTTAAGAGTTGAAATGCTTTTCTGCAGAAACTTTTACAAAAAACTCATTTTCGAATATATTCTCAATTTAGTTTATGCATTTCAATGAGAATTTTTTATTTCCATCAAAATGCAGTTAAAAATATTGTTCATTAACTGAAATAATGCAAATCAAATTTAATAAATATTTCTGTGATGTTCAATCTTGTGAAATTTTTTACAAGTTAGCTAGCACTCCCCGAAGTTATCGTCTCTTATGCCGTCATTAAACTCTTATTCCCCTTGAAAGTTTGATTCATTTCATTCGTTTATTTATTGACTTATCTCATTGAATTGATGTGTGACTGAATTATTTTGCTGTCCGCTATTGCTCTCACTTTATTGTTTTAGCCGATGGATGAGAGTTAATCGCGAACATCGCTTTCTTTATTATTGAAGTACACATGACTGCATTGGTTCATTCATCAATTAATTCGCTAATTATTCATTCATTCAAATTCAGTCCTCAGAAATTTTACATTTTCAGTACAAAGCATTCATGTTATCAGCTCTATTAGAAATAAGTGAATTCCTCCTGGAAAGCTTGGATGAACTGATTTATTTTACAACTTCACATAAAGAAGGCTTATAATACAATGAATTCTTATTTATAGATAGATGAGTGACATAAGGCCCACTAAAAAATTTATGCAGCTAACCGAGGAAAAAAATAAGAGACGCGAAAATGAAAGCATTTTCGCCGAAAACAACATCTATGCTTGCTGAAATAAAGATTATCCTCCAGCTATTGGTAGTACTCTCAATGCCGTTATTTACTTCTCTCGGATATCAAAATCAGGAACAATGATGCTTGCGAATGAAAAACGATTCTTCTTTAGCGACGGACCGAAAAAAATGAAAGCAAAGTGGCAGAAAAAAAAACAGTTCAAGACTCCAGCAAATTTGCAGTCGCTGGATTCTCACAACGTGCAGCCCCGGCACTCATTGTGAGATTGAAAGGTGATAGGAAATAATGGAATGTCGAAATAGCTCATCGTGAACCCAGCGGAGACCCTTCGAGCGCGAGACAAATGCACGACGGTATAATTAGGAGGTTAAATCTCATTAAATAATACGTTACAACCCTTGCATAGGAGTAATGTTAACTAAGAGGCACATTGTTAGAAAAAAATAGAAGTGCTGAGAGATAATCTTTTGGTGTCTAGCTGAGAATAATTTTGTCCTCGATACCAAATATGAATAATTTTATAATCATGCATAAATTATCGAATCACTGTAGTCGGAAACGAAACGATGAACGAAAATATGATCACATAGATGAAAGAAACAGGAGACAGAAATGAAACGAAATCATGACATTCGTGGAAGAAAAAATTCAAGAAAACGATTCAAAGAAGCGAACGCATAAAGTTTGAGCATATATCTCAATATTATTTCCACCAAAAGAAATTATAAGAGAATAAATATACATTGGATCACTACTATTATGTAGAATTTGCGTTGAAAATGTTGAAGTATAGTTGAATTTCTCTTTAAATCGCAAAAAAATTTTCACATTTAGTTTCCATACAATCATTTTTTCATTATTTGAAGCATAACATAAGTTTGCTATGTTCTTCACTTAAATAAATTTAAAAAATTGAATAAAGTGAAAAGGTAAATAATAATTGCTTATATTTTGCAACCTCAAAATGTCAGCGCCTTTTTGTTTACAGAAAACTCACACAGGTTAAATAAAATGCTTGCAATTCTCATAGCTGAGGGAATTGAATTACTAATAAGATAAATATTTCCCTAATAGCAAGTAGAATAGGACATTGCGGAGGTGGCACAGTATGCGCTTTTTTGCTTCAGTCTAGCTAGCTTATCGACTGCCAAGGCGTTCGCTTTTGTTCCCAGCTGGTTACATGAAATCGTGGCAATAAACTCATCGCTGGATGGATCAGCAATATTTGATACTCGAGTCCAAGAGGTTCCACTTCAGTATCTGAATTTGATGTGCTACATAAAACGAACCTAATGCAGCCAAATTTCCACTCGATTATGTAAGTCTAGGAGGTGATTCTTCGATTTTATAGGTTGGAGTGGAAGGAGAGATATTTCTGGAGCTAATTTTGGATATGCTACCTCAATCCCACCCTCTCTTCCCCCAAATCAATTGTTACCAGATGTCGAGATTCATCGGGCACATTGCGGAGCTGCTTGGAAGCAATGCTTTGTGCATGATAACAACAGATCCTCTTGCTTTACGTACCTCCAGCTTTTCCTTTTTAATTCGTAGACGACAAGCATATGTATGTGCAAATTTACGAGTTTAGCAAACAGTTGAACATAACAACATAATATAAATACACAAAAATTGAGGTTGACCATAAAGCCTCAACCTTCAGAAGGGACTTAAAGTTACGCATAGAATGCTGCATTTAGCGACCTTCATTCGCCTTGTTAATTCCTTGTTCGATTGGCAATTGTAATTTACAGATGACGACGTGAGGACGACTTCGTTGCACAGTAGATCAGCAACATACAACACGTACACACCAAACGGTGAATGTAAATGCCAACTTCAAGAAGATCAGCACCAACACGATTCTGCAAAAATATTCGTATAGATTTATTCTGTTTGCTATTACTGCAACTACTCGTGTTCCTATAGAAACGCAGAAAACAATAATCCAGAAGGTATCCAGAATAGTAATCCAGAATAATACAGAAATCAGAATGCAATCTCTGTAAAGCATTGAGCTTCTTTAGTTCTTTTTTTTTTGCGGAATAAGATTTGAATAAACAGATGCAAAATTTGTGAGTCAATGAACGGTTTAGTAACCGAAAACTTGTCTATTACATAACTGTACGATTTAGAGATCCTTTTTATCTTCATGGTAAATTCCGCTTAAGAGTACAAGCATCCCTAAGTAATTTTCGGTCATAATAGACTAATGGCACAATTCATTTTGGAGAGCTTCGAAATCCTATTGATCGTTATGATATTGGAGAGCTATCGAAATTACTTTCTATGAGGGGTTAAGACGAACTAGTTAAGTATCTCTTATGGGACAAGTCTATATGATAGCATATACTTTAACGAAGTGCCCAACGATATGTCGTTTTTTTAATTTATGTTATTTGTTTTTATTCATTTCAATCGTTTATTTTCGTAATAAGTCGTATCAGGTATAAATTTTGCCACAAGCTTGCCCGCTTTTTAAAACAAATAGCTATTTAATAAGCCGCAGTAGTATTCTTCAAGCTGTCCATCGAAAAATTGTCAAATCATTATTATTGGTTAGACGCATATATTTTGTCGTCTTTGGAGAGAGCATTCAAAGGGGGGGGGGGGGGGGTGGGGGAAGGAAAGGGAAGGGAAGATAAATCGACAACGTCCTCCACCATAAAGTTTTTTGAAAGAGTACTAACTAGTACAATAAAAAGTTTGTATATATATCACAATTAAAGGAAAATCGCTTACGTCAACCAATAACGAAGATGCCAGCAACATTCATCAGGTGCATCTTGACAACATTGATAATATATGAAAATATTATTTGTTTTACACCTGAAAGACGATAGTTCTAGGTCAGTTTTATGAAGCGCCATTGTTCTTACTGCGGTGATAGTTAGATTATCTACGCTTAATGCCTAAATGTCTAAACTATATATTGTACTATGTCCAAGTGTCTAAACTATATTGTTTGCTATGTCTACTAAACTATATATTATATTGTACTATAATATAATACGGTAATACAATAATATGTGTTGTTTTCCTACAATATAATCATTGTTTTTCATTTAATGGTACCATTTAGTTTACGAATTGAACTAGGTCTGTCATTAATTAATTGCAGCACAAATGCGAAATCTGTGGTTAAATTCTGTGCAGGTGGTCGATTTTGCGAGAAACTGGATGAAGGCAACCGGTCTCACTAATGCGTAGGATTGTGAAAGCGTATTCGAATTGTTTGTTCTGATCAAGTAAGAGCGAATATCGATTCGTTGAGGTAATGTTGTTTTCAGATAGTTATAACTCACAAAAGAAGAAGCAAATTTTAATAAAAATTCTTATGCTTCATAGCAAATCGCATCAAAAATTTGAACTAAATTAATAAATCATAATTGAAAGCTAGCTTTTTCGAAAATGCTAACAATTTTCCGAGACATTCGAGTGCCGATTCTTCAGCTTTGATAACTTGCTCGATATCGACCACTGTTTGTCGAGCTTTTTCGGCTAATTGTGTCTTTAGTCGCTGAGAAATTTGTTTGTATTTCTCGATTTCATCATCGCTCACAAGTTGTTCGGCAACAGTCAAAATCGGCAGCAAAAGCAACCAACCAATCGTAGGAGGTAAACGCATTACTGCAAATCTAAGACCTGAAACATCATGCAATTTTTGGTTAATTCAACTTCAAAAAACCATGTAAGCTATGTGTGTCCAATACCTGAGTATTTCAAAGTACGACACTTGTGGATTTGGAGAAACCTTTACATGAACCACTGAGGAAATAAGACATAGCATATGGTCCTACTAATTCACGGTAAATTGACAATGACGAAAAGATTTTTGGATATTAGAGTTAAAATAACAAAATTTCACACAGAAAAATATGAGAGTGGGACGTCAGAATAATCAATACTTTTCAGTCACTATCAAATGGTTAGGAAAATTTGCAAGAATTCATCACTATCAACTTATATTTTAACCTTTTTGGGGCACTTCCCTTCGCTGATATACGCGGATAGTACGGCATCGATTTGAGTCAATGATAGTAGCACTGTTTTAGAACGCTGCACATATTTACGTCTTTTAAGTAATCGTGTGAAAATATTTATAATTTTATAAAACTGGAGTAGGGTTTCAGTTACGTACTGTATAATTCGATACTTCTAACAACAAGAAGACGTTTATAATTTCCCACAACATCGGGGAAGTTTTCTCCCAAATTGTATGCAGGGTATAGTAGTTCCTGGAGCGCTATTGATATAGCTTCAGCCACAATTTAAGAATGATTTTAGTCATTAGCTGCGATACTGCTTTTTGAAATTTCTCCCCACGAGCAATTTTCGGTTGCCACCCTCTTTCATTTGTTCTGAACGTTGCATCCTACTATACCATTCAACCTAGCCATTCTAGTGTAGCTTGTGCATTCTTTTCCTCTTGCGTGCCAATCCTTCTTAAACTTGAAAGAAGCATTTTTTGTTGCCCTTTTCATTTCTTATTATGATAGATTTCACTGAAAACTAAAAATCTAGAGGCTGCTTTCTCGTTCAATTCAGTATGTTGGTTCAGCATCAGGGAAAATCGTTTCGAACAAGGAGTTTTAAACTACGAAAAAGCAAGAGGTCGATAGGAATGACACTTTAATTACTGTTGTACTAAGAACTTGCGGGCGTTGATTATCTTCCATGGACATGCACAGAACTCAATAATCATATTTGTTTACTAAATATTGCAAATTCACTTAGGTGGCGAGTAGGATCAACCCAACCGATTGAATACTAAATTAGCATATACCTAATTGATCAATATTCACATCGACATAACATAAATGGCAATTACCTAACGCATAATTCAAGGTATTTTTATTTTGCATTTGCGAATGAATGTAGTGGCTTGCTATGAAAATACGTTTGGTATTATTTATATCGAAATGCACAATAGTTTGTTATGAGTGATTTACTAGCAAATATTGGCCAATACATCGATAGGATTAAGAAGATGTGCTTAGCGACAGCTATGAACTACGAACACGTAATTCAAACAAAAACTGTACAACGACATGTTCTTAGAATGTACTGAAAAGATGTTACCATTTAGCAATGCGTTAATCCTTCTTCTACCTCTTCTAATAGTGAAAAATTCGTTTTCGATCACTGAAACTAACCAATGAAATAAGATAAAGTGTTAAAAACTCATAATTAAGCTCAATTAAACTTCACATTCAGCTATAGTAGTAAAGTAAACGTATTTTAAATTGTAGTTATTGTTATTAAATGAATATATTTTAATTTCGTAATTTCAGCCAGTACTACATACATACCGCTCAAATTACAAAAAAATAACATTTGTAATCGAATAATTTTCTGAGATATTGCTGCTCACATATCTTCTAAAAAGATTCATAGAAATTCTATAGGAAAAAGGATCAAGATGAGCTAGATTCGACCTCCAGGAGCTACAGTGGAGGGAAGTCGACCACAAGAATTCTGCAATTACACTTCTCAACATATCAGTTCCGTTGCTGGCGAATTTTCTTCAACAAAATACTAAAATATGTGCGAGCATTCACTTAAATTTCCGCCGAACCAACCGTCTGAAATATTGTTCTTTATCGACGTGATCGCTTCTAAAATGGCATTTGACCGGTCGCTGATTGAATACGATTTCTGGTGCAACAAAATTAAGTTTCCTTGTTGCTTTAAGATGATGAAACAATTCGAAAATTGCTATAGTAGACCAATATACGAGTTCGAAGTTATAATTATCCGTATTCAAATTTTCTAATTTAAACTTCGGTTGTTTCCAAGTTGAGACTTTCAGAATTTGCGAATATTTATCCATGGATTTGCGCAAAAACGTTTTACATATGTATGTGCAAATAAAATGAGCATTCTTATGCTTTAAGTTAAAAAATGCTCAATTGGACGTGAACAATTAACCAAACTTTTCATAGAAACCCTTTCGATTTTCCTCAGAAACGCTTATAGGAAGTGACAAAAATTTCCAGAAATTCAAATTTTCCAAAGAAACAGTTACCATATTATGCATTTGACTCGATTTCCCTGTCCTACACTTGCTATAACCCTTGACTTCAGGACCTCCATATTTACGATTTGATAAGAGAGGACATGACCCAGGTACCCAGGTAGGTTGAAGAAGTCATATGTTATAAAAACGTTTCTCAGGTATAGCCAGCAATAAATAATTGTACACTCCACCTATATGAAAATCGAACAACCATAAAGTTTCCTCACCTCATATCACCTCGACAACATTTTAATGCATCAAAATTCACAAAAAAAATCTTCGTAAGCAATATGTGAAGTATCGATGAATGCTTACTAGCTTCGCTTCAAACTTGAGATAAAATGGGCGCAAAACTATTCAAAACTTGGAAACGTGCGACTTTTTGAGGAATGAAGAAGGAAATATGCACAGCAATGTCTCGTAAGTTGAATTTAATTCGGCACTTCTTTCAGTAGATTCATGCATTCATTAATTTCTCATTGATTGATAAAGCGCATAGATTGTCTGAGAAATCCCATATAATGCGATATTCAGTTATATAAATCCACCTGATAAGAGTACTAAACTACTGTCGGCAATAATAAGCATTTGCGAAAAGGCAAGAAAGATGATTTGTACATCAATGGAGTATAGCGCGAAGAACAACCGGCCGTAATAGCATTAAAGAAATTGCTTTTCCTCACACACTGTGGAGGATATAGGAGGGAGAGCCCGACGAGTGCTGACGATGCAGTCAGCCGGTTCAATGTTGCACTCGGTAAACAGAACCGCTAGCTGACTGAGTGAGGCTCAATATCGCAAAAGGTGAACGACCATAAGATGATTGTGAAATACCGTTCTTACAGCCGAATCAACCACACACCTAATTCAAACACCCATCACATTACTCGCCTCTAATTTTATGCAAATTTTCGTACAAGGAGCACTATGACGTTACCACATCTGTGGGTAGGAAAGTATGTATGAGTGCTTGCTCGTATACCTAAGTCGGTCCAGGAGTTTTAAGTCGCGAACTACGAAAAATATGAGAGTGACAATCTGTGGGAATAATTTTGATTACAGATTGATGTTTTGCCTTTAATTTAATTCCTTACTGATTCTTATAAATGATACGAAATTTACAAGTTTCGCTGCAAATCTAGGGCACGCGCTTTTCCGTCCTACTCATCTGAATTACCTGTCTCATAAGCTGCCAAACAAGAAAAACAATGTGTGGAGTAGTTTTTCTACGTTTTAACTGCTGCGTCTGCCCATAGACTAGTGTTCGAAAGAGAAAGCATGAGGTTTATAAAATACTTAGATTAATTAAAATGTGAACGTATTATTCCGTAAGTACTGTTTTTCCGCATATGATGAAACTCCCTTGTTCGGCCAAAAGGGGGCGTAAAAACGTGAATTGTACCAGCTCCTCTGGTAGAATTCTTCATTTGTTCTTGTCACGTTCCATCGGAACGGCTGATGGTGTCAAAGGCTACCGTGAATCCCTGAAGTTCAAGTAAACCTCTTATGTTCACCAAGTGGGAGTGCATTGGACAGTCAATGGGACTGAAATAGTTGAATGCAGAAATGAACTTGCATAGAAATTAGCTTTTGCAAATGCTCTTCGCATCGATGCACTATGCAGATGTTATGAAACTCAATCTTTTAAAACATCAGTGGATCTTGGCGAAAAAGACAAATCTTCCGGATTGGTATGTGCATTTTTCTCGAATTTTCTTGCTTATGAGGAAGGTGGAGAGGGGACAGGTGGGCTAAACGGAGGAAGCGTTGATCAAACTGCTTAAGATTTGACAAAGAACGTATCGAATCATTTCAATAAGCCAGTATGGCGAAAATATAAATAATCGCCGTATTTTGCACACTTAACGAATTATATAGCAATAGAGTCATTGTGTAAATGAGTCAGCTGTAATGTTGGAGGCCACTGTCTAGTGCATCGCAGTATTTCATTTTGGCTAGACTGCGATTACGGGAGAGGCGACGATAGGGATAAGGAATGTTAGGGGAGAGGAGGTGAATTTTTCGCTAAACATGCAGTAGGTTCTGTCATGCTAGCACCATTGCTTAACGATTAAAAAATATCATTCCCCATGTGCCTCTTTTTCATATGGAAAAAACTGTAGCCATATCATCAGGACCCTGCCAGCATTCACAACATCAAATCATTCTTCTATATCTGTCTACCTCAATTTCGAGGACAACGAGTAGCAATGCGTCGAATCGCTCCCTTCTTATCCACTGCATCGCTAAATTATTCTGCAAATGGTTGTCGCCTGAATTCTTCTTTTTTTTTTAAGCTTTTAGTTTTGAACCTGAAAAGTTTATTATACGGAGTCAGTTATGGAGCAGAAATTACAAGCATTTTGCAGCCGTCGACAACATCATTAAAAAATATCTTCTCTGTACGATCTGTAAAGTGGCCGATTTGTTCAAAACGTCAGTGCATTAATAAATGTGCTGCTTTAATGCTTGCAGCCAACTTGTTGAATTTTTCGTTTCGATGAACTGCAGCCCCTTACTTCCGGCTGTTTTTAAGGTGTCACTTTTGGTGGTATGTATTTGACTGCGGTTGAATGAAATAATAAGAGCTCACAAAAATGATTTTGATGATCGGATGTGGTTTTAATACTTGAATGCGTTTTGCGCTCATTGGTTAGCGCATTTCATCCAAGCAGACTAGAATAATTACCAATTAAATATGCAAAAATGATCGGTCCGTAGGTGCAGAGGAAGCGCAACCACTCAAGGCATTTTGGAATGTTGATGCGTGAGCGGCACCCGCAGGATAAATTTGAGGATAGATACATGGATCGAAACTAGCTGATCGAACAATCCTACAACTTGCCTCATGAATATACAAGCTAAACCTTGGTAAAACTTGCAAATGATTGGTACTTTGCATTATTCAGCGGCTTTGAACAATCCTTATCGATGCTATAAACTTCTTGATTTTCAATTTCCGAATTCCAGTATCTTTGGATGGCCTATGGATTTAAAGTATTCTGATAGAAATGTTTTTTCTGCTTCCATTAAAAAAAAATTCCCATTGTTCACGCTTATTGAATATGAAATGGTACAAAAGTGAGCGGAAATTTCGGTCTATAAACGATTCCTGCGTAAACTAATTATGTCCGGAATGTTTTACTTTTTCGATATCAAAGAAATTAAAATTTTGTTGAAGTAATTTAAGAATAGCGAATGGAATGTTTGATAATTCGACGCAGATGAATAGCGAATGGAATCAATATCTATTACTGTATTTTTTCATTGCGACGATTTTTAAAATGTATTTATTGCAATTCTTGAAATATGTCAAAAAATTGTGAGCAAATCCTTCGTTATGATGATTGAAATCGTTTCGCTTTTATAATATAGACTGGTGAAGAATGCCAATAAAAACGTAAAATTCCTTTATAACATGTCACACAAAGATCTCCCTGCAATGCTTTTTATAAGTTATTGCAACATATCAGTCATGCCAACAAATCGACAAAAGAAAGTTTATAATCGAATACAACAATGATATGCTAAGGTGGTGATACTATAAAGTTTCCCGATAGTAACTTAGCAAATTAAGTGGCACGGAAAATTTACCCGCATCAATACATCGTCCATTGTTCACTTGACCTTTTTAGGGAAAAATCGATGTGGACAAGAAAGATTTATGGCAGTTTCAAAAAGTGCTAAGAAATACGTTTGTCAAGTTTGTCTTATGTTCTCAAGGCCTTGGTTATACATCAAAAGAATTCAAGAATAGCATTGAAAATCAACTGAGCTGGATCCTCTGATGATTTCTCATTGTCTCTAGCAGCTACCGTTTGATGTTCACCCAACTTTATACCTGCCGAAAATCCCTCTTACAGTAATAGTTAAATAGCCATTATTTCTTTCTCATCTCTTCTTCTTTCCAGAATCCATACGAGGGACATTCCAAGATGCATATTTTCCACCTTACGATGGACAGTTCGTAAATACCCACATATTTTGTATAGGGAGTGAAATCCGTAACTTAGATGTACGACAACCGTCGATCTATACTTATGACGTTTATTAGAGATGGCAGGAGAATGTACTGGGAGGATAGTGGAGTTGGTACGGTGATGGACATTTCAGTTTTTGTATATATTTATATCCACTTATTTGTTTACTTGCTACTTACTTATTTACTTAATGCAGAACGAAACATACCTGTGAGTACGGTACATATCTGAAGAAAGTGGATAGCCGCTCGAATTGTTGCGTTGTGCTATAATATATTTTTATTGGTGATCTATTATGGTCCATTAATCCGTTGAAAATATCACTCTCCTCGACTATAATTGCTTCTCCAATCGTTTTCTCAAGCTCGGCATCGTAATGCTCACGTATTAAATAATCCAAATTAGCAGCAGTGAAGTTGAATGGTTCGGCGTTCAGAGTTACAGCTTTGAAACCATATGGCTCCGTTTCCTCCACCACTTCCCTGAATATTTTCCATTAGTGTTCTTTTTTTTTTCACTTCACTGGGAATATCTATTATCAAAGCAAATGTTAAAACTCCTTTTTTTTTCTATCCGTTCTCTCCTTACAAGCTTTATTCGAAAGATTCCAGTAACTGTATATTTTTTGTTGTATTCAATACATAATAAATAACAAATTTATACAGTAAATACACTATATATTCAATAATAGTGCATTTGAAAATTCACATATAATTTCTCAAAGGCATCACGCATATGTAAAACTCATACTTAAAACTGTTTCAATTGGGCAAACTGCAGCAGATAAGTACACATTGAGCAAAAAAATGCGGTATTGAATGGGTTCATGCAACCAGACCGGGATCGCATGATCGTGCACCAAGACCTCAAAATAATTCGCTGAATATCGAACTTTCCATTTTCTTCACTCCCGAGACAAGGTCTTCAATTTAAATGGGCTTCTTCTTTTCTCTATTTCAAAAAGGAATACTATTTTATACGAGTGGATACCGTATTTGCAAAAATAAAAAATTGCAAACTTTTAAATAGCAAGGTGTGTAGTCAACTGCTAATTCACTTGGAGTTCCCTTATCGCTTTGCTTGCAGTCGTCTATCATGGTAGACAACGCGGCGTCTATACAGATGTGCAAAGATAGTAAAAGTGTCTCACATAAAAAGTTTAGTACGCGATAGGATTTATAGTCTATCTGTTATATTTAAAATATTCAAAACTATATATTTAAATATAAGAATATAATGAAATATTTGAACTAATAAAGTCTAAAATTGTTTATAAAACGTTAGCATCTAATATAGGAAATATTTTAATGGGAGAAATCGATTTGAAATCGGTTTGCATCAATGTGTTGTCGATTATATCGGATTAAGCCTTTACTTGGGAAGTAGTCGTAGTAAACCGTAGATTTCTACACAACAAGTTGCTACGTTTTAAAAAAAATCCTCAGTAATAGTAATTAGCAGCATAATTGACTGGTTGATTGAAACCGTAACTCTTACACAGAAATTACGACCTCACTTAGGAAGGGTTTGTGACGAAACTTGACATCCATCAAGTGATTGTCTGTAGCATACTGTTTTTATTCGCGAGATTCGACGGCCGATGAAAATACCTGCTTGATGAATCGTCTGCAATCGCAATACGAGAGATCTCGGGTCGAATACACACCTTTCCTTGATCGTACATCTTCATCCTTAGCCATTCGTCCCAAAATAATTCCACCCATTGGTTACTGAGGTCGCTCCAAGTTGACGATGAGATCATCCAACCAACACCTTCATTTATTTAATGTTTTTCACATTAGTGAAAATTGCAAACTGAAGAGTTTGTATGGTTGTGTCGGTCCATCTTTCTAAACAATCCTTCGCATCTGGTGTTCTATGCGACATAGATGAGAGGTTCTTTACAGCGGGTTACTGAATACCTCAGACAGCTTTGCCTTGTAGGTGCAACATTGCAATGTCACCACCAAATCTTCATTTAGTGCCTAATCTTGAAAGATAAACTCTTACAATTCGTGATCTCCTTGAAGGAGAGGGTAGTTTTTTCATAATCTCTTATTTATTATCTCAAATAATTTTGAAATACGTGAAAGCTTTGCAGTAATACTTTTGCAGCTAGTTAATCAAATAGCGGGCTGCATAAAAGCATATCGTGCGAGCTCCTCTGAAAAAATCGGCTAATTCTCCAACATCCGATAGCTTGAAGCCTCGCTAACTGACATGCAGATTTTTGTGGTTATCCATAAAGAAAGGATTAAGAGTTGCAACATAAAATGAGAGGTGAAGAGCGTAAGATACCAATGAGATAATTTGAGTACGAAAATATTTAGGCACCGATCATTGAGCTTCATAAGGACTTTAGCGCGTTCGTTTAGGTCAAACATTGGAAACATATTATACAAAGCGATATCAAGCTTTAATGGACAAAGTCATATGCTTTATCGATTGTACTGGGAAAAAGGAATTCGAATTATTATTTGCATACTAAAAAAACATTTGTCAAGAAGTGTTTCATGTCCGAAGAAAGTAAATGTGACTATTGCAGCAAAATTATTCGCACTAGATGAATTAATTTGACGAGGTGTTCAGGACGTTCAGGATGCTCCGCGAGATGCCATTCAAAATTTCGTGAATAATCGCAATGAAAATTTATAGACGCTATCCACTTGACTATATCCGTTTTAATACTCTATTATGCTCCATTACGGCACATTTTTCAACGTTCTCATTTTTTTTCAAGCTTTTCAGCTTTCACATAATAAACTATTGTGTCGCAAAGAATAGTTACGATGATATCGTTAGCGCGTTTGAAAAGTAACCGAAACAAACCGATCGAAACAATTCTCTTCATCTCTAAATCATTGACGAATTTTAAATAAATTCACTGTGTTGTTTATTTCGCCTCTCAGTATCTCTTTATTTTATTAACGTTCACTGCAAACTCGTTGATTTTATTTAATTGCAACATTTTTATTTTATTGCAAAAAAAAAAGCGACATATCACTTCGTTCAGTTTTATATTAGATCTGCGTGCAAATTTTTTAAATTATGAAATGAGATAATATAGGTCACTAAGGATCGATGGTTGTTAAACGCAATAATTCGAGTTAATTTGCTCCCTCAGAGAAGCATTCAAAATACTGTCGGTGTTTGTTATATGTTGTAAACAGTCAAAAAGGCTCAAATGTATCGTTCTCATTGCCTTAAGTTGTGAATCGTCAGCATGAATTTTTGTAATTGCTCACCGCTATTCGATTTTCGGCAACAAACATAGTTTATAAACTACTTGGAGTAGCATGTTACCTTGAGGCATTTTCTATGAAAATTGAAGAGATTAACCGGAAAAGAAGTCGCTTCGCCATAACAACGAATTGTTGCGCTCAATAAGCGACGGTATTCCATTGTCGTTCCATGCCGATATACAAAAGATACTCGTATCTTGCGATAGAAGACGTTCACCAGCGAGAAAATATTCAAAAAAATCGTCCGATATTAATGAATTTTCTGTTAAAATTTTCTTTAGAGATCATTGCACTCACTGGGTGGTATGAAATTGTTTGCATGATACTACCTTAAGGTTTTAAAAGATACGTAGTGAATTGAGCAATTGTAATATTTTAATCCAATCTGCTCTCCCAGGCTGTGACCAGACGTGGCTCCACCGCCGTGGGCAAAGGCTTCAGCTTAAGTTGCGTTTTTGAACAGCGAAGCAAGGAATGGAGAGAATTTCAGGATGAGGCAAAAGCAGCACGAAGGTCATGGGAGAGGGAGTTTTGAGCTACCTCGATCGTCGCAACTCATCACTGTTTCTAATTGAAATCTCTGCCCAACGTATGAACTAGCTTCGATGGGCAAGTTTAGGATAGGATTCATTGCGTCAGCTCCGACCTTTGATGAAGAATGTGCCAACTGGGCTAGCGCCAGCCCAGTAATTCTCAAAATAAGGTCAATTATTTCAGCTCAGGTAAAGTGCGCATCTCAGCTGGGATAATACCTTACTGCATTCGTCGCGTGCGGTCCCTTTTAAACACAGGTTCTACTTCTACAGTCGTCTAATGAACGTGTAGGAGTCTGTGAAGAGGGATTATATCAGAACATATCGCAAAAATATGATCATTCAGCACCCCAAGTTTATTGCTGATTTTGCTATTGCAAAGAATCGAATACGTTTGTGTGAGTTTCCGTTTTCCGTACTAGAGAATAAAATTTTACCTTTCAGTAATCCAGAAACATCACACAATGAAAAGTGGTAAAATTGGAGACAGCATTGAAAAGCGCTGCTGTGTCATTTATTGCCTCCGAACGTTGCATCTATGAAATAACACAGATTTACAGCCGACAATTATTCATGCTCGCATACACAACTTACAACGATTTTATTGAGTTTAGAAAGGTTTTAGCGCGATATTGAATGCGATATTTTGAAGAAGCGTTTAGTAGGACTGATACGGCTAGCACAAAATTTTACAAACCTAAAGGCGAATGCTGGTGCAATGAAACATCTTCGGCACAACGACATAAGTGGGAGAAATTTAAGCTGGATGCAAGCAAAAAAACGTGATAAAAAGAAAGACATTACCTTCAATAAAAACTGCATAGTCATAAGCGAAAACATCAAAAACAATACTGAGTGCATATTTATATTGAGCTGAAATTCGAATAAGCTCGTCTCGCCTACCTGCAACGAGTACAGCACTCATTGCGGCCAAATTAATGTAAATCTGAGTTTTAAGGAAATTCAGCTTATATATAAGAGATTTCTGAGACAAATCTTTGTATACTTTGCATCCCTCTCATCTCAATAATCACTTTAACAAGTTACCAAAGAAATTGAAACGATAAGATTAACCGCCTTCATATTTTACTGATTCGTTTTTATGACCCGGCCGATGTGAAGTGCCCGCTTTTTGGCGATTTCTAATATTTAACGTTGTTGGATCAACGTGAGCTATCTTTTACGAGGTCTCCTGTAGTTACAATACTTGCAACTCTTACTTCACTGGCTTCAGAGTTGAAACGGTCGGACAGTTAGACACATACATACATGCGTTCAGACATGGCGCCGTCATACGATAATTTCGCGAAGCAAATTAGCAAACGTGGAGCGACGTCAGTCATGAAGCAAGTTGGAGTGGATAGTATTCAGCTTCGCGTTCATTAATCAAGGAAGCCTTTATAGCAACGATGGTGACGTGAACTTTTTTTTGCGATTCTAAATAGTGGAGTAGCTTGTCCATATGGATACAGAGAGAAACATTCAATGCTTCGTAACAAGTGCTACACAGAATGTTGCAGCAACAGCGGCACTGCTAAAGTCATCGTTTAGTTCATTATAAATTCAGAACTTATCACTTAAGTATGACCTCCATAGAGAATTCATAAATTTGAGCGATCCCCCTTGAAGGAAGTATTGTCTTTATTAGTAGTGCGACATAAATAGTCACTTAAAAATCATTAAAAATCACCACGTTCAAGCAATGATTTGCGACGTTCGGTTGTTATACGAGCGAGAAATGCAGCACTTAATTCTTCTCCATATCCGGTGCTGTTAACTTCTCTTGTTGAGTTTAGACGTTGAGATTCAATCTGTACAATGTTCGTGAACTGTTCCATGATTTGTCTTGCATCACTATTATCACATCCAAGACTGACAAAAACGCCAAATTTCCCACTCTTTGGTAATAACCTTAATGCAGCAAGTACATTCTACGAGACGCCGTATCATCATATCAACTGTGATGGTTAAACTGTTTTGAGTTGTTCTTTCATGGTTAAAACTGCAAGACCTTCGTCAAGTTTTATCAATAAATATCATCGGAAGATTATCAACAACTGTAGACATTGCTTAAAAACGTTTGAGCGACGCACATAAGTTTGTGCTGTTCTATTTCATTTGGGATACGATGCGTTTTTCTGTGACAAACTCTTATAGAAATCCAGTTGCCCTAAGATGCATACGAATTTTTTCGTTTCTTCAAATTTTCGAATTTCTTCGAAGTTAAAGATTAATGTAGAATTTCCTGCGATAGAGCGTTTCTTCTCAGTCTATAGACAAACGAACGGTTATGCATACATATCCACAGATTTGGCGCCGTTATGATTGCTTTTGTGAAGGCGCGTAATAACGAAGTGTTTAGTAATACTTCACTAATGGATAACCAATTTTAGAGATCCAAAAGAATCATTTCTATTTAAAACCGAATGGTTATAAAATTGAAACCAAAGGAAAGATAGTAAAAATTCCAACCATCTCTTAAGGTGGTGGAAATTTTGCCTCCTCGTGAATCCAAATCAAAACGCGTTACTGGCTCGATGTTAAGAAACCATGCGAAAAGCCGAAACAGTAAATACCGTTTTTTAAACCCTCAATCGCATTGCTTAGAGTTCATGAACCTCTCCAAACGTTGATTTAGCAAAATGCATCAAAATTTTTTATTAGTCTCTGCATTATAAGAGTTGGATCATTCGAAATATGCCTCTCACTTTATGAGCATTCTCATATTTCTCACTTTTGAAACATCCGGTGGACACCACTAGAGGAGAAGCAAAGGATTTTCATACCTGGAGATATCGTTCAAAACTCTTCTCAAGAGAGCTGTTCTATAACAAGCAATCACAATAACAGCGATACGTTTTTGTTTTCTCAAACGATTCTTAGCAGCATTTATTGGC